>OX451736.1:548800476-550097934 GCA_948472305.1 Vicia faba
AAATTTTGATTTTTGAGTGAACATATAGTTTGGTCTCTCACAAAAATTTCATAATCTAAATTAATCTCCCACAGAAATAAAGATCTGATTTAATCCCTTACAAAATTAAATTGGACATATTAATCGTTAAGTTAATATTTTTCTTAAATTAATTTTTTCGTACTTTTAAACCAAAATTGAACTGTTATGTTAGATTTTATTTTTATTTTTCATTTTTTAAATAGTAAATGGGTTTTTATTTTTATTTTTATTTTAAAACAATTTTGATTTAAAAATATAAAAAACAAAATTTTGTTGTTAGAAGGAATTAAACTAGGGACCTTTGAGCCACATTTTATATCTCTAGGTGAATGTAAATTAATGACAAATAATTCTCATGATTTGTATTAATATTAAATAATACTAAATTTAAAATAAAAAAATTGAACTTAAATTTCTTTAAATTAAATGATAGTCACTTTACAATTAGACTAACCAGTTGCTGTTATTAATATTTCTAATGATAAATACTTAACTTAATAATTAAGAACAAACATTTACTTATTTATATATTTCAATAATACATCAATTTAAAAATAAAAGTAATAAAATGTAAATTTTAAATATAGTTAATCAAACAGAAATAAATTAATTAATATTTAATTGAGCTACTATAAAATTAAATTTTTTATTTTTTATTTGAATTAATGAAATACTTTAATAAATAATTGAATTACTTTTAAATTAATTAATCATTATTTAATTTGAACTAATTTGAAATAAGTAAATATTCATTTGTCTGTAATTTAATTTTAATTAAATATTATTTAATTTATTTATCTTTGACTAATTATATTTAGAATTTAATTTTAATAGTTTTATATTTAAATTTGTGTATTATTAGAATTTAGAAAATAAGTAAATATTTATTCTAAATTACTAAGTTAAGTATTCATCATTAGAAATATTAACAACAATTAGTAGTTGTAAAGAGACTACAATTTAATCTTAAGGAACTTAGGTTCAAGATCCATGGTTACAAATTTTGAATTTATTGTTTTAAATTCATAGTTATTTAATATTACTGTAAATCATGAGAATTATCTGTCACTAAAGAATATTGGCGTATTTTTTTCTTTTAAAATCAGAATCATTTAATATTAATACAAATCATGAGAATTAATTATGAACAATCTACATTGCAGGTATAGTATGTGGTTACCCTAATCCCAAAAGGTGTTGAAGCAAAAACGATTAAGGAGTACAGATCAATAGTTGGATGTACTACCATTTACAAGATCATCTCAAAGGTGCTTACTTTGAGGCTAGGGGAGATTCTTGGTAGCACCATTGGGCATAGTCAGGCTGCCTTTGTTCCTGGACAGCAAATTCATAATCATATTTTGCTTGCATATGAGTTTATTAAAGGTTATGGTAGGAAGGAAGGGACTCCTAGATGTATGATCCAGCTTGATCTGTAGGAGGCGTACGAGATGATTGACTAGCAAGCCCTGGAAACTATTCTGCAAGAAATAGGTAATCCTAGTATTTTCATTAGGTGGATTATGATTGTAATCACCATTGTCTCCTATCGATTTAATATCAATGGAAGGTGGAGTAAAATTATGCAAGCTAAGATTGTGTGAGGAAAGGGATCGAATATCCCCTTACCTTTTTATAATCATCATGGAATATTTAAATAGGATTCTTCACAAGATGCAGTTGACCCCCTGATTTTAATCACCATGTGAAGTGTGAGAAGCTCCAAATTACCCACCAGTCTTTTGCAGATAATGTCTTTTATTCTCCAGAGGAGATAGCACTTCTGTAGAGCTTATTATGCAAGCATTTGAGAAATTTACTATGTTTGATTTGGGGACTTGGAATGATGTGGCTATGTTAAAGTTGTTATGGAACATTTGCAGAATAGTGGACAACATGTGGGTGAAGTGGGTGAACACCTACTATTTCAAAAATAGGAATTTCGTGGATTTGGACGCCAATAGGGGAAGATCTTGGATTATGAAGATTGTTTTGAACCAAAGAGATAATATATGTAAGGTTCATAACTTGTGGGACAAGATGATAGCAAACAAGAAATGTTTTAGACTGGCCCAACGGCTAGAGTGGGCCTATCCCGACCTCCTCCTTCAGCACGGCCCGTGCGACCATGGCTCAGGCTCCCCCGCCCCTCTGTCGGCACCATTAATCATTTTCTCTCCTGGACCAGCAATGACCTATGACAATCGACGAGTGCCTCTCAGTCTGCTCGACCTCAAGTTAGCCAAACAACCAGAAACTGACCAGACCGCTGCCCGTAACCTACCTCCTCCTCAAAACTAACAGCTAGTTGCGGGCATACATGTCCAGTTTGACCAAGTCCTGGCAGTTACCTATTTTTTTGGACCCGCATATCTAGGCCCAAAATAGGGTCCAATGGCCAAGCGCCATGGGCACTATATAAACCCTCACTCATGTGAGGGCCAGGTATCGAATATTGACTATTCATCACTAAAACCCTAATACTTTGCTTGTATCTCTCTTTGCTCTCACACATACTTGATCTTCAGAGTGCCTTGCAGGTACAACCCCCTTTTTTCCTCCTCGACTTTCCAGCCCGTCTGAAGATCATCATCCGGACACCTTGCAGGTTCTGATCAACCGGTAAGATCAGTGGCATCTTCTGTAGGAACTATCTTCCATGTTTTCCATTCCCAAAATATGAAGACCAAACATCATGTCCATTCATCAATCATGGTCGATCACGGTGATCACCATCTATCTGGAAATACTATGCTCTCCCTGGCATGCAAGACCGACGGAAGCCAAGAACATCCTCACCTCAAGGATAACTTTGGCGCCCGTGACCAATATACTGCGTCCCCGGATTCCATCGATGTTGATTTCAACAACGATCTATTCTTGGACGAACAGTTTCCCAAGAACCCTGTCAAATACCAGCCAGAGATTCTGCAATCGGTCCCCATTCCACAGAACACTGACCCGGCCATAGCAGTATTGATCGCTACCCTTAACCGAACCAACTCCCTCATCCTCCAGCAGAGCAAAAGGATGGGGGCTCTGGAGAGGAAACAATCAAGGTCTCCCCTAGGAGACACCAACGATATAACTCCTCCAGCATATCACCTCCCCGAGAGGGGCGTCCTCCAAGAAAGGAAAGGCTCGACGTTTCTTTCCGCAAGAAGCATGATCGAGCATCCCCAAGAAAGATAAAGACTCTCTGCTTCCCAAGAAGATGAATAGCACCTACAAAGACGGCCGCAGCAGGTCACTATCACCCAGACCGAGGCGATAAGGGCGGAGCCCCTCCTCTCGACGAGATGACAACGCCCGGAAAGGAAGAAACCATCACTCCTCGTCATCAATGCTAGAAAAGACTGATGATGACGAGCCTTGCAGCCTGTTATCTAGAGAAATTATAGAGGCACGACTCCTGGTCGAGATCGAGAAGCCTCCCTCATTGGGATCCTACGACGGTACGTCCGACCTGGACGACCACATAGAAGATATCAACATCCTACTTGATTACCGAGGCGTGAATGGCACAATCAAATGTAGGTTGTTCTCGACCATTCTGAGAAAAGGTGCCATGGCTTGGTACAAAAGCCTACTCTATGAATCTATCACTTCTTGGAAACAACTGGGAAAGATATTTTCGAGGCACTTCACTGCCTCCGATCGGAATCCAAAATCAGAGGCTTCACTTGAAGCGATTATCCAGGGCATAGACGAATCTCTACGTGCATATATCGAGCGCTTCAACAAAGAAGTTGTACAAGTCTCGATGACCGATGCCATGAAGAAGTACCTTCTTGAACGAGTGCTTCGTCCCTGCAGCGACTTCACGAAGGTTGTGGGCATCGAAATTCCAGCCATGCTCGACCCCCTCCTCCTCAAGGCTCAAGCGTACATTCAGTACGAGGAGAAAGAAGCGGCCAACAATTCCAGGGATTCAAGGCACCGAGAGAGTACCAAACCCTCGAGAAGTGGAGAGCCCTCGACATCCCTTTGGATGGGAGAGAGAAAATGGGAAGACAGATCCCGAGACTCCAAAGATTACAAGGGGTCTACTGGTTGGTTCCATGAGTATACCCCTCTGACCACTTCAAGAGAATGTATTTTGTTCATATGCGCCAACTATAAATTTAAATAGACTGGGGTACGCTTTCCTCGTCAGACACCCTCCAAGCCCGAAACCGACAAGAGTAAGTAATGTAGGTTCCACAAAAGCCATGGTCACAATATCAACGATTGCATTCACCTCAAGGATGCGATCAAGATACTAATCTAAGACGGGCGACTCGAGAAGTACAAGAAGAAAGAGGATGCCCGCGAGGAGGCTCTAGAAACCAAGAGCGTCGAAGAGGGGAAGGAGTCCCTCGATATCAGCACAATACTGATCACCATGAGTATCTCGCGACCAGAATATTTCTACTTCTCAGACATGGAGAACGTCCTATTGTACTTCTCCTCTCATAGTATCTGGGAGTCATTCCCCGCTGCGATGGTCATCTTCAACGGGGGATTTAACAAGAATACAGTGGGATCCGTAAAAAGATGGTTCAAGAAACTTATCAAAGCCAACTCTGACATGGATTCCACGTTGTATAAGTTCTGAGGAGGCTCTCATCCCCTCTCTTTCTATAGTGAGGAATTGTCAGGAAGAGCCCTCAACTCGATTATCCCACTGCTCGTGCAGGCTTGCATGGCATACTTTGATGTCCGACGCATACTGGTCGATTAAGGGAGCTCAGTGGACATCATGTACTCCCAGTTGTTCGCTACCCTACGGCTAAATGAAAGTCGCCTGACCCCATATGTGGGCTCGTACCTCCATGGCTTCAATAGGGCCAGTACTAAACCCCAGGGATATGTCGAGCTGATCGTCACCTTTGGAAGAGGGGTGACCGCCAGAGCCATCAAGACTCAGATTCTCGTAGTGGGTTTCCCATCTCTCTATCAATGTATCTTCAGAAGGCCTGCTATAGATGAACTGATTGTGGTGCCCTCCACCGTACACCTCAAAATGAAATACTACACTACAGAGAGTTTGATCGCCATCCTCCACGAGGACGTCCAAGCGGCAAGAAGATGTTTTCAATCCTTGACCATGGGCTTGATTTCCATCAACGCTCAACCCCAAACGACCACTGGGGCCGCCCTGCCCTCTAGCTTCGAGGAGGCCAAGCCACTGCCAAGGGTCGACACCATCCACCTCGACAGCCGCTTCTCCAATGAGGATCGCGCAGAGTAGAGGAAGAAAGGGAAAAAGCCCATGATCAAAGGTAAAGGTTCATCCCTAGATGCAAGTAGAGAGGAACTCTCAGACCCCGTACGACCCATTCCATACGGAGGCTTCAAGATCATTCCCCTAGGGAACGATCCCTCTAGAGGAGTAAAGATCGGAGTTGACCTCCCTAAATTGGAGAAGAGGCAACTTAAAGCTTGCTTGAGGGAGAATGTTGATATGTTCACCTGGAGCGTAGCTGAGATGCCCGAATTGGACCTAGAGATTTCATGTCATCACCTGGCCATAGACCCTGCCCTCAAGGCGATCGCCTAGCGCAGAAGATAGAAGTCCCCCAAAAAAATGGAGGCTGTCGAACTAGCTGTAAAAGACCTCTTAGAGGCACACTTTATTTCTGAAGCCCAGGACACAACTTGGCTCTCGAATATAGTTCTTGTAAAGAAATATAATGGAAAATGGTGCATGTGCATTCATTATACCGACCTCAATCAGGCTTGCTCGAAAGATGTTTATCCCTTCCCCAATATTGACAAACTGGTCGACAACTCGGCCGATTTCAAATTAAAATATTTTATGGACGCATATTCTGGATATAACCAGACTCCAATGGCGAAAGCGGACAAAAAATATATTGCTTTCATGACCGAGTCCGGCAACTATTACTATAACACAATGCCCTTCAGCCTGAAAAACGTGGGTGTTATATATCAGTGCATGATGAACAAAGTCTTCTGCAACGAAATAGGTGACATGCTCGAAGTCTACATGGACGACATGATTGTCAAATCGACAAAAGAAATCGACTGTGCCCTCTACTTGAAGAAAGTTTTCGAGCATGCCAGAAAGTTCTGGATGCGATTTAACCCAGAAAAGTGCCCATATGCATACGGGCAGAAAAATTCCTCGAATTCTACCTCACGGAATGAGGGATTGAGGCAAACCCCGACAAATGTCGAGCATTTTTTGAGTTTCCAACGCCCACCTCAAAAAAGTCCATTCAAATCCTGAACGTCAGCTCACTTCTCTCTCTCTCGATTTGTGGCAAAATTCGCCCAACACACGCTCCCCCCTCCCCCTCTTCAAACTCCTCCACAAGGAAGCTGCCTTCGAATCGACGACCAAATGTGAGAAAGATATCACCCACTTGAAGCAAGCACAATTACAATTTCACGTACTTTCTCGACCAGAGAAGGATGAAATCCTCTATCTCTATCTGGTCGTCACCCCTGAGGCAATAAGTGCAACACTAATCAGAGAAACCTCAAAAGGGCGGAGGCCTATCTACTTTATGAGCAAGGCCCTGCAGGGCCCCGGAGTAAGATATATTAGAAAATTGAAAAGGTGGCACTAGCCTTCATCAATGCGGCGAGGAGACTCCGACATTATTTCTTGACGCATACCATAGTCTTATGAACAGATCAACTAATAAAGCAGTTGCTCGGTAGGCCTGACATAGCGGGCAAAATGTTGAAATGGTCGTTATAACTCTCTGAGTTCGACATCCAGTACGAAGGCAGAAAAGCCCTTAAAGCTCGAGCATTAGCCGACTTTGTGGCCGAAATAACCTCGCCCGTACCCTAGGACGGGGCGCACCGATGGACAATTTTCGTCGATGGCGCCTCCAATTCGATAGGAAGCGGTGCAGGCATTATATTGGAAAACGAATAAGGAACCCTAATAGAGGTCTCCCTTGCATTATCCTTCTCAAACTCAAACAATCAGGTCGAATACGAGGCATTCCTAGAAAGTTTACGCCTAGTCGAAGACCTGGGAGCCGAGGAGGTGAAAATCTTCACAGACTCTCATCTCGTTGCATCCCAGGTCCGGGGAGAATATTAGATGAAAAGCAATCACCTTGCTGAGTATTGGGCCCTAGTCCAAGAGAGAAAAGAAATTCAAATCCATGGACGTACAACATGTTCCCCACAAACATAATGCTTGGGCAGACGTCATGTTTAAACTAGCAAGCACAAAGAGGAAAGGGGGGAACAAGTCAGTGATACAGGAAATTCTTCCTCGACCAAGCACCTTGACTTTAGGAGTATTCGCCATAGGAGACGACAGATGTTGAATGACCCATGTACACAAATACCTAACAAGAGGAGAGTTGCATGTCGACTCGAAGGAAGCGGCGGTGGTCAAGCGAAGAGTCTGTTCCTATGTCCTAGTCGAAGGCAAGCTTTACAAGAGAGGGTTTTACATCCCCCTCCTCAAATGCGTCGACCAAAGCGAAATGGATCGCATCCTGCTCGAGATCCATGAAGGGATAAACGGCTAACATCTGGGCAGAAAATCCCTCACCATAAAAGCTCTACGAGTAGGATCTCCCTTGATAATCACGTCACTACATTATTTTAACATTTAAATAATTAAATTAAAGTTAGGTCTGTGTCAGTCAGACTTTGTTTTTTTTTATAAAAGTTGCGAGGTGGGAACCACATCACAACATAAAAAGTAGAATAAAATAATATAAAGCCTCGGGCATTGTGAAAATCACGTTACAACAAAAGTTGTTGCTCTGATCAACTGTTTGTTATGCTTGTTCCTACTGTAACATTGGAGATTTATGTGCGAAATGTTGTGACGTGATTTTCACGTGACATGAAAATCACGTCACAACAAAGTTCTCATACACTCCCCTGTAATATAATTAGTCACGTCGCAAAAAATATACTTTCTGGCGTAATTTTGTAAATTATAACATGATAATCATGTGCGTGAGATCATTTCAATCCATTAGGATAAGAAGTGTCTCATTTAATAAAATATATTTCTAATTACATTGGATCATGTGTTAACGTAAGTGAAAAAGTTACATGCATGACAAGTGCAATAAGTTCAAGAGCTGCTTTTGGTGCAATAACTTCAAGAGCTGCTTTTGGTAAAAATATGTAAAGATCAACAAGAGTTTCTTTTGTTGATTAAGAAACTTGTGAAACTTATTGAAGGTTTTATTGTCATTGATTTGTTTCCTTCTCAAAAGTGGTTCCATGTGATAGTTGAAGGAAGCCTAAGCTGGAGGAGTTGCATAAGAATTTTGATAATATTATTGAAAATATATTATCAAAGAGGCTGTAACAAAGGTTATGCTCTTGAGTTATTTTGGTAAGTTTTATGAATTATGTTTTCTTCTTTCCTTTCAAACTTTTAGTTTCTATTAAATACTTTTTTTTTTAATTTCCATGGTGTATGACATGTTTGTTGCTGGAAGTGATGCATCATCTGCAATCATAGAATGGGCCATTTCAGAAATGCTAAAGAACCCAACAGTAATGATCAAAGCCCAACAAGAAGTAAGAGAGCATTTTGGCACCAAAGGATACATTGATGAAACATCTCTTCAAGAACTCAAATATCTAAAAGCAATCATCAAAGAGACACTGAGATTACACCCTCCTTTCCCACTTCTTCTCCCAAGAGAATGCAAAGAAACTTGTGACATTAATGGATACACAATACATGCAGGAAACAAGTTATAGTAAATGCATGGGCAATTGGAAGAGATCCTGAGTATTGGACTGAATCAGAGAGGTTTATTCCTGATTTTTGTATTGTGCAATTGATTATGAAGGTTCCAATATCGAATATATATCATTTGGTGCTGGAAGGAGAATCTGTCCGGGGATTTTGTTTGGTGTCGAGTATTGAACTCTTGCAGAACTTCTTTATCATTTTAATTGGGAACTTCCTGGCGGATTAAATTAGGAAAATCTAGAAGTGACAAGCTTTGAGCTCCTCATCGAGAAGGAAAACTGATCTGATACTAGTTCCTATTTCTTGCTACAATCCTGTACTTGTTTCATAAAGGATTTGGATTTGCTGCAATCGTGTTTCTAGCAGTCGCTTTCAATGTGAACTGTCGAATCTGTTAATCATTATCATGGATGTTGATTTACTTGTATAGAGGACTAGTACTCTGAAGATGTTGCACTATTTTACATATTCTACATTTTTGTTATATATGTGTTGTGAGCATTATGCTGTACTTGTCTGCATTGTTATACTTATAAAATGAGAAAGTTCATTCTACTTCATTCTCAAATGCTTCAAGTGTTGCAAAAATGAGATATCGGTTTTTCGAAGTGGATAAAACTATACGCATAACATAATCAAACAAACATAATAGAGAACATTCACTTTTTTATAGTTTAAGTACATCTACTAGATACAAATGTACCATGACTCCCATGTCAGCAACATACAATCTAACATTTGTACATATTTTTCAAAACTAAGAACCAACATAAAGATGACTTCATGGTTCATTAAACCTAACAAAAGATCATGGCTGAGTTGGATATGTATTTATGTAATGTTATAGGCTGGTTACCTTGGCTAGTAGTTTAATCCTGCTACATTTTTCTCTTTTTAGCATGTGATACTGCTGAGCTTATTGCAAGATTATCAAGAAACGATGCATCAAAGGAGGATGCAGAACTAGAGCTTTCACTGTCGCTGAAAGAAATTTTTCTTTTTATCAGGTCAAGTGGATTTGCAGGCTTGATTTGTTGTTGCCATGCAACTGTAGAACTTGGAGTAGGATCCTCAATCTTCATCGCATTTCCAGAAACAGCCTTCCTTTCATGTACTCCTTGAGGCATACACTGATCATCATCATCATCATCATCATCATCAAGGTTTATGATCTCAATATTCTTTCCCAATTGCTTTGTTCCCTTACCTGGCACAAAAATATATATATGTTTAAGCTTACATAACATTTGTCAAACATGAGGAAGAAATCACAGAAAAGATGTTTACCAGTTTTCATAGAGAGCAAAAATATATAGACGCAATCAAAAAGTAGATGCTTTAGGCTAAAAGAATCAATAACATCTTCCAAAAACATTTTATCCCCTGGCTACCAAACCTCAACAAATAATCCAAAAACACTTTCACTACATTTCTTGGTATTAGATTCATTTTCTTTTCATGGAGGGTGTTTCCTCTTCAAATTTGTCACAAGAGTCTCCTCTGAATATTCATCTGTGGTTGAATTCATCACTGACTTTGGCGCAGACACCATTTGAACATGACAACCCCTCTTGTTGTTTTTTTCTGTTTCCTTAGCAGAATGCTTTTTAGCATCTGAAATCACCTTCCGGATTTCCTCTTTTCAACGTGTATGAGAGTAGTGTTTTTCACATTAGAGATACAACTAAGTCCCACCAATGGCCTTGTTGGTCTTGCTTCTTCACCAAGTGAGAACATCCAGAATTCACAGTAAATAATCATTTAAGGAAATGGGGAGTATTAAACAATAAATGGTTTTCAAAGAACAAAAAAAAAAAGAACAGACATGCAAAAGAGCTACTATATGCTCACTAATAATTTCCCAGACAAAAGCTCCAAAAGAGTACATAATTTCTACTAATGAACAAGAGAATATTCATTCACACCATCTCTTCTTTGAATAACCCAAATAACTATTCTAATCCCACTATGCCTTCTATATGCTACTAAATAACTTACTTTCACTAGACCCTGTCACCTCAACTGTTTTCTTGAGCCTTCTTGTGTATACCAAGTAACACTTCTCACCTGCAGAAAATGTTCCAAAAAACTATCTGAAGGAACATGTGATATGAAGCAAAAATACAGGTTTAGAATCACTCAATTATCCTAGATAGAGTCTTGGATTATATCTCTAAAATAGGAACTACAAAAATGAAGGACATACTTTTATATTCTAAATAAGCTTCAAAGTAATAGCTATAATTGGTTTCAATAGAGAAAAGAACAGAAATAGAAAATAGCTGCTATATAATGTATACTAATCACTCAGACAACAGCTGCTATATAATGTATACTAATCACACAGACCGTCTCTTTCTAAGTTCTAAGTAGCATTCCCCTGCATAAGCACTCTCGTTCCACTACTCCTTCTCGACACTATTGAAACTAACTCCCACAAGACCTGGCCGTCTCAACCACTTCCTTGGGCCTTCTTGCGTATATCATCCAACCCTTCACCTGCGATCATGACACAATCAGTCTTAAATCAGTTCTCTAGGATCATGGCTCTCTCCTACTAAAATTTCCGGGTTCCTGTTGCACGGCTCTGTCCTGTCCTCAACGCTGAAATTAGGGCTTCACCTCATTAATTTACCTTCCAAAGTAGCTAGCTTCCTCAGCATGTCTGTTCTGCAACAGATTCAATACCACACCAGTTTTATCAATTCATTATGGCGAAATAAAAATCTCCCAAGAACCAAGATTTGTTTGAGGTTCCACTGTACCAATCAATGCTACCTCCATTTCCATAGGAAAATCACTCAGCGAAAATTGAAGTAACAGCTTGCTTGAGCAGAGAAACATGGAATAAACATGAACCCGAGCGAGGAAACAAGAAGCTTCAAAAGCCACAATTCAAATTCCATCAGGAGAACCATAATATTGTGGTTCAAATTGAGTTTATGTAATAGGACCCAAGATGAGAAGGTGGACTCAAAGAGACTAGTCACTACTAATTACTAAAATACCTCAATAATAAACTTAGTTACTACTAGTCTCTTTGAGTCCACCTTCTCATATTGGGTCCTATTATTATGTTGGTTATTGTCATACTCGTGTTGCAAAATATGATGACCAGTTAAAGGTTTTTTCTATGTGGCTTGGTTCAATCACTAGTAGCCTAACTAGTTCAAAGAAATTATAACATAATAATAGCTACCAAGAAATCTAACCAAACATTTATTTAACCACCCATATTTAATTCAATAACTATAAAGAAGCATTCAATAAATGCATATCTTTTATACGAATAAGCAATGCAAGCAGAACTTCCATACCTGGTGATGCAACATGAGCATCCTTGTCCCCTTTGTTCAGTGGCTGAGTACCGGCAGCATCTCCAAGAGAATGGTGAGCAACTTCATCTCTTTGCAAAGGAGCAGCTTCCTCCACAGTGTCATTTCGAAACTCATTGCCACGAACATCAGCAACCATAGGATCAGCAGCAGGTTCCCCCTCATTCTTTCTATCACCAGAAGCCTCAACACTCAGCAAAAGGATAATATCATTCTCCAATTTTTCAACTCTTTCATTCAGTCCGTGAAACTTCGCATTCGAAGACTCGAGCAATTTCTCAAACCGTCTCTTCTCATCGCCCAAATTTCTGTTTTCCTTCCTCAACTCACTTATAGTTCCCAAATTCTTCTTCACTGATCCCTCCAATTCATCTTTCTTAATCTCAAGTTTAACCAAAGCATCTTTCTCACCCTCCAACACACGAACCTTCCTCTTAACCACATCGAGCTCAACACTATCATCCAACCATTTTTTCTTCGATTTCCTCAACTCCGTAATCTGATTCTCCAAATCACGAACCATCTTTCTCAACACACCAAGTTCATTTCTATCTTCCTCCCATTTTCCCTTCATCTCCCTCAACCCTAAAACCTCCACCTCCAACCCATCATTCTTCACTCTTAACACCTCAATTTCCTTCCCATCCTCAACACATTTCTCCTTCAAATTCCTAACTTCACACTCCAACTTACTGTTCTTCTCTCTCAGCTCTCTAATCCTAACCCCTTCAGCTAACCCATTCACCTTAACTTCCCTCATCAAAGACTCATAACTTTCCTTCAACCTTCCTTTCTCTTTCTCATAAATTTCTTCCCTTTTCCCAAAATCCACCTCCGCCTGAATCCTCGAGAGTCTCTCAAAGTGAAGCTCCTCTTCAAGCCTTCCTCTCTCCAAATCAACATTCTCTTGCAACCGTTGAATCTCCTCTCTGACCCTCGTATCCCTACCCACCAAAACACCTTCAACGATATCAAAAATTTCAATTTGATACGTTCCGCGCAAAATGCTGATAAGTTCTTGAATCGATTTGTTTTCGAAGTTGTTAGGGTTTGTGGGAATGGACCACGCTGGTAAACCGGGTTCGGGTTTGGGTTCAATGTTCATGGTTTTCGGTGTGGAAGAAACGAGTGAGAAGAGAAAGGAAGATGAAAATGGCGCTTAGAGGAGAAGAAAGAGGGAAAATGGATAATAGTGTGGAAGAAGAAAATGAAAAGTATCGAATGTGACAAAACGAAAATGGAACAAACAACAACTGTTTGTTAAAAAGCATGTTTTTCGTTTGTAGTACTTTTTCTCACGAGTACTTTTTGCAATAAATTAATTAAAGAACTCGTTGGGAAAATTAATGTTTTTAGATTTCGTAAAATATAAGTTAAATTTAGTTTTAAAAAATTGAATTTTTTTTTTAAATGATAAGGTTTTAAAAAAATATTTCAGAGAAAATTATACAAATAAAAAAATATTTCAGAGAAAATTATGCAAATAATTATGTTTTAAGAATGTTTAAAATATTTCAGTCATTTCAAATGGTGCATTCATTCAAATTTCAAATGAGACGTTAAATGAGATGACGTTTAGGGACATCTGATGTGTCTTACGTAATCTTAGATGGCGTCTAGGTGCAATTTCCTTCTTATTTTTGATTAAAAAATAAATGATAGTTTAGTCACAAATGAGACTTCGATTTTCAATAAAGATGAAATAATCATATGATGGGAATAAGAGTTACATATTATTTAGTTGTCTTCCGGGACTCGATAACGACTCGTGCTTCCGCAACCGCATCCTCGCCTAACTTGTGGTGCGTTTCGACGATTTTTCTGTTGCAGTTGGGTCGAGGGCCTTGCTAATTCAATGTGTTCAGGGTCCATGAAATCTGTCAGATCACCATATCTGGAAGTCCCGCTTTCAAACAGTCGGTTACCCATGCCCTCAAAGTTTGATCGTATTGGTGGAAGTGGAGTTTCATGGATGGTCGATAGCACTAGTCGTCTGAGTAAGGGGGATAAAAAGAAAATGAATCTTGTGGAGTTTGGTACTCATAATTTTGTTGTGTGTTATAGTGATGTAATGGTTGATAGTATGTTGGATCGGTTGGAGAATATTCTTCAGGTAGGCACATGTCTAGACAAAGGTGGGATGATGAGGGACTCATATCGAGATGTCAGATGTATGGTCTTTTTTATTTGTACTGTGATTGTGTTTGGGGCATGTGTGTATTGGTATTGGTCTTGGGGTTGTGTGTTTGTGGATTTGTATCGTCGTTGTGCTTGGTGGGAGGTTGATGTGTGTTGTTATGGTTGTTGTTGGGTGGTGTATGATTGTTGGTAGTGTTGTTGGAGAATTGAAGATTATGCCCCATCATGTGTGTGGGTTGATCAAATACCTCGGGCCAGCCACAAACATTTCAAGGTTAGTAATTGACCTGTATCAATTGATATATTAATTTATGTATCGCATAGCATGGTTCGCGGGATAAATAGGGAAACCTAACACATGTTGGTCATGCCTTTTCCACATCTTACACTATTTCAGACCAAATTCTTTCCAATTGTTAACACCCCACTGGGCGTCGATCCTAAGGAGATGTCAAAGCAACAAATATTGTCGGTGTATTCCCCAAACGGTACTTGTGTCAACGGAAATGGAATATTTTGTCGACTGTTCTGGGCTTTTTAACCTTGCATCAAAGGGTTTGCGTTCTGCAACCCTATTATTCAAATAGATGAAATGTGGTTGTACGGGAAATATAAAGACACGCTATTGATGGCAGATGCGCAAAATGACAATAGTAACATTTTCTCAATTGTTTTCGCTCTAGTCGAGGGAGAGACTAGTGGTGGTTGGAGTTTCTTTCTCAAGAATCTCCGAACACACATGGCTCTGTAACCTTATCTCTGACATACATGCTTTTATTGGCCTGTGTACGAAGAGGAAATAGTTTGGCACAATGATCAAATGCGAAGGATTAAAAAGGGTCGTCCCAAAAGAAAGTGTATCACAACTGAAATGGACGTGCTTGACACGCTAAAAAGAAAGTGTGATTTATGTCGTCAGGTCGGACACAACCAAAAAAATTGTCTCATTCGTGCTACTAGCTCGACAACATAAATATTGTATGTACACTATCTACACTTTTTTAAGATCTAAACAGAACTTTATTTTATTAAGAATATTTGTTACAACAAACCATACATGACCAACAAATAAAATGACATCACGACTAAAACAACAACACATACGTCAGATAAAGATAACATCAATAACACGACAAAATATTTAAGAAATTACAATCGTCAAAATAATTTCAGCAGATTCATGCATCATCATCATTGTGGCTCTGTCTGTTTTGACTTCCTCCAACCAACTGTGAGGTATTCTAGTTGTAAGTGAGGTGGTCGTTCTTCTTCTCTGAATTCTTCTAATTTGTTTGTCATCATGGATGTCCCCGTCTAATCATCAGATCAACTCTCTCTTAAGACGCTTTATGGAAGGGATGTGTCAAAAATTTATTTTAATTGGCGACTTGGTGGTCGAGAAAAAAAAATACCAATCTCTTATAAAAATCATGGGAGATGTCATGATTAAAAATTTAGAGGGGAAATGAGAAGAGAAAGTGAGAAAATGTGAAGAATGATGGAGAAATTAAGGGTTTTATTTATAAAAAATGCAGGTACATATAGGAGTCAGATGAGATAGCGCATCCTCCAAAAAATAGAGTGCATGTGTCATCTCACATGGCTTGAAAGTACTGCACACGCCATGTGAGATGGCGCCTACATGCTAATTTAGGTGGATGTGACATCTCATCTGGCTCATCTTTGTTGGTATTTTTTGAAACATGGTTATTTGTGTATTTTTTTAATACCTTGTTATTTGGAAGAAAAAAAATCAATTATTTTTATTGATATTTAATTGATCAAAAATATTTTAAAATTATAGGTGTGTTTGTTTTAAAGATTAAAATTGTATTCCTCAAAATCAGACATTGAAAATACAACAATCTCACATTTATTTCAAGGTTTTTAAAATTATTGCCATGTATTTTTATTTCAAGAAATATTTTTATACATAATTTTTATCATAATTATTCTCATACTTAAAGGGTGAGAATCTAAAAATTTTATGGGAATAAAATTTAACTCTAACTTTTCACTTCTATTCACATAGTTTTTATTTTTTATTTTTTATTTTTTATAATTTTTAAATTGAATAAATATTATAAACATTTATGAGAATTCTAAACTTTTGACCGTACACTTACATAAGAATATTATTTCTAAAAATAATAATCGTAGAAATAGAATTCTAAAGAATGATCTTTTGTAATTTGAAATAAATCCACTTTATAGAATATAATAATACTAATATTAATTAATGTAGGTTATTAATTTTGTCTATTATATTGACTAAAATTTGAGGTTCTTTTAATGGAGATTGCAAACTCCATTTTAATAAAAGAAAATTATATTTTGTATTTACTTAATGACTCTTCTTATATGTATAGCTACATTATAATTATTTATAGTTGTTTTCCTATTTTAAATATTAATTTTTAAATAATTATTTTGATAAATTAATAATATTGTGAGTAACTTTTTTATTTGTATATTTGCTATACTTTAGTAATTTTATATATATTTATTATAATTATTAAAAAAATTATAAATTAATAATATCATGATTAATTTTTGTATTTATATATTTGTTATATTTTTTGGGGCGTTTATTTTAAAGATTCATAAAATATTCTCAAGAATAAGTTATCCGAGAATAAAAATATAAAGATTTAATTCTAAACTATCTTTTTAAATTGTGTTTGACATATAATTTAATGTTTTTCGAAAAATGAATAATTATATATTTTTTTAATAAAATTATGTAAAGCTTCATGGGAATAAATATTTCCACCTTCTTCTCACTAAAATAAAATTATGAAAATTATGAAAGTTATTTCGTTTCAAAAAATTTTATTTTTGAGAATTATTTTTTTTCAATCTTCTATCAAACATAAAAATAACTATTTTCCAATCATATATTTTTGAGAATATTATTTCTAGACTTGAAACAAACGCTCTATTTCGTTATATTTATTAATACTTAATTGATAAATTTTTAATATTAAATGTTTTAGAATTAAATGATGGGTTTATTTAAGTAATATTTATTAATTTTGTAGTGATGGCAAATAAAACACATTCCACACCAAACCATCCACATTTCCTTCTCTCTGTATTTAGGTTTCTTATTGAAAGAACAGTACTATCTTTTGCAATAAATTTTAAAAAATTATTTATTTAAACTAGTTAAAGAAATTAGTTATGGTTTCTCCTCTCTTCTTGTTAGACTAGGAGTGTGATCTGCTCTGGTGCTTTTAACTTTAGAGGTGAGTTGGATGGTCTGTTACTATTCTTTTGCTTCTTGTTGGTGGTTGAGTTTGCCTCCCTTTAGTTGTCTTTGTCAAGGGGTATGTTGGTTGGTGACATCGATAAATGAGTTCTGTCTATTTTTTTATATTACATTTATTGTAGGTTGGTCACTGCTTCATTTTTTTTGTTTTTATTACCTTCTCTTTGAATACTGCTCGTACTTCTCCTCTAAATCAACTACTATTTTCTCTTTCTGGAATTTTATTTATATATCTCATTTCTTATTAAATAAATTATAATTAATTATTTAAGATTTAGTATAAAATATAAGTTAAATTTATTTGCTTAATTGTTATATTTTAGTTTTATATATTGATTGCTTTTAATAAATTATAAACATCGGAATTAATTTTGTATTTGCTATATTTTAGTAATTTTTTATATATTTATTAATATTTAATTGATCAACTATTAATATTAAATATTTTAGAATTAAATGATGATTTATTTGTGTTTCATACCCGGACAAATATCCAATAAAATAATAGTCATTTATTTTGTGTGTCCTATTGAGTCAAAGATATAAATATGTTAAAAAAAGTTTTTAGATACACACGATATCTAAACTCCATTTCCACTATGATTATCTTAAATTTTAAATTGGCTTGAGCGTTGAAGTGTTGAATATACGGGCACCACCCCACTCTTTGATTCACCGTACCAGAGATTAGTAACACCAGACAAGATTAACGTCTCTGATTCAAGAAGCATTAAAATTTCAACCTTCGACCTAAGGTGTCGCATCACTGAATCGCTTAGGAAGTTTCACTTCGTCGTGGTTTCTGCAATCTTCTCCATTTCTGGTTCAAAAATAGAACAATAGTGTTCTCTATGGGAACTTCTGATTCCTACGATTTCCATAATTTCATATCTAATCTTTGATTCACCAACTCGTGACATCCTCATAATGCCGAATCGAGAGTGCATTCCACCTTCTGATCCTTACGATTTCTTCAAATTCACATTCACTTCTCAGTTTCTTCGCATGTGCCTCTTTAGTGCTCAAAAGCGACTATATTCAAGAGTAAACATGAAGGTATGTTGTAGCCGATTAGGGTTGTTGTCGCCTCCACTACGACTTCACCGATAAAATTCCTGATTTCTGAAGGAAATCGACATAATGATGGAAGAAAGGATCTCGGATCTAGATCCAGGTTTACGTTGAGATCCGAATGCAATCTCCATGCACATCGAGCACAAGTCTCGTAAATCACATACCAACTAAAGACGCTCGCGCTTTCCATCATAGTCGGGGTGGTCGCAGAGGTGGCATCAGGCAGGTATCACAAGTTCGTAGTTAATAGCGTCTGGGTATCACAAGTTTGAAGCTAACTTCGGGAACCCATCAAATACATAAGTGCATCTCGTGGACATCATAGGATTTCCACCAGAAATTTAGGAGTCTATTTAAAAGTGTATAGGCCTACACAAGCCCACCATACTCATAATCGGATGAGTACATACAAAATATGAAGATGACATAATAAAATCATACATTTCAAATCTACAACTAATAATGTATACAACACATATGTCCACAAGCAATGCACATCGGAAAGATAAGTGCTAATAAGGTTTGCATGCCATCTGTTCCTCCAAATCCTTAATCCAAACCTTCTAGTGAATCCTTTGCTTCTATAGTGTACTTGGAAAACGATAATATGATTAGGGTGAGATTGTTAAATCTCAGTGATGAAGGTGTGAAGAAAACACAAGAATGAGGGGTTTGAATTGGGTTTTTCACTCTTTGATAAACTTTCGCTTCTAAGAATTATTTGTTGAACAATGCTTGTGAGTATTGCTTCTAAGCAATGCTTCTAATTAAGTTATGAAAACATAAATTGTAAAGCATAAGCAATAATAAAGAACACAAAATATATCCTGGTTCACTTGAGAAATCCTCAAGCTAATCCAGTCCACCCGCCAAGGTGATTTTGCCTTAATCAAGGACTTAATCCGCTATAACCAAACTTATTACAACGCACAAGCTACCGCGAGTAACTAAAAACCAATGACCCATTCAGTGGTCCAACAGGATATAACGTCCATTGATAATTACTCGTTCAGTGATCCAACATGATATAACGTCCATTGACCTAATAGAATCCAATCTATCAAGATCTCCTATCATGATTTCCTTACAATGATATCCATCAGTGATCTCACAAGGGTGACCTTCACTTAGTCCCCCTTTGAGACATGACTACCATTGACCCAGTAGAAACCACTACCAAGATTTCATAATGACCTTCAGTCACTATCTTCTTGAGAACAGACCTTTACTCAGCCTCTCAAGGTATCATCAAACAACCTTTTGATTGCATTTGTTTACAGTAATAATGCTTCTTAACAAGCAAGTGCAAACTCAATTAAGTACATCAGAAGATCCTAATACACACTAAAAATATTACATTGTATTGTAGCTTTAATGTGTGGTCTTCTTTTCTTCAAGTAGCTTCTTCATGGAGAACAACCCAAAGCACTTGAATTGCTGAAGTCTTCTTCTTCACAAGCATATGAAAGATTTGTTGATCTTGATGTAGTAAAAAGAATAACTTCTTCATCTTGTTTCACCTTAGAACATTTTGGACAACAACCCTTGTTTTATTTACTTTAGTGATCATTTTAGAGCACAACATTCATGTTGTGAATTTGTAACTAGAGCTTCTATGATCCTCTTTATTATCTTCTGCGGCTTAGCAAGTTTCTTGCAGTATATGAAATTAAGCACATTATTAATCAATGATTTCATTGTTTTCTTAAAATCATCAAATACATGATGGAAGAATCATTTTGATAACAATTATTCTTGTTGTTGTTATAGTGGTTGACAGTTTTGGTTGTGTTCCAATAATGACAGCTTTCATTTGAACATTGAATACCAACGCCACATTTTAAGCATGTGACCATTTTCTTATATAGCCAAGAAAAATAGAGTCGTTAGCTATTTGAAAAAGAGTCGTTACAAATAGTACTGCTACATCCTTTTCTTTTCCATAATTCAAGCTATTGGAGAGATAGTGAAATAAGACTTTTTTGTATTGTGTACTATTGTACCATGTTAACGTTATCTTCTTTTCTTCTGCACTTCAGAGGCTTCTGCGAGCATGAGTTTAGAAGCATGAATATAACATAAGGTCATCAAAACATCAAGTCTTCTGAAACTTCAGAACTACGTCTTCAGAGTCTTCAGCACTTGGTTGTGAGAACCTTTTCTTAGAACCTTGGTTCTTTAGAACTTCAAGTCTTCAGAGTCTTTAGAACTTCTGTCTTCAAAGTCTTCAGCACTTGATCTTCAGAACCATTTCCTTAGAACCATGGGTCTTTAGAAATTCAAGTCTTCAGAGTCTTTAGAAATTCGTCTAGCAGAATCTTCAGCACTTGGTCTTGAGAATCCTTTATCTTTAGAAACATTAGTCTTCAGCATCTGGACTTAAGTAGAAACTCTTGTCTTCAGATATTCTGACTTGTTTCTTTAGACAAACATCAAAGCTTACACTTCAGAGTCTTCTGGAGTATCTTTCTAATGTTCATCAGAACTTGTGTAGCGCAGAAGCGGAACTAATTCTCTTCTAATGTATTGGCCACGCCATTCATCATAAACATAACTTGATTGTTAAATACTCAAAAATAACAAACATTAGAGTATCAAAATTGTTTATACAAGCATACTCATTTCTTATCATCAAAACTCAGAGATAATATTGTAGAACCAAATATTGTTCTAACAATCTCCCCCTTTTTGATGATGACAAAACTATGTATTTTAATGACACAATTTTGTTCATATAATCAGAAAAGGTGAAAATAAAAAGATAAGAAATACTTATCCTTTTTACGAAACTCCCCATGATTCAATGACTTGATGAAGATCGAATATCCTGACTCTGAACCATTTGAGTAAAAACTCTCATGGTTCTAATAGATCAGATATTGAGATCTTGAGAGTCTTGACTCTATATGCCACTAGAACCAATTGAGATCTTGAATTCATCAGAGCTTCTTATTATTGAATCTTTTATCCAGATTTTCATATAGTCTTCAACTTCTGGTTTGCTCAGTTCTTCTGGAAGACATTTTCTTCTGCTTTTGATTCTTATGTTTTGAGTATCATATTCTTAGACAGTTTACATTTATGAATATTATGATACCAAGATCAAGATGACTTTAACTTTTAGAAATTTCTCAACTTCTGAACAATATTGGGTCTTATTTGATTCTTGAACATATGTTCATAAAGTGTACATCTTCGATTATATGAACAATCAATTCTTAAGAATTTTAACAAATTTATTTCTTTTTGACCGGTCTTAGAATGCATAGTGAACTTGTTTAGATTTTCTCGGTTAATTATCAAACAAACAAACACACATCAGTGGTAAATGTACATTTTATACCATTTAATTATTATGATGAATTTCTTATAAGGTTCATCAAAATCATTATATTTCTCCCCCTTTTTGACATCATCAAAAAGGTAACTATGTGTGAAAAACATAAAAACTAACCGAAGTAACAACATGTGGTAAACAAAAAGAGTTTTCATTGATAATAGAATTAAAACAAGTTGCACAACAAAATGAACGATGACAGAATTAAAAATTATTGGAACAATTGATCATCAAAAGTATCACACTCCTCTTGTTGCAAAACATCACTAGGACCATCAGGAATCCTTCGAAGGATTATAACAATCTCACCTTGAACAAACACTTCTGACAGGATTCTTCCATAGGGAATAAAGGTATTGTTCAAGTTTCTAGAAGAAGTGATAAACCTTTTAAGGTGATTGAGGATGACTTGAGGAAGATTAATCGGAATACGTTTCAGATAGAAAATTAGAGTCTTATCATCATTGGTTAAGACATTTTTGTTAGTTCCACAAGGACAGAGATTTTTTAGAATAAAGTGAAACCATAGATGTATCTAGAGTAGACTAGGACACATATATGTATGAGAAATGGAAAAATAATAGTTAATCTCATTTATGAGGGAATATCAATTGTTCATGAAAATAAGTTTAAACAACTACCCTTTAATACATGGAGAAAGTGACTGACAAATGTTAAAGGTCTAAGACCTTACCTATGATTTAGAGACGCATCTATGATTGTCTTACTTTAGACTTTAATGAATTTATAATGCCTAGATACTTTTCATTTCATGATAATGCGTGATTATGATTATATCATAGTTTTAAGATGTTTATATCCAAATTAAACATACAAATCAATCCATTAATAAAAAAAAATAAAAAAGCTTCATTAATTAAATAAATACAATAGACACAAAAGAAGAAGAAAATAATCAAACAAGAGAACAAGTAACAAGGACAACCACGACTAGATAAGACAGACTATGTTCTCCTAACCACTAAAGATTTCACACTTAGTCTTCAACAAATAGCTTTCAGGACAGTTCTCTGGACCATCTTCTACTATCATTTCCTTAATAATATCTACTATTCCTTCTTGAAAGAATATTTAAGACAAATTTCTTCCATGAGGAATGTATGACTTAATGCGATTTCTAGACTTAGAGATATATTTCCAAAGACTAATGAAGATAGATTGTGGCAGGCTTACTTGGGTATCATTCATCAGAAGATATATGAGTGTTTGGTCATCATACCTCATAAGGCCTTAGTTTTCTCCTCTGGGAAGAAAGTTGGATAACACAAGCTTAAACCAGGCTTTGGGAATGGGTAGTAGATTTTCAGGATTGATAGGTTCATATCCTGATGACATGTTATGAAGAGAAGCAAATTTCTCAAACATAATAAACCTAGATTTGACAAAGTCAACAGTGACACCAACATTTTCACACCCAGTTGCAAGAGTGATTGAGAAAGGAGTAATGGTGATGGGAATTTCAAAAATATAGGATAGAATAAAACAGTTCTCATGGTAAAGATAAGCATGCTTCCATAATTCTTTAACAAGATTCACGTAGATAGGTTTCTTCAGCATAGTGAAGTATCTTGTCCATTGTTGAAAGTATAACACATTTGTGATGCTGCAAGCAATGTTACTTTCAAGAAGAAGAATTTAAATTTATTTTTCAATGATAATTTCAAGAAGATCTTCATTTCCAAGAAAGCTTGGTTAAGGCATGATGGACAAGTGAGAGGAAGGATCTTGATAGGAATTGGTTTATGAGAGGAAAAGATAAGTATATATATATATATATATATATATATATATATATATATATATATATATATATATATATATATATATATATATATATATATATATATATATATATATATATATATATATATATATATATATATATATATATATATATATATATATATATATATATATATATATATATATATATATATATATATATATATATATATATATATATATATATATCGGAAATTGACATGAAAATATTGAACACGGTTGCTTAAATGAGAGACTATCATCATACACATCATACATAATTTTGTTTGCCCATTCTTAAGAAAACTTACGTGTTCTCATTATCCATAGAATTGATTAAAATATTTTTTCTCTTGGAAAGAGAGAATGTCCCATATCATAAAATTTTCACTAACCAGAAAATTCACAACTTGGAGTTGCACTAATATTTGGAATGATTCTGTTTAAAACATATTCTAACTTGTAGAAGTATTTTATCAGGAGTTGTAATAAATTATAGATAAAGGAAAACATACCTTTGAGATTCTGAAATCTTCACTGTGATTCTTTTATATGAGTGCTATACATTCTGATTTTTTACTTTAGTTTTCTCTTGGTAGAGCTTCTGATCATCTTTCTTCAGAGTGACCCATCAGACGTTCTGAACTCGCACTTACTAGTTCCTCTTACTTCTTTAGAGGTTCTCTGTTTTCTGATTTTGAGGAGTATAAGTTTATTCTAAACTCTAATATGTAATCAGAGAGCTAGAATCAGTCTTATCTTCAGATGGTCTCTTCATTCTTCTGTTTAGAATCACCCATTTGACTTATTGAAAGTAACCCTCAGAACACAGATATTTTGATTCTTTATTATCAAAAAATCCATTTGTTTGTAAAGCTTCCTTTGAACAGAAGCTTGATTTTCAGAAGGTCAATATTTCATGAACTTACGAGAAGCTATGTGCTTGAGATAATTAACTAACATTTCCTAGCGTCTTATGAATTTTTGATTCCTTAAACAAATTGCATAATTTGTTCTAATACAATTATCATCAAACTTTGACAATTTTGACTGACAATCTTGTTCTTGTAATGTTGAGCTAACTTGTTTAGAGTTAGTCTATAGTGGCTTGTCAGCATATCTGCTTCAGAGTGAATGGTGTTTGTCTTTGCATCTTTAAAAGCATTTTCCATTCAATAATTCATATATCAAGAATTCTTTTGATTCCTGATGAATAAAAAAAGCTTTATTTCCTAAGCGGTTTTCAGTTTTCTACGAAACTTTCCAAAGGAAACAATATTCATAATTTTTGCATTATATCTTCTACCTACTTAATTGGTTGGGCTTTAGACGTTCTGACTCAGAAATTATTTCTTAGAGATTTGAGTTTCTCTGTTAAAGATTTCTGACAATTTTCTACAGACTTCATCATGAAGTTCCTATGTATCAAAGTCAGACGACAACAATCTTTCTTCTTTACTTGAAGAAATTTCTAATGAGATTTTTATGAGAAAGTTAAGGGTGGACCAATCCATTTCTTGAAAACATCTCATACTCACAAAGAATTAATCTTCAGCAAGCAAAAAAAATTATTTTCTGATGATTTGATCTTTTAGCAAATACATTGTTCATCTAATCGTGAATTTTTAGCAAAAGCATTAAATAGATATTACTTCTTATCTGATGAATTTATCTTGTCAATTGATTCTTCAATCTTCTTTTATTTCCAGAATTCAGTCTTTGTCTAGAAGAGCTTCATCAGAAGAGGTTGGCTCAATCAAGGACACCAAACCCATAAGAATTTCTTCAAGAGGTTTGAAATTTTATCTAGTTCTGATAAAAGCTTCATTATCTCTCAGAATCTATTTTTCAGAAGGAGAGTGTTGTACCCCAAAATTTGCCCTCCCATATTCTTCAAGATTTGCCAAGGTCAATCTCCAGATGATTCAAAATCACTCAAGGGTTGCACAGTCCAATGGCCTCCTAACACAGTCAAAATTAGGGTTTTGGTTCTTGCAGAGAAATTGAGGTTTCCAAGGGTCCAATCAAGTCCCATATGCCTATATACATTGTCAAGCATCCATGTGTCAAGTTTCAAGACTCACAGCATCAAGTTGCACAGTCAAAAACCCTAATTGCTCCACAGTCAACTGCAGGGGCAAAATGGTCATTTGACAGTCAAAAGTCAAAAATTTTGGTCAACATCTTATTTTGAAGCCACAATCATCATTTGATCAATTCTTGATCATGATTCTCAAAGCATGGCTCAAAAAGTCTCAAGGTGCAAAAGTTTCTATTTTTGGACAGTTGAAAAAGTCAACTGCAAATTGACCAAGGCATAACTTCATCATGGTTTATCAGAAAAATCCCATCCAAAGCTCATTATGAAGGGGATGACATTTCCTACAACTCATCTTCACACTCCAAGTCCAAGAAATGCTCTCACAAAAAGTTATCAATTTCAACATTATAGGTCATTTTCAAAAGTCAACAAAAACGCACTTTAAGTCAAAGACCATAACTTGAGATTGGTAAATCAAAATGACATGGGACCAAAGGCATTGGTTAGAGGACTTCAAGACCTTTCCAAAATGTCCAAGAACATGATCATAGCTTCAAAATTGAGCAAGATATGCATTGGAGAAGTTGGGAAATTTTTGGGAATTTTGAAAAGTCAACTTTGCCTAAAACACTTCAAAATTGCTAATGGGCCTCAAATTCTTCCTTGAATCATTACCCAAAGCCTATGCACGACCCATTGAGCTCAAAGGGATTTATTTTATTATTTTTAATTAATTAATTGAATTTTTATTTTTATTAATTCATTTAATTAGATTTAATTATGAGAAAATATCAAATAATGCTTTTTCAAATCTTTTTGTGCAGCAAATATGTTCCAAATATGCTAAAGATTTCGTGCATCAATCAACAAGACCAAATCTTCCATAATTGGCAAGGTTTTCATGGCAAAAAGATTGAAAAATATATGATGAAAATCAAAGATTCAAAACATCAATTCATGGACTTATGGGCTTGTTTCTTGACCTAGAATCGTTCACTTACATATGCACAAGGAAACCTAATTCAGACATACACGAAAAAGCTGCTAAAGCCATAGAACAAAGTTGCAACTTTTCATCAAAAACTTGGAAACTGATTTCGTATTTGTAGGGCGATTCAAGACCTAAAAGCTTTTCCATTGCATTACTGACGTTGCTAGGAGTCTATTGCAATCAAGAACAAGTCCCCATACTCCAAGAATCGGTAGAACAAAATCACGCTTGTCACAAAAATGTCCATAATCGATTTTTAATTTTCACGCATCATTCATGTGTTTTGATTATTGATTTATGCTACTAACATCTTTCTGAAGCGATTGGTAACATTTAATTGGACTAACACTGCCTGTAGCCAAATCCACCATTGATGAAACCTAGGGTTTCAGAAGCTTCAAAATAGGGCTTTCCTTGTATGGAAAAATTGGACCTTGAGACCTATGCAGTTGAATTCAGGAGCTCCATACGAATTGAATGATGACCTCGCGCTCAATTTATGTTAACGCATCTTCTATTCACTATTTTTAGTGGATATGCTTAGTGGGGGTTTGAAATCCCCGCTACTTGTTTTGTATTTTACAGGAAGATGAAGAAGAAGGCTAGCGTGTCAGCACATGGTTGGATAATTCAAACCTTGGCGCGGTCTTTCAACGTTTCAGCATAATTATCTCTTTTCATATATTTTGATTCTTTGTTATATTATTTACAAACGCGCACAACAGCTCACTTGGCAAGGGACACGCTTGGTAAACGCTGGGACCTGGGTTCGATTCCCAGGTCCCCCCACTTAATTCTTAATTTTTGTTTCAATGTATTCACATGCAGCACATTCTCAATGGTTCACCATACGTCCTCATACATTGGCTTGCCAGATGGCCTTGACCCACAATCTGAAGGCCACTAAAGGAGGTCTATCATGTACCTCAGTCAACCAAGGCACGCACAAGCGTGGAAAGTCAAACAAGGCTCTATGCTAATGGGCCAGATTGCTTCAATTTACCTCCATTTGGGCCTGAAACCCCCCTTGGTTTGCTTCTTTTAATTTTATTTTATTTTCAATTCTAATTCTTTTCTTAAATTGTTTTAATTGTATTGTTTTTCACCATAAAATAATTTTCATAATAAAAAATCAGAAACCAAAAAATGTTTTATATTTAATTATTATTAATTTCACCATTAAAATATTTTTGTAAATAAACTCTAACAATTAATTTAGTTAAATTAGGTTTTAAACTTTAAACTTTTCCTTAATAAATAAAAAATGCATAGAATTAGGGTTTTTGACATTTTTATCTTTTTCTTAATTAAATCATTTTTCTCATTATTTATTATTATTGTTAATTACTATTTATTTTTGTAAATAAACATGTAAATTAATTAATTAGCGTAAATTAGGTTAACTTGGATATTTTCTTTAATAACTAAAAATAATCTAGAATTAGGGTTCCCATTTAATTTTAATTTTCTTTATTTCATAAATACAAAAAACATAAAAAACAATTCTTTTTTTTTCTTTAAATAATTAAATAGACTTTAATTTCATTTAATTTCAAAAGGGTCAAAACCCTCGGACGTCCTGATTTTATTCTTTCGCACATTATTCTTTTTTCTTTTCGAATATTATGTAACTGCTCAAGGATTGTAATAGTAATTAGGTTTACCGCATTTATTTACTTTCCGCATTTTTTACCAAACGGGTCTTTGTATTTTGGCGATGTATAGACCCGCGCCTTGTAATAGCGTAGTTTTTATCTTTCCGCATTTAAGTTCCCGCACTCTGAAATTCTAAATTGCATGAAAGAATGTAAGGTTAATTAAAAACAAGCGTAGCTCACAATGATGCCTGATCAAAGATGAATATTGACATGAAAATAACACACAAATTCACACACCACTTCTAGGGTACGCCTCACCTGTTGCCTTCGAAATGTGGTCGTCAAGTATAGGACGTTTTAGTAAGTCCTTATGTCCATGATCTGGTTGCCTCGAATCAGTTGCCTCGAAATAGTTGCCTCGAAATGGTTGCCTCAGAATAAAAAAAAGGATCAAGGACATAAGGGTAGCTTCTAAGGTGTCCTACTGTTGCTTCGGTGACCACACTGTCCCTACACTCGAATTGACCCGAACACCTCCAACGGTGGTGCTACCTACCTCTCAATGGTGGGATGGCACTACCTTAAGGACATTTACACAGCCTAATTCCTTAGGGTAGGTAGATGACTCATAGATACTTGCTCTCTCAAAAACAAATCAAAACTCTTTTCACACTGACACTTTTCAAAAAGCTTTCAAAACAATTTTTCAAACACTCTTGAGGACTGATACAAGAGTTATTCAGAAATCTTTAAACGAAACTTTTTCAAAACCCACTCACGATGGAAAAGCAAACATTTGAAAACATAATGAGCAAGTATCTAAGAGCCCATGGATAACCGTGGATAGAAAGGGTGCTAACACCTTCCCTTTCTATAAATCTACCTCCCGAACCGAGAAACTATCTCATAAGGAATTTTGCTGTGCTTTTGTCCTGTCCATGTTGGAGAAAATAAAAGACGGTGGCGACTCTTGCTTCCGCGACATTTCGCGAACCAGCGTTAAACAGTCAGTTCTAAATCCACCGATCACAGAACTGGCGACTCTGTTAGGGACTACTTAAAGTGAGGTGTACCTTAGGACTAAGATCACTTGTGTTTTCAATTGTCTGAACTGTTTGCTTTATTATTGTGGGTACTGTCTTGGGAGTTCTATAGATCCTAACCCGGATCTGGGGGATACCTTCTTAGAAAGTAGCAACAAGACTGTGAGGGAACTGTGCGGGGTATACCGACACGGTTGAAGCAGTCTGCTACGTTGATGTGGCACTTTGGTGAGTACCGGTAACCCTTGAGTCCAGTCAAGGAGAGTACGGGGCTGCCGCGTGGTGTCTTGAAGCATCAACTGACCTTAGGAACCTTAATTGAACCATCTTGGCCTCTTTAGGGTAGTGAGATAACTGACTTTGGTGCAGTCCGAGGTTGGTTGATACTCGATACTACACTCAATTGAGGGTTGTTTTCTTGGAATATTTCGGCCGCCAGTTCAGTGGCTAAATCGAAACGATGAACACAGAAAACAATCCAATGATATTGGGACCCTTAGAACCCGGTTACTTCTGATAGGACAGGTTTGAGCCCACCAACTTCAAGAGGGTAATACCCAGACCCCATGCTGGCCTAAACTCTAAGGGCTGTGGTGTGACTTGTGTGCCTTACCATGTTTGCTTTTTGTGAATACTTGTGGTGTGTTTAATCATAGCATCATAACATCATACAGCATCATATGCATCCACTAACCATTTCAGGGGTTCGAATCTTCATCTTTGTTCTTGTTTTGTAGGACATGGAAACTATTCGCAGAAAGACAATTCAGATCAGCCTTGTAAGGATCCCTCCTCAGCTTAAGGAACTTATATCCAGGATTCCCGAGAGCTCTTCTTTCAGTGAGAGGCATGGAAGACTCATCAGTTTGGTCAACACCAACATTGAGGAAGATATGATAAAGTTCCTCTTCCAGTTCTTTGACCCTCTGCATCACTGCTTTACTTTCCTGGACTATCAGCTGGTGCCTACATTGGAAGAGTTCTCTCGGCTTCTGAAGATCCCTATCCTTAGTCAACTACCCTACAACGGTACGGAAAAGGAACCCAAACTTGAAGAGATTGCTAACGCATTACGCCTACAACCATCTGACATCAAGGGACATTGGGAAGTTAGAAGTGGTATCAAAGGGTTCTTGGCCAGGTTTCTGTTTGAGAAGGCCCAAGAATGTTGGAATTCCCTTGACCTACAAGCCTTTGAAGAAGTTGTGGCCCTCCTTGTCTATGGGTTGGTGTTGTTCCCGAATCCAGATCAGCTTATAGATATCAATGCTGTCAAGATCTTTATGTCCAGGAATCCTATACCTACGTTGCTTGGGGACATCCTTCACTCATGTTACACTCGAACCATGAGGAAAAGAGGTGTTCTTATGTGTTGCACCCCTCTCTTGGGAAGGTGGTTTATTTCGCACCTTCCACAATCAGTTTTGAAGAACGAGCAGGGTTTGAGATGGTCACAACGATTGATGACTCTTACACATGCTGATATACATTGGTGTTCTCGGTCCAGAGAAGATGTCACTATCATTGATCGTTGCGGGGAGTACCCTAATGTTCCTTTACTTGGAATCAGATGAGGTATTACTTACAACCCATGTCTGGCTTGGAGACAGTTTGGTTATGCTCGGAGGGACGTCCCTCATGACATGTTAATTCTTGACATAGTTTTCGACTTCGACAATGATGCACAAGGACTTCGCCAGAGATTTATCAGAGCTTGGAGGATGCCCAGTAAGGTAGACAGTAAGACACTGGGGCATAGGAATTCCATCCCGTTGGAGCCTTATCTCAAGTGGGTACGAGCCCACTCCCAGAAGCTAGTGATGCCATATCCTCATGTTCTCCCTGTGATCAAAGAGCCAGTTTTGGAAGGAGAGGTCCCCTACACCATTCAACATCCTGACATGCCTACATCCTGGGAAGAAATGCAGAAGAGCTGGATCCAGCTTAAGGAAGAACAGAATTCTCTTGAGTCCAGTCTACATGCCAGTGAGAAGAAGGTCTTGGAGCTCACCCGTCTACTGCACGAGGAAAAGACTCTCAACACCTACATAGCTCCAAAGAGGATGCGCAGTGTCTTTTGGGATTGATTTACTTTGTAATGTTTTCCCATGAGGCCTTGATGTACTGAACAATTATTTCTTAATGATAACGTGTGTTCCTTTTTTGTCTACAACAAATTTGAACTTTCGAACCTTTGAATGCATTGCATAAACACATATCATGCATCATGTGCATAGCAGGTACTTTTCTTTTCAGGTTGCTTAATGTTCTTCGCTGTTTATTTCAGCATCATGAACCCTGAATCATCTACTGAGCAGTCCATCAAGGCCCTTCAGGCTCAGAACGCCCAGTTCCAAGAGCTAATCATGAGTTTGGCCCAAGGTCAAGAGGAGTTGAAGGCTCTGCTGGTCAAGAAGAAAAAGAAGAGAACTGTACTATTCAACACTGGCCGGAGGTTTGGTAACACACTGCAGAATGAGGTTGATCAAGCTGGTTCTTCTGTAGGAAAAGGCAGTCCCCAAGGGGGAAGGGTTCCTAGTCCGGTGGTCTCTGACAATGAGACTGATTTTAATGAGGAGCAGTATCCTCCAGCTGAAGACAAGTACAAGCAGTTAGAGGATCGTCTGAATGCCATGGAAATTCAACAAGTGCCTGGGTTGGATTTTGGAGACCTGGGTCTATCTTCTGGTGTGGTAATCCCACATAAGTTCAAAGCACCATCTTTCGCAAAGTATGACGGGGCGTCCTGCCCTAAGCTACATCTCAGATCCTATGTGCGGAAGATCCAACCATATACTGTGGATAAGAACTTATGGATCCATTTCTTCCAGGAGAGTCTTTCAGGGACTCATCTCGAATGGTTCTATCAGCTGGATGGAACCAAGGTTCATAACTGGGAGGAATTGGCTACTGCTTTTTATAAGCAGTATCAGTATAATGCCGACCTCGCTCCTACACGTACCCAACTCCAGGGTATGTCGCTAGGATCGGGAGAAGGTTTTAAAGAGTATGTGCAGAAGTGGAGGGACATGGCTGGCAGGGTGCAGCCACCGTTAAACGACCGTGAATTAGTGGACATGTTCTTGGGGACCCTATCCGGGCCGTTCTTCAATCATCTCATCGGTAATTCGTCTGCAGGGTTTACAGATCTCATTCTGACTGGGGAAAGGATAGAAGCTGGTATGAAATCAGGGAAAATACAGAAAGGTGCATCCTCAAGTTTCGAGAAGAAGCCTTTCAAAAAGGAAGCCAGTGCTGTGTATGGCCCCAAGAGGCAAAACAAACCAGAACGCCGCCAAACTGTCAACGCGGTGGTAATTGCTAAGCCTGTTGCCGCTCCTCGGCAACCTAACCAACCAAGGGGTGAGAGACCCAGAAGAGAATATGCTCGGCTTAGTATGACCTTGTCGCAGATCTTGCCGCAACTGCTATCGACCAACTTGGTAACCGTCAGAGAAGCTCCAAAGGTGGTGAACACAACCTCTCCCAAGTATAATCCCAATGCCCGTTGTGCTTATCACTCTGATAGCCCGGGGCATTATACTGATGACTGTTGGGCCCTGAGAAATAAGGTTCAGGACCTTATCGATGCCAAGGAAATACAATTTGAGGCGCCCGAAAGGCCAAACGTTGTGACTGCTCCTATGCCCCAGCATGGAGTAAATGCTATTGAGGAAGACCTGTATGCAGTTTCTGTGGAGGATGTTGCTACCCCTTTATTGACTGTTAAGAGGAACCTGTTGCTAGCCGGTTTATTTCCGGGTTGTAGCAAGGGTTGCCTTCTGTGTGTCGTTTCCCCTGCTGGTTATCTGTTGCTGAAGTCAGGCATCCAAAGCCTGATGGATAGCAAAGAAATTTTGTTTAAGAAGACCGCTGTTCCTATTGTTCCCACTGAAGAAGTATTTGTTGTCACCATTTTCAACAATCCTACCAAGGCTCCACCGAGGAAGCCAGTCAAAATCATGTCCGTTGCACCTATCATTATTACTGTTTCGGGGCCCCTCCCCTATAAATCTGACAAGGCTGTCCCATGGCACTATGGGGCAGATGTGTATGTACTTGGAGTGAAGCAGGAGTTCAACACCAGTACCGGTATCAGTAACATCACCGGTCCCGCTAAAGTTACTCGCAGTGGCAGGCTCTTCTCGCCTGACATTGCGCCACCAGTTATCCGAAGACCTCTTATCATAACGCCTACAAGTGCGCCTGTTTCCCCTTCTGATCAAGTTTCTACCCCTGCTGCCGAGTCCTCTGACACTCGGGGTAAAGGGATTGCTGATGTGCCTGCCCAGATGGAGGCACCTAAGACTGTTAATGTTGAAGCCTCCCAGCAAGAGATGGAGGAAACCCTTAAGATCATTAAGAAGAGTGACTTCAACGTCGTTGAACAGCTGGGGCATACCCCCTCCAAGATCTCTATGCTATCATTGTTGTTGTGCTCAGAGGCCCACGCCAAAGCCCTGATTTCATTTCTGAAGACAGCCCATGTGCCACAAGAGACATCTGCGGATCAATTCACTGACTGTGTGGCCAATTTGACCGCTGACAATGGGCTGGGTTTCTCTGATGCTGATCTGACCGCTAAGGGAAAGAACCACAATGATGCCCTGCATGTCTCCATAGAATGCAGGGGCACTACTCTCGCACACGTGTTGGTGGACACCAGTTCGTCACTGAATGTATTTCCCAAGAAGGCCTTAGACAGGTTGGATTGTGAGGGCCTGGAGTTGAAGCCTAGTAACATCGTGGTCCGAGCCTTTGATGGGTCGAAGATGATGGTGCATGGTGAGGTAGACATTCCGATTCGTGTTGGTTCTCAAGTCTTTGACTCAACGTTCTATGTGATGGACATTCGTCCATCTTATTCCTGTTTGCTGGGTCGACCTTGGATTCACAAAGCTGGGGCTGTGACCTCCACTCTACACCAGAAGCTCAAATACCCTGTCAGAGGGAAGATTGTTACAGTGCAGGGGGAGGAAGAATACATGGTTAGTCATCTGAACTCGTTCCGGTATATAGAGATGGACGGGGAGTTTATTGAAACCCCCTTTCAACATTTTGAAGAGGTACCTCCAATATTAGCGTCAGCTGAGACAGTAATTGAAGAAGACTTTCCTTTGAAGATGGCCTCCTTAAAGGACGCCCGGGCTGTAATTGAGAAAGGTGAATGTGCTAACTGGGGCAGGCTCCCTGATTTTACTCCTAAGACTGACAAGTTTGGACAGGGTTTCACTGCAGAGGCTCAGAGGGCTGTACGCAAAGCAAGGATCGGAAGACCTCCCGTGTTCATCACCAACCCGGGAGTGAATGCTATTGAAGGCGAGGCGGAGGAATCAGAGTTTGATAGCTGGATCTACCCGACGACCGACGGTGGACTGAACAATTGGACTGCAAAAGACCACATACCTGTTACTTTTGTTACGCAGTAATGAATTCCTTTGTTTTTAATTTGTAATAAACAATAAATTGAAACTTTATGGCCCGGTGTCTTACCCGGGGCACCGTTGGCTTCGTTTGTGAGGGCTTATTACTTGTCATTTCCATATATCATGAATAAAAACATTGGACGTTTTTCGCATTTCAAATCTTGTGCTCCCTTTCTTTCTTTCTTTATATATTGCAAAACAACTATATTTACACACACTCACTCATACAGGTTTCAATCCACTCTGGATCTCACTGGTAACGACTCTGCTATTGCCAGTTATGACTTCGAAAATCCAATCAACTTAGCCGAAGACGAAGGTGAAGATGATTGCGAAGTGCCTGGCGAGCTTGCAAGACTATTACTTCAGGAAGAGAGGGCCATTCAACCACATGAAGAGCCAGTGGAAACGGCAAATCTAGGTACTGAGACAGATAGAAAGGAAGTTAAGATTGGTGCTAATCTAGAGCTAAGCGTAAAACAACGGTTGGTTCAGATGTTGCATGATTATGTGGAAATCTTTGCCTGGTCCTACGAAGACATGCCTGGGTTGGATACCGACATTGTGGTCCATCACTTACCTACCAAGGAAGATTGCCCTCCGGTTAAACAAAAGGTCCGCCGTATGCGTCCAGAGATGTCCGAAAAGATCAAAGCTGAGGTTATGAAACAATTCAATGTCGGGTTTCTAGCAGTGACTTCTTACCCTCAGTGGGTTGCCAATGTGGTGTCGGTACCGAAGAAAGATGGTAAGGTCAGAATGTGTGTTGATTACAGGGATTTGAACAGGGCCAGCCCCAAGGATAACTTCCCTCTGCCTCACATCGATGTTCCTGTTGACAATACTGCCCAACATAAGGTGTTCTCCTTCATGGACGGCTTTTCAGGTTATAATCAGATCAAGATGGCTCCTGAAGATATGGAAAAGACTACCTTTGTTACTCAGTGGGGCACCTTCTGCTACAAGGTCATGCCATTCGGGTTGAAAAATGCTGGGGCAACCTACCAACGTGCCATGGTTGCTTTATTTCATGACATGATCTATCATGAGATTGAAGTGTACGTCGATGATATGATTGCAAGGTCCCAAACTGAGGAGGAACACCTTGACCACTTACAGAAGCTATTTGACCGTCTGAAGTTATACAAGCTGAGGTTAAACCCAAACAAGTGCACCTTCGGGGTAAGATCTGGAAAGTTGCTAGGCTTCGTAGTGAGCGACAAAGGTATTCAAGTGGACCCTGCCAAGGTTAAAGCCATACAAGAGATGCCAGTTCCCAAGACAGAGAAAGAAGTCAGAGGCTTTCTAGGACGTCTGAATTACATTGCCCGATTCATCTCGCACCTAACTGCTACATGTGAACCAATCTTCAAGCTGCTGAAGAAAGATCAGGTAGTACGTTGGAATGATGAATGTCAGGCCGCTTTTGACAGAATCAAAGAGTATCTCCAAGAACCACCCATTCTTATGCCACCGGTTGAAGGGAGACCTCTGATACTATACCTGACAGTACTTGACAGCTGAATGGGGTGTGTGCTGGGGCAGCATGACGAGTCTGGCCGAAAAGAGCATGCCATTTATTACCTTAGCAAAAAGTTTACCGACTGTGAGACCCGATACTCACTGCTCGAGAAAACTTGCTGCGCTTTGGTATGGGCTGCTCGCCGGCTGAGACAGTATATGCTAACTCACACTACCCTGTTGATTTCAAAGATGGATCCAATAAAGTACATATTCGAAAAGCCTGCTCTGTCTGGAAGAATAGCAAGGTGGCAAATGATCTTGACAGAATACGACATCCAGTATACGACCCAGAAAGCAATCAAAGGAAGTGTATTGGAAGACCACTTGGCACACCAGGCAGTAGACTTCTACCAGTCAATGAACTCTGAATTTCCTGACGAGAGCATCATGGTAGTAACTGATTGCGAAGTACCTGGACCGGATGAAGGACCTGAGGAAGGATCCTGATGGTCTATGCACTTTGACGGAGCCTCTAACGCTTTGGGTAATGGTATCGGCGCTGTGATCATATCCCCTCAAGGCACTCATACTCCACTCACCGCCCGGCTATGTTTCAACTGCACCAACAACATGGCAGAGTATGAGGCATGCATCATGGGTCTTCAAGCTGCGATTGACTTAAGGATCAAGTTTCTGAGTGTCTTCGGAGATTCCGCTCTCGTGATCAATCAGATCAAAGGCGAGTGGGATACGAAACACCCAAACCTTATTCCTTATAAAGAGTGTGTGTTGACATTGATCCCCCATTTCACAGAGATAACCTTTGAACACTTCCCAAGAGAGGAGAATCAGTTGGCGGACGCGTTAGCTACGATGTCTTCTATGTTCAAGGTCAAATGGGATAACGAGGCTCCCCGGATCATCATCTGGAAACTGGACGAACCTGCATATTGTTGTGATCTTGAGGCTGAGATAGTAACTGAAAGACCATGGTATCATGAGGTGAAGAGGTATTTGGAAGCTCAGGAATACCCTGAAGGTGCATCCATCAATGACAAGAAGTTTCTGAGAAGGTTCGCAGCAAAGTTCTTCCTTAGCAACGGCATTCTGTACAAGCGAAACCATGATTCAACCTTACTGCGTTGTGTGGATAAGACTGAAGCAGAAAAGATCATGGCAGAACTGCATGAAGGTACCTTCGGAACACATTCCAGTGGACACACCATGGCAAAGAAAATCCTTAGGGCAGGATATTTCTAGTCCACAATGGAAGCTGATTGTTACCAACATTCTCGGACATGTCATAAATGCCAGATCTATGCAGATAAGGTGCACGTTCCTCCAGTCCCTCTGAAGGTCTTGACAGCACCTTGGCCTTTTGCAATGTGGGGCATTGATATGATCGGTGAGATTAAACCTACGGCATCCAACGGGCATCGCTTCATCCTGGTGGCGATTGATTACTTCACGAAGTGGGTTGAAGCAGCTTTTTATGCCACTGTAACCAAGAATGTCGTGGCACGTTTCATTCGGCATAATCTGATCCGTCGATACAGCGTCCCGGAAAGGATCATTACGGACAACGGTACCAATCTTAATAACAAGATGATCACTGAGCTCTGCGAGCAGTTCAAGATACATCACCATAACTCTTCTCCTTATCGACCGAAGATGAATGGGGATGTAGAAGCAGCGAATAAGAATATCAAAAAGATCGTGCAGAAAATGACAGTGACTTATAAAGATTGGCACGAGATGTTACCGTTCGCTCTTCATGGGTACCGTACCTCAGCAAGGACGTCAATCGGGGCAACTCCCTTTTCCTTGGTCTACGACATGGAGGCAGTCTTGCCGATTGAAGTCCAGATACCCTCTCTCCGGATAATGAAGGATGCATATTTGAGCGAAGATGACTGGATCCAGACTCGACTTGATCAATTAAATCTAATTGACGAAAAGAGACTCACTGCTATTTGTCATGGTCAAACGTATCAAAAACGAATGATCAGGGCATTTAACAAGAAAGTCAGACCACAAGAGTATCAAGTTGGGGATCTGGTAATCAAGCGCATCATCCTTCCTCAAAGTGATCCCAGGGGCAAATGGACCCCCACATACGAAGGGCCATTTCTGGTTAAACATGTGTTCTCAGGAGGAGCCATGATTCTAACCACCATGGATGGTGACGACCTTCCTCACCCCGCCAATGTAGACATAGTAAAAAGATACTACGCATGATAAAAGACCCACTAGGTTGACATACCTAGGCAAAAATTAGGGCTTCCCGTCGAACCAAAAGGGTTCGGGCAAAAATAAGGGATGAAATGAAAAAATTCTGTACACCCGGCAAGTCGAAAACCTGAAAAGGCGGCTTGGGCAAAAATGGGTATCCCGGTGGACTGAAAACCCAAAAGGGCGTTCCAGGCAAAAGTTAGGGATAAGCATAATACTATGTCTCATTGGATCACCTTGCATCCAGAATCCGGTATCAACATCAAGTTCAGACGGCATCGATCAATCAGCTTCATCTTCAACTAAGCAGCCAAAGTGATGAGACGCTCGAAGATATAAAGGCGACAGCAGAGTTGGAACCCAGTGGGATTATCTTTCTTCACATAGCTGTTTTGTTTTCCTTTTTCACAAAATTGTATAAACTCTGTTGTTCGGCGGCGTTCTCTTACTAGGACGTCAGCCTCTTGTACATAAACGCCTATTTACAGGCAAATTCAAAAATCAATACAAATTCACTCTTTCAGACCAATTGCCAATTGTTTTTCCTTTTTCTGTTTTGTTTTGCGAAGAACGTCCAATGGTCGATTGTGATATATGCATTTGACACTAATTGCTAACTCATAAATATTTGCATACGAAACGAAAGATTAGTTACAGGTGACATTAGAAACAGGGGCAATAATGAGTTGTCTAAAGCAATCTAATTGCTATGTCCACCAAGGTACCAAGGTAAGTTCGGCTGAAGAGTGTAACCAAGATATCTTAATTCCCCAGAGAGTGAGCCAAGATTCAACAATTCTCTCCCCTGAGCAGAGTTGGCCTCCCGTCAACCCTAACAAAGGCACAGTATCTCCAGCAAGTCAACACTCTCCCCAAGCAGAGTTAGCCTACAGTCAACCTTATGGAAGTTGGGTGTCCCCAGCAGATCCCAATATTCCCCAACGGAGTATACAGACATTCCTAACAAGCATCCCCGACAATCTTGATCTAAGATTGTTCCCCGGCGGAATACCGAACAACAAGTGAAGCCACTCCCCCAGTGCAATCTCAAAAGTGTCCCCAGGAAAGTGGAAATCATATCCCCAGCAGGTCTTGAAGCTTATCCCCAGTAGATTCTGGAAGCTTGTCACCCGCAGAGTACGGAAGCTTCTCCCCGGCTTTATTCAGAAGGTTATTTCCCCACCAGGATATAACTGGGTTGTCCTCAGCCAATCGCCTCGGAAAGATCGTCCCCGGCGAAGTTTTCCTATCCCCAGCGGAGTTCATCAAATCTTCCAACGGAACTTATCAATGGTATCCCCAACGGAGTTATCATCAACCTCAGTAAAGTACCTCTCTTCCCCCACAGAGTTCACTCCCCGCAGAGTAATCTATTCGCCAAGCTTATTCCCCAACAGAGTCATCTTCTCCTACCGGTATTCTTGCAACCATCATCCCCAGCGGAAACAATGAGCGCTACTCTTCAACATCAGCCCAGGAGTCAACTTCCCGGCACCCGTCAAGGATTTATTTTCCTAGACAAAACATACATTCATGACTATCACATCTACATACACAATGCATATACATACGCATCATGAACATACAATCTCATTTATTCTGAGAACATCACGCATGTCATACATCATGACATTGCATATAACTAATGTTTTGTCTTTTCAGGACAAAGGTCAATACAAAGATAATTACTATCAACTATCGTGATTCCAGATCCGATTCCCGTATCTTGCCAGGGTGTACCTGTTGACGACTAATGCCAGACTCGATTCCTGTATCCTGCCAGGACACGTCTGAAGAGTTCAAAGATCTGATTCCTGTATCTTGCCAGGGTGTATCTGTTGACGACTAATTCCAGACTTGATTCCTGTATCCTGCCAGGGCACGTCTGAAGAGTTCGAAGATTCGATTCCTGTATCTGGCCAGGGTGTATCTGTTGACGACTATATTCCAGACTCGATTCCTGTATCCTGCCAGGGCACGTCTGAAGAGTTCGAAGATCCGATTCCTGTATCTTGCCAGGGTGTATCTGTTGACGACTATATTCCAGACTCGATTCCTGTATCCTGCCAGGGCACGTCTGAAGAGTTCGAAGATCCGATTCCTGTATCTTGCCAGGGTGTATCTATTGACGACTATACCAGACTCGATTCTTGTATCCTGCCAGGACACGTCTGAAGAGTTCGAAGATCCGATTCCTGTATCTTGCCAGAGTGTATCTGTTGATGACTAATTCCATACTCGATTCTTGTATCCTGCCAGGGCACGTCTGAAGAGTTCGAAGATCTGATTCTTGTATCTGGCCAGGGTGTATCTGTTGACGACTATATTCCAGGATTGATTCCTGTATCCTGCCAGGGCACGTCTGAAGAGTTCGAAGATCTGATTCCTGTATCTTTCCAGGGTGTATCTGTTGACGACTATATTCTAGACTCGATTCTTGTATCCTGCCAGGGCACGTCTGAAGAGTTCGAAGATCAGATTCCTGTATCCTGCCAGGGTGTATCTGTTGACGACTGTTCTCCGGACTCGATTCCTGTATCTTGCCAGGGCACGTCTGAAGAGTTTAAAGATTCGATACCTGTATCCAGCCAGGGCACATCTACATAAAGAGTTTGAAGATCAACTCCTGTAACAGGCCAGGTAATTATTTTTCTTTCTCAGGTACGCAAGTTCTCGCTAAGGAATCTCTTACACGATCAACACCTAGATGGCATCTATAAGCCCATCCACATACCAACAGTCTCCAAATGGCGTCTATAAGCCCATTCTCGACAAAATTCTGTCACACTTCCAGATGGCATCTATAAGCCCATCCTCCTATCCATCAGTCTCCAAATGGAATATGTAAGCCCATTCCCGCTATCACGCTGCTGACACTCTACTATGTGAGTGCAAATTTCTGGGCACTCTAGTGTTCAATCATCTTCCACCTTCGGATTACGAAAGGCACGCCAACCAATCTACATCCTCAGGTCTAAGAAGATTGAACAGGGGCAACTGTTGTACCCCAAAATTTGCCCTCCCATATTCTTCAAGATTTGCCAAGGTCAATCTCCAGATGATTCAAAATCACTCAAGGGTTGCACAGTCCAATGGCCTCCTAACACAATCAAAATTAGGGTTTTGGTTCTTGCAGAGAAATTAAGGTTTCCAAGGGTCCAATCAAGTCCCATATGCCTATATACATTGTCAAGCATCCATGTGTCAAGTTTCAAGACTCACAGCATCAAGTTGCACAGTCAAAAACCTAATTGCTCCACAGTCAACTACAGGGGCAGAATGGTCATTTGACAGTCAAAAGTCAAAAATTTTGGTCAACATCTTATTTTGAAGCCACAATCATCATTTGATCAATTCTTGATCATGATTCTCAAAGCATGGCTCAAAAAGTCTCAAGGTGCAAAAGTTTCTATTTTTGGACAGTTGAAAAAGTCAACTACAAATTGACCAAGGCATAACTTCCTCATGGTTTATCAGAAAAATCCCATCCAAAGCTCATTATGAAGGGGATGACATTTCCTACAACTCATCTTCACACTCCAAGTCCAAGAAATGCTCTCACAAAAAGTTATCAATTTCAACATTATAGGTCATTTTCAAAAGTCAACAAAAACGCACTTTAAGTCAAAGACCATAACTTGAGATTGGTAAATCAAAATGACATGGGACCAAAGGCATTGGTTAGAGGACTTCAAGACCTTTCCAAAATGTCCAAGAACATGATCATAGCTTCAAAATTGAGCAAGATATGCATTGGAGAAGTTGGGAAATTTTTGGGAATTTTGAAAAGTCAACTTTGCCTAAAACACTTCAAAATTGCTAATGGGCCTCAAATTCTTCCTTGAATCATTACCCAAAGCCTATGCACGACCCATTGAGCTCAAAGGGATTTATTTTATTATTTTTAATTAATTAATTGAATTTTTATTTTTATTAATTCATTTAATTAGATTTAATTATGAGAAAATATCAAATAATGCTTTTTCAAATCTTTTTGTGCAGCAAATATGTTCCAAATATGCTAAAGATTTCGTGCATCAATCAACAAGACCAAATCTTCCATAATTGGCAAGGTTTTCATGGCAAAAAGATTGAAAAATATATGATGAAAATCAAAGATTCAAAACATCAATTCATGGACTTATGGGCTTGTTTCTTGACCTAGAATCGTTCACTTACATATGCACAAGGAAACCTAATTCAGACATACACGAAAAAGCTGCTAAAGCCATAGAACAAAGTTGCAACTTTTCATCAAAAACTTGGAAACTGATTTCGTATTTGCAGGGCGATTCAAGACCTAAAAGCTTTTCCATTGCATTACTGACGTTGCTAGGAGTCTATTGCAATCAAGAACAAGTCCCCATACTCCAAGAATCGGTAGAACAAAATCACGCTTGTCACAAAAATGTCCATAATCGATTTTTAATTTTCACGCATCATTCATGTGTTTTGATTATTGATTTATGCTACTAACATCTTTCTGAAGCGATTGGTAACATTTAATTGGACTAACACTGCCTGTAGCCAAATCCACCATTGATGAAACCTAGGGTTTCAGAAGCTTCAAAATAGGGCTTTCCTTGTATGGAAAAATTGGACCTTGAGACCTATGCAGTTGAATTCAGGAGCTCCATACGAATTGAATGATGACCTCGCGCTCAATTTATGTTAACGCATCTTCTATTCACTATTTTTAGTGGATATGCTTAGTGGGGGTTTGAAACCCCCGCTACTTGTTTTGTATTTTACAGGAAGATGAAGAAGAAGGCTAGCGTGTCAGCACATGGTTGGATAATTCAAACCTTGGCGCGGTCTTTCAACGTTTCAGCATAATTATCTCTTTTCATATATTTTGATTCTTTGTTATATTATTTACAAACGCGCACAACAGCTCACTTGGCAAGGGACACGCTTGGTAAACGCTGGAACCTGGGTTCGATTCCCAGGTCCCCCCACTTAATTCTTAATTTTTGTTTCAATGTATTCACATGCAGCACATTCTCAATGGTTCACCATACGTCCTCATACATTGGCTTGCCAGATGGCCTTGACCCACAATCTGAAGGCCACTAAAGGAGGTCTATCATGTACCTCAGTCAACCAAGGCACGCACAAGCGTGGAAAGTCAAACAAGGCTCTATGCTAATGGGCCAGATTGCTTCAATTTACCTCCATTTGGGCCTGAAACCCCCCTTGGTTTGCTTCTTTTAATTTTATTTTATTTTCAATTCTAATTCTTTTCTTAAATTGTTTTAATTGTATTGTTTTTCACCATAAAATAATTTTCATAATAAAAAATCAGAAACCAAAAAATGTTTTATATTTAATTATTATTAATTTCACCATTAAAATATTTTTGTAAATAAACTCTAACAATTAATTTAGTTAAATTAGGTTTTAAACTTTAAACTTTTCCTTAATAAATAAAAATGCATAGAATTAGGGTTTTTGACATTTTCATCTTTTTCTTAATTAAATCATTTTTCTCATTATTTATTATTATTGTTAATTACTATTTATTTTTGTAAATAAACATGTAAATTAATTAATTAGCGTAAATTAGGTTAACTTGGATATTTTCTTTAATAACTAAAAATAATCTAGAATTAGGGTTCCCATTTAATTTTAATTTTCTTTATTTCTTAAATACAAAAAACATAAAAAACAATTCTTTCTTTTTTCTTTAAATAATTAAATAGACTTTAATTTCATTTAATTTCAAAAGGGTCAAAACCCTCGGACGTCCTGATTTTATTCTTTCGCACGTTATTCTTTTTTCTTTTCGAATATTATGTAACTGCTCAAGGATTGTAATAGTAATTAGGTTTACCGCATTTATTTACTTTCCGCATTTTTTACCAAACGAGTCTTTGTATTTTGGCGATGTATAGACCCGCGCCTTGTAATAGCGTAGTTTTTATCTTTCCGCATTTAAATTCTCGCACTCTGAAATTCTAAATTGCATGAAAGAATGTAAGGTTAATTAAAAACAAGCGTAGCTCACAATGATGCCTGATCAAAGATGAATATTGACATGAAAATAACACACAAATTCACACACCACTTCTAGGGTACGCCTCACCTGTTGCCTTCGAAATGTGGTCGTCAAGTATAGGACGTTTTAGTAAGTCCTTATGTCCATGATCCGGTTGACTCGAATCATTTGCCTCGAAATAGTTGCCTAGAAATGGTTGCCTCGGAATAAAAAAAGGATCAAGGACATAAGGGTAGCTTCTAAGTTGTCCTACTGTTGCTTCGGTGACCACACTGTCCCTACACTCGAATTGACCCGAACACCTCCAACGGTGGTGCTACCTACCTCTCAATGGTGGGATGGCACTACCTTAAGGACATTTACACAGCCTAATTCCTTAGGGTAGGTAGATGACTCATAGATACTTGCTCTCTCAAAAACAAATCAAAACTCTTTTCACACCGACACTTTTCAAAAAGCTTTCAAAATAATTTTTCAAACACTCTTGAGGACTGATACAAGAGTTATTCAGAAATCTTTAAACGAAACTTTTTCAAAACCCACTCACGATGGAAAAGCAAACATTTTGAAAACACAATGAGCAAGTATCTAAGAGCCCATGGATAACCATGGATAGAAAGGGTGCTAACACCTTCCCTTTCTATAAATCTACCTCCTGAACCGAGAAACTATCTCATAAGGAATTTTGCTGTGCTTTTGTCCTGTCCATGTTGGAGAAAATAAAAGACGGTGGCGACTCTTGCTTCCGCGACATTTCGCGAACCAGCATTAAACAGTCAGTTCCAAATCCACCGATCACAGAGAGATTGTGATTCTGCTTTTCATCTTGACGAACCAGGAGGAGCAATAACTACATCTGAATTGGGAGCTTCTGATGCTACGACTGCTGGTATCTTCTTCTTGGGTTCTGAATAGGTTATCTCCAAGAGATAAGATTTTGTTTTTAACATATTCAGTTTTTGAAGAATCAGAGACTTGCTCAAGGTAATCCGTTTGGTTACAATTTAGTACTCAATCATCATCTTCTGATATGAGACTGTAATTGAAGGTGAAACAATTATCACCCAGAGTACTTCTTCACATGACATTTGGATTTTTATCTGACATTGTTAGGTGTTTGATATTCTCAATAATAGAACTGGGCTCTGATACCAATTGAAGGTGTGAATAAAACACAAGAAATGTGAGGTTTGAATTGGGTTTTTCACCCTTTGATAAACTCTCGCTTCTAAGCATTATTGGGTGAACAATGCTTATAAATATTGCTTATAAGCAATGCTTCTAGTTAAGTTATGAAAACATAAACTATAAAGCATAAGCAAGAGTAAATAACACACAATATATCTTGGTTCACTTCAGAAATCCCCAAGCTAATCAAGTCCACCTACCAAGGTGATTTTTCCTTAATCAAGGACTTAATCCACTATAGCCAAACTGATTACAATGTACAAGCTACACACGAGTGACTAACAACCAGTTGTTAGAACATAGTTTGGTTCTATATCCCTGTAAGAGTTTTGATGATAAAAAACACGTGATATATAAAGAACATATATGCTCTCTAATAAAGTATTTTAATATGCAGAGAAGTTCTGATGTAAGAAGCATAGAAGATGAGAAAAGATCTACTAGAACATAATAGAAGTTATGATGTAAGAAGCATAGAAGATCTGCTAGAACATCTGGAAATTCTGATGAGAGAGTTTCGTTTTGAAGATCTGTTCATACACAACATACTTAGAAGCAAATTTGTGTAATATGCTTAATGAAGAAGTTCTATGTTACAACTTCTGAATGCACCAACAATGTGGAACAAGAACTCTGATATTTCGATATGTAAATTTCTGGAAAGCAAAAAGAGTCTCAACGATAACATTAATCTTCTGATGAGAGCATGTTCTGAAGCGTTACATTTTATTAATGGCAAATCAAAAGTAACAGTTGAATCAAGACAGGATCTTCACATTTGGAAAGAACATTAACTACACTTCATCAACCTTCCCAAATCATCTTCTTATGTCTCTCATGCATTGCCTATTAAAAGAAGACGTGAAAACGATATCAAATGATGACTACGCATGAAAAATAGAAATATTTACCCAGTTTTACCTTGTGTTCTTCAACTCTGTAATACATCACTTTAGTGATATTGTTTTTGTTAGAAAACATATTTGTACACGCCTTTCAATATTGTATTTTGTAATTCCTTGAGAAAACCGGGTGGTGGTTTAAACTCAAGAAGACTTTGACGGCTGTCATAGTAGTTGTGTAATCAAGTTTGATTAGTGGATTAAGACCTCGTTGGAGAGAGGCGGAATCACCTTGGCGGGTGGACTGGAGTATTTTGAGTTCAAACGAGCCAGGATAAAAATCAAGTGTGATCTTGTCTTATATTTCAAAACCCCAATTCAAACCCCCAATTTCTTATGTTTTTCCATCCTTCAATTGGTATCAGAGCACCTGGATCTGGGTGGAAACACTTAACTGTGTCAGAAAAAGATCCAAGTAGGAAAAACACTATGGTGGGACCAATTCAGAACATCAGCAATGATTATCATGATGAGAAATACAAAATTAGTTGTAGACCCCCGATATTTGACGGTGAAAAGTTTGATTACTGGAAAGACATAATCAAAAGTTTCTTTCTAGCTCATGACGCTGATCTCTGGGATATGGTGACTGACGGGTACATACATCCTGTTGATGAAAGCGGTCAGAATATTGACAGAAAAAGAATGACAGATCATCAAAAGAGAGATTTCAGAAATCATCACAAGGCCATAATTATTCTCTTGAGTGTTATCTCATATATAGTATGAGAAGATCATAAACAGAGAATCATCAAAACACATGTTTGACTCCTTGAGAATGACGCATGAAGTCAACAAGCAAGTCAAAGAAACCAAAGCTCTTGCACTCATCCAGAAGTTCTAGTTGCGGGATTGGAAGTTCTGGACAAAAGGTACTCCACATCAGATCATGTAAAGGAGATCATAAGAAGTTTACCCAAGCAATGAAGACCCATGGTCACAGCTTTAAAACTAGCCAAAGATCTGGATAAAATTTTCTTGAAGAACTTATCAGCTCCCTGAGAAGTCATGAGATAGAACTAGAAGAAGATAAACCCCAAAAGCAAGGTAAGTCTCTCGCTCTTAAATGTAATAAAACTAAAGCTTTTCAGGCAGAAGAAAAAAGTTCTAGAGGATCTGCATCAGAAGAAGATGAATTATCTCTCCTCTATAGAAGGGTACATCAATTATGGAAACACAGACAAAAATTCAGAAATCCTAGAAGATCCAATAGTCATTCTGAATCAAACTCTGGGTACAAAAAGTCCATAAGCAAAGACATTATTTGCTACAAACGCAACGAAGAAAGCCATTACAAAAGCGACTGTCCAAATCTACAGAAAGAAATGCCTAAAAAGAATTTCTCCAAAGATAAGAAGAAAAGACTTATGGAAACGTGGGATGACTCATAATCTTCTGAAGCTGAAACAAAATCAGAAGATAAACGAGCCAATATAGCCCAAATGGCCAACTTATCTGATGACTCTGAATCATCTAAATCAGAATCAGACTCAGAGGCAAAAGAGGTATTCTCTAACTTTTCTATATCTCAATTAGAAGAAAGTCTGTCATAAATTATTGAAAGATATCAGTAACTTCGAGTCATAAACAAGAACCTGAAAAAGGATCTAGTTTCTGACTCTGAAGAAACTAAGAAACTGAGATCAAAAAACTCTGAGCTTAAAGAAATAATGTCTAAACTAGAAAATAAATTACAAGAGGCTCAGAAAGAAACTATCTCATAAGTTCTTAGTAACTCTAATAAGATCATAAAGGAATATGATCATAGCTTTTAAAAATTTCTTGCTAAAAACATAGATAGAAGCAAGATGGCTTCAATGATCTATGAAGTTATCAGAAATGGCAGAAAAGGAATAGTCTACAAGGGTAAAGTATCCCAACCTAAGAAAGTTAAGGATAAGGTCATAAAACACACACTGCTTTATTCTCACTTCACCTACGGACACACACATGATATAAAATATACTAGTAAGGCGTTTTTTGCTAAACCAAAATTCAAACAGAATTTTGGAAACTCTAACAATCATGGACCCAAAAAGATATGGGTACCAAAAGATAAAATCATCTATGTTGCAGACATTTTTAACAGCAAGGTTGAAACACCAGTTTTAACAACTGGACTCTAGATGCTCTCTACACATGATGGGAAGAAAGCATATGTTCCAAAGCCTGAAATTTAAATTTGGAGGATATACAGATTTCAGAGGCAATCAGAAAGTAAAGATTACTGGCTCTGGAACTATTGGTAACAGTACTAAGGATACAACATCAGAAGAATCCTAATCAAATCCAGAAGAAGATGAAACAAACATTACAGAAACATCTGAAGATACCATCCAGAAAATACAACCCAAGATCTGAAAAACTGTTTTGCTTTTTCTTGATGCTTCATCTTAATCTTTTTTACCGTGTTGTTCCTACTTTTTGATTCTTGACAAAAAGGGGGAGAATGTAAGATATTTTGAATCCTTCTCAAAGCTATGATCAGAAATCTTTAGGGAAGTATTTTTTTTCATCTGAGTATCCAAATCAGGGGGAGACTTTTATGCTTTATGTTCTTTAAGTATTCTATCAAAATATACAAGTTTTTGTCATCATCAAAAAGGGGGAGATTGTTATAACATAGTTTGGTTCTACATCCCTGTAAGACTTTTGATGATAACAAACACATGATATATATAAAGAACATATATGCTCTCTAATAAAGTATTTTAATATGCAGAGAATTTCTGATGTAAGAAGCATAGAAGATGAGAAAAGATCTACTAGAATATAATAGAAGTTCTAATGTAAGAAGCATAGAAGATCTGCTAGAACATCTGGAAGTTCGTATGAGAGAGTTTCGTTTTGAAGATCTGTTCAGACAAAACATACTTAGAAGCAAATATGTGTAATATGCTAAATGAAGAAGTTCTATGTTATAACTTATGTGTAAGTGTTTGTTTGTTGGCATTATTTTTTGGTAAAACTAGATTTGTGAATGTCATGACTGATGTCATAACATTCTGGGATAAAGGTACATTCTGCAGAAGGAATGTTCTACAGGAACTACTCAGTATGAGTGAATATCATGATCATTAAGCTATGATTATATGTACTGAATTCTACCAAAATCAGTGAGTTAGATACATGATGTCATAACCAATGTTAAGACATCCTGTACTAATCAAGTTGTTGTGCAGATTTATCATTCCTGAGAATTTTCAGGAATCTGGTATGCTACTCTGAGTTGAAGTATATTGCCCAGATCAGATGCTCACGTGGACATTAGGTTAACCTTGCTTAACCCTAATCTGTTATGATGAAAGCCCAAGACCAAGTCTTTAGGTTAACTTTGCTTAACCCTAGCTATTTTTATGGAAGCCCTAAATGAAGAATAGTCTGCTTATATATTTCTCATGAAGCCTAATGGTGAGCAGCGCTTTTGACAGAAGATCAATAAGGCATTGTATAGTTGTAACTACTGTGAGCCAAGCAATTATCAGTTTGATAAGTGACTTGGATTAGGATTTGGTTGTAAGGGTTGTTTATCACTCAAAGCTTTGAAGCACGAGTTTTGTGTCTCTTGATTAAAGCTTTGAAGCAAAATCAAGCGTGTGTATTGAAGAATGTCTTCATAATCTTATTAATCAGTAGATTGTATCACTGCTGTGATTGAGGGGGAGTGAGTAGGAACTCAGGTTTAAGTAGGACTTAGATTGAAGTTTCATTGGGTAGGTCTTAAGTGAAGGAGATAAACTGGTTGGTTTATTCCTAAATTAATTCCTCTTATAGTGAATTTCCTCCCTGGCTTGGTAGCCCCCAGAGTAGGTGTTGTTATACACTGAACTGGGTTAACAATTGATTGTGTTCTTTACTGTCTTTTAAATTACTGTTTTGTGTGTGTACAATTTGTCACATACGGTGTCATAAAATTCACTGTGACATTAAGTATCTGTTGCCAGAATTTCAATTGGTATCAGAGCAGGCACCCTGCCTGTCTTTCTGGGTGAGATCTAGGGATATTATTTTCTGGCGTTATGGACAAGGAAGGAGGATTTGGGAACAAACCACCTATTCTGGATTGATCAAATTATGACTACTGGAAACCTCGTATGATTTCCTTCTTGAAGTCACTGGACAAAAAGGCTTGGAGAGCTGCTGACAAAGGATGGAACCATCCCACCATAATTGGGAAAGATGAGATGACTAGTCTGAAACCTGAGGAAGAATGGAGCAAAGAAGAAGATGAGTTAGCCCTGGGTAACTCTAAAGCATTAAATGCCTTGTTCAATGGAATTGATATAAATATATTCAGACTAGTACATCAATGTGAACTGGCCAAGGATGTTTGGGACACTCTCAAAACCACCCATGAGGGTACATCCAAAGTAAAAATGTCGAGACTTCAGATGCTCACTACCAAATTTGAGAATCTGAGGATGATGGAAGATGAGACCATTCATGAGTTTCACATGAACATCTTGGAAATTGCCAACACCTCGGGAGCATTGGGAGAAAAGATATCAGAAGAAAAGCTGGTGAGAAAGATTCTCATATAATTGCCTAAAAGGTTTGCAATGAAAGTGACTGCTATAGAGGAAGCTCAGGATATCTGCAACTTAAAGGTTGATGAACTCATTGGGTCACTTCAGACATTTGAGATGGGGATCAGTGAAAATGTTGACAAGAAAAACAAGAGCATAGCCCTTGTATCCAATACTGAAGATGAAAGCAAGGAGAGTGATGAAGAGAATATTTCAGAAGCTATAGCTATGCTTGGAAGGCAGTTCAACAAACTCATCAAGAGAATGGACCCAAAGTTAAGGTCAAATGTCAAGAACATTTCCTCTGACACTAGCAGATCCTATGACTCCAGCAGAAGAACTAAGTCTGAAGAAAAGGGAAATCAAAGCAGAGGAATCCAATGCCATGGATGTGAAGGATATGGGCACATTCGAGCTGAATGTCCTACCTTTCTTAAGAAACAAAAGAAAGGAATGTTTGTTACTTGGTCTGATGGTGACTCAGAAAGTAACTCTGAAGAAGAATCTGCTAAACTAGTTACTGCACTATCTGGTATTTTTAGCTCTGATGATGATTCTAGTGATGAGGAAGTGACATTTGAAGAACTTGCTGAATCCTACAAGAAGCTATGTATCAGAAGTGCTGAAGTCTGTCAGCAAAATGAGAAACAGAAAAAGCTCATAGTAAAGTTGGAGGCTGAGAAGAAGGCAGACACTGCTACTATAAGCCATCTCGAAGGTGAAGTTCTAATGTTGAACTCCAAACTTGATCAGATGACTAAGTATGTCAAGACGTTAACAAATGGAACTGACAAGTTAGAAGAAATCCTGCAGGCTGGACAAAGTGCAGGAAACATGTCTGGTTTAGGATTTGTGGCTGCAAAGGAATCTGCTATTGACAAGAAGAAGACCAAACCTGATAAACAAATGTCAAAGCAGATGTCATAACATATGACTCAACATCAAGAACAGAGAAATATGAAGAAAAAATATCAAAGATGGAGATGTCATTATTGTGGAAGAATTGGTCACATAAAGCTATTCTGCTTCAGATTATATGGATATCATAATCAGACCTCATATGTCAAACCTAAGACTAACAAGGCACCATATACTCAACAGTGGAAGAAAAAGACTGCAGCCCTGATAGCTCACACCTCCCTTAGAGTTTCTGCCAAGGAAGACTGGTACTTTGACAGTGGATGCTCTAAACACATGACTGGAATCAAGAATCTGTTGAATAATGTCAAACCTCATACTACTAGTTATGTCACTTTTGGAGATGGTGCTAGAGGAGAAATCAAAGGAGTTGGAAACTTGGACTGCCCTGGAGTTCCAAACCTAAATGAAGTATTGCTGGTAAATGGTTTGACTGCAAATCTCATAAGTATCAGTCAATTATGTGATCTAGGATTCAAGGTCAACTTCACCAAGTATGAATGTCTTGTAACTAATGAAAAACAAGAAGTTGTAATGAGAGGATTCAGATCAAAATACAACTGTTACTTATGGGAGTCTGAGAACACTAACTACTCTTCTGTATGCTCTATAGCCAAAAAAGAAAAGGAAATGAAACTGTGGCACCAAAAACATGGTCATTTACATCTAAGAGGGATGAAAAATATCATATCCATGGAGGCTTTCAGAGGGATTCCAAGGCTTCAGAATGATGAAGGGAGAGTCTGTGGTGAATGTCAGGTTGGAAAGCAAACTAGAATGTCACATCCAAAGACAAGACATCTGACTACCTCTAAGGTGCTAGAACTTCTACATATGGATATGATGGGTCCCATGCAGGTGGAAAGTCTTGGTGGAAAGAGATATGCCTATGTTGTTGTGGATGATTTTTCCAAATTCACCTGGATAAACATCATTAGGGAAAAGTCTGATGTATTTGATGTATTTAAGGAACTGTGCAAAAGAATTCAAAGAGAAAAAGAAGGATGCATTGTCAGAATCAGAAGTGGTCATGGTAAGGAATTTGAAAATTGTAAGTTTGATGAGTTCTGTTCCTCGGGAGGAATCAATCATGATTTCTCTTCACCTATAACTCCTCAACAAAATGGAGTTGTGGAAAGGAAAAATAGGACTATACAGGAATCTGCCAGAGCAATGATACATGCCAAAAAGCTTCCTATTCATTTTTGGGCTGAAGCTATGAATACAGCCTGTTATGTCCATAACAGGGTCACCTTGAGAAAGGGAACATCATCCACCATTTATGAACTATGGAAAGGAAGAAAGCCTACAGTGAAGTACTTCCATGTCTTTGGGAGCAAATGCTATATTTTGACAGATCGTGAATAAAGGAGAAAGATGGACCCTAAAAGTGATGAAGGAATATTCCTAGGATACTCTACCAACAGCAGAGCATATAGGGTATTCAATTCCAGGACCAAAGTTATGATGGAGTCTATAAATGTCATAGTTGATGATCACCATGAGGAAACAAATGGCCCATATGATGTTGAGACATTCTTTGAGACTTCAACACAAGTTTCTAAAAAGGATGATGTGCCTAATCCTACTCCATCAGAGTATGAATCAAAGGAAGCTAACAAAGATCCTTCCATCAGAATTCAGAAAGATCATCCTAAGGAACTCATAATAGGAGATCCTAACAGTGGAGTCACTACAAGATCTAGAGAAATCATCACAAACTCTTGCTTTGTGTCTAAGATTGAACCAAAAAATGTTAAAGAGGCTTTGACTGATGAATACTGGTGTTGTACCCCAAAAATTGCCCTCCTCTTTTTCACAAGAAATCACAGCTTCGGGCTTTTCCTGATTTTTCAGATTGGCTCAAGAATCGGTCAAACATACTTTTCTTATCAGTCAAACAAAATTAGGGTTTCCATTAACTTTTGAATCAGTCCAAGCAGATTATTAGGGTTTCTATTGATTTGGTTGAGTTTGGCTCAGGGTTTGATCAAGCAGACACTTCTTTGACAATAAATCCAGAATTAGGGTTTGCACGCGCATTCTCAGAAGAATTTGAATCCACAGTGTCTAAATTGACTGTCACACTGCTTTGACGCTTGTTCAAGATTTCAGTTTTTTTCTCAAAATCTGAACCTCTGGGATAGAAGTTGAGGTTTCTGATTGAAAGTTTGAAGCTTTAGTTTGATCAGTAAAGAAAAAGGTGCATGGACGTTTGTACGTTTAACTGTGCAAAGCGTGCGATTAATTGGAATGTCGGGCTTATTGCTGGTTAATGCGGGGTTGTGAGACTACAACGTTTATTAATTATTTATTTTATCTAAGATAGAATAATTGGGATGTACTTCCAGTTATTTTAATTCAAGAAACTTAAATAATTAAATAGACAGTGAAATAAAGAGATATCTGACAAAAAAGATTTTTATTCATTTTCAATTGTTGTTACAAATGTTTATTTGATACAGTAAATTTATTTACAATGTTACAATGACATTTATTACAATGATTAAAAATAAATTAAATCTATATCCTAAGTTGCTTGAAGTCTTCATCTTCTACTGCTGCTTCCCTTGCCCCAATTAATATTCACCTGCAAAGCCAGAAAAAGAGAAGTCAAACACAGATGAATTTGGAAAAGTATTTTTCAGACAGTTAATCAAAAACTCATCATTAAAGGTGTTGGCCGGAATCAGTTTGTTCGTCCTCTCTGCAAATCGCAAGAAGATGTCTCTTCTTGGTTCACAAAGAGGGAAAGAAAAATTGTTTGCAAGCATGGAATTAATTAAATACAAGGCTGCATAAGAAATTCACAAATTGCAAAGTGCAAACTGAAATGCCAAATAAAGCTGCACAAGAGCAAAACTGCCTTCAAACCAAACAGCCAAGTTACAGTTTCAAACTAAGCAAACTAAATCACAAATTCAAAACTGTCAAAGAAGCTATCAAACTAACAATGCAGAAAATCTGGAAAAGAAGAAAGTACAAGAGGCAGAGCAAAACCAAAATGCAAGCAATATTTCAAATTTTCATCATTTCCCAGCCAAAACCTTTTCAGAATAAAAAGGACAGTTAAGCAATAAAATATGCTTTTTTCTGTGGAGAGAGAAAGAGAGAGAGAAGTAGAGGCTTACAGTTTTGCAGGCTTAGAGGATAATAAATATAACAAGATATCCAACACTGTAAGGGGGGGGGGGGCAGGAACACAAAGAAAAAACAGAGGAAATCCCAAAAACTGTAAACACCAAGCCCGTGCCTTTAAACCTGTCAAAAAACTGCCTTCCTCACCAAAAACTGAACAACTCAGTTGCCTGCATAAAACACAAGGCTCAGTAGCCTGCATAAAACACAAACCCCAACCTGCTTGAACAAGAAGCCTAAAAGCTTGTTCATTTTCAAGCCTGCTTCAAACTGCCTCAAGCCTGAACCAGAAAACCTGTGTTCAAACTCAACAAGCCTGCCTCAAGCCTAAAAACCTGTCAAACTGTAGAACATTCAAGCCTGCATCAAAAACCCTTCAAGCAAGCAAACAATAGCCTGCCCAAAGCCTAAAAACCAGTTATCAGAACAATAGTAACAACAGCCTCAAAACTGGGTTCATCACAGGCAAAACCAGCCAGACCCAAGAGAGGAAAAGAAACTCATAAGAAAGCAACACTGAAAGAAGCATCTCAGATTCAAATATTATCATCATTGAAAGCAAATCAAGTCCAAAGAGAGGGAAACTCCAAAGCAAAGTTCATCACAGAATAATCATCAAAAGCATCACAGAAGCAAGTATTCAGAGAGGAAGAGATTCAGAAGTTGGTGGAACAGGGTTTTCAAATTATAGCATATCATCATAAAACCATTCAAGGAAAGCAAAGATATGAGGTTACCAGAAAAGCCAACATCACAAGCTCCCACGCCTTGGCCGCCTAAGAAGCCTCCTGTCCAAACTCTCCTTCTCCTTTCCAAAAAGCAGAACCAAGGTATAAATTCCTATTCCCTTTTTTCTACACCTCACATAAACACAAATAATACAGAATATCAGAACATGTAAAAGATTAATAACATGCAAGAGAGAAGAATCCGGAAACCCTAAAAAAACGCGATAGAACGAAATAATACCTTTTTATCACCACCTGAGCAATCGTGGAAAGAGGAGAGTGGAGGTAGAGTCTGGCGGCCTAAGGCATGGGGAAGTTAGAAGCCATGGTTTGAGAAAGCATGAAGAGGCGATGAAGAAGAAAGGAAAGCAGCGCCGCTCAAAAAATGCTTGTAACCCTAATTCTGAAACAAATGCTTGTAACCCTAATTCTGAAATAAATGCTTGAAACCCTAACAAAAAACATTGTCAATTGACATTGGGCTTTTTCCCCATCCAACCCCTAAGCCTAATTCTAATTCTGGTGTTGTACCCCCTCTTTCTGTTCTCTTTTTGATTTCACCTTGGGCCAAGTGTGTAACCTAAGGCCCACATAACTTTTTTTATATTTTTAAACCAACATTTCTTAATTTTCATTTTCTTTTATAACCTGATTCTTTTTTTTGTTGTTAAATAATATGTTAATTTTTCATGTAAAAATTTTACTAATACTTTTTATCACACTTGAAATATATAAATATTGGGTTTATTAAGTTTACACAATTTTCTCTTTAAAACTTTTTTTGCTTAATTAAACCTTTTATATAAAGCATTAACAAAAATACATAAAAATAGATTTTATTAAGTTTTTCTCTTTAAAACTTTTTTTTTTGTTGTTTATATAACATTAATAAAAAACACAAAAAATAAATAATAATACTTAATAAATACATTAGGTTAATATTTTGCTCATTTGTAAATAATCATATACATTTCACAAATACTTTTGATTCTCTTTTATCCTTATACTTTGCTATATTTTTACATTGAGAATGCGATGATTCGATTTGGTTGTAAATAATATTTGGACACTACTATTCTGATAAGACTCATCCCCATTTGTAAACATTTATACCCCCATCCCCGGATACTTATTTATAATAGCTTAGACTTTAAATTCCCGCAATTTATCGCTTTTTATTTATTGTATAGTAATTAGGGTTTGTATGCGAAGATTCAAAATCAACCGCTAGATAACCTAACACAAAGATAAATGCATGAAAAACAATACACAATTCACACTTGCACCACTAGGGTTACATCCACTTGTTGCCTTCAAAAATGGGCCATGGTTGCATGTCAAGAACTTTGGCAAAACAAAACAAAAACAAACAAAATGATCATAGTCCCTTGATGACGCTATCTTGTTGCCTAAACAAAAATGATCATAGTCCCTCAAGAAAATTGCCAAAGATACTTGACACTATTGCCTCTATGGTCTATACGATGACCCGCGCCCGTCCCGTTAACATCCTAACACAAGGTTGTTAACCAAATACAATGGTGAAACAATATTGTTAAAAGGGTTAAAAACATAAGGAAAGATCTTTGAGTAAAATAGGGTAGATAACTCTTAGTTACTTGATCAAACTTGCAAAACATCCTTGCCATTTTTCAAAACACACATCTCCACACAATTTCAAAACAAACTTTCAAAAAAACATTGAAACATCTTTTCAAAAAGACAAACACCTTTGTAAAACATTCGAGTAAAGAATTGTTACAATGGTTGCCTAGACAAGGCATCTTTTTCAAAACATTTTCAAAACCACACACACAAAGCACTGTTTCAAACAATTGAAAAGCAAAGGCAAGTGATCTAAAACAAGTAACTAAGAGCCCATGGATAACCATGGATGAAAAGGGTGCTAGCACCTTCCCTTTTCATAATCTACCCCCCGAACCCACGAAAACATCTCAAAGGTCTTTCCTGTGCTTTTTGACCTTTCCTTAGGATAAATAAAAAGTCGGTGGTGACTCTTGCTAAACCGAACAAGTGCGAATACAAACGTAAAACCTCAAGTCAGTTCTCCCACCGTATCACAAAATTGGCGACTCTGCTGGGGATTCCTTTAAAAGTGGGGTTACCTTAGGGTTTTAGATCACCTATACATGCTTTCTTTGATTGCTTTGTTTGCTTTACCTTTGGGTTTGGTTTAAATCCTACACCCGGATTTGGGGGCACCTTTTTAGGTAAATAGCAATAAACTGTGAGGGAACTGTGCGGGGTATACCGACATGGTTGAAGTAGTAGCTATGTTAGTGTGACATATTTGTGAGTACCACTAGCCCTTGAGTAGTCAAGGAGAATACGGGGCCGCTGAGCAATGTCATGAAACACTAACAAACTCTAGAACCTTACTTGACCATCTTGTCCTTTTTAGGGGTAGTGAGATGACCGACTTTGGTGCAGTCCGAAGTTGGTAGATCCTCGATACTACACTCATTGAGGGTTGTTTTCTTGGAATATTTTGGTCGCCAGTTAAGTGGCTAAACCAAAACAATGAACACAGAAAATAATCCAGTGATATTGAGCTCCTTAGAACCCGGTTTCTATTTTTAGGACAGGATGAGCCAACTAACTTCAAAAGGGTACTTACCTACGAACCCCACGCAAGCCTAAACCTAAGGACTTGTTTGCTTTGTGTGAATATGATTACCTGTATATACACTTACTTGCTTTTGCATACATGTACATAACATCATAACATCATGCCATAGCATTTTCAATAACCATTTCAAGGATCTCGAGGGTCTTTTGATACAGGGTCACGTTGAACTAGACGTCTACCAAAGGGCAAGAGGTTTCTCCTCTAAACAAATGCCATCAAAGATCAAGTGCAACAACTTGAATCAGGGGCTATGACCCACTTGACATGGTGAGCTTGATTCTCGTGGAAAGACATCCACCATTACAAAGTTCTCCAATCAAAGATGTTGATCGAAGTTCAACCTCTAACATTTTCTTGTATTTACCCCGAGAGATCCTTGAAAACATGCATTCACATATCATGCATTGCATCATAACGGGTTTCCCTTTTCAGGTTTCCTTATTCTCCTACTGTTTATTTCAGTAGAGATGGCTCTGGAGCAGACTATCAAGGGCATCCAGGCTCAAAACGTTCAACTTCAAGAGATGTTCTTGAACCTATCCAAGGGGAAGGAAGAGTTGAAAGTACTCCTCGCAAGGAACCTGGCCGAGAAAAATTCGGAAGACAATAAGGACAAACAGTTGGAACAACTGCAAACTGAGGTTGAAGCAATGAGAACCCAGATGCTAGGGCACATGGCTCTTATCCAAGGCCTAGCCCGAAGACAAGAAGAGCTGGGAACCATTATCAATCAATTTCGTCAAGACGGTTGCAACCGTATGGGGTAAACAATCAGGATTGGAAATCAAGGCCTTACTCAGCTTCCCATGAGACAAGAAACCGGTTTAAAGGAGAGAAGACCTTCTCACTTTGCTTCCACATCACGAGCCCAACAACGACTTCGTCAACATCAACCGCATAATCATCCAAAGGGGGAAAGACTTCAAAGGCAATTCACCCAAATCAACATGCCATTGTCACAAGCATTGCAGCACATGTTGAAGATAAATTTGATTATGGTGATAAACCCTCATCCGAACCCCAAAACTTTTTCTCCCAGCTACAATCCAGATGCCAGGTGTGCCTATCATTATGATGGTCCTGGACATGATACAAACGATTGTTGGGCGTTGAAGTACAAAATTCAAAACCTGATCGACAAAGGAATGCTGGAGTTCACACAAGATGGCCAGACTGAATTCTTCTGCCAAGGGTTCTCCACTTGAAATGACAAAGCTCAAACTGGGAGACTTTTGTTCCATTTGAATTTTCAAGTTGTAATTTCTTTTGTTTTCAAACAATTAGCTGTTGATGTCAAACTTTGTTTCATTAATGCATTGCATATGTTTGTCTTGAATTCATCCATTTGTTTTCACTATTCTTAAACTGTGCTTTTTGCTTTCTTTATGATATTTAACTCTTGATAAAAAGCTACAAGCCTTTAGAGGGAGGATGACGAAACAATACCGTAATCTTATACAGTATGTTGTTAAACAGACCTTGCTGACGATGTACAAGCATTCTTTCAAATCCTAAACACTGGAGTTATAAGGAAGATAATCCCTAGTCAACCCCTTCGAGCCAAAGAAGTAGGAGTTTTATGTTTTAAGCAAATTGAAACTTTGATTAAACCTGGGGCAGGGTAGTCTCTCAGTTAATTCAAAAAAGATGCGCATTGAGGTCGCAAACTCTTAGTTCGTAATACAACGAATGACATCAAAAGCATTCCTCTGGAATCAAAAGATGGTGATGGTTCCCTATCACATAGGCAGTCATTACCTCTCAAAAGAGAAAAGCCCATTGAGCCAAAACCTATAAAGGAGGCTTAAGAAAGTTGGGACATCCCGCTGACTGTAATCTCGAAAACAGGAACAGTCAGACAAAAGTTAGGGATAACAAATCAGAAGAACGAGGTTATTATAAATCCTCAAACAACATGAAAAATGTTGCAAAAAAAAAGTGATGACTGCCTTCCAAAATCCAACTGATGTGAACCATCACCAAAAAGTCGTTCCAAATTCGAATTGAGTTCGATGCACAATTAACTGAGTTTAGGACTGAAGAACATCACGAAGAGCGGGTGGGTACAAATATACTTTGAGCCTTTATCCTTTGTTTCTTAAACCGTGAACCAAGCCACGTTACAACCCTTCAAAAGTCCTAACTGAAGCATGGGTTAGTTCGAAAGCATACTGTTACAAAAGGTATCCTGACTCCTGTAAGGCTTTGCTATAAATCTTGTGTTGAATTTGTCTTATAAAATTTTTTTTTCTAAAAAACACATTTTTCAAAACTTCGAGACAAACATAAACTTTGCATTACTTGAATATCACTGTTTGCATTTGGCTATTTGTTTGACAGCGGAGAAATTCACACAATGAATATCCGATGAACGAAGGCTCTCTGTGAGCAAAATCACTTCAAAAAGGATGACACTTCCATTGACAAATCTCATATCAACAAGGGGGCATGACATGTCACTATCCAGCACACCTGGGGCAGTCCAGTCAAGATTTCAGCAGATCTTTTAAAGTTCAGTTAACCTGGGGCAGTCCAGTCAAGATTTCAAGAAATCTCTCAATTGCAGATTAACCTGGGGCAAGTCTCCGTCACCATCACTTGGGGCATTTAAACGTCAATCTCATCAAAGGGTTACGTGCAGTCCAAGTGTCCTGGCAATATCACAAGCATCTGATACTAGGGGCAGTGATGAAACCTCTCTGAAATCTTTCTGAAAAGACATTCAAGCGTCTTCAAGAAGGTTACCACCTCTCTAGAAGACCTGCAGTCATGGGTTTATTTCCCCAACATTTATCAAGGATTTACTCTCCAAAGCAAAATTACATTTCAAGTTTCAAGAGCGTTCAAAATTTCCTTTTGGAAGTTGCGGTCATCATCAAAAATTCCTTCATCACCTGCTGGAATTCAAGAGCGTTCAAAAATTTCCTTAATCACCTGCTGGAAGTTGCGGTCATCATCAAAAATTCCTTCATCACCTGTTGGAAGATACGGTCCAGATATGCTCCAGACACGGTTGCCATTCTGTAACCTTTTCAGTTCCAGATTAATACCTGTAGCAAGCCAGGAAAACTATCTGTGGACGACTGATTATAGATTAATACCTGAAACCAGCCAGGAAAACTATCTACATGAAGAGATTGAAGATTAATACCTGTAGCAAGCCAGGAAAACTATCTTTCTTTCTCAGGTCAGAGATTAATACCTGAAACCAGCCAGGACAACTATCTCATCGACCAAACTTTTCAAGTTCCAGATTAATACCTGAAACAAGCCAGGAAAACCATATGTGGACGAGGGATTGAAGATCAATACATGAAACAAGCCAGGAAAACTATCTTTCTTTCTCAGGTCAGAGATTAATACCTGAAACCAGCCAGGACAACTATCTCATCGACCAAACTTTTCAAGTTCCAGATTAATACCTGAAACAAGCCAGGAAAACCATCTGTGGACGAGGGATTGAAGATCAATACCTGAAACAAGCCAGGAAAACTATCTTTCTTTCTCAGGTCAGAGATTAATACCTGAAACCAGCCAGGACAACTATCTCATCGACCAGACTTTTCAAGTTCCAGATTAATACCTGAAACAAGCCAGGAAAACCATCTGTGGACGAGGGATTGAAGATCAATACCTGAAACAAGCCAGGAAATCTATCTTTCTTTCTCATATCAGAGATTAATACCTGCAACCAGCCAGGACAACTATCTCATCGACCAAACTTTTCAAGTTCCAGATTAATACCTGAAACAAGCCAGGAAAACCATCTGTGGACGAGGGATTGAAGATTAACACTTGTAACAAGCCTAGAAAACTATCTTTCTTTCTCAGGTCAGAGATTAATACCTGAAACCAGCTAGGACAACTATCTCATCGACCAACCTTTTCAAGTTCCGGATTAATACTTGTAGCAAGCCAGGAAAACTATCTGTGGATGATTGTTTGTAGATTAATACCTGAAACCATCCAGGAAAACTATCTACATGAAGAGATTGAAGATTAACACCTGTAACAAGCCAGGAAAACTATCTTTCTTTCTCAGGTCAGAGATTAATACCTGAAACCAGCCAGGACAACTATCTCATCGACCAACCTTTTCAAGTTCCGGATTAATACCTGTAGCAAGCCAGGAAAACTATTTGTGGACGACTGTTTGTAGATTAATACTTGAAACCAGTCAGGAAAACTATTTACATGAAGAGATTGAAGATTAACACCTGTAAGAAGCTAGGAAACTATCTTTCTTTCTCAGGTCAGAGATTAATACCTGAAACCAGCCAGGACAACTATCTCATCGACCGACCTTTTCAAGTTCCGGATTAATACTTGTAGCAAGCCAGGAAAACTATATGTGGACGACTGTTTGTAGATTAATACCTGAAACCAGCCAGGAAAACTATCTACATGAAGAGATTGAAGATTAACACCTGTAACAAGCCAGGAAAACTATCTTTCTTTCTCAGGTCAGATATTAATACCTAAAACCAGCCAGGACAACTATCTCATCGACCAACCTTTTCAAGTTCCGGATTAATACCTGTAGCAAGCCAGGAAAACTATCTGTGGACGACTGTTTGTAGATTAATACCTGAAACCAGCCAGGAAAACTATCTACATGAAGAGATTGAAGATTAACACCTGTAACATTCCAGGAAAACTGTCTTTCTTTCTCAGGTCAAATATTAATACCTGAAACCAGCCAGGACAAATATCTCATCGACCAACCTTTTCAAGTTCCAGATCAATACCTGTAGCAAGCCAGGAAAACCATCCGTGGACGAGGGATTGAAGATCAATACCTGTAACAAGCCAGGAAAACTATCTTTCTTTCTCAGGTCAGAGATTAATACCTTTAGCAAGCCAGGAAAACTATCTGTGGACGACTGATTGTAGATTAATACCTGAAACCAGCCAGGAAAACTATCTACATGAAGAGATTGAAGATTAATACCTGAAACCAGCCAGGAAAACTATCTACATGAAGAGATTGAAGATTAATACCTGTAGCAAGCCAGGAAAACTATCTTTCTTTCTCAGGTCAGAGATTAATACCTGAAACCAGCCAGGACAACTATCTCACCGACCAACCTTTTCAAGTTCCAGATCAATACCTGTAGCAAGCCAGGAAAACCATATGTGGACGAGGGATTGAAGATCAATACCTGTAACAAGCCCGGAAAATTATCTTTCTTTCTCAGGTCAGAGATTAATACCTGAAACCAGCCAGGAAAACTATCTGTGGACGATTGATTGTAGATTAATACCTGAAACCAGCCAAGAAAACTATCTACATGAAGAGATTGAAGATTAATACCTGTAGCAAGCCAGGAAAACTATCTTTCTTTCTCAGGTCTGAGATTAACACCTGAAACTAGCCAGGACAACTATCTACTCAACCAGCTCAAACAATTCAACAACCATTTCTGGATGGCATCTTTAAGCCTATCTCCATCAACTATCCATCGTATCTCCAAATGGCATCTGTAAGCCCATTCCCGACATCACAATACCTGTAGCAAGCCAGGAAAACTATCTACATGAAGAGATTGAAGATTAACACCTGTAACAAGCGAGGAACACTATCTTTCTTTCTCAGGTCAGAGATTAATACCTGAAACCAGCCAGGACAACTATCTCATCGACCAACCTTTTCAAGTTTCAGATCAATACCTGCAACAATCAAAAGATTCTTGCAATCCCCTGCAACAGTCAAGGATTCACTTTCCCCGGCAGCAGTCAAGATTCTATTATCTCCGACTATCCAGGATTCGTCTTCCTCAGCAAGACAGCTACTCAGCTTACATGCGCATCCATCACATTCATATCATAAACATTGATGAAGTACAATTCATTGCATCATACATATCATGCAACATAACTTTGTGTTTAGCTAACATTTTATCCTTTTCAGGATAAGAATAAAAGGCTATCATTAACAATTCCAAGGTACAGTCCAGATATGCTCCAAACACGGTTTCCATTCTGTCGCTTATTCAGATCCCAATTATAGTTTCAGATATACTCCAAACACGGAAGTCATCCTGCTACTCATACAGATCTCAATTCAGATGCAGTTTTACACGGGCTCATCATCAGGCAACCCTACACCGGTTCCTTCTCAATTCCAGACTCAACTCCTGAAAACAGTTTACGGGTTCTCCAGATACTGATGTTAACCTATCGCTTGTTTAGATTCAAGACCTCTGAAAACAGTTTACGGATTCTCCAGATACGGATGTTAACCTATCGCTTGTTCAGATTCAACTACTGAAAATAGTTTACGGATGATTCCAAACATGGATGTCAATTCATTGCTTATTCAGACCCCAGTTCAAAGATGTTCCAAACATGGATACCTTTCTGATACTCGTCCACTCACCTACAACATTCTTGGATGGCATCTTTAAGCCCATCCCCGACATTTCAACATACGTTCCAGATGGCATCTTTAAGCCCATCCCCCGACAAGATTCTGTCACATCTCCAGATGGCATCTTTAAGCCCATTTCCAAATGGCATCTTTAAGCCCATTCCCTCGAATACGCTTTAACGAGTGCAAATTTTTCGGGCACTCTAGTGTCCAATCTCCTTTTACCCTCGAGTCGCGAACGACAAATCTGCCAATCTAACTCTTCAGGTTCAAGAAGATTGAACAGGGGCAACTGTTGTACCCTAAAATTTGCCCTCCTCTTTTTCACAAGAAATCACAGCTTCGGGCTTTTCCTGATTTTTCAGATTGGCTCAAGAATCGGTCAAACATACTTTTCTTATCAGTCAAACAAAATTAGGGTTTCCATTAACTTTTGAATCAGTCCAGGCAGATTATTAGGGTTTCTATTGATTTGGTTGAATTTGGCTCAAGGTTTGATCAAGCATACGCTTCTTTGACAATAAATCCAGAATTAGGGTTTGCACGCGCATTCTCAGAAGAATTTGAATCCACAGTGTCTAAATTGACTGTCACACTGCTTTGACGCTTGTTCAAGATTTCAGTTTGTTTCTCAAAATCTGAACCTCTGGAATAGAAGTTAAGGTTTCTGATTGAAAGTTTGAAGCTTTAGTTTGATCAGTAAAGAAAAAGGTACATGGACGTTTGTACGTTTAACTGTGCAAAGCGTGCGATTAATTGGAATGTTGGGCTTATTGCTGGTTAATGCGGGGTTGTGAGACTACAACGTTTATTAATTATTTATTTTATCTAAGATAGAATAATTGAGATGTACTTCCAGTTATTTTAATTTAAGAAACTTAAATAATTAAATAGACAGTGAAATAAAGAGATATCTCACAAAAAATATTTTTATTCATTTTCAATTGTTGTTACAAATGTTTATTTGATACAGTAAATTTATTTACAGTGTTACAATGACGTTTATTACAATGATTAAAAATAAATTAAATCTATATCCTAAGTTGCTTGAAGTCTTCATCTTCTACTGCTTCTTCCCTTGCCCCAATTAATATTCACCTGCAAAGCCAGAAAAAGAGAAGTCAAACACAGATGAATTTGGAAAAGTATTTTTCAGTCAGTTAATCAAAAACTCATCATTAAAGGTGTTGGCTGGAATCAGTTTGTTCGTCCTCTCTGCAAATCACAAGAAGATGTCTCTTCTTGGTTCACAAAGAGGGAAAGAAAAATTGTTTGCAAGCATGGAATTAATTAAATACAAGGCTGCATAAGAAATTCACAAATTGCAAAGTGCAAACTGAAATGCCAAACAAAGCTGCACAAGAACAAAACTGCCTTCAAACCAAACAGCCAAGTTACAGTTTCAAACTAAGCAAACTAAATCACAAATTCAAAATTGTCAAAGAAGCTATCAAACTAGAAATGCAGAAAATCTGGAAAAGAAGAAAGTACAAGAGGCAGAGCAAAACCAAAATGCAAGCAATATTTCAAATTTTCATCATTTCCCAGCCAAAACCTTTTCAGAATAAAAAGGACAGTTAAGCAATAAAATATGCTTTTTTCTGTGGAGAGAGAAAGAGAGAGAGAAGTAGAGGCTTACAGTTTTGCAGGCTTAGAGGACAATAAATATAACAAGATATCCAACACTGTAAGGGGGGGCAGGAACACAAAGAAAAAACAGAGGAAATCACAAAAACTGTAAACACCAAGCCTGTGCCTTTAAACCTGTCAAAAAACTGCCTTCCTCACCAAAAACTGAACAACTCAGTTGCCTGCATAAAACATAAGCCTCAGTAGCCTACATAAAACACAAGCCTCAGTAGCCTGCATAAAACACAAGCCTCAGTAGCTTGCATAAAACACAAACCCCAGCCTGCTTGAACAAGAAGCCTAAAAGCTTGTTCATTTTCAAGCCTGCTTCAAACTGCCTCAAGCCTGAACCAGAAAACCTGTGTTCAAACTCAACAAGCCTGCCTCAAGCCTAAAAACCTGTCAAACTGTAGAACATTCAAGCCTGCATCAAAAACCCTTCAAGCAAGCAAACAATAGCCTGCCCGAAGCCTAAAAACCAGTTATCAGAATAATAGTAACAACAGCCTCAGAACTGGGTTCATCACAGGCAAAACCAGCCAAACCCAAGAGAGGAAAAGAAACTCAGAAGAAAGCAACACTGAAAGAAGCATCTCATATTCAAATATTATCATCATTGAAAGCAAATCAAGTCCAAAGAGAGGGAAACTCCAAAGCAAAGTTCATCACAGAATAATCATCAAAAGCATCACAGAAGCAAGTATTCAGAGAGGAAGAGATTCAGAAGTTGGTGGAACAGGGTTTTCAGATTATAGCATATCATCATAAAACCATTTGTGATACGGTCGGAGAACTGACTTGAGTTTTTGCGTTTGTATTCGCACTTGTTCGGTTTAGCAAGAGTCGCCACCGACTTTTTATTTTATCCTAAAGGAAAGGTTAAAAAGCACAGGAAAAACCTTTTGAGATGTTTCGTGGGTTCGGGGGGTAGATTATGAAAAGGGAAGGTATTAGCACCCTTTTCATCCATGGTTATCCATGGGCTCTTAGTTACTTGTTTTAGATCACTTGCCTTTGATTTTCAAATTGTTTGAAATTGTGGTGTGTGTGTGTTTGAAAATGTTTTGAAAAAGAGGCCTTGTCTAGGCAACCGTTGTAACAATTCTTTACTCGAATGTTTTACAAAGGTGTGTATCTTTTCGAAAAGATGTTTCAAATGTTTTTTGGAAGTTGTTTTGAAAGTGTTTTTGAAAGTATTGTGGTTTTAAAAAGTAGGCAAGTGTGTTTTGCAAGTTGATCAAGTAACTAAGAGTTGTTTACCCCTAAATTTACTCAAAGGTTTTTCTCATGTTTTAACCCTTTTAACAATTTTGTTCCACCATTGTATTTGGTGGGCAATCTTGCGTTAGGATGTTAACGGGACGGGCGCGGGTCATCGTATGGACCATGAATGCAATGGTGCCAAGTGTCTATGGCAATTTTGCTTGAAGGGACTATGATCATTTTGTAGGCAACTTTCGAAAGCGTCATCGAGGGACTATGATCATTTGAATTGTTTTGCCAAAGAAACTCAACGTGCAAGCATGGCCCATTTTGGAAGGCAACGAGTAGGATTACCCTAGGGGTGCAAGTGTGAATAGTGTGTATTGATTGTCATGCATTTGTCTTTGTATTAGGTTATCTAGCGTTTGATTTTATGTACATACAAACCCTAGGTCTATACATGGTATATTTGAAAGCGATAAATTGCGGGAATTTAAAGTCTACACTATTACAAATAAGTATCCGGGAGTGGGGGTACAAATATTTACAAATGGGGATGAGACTTTAATAGGAGAGTAGTGTCCAAATATTTACAACCAAATCGAATTGCGATCTGAAATGTAATATGTATCAATGTATAGGAATAAAGCAATGTAAATGTGTCAATGTATTTGTGCAAGTGTATGAGATTTATTTACAAGTGAGAAATGTTAACTTAATGTAAATTAAGTATTGTTTATTTATTCTTTTTGTATTTTGTTGAATATGTACAAATAAAAGTTTAAATGAAAAGAAAAATGTTTTAAGTTTAAGAAAAAGAAAATGTTTTAAGTTTTATGTATTAATGTTTTTATGTTTTATATACAAAGGTTCCTTTTTCAATTGAAAAAAGTTCTAAAGAAAAAAAATTGTTTAAACCTAATAATAAAAGAAATTTAATATTTATATATTTTCCAAAGGTAATAAAATGAAAAGAAAATAAAATTATGTAAGAAGAAAATGAAATGTATTAGTTCAAATAAATAGAAAATAAAATAGATAAATAAAAAAGGGAGGAATTAAATGGGCTTTATGGGTGTAATATGACCCAATCAAAACGCATCAGGCTAAGTCAGGGGGGGGGGGTATGCGCCTGATTTGCAATGGGCTTAAGGCTTCTGAAGAGGGCAAGGCCCAAACGTAATTCACAAATGTTTTAGGGTTCTCATAGTTTTGTATCACTTTGGGAATTGATTAGGGTTACAACGCTTGAGAGCGGCGCCGTTCACTTCGTTTTCGTTCTTCTTCATCTCCTTCGCCATAGCCACTGAGCTTTCCTCCGCCTAGGGCCACTGAGCGCCAACATCCGTCTCCTCTTCCCTCCATGGACCACTCAGACAACGTTTGCAAGGTTTTGATTTCCCGTTCCTATGTCTTTGTATTCGAACTTTGCATGTTTTTAGTTTTGTTTTTGGCAAGTTCTGATTTTTATATGTTGTTGTTGTTTCTGTTGAGGTGCATGAAAGGAAAGAAAAGAAGAGATACTACCTTGACCCTTGGAGACGGAGGAGGACGGTGGCTGGGAGGCGCCTAGGGTGGCCGGAGACGGAGGGAGCGGTGAAGCTGGCTTTTGCTGGAAAACCTGGTATCTTTATTTTGCTTCTTAGGGTTTTATGATGATAACCTGAGAACCCTTGCTCAACTCTCTTTTCCTCTTCTGTCTATGTGAACACTTGCCCCTGTATGCTTGTATGATGGCCCTTGATTCGTATTACTCGATGATGAACTTCTTTAGTTTTGAGAGTTTGGGTGTTTGCCTGCTTTTCCTCTTCTTGCCCCTAAGATGCTTATTGGTATTGATCTTGAATATTGCTTTTGTGAGTTATTAGCCCAATGATGAAATCATTCTGAGGGTGTTGGACTTGAATGCTTCAAGGCTTGGTATGGTTATTTGGGTTGGATGTTTGGATAGCTTTTTTTGCTGGTTGTTTGAAACTGAGTTTGGTGTAGATTTAGGCTTGGCTTGAACTTCTGTTTTTTTTAGAGGTTACAGGCTTGGCTTGAAGTGAAACTGAGTTTAATGCAGGTTTGTATGGTTGTCTTGATACAGTTTTTGTTTGAAGCTTATAGTGGTTCAGGCCTGGTATGAGTTTGAAATGTTTGCTTTGGGTTTGTTTCAGTTTGTTTAGGCTGGTTCTGGTTTGATGCTTTAGGCTTTCCTGAAGCAGGTTAAAGGCTTATGTTGTTAGTTTAGGCTTCTGGTTCATGTCTTTTGTTAAGAGGCTTGACACAGGTTTTGGACATATTGCTTGGATGCTGCAGTTTGTGGCTATTTGGGGTCACACGCTTCTGGTTTTACACATGTCTGGTTTCAGTTTATAACTTATGCAGGTTTTGTATGTTACAGTTTGTGGTTTGAAATTTGTGGAGGCAGGCTGTTTTGATACAGTTTCAGCTTGTGTTATTATTTGTGTTTTAGCCTCCTTTTTTCTCTTTGTCTGATATGCTTGTTATATCTTTTTTCTCTTCAAGCCTTAGCCTGCTGTAAGCCTTCTTCTTTTTTCTCTTTTTTTTCTCTCTCTTGACAGATTTAAGCATTTTTTTATTGCTTAGATATACTATTCTGAAAAAGTACTGGCTTGGGAAATGATGTAACCTGAAGGTTGCTTGCATACTAGTTTTCCTCTGCATACTTCTTATCTCCTTTTTCCAGATTTTCTGCTTCTTTGTGTACTTCTTTGACAGCCTTGAATAGCCTTTTGATAGCTTTGTACCTTTGACAGTTTTGGACAGTTTGCTGTCCAGTTTGGACTTTGGTTAGGCATGTGTAGTTCAGTTTGCCTTTGGACTTTGGTTGGAATTTTTGGAATTATGCAGTTTTTGACAAACTTTGAATTTGTGCAATTTGTAAATTTGTGCATTTCATACTTTAATTGCAAGCATACTTCTATCCCTCTTTGTGAACCAAGAGAAATCTTGTGATTTGCAGAGAGGGGAAACTGATTCTGGCCAGTCGCTTTTAATGATGATTCCCTTTTTTCTGTCTGCCTTTAATTTTATCTGCATTTGACTTTTCTTCTTTTTCTTTTTTGCAGGTAAAAATTAATTGATCAAAGGAGCATCAGAGGATGAAGATTTAGAAAACTTAGGATTCAATTTTATTTCAATTTTAATCATTGTAACCATTATTATTATAAATACTTGTAAATAATTACTGTATTTAAATAACAATTGTACAAATAATTAAAAATGAATAAAAGTCTTTTTATTGATATTCCTTTTAATTCTTCTTCAATTATTTACTTAACTATTCATATTTCTTAAATTATAATAACTGGAATTTATCCCAACTATTCTAATTTAGAATAAATAAATAATCAATAAACAACTGGCGTTCCGAATAATCAAAGCATTGCACAGCCAAACAACAAACGTCCACATGTCCTTTTTTTTCACTTGATTAAATCCAACACTGCAAACTCAAATCAAATGCCTCAGCTCATCTCCCAGAGTAAATTGAAAAGCACTGTAGAATTAATCCTTTCTGAGAATGCGCGCACAAAACCCTGATTCTTGGTTAAATGTCAAAGAAGCGTCCGCCTGATCAAAACCTGAGCCAACTCAACCAAACCTTAGCAATCTGCTTGAACTGCTTTAAAATCAATGAAAACCCTAAATTTTGTCTGACTGACGAGAAAAGTCTGTTTGACCGATTCTTGAGCCAGTCTAAAAAATCAGGAAAAGCCCGAAGCTGTGATTTCTTGTGAAAAAAGAGGAGGCCAAATTTTGGGGTACAACAGTTGCCCCTGTTCAATCTTCTTGAACCTGAAGAGTTAGATTGACAAGTTTTCCTTTCGCGACTCGAGGGTAAAAGGAGATTGGACACTAGAGTGCCCAAAAAATTTGCACTCGGTGATGTGATGGTAGAGGGAATGGGCTTAAAGATGCCATTTGGTGATGGGCTTAAAGATGCCATCTGAAGATGTGACAGGGGGATGGGCTTAGAGATGCCATCTGGAAATTGCTGGTAGAAGGATGGGCTTAGAGATGCCATCTGGAAATGTGATTGTTGAACTGTATGTCCTTGGTGAGTGGACGAGTATCAGAAAGGTATCCATGTTTTGGAGCATCTCTGAACTGGGTGTCTGAATAAGCAATAGATTGACAACCGTGTTTGGAGAATCCGTAAACTGCTTTCAGAAGTCTTGAAGTTGAATAAGCAATAGAGCAGCATCCGTTGATGGGAAGCGTCCGTAAATTGTTTTCAAAAGTTGAGAAGAATCCGAATAAGCGATAGGTTGACATCCGTTACTGGAGAACCCGTAAACTGTTTTCAGAAGTCTTGGGGTTGAATAAGCAATAGAGCATCATCCATGTTGGGAAGCGTCCGTAAACTGTTTTCAAAAGTCTGGAAAGAATCTGAATAAGCGATAGGTTGACATCCGTGTTTGGAGAATCTGTAAACAGTTTTCAGAAGTCTCGAAGTTGAATAAGCAATAGAGCAGTATCCATGTTGGGAAGCGACCGTAAACTGTTTTCAAAAGTCTGGAAAGAATCTGAATAAGCGATAGGTTGACATCCGTTACTGGAGAACCCATGAACTGTTTTTAGAAGTCTTGAAGTGGAGGAGGAACCAGTGTAGGGTTTCCTGATGATGAGTCCGTGAAAAACTGCATCTGGATGAATCTGGAATAAGTATCAGAATGTCGCCGTGTCTGGGTCACATCTGAACTATTTCTAGAAAGACTTCAGAAGATGATGATCTTTGTCTGTCGATTGATCTTACCTGAAAAGGTAAAGAGTTAGTTGTATGCAATGTCATGATGCATGATGCAATGTATGTTATCAATGTTTATGATATGAATGTGATGGATGCGCATGTAAGCTGATGAGCTGTCTTGCTGAGGATAGATGAATCCTGGATGGCTGGAGACAAAAGAATCTTGACTGCTGCTGGGGAAAATAATTCCTTGGCTGCTGCTGGGAAGGGAAAGAATCTTTTGATTGTTGAAAATGAGAAGTCCTGGGACCACTGTTGGGGAATCAGGAGCTTGGGTTGTATGCCAATCTACTGGGGATTCCTGTCCTGAGGAGATCTTCACTGGAGAATATTCGAATAATCTGTGAGGAACTGAGAATGAGAGTCTTCACTCTTCTTGGGGATTGATAGTTGGAAATTTTAGCTCCGCTGGGGATTGACAGTTTTGGCTCCACTGGGGATTGACAGTTTTGGCTCCACTGGGGATTTTGAAACTTGACTCTGAGGGGAGTTAGCTTCTGGAAGGCTCTCTGGTTGGGGAAGTCGAGAATCTTTTGATTGTTGCAGGTATTGATCAGGTTGGTCAAGGAGATACTGTCCTGGCTTGTTTTAGGTGTTGATCTTTGACCTGAGAAAGAAAGATGGTTCCCTGGCTTGTTTCAGGTATTGATCTTCAATCTCTTCATGTAGATAATTTCCTGGCTCGTTACAGGTGTTAATCCATAATTAGTCGTCCACGAATATTTTCCTGGCTTGCTACAGGTGTTAATCCGGAACTTAAGAAAGGTTGGTCAAGGAGATACTGTCCTGGCTTGTTTCAGGTGTTGATCTCTGACCTGAGAAAGAAAGATAGTTTTCCTGGCTTGTTATAGGTATTGATCTTCAATCTCTTCATGTAGATAATTTCTTGGCTTGTTACAGGTGTTAATCCACAATCAGTCGTCCACAGATATTTTCCTGGCTTGCTACAGGTGTTAATCTGGAACTTAAGAAAGGTTGGTCAAGGAGATACTGTCCTGGCTTGTTTCAGGTGTTGATCTCTGACCTGAGAAAGAAAGATAGTTTTCCTGGCTTGTTACAGGTATTGATCTTCAATCTCTTCATTTAGATAATTTCCTGGCTTGTTACAGGTGTTAATCCACAATCAGTCGTCCACAGATATTTTCCTGGCTTGCTACAGGTGTTAATCCAGAACTTAAGAAAGGTTGGTCAAGGAGATACTGTCCTGGCTTGTTTCAGGTGTTGATCTCTGACATGAGAAAGAAAGATAGTTTTCCTGGCTTGTTACAGGTGTTGATCTTCAATCTCTTCATGTAGATAATTTCCTGGCTTATTACAGGTGTTAATCCACAATCAGTCGTCCACAGATATTTTCCTGGCTTGCTACAGGTATTAATCCGGAACTTAAGAAATACTCCACTTTGAGAATGAGAATCTTCATTCTGTCGGGAGTCAGAAATTGGGAGTATACCAATCTTCTGAGTTGATGAGAATCTTCATGCTTGAGAGAAACAGACTTTTAGGAGCTTGAATTGTCCGTTATTCTGTTGGTGGTTGTAACTTCCAGCAGGTGATGAAGGAATTGTTGAACACTTTTGACATTCGAATGCCCCAAGTGATGATGAAGGAGTCTTGAATCAGATTACTCTACGAATTGAGAGATTTCTTGAAATCTTGACTGGACTGCCCCAGGTTAACTGAACTTTGAAAGATCTGTTGAAACCTTGACTGGACTGCCCCAGGCGTGCTGGATAGTGACATGTCGTGCCCCTTGTTGATAGGAGACTTGTCGTTGGAAGTGTCATCCTTTTGAAGTGATTTTTGTTCACCGAGAGAGTTTTCATACCTCCGAACATTCGCTGTATGAATTTCTTCGCTGTCAAACAAATAGTGAAATGCAAATAGTGATATTCAAGCAATGCAAAGTTTATGTCTGTCTCCAAGTTTTGAAAAATGCGTTTTTTAGCAGAAAACTTTTCATAAGACAAATTCAACACAAGATTTTAGAGCAAAGCCTTACAGGAGTCAGGATACCTTTTGAACAGTATGCTTTCGAACTAACCCATGCTTCAATTAGGACTTTTGAAGGGTTGTGTTGTACCCCAAAATTTGCCCTCCCATATTCTTCAAGATTTGGCAAGATCAAGCTTCAAAATCCCTCAAGGGTTGCACAGTCCAATCGCCTCCTAACACAGTCAAAATTAGGGTTTTGGTTCTTGCAAAGAAATTAAGGTTTCCAAGGGTCCAATCAAGTCCCATGTGCCCATATACATTGTCAAGCATCCATATGTCAAGTTTCAAGACTCACAGCATCAAGTTGCACAGTCAAAAACCCTAAATGCTTCACAGTCAACTGCAGGGGCAAAATGGTCATTTGACAGTCAAAAGTCAAAAATTTTGGTCAACATATTATTTTGAAGCCACAATCATCATTTGATCAATTCTTGATCATGATTCCACAAGCATGGCTCAAAAAGTCTCAAGATGCAAAAGTTTCTATTTTTGGACAGCTGAAAAGTCAACTGCAAATTGACCAAGGCATAACTTTTTCATGGTTCATCAGAAAAATCCCATCCAAATATCATTTTGAAGGGGATGAAATTTCCTACAACTCATCTTCATATTCCAAGTCCAAGAGATGCTCTCACAAAAAGTTATCAATTTCAACATTATAGGTCATTTTCAAAAGTCAACAAAAAGGCACTTTAAGTCAAAGACCATAACTTGAGATTGGTAAATCAAAATGACATGGGACCAAAGACATTGGTTATAGGACTTCAATACCTTTCCAAAATGTCCAAGAACATGTTCACAGCTTCAAAATTGAGCAAGATATGCATTGGAGAAGTTGGGAAATTTTTGGGAACTTTCAAAAGTCAACTTTGCCTAAAACACTTCAATTTTGCTAATGGGCCTCAAATTCATTCTTGAAACTTTACCCAAAGCCTATGCACGACCCATTGAATTTAAAATGATTTATTTTCTTATTTTTAATTAATTAATTGAGTTTTTATTATTATTAATTCATTTAATTGGTTTTAATTGTAGAAAAAATATCAAAGCATGGTTGACAAATCTTTTTATGAAGCAAATACACTCCACACATGCTAAAGATCTCGTGCATCACTCAAGGGGACAAGATCTCCATAATTGGCAAGGTTTTCATTGAAAAAAGATTGAAAATCACATAATTGAAAATCAAATATTCAAGTCATAATTCATGGACTTTTGGGCCAAGGTTTTGACCTAATTCTGATCACATACATATGCCAGAGCTAACCCTATTCAAAAACACACGTGAAAGCTGCTAGAAAATCCATAGCCAATTTGTAAAAACTCAAGAAAATTGTGAAACTGATTTCATACTTGCAGCGTGTTTCAAAGCCTAAAAAGGATTCTAATCTCTTGCTGAGAGTCTCCTGAACGTATTGCAAACACTTTCCAACCTCATAGCTCAAGGAAACGGTAAAACAAATTCATGGTTTGATCAAATATTTTCTTAATCGAAGTCTAATTTACCTGCATCATTAACATGTTTCGCTTGTTGATTTGTATTACTGACACCTTCCTGAAGCGTTTGAGATAGCTTAATTGTGCTAAGGCTGCCTGAATCGAAATCCACCATGGACAAAATCTAGGGTTTAGAAGCTTGAAAATTAAGGCTTTCTTACTGAGCAAAAATCAGACCTTGAGACCTATACAGTTAAATTCAGAAGCTCAGTACGAACAAGATGGACCTATCGCGCCCTTTTTATATTTCCTCGACTTCTATTCGCTATTTTTCACTATTATACTTAGTGGGGGTTTAAAACCCCCGCTATCTTGTTCATTTTATTGCAGGAAAACAAAGACGAAGACATGTGTGGCGTTCTGTGACTGGAGCATTCAAATCTTAGCGTGTTTTTTAATGTTTCAGCATAGCTGGCTTTTTTTCTATATTATATTTGTTGTCCATTCATATAACAAACGCGCTTGGTGGCTCAGATGGTGGAGGACGTGTCTTGCAAGCATAGGGACCTGGGTTCGATTCCCAGGTCCCCCCATATATTCTTCATATTTTTCTTAATGCTTTCAGGTACATCGCTCATCCAACGCTCCACCATACACACTCATGCGCTAGCCTGCCAAGTGGCTTCAAGGTCCAATCCAGTGGCTTCAGAATGGAATCCATGGTGCACTCTAGTCAACCAGGACGCACACAATCAGGAAAGTCAACGTGACTTTGTCTAATGGGCCTGAATTCCACATAAACCTCCACTTTGGGCCTGACACCCCCTTGGTTTGCATATTAATTTTATTTTCTTTTCTTTTTAATTCTTTTAATTGCTTTAGTTATTTTTATTAATTCACCATAAAATAGTTTTTCCTAATAAAAAATCAGAAACTAAAAAATGTTTTATTTTTAATTATTTATTAAATTTACCATTAATCTATTTTTGTAAATAAATATTAACAATTAACTTTAGTTTAAATTAGGTTTAAATTCTAATACTTTTCTTAATAAATAAAAAATACATAGAATTAGTTTTTTTTGACATTTTTATCTTTTCCTTAATTAATTATTATTATCATTATTAATTAGTATTAATTTTGTGCATAAATGTAAATTAATTAATTAGCTTAAATTAGGTTAACTTTAATATTTTCATTAATAATTAAAATAAACTTAGAATTAGGGTTTTCTCTTGATTTTATTTTCTTTATTTCATTAAATACAAAAACATAAAAAAAATACTTTCTTTTCATTAAATAATTAATTAGGATTTAATTTAATTTAATTTCAAGCAAAGGGTCAAAACCCTCGGACGTCCTGATTTTAATTCTTTTCGCGCATTATTTTCTTATTGATTATTATGTAACTGCTTTCTGGATGTAATAGTAATTAGGTATTCTTTTTTACTTTCCGCATTTTTATCAAAAACGGGTCTTTGTATTTCGGCGATGTATAGACCCGCGCCTTGTAATAGCGTAGATTTTATCTTTCTGTATTTAATTTTCCGCACTTCTAACTGCTAAACTTGCATGAAAGAATGTATGGTAATTAAAACTAACTCGTAGCTTACAATGCCCTGATCAAAGATAAATATTAACATGAAAACAACACACAATACACACACCACTTCTAGGGTACGCCTCACCCGTTGCCTTCGAGTCGTGGTCGTCAAGTATAGGACGTTTTAACGGTCGCTCTTATGTCCATGATCTAGTTGCCTCGAAACAGTTGCCTCGAAACGGTTGCCTCGGATTAAAAAGGATCTAGGACATTAGGGTTGCTTCTAAGGTGTCCTATTGTTGCTTCGGTGACCATACTGTCCCTACAATCGAATTGACCCGAACACCTCCAACGGTGGTGCTACCTACCTCTCAATGGTGGGATGGCACTACCTTAAGGACTTTTACACAGCCTAATTCCTTAGGGTAGGTAGATGACTCATGGATACTTGCTCTCTAAAAAACAAAACGAAATCTTTTCACACGGACACTTTCAAAAGCTTTCAAAACAAATTTTTCAAACACTCTTGAGGACAGATACAAGAGTTATTCAGAAATCTTTCAATGAAACTTTTTCAAACCCACTCACATTTTGAAAAGCAAACATTTTGAAAACATAAGAGCAAGTATCTAAGAGCCCGTGGATAACCACGGATAGAAAGGGTGCTAACACCTTCCCTTTCTATAAATCTACCTCCCGATCCGAGAAACATCTCGAAAAGGAATTTTGTTGTGCTTTTGTCCTTTCCTTGTTGGAGAACATAAAAGACGGTGGCGACTCTTGCTTACCGCGACATTTCGCGAACCAGCTTAAAAAACAGTCAGTTCTATTTCCACCGATCACAGAACTGGCGACTCTGCTAGGGACACTTAAAGTGAGGTGTACCTTAGGATAGCTCATACTTGTGTTTTCAATTGCTGTGTTTTGTTTGCTTTATTATTATGGGAATTGTCTTGGAGTTTCATAGATCCTAACCCGGATCTGGGGATACCCTGTTAGGTAGCATAAGCTGTGAGGGACCTGTCCGGCATAGACCGACACGGGTGAAGCAGTGGCTACATTGGTGTGGCACCTTGGTCTGTACCGATATCCCTTGTGTCGCAACGAGGAGAATATGGGTCTTCTGAGGAGTCATTAAGCACCAACCGACCTTAGAACCCTAATTTGACCCAACTTGGCCATAGAACAGTAGCAGTATGCTACACTTATTGAGGCTAAACTCTCGCGATGGTTCTGGCCGCAAGAAAAGATTGCGACGCTGGAGTTATGACCGATTAAGGGTAGTCAGTGATATTGGGATCCTCTAGAACCCGGTTACTTTTGATAGGACAAGTCTTAACCAACAAACTGAAAGAGGGTAGTACCCCAAACTTCATGCTGGCCTAAACTCTAAGGGCTGTCTTTGTGTGACTTGTGTGCCTTCGAACTGGACTATTTGCATGCTTGTTATCTGACACTTGAGTTTCTTGCAGGTTTTGTTTACAGTCCTTAATTTGGACTCATAACAGGGTTTACTTACATTACCCCACGCAAAGCATAACATCATGCCATCATACCATTGCACACATCCTACATAAGGACTAATCCATTTCAAGGATCTCAAGGGTTTGTGATGCAGGTCATGATGTCTAGCAAGGGGCAAAGGGGATTTATTTTCCTCTAGCCAAGGTTGTCAGGGGCTATGACCCACTCGATATGGTGATCCTTGACTCTTGAAGAAGGACTCTCAACAATATGCAGTGCCTTCCATCAAGCTATAAAATGCAAATTCTAACAATTTTCTTGTTTACCCCGCGAGATCCTTGAAAACATTGCATGCATACATACATATCATTGCATTACAGGTACCCTTGTTACAGGTCACTTACCTTCTTCGCTGTTTATTTCAGCAATGGCTTCCCAATAAGACAACCAGGATCCTCAGGCTCAAGAGACTCAGTTCAGGGAGATCTTCCTAAGCCTATCCAAGGGGCAGGAAGAGTTAAGGACACTCCTCATGGGAAATTTGGCCAAGAAAAGTCCCGAAGACGACAAGGACGAACGGCTGAAACGTCTGCAAGCTGAGGTAGATGCAATGAGAACCCAGATGCTGGGGCAAATGGCTCTCATCCAAGGCTTAGCTCGGGAGCAAGAAGAGTTGAGGACCATGATCAGTCAGCTTCATCAAGACATGAAGCAACCAGTCCAAGTCAGGGACCAGGTCATTGATCAGCTTCCAAGAGGACAAGGGTCTGGTATGGTGAGGAATAGACCTCTCCAAATTTCTACCACTTCACAAGTCCAACCACAACCTCGCCCAGAGCAACAGGTTGATCAGAGTAAGCCAAACAAGCCCAAGAGGCAATTCACCCAGCTCAACATGTCGCTGTTTCAAGCTCTACAACACCTATTGAGTTTGAATCTGATTACACTAAGGGCTCCTCCCCGGAACCCAAACATCTTTGCTCCTAATTATCATCCCAACAAAAGATGTGCATACCACTCTGATAGTCCTGGACATGACACTGCCGAATTTTGGGCTCTGAAGAACAAAGTCCAGGACCTGATCAATGAAGGAGCAGTGGATTTCACCCGAGAGGGTCAGGCTGAGTACTTCTACCATCCCTACAGGATTCACCATTTGAAGTAACAAGTCCCGAAATGAGAATACTTTTTGTCCATTAGAATTTTCAAGTTGTAATTTTCTTTTGATTGTTCAAACATTTGTTCATGTCAAACTCTTTTACTTTATCAATGCATCGCATATGTCTGTTTTGAATCAATATATTCGCATTCGCTATATTCAAACTGCTTTCATTTTTTGATGTCAACTCTCAATTAAAAAAACTCTAAGCCTCTTGAGGGAGGATGACAAAAACGATACCACGATCCTTACAGTATGCTTTTGGACAAACCCCGCTGATGAGGTACAGGCATTTGTTTCAATTCCTAAACACTGGAGTTATAAGGAAGATAATCCCTCGTCAACCCATCTGAGCCAAAGAAGTAGGAGTTTTTCTTTTCGAAAATTAAAACCCTTAATCATAACCTGGGGCAGGGTAGTTCTCTCAGTTGATCCAAGTGCATAACAAATGGCACCAAAGAGGTCCTTACAAAACAAAAAAAACAGTGATGGTTCCCTATAATCGTCAAGACAGGCAATCGTTATCTTTCAAAAAAAAAAAGAAGAAAAGCCCAATAAGTCAAAACCTATGAAGGAGACTTACAAAACTGGGGCATCCCGCTGACTGTAATCACAAAAGAACAGTTCAGGCAAAAAAATAGGGATAACAAAATCAAGAAAGAGAAAGAGGTCATACAAACCCTCAACAACAAAAAAAAGGAATGACTACCTATTCCAAATAAACTTTCAGTATCCGAACCATCATCGGTATATCAAGAAAAGACTCAAACAAGGTCTAACGCACAGTCAACTGAGTTTAGGTTTGAAGAACATCACGAAGAGCGGGTGGGTACAAATACATTTTGAGCCTTATCTTTTGTTTCTTAAACCGTGAACCAGGCCACGTTATAACCCTCAAAAGTCCTAGCTGAAGCATGGGTTAGTTCGAAAGCATACTGTTACGAAAGGTATCCTGACTCCTTAAGGCTTGCAGTAAAATAACGAGTTGACATCACAGTTTACAAAAAAATTCACTTGTTTTAAAAAAAAAAGCATTTTCAAAAACTTCAAGACAGACATAAGCTTTGCATTTTTAACATAACTTCGTTTGCATATGACTTTCTGTTCGAACAGCAAAGAAATTCGCACGAAGAATATCTAGTGAACAAAAGTACTTCCAACCAAGGGGCAGACATGATCTCCGTCCATCATCTGGGGCAGTCCAGTCAAGATTCGGAGAATCTCTCAAAAGGCCAACCAGCTTGGGGAAAATCTCCAATCTGGATCACTTGGGGCATTGGACGATCAAACGAAGATCTTTTGGTGGTATGACAACGCAACACTACTAACAGTGACAACTCCCTACATCCTGAGAGCATGGACATAGTCGAAAAAATACTACGCATCAAAGACCCGCTAGGTCGACTGGCCTAGGAAAAAATAAGGGCTTCCCGGCGAACCAAAAGGGTACGGGCAAAAATAAGGGACGAAATGAAAATCTGTACACCCGGCAAGTCGAAAACCTGAAAAGGCGGCTTGGGCAAAAAAGGGTATCCCGATGGACTGAAAACCCGAAAGGGCGGTCCAGGCAAAAGTTAGGGATCAAAGCGTACGACTATGTCCTGTCATCTCGTCACTTGCCTACCAGAAGAAGACTTGTCAAATCAGCAGTTATTAAGACCTCCACAGGTACCTTCTCCTGCAGAAACTGGGGCAATAAGAATTGTCTAAGCAATCTGGTTGCTCTGTCCACCGAGGTACCAAGGTAAGTTCAGCTGAAGAACACGACCAAGATACCTTCACTCCCCGCAGAGTATGACAAAGTTCAGCAATACTCTCCCCCGAGCAGAGTTGGTCTCCCATCAGCCTCGAAAAAGCACAGTATCTCCAACAAGTTAGCAACACTCTCCCCAAGCAGAGTTAATGTACTGTCAGCTTTAAGGAAGTTCAGTGGAGCCACTTCCCTAGTGCAGTCCAAAAGTTTCCCCAAGAGAGTTGGATCATCCTCCCCAGTAGATCCCGGAAACTTACCCCCCTCAGAGTACATGCATCTCTCCCCGGACTTTATTCAAAGGTTATTCTCCACCAGAGCTTATAACTGGGTTATCCTCAGCTAATTGCCACGGAAAGATCGTCCCCGACGAAGTCTTCCTATCCCCAGTGGAGTTCATCAAATCTTCCAACAGGGCTCAACAATGGAATCCCCAGCAGAGTTATCATCAAATTCTCAGCGAAGTATATCTTCCCACAGAGTAATTCCCCGCAGAATAATCTCTCCAACAAGTTTATTCCTCAACGGAGTCATCTCCTCCTACAGGTTATTCTTGCAACTATCATCCCCAGCGGAAACGAAGAACCCTTCTCCTCAACATCAGCCCAGGAGTTAACTCCCGGCATTCGTCAAGGATTTACTTTCCTAGACAAAAATACATTCATAAACGTCACATCTTCATACATTATAGCATGCACATACGCATCATGAACATACAATCTCATTTATTTTGAGAACATCACGCATTTCATACATCATGACATCGCATACAACTAACGTTTTGTCTTGTCAGGACAAAAGTCAATACAAAAAGGATTACTATCAACTGTCGCAATTCCATATTCGATACCTGTATCTAGCCAGGGCGTATCTGTTGACGACTATTTTCCGGACTCGATTCTTGTATCCTGCCAGGGCACGTTTGAAGAGTTTGAAGATCCGATTCCTGTATCCTGCCAGGGTGTATCTGTTGACGACTATTTTCCGGACTCGATTCCTGTATCCTGCCAGGGCACGTCTGAAGAGTTTGAAGATCTGATTCCTGTATCTTGCCAGGGTGTATTTGTTGACGACTATTTTCCGAACTCGATTCCTGTATCCTGCCAGGGCACGTCTGAAGAGTTTGAAGATCCGATTCCTGTATCCTGCCAGGGTGTATCTGTTGACGACTATTTTCCGGACTCGATTCCTGTATCCTGCCAGGGCACGTCTGAAGAGTTTGAAGATCCGATTCCTGTATCCTGCCAGGGTGTATCTGTTGACGACTATTTTTTGGACTCGATTCCTGTATCCTGCCAGGGCACGTCTGAAGAGTTTGAAGATCTGATTCTTGTATCCTGCCAGGGTGTATCTGTTGACGACTATTTTGCGGACTCGATTCCTGTATCCTGCCAGGGCACGTCTGAAGAGTTTGAAGATCCGATTCCTGTATCCTGCCAGGGTGTATCTGTTGACGACTATTTCCAGACTCGATTCCTGTATCCTGCCAGGGCACGTCTGAAGAGTTTGAAGATCCGATTCCTGTATCCTGCCAGGGTGTATCTGTTGACGACTATTTCCGGACTCGATTCCTTATCCTGCCAGGGCACGTCTGAAGAGTTTGAAGATTCGATTCCTGTATCTATCCAGGGCACATCTACATAAAGAGTTTGAAGATCAACCCCTGTAACAGGCCAGGTAATTATCTTTCTTTCTCAGGTACGCAAGTTCTCGCTAAGGAATCTCTTACGCGATCGACACCTAGATGGCATCTATAAGCCCATTCACATACCAACAGTCCCTAGATGGCATCTATAAGCCCATCCTCCTATCCATCATCTCTTCAAATGGCATCTATAAGCCCATTCCCTACATCACGCTGCTGATACTCTACTATGTGAGTGCAAATTTCTAGGTACTCTAGTGTTCAATCATCTTCCACCCTCGGATCACGAAAGGCACACAAGCCAATCTACATCCTCAGGTCTAAGAAGATTGAACAGGGGCAACTGTTGTACCCCAAAATTTGCCCTCCCATATTCTTCAAGATTTGGCAAGATCAAGCTTCAAAATCCCTCAAGGGTTGCACAGTCCAATCGCCTCATAACACAGTCAAAATTAGGGTTTTGGTTCTTGCAAAGAACTTGAGGTTTCCAAGGGTCCAATCAAGTCCCATGTGCCCATATACATTGTCAAGCATCCATATGTCAAGTTTCAAGACTCACAACATCAAGTTGCACAGTCAAAAACCCTAAATGCTCCACAGTCAACTGCAGGGGCAAAATGGTCATTTGACAGTCAAAAGTCAAAAATTTTGGTCAACATTTTATTTTGAAGCCACAATCATCATTTGATCAATTCTTGATCATGATTCCACAAGCATGGCTCAAAAAGTCTCAAGATGCAAAAGTTTCTATTTTTGGACAGTTGAAAAGTCAACTGCAAATTGACCAAGGCATAACTTTTTCATGGTTCATCAGAAAAATCCCATCCAAAGCTCATTTTGAAGGGGATGACATTTCCTACAACTCATCTTCACATTCCAAGTCCAAGAGATTCTCTCACAAAAAGTTGTCAATTTCAACATTATAGGTCATTTTCAAAAGTCAACAAAAAGGCACTTTAAGTCAAAGACCATAACTTGAGATTGGTAAATCAAAATGACATGGTACCAAAGACATTGGTTAGAGGACTTCAAGACCTTTCCAAAATGTCCAAGAACATGTTCACAGCTTCAAAATTGAGCAAGATATGCATTGGAGAAGTTGGGAAATTTTTGGGAACTTTCAAAAGTCAACTTTGCCTAAAACACTTCAATTTTGCTAATGGGCCTCAAATCCATTCTTGAAACTTTACCCAAAGCCTATGCACGACCCATTGAATTTAAAATGATTTATTTTCTTATTTTTAATTAATTAATTGAGTTTTTATTATTATTAATTCATTTAATTGGTTTTAATTGTAGAAAAAATATCAAAGCATGGTTGGCAAATCTTTTTATGAAGCAAATACACTCCACACATGCTAAAGATCTCGTGCATCACTCAAGGGGACAAGATCTCCATAATTGGAAAGGTTTTCATTGAAAAAAGATTGAAAATCACATAATTGAAAATCAAATATTCAAGTCATAATTCATGGACTTTCTGGCCAAGGTTTTGACCTAATTCTGATCACAAACATATGCCAGAGCTAACCCTATTCAAAAACACACGTGAAAGCTGCTAGAAAATCCATAGCCAATTTGCAAAAACTCAAGAAAATTGTGAAACTGATTTCATACTTACAGCGTGTTTCAAAGCCTAAAAAGGATTCTAATCCCTTGCTGAGAGTTTCCTGAACGTATTGCAAACACTTTCCAACCTCATAGCTCAAGGAAACGGTAAAACAAAGTCATGGTTTGATCAAATATTTTCTTAATCAAAATCTAATTTACCTGCATCATTAACATGTTTCGCTTGTTGATTTGTATTACTGACACCTTCTTGAAGCATTTGAGATAGCTTAATTATGCTAAGGCTGCCTGAATCGAAATCCACCATGGACAAAATCTAGGGTTTAGAAGCTTGAAAATTAGGGCTTTCTTACTGAGCAAAAATCAGACCTTGAGACCTATACAGTTAAATTCAGAAGCTCAGTACGAACAAGATGGACCTATCGCGCCCTTTTTATATTTCCTCTACTTCTATTCGCTATTTTTCACTATTATACTTATTGGGGGTTTAAAACCCCCGCTATCTTGTTCATGTTATTGCAGGAAAACAAAGACGAAGACATGCGTGGCGTCCTGTGACTGGAGCATTCAAATCTTAGCGTGTTTTTTAATGTTTCAGCATAACTGGATTTTTTTTCTATATTATATTTGTTGTCCATTCATATAACAAACGCGCTTGGTGGCTCAGATGGTGGAGGACGTGTCTTGCAAGCATAGGGACCTGGGTTCGATTCCCAGGTCCCCCCATATATTCTTCATATTTTTCTTAATGCTTTCAGGTACATCGCTCATCCAACGCTCCACCATACACGCTCATGCGCTAGCCTGCCAAGTGGCTTCAAGGTCCAATCCAGTGGCCTCAGAATGGAATCCATGGTGCACTCCAGTCAACCAGCACGTACACAATCAGGAAAGTCAACGTGACTTTGTCTAATGGGCCTGAATTCCACATAAACCTCCACTTTGGGCCTGACACCCCCTTGGTTTGCATATTAATTTTATTTTCTTTTCTTTTTAATTCTTTTAATTGCTTTAGTTATTTTTATTAATTCACCATAAAATAGTTTTTCCTAATAAAAAATCAGAAACTAAAAAATGTTTTATTTTTAATTATTTATTAAATTTACCATTAATCTATTTTTGTAAATAAATATTAACAATTAACTTTAGTTTAAATTAGGTTTAAATTCTAATACTTTTCTTAATAAATAAAAAATACATAGAATTAGTTTTTTTGACATTTTTATCTTTTCCTTAATTAATTATTATTATCATTATTAATTACTATTAATTTTGTGCATAAATGTAAATTAATTAATTAGCTTAAATTAGGTTAACTTTAATATTTTCATTAATAATTAAAATAAACTTAGAATTAGGGTTTTCTCTTGATTTTATTTTCTTTATTTCATTAAATACAAAAACATAAAAAAAACACTTTCTTTTCATTAAATAATTAATTAGGCTTTAATTTAATTTAATTTCAAGCAAAGGGTCATAACCCTCGGACGTCCTGATTTTAATTCTTTTCGCGCATTATTTTCTTATTGATTATTATGTAACTGCTTTCCGGATGTAATAGTAATTAGGTGTATTCTTTTTACTTTCCGCATTTTTATCAAAAACAGGTCTTTGTATTTCGGCGATGTATAGACCCGCGCCTTGTAATAGCGTAGCTTTTATCTTTCTGTATTTAATTTTCCGCACTCCTAACTGCTAAACTTGCATGAAAGAATGTATGGTAATTAAAACTAACTCGTAGCTCACAATGCCCTAATCAAAGATAAATATTAACATGAAAACAACACACAATACACACACCACTTCTAGGGTACGCCTCACCCGTTGCCTTCGAAACGTGGTCGTCAAGTATAAGACGTTTTAGTGGTCGCTCTTATGTCCATGATCCAGTTGCCTCGAAACAGTTGCCTCGAAATGGTTGCCTCGGATTAAAAAGGATCTAGGACATTAGGGTTGCTTCTAAGGTGTCCCATTGTTGCTTCGGTGACCACACTGTCCCTACAATCGAATTGACCCGGACACCTCCAACGGTGGTGCTACCTACCTCTCAATGGTGGGATGGCACTACCTTAAGGGCTTTTACACAGCCTAATTCCTTAGGGTAGGTAGATGACTCATGGATACTTGCTCTCTAAAAAACAAAACGAAATCTTTTCACACGGACACTTTCAAAAGCTTTCAAAACAAATTTTTCAAACACTCTTAAGGACAGATACAAGAGTTATTCAGAAATCTTTCAATGAAACTTTTTCAAACCCACTCATATTTTGAAAAGCAAACATTTTGAAAACATAAGAGCAAGTATCTAAGAGCCCGTGGATAACCACGGATAGAAAGGGTGCTAACACCTTCCCTTTCTATAAATCTACCTCCCGAACCGAGAAACATCTCGAAAAGGAATTTTGCTGTGCTTTTGTCCTTTCCTTGTTGGAGAACATAAAAGATGGTGGCGACTCTTGCTTACCGCGACATTTCGCGAACCAGCTTAAAAAACAGTCAGTTCTATTTCCACCGATCACAGAACTGGCGACTCTGCTGGGGACACTTAAAGTGAGGTGTACCTTAGGATAACTCATACTTGTGTTTTCAATTGTTGTGTTTTGTTTGCTTTATTATTATGGGCATTGTCTTGGAGTTTCATAGATCCTAACCCGGATCTGGGGATACCCTGTTAGGTAGCATAAGCTGTGAGGGACCTGTCCGGCGTAGACCGACACGGGTGAAGCAGTGGCTACGTTGGTGTGGCACCTTGGTCTGTACCGATATCCCTTGTGTCGCAACGAGGAGAATATGGGTCTTCTGAGGAGTCATTAAGCACCAACCGACCTTAGAACCCTAATTTGACCCAACTTGGCCATAGAACAGTAGCAGTATGCTACACTCACTGAGGCTAAACTCTCGCGATGGTTCTGGATGCAAGAAAAGATTGCGACGCTGGAGTTATGACCGATTAAGGGTAGTCAGTGATATTGGGATCCTCTAGAACCCGGTTACTTTTGATAGGACAGGTCTTAACCAACAAACTGAAAGAGGGTAGTACCCCAAACTTCATGCTGGCCTAAACTCTAAGGGCTGTCTTTGTGTGACTTGTGTGCCTTCGAACTGGACTATTTGCATGCTTGTTATCTGACACTTGAGTTTCTTGCAGGTTTTGTTTACAGTCCTTAATTTGGACTCATAACAGGGTTTACTTACATTACCCCATGCATAGCATAACATCATGCCATCATACCATTGCATACATCCTACATAAGGACTAATCCATTTCAAGGATCTCAAGGGTTTGTGATGCAGGTCATGATGTCTAGCAAGGGGCAAATGGGATTTATTTTCCTCTAGCCAAGGTTGTCAGGGGCTATGACCCACTCGATATGGTGAGCCTTGACTCTTGAAGAAGGACTCTCAATAATATGCAGTGCCTTCCATCAAGCTATAAAATGCAAATTCTAACAATTTTCTTGTTTACCCCGCGAGATCCTTGAAAACATTGCATGCATACATACATATCATTGCATTACAGGTACCCTTGTTACGGGTCACTTACCTTCTTCGTTGTTTATTTCAGCAATGGCTTCCCAACAAGACAACCAGGATCCTCAGGCTCAAGAGACTCAGTTCAGGGAGATCTTCCTAAGCCTATCCAAGGGGCAGGAAGAGTTGAGGACACTCCTCATGGGAAATTTGGCCAAGAAAAGTCCCGAAGACGACAAGGACGAACGGCTGAAACGTCTGCAAGCTGAGGTAGATGCAATGAGAACCCAGATGCTGGGGAAAATGGCTCTCATCCAAGGCTTAGCTCGGGAGCAAGAAGAGTTGAGGACCATGATCAGTCAGCTTCATCAAGACATGAAGCAACCAGTCCAAGTCAGGGACCAGGTCATTGATCAGCTTCCAAGAGGACAAGGGTCTGGTATGGTGAGGAATAGACCTCTCCAAATTGCTACCACTTCACAAGTCCAACCACAACCTCGCCCAGAGCAACAGGTTGATCAGAGTAAGCCAAACAAGCCCAGGAGGCAATTCACCCAGCTCAACGTGTCGCTGTCTCAAGCTCTACAACACCTATTGAGTTTGAATCTGATTACACTAAGGGCTCCTCCCCAGAACCCCAACATCTCTGCTCCTAATTATCATCCCAACAAAATATGTGCATACCACTCTGATAGTCCTGGACATGACACTGCCGACTGCTGGGCTCTGAAGAACAAAGTCCAGGACCTGATCAATGAAGGAGCAGTGGATTTCACCCGAGAGGGTCAGGCTGAGTACTTCTACCATCCCTACAGGATTCACCATTTGAAGTAACAAGTCCCGAAATGAGAAGACTTTTTGTCCATTAGAATTTTCAAGTTGTAATTTTCTTTTGATTGTTCAAGCATTTGTTCATGTCAAACTCTTTTACTTTATCAATGCATCGCATATGTCTATTTTGAATCAATATATTCGCATTCGCTATATTCAAATTGCTTTCATTTTTTGATGTCAACTCTCAATTAAAAAAACTCTAAGCCTCTTGAGGGAGGATGACGAAAACGATACCACGATCCTTACAGTATGCTTTTGGACAAACCCCGCTGATGAGGTACAGGCATTTGTTTCAATTCCTAAACACTGGAGTTATAAGGAAGATAATCCCTCGTCAACCCATCTGAGCCAAAGAAGTAGGAGTTTTTCTTTTCGAAAATTAAAACCCTTAATCATAACCTGGGGCAGGGTAGTTCTCTCAGTTGATCCAAGTGCATAACAAATGGCACCAAAGAGGTCCTTACAAAACAAACAAAAACAGTGATGGTTCCCTATAATCGTCAAGACAGGCAGTCGTTATCTTTCAAAAAAAGAAGAAGAAGAAAAGCCCAATAAGTCAAAACCTATGAAGGAGACTTACAAAACTGGGGCATCCCGTTGACTGTAATCACAAAAGAACAGTTCAGGCAAAAAAATAGGGATAACAAAATCAGGAAAGAGAAAGAGGTCATACAAACCCTCAACAAAAAAAAAGGAATGACTACCTATTCCAAATAAACTTTCAGTATCTGAACCATCACTGGTATATCAAGCAAAGACTCAAACAAGGTCTAACGCACGGTCAACTGAGTTTAGGTTTGAAGAACATCACGAAGAGCGGGTGGGTACAAATACATTTTGAGCCTTATCCTTTGTTTCTTAAACCATGACTCAGGCCACGTTATAACCCTCAAAATTCCTAGCTGAAGCATGGGTTAGTTCGAAAGCATACTATTACGAAAGGTATCCTGACTCCTTAAGGCTTGCGGTAAAATAACGAGTTGACATCACAGTTTACAAAAAAATTCACTTGTTTTAAAAAAAAGCATTTTCAAAAACTTCAAGACAGACATAAGCTTTGCATTTTTAACATAACTTCGTTTGCATATGACTTTCTGTTCGAACAGCAAAGAAATTCGCACGAAGAATATCTAGTGAACAAAAGTACTTCCAACCAAGGGGCATACATGATCTCCGTCCATCATCTGGGGTAGTCCAGTCAAGATTCAGAGAATCTCTCAAAAGGCCAACCATCTTGGGGCAAATCTCCAATCTGGATCACTTGGGGCATTGGACGATCAAACGAAGATCTTCTGGTGGTATGACAACGCAACACTACTAACAGTGACAACTCCCTACATCCTGAGAGCATGGACATAGTCGAAAAAATACTACGCATAATCAAAGACCCGCTAGGTCGACTGGCCTAGGCAAAAATAAGGGCTTCCCGGCGAACCAAAAGGGTTCGGGCAAAAATAAGGGATGAAATGAAAATCTGTACACCCGGCAAGTCGAAAACCTAAAAAGGCGGCTTGGGCAAAAAAGGGTATCCCGATGGACTGAAAACCCGAAAGGGCGGTCCAGGCAAAAGTTAGGGATCAAAGCGTACGATTATGTCCTGTCATCTCGTCACTTGCCTACCAGAAGAAGACTTGTCAAATCGGCAGTTATTAAGACCTCCACAGGTACCTTCTCCTGCAGAAACTGTGGCAATAAGAATTGTCTAAGCAATTTGGTTGCTCTGTCCACCGAGGTACCAAGGTAAGTTTAGCTGAAGAACACGACTAAGATACCTTCACTCCCCGCAGAGTACGACAAAGTTCAGCAATACTCTCCCCCGAGCAGAGTTGGTCTCCCATCAGCCTCGAAAAAGCACAGTATCTCCAGAAAGTTAGCAACACTCTCCCCAAGCAGAGTTAATCTACTGTCAGCTTTAAGGAAGTTCAGTGGAGCCACTTCCCCAGTGCAGTCCAAAAGTTTCCCCAAGAGAGTTGGATCATCCTCCCCAGTAGATCCCAAAAACTTACCCCCCTCAGAGTACATGCATCTCTCCCTGGACTTTATTCAAAGGTTATTCTCCACCAGAGCTTATAACTGGGTTATCCTCAACTAATTGCCACGGAAAGATCGTCCCCGGCGAAGTCTTCCTATCCCCAGCGGAGTTCATCAAATCTTCCAACAGAGCTCAACAACGGAATCCCCAGCGGAGTTATCATCAAATTCTCAATGAAGTATCTCTTCCCACAGAGTAATTCCCCGCAGAATAATCTCTCCAACAAGTTTATTCCTCAACGGAGTCATCTCCTCCTACAGGTTATTCTTGCAACCATCATCCCTAGCAGAAACGAAGAACCCTTCTCCTCAACATCAGCCCAGGAGTTAACTCCCGACATTCGTCAAGGATTTACTTTCCTAGACAAAAATACATTCATAAACGTCACATCTTCATACATTATAGCATGCACATACGCATCATGAACATACAATCTCATTTATTTTGAGAACATCACGCATTTCATACATCATGACATCGCATACAACTAACGTTTTGTCTTTTCAGGACAAAAGTCAATACAAAAAGGGGGTATACCAATCTTCTGAGGTTTCAAGGATGAGCGTCTTCATTATTGAGGGTTAACTGTTATCTGGTCGTAATCCAGTCTTCACAATCACTTGCTAAGCTGTTATTCGGTCAAATCCGGGCTTCACGGCTTGTGTTGAAGATATACCACTATCTGGTCGACTCCAGGCTTCGTAGTATTCTTGACTGTTGTCTGGTCGTAATCTAGGCTTTGCAGAAACTTGTATTGCTATCTGGTCGTAGTCCAGGCTTCACAATAGCTTACTGGGGATTAAACTATTATCCGGTCGAATCCGGGTTTCATAGCTTGCTCTGAAGGGATACCACTATCTGGTCGCAATCCAGGCTTTGCGGTAGACTGACACTGTTATTCGGTCGTAGTCCGGTATTCACAATGTGCTGTAGCGATCAAGATACCATCCGGTCAAATCCGGGCTTCATAACTTGAAATCAGGAGATCCCACTGTGATACGGTGGGAGAACTGACTATGGTTTTGCGTTTGTATTCGCAAATGTTTCGGTTGAGCAAGAGTCGCCACCGACTTTTTATTTTATCCTAAGGAAAGGTTTAAAAAGCATAGCAAAAACCTTTGAGATGTTTTCTTGGGTTCGGGGAGTAGATTATAGAAAGGGAAGGTATTAGCACCCTTTCTATCCATGGTTATCCATGGGCTCTTAGTTACTTGCTTAGATCAACTTGCCTTAATTTTCAATTGTTTGAAATGGTGCTTTGTGTGTGGGTTTGAAAATGTTTTTGAAAATAGGCCAATGTGGTGGCAACCTTTGTAATGATCCATGTTGGGATGTATACAAAGGTGTATGTCTTTTGAAAAGGTTTTCATTTGTTTTTGAAAGTTTATTTTGAAAGTGTTGTGAGGTGTGGTTTAAAAATAGGAAAGTGTTTTGTTTTGCAAGTTTGATTCAAGTAACTAAGAGGTTGTCTACTCCTAAATTTCTCAAAGATCTTTGCGATGTTTTGAACCTTTTAACAATTTTGTTCCACCATTGCATTTGGTGGACAATCTTGTGTTAGGATGTGAAAGGGACGGGCGCGGGTCATTGTTTAGACCATAATTGCAATGGTGCCAAGTATCTTTGGGCAATTTTTCCTTAAGGGACTTGATCATTTTTTAGGCAACTTTCGAAAGCGTCATCGAGGGACTATGATCATTTGATTGTTTGTTTTGTTTTTGCCCAAAGAGACCTAACATGCAATATGGCCCATTTATTGAAGGCAACAAGTGGAATACCCTAGGGGTGCAAGTATGATTAGTGTTGTCCATTTTCATGCTTGTTTATCTTGAAATTAGGTCAAACTATTTTTGTTGTTTTTGATTCGCATACAAACCCTAATTCTAACATGGTATATTTAGAAAGCAATAAAGTGCGAAAAATAAAGTTACTAAGCTATTACAACACAATATATGGGAAGGGGGGTACAAATGTTCAAATGGGGGTTTTTTGACAAGGAATTTAAACCTAAACTATTACATCAAAATTGAATTATTTACAAGATTTTTAATTGCACAAATTAAATGGAAATAAAATAAATATGCAAGATGCAAAAAAGGTTTTTTATATGTATGAAAAAAAGTATTTTTTATATGTCAAATAACAAAATAAAAAGTATTATTTTTTTGGATTTTTTTATGTTTAGGGAAAAACCCTAATTTCATTAAGTAAAAGTATTAATTATTTAATATGCACAAAACTTATTTATTATATACAAAATAAAATAAAATGAAGTATATTTATCAAAAAGGTATTTTTTAATGTTAAATATTAATAAAAATAAAAATGTATATATTTTGTATTTTTGCCCTAAATATTCTAATAAATATATAGGTATTATTATTATTTACTAAATATATATTATATGTACAAAAATAATAATATTTAATAAAAAAAAGGTATATTTTATATGAAATATTTTCAGAAGATAAAATGAAATAAAAATCAGAAATAAAATATGTTTGCATATTTTTTAGTATTTTAAAATAAAAGTATGCTTATATTTATTTATGTACAAAAACTAAAAGAAACCAAATAAATGCCTAATAAATTCAAAAATGGTGAGAAAAATATTTTTTATATTTTTAATATTATAAGAAAAAATAAATAAGTCAGAGCAAAAAAGAAAAAGTCAAAAAATCATAAAAATAAGCCAAATGGGCCTAGGGGGTGTGAAAGCAAAAAAGTGGTGTAAACAGAAATAACCAAACAGGCCCAGCCCACGTGGAGCTTCTTCAACCTCCAGCCATTCTTTGTCCAAAAACGCGCGTTTTGTAACCTGATTCAAACACCTTGATTCCTGGCTTTTTAATGAAAAATCACAACATCAAAAATGTTCAGCATCAAACAACGAATCCACACATACCTAAAACTTGATCTAACTCTAAAAAATGAGAGAGAATTTCTCCATTCCCAAATCTTAACCTAATTTTTTATCAATGTTCAGACATCAAATTCTCATGACACACGTAACATAAATGAAAACTAACTACATGGGCATGTTCAGGGCTATGAATGTGACATATTTTCTTCACAAACCTAAAGCTAACAATGCCTGGATAGAGAGATGCGAATTCATGAACTTAACTGTTCAGTTGAAGTTGTATCTGATGATTGAGGTACTTTCAGTGCAAGGTGATGATTTGTACAGCTTCCTTGAGGTCCAGGGATGCTATTCCAAGCTTTACTTTGCTTTGAAACTAGCTGAATCGTGTTATGGAACTTCAACTGCAAAACAAGAAAATGAAAATGGCCAAACTGATTAGAGGAGTTACAGTCCACTTCTAATGCTTTGGATAGTTTGCATTGATGGTAGGGAAGGTGTTTGAAGTGGTTTTAGCAAGAATGCACGATGGAAATGAGTTGTGGGATTCAATCTGCAGCAGGCCCTGTTTTTGTGCAGTTCAATGGTGATTTTGTGAATGAGAGTGTTTGGGACTTGGTTGGCTCGTGTTCTAGATCAGAATGGATGTTTAGAATGTGCTTGATAACTTTTAAGGCTTTTTTTGCTGAGATGAGAGTTGTTGGATGATATGCTATGTTTCTTACACTTTAAGCAACAAAAGGCAACTTGGTGTTCTAGACAGGTAGAGGCCCCCCTAATGTGCTGCATAACTCAGTCTTGATCAGTGTAATTAACTCATAAACTTGTGCCAAAGAGATTTCAAATGTACTTGCTTGGATTTGCATATTGACATAAAGTTCACTTTTCAAGAATGGCTATTTTACTTTTTCTATTTATGGCTTAGTTCAACATGTAATGTCCAAACTCATAGAACAACATCTTGGCACAAAGGATTGGCATTAAATTTATGAGTGTAATTGAGATAAAAGACCTGTAATCAAGGAAAGCATGCTGAATTCAAAATGGCACAAATGTATGAACATGTAACTTGGCCAAATCAAAAGTGAGTTTTTTCCATATTGTCAAATTCGATTCTCCTTAACCATGAGGTTGTTTGATGAGTTCTTGGACATTTTGGAAAGCTTGGAATGTGTACTACAATCCATCTTTGAAATGAAAATTTAAATTCCAAGTGGAAGTATGTGAAAAATGGTCTTGAAGTTAGGCAAAAATCCTGCCTAAAATAGGTCAAATTTTCTCTAAGTTAAGAATGGTTTGGTACCCTTGTTCCAAAAATTGTAACTTGAGCTACAAGCTTCTTTTGGGAAAACTTTGTGAATCAAAGTTGTAGATTATGCAATAGGCTACAACTTTCATGTTTTTACTTTTGCTTGAATCCAAATGGATCTTGGTGAGAAAGTGGGGAAAAGTTAGGAAAAAAATTAGGGTTTTTCATAACTTAGAAAAATTTGAAGTTATGAAAAATCTTCATTTCAAACCCTAATTTGCAATTCTTGATTTCTTGATGAACAAGTTTCATGATTTTGCATGTTTTGATGAAAAATGAATCTTGACACTTGATTTTGACCAAAAAGTCAAAGTTTGACTTTTCAGTATACAGTCAAAATTGATCAATTGACTTGGAAATTCAACTGTCAATCTTGTGTATTTGGGATCCTTTGAACTTGTTGAGCATGTCAAGATAATTCCATGGGGTCCTTGAGTCCATATGTGAGCTTGGTTTGCCATTGGCTAGGTCAAACAGTCAAAAATTTCCTTTGTGCAGTCAAAACCCTAAAAATGACCATTTTGCCCTTTTGGTGATCTGATCAAATTTCTTGTGGAATTATGATCCAAACTTGATCAAATGGTTCATGTGAGTTCATAATGTTGATGTGGGTCAATTTTCATGAGATTTGACTGTCAATTGGCCACAGTTGACTTTTTCCCCAATACAGTTGATTTCTAGGTCAACTGTCCAATTGACTGGGCAAAATTTGGAATCAAGACTTGAAACTTGGTATGGATAAACTTGGGAGTCCAACATGAAGCATGAAAGTCGTCTTAGGCATTTTAGGTCAAAATATCTTTGTGCAAACACAAACCCTAATTTGGGTCAACAGTGCAAAGAGAAGTCTTGAGCAGAGGAAACCCTAATTGGATCTTGAGCTCCAAGGGTTTTGTGATGAGAAAATGTTGAGGAAATGGGAGGGCAAATTTTGGGGTACAACAGTTGCCCCTGTTCAATCTTCTTGAACCTGAAGAGTTAGATTGGCAAGTTTGCCTTTCGTGACTCGAGGGTAAAAGGAGATTGGACACTAGAGTGCCCGGAAATTTGCACTCGCATGTTGGAGTATCAGCAATGTGATGTCGGGAATGGGCTTATAGATGCCATTTGAAGAGATGGTGGATAGGGAGATGGGCTTATAGATGCCATCTGGAGATGTGACAGAACCTTGTCGGGAATGGGCTTATAGATGCCATTTGGAAGTGTTGATCGCATAAGAGATTCCTTAGTGAGAACTTGTGTATTTTGAGAAAGACAGATGTTTTCCTGGCTTGTTACAGGTGTTTGATCTTCAATCTCCTCATGCAGATATGCCCTGGCTAGATACAGGTGTCGAATCTACAATCGGTTGCTCACAGATGTGCCCTGGCTGGATACAGGAATCGAATCCGGAAATAGTCGTCAACAGATATGCCCTGGATGGATACAGGAATCGAATCCGGAAATAGTCGTCAACAGATATGCCCTGGCTGGATACAGGAATCGAATCTTCGAACTCTTCAGACGTGCCCTGGCTAGATACAAGAATCGAGTCTGGAAATGTGGTCAACAGATATGCCCTGGCTGGATGCAGGAATCGAATCTGGAAATAGTCGTCAACAGATATGCCCTGGCTGGATACAGGAATCGAATCTGGAAATGTGGTCAACAGATATGCCCTGGCTGGATGCAGGAATCGAATCTGGAAATAGTCGTCAACAGATATGCCCTGGCTGGATACAGGAATCGAATCTGGAAACTCTTCAGACGTGCCCTGGCTAGATACAGGAATCGAGTCCGGAATCTGATCACTCACAGATGTGCCCTGGCTAGATACAGGTATCGAATATGGAATTGTGACAGTTGAAGGTAGTTGTCTTTGGGATTGTCTTTTTCCCTGAAAAGGCAAAAACATCAGTTGTATGCAATGTCATGATGTATGATGTCATGATGTTCAACATGAGATAGTGTTGTATGCACTTTATCATGTATGTAAGCAAGATGTATGAAATGTGAAATGTTTATGAATGTATTTTCGTCTTAGGAAAATAAATCCTTGACGACCGGCCGGGGAATTAAATCCTGGGCTGACATTGAAGAGTAGAGCTCTTTGCTTCCGCTGGGGATGATGGTTGCAAGAATACACTGGTAGGAGAAGATGACTCCGTTGGGGAATAAACTTTGTCGGAGAGATTACTCTGCGGGGAATTGCTCTGTGGAAGAGATACTTTGCTGAAGTTTTGATGAGAGGCCTGCTGAGGATTTTAATGATGGATTCCGCTAGGGATAATGATAAACTCCGCTGGGGATTGTGTTGATAAGTTATGTTGGGGAACTTTGATGAACTCCGCTGGGGATAGGAAGAACTTTGCCGAGGGCGATCTTCCGTGGCAATTAGCTGAGGATAACCCAGTTATAAACCCTTATGAGGAATAACTTTGAACAAAGCTCGGGAGAGACGTCTGTACTCTGCAGGGGATAAGCTTCCAGAATCTACTGGGGATAAGCTTCAAAACCTGTTGGGGATAAGAATTCGATTTTCCTGGGGAAACTTTTGGAATTGCACTGGGGTATTGATATTCCGCCGGGGAACCATCTTAGGTCAAGACTGCCGGGGATGCTTGCTGATGAATGCCTATACTCCGCTGGGGAATGTTGCTATCTTGTCTTACTCTGTGGGGAGTTGAGGTAACTTGGTCACATTCTTCAGTTGAATCTACCTTGGTACCTAGGCGAAACAAGCAACTAGACTGCCTGGACAACTCTACATTGCCCCTACTTCTGATGTCACCTGTAATTAGTCTTTTGTTTCGTATGCAAGTATTTATGAATTAGCGATTTAATGTCAAATGCATATATCAAAAAATGAACATTGGACGTTCTTCGCAAGACCAAACAGAAAAAAGGAAAACACAATTGGCAATTTGTTTGGAAAACTGAATCTGTATTGATTTTGAAATTTTCCTATAAATAGGCGTTTTTTATACAAGAGTCTGACGTCCTAGTAAGAGAACGCCGCCGAATAACATAAAGTTTATACAATTTGAAAAGGAAACAAAACAGCTATGTGTACAATATTCCCACTGGGTTCCAACTCTGCTATCGCCTTTATGTCTTCAAGCGTCTCATCACTTTGCTGCTTGGTTGAAGATGAAGCTGATTGATCGATGCCGAAGTCTGAGCCAGATAGCTGATGCCGAATTTTGGATGCTAGGTGATCCAATGAGACATAGTGTTACGCTTTATCCCTAACTTTTGCCTGGACCGGCCTCTCGGGTTTTTAATCCACCGGGATACCCATTTTTGCCCAACCCGCCTTTTCAGGTTTTCGACTTGCCGGGTGTACAGATTTTTTTTCATTTCATCCCTTATTTTTGCCCGAACTCTTTTGGTTTGCCGGGAAGCCCTTATTTTTGCCTAGGTATGTCAACCTAGCGGGTCTTTTATTCATGCGTAGTATCTTTTCACTATGTCTGCATTGGCGGGGTGAAGAAGGTCGTCACCATCCATGGTGGTTAGAATCATGGCTCCTCCTGAGAACACATGTTTAACCACAAATGGCCCTTCGTATGTAGGGGTCCATTTGCCCCGGGGATCGCTTTGAGGAAGGATGATGCGTTTGATTACCAGGTCCCCAACTTGATACTCTTGTGGTCTGACTCTCTTGTTAAATGCCCTGATCATCCGTTTTTGATACGTCTGACCATGACAGATAGCGGTAAGTCTCTTTTCGTCAATCAGGTTTAATTGATCAAGTCGAGTCTGGATCCAGTCATCTTCGTTCAAGTCTGCATCCTTCATTATCCGGAGAGAGGGTATCTGGACTTCAATTGGCAAGACTGCCTCCATGCGATAGACCAAGGAAAAGGGTGTTGCCCCGGTTGACGTTCTTGCTGAGGTACGGTACCCATGAAGAGCGAACGGTAACATCTCGTGCCAATCTTTATAGGTCACTGTCATCTTCTGCACAATTTTCTTGATATTCTTATTAGCTGCTTCTACAGCCCCATTCATCTTCGCCCGGTAAGGAGAAGAGTTGTGGTGCTGTATCTTGAATTGTTCGCAGAGCTCAGTGATCATATTGTTATTGAGATTGGTACCATTGTCCGTAATGATTCTTTCCGGGACGTCGTACCGACAGATCAGGTTATGCCGGATGAAACGTGCCACGACGCTCTTGGTTACCGTGGCGTAGGAAGCTGCCTCAACCCACTTCGTGAAGTAATCGATCGCTACCAAGATGAAGCGATGCCCGTTGGATGCCGTCGGTCGGATCTCACCGATCATATCAATGCCCCACATTGCAAAAGGCCAAGGTGCCGTCAGGACATTCAGAGGAACCGGAGGGATGTACACCTTATCAGCATAGATCTAGCATTTATGACAAGTTCGAGAATGTTGGTAACAATCGGCTTCCATTGTGGACCAGAAATATCCTGCCCTAAGGATTTTCTTTGCCATGGTATGTCCACTGGAATGTGTTCCAAAGGTACCTTCATGCAGCTCTGCCATGATCTTCTCTGCTTCAGCCTTATCCACACAACGTAGTAGAGTTGAATCATGATTCCGTTTATAGAGAATGTTGTTGATGAGGAAGAATTTTGCCGCAAACCTTCTCATGAACTTCTTGTCATTGACAGATGCACCTTCAGGGTATTCCTGAGCTTCCAAGTACCTCTTCACCTCATGATACCAGGGTTTTTCAGTCACCTCTTTGGCCTCAAGATCGCAGCAGTATGCGGGTTCGTCCAACTTCCGGATAATGATCCGGGGAGCCTCATTGTCCCATTTGACTTTGAACATTGAAGACATTGTAGCTAGTGCGTCCGCTAACTGATTCTCCTCTCTTGGGAAGTGTTCAAAAGTTATCTATTCAAAGTGGGGAAGCAAAGTCAGCACATATTCCTTGTAAGGAATAAGATTTGGGTGTTTCGTATCCCACTCGCCTTTGATCTAATTGATCACGAGGGCGGAATCTCCGAAGACACTCAGAAACTTGATCCTTAAATCGATTGCAGCTTGAAGACCCATGATACATGCCTCATATTCTGCCATGTTGTTGGTGCAGTTGAAACACAATCGGGCGGTGAGTGGAGTATGAGTTCCTTTGGGGGATATGATCACAACGCCGACGCTGTTGCCCAAAGCGTTTGAGGCTCCGTCAAAATGCATAGACCATCGGGATCCTTCCTCAGGTCCTTCATCCGGTCCAGGCACTTCACAATCCTTTACCACCATGATGTCTTCGTCCGGAAATTCAAAATTCAATGATTGGTAATCGTCCATAGGTTGGTGTGCCAAATGATCTGCCAATACACTTCCTTTGATTGCTTTTTGATTTGTGTACTGGATATCATATTCTGTCAAGATCATTTGCCATCTCGCTATTCTTCCAGACAGAGCAGGCTTTTCGAATATGTACTTGATGGGATCCATCTTTGAAATCAACAGAGTAGTGTGAGTCAGCATATACTGTCTCAGCCGGCGAGCAGCCCATACCAGAGCGCAGCAAGTTTTCTCGAGCAGTGAGTAACGAGACTCACAGTCGGTAAACTTTTTACTCAGGTAATAAATAGCGTGCTCTTTTCGGCCAGAATCGTCATGCTGCCCCAGCACACACCCCATTGAGTTGTCAAGTACTGTCAAGTATAATATTAGAGGTCTCCCTTCCACTGGTGGCATAAGAATGGGTGGCTCTTGGAGATACTCTTTTATCTTTTCAAAAGCGGCCTGACATTCATCGTTCCAACGTACTACTTGATCTTTCTTCAGTAATTTGAAGATTGGCTCACATGTAGCAGTTAGATGTGAGATGAAACGAGCAATGTAATTCAGTCGTCCCAGAAAGCCTCTGACTTCTTTCTCTGTCTTGGGAGTTGGCATCTCTTGTATGACTTTTACCTTGGCAGGGTCCACCTGAATACCTTTATCGCTTACAATGAAACCTAGCAATTTTCCGGACCTCACCCCAAAGGTACATTTGTTTGGGTTCAACCTCAGCTTGTATAACTTCAGTCGGTCAAACAGCTTCCGCAGATGGTCAAGGTGTTCCTCCTCAGTTTGGGACCTTGCAATCATGTCATCAACATATACCTCAATCTCATGATGGATCATGTCATGAAATAAAGCAACCATGGCACGTTGGTAGGTTGCCCCAGCATTTTTCAACCCGAATGGCATGACCTTGTAGCAGAAGGTGCCCCACTGAGTCACAAAGGTAGTCTTTTCCATATCTTCCGGGGCCATCTTGATCTGATTGTACCCTGAAAAACCATCCATGAAGGAGAACACCTTGTGTTGAGCAGTATTGTCAACAAGAACGTCGATGTGAGGCAGAGGGAAATCATCCTTAGGGCTGGCCCTGTTCAAATCCCTGTAGTCGACACACATTCTGACTTTACCGTCCTTCTTCGGCACTGGCACCACATTGGCAACCCATTGAGGGTAAGAAGTTACTGCTAGAAACCCGGCATCTAATTGCTTCATAACCTCAGCCTTGATCTTTTCGGACATCTCTGGGCGCATATGGCGGACCTTTTGCTTTACCGGAGGGCAGTCTTCCTTGGTAGGCAGGTGATGAACTACAATGTCGGCATCCAAACCAGGCATGTCTTCGTATGACCAAGCAAAGATCTCCATGTAATCATGTAGCATCTGGATCAATCGTTGCTTCACGCTGAGCTCTAGATTGGCCCCAATCTTGACTTCTTTCCTATCTGTCTCAGTACCCAGGTTAACTGTTTCCACGGGCTCTTCATGCGGCTGAATGGCCCTCTCTTCCTGGAGTAGCAGTCTTGCGAGTTCACCAGGCACTTCGCAATCATCTTCACCTTCGTCTTCGGCCAAGTTGATCGGATTCTTGAAGTCATAACTGGTGGTAGTAGAGCTGTTACCAGTGAGATCCAGAGTGGATTGAAACCTGTATAAGTGAGTGTGTGTAAATATAGTTGTTTTGCAATATATAACACAGAAAGAAAAAGAGCGCAAGATTTGAAATGCAACAAACGTCCAATGTTTTGATTAATGATATATGGAAATGTCATACAAAAATCCCTCACAAATGGAGCTACGATGCCCCGGGTAGGACACCGAGCCAATAAAAGTTTCAACATACTGTTTGTTACAAATTTGAAAATCAAAAGAGTTAATTACTGCGTGACAAATGTAATAGGTATAAAATCCTTTGCCGTCCAGTTGCTTGGTCCGTTGCTGGTGGTTGGATAGATCCAACTGTCAAACTCTGCTTCCTCTACGTCCTCCTCGATAGCATTCACCCTTGGGTTGGTGATAAACACAGGAGCCTTTCTGATCCTTTCTTTGCGCACAGCCCTCTGAGCCTCTGCAGTGAAGCCCAGCCCAAACTTGTCGGTCTTTTGAGTGAAGTCAGGAAGCTGACCCCAGTTTGCACATTTGCCTTTCTCGATCACAGCCCGGGCATCCTTCAGGGAAGCCATCTTCAAGGGAAAGTCTTCTTCAACCACTATTTCAGCTGACGCCAACGTTGGAGGTACCTCCTCAAAATGCTGAAAGGGGGTTTCAATAAACTCCCCATCCATCTCGATATACCGGAATGAATTCAAGTGACTAACCATGTATTCCTCCTCACCCTGCACAGTAACAATCTTCCCTTTGACAGGGTATTTGAGCTTTTGGTGTAGAGTGGATGTTACTGCCCCAGCCTTATGAATCCAAGGTCGATCCAACAAGCAGGAATAAGAAGGGAGGATATCCATTACATAGAACGTTGAGTCGAAGACTTGGGAACCCACACGAATAGGAATGTCTACCTCACCGTGCACCATCCTCTTAGAACCGTCGAAGGCTCTCACAATGATGTTACTAGGTTTCAATTCCAGGCCCTCACAATCCAAGCGATCCAATGCCTTCTTGGGCAAAACATTCAGGGAAGAACTGGTATCCACCAACACGTGTGCGAGAGTAGTGCCCCTGCACTCTATAGAGACATGCAGGGCATCATTGTGATTTTTCACTTTGGCGGTGAGGTCAGCATCCGAGAACCCCAAACCATTGTCAGCTGTCAAATTTGCCACATAGTCGGTGAATTGATCTGCAGAGGTCTCTTGCGCCACATGGGCCATTTTCAGAAATGAAATCAGGGCCTTTGCATGGGCCTCTGAGCACAGCAGCAACGATAGCATAGAGATTTTGGAGGGGGTATGCCCCAGCTGTTCAACGACATTGAAGTCACTCTTTTTAATGATTTTAAGGATTTCCTCCATCTCTTGTTGGGAGGCTTCAACAGTAGTCTGTTTTGGTGCCTCCGTCCTTGCAGGCAAATCGGTAGCAACTTCTTTGCCCCGAGCATCAGAGGACTCGGCGGCAGTAGTAGACACAGGAACTTGATTTGGAACATGCATACTTGCGGGTGTGATGATGAGAGGTTTTCGGATAACTGGTGGTGCAATGTCAGGCGAGAAGAGCCTGCCACTGCGAGTAATCTTGGCGGGACCAGTGATGTTACTGATACTGGTACCGGTGTTGAACTCCTGCTTCACTCCAAGCACATACACGTCTGCCCCATAGTGCCATGGGACAGCCTTGTTAGATTCATAGGGGAGAGGCCCCGGAACAGTAATAGTAATGGGTGCAACAGACATAATTTGGACTGGCTTCCTCGGGGGAGCTTTGGTAGGATTGTAAATTGTGACGACAAATACTTCTTCAGCGGAAACAAACGGGACAGCAGTTTTCATGAACAGAATTTCTTTGCTATCCATCAGGCTTTGGATGCCTGATTTCAACAGTGGACAACCGGTAGGGATAACAGCACACAGGAGGCAACCCTTGCTACAACCCGGAAATAAACCGGCTAGTAGCAAGTTCCTCTTAACAGTCAAAAGAGGGGTAGCAACATCATTCACCGAAACAGCATACAAATCTTCCTCGATGGCATTTACTCTATGCTGGGGCATAGGAGCAGTTACAACATTTGGCCTCTCAGGCGCCTCAAACTGAATTTCCTTCGCGTCGATAAGGTCTTGCACCTTATTTCTCAAGGCCCAGCAATCATCAGTAGTATGTCCGGGGCTATCAGAATGATAAGCACAACGGGCATTTGGGTTATACTTAAGAGATGCAGTATTCACGACCTTCGGAGCCTCTTTGATGGTCACCAGGTTGGTTGATAACAACTGTGGTAAGATTTGTGACAAGGTCATACTCAGCTGAGTATACTGCCTCTTGGGCCTTTCACCTCTTTGTTGATTGTACTGCTGAGGAGCAGCAACAGGTTTTGAAATGACCAAGGCATTGACGGCTTGGCGACTTTCTGGCTTGACTTGTCTTCTAGGACCATAGACTGCACTCGCTTCTTTCTTGAAAGGCCTTTTCTCAGTACTTATGGAGGCAGCTTTTTGTATCTTTCCTGATCTGATGCCAGCTTCAATTCTGTCACCTGTCAGGATCAAATCTGTAAACCCAGCGGAGGAGTTACCAACCAAATGATTGAAAAATGGACCAGAAAAGGTCCCTAGAAACATATCAACCAGCTCACGATCAGTCAATGGAGGTTGCACCCTGCCAGCCAAATCTCTCCATTTTTGTGCATATTCTTTGAACCCTTCACCCGTTCCAAGAGACATACCCTGAAGTTGGGTACGCGTAGGAGCGAGGTCAGAATTGTATTGATATTGTCTATAAAATGCGTTTGCCAAATCTTCCCAATGTCGGATACTAGTTCCATCTAGTTGGTAGAACCACTCAAGCTGTGACCCCGAAAGGCTATCTTGGAAGAAGTGAATCCAAAGGTTCTTATCTGCCGTGTAAGGTTGGATCTTCCTTACGTACGACCTTAGATGCAGCTTTGGACAGGAAGCCCCGTCGTATTTGGCAAAGGCAGGCTGTGATCGATGGGAATGAGAACTGACTGTTTTTGGAATGCTGGTTCGCGTTTGCGTTTGTTTTTCGCAAAATGTCGCGGTAAGCAAGAGTCGCCACCGTCTTTTATTTTATCCAACAAGGAAAGGACAAAAGCACAGAAAAATTCCTTTTCGAGATGTTTCTCGGGTTCGGGAGGTAGATTATAGAAAGGGAAGGTGTTAGCACCCTTTCTATCCGTGGTTATCCACGGGGCTCTTAGGTACTTGTTCACTATGTTTTCAAAAGTTTGCTTTTCTTTGTGTTTGTGGGTTTTGAAAAGAGTTTTGTTTTATTTTTGAAGAAAGTGTAAGTGCGAAAAGTTTTGTTTTGTTTTTTAAAAGAGCAAGTACTTAAGAACCTCTACCTACTCAAACAGGAATTAAATTGTGCTAATGTCCTTTAGACAATGCTATCCCACTATTGAGGAGTAGGTAGCATCGTCGTTGGAGTTTTTGGGTCAATTCGATTTATGGGACGTGTGGTCACTAAAGCAATGTTAGGACGCCTTAGTGGTAACCCTAATGTCTTAGATCATTTTTATCGAGGCAACCATTTCGAGGCAATTTTGATCTTTGGACAGAAGGACGACCTCTAAAACATCCTATACTTAATGACCATATTTGAGGCAACCAAGTGAGGTGTACCCTAGGAGTGGCATGTGCAAGTGTGTCAATTTTCAATTTATATCATCTTTGTATTTTTAGGTGTTCTACCATTTGTTTTTAGATCTTGTCATACAATCCTAGTTAGCATACATCTAAGCAGTTAATATATATATAGGAATTTAAAGTGTGGAAATTGTAAATCCTACGCTATTACAAGGCTTCGGGGAGGGGGATTATTTACATGTCCAAAATTGGGGGGAATAATAAGTGTGATCGGTGGATCTGGAACTGACTGTTTAAAGCTGGTTCGCGAAATGTCGCGGAAGCAAGAGTCGCCACCGTCTTTTATTTTCTCCAACATGGAAAGGACAAAAGCACAGAAAAATTCCTTATTGAGATTAGTTCTCGGTTCGGGAGGTAGATTTATAGAAAGGGAAGGTGTTAGCACCCTTTCTATCCATGGCTATCCATGGGCTCTTAGATACTTACTCATTTGTGTTTTCAAAATGTTTGTTTGCTTTTCAACTGTGGGTTTAAAAAAAGTTTCGTTTTAAAATTTCAGTTCGACTCTTGTATCAGTCCTCAAGAGTGTTTGAAACGTTGTTTCTTTTGAAAGCTTTTTGCAAAGTGTCGGTGCGAAAAGAGGTTTTTGATTTGTTTTGAATTAGAGCAAGTATCTGCGAGTCGTCTACCTACCCTAAGGAATTAGTCTGTGTAAATGTCCTTTAGGTAGTGCCATCCTACCATTGAGAGGTAGGTAGCACCACCGTTGGAGGTATTCGGGTCAATTCGAGGGTTAGGGACAGTGTGGTCACCGAGCAATAGTAAGATACCTTAGAAGCTACCCTTATGCCATTGATCTTTTTATTCCTAGGCGACCATTTCGAGGCAACTTGTTTCGAGGCAACCGTTTCGAGGCAACTAGATCAATGGAACATAAGGACTTACTAAGACATCCTGTACTCGACGACCACGTTTCGAGGGGCAAGGCAACAGTGTGATCACCAGAGCAACAGTAGGACACCTACTTACTAAAACGTCCAATGCTTGATGACCACCTTTCGAGGGGCAAGGCAACAGTGAGGCGTACCCTAAGAGTGGTGTGTGAATTGTGTGTCATTTTCAGCTATTATTTGTCTTATCATGCATTAGGTGAGCTACACTTTGATTTTATTTTTGGGCATACATTCTTTCATGTGATTATTAACAGTTAAAAGGTGCGGGAATTTAAAGTGCGGAAAAGATAAAGGTCCTACGCTATTACAAAGGCGCGGGTCTACATCGCCAAATTAAACCAAAACCCGATTTGAATAAAAGTACGGAAAGTAAATAAGTCTCTAATTATTATTACAAGGCCTTGGGGCAAATACATTACATTCATAAAAGAAATAAAATAAACGCGTGAAAAGAAATTATAATCGAATGCGAGGGCGTTGGACCCTTTAAAGAATTTAAATATTGAAATTAAGAAATTAACTAATAATTAAATAAAGAAAAGAACTTATTTTTTTGGATGTTTTTTTGGATTTATGAAATTAAAGAAAATTAAATTGGAATTAAAAGTTAAATAACTCTAGTTCTAAATTGTTTTTTAATTTATTAAAAAAAATGCATTAAAGTTAAAACCTAAAATTAAAACTAAATTGATTATGAAATTTATTTACAAAAATGAAACTATTAATGGATTAAATTAAATAAAACATTTTTTCATTTTTTGTGATTTCTGATTTTTTTGGTTTTAATGAAAATTGTTTTTGATGAATTACTTAAAATAAATAAAACAAATAAAAAAAATGAAAAGAAAGAAAACTATATGCAAACCATGGGGGGTGTTGACCCCAATTGAGGAGGTGGCTTGATGAATTTTGGCCCAACAGAAGGAGGCCCTTTGCTGACTTTTTGAATCATGTGGAGAATGTTTGACTGATGCATATGGTGGATGGCTGGTAATAGCCACTGGATTGACCATTTGAGACACATGGCAAGCGCCAACACTGGGTGTATGATGGATCACTGAATGGTGTACTGCATGGGAAAGGGTTAAACAAAATAATAGAAACAATTTGAGGGGACCTGGGATTCGAACCAGGTCCCAGTGTTTACCAGCTAATGCTTTGACCAACTGAACCATTTATGCGCTTTGTATATAAAATGGAAAATAAACAATATAAAACAAAATCAACATTAATGTTATGAAATAAAAAAAAGGCGCTGGAATTCAAACACTCCAATCACATCTGGCCACACACTCTTCTTCTTCATTTGTTCCTGTAACAAAAAGGATAGCGGGGGTTTTAAACCCCCCCAAAACACAGGCTTGTGGATAATAGCGAATAGGCCATGTTCAATCATAAATTGAGCGCGATGGGTGATTTGGAATCATTGGAATGTCACGAGTGCAATGGTAGTGGTCTCGTGGTCTAATTTTTTCAGAGGAAAGAAACCCCAATTCACAGCTCCTGCAACCCTAGAAAATTTCAATGGCATATTTCGCTACAGGCGTTGTTAGTTAAATTAAAGGTTACCATTAGTCTCAGAACCTTCATATTAGTGTAAATCCATATTCAAAATGTATAAAAAATGCATATATATTGGAACACGATTATGAGAAAAGTTTGAGAAAGTTTGACATCAATGTACCAATTCCTTGCGCGTGGGGAGTTGATTCTGATTGGAATAGCTTCCTTGGGATGTCAGCAACGTGTTTGGATAGGAATGAGGACTTGAAACAAGCTCTAGAAGTGTTTTCAGTTTTGAAAATTTTGGCAAAAAATGCAAGTTTTCTTCTGAGTTTTGGGCGCAGCTTAGGTCTTTTTCTTCTTTGTGATAGCTTCTATACCTCTTATGCAATGTGTTTGGATGATAATTAAGGCCAATAATGCCTTGCATTGATGCTTAGGATTTTGACATAAACCTCCATTAACACACCTTCCATTTTTGAGCCAATTTTGAATTCTTGCTTCATTTGGCCTTTGCACGAATTTGGAATATGCATAATGGTAATTCAAAGTTAATCAAAGCCAAATATCCCCCTTAATTAACCTTTTTGATTTTTATTTGATTTTAAAGGATTTAAAATGAATTAAATCCAAAAAATCTAATAAAAATGAAAAAAATTAATTTTAAATATTGAAATAAAAGGTGGGACACGTGGGAAGCATTGCCAAGCTGATTCAAGTGGAAAAAGTGGGCCTCTTTTGTCAAAAAATGAAATTTCAAGGGTGAATGATTTTGGCCATTTGACAAAAATTTCCCAACTTCTCCAATGCATATCTTGCTCAATTTTGAAGTTATGAACATGTTCTTGGACATTTTGGAAAGGTCTTGAAGTCCTCTAACCAATGTCTTTGGTCCCATGTCATTTTGATTTACCAATCTCAAGTTATGGTCTTTGACTTTAAGTCCCTTTTTGTTGACTTTTGAAAATGACCTATAATGTTGAAATTGATAACTTTTTGTGAGAGCATTTCTTGGACTTGGAATGTGAAAATGAGTTGTAGGAAATTTCTTCCCCTTCAAGATGAGCATTGGATGGAATTTTTCTGATGAACCATGAAAAAGTTATGCCTTGGTCAAGTTACAGTTGACTTTTCAACTGTCCAAAAATAGAAACTTTTGCATCTTGAGACTTTTTGAGCCAAACTTTGAGAATCATGATCAAGCATTGATCAAATGATGTTTGTGGCTTCAAAATAAGATGTTGACCAAAAATTTTGACTTTTGACTGCCAAATGACCATTTTGCCCCTACAGTTGACTGTTGAGCAATTAAGGTTTTTGACTGTGCAACTTGACCTTGTGAGCCTTGAAACTTGACATGTAGGTGCTTGACAATGTGTATGAGCATGGGAGACTTGATTGAGCTCTTGAAATCTTCAACTTCCTTGCAAGAACCAAACCCCTAGTTTGCCTGGCTTAGGAGAGTGGTTGACTGTGTAGCCCTTGAGAAGACTTGAGCAAAATGAGGTGATGCTTGGCAAAACTTTGAAGATTATGGGAGGGCAAATTTTGGGGTACAACAGTTGCCCCTGTTCAATCTTCTTAGACCTGAGGATGTAGATTGGCTTGTGTGCCTTTCGTGATCCGAGGGTGGAAGATGATTGAACACTAGAGTGCCCAGAAATTTGCGCTCACATGCTAGCAGTGTGATGATGGGAATGGGCTTACAGATGCCATTTGGAGAGATGGTGGATAGGAGGATGGGCTTATAGATGCCATCTGGAGATGTGACATAACCTTGTCGGGAATGGGCTTATAGATGCCATTTGGAACTGTGGTGGATAATTGTGGAGATGGGCTTATAGATGCCATCGGGAGGTGTCGATCGCGTAAGAGATTCCTTAGCGAGAACTTGCGTACCTGAGAAAGAAAGAAAATTACCTGGTCTGTTACAGGAGTTGACTTTCAAACTCTTTATGTAGACGTGCCCTGGCTGGATACAGGTATCGAATCTTTAAACTCTTCAGACGTGCCCTGGCAGGATACAGGAATCGAGTCTGATAATGTAGTCGTCAACAGATACACCCTGGAAAAATACAGGAATCAGATCTTCGAATTCTTCAGACGTGCCCTGGAAGGATACAGGAATCGAGTCTGGTACTGTAGTCGTCAACAGATACTCCCTGGCAAGATACAGGAATCGGATCTTCGAACTCTTCAGACGTGCCCTGGCAAGATACAGGAATCGAGTCTGGTACTGTAGTCGTCAACAGATACACCCTGGCAAGATACAGGAATCGGATCTTCGAACTCTTCAGACGTGCCCTGGCAAGATACAGGAATCGAGTCTGGTACTGTAGTCGTCAACAGATACTCCCTGGCAAGATACAGGAATCGGATCTTCGAACTCTTCAGACGTGCTCTGGCAAGATACAGGAATCGAGTCTGGTACTGTAGTCGTCAACAGATACTTCCTGGCAAGGTACAGGAATCGGATCTTCGAACTCTTCAGACGTGCCCTGGCAGGATACAGGAATCGAGTCTGGTACTGTAGTCGTCAACAGATACTCCCTGGAAAGGTACAGGAATCGGATCTTCGAACTCTTCAGACGTGCCCTGGATGGATACAGGAATCGAGTCTGGTACTGTAGTCGTCAACAGATACTCCCTGGCAAGGTACAGGAATCGGATCTTCGAACTCTTCAGACGTGCCCTGGCAGGATACAGGAATCGAGTCTGGTACTGTAGTCGTCAACAGATACTCCTTGGCAAGGTACAGGAATCGGATCTTCGAACTCTTCAGACGTGCCCTGGCAGGATACAGGAATCGAGTCTGGTATTGTAGTCGTCAACAGATACTCCCTGGCAAGGTACAGGAATCAGATCTTCGAACTCTTCAGACGTGCCCTGGCAGGATACAGGAATCGAGTCTGGTACTGTAGTCGTCAACAGATACTCCCTGGCAAGGTACAGGAATCGGATCTTCGAACTCTTCAGACGTGCCCTGGCAGGATACAGGAATCGAGTCTGGTATTGTAGTCGTCAACAGATACTCCCTGGCAAGGTACAGGAATCGGATCTTCAAACTCTTCAGACGTGCCCTGGCAGGATACAGGAATCGAGTCTGGTACTGTAGTCGTCAACAGATACTCCCTGGCAAGGTACAGGAATCGGATCTTCGAAATCTTCAGACGTGCCCTGGCAGGATATAAGAATCGAGTCTGGTACTGTAGTCGTCAACAGATACTCCCTGGCAAGGTACAGGAATCGGATCTTCGAACTCTTCAGACGTGCCCTGGCAGGATACAGGAATCGAGTCTGGTACTGTAGTCGTCAACAGATACTCCCTGGCAAGGTACAGGAATCAGATCTTCGAACTCTTCAGACGTGCCCTGGCAGGATACAGGAATCGAGTCTGGTACTGTAGTCGTCAACAGATACTCCCTGGCAAGGTATAGGAATCGGATCTTCAAACTCTTTAGACGTGCCCTGGAAGGATACAGGAATCGAGTCTAGTACTGTAGTCGTCAATAGATACTCCCTGGCAAGGTACAGGAATCGGATCTTCGAACTCTTCAGACGTGCCCTGGCAGGATACAGGAATCGAGTCTGGTACTGTAGTCGTCAACAGATACACCCTGGCAAGATACAGGAATCGGATCTGGAATCACGATAGTTGATAGCAATTATCTTTGTATTAACTTTTGTCCTGAAAAGACAAAACGTTAGTTGTATGTGATGTCATGATGTATGACATGCGTTATGAGATTATATGTTCATGATGCGTATATGCATGCTATAATGTATGAAGATGCGATGTTTATGAATGTATGTTTTTGTCTAGGAAAGTAAATCTTTAACGGGTGCCGGGAAGTTAAATCCTGGGCTGATGTGAATAGCATTTCGCTGTTTCCGCTGGGGAGGGTAGTTGCAAGAATATCGGTATGAGAAGATGACTCCGTTGGGGAATAAACTTGATGAAGAGATTACTCTGCGGGGAATAACTACTCTAGCGATCTTGCTGGGAAACAGTACTCTGTGGGGAGAGAGGTACTTTGCTGAGATGTTTGATGATAACTCCGCTGGGGGATACCATTGATATGTTATGTTGAAGGAATTGATAGACTCCACTGGGGATGGGAAGACTTCGCCGAGGACGATCTTTCCGTGGCTTTTGGCTGAGGATAACCCAGTTATATCCTGGTAGGGAAATAACCTTTGAATAAAGTCCGGGGGACGCGTTCGTGCTCTGTAGGGGATAAGCTTCCAGAATCTACTGGGGATAAGCTTCCTGCTGGGGAGATGGATTGAACTTTCCTGGGGAAACTTCTAGGCTGGACTCTCCTGAGGAAATTCTTGAGATATACCGGGGAAGTGGTTCCACCGAATATCTAGTATACCGCCGGGGAACAATCTTAGACCAAGACTGCCGGGGATGCTTGTTAGGAATGTTCATATATTACGCTGGGGAATGTTGAGATCTGCTGGAGAATACCCAACTTCCTTAAGACTGACAGGATAACTCTGCTTGGGGAGAGTGCATTGACTTGCTGGCTCACTCTCTGGGGACTTAAGATATCTTGGTTATGTTCTTCAACTGAACTTACCTTGGTACCTTGGTGGATATAGCAATTAGATCGCTTTAGACCACTCATTATTGCCCCTATTTCTAATGTCACCTGTAATTAATCCTTTGTTTTGTATGCAAATATTTATGAGTTAGCAGTTAGTGTCAAATGCATATATCACAAATTGAACCTTGGACGTTCTTCGCAAAACAAAACAGAAAAGGAAAAACAATTGGCAATTGATCTGAACAGTGAATTTATATTGATTTTTGAATTGCCTGTAAATAGGCGTTTTTATATACAAGAGGCTGACGTCCTAGTAAGAGAACGCCGCTGAACAAAAGAGTTTATACAAATTTGTACAAAGGGAAAACAAAACAGCTGTGTGAAAAGAATAATCCCACTGGGTTCCAACTCTGCTATCGCCTTTATATCTTCGAGCGTCTCATCACTTGATGACCTAGCTGAAGATGAAGCCGATTGATCGATGTTGTCTGAACTTGGTGTTGATACCGGATTCTGGATGCAGGGTGATGCAATGAGACATAGTATTACGCTTTATCCCTAACTTTTGCCTGGACCGCCCTTTCGAGTTTTCAGTCCACCGGGATACCCATTTTTGCCCAAGCCGCCTTTTCAGGTTTTCGACTTGCCGGGTGTACAGATTTTTTTCATTTCATCCCTCATTTTGCCCGAACCCTTTTGGTTCGCCGGGAAGCCCTAATTTTTGCCTAGGTATGTCAACCTAGCGGGTCTTTGATCATGCGTAGTATCTTTTTACTATGTCCGCATTGGCGGGGTGAGGAAGGTCGTCACCATCCATGGTGGTCAGAATCATGGCTCCTCCTGAGAACACATGTTTAACCACAAATGGCCCTTCGTACGTAGGGGTCCATTTTCCCCTTGGATCACTCTGAGGAAGGATGATGCGTTTGATTACCAGATCCCCAACTTGATACTCTTGTGGTCTGACCATTTTGTTAAATGCCCTGATCATCCATTTTTGGTACGTCTGACCATGACAAATAGCAGCAAGTCTCTTTTCGTCGATTAAATTTAACTGATCAAGTCGTGTCTGGATCCAATCATCTTCATTCAGGTCTGCATCCTTCATCATCCGGAGAGAGGGTATTTGCACTTCGATCGGTAAGACTGCCTCCATACCGTAGACCAAGGAGAATGGAGTTGCCCCGGTTGACGTCCTAGCTGAGGTACGGTACCCATGTAGAGCAAACGGTAACATTTCGTGCCAATCTTTATAAGTCACTGTCATCTTCTGCACGATTTACTTGATATTCTTATTTGCTGCTTCTACAGCCCCATTCATCTTCGGCCGGTAAGGAGAAGAGTTATGGTGCTGTATCTTAAATTGCTCGCAGAGCTCAGTGATCATCTTGTTATTAAGATTGGTACCATTGTCCGTAATGATCCTTTCTGGGACGCCGTATCGACAGATCAGGTTATGCCTAATGAACCGTGCCACAACGTTCTTGGTTACAGTGGCGTAAGAAGCTGCTTCAACCCACTTCGTAAAGTAATCAATCGCTACAAGGATGAAGCGATGCCCGTTAGATGCCGTAGGTCTGATTTCGCCGATCATATCTATGCCCCACATTGCGAAAGGCCAAGGTGCAGTCAGGACGTTCAGAGGGACTGGAGGAACATGCACCTTGTCTGCATATATCTGGCACTTATGGCATGTCCGAGAATGTTGGTAACAGTCGGCTTCCATTGTGGACCAGAAATACCCTGCCCGAAGGATCTTCTTTGCCATAGTGTGTCCACTGGAATGCGTTCCGAAGGTACCTTCATGCAGCTCCGCCATGATCCTTTCTGCTTCAGTCTTATCCACACAGCGCAGTAAGGTCGAATCATGGTTTCGCTTGTACAGGATGTCATTGCTAAGGAAGAACTTCGCTGCGAACCTTCTCAGAAACTTTTTATCATTGACAGATGCACCTTCAGGGTATTCCTGAGCTTCCAAATATCTTTTCACCTCATGGTACCAAGGTTTCTCAGTCACCAACTCAGTCTCAAGATCACAACAGTATGCCGGTTCGTCCAGTTTCCAGATAATGATCCGGGGTGCCTCGTTATCCCACTTGACTTTGAACATATAAGACATCGTAGCTAACGCGTCCGCCAACTGATTCTCCTCTCTCGAGAAATGTTCAAAGGTTATCTCTGTGAAATGGGGGATCATGGTCAACACACATTCTTTGTAAGGAATAAGATTCGGATGTTTTGTATCCCACTCCCCTTTGATTTGATTGATCACGAGAGCGGAATCTCCGAAGACACTCAGAAACTTGATCCTTAAGTCGATCGCAGCTCGGAGACCCATGATGCATGCCTCATACTCCGCCATGTTGTTGGTGCAGTTGAAACATAGCCGGGCAGTAAGTGGAGTATGGGTGCCTTGAGGGGATATGATCACAGCGCCGATACCGTTACCCAAAGCGTTGGAGGCTCCGTCAAAGTGCATAGACCATCGGGATCCTTCCTCGGGTCCTTCATCCGGTCTAGGTACCTCACAATCAGTCACTATCATGATGCTTTCGTCTGGAAACTCGAAGTTCATTGACTGATAGTCGTCCACTGCTTGATGTGCCAAGTGGTCTGCCAATACACTTCTTTTGATAGCTTTCTGGGTCGTGTACTGGATGTCGTATTCTGTCAAGATCATTTGCCATCTTGCTATTCTTCCAGACAGAGCAGGATTTTCAAATATGTACTTTATGGGATCCATCTTTGAGATCAACAAGGTAGTGTGAGTCAGCATATACTGTCTCAGCCGGCGAGCAGCCCATACCAAAGCGCAGCAAGTTTTCTCAAGCAGTGAGTATCGGGTCTCACAGTCGGTAAACTTTTTGCTAAGGTAATAAATGGCATGCTCTTTTCGGCCAGACTCGTCATGCTGCCCCAGCACACACCCCATTGAGTTGTCAAGTACTGTCATGTATAGTATCAGAGGTCTCCCTTCAACCGGTGGCATAAGAATGGGTGGTTCTTGGAGATACTCTTTGATTCTGTCAAAAGCAGCCTGACATTCATCATTCCAACATACTACCTGATCCTTCTTCAGCCGCTTGAAGATTGGCTCACAGGTAGCGGTTAGGTGCGAGATGAACCGAGCAATGTAATTCAGACGTCCTAGAAAGCCTCTGACCTCTTTCTCTGTCTTGGGAACTGGCATCTCTTGAATAGCTTTAACCTTGGCAGGGTCCACTTGAATACCCTTATCACTTACGACGAAGCCTAGCAACTTTCCAGATCTTACCCCGAAGGTGCACTTGTTCGGGTTCAACCTCAACTTGTACAGTTTCAGACGGTCAAACAACTTCTGCAGATGGTCAAGGTGTTCCTCCTCAGTTTGGGACCTTGCAATCATGTCGTCAACATATACTTCTATCTCATGATGGATCATGTCATGAAATAAAGCAACCATGGCACGTTGGTAGGTTGCCCCATCATTTTTCAACCCGAATGGAATAACCTTGTAGCAGAAGGTGCCCCACTGAGTGACAAAAGTAGTCTTCTCCATGTCTTCAGGAGCCATCTTGATCTGATTATAGCCTGAAAAACCATCCATGAAGGAGAACACCTTATGCTGAGCAGTATTATCAACCAGAACGTCAATGTGAGGTAGGGGAAGTCATCTTTGGGGCTGGCCCTGTTCAGATCCCTGTAATCAACACACATTCTGACCTTACCATCTTTCTTCGGCACCGGCACCACGTTGGCAACCCACTGAGGGTAAGAAGTCACTGCAAGAAACCCGACATCAAATTGTTTCATAACCTCAGCCTTGATCTTTTCAGACATTTCTGGACGTATACGGCGGACCTTTTGCTTAACCAGATGGCAGTCTTCCTTAGTAGGCAAATGATGGACCACAATGTCGGTGTCCAACCCAGGCATGTCTTCGTAGGACCAAGCAAAGATATCCACATAATCATGTAACATCTGGATCAACCGTTGCTTCACGCTGAGCTCCAGGTTGGCACCAATTTTGACTTCCTTCCTATCTGTCTCAGTACCCAGATTTACTGTTTCCACTGGCTCTTCATGTGGTTGAATTGCCCTCTCTTCCTGGAGTAACAGTCTTGCAAGTTCGCCAGGCACTTCGCAATCATCTTCACCTTCGTCTTCGGCTAAGTTGATCGGATTTTCGAAGTCATAACTGGCAGTAGCAGAGTCGTTACCAGTGAGATCCAGAGTGGATTGAAACCTGTATGAGTGAGTGTGTGTAAATACAACTGTTTTGCAATATATGTAAAGAAAGAAAGAAAAGGAGCGCAAGATTTGAAATTTGAAAAACGTCCAACGCTTTTATTCATGATATATGAAAGTGACAAACAAAATCCCTCACAAATAAAACCACGGTGCCCCGGGTAAGACACCGGGCCATAAAGTTTCAAATTATTGTTTATTACAAATCCAAAACAAAGAAGTTCATTACTTAGTGACAACAGTAACAGGCATGCAGTCTTTGGAAGTCCAATTGCTAGGTCCATCTTCGGTTGTCGGGTATATCCAGCTGTTGAACTCAGATTCTTCCACCTCATCTTCATCCCCAATAGCATTTACTCCATGGTTAGGCATGGGAGCAGTCACCATATTAGGCTTCTCGGGCGCCTCAAACTGAACCTCCTTTGCATCAATAAGGTCCTGCACCTTGTTCCTTAGGGCCCAACAATCATCAGTAGAATGCCCCGGGCTATCGGAGTGATAAGCACAGCGAGCATTTGGATTAAACTTGGGGGAAGTAGTATTCACAACCTTCGAAGCCTCTCTGACAGTTACCAGGCTAGTTGACAGCAGTTGTGGCAGGATCTGAGAGAGAGTCATGATGAGTCGAGTATACTGCCGTTTGGGCCTCTCAGCTCTGGGTTGGTTGTACTGTTGCGGAGCAGCAGCAGGCTTAGAAATTACCACCGCGTTGACAGCTTGGCGGCGTTCATGTTTGTCTTGCCTTCTTGGACCATACACAACACTAGCCTCTTTCTTGAAGGGCTTCTTTTCAGTATTTGAGGAGGCAACCTTCTGTATCTTTCCCGATTTTATGCCAGCCTCGATCCTTTCACCAGTCAGGATCAGATCAGTGAACCCAGCAGAGGAGTTACCAATGAGATGATTGAAAAATGGACCAGATAGGGTCCCCAAGAACATATCCACCAGCTCCCGGTCCGTCAATGGTGGCTGCACCCTGCCAGCCAGATCTCTCCATTTCTGTGCGTACTCCTTAAAACCTTCACCCGATCCTAACGACATACCCTGGAGTTGGGTACGCATAGGAGCGAGGTAGAAATTATATTGATACTGCTTGTAAAAAGCAGTGGCCAGATCCTCCCAGTTACGAATGTTGGTCCCATCTAGCTGATAGAACCATTCGAGGTGAGTCCCTGAAAGACTCTCCTGGAAGAAGTGGATCCATAAGTTCATGTCTGCTGTGTAAGGCTGGATCTTCCTTACATAAGAACGGAGGTGCATCTTGGGACAGGAAGCCCCGTCATACTTCACAAAGGCAGGCGCCTTAAACTTGTGTGGGATCACCACCCCAGTAGATAACCCCAAGTCTCCGAAATCCAGTCCGGGCACACGCTGAATTTCCATAGCATTTAATCTGTCCTCCAGCTGCTTGTACCGGTCCTCAGCAGGAGGGTATTGTTCATTGTTGAAGTCTGTCTCAGTATCAGAGACCACAGGACTAGGGACCTCCCTTTCTTGGTGACTACCTTCCCCCACAGATGGAGTAGTCCTCTCAGCTTCATTTTGCAAAGTATTCCCGAGCCTACGCCCAGTGTTGAATAGCACAGTCCTCTTCTTCTTCTTACTCTTCTTCAGGAGCATAGCCTTTAGCTCTTGTTTGCCTTGAGCCAAACCCATGATCAGCTCCTGAAATTGTGCGTTATGCGCCTGAAGGGCCTTGATAGACAGCTCGGTAGATGATTCAGGGTTCATGATGCTGAAATAAACAGCGAAGAACAGTAAGCAACCTGAAAAGAATAGTACCTGTGATGCACATGATGAATGATATGTGTTTATGCAATGCATTCAAGGGTTCGAAAGTTCAAATTTGTTGTGGACAAAAATGAACACACGTTATCATTAAGGAAATAATTGTTTAATACATCAAAGCCTCATGGGCAAACATTACAAAGCAGATCAATCCCAAAAGACACTACGCATCCTCTTCGGAGCAATATAGGTATTGAGATTCCTTTCTTCGTGCAGTAGGCGGGTGAGCTCCAGGACCTTCTTTTCACTAGCATGTAGACCGGTCTCCAGAGAATTCCGTTCTTCCTTAAGCTGGATCCAGCTCTTCTGCATCTTTTCCCAGGACGTGGGCATGTCAGAATGTTGAATGGTGTAGGACACCTCTCCTTCCAAGTCTGGCTCTTTGATTATAGGGAGAACATGAGGATAAGGCATCTCTAACTTCTGGGAGCGGGCGCGTACCCACTTGAGATAAGGTTCCAACGGGATGGAGTTCCTGTGCCCCAGTGTCTTGCTGTCTATCTTACTGGGCGTCCTCCAAGCTCTGATAAATCTTTGGTGAAGTCCTTGTGCATCATTGTCGAAGTCAAAAACTATGTCAGGAATTAACATGTCATGAGGGCCGTCCCTCCGAGCATAACCAAACTGTCTCCAAGCCAGGCACGGGTTGTAAGTAATACCTCCTCTGATTCCAAGTAAAGGAACATTAGGGTACTCCCCGCAATGATCAATGATAGTGACATCCTCTTTGGACCGAGAGCACCAATGTATATCAGCATGTGTAAGAGTCATCAGTCGTTGTGACCATCTCAAACCCCGCTCGTTCTTCAAAACTGATTGTGGAAGGTGCGAAATAAACCACCTTCCCAGGAGAGGAGTACAACACATAAGGACACCTCTTTTTCTCATGGTTCGAGTGTAACATGAGTGAAGGATGTCCCCAAGCAACGTAGGTATAGGATTTCTGGACATGAAGATCTGGACAGCACTGATATCTATAAGCTGATCTGGGTTAGGGAACAACACCAAACCATAGACAAGGAGGGCCACAACTTCTTCAAAAGCTTGTAGGTCAAGGGAGTTCCAACATTCTTGGGCCTTTTCAAACAGAAACCTGGCTAAGAACCCTTTGATACCACTTCTAGCTTCCCAATGTCCCTTGAGGTCAGATGATTGTAGGTGTAAGGCCTTAGCAATCTCTTCAAGTTTCGGTTCCTTTTTCGTACCGTTGTAGGGTAGTTGATCAAGGATAGGGATCTTCAGAAGCCGAGAGAACTCTTCTAATGTAGGCACCAGTTGATAATCCAGGAAGGTGAAACAGTGATGCAGAGGGTCAAAGAACTGGAACAGGACCTTTATCATGTCTTCCTCAATGTTGGTGTTGACCAAGCTGATGAGTCTTCCATGTCTCTCACTGAATGAAGAGCTCTCGGGAATCCTGGATATAAGCTCCTTAAGCTGAGGAGGGATCCTTACAAGGCTGATCTGAATTGTCTTTCTGCGAACAGTTTCCATGTCCTACAAAACAAGAACAAAGATGAAGATTCGAACCCCTGAAATGGTTAGTCAATGCATATGATGCTGGATGATGTCATGATGCTATGATTAAACACACCACAAATATTTACAAAGGCAAACATGATAAGGCACACAAGTCACACCACAGCCCTTAGAGTTTAGGCCAGCATGGGGTCTGGGTATTACCCTCTTGAAGTTGGTGGGCTCAACCTGTCCTATTAGAAGTAACCGGGTTCTAAGGGTCCCAATATCACTGGATTGCTTTCATTGTTCATCGTTTCGATTTAGCCACTGAACTGGCGACCGAAATATCCCAGGAAAGCAACCCTCAATTGAGTGTAGTATCGAGTATCAACCAACCTCGGACTGCACCAAAGTCAGTTATCTCACTACCCTAAAGAGGCCAAGATGGTTCAATTAAGGTTCCTAAGGTCAGTTGATGCTTCACGACACCACATGGAGGCCCCGTACTCTCCTTGACTGAACTCAAGGGTTATCGGTACACACCAAAGTGCCACATCAACGTAGCAGACTGTTTCAACCATGTCGGTATACCCCGCACAGTTCCCTCACAGCCTTGTTGCTACTTTCTAAGAAGGTATCCCCAGATCCGGGTTAGGATCTATAGAACTCCCAAGACAGTCCCACAATTTAAAGCAAACAAGTCAAAGCAATTGAAAACACAGTGATCTTAGTCCTAAGGTACACCTCACTTTAAAAGTAGAGTCCCCAGCAGAGTCGCCAGTTCTGTGATCGATGGATCTGGAACTGACTGTTTAAAGCTGGTTCGCGAAATGTCGTGGAAGCAAGAGTCGCCACCGTCTTTTATTTTCTCCAACATGGAAAGGACAAAAGCACAGAAAAATTCCTTATTGAGATTAGTTCTCGGTTCGGGAGGTAGATTTATAGAAAGGGAAGGTGTTAGCACCCTTTCTATCCATGGTTATCCATGGGCTCTTAGATACTTACTCATTTGTGTTTTCAAAATGTTTGTTTGCTTTTCAACTGTGGGTTTAAAAAAAGTTTTGTTTTAAAATTTCAGTTCGACTCTTGTATCAGTCCTCAAGAGTGTTTGAAACATTGTTTCTTTTGAAAGCTTTTTGCAAAGTGTCGGTGCGAAAAGAGGTTTTTGATTTGTTTTGAATTAGAGCAAGTATCTGCGAGTCGTCTACCTACCCTAAGGAATTAGTCTGTGTAAATGTCCTTTAGGTAGTGCCATCCTACCATTGAGAGGTAGGTAGCACCACCGTTGAAGGTATTCGGGTCAATTCGAGGGTTAGGGACAGTGTGGTCACCGAGCAATAGTAAGATACCTTAGAAGCTACCCTTATGCCATTGATCTTTTTATTCCGAGGCGACCATTTCGAGGCAACTTGTTTCGAGGCAGCCGTTTCGAGGCAACTAGATCAATGGAACATAAGGACTCACTAAGACATCCTGTACTCGACGACCACGTTTCGAGGGGCAAGGCAACAGTGTGATCACCAGAGCAACAGTAGGACACCTTAGAAGCTACCCTTATGCCATATTCATGGACATAAGGACTTACTAAAACGTCCAATGCTTGATGACCACCTTTCGAGGGGCAAGGCAACAGTGAGGCGTACCCTAAGAGTGGTGTGTGAATTGTGTGTCATTTTCAGCTATTATTTGTCTTGTCATGCATTAGGTGAGCTACACTTTGATTTTATTTTTGGGCATACATTCTTTCATGTGATTATTAACAGTTAAAAGGTGCGGGAATTTAAAGTGCGGAAAAGATAAAGGTCCTACGCTATTACAAAGGCGCGGGTCTACATCGCCAAATTAAACCAAAACCCAAGTTGAATAAAAGTACGGAAAGTAAAAAAGTCTCTAATTATTATTACAAGGCCTTGGGGCAAATACATTACATTTATAAAAGAAATAAAATAAACGCGCGAAAAGAAATTATAATCGAATGCGAGGGCGTTGGACCCTTTAAAGAATTTAAATATTGAAATTAAGAAATTAACTAATAATAAAGAAAAGAACTTATTTTTTTGGATGTTTTTTTGGATTTATGAAATTAAAGAAAATTAAATTGGAATTAAAAGTTAAATAACTCTAGTTCTAAATTGTTTTTTAATTTATTAAAAAAAATGCATTAAAGTTAAAACCTAAAATTAAAACTAAATTGATTATGAAATTTATTTACAAAAATGAAACTATTAATGGATTAAATTAAATAAAATATTTTTTCATTTTTTGTGATTTCTGATTTTTTTGGTTTTTATGAAAATTGTTTTTGATGAATTACTTAAAATAAATAAAACAAATAAAAAAAATGAAAAGAAAGAAAACTATATGCAAACCATGGGGGGTGTTGACCCCAATTGAGGAGGTGGCTTGATGAATTTTGGCCCAACAGAATGAGGCCCTTTGCTGACTTTTTGAATCATGTGGAGAACGTTTGAATGATGCATATGGTGGATGGCTGGTAATAGCCACTGGATTGACCATTTGAGACACATGGCAAGCGCCAACGCTGGGTGTATGATGGATCACTGAATGGTGTACTGCATGGGAAAGGGTTAAACAAAATAATAGAAACAATTTGAGGGGACCTGGGATTCGAACCCAGGTCCCAGTGTTTACCAGCTAATGCTTTGACCAACTGAACCATTTGTGCGCTTTGTATATAAAATGGAAAATAAACAATATAAAACAAAATCAACATTAATGTTATGAAATAAAAAAAAGGCGCTGGAATTCAAACACTCCAATCACATCTGGCCACGCACTCTTCTTCTTCATTTGTTCCTGTAACAAAAAGGATAGCGGGGGTTTTAAACCCCCCTAAAACACAGGCTTGTGGATAATAGCGAATAGGCCATGTTCAATCATAAATTGAGCGCGGTGGGTGATTTGGAATCATTGGAATGTCACGAGTGCAATGGTAGTGGTCTCGTGGTCTAATTTTTTCAGAGGAAAGAAACCCCAATTCACAGCTCCTGCAACCCTAGAAAGTTTCAATGGCATATTTCGCTACAGGCGTTGTTAGTTAAATTAAAGGTTACCATTAGTCTCAGAACCTTCATATTAGTGTAAATCCATATTCAAAATGTATAAAAAATGCATATATATTGGAACACGATTATGAGAAAAGTTTGAGAAAGTTTGACATTAATGTACCAATTCCTTGCGCGTGGGGAGTTGATTCTGATTGGAATAGCTTCCTTGGGATGTCAGCAATGTGTTTGGATAGGAATGAGGACTTGAAACAAGCTCTAGAAGTGTTTTCAGTTTTGAAAATTTTGGCAAAAAATGCAAGTTTTCTTCTGAGTTTTGGGCGCAGCTTAGGTCTTTTTCTTCTTTGTGATAGCTTCTATACCTCTTATGCAATGTGTTTGGATGAGAATTAAGGCCAATAATGCTCTGCATTGATGCTTAAGATTTTGACATAAACCTCCATTAACACACCTTCCATTTTTGAGCCAATTTTGAATTCTTGCTTCATTTGGCCTTTGCACGAATTTGGAATATGCATAATGGTAATTCAAAGTTAATCAAAGCCAAATATCCCCCTTAATTAACCTTTTTTATTTTTATTTGATTTTAAAGGATTTAAAATGAATAAAATCCAAAAAATCTAATAAAAATGAAAAAAAAATTAATTTTAAATATTGAAATAAAAGGTGGAACACGTGGGAAGCATTGCCAAGCTGATTCAAGTGGAAAAAGTGGGCCTCTTTTGTCAAAAAATGAAATTTCAAGGGTGAATGATTTTGGCCATTTCACAAAAATTTCCCAACTTCTCCAATGCATATCTTGCTCAATTTTGAAGTTATGAACATGTTCTTGGACATTTTGGAAAGGTCTTGAAGTCCTCTAACCAATGTCTTTGGTCCCATGTCATTTTGATTTACCAATCTCAAGTTATGGTCTTTGACTTAAAGTCCCTTTTTGTTGACTTTTGAAAATGACCTATAATGTTGAAATTGATAACTTTTTGTGAGAGCATTTCTTGGACTTGGAATGTGAAGATGAGTTGTAGGAAATGTCTTCCCCTTCAAGATGAGCATTGGATGGAATTTTTCTGATGAACCATGAAAAAGTTATGCCTTGGTCAAGTTACAGTTGACTTTTCAACTGTCCAAAAATAGAAACTTTTGCATCTTGAGACTTTTTGAGCCAAACTTTGAGAATAATGATCAAGCATTGATCAAATGATGTTTGTGGCTTCAAAATAAGATGTTGACCAAAAATTTTGACTTTTGACTGCCAAATGACCATTTTGCCCCTATAGTTGACTGTTGAGCAATTAGGGTTTTTGACTGTGCAACTTGACCTTGTGAGCCTTGAAACTTGACATGTAGGTGCTTGACAATGTGTATGAGCATGGGAGACTTGATTGAGCTCTTGAAAACTTCAACTTCCTTGCAAGAACCAAAACCCTAGTTTGACTGGCTTAGGAGAGTGGTTGACTGTATAGCCCTTGAGAAGACTTGAGCAAAATAAGGTGATGCTTGGCAAAACTTTGAAGATTATGGGAGGGCAAATTTTGGGGTACAACACAGGCGCCTTAAACTTGTGTGGGATTACAACCCCAGAAGATAACCCCAAATCTCCGAAATCCAGCCCCGGCACATTCTGAATCTCCATGGCGCTCAAGCGATCTTCTAATTGCTTGTATCTGTCAGCAGCAGGTGGGTATTGTTCGTCATTGTAGTCCGTCTCGTTGTCTGAGACTGCAGTACTAGGAGCTCCTCCCCCTTGGGGACTATCTTTCTCAGCATAAGAAGTAGTTGGATCAGCCTCGTTATGGAGTGTATTCCCAAACCTGCGTCCGGTGTTGAATAATGCAGTCCTCTTTTTCTTCTTCTTCTTCAGGAGTAGAGCCTTTAACTCTTGCTGACCTTGGGCCAGGCTCAGAACCATTTCTTGAAACTGGGCACTTTGGGCCTGAAGGGCCTTGATTGCTTGCTCACTGGATGAATCTGGATTCATGATGACTGTTCAAAATAAACAGCGAAGGAGATTAAGCAACCTGTGAAAAAGGGTACCTGTTATGCATATGGTGCAATGAGATGCGTATGTTTTATGTTTTCAAAGACAAACAAGATTCAACTTTGTAGACAAAAGGGAAACACACTTCATTAGATTCGAATTTTAAATTGTTCGACAACTTGCCCTTAGGCATTACATGAATGAAAAATACTGAAAAGGAAATAAAAGCTGTAAAAGGAAATATCCAAAGCCCATCAGTGCTCCCATGGCCTCCTCTTCTCAGTGTGGATGTAGTTATTCAGGACCCGCTCCTCCTCCAATTGCTTAGTCAGCCTCTGGATCTTCTGTTCCTGTTCGTTGAACTTTTCCCGATAAAAATCTCGTTCTTCCTTTAGCTGTGCCCAAGATCTTTTCATTGTGTCAAAATCAGTGGGTATCTGAGGAGGGAGGACAGTTGGAGGAACCCCATCTTCATCAGGAGATTCAAGAATGATAGGTCTGACAGCTTTGTACGGCATACCTAACTTCTGAGCACGGATGCGGACCCATCTGCAATAGGGTTCCATTGGTAGAGAAGTCTTTGGTCTCAACTCATGTGGGTCAGCTTTGTGAATTTTGTCCCAAGCCTTAACGAATCCATGGCGTAGTTTGTCACTGTCTGCCTGAAATTCAAAATGGAAGTGAGGAACCAACATTTCATGAGGCCCTACTCTTCTGGCTCTTCCAAACTGCGGAGAGCTAAGCATGGATTATAAGAGATTCCTCCTTGGATGCCGATCAATGGAACATTAGGGTATTCTCCGCAACGATCAATAACAGCTACCTCATCCAAACCTCTGAGAGTCCAAGTGATGTCATTATCAGTGAGAGACATTAACCTCTGAGCCCAACTCTTTCCTTCTTCATTCTTCAGCACGAACTTAGGAAGGTGCGAAATAAACCACCTCACTAGCAAAGGAGCACAACACCATGGAGTTCCCCGTTTTTGGGCAGTACGAGCATAGAGTTGTTGCAGGAGATCACCCAAAAGAGTGGGTACAGGATTCCGAGACATGAAGATCCTTACGGCATAAATACTGATAAAGGTGTCAGGATTGGGAAACAATACCAGGCCATAGATTAAAAGAGCCAGAATGTCTTCGTACGCCTTGAAGTCCAAGTCATTCCAGAAATCATTAGCTTTGCCAACCAGAAATTTGACCAGAAAGCCCTTAACTCCACTTCTAGTTTCCCAGTTAGCCAATACCTCTTCTTTGGTCAAGGGGAGAACTGCAGCAACCTCTTCAGGCCTAGGAGTCTTTTCCCAACCAGTGAATGGAGTTTGCTCCAAAACAGGGATACCAAGCAAATAAGAGAATTCTTCCAGGGTAGGGACCAGCTGGAAGTCTTGAAAGGTGAAACAATGATACAGGGGGTCATAAAACTGGGTCAGAACACTTATCAGTTGTTGGTCCCACTTTACAGTGATCAAGCCAAGGAGAGAACCATGCTTTTTGATGAAGGAAGTAGTGTTTGGAATCCTATCAACCAAATCTTTGAGCAAAGTTGGTGGTTGAACAAAGTTGAGCCGGATAGTATTCCTACGCACGGGCATCATGATGTCCTACAAAACATAGCAAAGATGAAACTTTTTTTGTCTTTGAAATGGGTTAGTCCTTTATACAGGATGCATGCAATGGTATGATGGCATGATGCTATGATGAAGCACACCACAAGTATTCACACAGGCAAGCATGATAAGGCACACAAGTCACACAAGACAACCCTTAGGTTTCAGGCTAGCATGAAGTTTAGGTATTACCCTCTTTTAGTTTCGTTGGTTAAAACCTGTCCTATCAAAAGTAACCGGGTTCTAGAGGATCTCAAATCATTGACTACCCTCGATCGGTCATAACTCCAGCATCGCAATCTTTTCTTGCGGCCAAAACCATCGCGAGAGTTTAGCCTCAATGAGTGTAGCATATTGCTACTGTTCTATGGCCAAGTTTGGTCAATTTAAGGTTCTAAGGTCGGTTGGTGTTTAATGACTCCTTAGAAGACCCATATTCTCCTCGTTGCAACACAAGGGATATCGGTACAGACTAAGGTTCCACACCAACGTAGCCACTGCTTCACCCATGTCGGTCTACGCCGGACAGGTCCCTCACAGATTATGCTACCTAAAAAGGGTATTCCCCAGATCCGGGTTAGGATCTATGAAACTCCGATGCAAAGCCCACAAATATAAAAGCAAACAAGGCAAACAATTAAAAACAAAGGTGATCTAAGCCCTAAGGTTACTCCACTTTTAATCAATTCCCCAGCAGAGTCGCCAGTTCTGTGATACGGTGGGAGAACTGACTATGGTTTTGCGTTTGTATTCGCAAATGTTTCGGTTGAGCAAGAGTCGCCACCGACTTTTTATTTTATCCTAAGGAAAGGTTTAAAAAGCACAGCAAAAACCTTTGAGATGTTTTCTTGGGTTCGGGGAGTAGATTATAGAAAGGGAAGGTATTAGCACCCTTTCTATCCATGGTTATCCATGGGCTCTTAGTTACTTGCTTAGATCAACTTGCCTTAATTTTCAATTGTTTGAAATGGTGCTTTGTGTGTGGGTTTGAAAATGTTTTTGAAAAGAGGCCAATGTGGTGGCAACCTTTGTAATGATCCATGTTGGGATGTATACAAAGGTGTATGTCTTTTGAAAAGGTTTTCATTTGTTTTTGAAAGTTTGTTTTGAAAGTGTTGTGAGGTGTGGTTTAAAAATAGGCAAGTGTTTTGTTTTGCAAGTTTGATTCAAGTAACTAAGAGGTTGTCTACTCCTAAATTTCTCAAAGATCTTTGCGATGTTTTGAACCTTTTAAAAATTTTGTTCCACCATTGCATTTGGTGGACAATCTTGTGTTAGGATGTGAAAGGGACGGGCGCGGGTCATTGTTTAGACCATAATTGCAATGGTGCCAAGTATCTTTGGGCAATTTTTCCTTAAGGGACTTGATCATTTTTTAGGCAACTTTCGAAAGCGTCATCGAGGGACTATGATCATTTGATTATTTGTTTTGTTTTTGCCCAAAGAGACCTAACATGCAATATGGCCCATTTATTGAAGGCAGCAAGTGGAATACCCTAGGGGTGCAAGTGTGATTAGTGTTGTCCATTTTCATGCTTGTTTATCTTGAAATTAGGTCAAACTATTTTTGTTGTTTTTGATTCGCATACAAACCCTAATTCTAACATGGTATATTTAGAAAGCAATAAAGTGCGAAAAATAAAGTTACTAAGCTATTACAACACAATATATGGGAAGGGGGGTACAAATGTTCAAATGGGGGTTTTTTGACAAGGAATTTAAACTTAAACTATTACATCAAAATTGAATTATTTACAAGATTTTTAATTGCACAAATTAAATGGAAATAAAATAAATATGCAAGATGCAAAAAAGGTTTTTTATATGTATGAAAAAAAGTATTTTTTATATGTCAAATAACAAAATAAAAAGTATTATTTTTTTGGATTTTTTTATGTTTAGGGCAAAACCCTAATTTCATTAAGTAAAAGTATTAATTATTTAATATGCACAAAACTTATTTATTATATACAAAAATAAAATAAAATGAAGTATATTTATCAAAAAGGTATTTTTTAATGTTAAATATTAATAAAAATAAAAATGTATATATTTTGTATTTTTGCCCTAAATATTCTAATAAATATATAGGTGTTATTATTATTTACTAAATATATATTATATGTACAAAAATAATAATATTTAATAAAAAAAAAGGTATATTTTATATGAAATATTTTCAGAAGATAAAATGAAATAAAAATCAGAAATAAAATATGTTTGCATATTTTTTAGTATTTTAAAATAAAAGTATGCTTATATTTATTTATGTACAAAAACTAAAAGAAACCAAATAAATGCCTAATAAATTCAAAAATGGTGAGAAAAATATTTTTTATATTTTTAATATTATAAGAAAAAATAAATAAGTCAGAGCAAAAAAGAAAAAGTCAAAAAATCATAAAAATAAGCCAAATGGGCCTAGGGGGTGTGAAAGCAAAAAAGTGGTGTAAACAGAAATAAACAAACAGGCCCAGCCCACGTGGAGCTTCTTCAACCTCCAGCCATTCTTTGTCCAAAAACGCGCGTTTTGTAACCTGATTCAAACACCTTGATTCCTGGCTTTTTAATGAAAACTCACAACATCAAAAATGTTCAGCATCAACAACGAATCCATACATACCTAAAATTTGATCTAACTCTAAAAAATGAGAGAGAATTTCTCCATTCCTAAATCTTAACCTAATTTTTTATCAATGTTCAGACATCAAATTCTCATGACACACGTAACATAAATGAAAACTAACTACATGGGCATGTTCAGGGCTATGAATGTGACATATTTTCTTCACAAACCTAAAGCTAACAATGCCTGGATAGAGAGATATGAATTCATGAACTTACCTGTTCAGTTGAAGTTGTATCTGATGATTGAGTTACTTTCAGTGCAAGGTGATGATTGGTACAGCTTCCTTGAGGTCCAGGGATGCTATTCCAAGCTTTACTTTGCTTTGAAACTAGCTGAATCGTGTTATGGAACTTCAACTGCAAAACAAGAAAATGAAAATGGCCAAACTGATTAGAGGAGTTACAGTCCACTTCTAATGCTTTGGATAGTTTGCATTGATGGTAGGGAAGGTGTTTGAAGTGGTTTTAGCAAGAATGCACGATGGAAATGAGTTGTGGGATTCAATCTGCAGCAGGCCCTGTTTTTGTGCAGTTCAATGGTGATTTTGTGAATGAGAGTGTTTGGGACTTGGTTGGCTCATGTTCTAGCTCAGAATGGATGTTTAGAATGTGCTTGATAACTTTGCTTAAGGCTTTTTTTGCTGAGATGAGAGTTGTTGGATGATATGCTATGTTTCTTACACTTTAAGCAACAAAAGGCAACTTGGTGTTCTAGACAGATAGAGGCCCCCCTAATGTGCTGCATAACTCAGTCTTGATCAGTGTAATTAACTCATAAACTTGTGCCAAAGAGATTTCAAATGTACTTGCTTGGATTTGCATATTGATATAAAGTTCACTTTTCAAGAATGGTTATTTTACTTTTTCTATTTATGGCTTAGTTCAACATGTAATGTCCAAACTCATAGAACAACATCTTGGCACAAAGGATTGGCATTAAATTTATGAGTGTAATTGAGATAAAAGACCTGTAGTCAAGGAAAGCATGCTGAATTCAAAATGGCACAAATGTATGAACATGTAACTTGGCCAAATCAAAAGTGAGTTTTTTTCCATATTGTCAAATTCGATTCTCCTTAACCATGAGGTTGTTTGATGAGTTCTTGGACATTTTGGAAAGCTTGGAATGTGTACTACAATCCATCTTTGAAATGCAAATTGAAATTCCAAGTGGAAGTATGTGAAAAATGGTCTTGAAATTAGGCAAAAATCCTGCCTAAAATAGGTCAAATTTTCTCTAAGTTAAGAATGGTTTGGTACCCTTGTTCCAAAAATTGTAACTTGAGCTACAAGCTTCTTTTGGGAAAACTTTGTGAATCAAAGTTGTAGATTATGCAATAGGCTACAACTTTCATGTTTTGACTTTTGCTTGAATCCAAATGGATCTTGTTGAGAAAGTGGGGCAAAGTTAGGAAAAAAATTAGGGTTTTTCATAACTTAGAAAAATTCGAAGTTATGAAAAATCTTCATTTCAAACCCTAATTTGCAATTCTTGATTTCTTGATGAACAAGTTTCATGATTTTGCATGTTTTGATGAAAAATGAATCTTGACACTTGATTTTGACCAAAAAGTCAAAGTTTGACTTTTCAATATACAGTCAAAATTGATCAATTGACTGGGAAATTCAACTGTCAATCTTGTGTATTTGGGATCCTTTGAACTTGTTGAGCATGTCAAGATAATTCCATGGGGTCCTTGAGTCCATATGTGAGCTTGGTTTGCCATTGGCTAGGTCAAACAGTCAAAAATTGCCTTTGTGCAGTCAAAACCCTAAAAATGACCATTTTGCCCTTTTGGTGATCTGATCAAATTTCTTGTGGAATTGTGATCCAAACTTGATCAAATGGTTCATGTGAGTTCATAATGTTGATGTGGGTCAATTTTCATGAGATTTGACTGTCAATTGGCCACAGTTGACTTTTTCCCCAATACAGTTGATTTCTAGGTCAACTGTCCAATTGACTGGGCAAAATTTGGAATCAAGACTTGAAACTTGGTATGGATAAACTTGGGAGTCCAACATGAAGCATGAAAGTCGTCTTAGGCATTTTAGGTCAAAATATCTTTGTGCAAACACAAACCCTAATTTGGGTCAACAGTGCAAAGAGAAGTCTTGAGCAGAGGAAACCCTAATTGGATCTTGAGCTCCAAGGGTTTTGTGATGAGAAAATGTTGAGGAAATGGGAGGGCAAATTTTGGGGTACAACACCCACTATCTGGTCGTAATCCAGGTTTTGCGGTAATCTGACACTGTTATCCGGTCGTAGTCCGGTCTTCACAATATGCTGTAGCGATCAAGATACTATCCGGTCAAATCCGGGCTTCATAACTTGAAATCAGGAGATCCCACTATTTGGTCGTAATCCAGGCTTTGCGGTAGTCTGACACTATTATCCGGTCGTAGTCCGGTCTTCACAATGTGTTGTAGCGATCAAGATACTATCCGGTCAAATCCGGGCTTCATATCTTGAATTCAGGAGAATTTGGTCTTTGACGACTATAACTTCCAACAGGTGATGAAGGAATTGTTGAACACTTTTGACATTCGAATGCCCTAAGTGGTGATGTAGATAATTTCCTAGCTTGTTACAGGTGTTAATCCACAATCAGTCGTCCACAAATATTTTCCTGGCTTGTTACAGGTGTTGATCTGGAACTTAAAAAAGGTGACAGAATGGCAACCGTGTCTGGAGCACATCTGGACCGTATCTTCCAACAGGTGATGAAGGAATTGTTGAACACCTTTGACATTCGAATGCCCTAAGTGGTGATGAAGGAGTCTTTTCAGGTTACCCTGCAATTGAGAGATTTTGTTGAAATCTTGACTGGACTGCCCCAGGTTAACTGAACTTTGAAAGATCTGTTGAAAACCTGACTGGACTGCCCCAGGTTAACTGGATAGTGACATGTGATGCCCCTTGTTGATAGGAGATTTGTCGTTGGAAATGTCATCCTTTTGAAAGTGATTTTACTCATTGAGAGAGTTTTCGTTCCTCCGAATATTCGCTGTATGAATTTCTTCGCTGTCAAACAAATAGTCAAATGCAAACAGTGATATTCAAGTAATGCAAAGTTTATGTCTGTCTCAAAGTTTTGAAAAAATGCGTTTTTTAGCAGAAAACTTTTTCATAAGACAAATCAACACAAGATTTTAGAGCAAAGCCTTACAGGAGTCAGGATACCTTTTGTAACAGTATGCTTTCAAACTAACCCATGCTTCAATTAGGAATTTTAAAGGGTTGTAACGTGGCCTGGTTCACGGTTTAAGAAACAAAGGATAAAGGCTCAAAGTGTATTTGTACCCACCCGCTCTTCGTGATGTTCCTCAACCCTAAGCTCAGTTAATTGTACGTCGCACTCTGTTTTGAGTTTGGAACGACTTTTCGGGTGATGGTTCACCAATTGAATTTGGGAGACAGTCATCATCTCCTTTTCTTTTTCAACATTTCTCATGTTGTTGAGGATTTGTGATGACCTCTCTATTTTGATTTTGATTTGTTATCCCTAACTTTTGCCTGACTGTCTCTGTTTTCGAGATCACTGTCAGCGGGATGCCCCAGCTTTCTTAAGCCTCCTTTACAGGTTTTGGCTTGGTGGGCTTTTCTCTTTCGAGAGATTGACTGCCTATGTGATAGGGAACCACCCTTGTCTTTTGATTCCAAAGGAATGCTTTCTTTCATTCGTTGTGTTACGAACTGAGAGTTTGTGACTTCAATGCGCACCTTTTTGAATTAACTGAGAGACTACCCTGACCCAGGTTTATATCAAAGGTTTTGATTGTTTAGAACAGAAAACTCCTACTTCTTTGGCTCAAAAGGGGTTGACTAGGGATTATCTTCCTTATAACTCCAGTGTTTGGGAATTGAAAGAAATGTCTGTACATCATCAGCAAGGTCTGTTCAAAAGCATATTGTATGAGATTATGGTATTGTTTCGTCATCCTCCCTCTAAAGGCTTGCAGCTTTTTATCAAGAGTTAAATATCATAAAGAAAGCATAAGAGTAGTGAAAACGAATGGATGAATTCACGACAAACATATGTAATGCATTAATGAAACAGAGTTCAACATCAACAGATAATTGTTTGAAAACAAAAGAAATTACAACTTTGAAAATTCAAAATGAAGCAAAAGTCTTTCAGCTTGAGTTTTGTCACTTCAGGCGGAGAACTCCTTAACGGAAGATTTTCATCTCGCCGTCTGGCATGAACCTCAACACTCCAATGTCGATCAGATCTTGAATCTTGTTCTTCAAGGCCCAACAGTCGTCAGTGTCGTGCCCCGGGCTGTAGGAGTGGTAAACACAAAATGTGTCGGGATGATAGTTAGGAGCGGAGGTATTTGGGTTCCGGATAGGATCCCTCAAGGCAGTCAGGTTGACCTCCAACAAGCGCTCCAGAATCAGAGATGACGGTATGTCAGTCTCCGTGAACTGTCTTCCTGATGTTTCTTGTTTACACCGATTACCCCGTTGACGCTGGCGAGGTTGTTGCTGGGCTTGTGACCCTGAAGAAAGCAAAGGAGCCTTCCATTTGTCTTCTTGAGTGGATGGAGGCTGAGCGGTGACTTGCTCCTCAACCTCAAATGTTTGCCCTAGTTGGTTGTTTTGAAGCAGTTGGCGGACGAGAACTCTGAGTTCCTCTTGTCTTTGAGACAGGTCTTGGATGAGGGCCATCTGGCCCACCAACTGTCCCATCACTTGGATCCTCAATGTTGCCAAATCAAATTGCAGTGCTTCCAACTGGTCACTCCTGGAATTGTTTGAATTCTCCAAGCCCTTTGTGAGGAGAGCTTTCATTTCTTCTTGCCCCAGATACAAGTTCAGGAACATCTCCTGCAGCTGAGCAGTCTGGTCCTAGATATCCTTGACGGACCTTTCTAGATCCATCTCTTACTGAAATAAACAGCAGGAGAGTAAGGAAACCTGAAAAAGGAAAGGTCGTCAAGATGCAATGCATGTTATGTGGATGCATGCTTTCAAGGATCTCTTGGGGTAAACACAAGAAAATGTTAGAGGTTGAACTTCGATCTTTGATTGGAGCCTTGCACCGGTGGATGTCTTTCCACGAGAATCAAGCTCACCATGTCGAGTGGGTCATAGCCACTGATTCAAGTTGTTGCACTTGATCTTTGATTGGCATTTGTTTAGAGGAGAAACCTCTTGCCTTTTGGTAGACGTCTGGTTCAAAGTAACCCTGCATCAAAAGAACCCTTGAGATCCTTGAAAAGGTTATTGAAAATTCCATGGTATGATGTTATGATGTTATGTACATTCATGCAAAACAAGCAAGTGTATATACAGGCAATCATATTCATACAAAGCAAACAAGTCCTTAGGTTTAGGCTTGCATGGGGTTGGTAGGTAAGTACCCTCTTGAAGTCAGTTGGCTCATCCTGTCCTAAAATAGACATCGGGTTCTAAGGAGCTCAATATCATTGGATTGTTTTCTGTGTTCATTGTTTCGGTTTAGCCACTTAACTGGCGACTGAAATATTCCAAGAAAACAACCCTCCATGAGTGTAGTATCGAGTATCTACCAACTTCGGACTGCACCAAAGTCGGTCATCTCACTACCCCTAAAAAGGCTAGGATGGTCAATTAAGGTTCTAAGAGTTCGTTAGTGCTTCACGACATCACTCAGCGGCCCCGTACTCTCCTTGATTGAACTGAAGGGTTACCGGTACTCACAAATATGTCACACTAACATAGCTTACTGCTTCAACTGTGTCGGTATACCCCGCACAGTTCCCTCATAGTTTTTTTGCTATTTACCTAAAAAGGTGCCCCAAATCCGGGTGTAGGATTTACAACAAACCCAAACAAGAACCCAAAAGATAAAGCAATCAAGTCAATCAAAGCAAGAATGTAAAGGTGATCTAAACCCTAAGGTAACCCCACTTTTAAATTCTCCCCAGCAGAGTCGTCAGTTCTGTGATACGGTGGGAGAACTGACTTGTGTTTTGCGTTTGTTTTCGCACTTGTTCGGTTTAGCAAGAGTCGCCACCGACTTTTTATTTTATCCTAAAGGAAAGGTTAAAAAGCACATAAAAAACCTTTTGAGATGTTTCGTGGGTTCGGGGGGTAGATTATGAAAAGGGAAGGTATTAGCACCCCTTTCATCCATGGTTATCCATGGGCTCTTAGTCACTTGGTTTTAGATCACTTGCCTTGATTTTTGATTGCTTGAAATTGTGGTGTGTGTGTGTGTGTTTTGAAAATGTTTTTGAAGAAGATGCCTTGTCTTAGGCAACCAATGTAATGACTCGTGTTTGAGTGTTTCACAAAGGTGTGTATCTTTTCGAAAAGATGTTTCAAAATGTTTTTGGAAGTTTGTTTTGAAAGTGTTTGTGGAGTGTGGTTCGAAAAGTAGGCAAGTGTTTTTGCAAGTTTGATCAAGTAACTAAGAGTTTGTTTACCCCTAAATTTACTCAAAGGTTTTTCTTATGTTTTAACCCCTTTTTGGCAATTTTGTTCCGCCATTGTATTTGGTGGATAATCTTGCGTTTAGGATGTTTTAACGGGACGGGCGCGGGTCATCGTACGGACCATGAATGCAATGGTGCCAAGTGTCTTTGGCAATTTTGCTTGAAGGGACTATGATCATTCCGTTTAGGCAACTTTCGAAAGCGTCATCGAGGGACTTATGATCATTTGAATTGTTTTGCCAAAGAAACTTGACGTGCAAGCATGGCCCATTTTGGAAGGCAACATGTGGGATTACCCTAGGGGGTGCAAGTGTGATTGTGTATTGAGTTCATGTATTTGTCTTGTATTAAGTTATCTAGCGTTTTGGTTTTATGTACATGCAAACCCTAGGTCTAACCATGGTATATTTGAAAGCGGTAAATTGCGGGAAGTTAAAGTCCTAAACTATTACAAATAGTATCCGGGAGTGGGGGTACAAATTCACGAATGGGGATGAGACTTAAATAATTACAACCAAATCGAATCGATCACAATGTAAAATATAATGTATAGCAATGTATAAGAATAACAAATGTATAATGTATCAATGCAAGTGTATTGTGTATGTGTAATTTATTTACAAGTTGAGAAATGTGAACTTAAATGTATTATTAAGCATTGTTAACTTAATGAGAAAAATAAGTGTTTGTTATGTATTTTGTATTCTTATATTTTTTGTAAAGTATGTACAAAGAAAATTTAATAAAAGAAAAGAAAAAGTTTTAAGAAAAAGTATTTCTTTAAAAATCTATTTTTCTTATGTATTAACACTCATGTATTTTAATTAGTATTTTTATGTACAAATAAAGTATTTTAAGAAAATAAAAGTATTAACTTAAGAAAATTAACATTTCATGTATAAAAAAAATTTAATTAGAGAAAGTAAAAGTTTCAAGCTTAAAGAAAAATATTATTTCTATTAGTTTCTATATAAAATTTAATTATGTTATATATATAAAAAAAGTATTGTTAATGTAAAATTAAAATTAGTATTAAGTTAGTTATAAAAAAGTATGGTTAATTAATGTAAAATAAAATTAGTGTATTTATTTAACAGAGCAAAAATTAATTTAAAAATCAATAGTTTTTTTGTTAAAAAAAGAATGGGATGGGCTCAAAGGAGTTATGCTGGCCCAAACATGATTTGAAACAGAAGCCAGGGGGGTGTCAATTGGAAATGCGTTTGGACTTTAGTGTTTTGAAACGGGGCAAGGCCCAAGTGGGTTTGTGTTCGTTTTAGGGTTGCAACGTTTATGTTTCAGAAAGAGGAATTAGGGTTCGTGTTCGTGAGTTACGGCGCCGTTCATTCTCCTCATCGCTTCTTCTTCTTCGTTCATTCTCATGCCAGCTTCTGAGTCATGTCTTTTGCCCAAGGCCACCAACGCCATCATCAATCCTCCTCCTCACGCTCACTCAAACGGCGGTAAAAAGGAGGTACGATTTCTCGTTTGTGTCTCAAGGTTTTTGTTAGTTCCCTTTTGCATGTTTAGTTTTTCGTTTATTGATTCTGATTAAATGTTTCTCTTGTTCGAGGTGCGTGAAAAGGGAGAGAAGTTATACCTTTCTGAGGAGACGGATGAGGAATGAAGATGGAGGCGCTCAAGCGGCCGAAGGCGAAGCTTGGTGATGCTGGAAAACCTAGTTTGTATCGTTGTCTCTTTAGGGTTTGATGATGGTCCTGAAAACCTAGCTTTTATCCCTTCTTTCCTCTTCTGGTTGCCTTTACACGCTTGTTATGAAATGCTTGCTTTCAATGATGTTTGCCTGAGATGTTCTGTATGCCTAGACAATTGCCTCTCTTCTTCTCTATTTACCTCAGTTGCCTTGTATACTTTCTTTTCCTCATTTCTGACTTTGAGTTGTCCTTGAATGCTTGATGATTTTGAGTTGAATGCTATTGAACGCGATTCGTTTATTTGCCCAATGATGAAATTTTTCTGAGGGCTCGTGTTGGTTTGGAAATTGGTTCTGGAAAAGGCTTGATAGTTTAAGGTTACAGGCCTTGGTTTATGCAGATTTGGACATTGCTTGAAAGGTTGAGCTTTGAGGCTTAACACAGGTTCTGTGTTTTTTAGGCTTTGGCTTTGAATGCAGGTAAGGTTTACTGGTTGTTTGACAGTTCATGCTTAACAGATTTGTGTTGTTGTGAACTGGTTTTAGGCTTCTGGTTTATGAATAGGTTCTTGGCTTTGGCTTTGAAGCTTTAGCAGGTTATGGTTTTTGTCTGTGCTGAGTTTTTTATCTTTTGTTATTTGAACAAAGGCTTTTTGTTATATGCCTCCAACAGATTGAGGGTTTAAGTGTGGATAGATAGTTCTGTTTCTTTTTCTTGACAGTTTTGTTTGTATTCTGATTTTTTTTTTATATCTCTGCCTTCTGCTCTTGACAATTTTATTGCAGTTTTGTTTTTATATCTTTCTTTCTCAAGCCTAAATCCAGTAAGCCCATCTTCTTTCACTCTCTCTCCTCTCTCTCTTGACAGTTTTAAGCATATTATATTGCTTATTTGTCCTTATGTTCTGAAAAGGCACTGCTGGAAAAATGATGATATTGAAATTTGCTTGCTTGCATATGTAGTTTTCTCTGCATACTTTATGTCTTCTTGATATCTTTCCATATCTTCTTTTGACAGCATTTTGTACTTGTATCTGAATAGCCTTTTGGACAACTTTTGGTTTAGTTTGACATTGGAACTCAGTTTGGACTTTGTAGTTCTATTTCAGTTTATCTTTGGATTTTGTACTTGCTCATGCTGTTTGAGACTTTTGAAATTATGCAGCTTTGACAAATTTGAATTTGTGCAATTAAAACTTTTATGCATTTCAATACTTTTGTTGCAAGCATTTTTCATCCCTCTCTGTGAACCGGGAGAAATCTCGTGATTTGCAGAGAGGGTGAACTGATTCCGGCCAGTTGCCTTTAATGATGAGCCCAAATTAACTGTTTGCCTTTCAATTATTTTGACTGCATTTGACTTTTTTCTTCTTTCTTTATTTTGCAGATGAAAAATAATTGAGCGACAAAGGAGCATTGGATAGAAGATAAAGACTAGGAAACTTAGAAAAATTAGGATAGTTTTATTCCAAATTTAATTATTTGTAAACATTTATTATTATGAATACTTTGTAAATAAATATTGTATTCAAACAACAATTGTAACGAATAATTAAAAGATGAATAAAATCCATTTTTTATCAGTTAATTCCTTTTCTTCCTTTCAATTATTTATTTTATTATTTATAATTCTTAAATTATAATAAATGGAAATAAATTCCAATTATCTTAACTTAGAATAAATAAACAATTAAATAAACATTGTGGTTTTAGCATCGATCAATTAATAAACCTGGCACTTCAAAAATCCAAAGCAAAGCACAGTCAATCACAACAACTGCCCCAATGTCTTTTCTCTTAATGATTCAATCAAACACTGCAAACTCGATCCAAATGACTCTTTTCACTGATTTAGTCAAACATTGTAAACTCAATCCAAATTCCTCAGTCCATATCTCGGAATAACTTGAAAAGCATTATGGGATTAATTCTTTCTGAGAATGCACGCACAAAAACCCTAGTTCCTGATTAAAAGTCAAAGAAGCGTCTGCCTGATTAAAACCTGAGCCAAAATCAACCAAACCCTAAACAAACTGTGTGAACTGTTCCAGAGCCATGAAAACCCTAATTTTGTCTTACTGACGAGAAGAGTCTGTTTGACCGATTCTTGAACCAGTCTGAAAAATCAGGGAATGCTCGAGGCTGTGATTTCTTGTGGAAAAATACGAGGGTAAATTTTGGGGTACAACAGTTGCCAAATCAAACTGCAGTTCCCCCAACTGATCACTCCTGGCATTGTTCGAAGTCTCCTGGACCAAGCCCTTTGTGAGGAGATCTTTCATTTCTTCTTGCCCCAGGGACAGGTTCAAGAACATTTCCTGAAGCTGAGCAGTCTGGTCCTGGATATCCTTGACAGTCCTTTCTAGAGCCATCTCTTACTGAAATAAACAGTAGGAGAGTAAGGAAACCTGAAAAAGGAAAAATGGTTATGATGCAATGCATGACATGTGGATGCATGCTTTCAAGGATCTCTTGGGGTAAATACAAGAGAATGTTAGAGGTTGAACTTTGATCTTTGATTGGATAACTTTGCACTGGTGGATGTCTTTCCACGAGAATCAAGCTCACCATGTCAAGTGGGTCATAGCCCCTGATTCAAGTTGTTGCACTTGATCTTTGATTGGAGAACTTTGCACCGGTGGATGTCTTTCCACGAGAATCAAGATCACCATGTCAAGTGGGTCATAGCCCCTGATTCAAGTTGTTGCACTTGATCTTTGATTGGAGAACTTTGCACCGATGGATGTCTTTCCACGGGAATCAAGCTCACCATGTCAAGTGGGTCATAGCCCCTGATTCAAGTTGTTGCACTTGATCTTTGATGGCTTTTGCTTAGAGGAGAAAACCTCTTGCCCTTTGGTAGACGTCTGGTTCAATGTAACCCTGCATCAAAAGAACCCTCGAGATCCTTGAAGTGGTTAGTGAAAAATGCTATGGTATGATGTCATGATGTTATGTACATGCATGCAAAAGCAAATGAGTGTATATACAGGTAATCATATTCACACAAAGCAAACAAGTCTTTAGGTTCAGGCTTGCACGGGGTTTGTAGGTAAGTACCCTCTTGAAGTTAGTTGGCTCATCCTGTCCTAGAAATAGAAACCGGGTTTTAAGGAGCTCAATATCATTGGATTGTTTTCTGTGTTCATTGTTTTGGTTTAGCCACTTAACTGGCGACCAAAATATTCCAAGAAAACAACCCTCAATGAGTGTAGTATCGAGTATCTACCAACTTCGGACTGCACCAAAGTCGGTCATCTCACTACCCCTAAAAAGGCTAGGATAGTCAAGTAAGGTTCTAAGAGTTCATTAGTGCTTCACGACATCACTCAGCGGCCCCGTACTCTCCTTGATTGAACTCAAGGGTTACCGGTACTCACAAATATGTCACACTAACATAGCTTACTGCTTCAACCGTGTCGGTATATCCCGCACAGTTCCCTCACAGTTTTTTTGCTATTTACCTAAAAAAGGTGCCCCAAATCCGGGTGTAGGATTTACAACAAACCCAAACAAGGACCCAAAAAGTAAAGCAATCAAGCAATCAAAGCAAGAAAGTAATGGTGATCTAAACCCTAAGGTAACCCCACTTTTGAATTTGTCCCCAGCAGAGTCGCCAGTTCTGTGATACGGTGGGAGAACTGACTTGAGTTTTTGCGTTTGTATTCGCACTTGTTCGGTTTAGCAAGAGTCGCACCGACTTTTTATTTTATCCTAAAGGAAAGGTTAAAAAGCACAGGAAAAACCTTTTGAGATGTTTCGTGGGTTCGGGGGGTAGATTATGAAAAGGGAAGGTATTAGCACCCTTTTCATCCATGGTTATCCATGGGCTCTTAGTTACTTGTTTTAGATCACTTGCCTTTGATTTTAAAATTGTTTGAAATGGTGGTGTGTGTGTGTGTGTTTTAAAATGTTTTTAAAAAGAGGCCTTGTCTAGGCAACCGTTGTAACAATTCTTTACTCGAATGTTTTACAAAGGTGTGTATCTTTTCGAAAAGATGTTTCAAATGTTTTTTGGAAGTTGTTTTGAAAGTGTTTTTGAAAGTATTGTGGTTTTGAAAAGTAGGCAAGTGTGTTTTGCAAGTTGATCAAGTAACTAAGAGTTGTTTACCCCTAAATTTACTCAAAGGTTTTTCTCATGTTTTAACCCTTTTAACAATTTTGTTCCACCATTGTATTTGGTGGGCAATCTTGCGTTAGGATGTTAACGGGACGGGCGCGGGTCATCGTATGGACCATGAATGTAATTGTGCCAAGTGTCTATGGCAATTTTGCTTGAAGGGACTATGATCATTTCATAGGTAACTTTCGAAAGCGTCATCGAGGGACTATGATCATTTGAATTGTTTTGCCAAAGAAACTCAACGTGCAAGCATGGCCCATTTTAGAAGGCAACGAGTGGGATTACCCTAGGGGTGCAAGTGTGAATAGTGTGTATTGATTGTCATGCATTTGTCTTTGTATTAGGTTATCTAGCGTTTGATTTTATGTACATACAAACCCTAGGTCTATACATGGTATATTTGAAAGCGATAAATTGCGGGAATTTAAAGTCTACGCTATTACAAATAAGTATCCGGGAGTGGGGGTACAAATATTTACAAATGGGGATGAGACTTTAATAGGAGAGTAGTGTCCAAATATTTACAACCAAATCGAATTGCGATCTCAAATGTAATATGTATCAATGTATAGGAATAAAGCAATGTAAATGTGTCAATGTATTTGTGCAAGTGTATGAGATTTATTTACAAGTGAGAAATGTTAACTTAATGTAAATTAAGTATTGTTTATTTATTCTTTTTGTATTTTGTTGAATATGTACAAATAAAAGTTTAAATGAAAAGAAAAATGTTTTAAGTTTAAGAAAAAGAAAATGTTTTAAGTTTTATGTATTAATGTTTTTATGTTTTATATACAAAGGTTCCTTTTTCAATTGAAAAAAGTTCTAAAGAAAAAAAAATTGTTTAAACCTAATAATAAAAGAAATTTAATATTTATATATTTTCCAAAGGTAATAAAATGAAAAGAAAATAAAATTATGTAAGAAGAAAATGAAATGTATTAGTTCAAATAAATAGAAAATAAAATAGATAAATAAAAAAGGGAGGAATTAAATGGGCTTTATGGGTGTAATATGACCCAATCAAAACGCATCAGGCTAAGTCAGGGGGGGGGGGGGTATGCGCCTGATTTGCAATGGGCTTAAGGCTTCTGAAGAGGGCAAGGCCCAAACGTAATTCACAAATGTTTTAGGGTTCTCATAGTTTTGTATCACTTTGGGAATTGATTAGGGTTACAGCGCTTGAGAGCGGCGCCGTTCACTTCGTTTTCGTTCTTCTTCATCTCCTTCGCCATAGCCACTGAGCTTTCCTCCGCCTAGGGCCACTGAGCGCCAACATTCGTCTCCTCTTCCCTCCATGGACCACTCAGACAACGTTTGCAAGGTTTTGATTTCCCGTTCCTATGTCTTTGTATTCGAACTTTGCATGTTTTTAGCTTTGTTTTTGGCAAGTTCTGATTTTTATATGTTGTTGTTGTTTCTGTTGAGGTGCATGAAAGGAAAGAAAAGAAGAGATACTACCTTGACCCTTGGAGACGGAGGAGGACGGTGGCTGGGAGGCGCCTAGGGTGGCCGGAGACAGAGGGAGCGGTGAAGTTGGCTTTTGCTGGAAAACCTGGTATCTTTATTTCGCTTCTTAGGGTTTTATGATGATAACCTGAGAACCCTTGCTCAACTCTCTTTTCCTCTTCTGTCTATGTGAACACTTGCCCCTGTATGCTTGTATGATGGCCCTTGATTCGTATTACTCGATGATGAACTTCTTTAGTTCTGAGAGTTTGGGTGTTTACCTGCTTTTCCTCTTCTTGCCCCTGAGATGCTTATTGGTATTGATCTTGAATATTGCTTTTGTGAGTTATTGGCTCAATGATGAAATCATTCTGAGGGTGTTGGACTTGAATGCTTCAAGGCTTGGTATGGTTATTTGGGTTGGATGTTTGGATAACTTTTTTTGCTGGTTGTTTGAAACTGAGTTTGGTGTAGATTTAGGCTTGGCTTGAACTTCTGTTTTTTTTTTAGAGGTTACAGGCTTGGCTTGAAATGAAACTGAGTTTAATGCAGGTTTGTATGGTTGTCTTGATATAGTTTTTGTTTGAAGCTTATAGTGGTTCAGGCCTGGTATGAGTTTGAAATGTTTGCTTTGGATTTGTTTCAGTTTGTTTAGGCTGGTTCTGGTTTGATGCTTTAGGCTTGCCTGAAGCAGGTTAAAGGCTTATGCTGTTAGTTTAGGCTTCTGGTTCATGTCTTTTATTAAGAGGCTTGACACAGGTTTTGGACATATTGCTTGGATGCTGCAGTTTGTGGCTATTTGGGGTCACACGCTTCTGGTTTTACACAGGTCTGGTTTTAGTTTATAACTTATGCAGGTTTTGTATGTTACAGTTTGTGGTTTGAAATTTGTGGAATCAGGCTGTTTTGATACAGTTTCAGCTTGTGTTATTATTTGTGTTTTAGCCTCCTTTTTTCTCTTTGTCTGATATGCTTGTTATATCTTTTTTCTCTTCAAGCCTCAGCCTGCTGTAAGCCTTCTTCTTTTTTCTCTTTTTTTTCTCTCTCTTGACAGATTTAAGCATTTTTTATTGCTTAGATATACTATTCTGAAAAAGTACTGGCTTGGGAAATGATGTAACCTGAAGGTTGCTTGCATGCTAGTTTTCCTCTGCATACTTCTTATCTCCTTTTTCCAGATTTTCTGCTTCTTTGTGTACTTCTTTGACAGCCTTGAATAGCCTTTTGATAGCTTTGTACCTTTGACAGTTTTGGACAGTTTGCTGTCCAGCTTGGACTTTGGTTAGGCATGTGTAGTTCAGTTTGCCTTTGGACTTTGGTTGGAATTTTTGGAATTATGCAGTTTTTGACAAACTTTGAATTTGTGCAATTTGTAAATTTGTGCATTTCATACTTTAATTGCAAGCATACTTCTATCCCTCTTTGTGAACCAAGAGAAATCTTGTGATTTGCAGAGAGGGGAAACTGATTCCGGCCAGTCGCTTTTAATGATGATTCCCTTTTTTCTGTCTGCCTTTAATTTTATTTGCATTTGACTTTTCTTCTTTTTCTTTTTTGCAGGTAAAAATTAATTGATCAAAAGAGCATCAGAGGATGAAGATTTAGAAAACTTAGGATTCAATTTTATTTCAATTTTAATCATTGTAACCATTATTATTATAAATACTTGTAAATAATTACTGTATTTAAATAACAATTGTACAAATAATTAAAAATGAATAAAAGTCTTTTTATTGATATTCCTTTTAATTCTTCTTCAATTATTTATTTAACTATTCATATTTCTTAAATTATAATAACTGGAATTTATCCCAACTATTCTAATTTAGAATAAATAAATAATCAATAAACAACTGGCGTTCCAAATAATCAAAGCATTGCACAGCTGTGATCGGTGGATCTGGAACTGACTGTTTAACGCTGGTTCGCGAAATGTCGCGGAAGCAAGAGTCGCCACCGTCTTTTATTTTCTCCAAATGGAAAGGACAAAAGCACAGAAAAATTCCTTAAAGAGATTGCTCTCGGTTCGGGAGGTAGGTTACAGAAAGGGAAGGTGTTAGCACCCTTTCTATCCATGGTTATCCATGGGCTCTTAGATACTTGCTCATTGTGTTTTCAAAAATGTTTGCTTGCTTTTCAATTGTGGGTTTTAAAAAGTTTCTTTGAAAAATTTCAGTTCGACTCGTATGTCAGAGTGTTTGAAAAATTTGTTTTGAAAGCTTTTGAAAATGTGTTGGTGTGAAAAGATTTCAGTTTGCTTTGAAGAGAGCAAGTATCCATGAGTCGTCTACCTACCCTAAGGAATTCGTCCGTGTAAATGTCCTTTAAAGTAGTGCCATCCCACCATTGAGAGGTAGGTAGCACCACCGTCGGAGGTGTTCGGGTCAATTCGAGTTTAGGGACATGGTGATCACCAGAGCAATGGGAAGACACCTTAGAAGCTACCCTCATGCCAGGTTCCCGGATCATGAGGACTTACTAAGACATCCTCTACTCGACGATCACCTTTCGAGGGCAAGGCAACAGTGAGGCGTACCCTAGGGGTGGTGTGTGCGAATTGTGTGTCATTTTCATTGGTATTTGTCTTGTCATGTTCATTGTGATCTACGCTTGATTTTATTTAAGTCCATTCATTCTTGCATGCTTATTTAACAGTTAATATTTGCGGGAAAAGTAAATCTAACGCTATTACAAATGGCGCGGGTCCACATCGCCAAAATTAAACCGGACCCGATTTGACGGAAAGTAAATAAAGCAAAAGAAATAAAAGTGCGAGAAGTTTGAGTTACAATGCTTCGGGAGAGATACATAATGAATTAAGCGAAATAAAACAAATGTGCGAATAAAATAAATTACGAACGAGGGCGTTGGACCCTTTTGCAAAATATTATTAATAAGGAATTAAAATTAAGAATTAAAAGAAAATGTTTTTTAGTATTTTTGTATTTTTTGAGATTTAATAAAAAAGAATTAATTAAAAACCAAAATGAAATGTTAAACCTAGTTCTAATTATTTTTAAGTTTATTATGAAAGTATTAAAATTTAACCTAAATGCAACCCTAATTAGTTTACAAGTTTAATTATGAAAATAAATAAATCACTAATATTATGGCAAAAAAAAGGAAAATTAAAAGGAATAAAAGTTATTAAACCTAATGCTATATTTTTGGATTTTAGTTATTAAGAAAATGTTGAAATTTTTAACTAAATGAAACCCTAATTTTTATGTACAATTTAATTATAAAAATAAATAAATAAATAATATTATGATAAAAGGAAAAATTAAAAAGGATAAAAATTAAGCCTAAATTCTATATTTTTTATGTTTTATTATGAAAAGAATTAAGATAAACCTAATTAAACTAATATTTATTACATGTTAATTTATTTACAAGAAAATATCAAAATAAATAATCATTATATTTTTTATCCTTTTCTGAGTTTTTTAAGGTATTTTTTGTATTTGGTAAAAAAACAATCAATTAAAGCAAAAAAAAGAAAATATAATAGCAATTAAAAATAAAATAAGAAAAATATGGAGAAGGCAAACCAGGGGGGGTTCAGGCCCCAATTGTGAGGTATGGATATCTTTGAGGATGTATGGTGTATATTATCACTGGCGCTGCATAGGAGTTGGAATTGAAAAATAACATGAAATATTGTACAGACCTGGGACTCGAACCCAGGTCACTAGCATTACTGATCACTTCCTGCGCCACTGAACCACTTCAATTACTTTTAATATATAATGGCTATTAATCAATATAAAAGAAAATTGGTTAGTTATTTGAAAAACGCGCGCAATTCAAAAAGAACCACTGGTTGTTGGCCACGAGGTCTTCTTCTTCGTTCCTGCAAATATCAAAAACAAAGGCCACGGTTTTATGTGTGTTCTCTTAGGCCGGTTTATAGAAAATAGCGATTACGCCGTCTCTAAACATAAATTAGGCGCGAGGATGGATTCTTCTTCGTCTGAACACGCTCATGCCAATGATATTACTCACGAGTCCTAATTTTGCCTTGGATGAAAAGCCCTAATTCGAAAACCTGCAAACCCTAAAAAGCTACAATGGCATCTTTGCACATAACACAGGAAAACGCAATTAAATGGATCAGTTAGCTTTAGAATTGCAGGAGGAATAAGAATCCATGCAGAAAATGTTATGAAAATGCTTAAATTGAAGAATACGATTGTGAGTTTTTCACGACATATGCTGAGTTCTGTACACTGATTCCTTGCCTTTTGATGAGTGTTATGAATTGGAATCTGATCAGTGAACCACAAGGAAGCTTTTAGAATCAATATTAGGACTTGAATCAACCTAGAACACTGATTTCAGTTTTGAGTTTTTTGGACAATTTTTCAAGTTGGCAATGATGTCTCCTGCGTAGCATTCAGTGTGTTGGCATTAGGTTTTGACTCAGCACTTATGAGGGAAGGGAATTAGGTCATTAGCTGGCCTTGATCCATGCTTATGAAAGAATTAGTCTTAGGTCTTTCACCATTAACAAACTTTCCTTTTTTTAAGCAAAACCAAGACTTGGTGTACAACCTAACCCTAGCATGAGTTTGTGAGCTGGCACATGATATATGGAAGCTATTCCAATTCAAATGACACTATTCCATTGATTTTTAAATTTTATTTGAATTTTTAAAGATTTAAAATGAATTAAATTATCAAAAATTAAATAAAATAGAAAAATCAATGTTTGATCTTGAAATTAATCATGGGACACGTGTGTGGCATGACAAGGCTGAATCAAGTGGAAGAAAGTGGGCCCTTTTGTCAAAAATTGAAGTTTCAAGGATAGTTGACTTTTGCCATTTCACAAAAATTTCCCAACTTCTCCAATGCATAACTTGCTCAATTTTTAAGATTTTCTCATGTTCTTGGACATTTTGGAAAGGTATTTGAGTCCTTTAACCAATGCCTTTGGTCCCATGTCATTTTGATTTTCCAATCTCAAGTTATGGCCTTTGACTTAAAGTCCCTTTTTGTTGACTTTTGAAAATGACCTATAATGTTGAAATTGATAACTTTTTGTGAGAGCATTTCTTGGACTTGAAGTATGAAGATGAGTTGTAGGAAATGTCTTTCTCTTCAAAATGAGCTTTGGATGGAATTTTTCTGATAATCCATGTGAAAGTTATGCCCTGGTCAATTTCAGTTGACTTTTTCAATTGTCCAAATAAGGAAATTTTTGCATCTTGATGATTTTCTGAGCCAAATTTTGAGAATCATGATCAAGAATTGATCAAATGATGTTTGTGGCTTCAAAATGATATGTTGACCAAAAATTTGAACCTTTGACTGTCAAATGACCATTTTGCCCCTATAGTTGACTGTAGTGCAATTTAGTGTTTTGACTGTGCAATCTTGAGCTGAATGCCTTGAAACTTGATATGAGGATGCTTGACCATGTTTGTAAGCATATGAGACTTGATTGAGCCTTTGAACACTTCCTTTTCTTGATCAGACTCAAAACCCTAATGTTGACTGTTTAGGAGGCCCTTGCACTGTGCAACCCTTGGGGAATTTTATGACTTGGCTTGGCAATTTCTTGAAGAATATGAGAGGGCAAATTTTGGGGTATAACAGTTGCCCCTGTTCAATCTTCTTAGACCTGAGGATGCAGATTGGCGGACGTGCCTTTCGTAATCCGAGGGTAGAAGATGATTGGACACTAGAGTGCCCAGAAATTTGCGCTCACATAGTAGCGGTGTGATGGTGGAATGGGCTTATAGATGCCATTTAGAGATTGCTGGATAGGGTGATGGGCTTATAGATGCCATCTGGACGTTGATCGCGTAGGAGATTCTTTAGCTAGAACCTGCATACCTGCAAAAGAACAAATGAGTACCTGACACGTTGCAGGGGCTGATTTTAGATGCTTGGTATAGATATGTCCTGACTGGTTACGGGAGCTGAGTCTGGAGCTTCAAACGGCGATGAAAGAACCAGGGACGGTTACTACCTTAGCATGAATGGTAAGAGAACCTTGGGCGACTTTAACTTCAACAACACTCGTTGAGAAAAATCTTGGGTGTCTTTAACTTCAACAACGCTTGTTGAGAAAAATCTTGGGTGTCTTCTACTGGAATAAGAATCAGGGAGATCTTAGGGTCGATCTGACTGAACCAGAGAGGCCTTTGACTGGATAAGCATCAGGAAAATCTTAGGGTCGACTTAACTGAACCGGACAAGGTCTTGAAATATCTTCAACTGGATAAGTATCAGGGAGATCTTAGGGTCGATCTGACTGAACCAGAGAAGGCCTTTGACTGGATAAGCATCAGGAAAATCTTAGGGTCGATTTAACTGAACCGGTCTAGGTCTTGAAATATCTTCAACTGGATAAGCATCAGAGAGATCTTAGGGTCGATCTGACTGAACCAGAGAAGGCCTTTGACTGGATAAGCATCAGGAAAATCTTAGGGTCGATTTAACTGAACCGGACAAGGTCTTGGAATATCTTCAACTGGGTAAGCATCAGGGAGATCTTAAGGTCGATCTGACTGAACCAGAGAAGGCCTTTGACTGGATAAGCATCAGGAAAATCTTAGGGTCGATTTAACTGAACCGGTCTAGGTCTTGAAATATCTTCAACTGGATAAGCATCAGGGAGATCTTAGGGTCGATCTGACTGAACCAGAGAAGGCCTTTGACTGGATAAGCATCAGGGAGATCTTAGGGTCGATCTGACTGAATCAGAGAAGGTTTTTGACTGGATAAGAATCAGGAAAATCTTAGGGTCGATTTAACTGAACCGGTCTAGGTCTTGAAATATCTTCAACTGGATAAGCATCAGGGAGATCTTAGGGTCGATCTGACTGAACCAGAGAAGGCCTTTGACTGGATAAGCATCAGGAAAATCTTAGGGTCGATTTAACTGAACCGGACAAGGTCTTGAAATATCTTCAACTGGATAAGCATCAGGGAGATCTTAGGGTCGATCTGACTGAACCAGAGAAGGTCTTGGAATATCTTCAACTGGAATAAGTGTCAGAACGTCGCCATATCTGGTTTATATCTGGACTATATCTGGAAGGAAATCTGGAAGCAGTATCAGAATGTCACCATATCTGGTTTACATCTGAAACTATATCTAGAAGGATATCTGGAAGCAGCATCAGAACGTCGCCATATCTGGGTCATATCTGAAACTATATCTAGAAGGATATCTGGAAGCAGTATCAGAATGTCACCATATCTGGGTCATATCTGAAACTATATCTAGAAGGATATCTGGAAGCAGTATCAGAACGTCACCATCATCTGGGTCATATCTGAAACTATATCTAGAAGTAATTGCGTTAGTTGATAGTAATCATTTTTGTATTGATCTTTTTCCTGAAAAGGCAAAACATAATTGTATGCAAAATCATGATGCATGAACTGTATGTCTTCAAAATTAATGAGATTCGTGCCATATAATGCATATACATGCTACAATGTACGAAGATATGATGTTTATGACTGTATTTTTGTCTAAGAAAATAAATCTTTGACGGGTGCCGGGAAGTCGTATCCTGGGCTGATGTTGAAGAATAGTTTTTTTGCCTCCGCTGGGGATGATAGTTGCAAGTATACCGGTGGGAGAAGATAACTCTGTTGGGGAATAAACTTGGCAAATGACGGATTCTGCGGGGAGAAAAGATACTCTAGTGACCATGCTGAGAAGTAATACTCTGTGGGAAGAGAGATGCCTTGCTGAGTGTTAATAGTAACCTGCTGAGGATATCCTTGTTGTTGGAAGTGTCGATAGACTTCGCTGGGGATAGGAAGACTTTGTCGACGACGCTCTTTCCGTGGCTTTTGGCTGAGGATAACCCAGTTATATCCTGTTAAGGAAATAACTCTTTGAATAAAGCCGGGAGACGCGTTCGTGTTCTGCGAGGGGATAAGCTTCCAGAATCTACTGGGGATAAGCTTATTGCTTGGGGATATGGATTCCAATTTTTCTTGGGGAAACTGGATTGGACTCTCTCGGGGGAGTATTGAACTACATTGGTTATGTTCTTCAACGGAACTTATCCTGATGCCTTGAAGGATAGAACAATCAGACTGCTTAGACCACTCTTCATTGCCCCTGTTTCTATGGGGGAGGAAGACCTATGCGGTGCTGATTGTTGTTGACGGGCGAACCTTCTTCTGGTAGGCAGGTGACAAGATGGCAGGACATAGTCGTACGCTTTGATCCCTAATTTTTGCTTGGACCGCCCTTTCGGGTTTTCAGTCCACCGGGATACCCATTTTTGCTCAAGCCGCCTTTTCAGGTTCTCGACTTGCCGGGTGTACAGATTTTTTCATTTCATCCCTTCATTTTGCCCGAACCCTCTTGGTTCGCCGGGAAGCCCTTATTTTTTCCTAGGTGTGTCAACCTAGCGGGTCTTTGATTGTGCGTAGTATTTTTTCGACTATGTCCACGCTCTCAGAATGTAGGGAGTTGCCCCTGTTAGCAGTGTTTTGTCATGCCACCAGAAGGTATTTGATCAGGCAAGATTCGTTGTTGGAATGCCCCAAGTGACTCAGGCGGAGATCTGCCCCAGGCTGATAGGCTTTTTTTTTTTAGAGATTCTCCGAATCTTGACTTAACTGCCCCAGATGATGGACAATAGTCATGCCATGCCCCTTGATTGGAGATACTCTTGTTCATTATACTTTCATTGTGCAAATTTCCCTGCTGTTCAAACAAAAAGTCATATGCAAACAAAGTTATGTTAAAAATGCAGCCTATGTCTGTCTTGAAGATTTTGAAAATGCATTGTTTTTTTCATAAAACAAGTGAATGTTTGTAAAACGTGATATCAACTCGTATTTACCGTAGGCCTTAAGGAGTCAGGATACCTTTCGTAACAGTATGCTTTCGAACTAACCCATGCTTCAGCTAGGACTTTTGAGGGTTATAACGTGGCCTGGTTCACGGTTTAAGAAACAAAGGATAAAGGCTCAAATTATTTGTACCCACCCGCTCTTCGTGATGTTCTTCAAACCTAAACTCAGTTGATCGTGCGTTAGACCTTGGTTGAGTCTTTGCTTTGATATACTAGTGATGATTCGGATATTGAACGTTTATTTGAATAGGCAGTCATTTTTTGTCGAGGGTTTATAAGACCTCTTTCTTGATTTTTGTTATCCCTTTCTTTTTTTTTGCCTGAACTGTCTCCTTTTTTGGAATTACAGTCAGCGGGATGCCCCAATTTCATAAGCCCCCTTTGTAGGTTTAGACTTCTTGGGCTTTTTGTTTATGATTTTTTTTTTGGTAATGACTGCCTGTCCTTTTGATTGTTCTGAACCATCATTGTCTTTCTTTTTTCGTAAGGATCTCTTTTGGTGCCCTTCGTTATGCACTTGGATCAACTGAGAGAACTACCCTGCCCCAGGTTATGATTAAGGGTTTTAAATTTCGAAAAGAAAAACTCCTACTTCTTTGGCTCAGATGGGTTGACGAGGGATTATCATCCTTATAACTCCAGTGTTTAGGGATTGAAACAATGCCTGTACCTCATCAGCGGGGTCTGTTCAAAAGCATACTGTAAAGATAGCGGTATCGTTTTCGTCATCCTCCCTCAAGAGGCTCAGAATTATTAACCAAGAGTTGATCATCAGAAAAAATATGAAAAGGATTTTGAATATAATGAAAACAATTGTATTAATTCCCAAAACAGACGTATGCGATGCATTAATAGAATAAAAGAGTTTGCTATGACAGTAATTGTTTGTATAAGCAAAGAAAAATACAACTCAAAAATTCAAATAAACAAAGGCTTCAACGATTGGGTAACGGAGCAGTGATTATGTTCGGAGTCCCGGGCACTTCAAACTGAATCTCCCCGGCGTCGATCATGTCTTGAATTTTGTTCTTGAGAGGCCAGCAGTTGTCCGTAGTATGCCCCGGGCTATCAGAATGATACGCGCACCTATCATTGGGATGATAGTTGGGAGCAGAAGTGTTCGGATTCCGAAGAGGAGCCCTTAAGGTGATCAGCCCTGCCTTCAACATTTGTTGTAGTGCTTGATCCAGCGACATGTTGATTTTGGTGTACTGTCGTTTCTCCTTTCGCTGCTGCCCCTGTCCTTGTTGAGCAGGTCCAGGATTGGAGATCTGGATTGCCCCTACCTCATGACGGCTCTTTTTACCGTGCACAGCATTGGATTCTTTCTTTCCATGATGAGGCTTTTTATCAGAAGGTGCAACCTCTTGAATTTTCCCAGACCGGATGCCAGCTTCTATTCGCTCTCCAGTCAAGATAAGATCTGTGAATCCAGCAGACGAATTCCCAATTAGGTGGTTGTAGAACGGACCAGACAGGGTCCCCAAGAACATATCGACAAGTTCCCGATCAGTCAGAGGTGGTTGTACCCTTCCAGCAAGATCCCTCCATTTCTGCGCATATTCTTTAAAACCTTCACTTGATCCTAACGACATACCCTGGAGTTGGGTACGCGTAGGAGCAAGGTCGGCATTATATTGATACTGCTTGTAGAAAGCAGTAGCCAACTCCTCCCAGTTACGAACCTTGGTCCCATCTAGCTGATAGAACCATTCGAGATGAGTCCCTGAAAGACTCTCCTGGAAGAAGTGGATCCACAAATTCTTGTCCACCGTATATGGTTGAATCTTCCGAACATAGGACCTGAGATGTAACTTGGGACAAGACGCCCCGTCATACTTGGTAAAGGATGGTGCTTTGAACTTCCGAGGAATAATCACACCAGTTGACAAACCCAGATCTCCAAAATCCAGCCCAAGTACCTGTTGGATCTCCATAGCCTTCAACCTATCCTCCAACTGTTTGTACTTGTCCTCAGCAGGAGGGTACTGTTCGTCGTTGAAATCTGTCTCGTTGTCGGAGACCACTGGACTAGGCACCTCTCTCTCATGGTGACTGCTTTTCCTCACAGATGGAGTTGTCCTCTCAGTTTCAATTTGCGGTGTATTCCCAGATCTGCGTCTAGGGCTGAACAAAACAGTCCTCTTCTTCTTCTTGTCCTTCCTCAAGAGCAAAGCCTTCAGATCTTGCTGCCCTTGGGTCAAATTCATTATCAACCCTTGGAATTGGGCGTTCTGAGCCTGGAGGTCCTTGATAGTCTGCTCGGCTGATGATTCAGGATTCATGACTATCGGCTGAAATAAACAGCGGAGAAAGGTAAGCAACCTGTCAAAGGGATACCTGCAATGCAATGAGATGTATGACATGCATGTAATGTTTTCGAGGACCTCGCGGGGTAAACAGAGAACTTGTTAGAGTTGGAAACTGGTAACTTGATTGAAAGAACTTCATGTTGTTGAGAGTCCTTCCTCAAGGGTCAAAGGCTCACCATATCCAGTGGGTCATAGCCCCTGACAACCTTGGCTATAGGAAAATAAATCCTCCTTGCCCCTTGCTGGGATAGTTGGTTCATCATGACCTGCATCACAAACCCTTGAGATCCTTGAAATGGGTTAGAATGTATGCAATGGTATGATGTCATGCTATGCATGGGGTGATGTAGGTAAACCCTATTATGAGTCCCAATTAAGGACTATAAACAGACCCTGCAAGAAATTCAGTATACTTTGTTATGAGTCCCAATTAAGGGCTATAAACAAAACCTGCAAGAGATCTAGTAAACCCTGTTATGAGTCCCAGTTAAGGACTATAAACAAGACCTGCAAGAAATTTGGTAAACCTTGTCATGAGTCCTAGTTAAGGACTATAAACAAAACCTGCAAGTAGTTCATGTGTCAGCTAACAAGCATGCAAGTAGGCAAGTACAAAGGCACACAAGTCACACAAGAGAAACCCTTAGGTCTGGGTATTACCCTCTTGAAGTTGGTGGGTTCAACCTGTCCTAATCAAAGTAACCGGGTTCTAAGGTTCCCAATATCACGGGATTGCTTTCATTGTTCATCGTTTCGATTTAGCCACTGAACTGGCGACCGAAATATTCCAGGAAAGCAACCCTCAATTGAGTGTAGTATCGAGTATCAACCAACCTCGGACTGCACCAAAGTCAGTTATCTCACTACCCTAAAGAGGCCAAGATTGTTCAATTAAGGTTCCTAAGGTCTGTTGATGCTTCACGACACCACGCGGAGGCCCCGTACTCTCCTTGACTGAACTCAAGGGTTACCGGTACACACCAAAGTGCCACATCAACGTAGCAGACTGCTTCAACCATGTCGGTATACCCCGCACAGTTCCCTCACAGCCTTGTTGCTACTTTCTAAGAAAGGTATCCCCAGATCCGGGTTAGGATCTATAGAACTCCCAAGCAACCCACAATAATAAAGCAAGCAAAGAAGACAATTGAAAACATAGTTATGACCTAGCCCTAAGGTATACCTCACTTTAAGTTTAATTTCCCCAGCAGAGTCGCCAGTTCTGTGATCGGTGGATCTGGAACTGACTGTTTAACGCTGGTTCGCGAAATGTCGCGGAAGCAAGAGTCGCCACCGTCTTTTATTTTCTCCAAATGGAAAGGACAAAAGCACAGAAAAATTCCTTAAAGAGATTGCTCTCGGTTCGGGAGGTAGGTTACAGAAAGGGAAGGTGTTAGCACCCTTTCTATCCATGGTTATCCATGGGCTCTTAGATACTTGCTCATTGTGTTTTCAAAAATGTTTGCTTGCTTTTCAATTGTGGGTTTTAAAAAGTTTCTTTGAAAAATTTCAGTTCGACTCGTATGTCAGAGTGTTTGAAAAATTTGTTTTGAAAGCTTTTGAAAATGTGTTGGTGTGAAAAGATTTCAGTTTGCTTTGAAGAGAGCAAGTATCCATGAGTCGTCTACCTACCCTAAGGAATTCGTCCGTGTAAATGTCCTTTAAAGTAGTGCCATCCCACCATTGAGAGGTAGGTAGCACCACCGTCGGAGGTGTTCGGGTCAATTCGAGTTTAGGGACATGGTGATCACCAGAGCAATGGGAAGACACCTTAGAAGCTACCCTCATGCCAGGTTCCCGGATCATGAGGACTTACTAAGACATCCTCTACTCGACGATCACCTTTCGAGGGCAAGGCAACAGTGAGGCGTACCCTAGGGGTGGTGTGTGCGAATTGTGTGTCATTTTCATTGGTATTTGTCTTGTCATGTTCATTGTGATCTACGCTTGATTTTATTTAAGTCCATTCATTCTTGCATGCTTATTTAACAGTTAATATTTGCGGGAAAAGTAAATCTAACGCTATTACAAATGGCGCGGGTCCACATCGCCAAAATTAAACCGGACCCGATTTGACGGAAAGTAAATAAAGCAAAAGAAATAAAAGTGCGAGAAGTTTGAGTTACAATGCTTCGGGAGAGATACATAATGAATTAAGCGAAATAAAACAAATGTGCGAATAAAATAAATTACGAACGAGGGCGTTGGACCCTTTTGCAAAATATTATTAATAAGGAATTAAAATTAAGAATTAAAAGAAAATGTTTTTTAGTATTTTTGTGTTTTTTGAGATTTAATAAAAAAGAATTAATTAAAAACCAAAATGAAATGTTAAACCTAGTTCTAATTATTTTTAAGTTTATTATGAAAGTATTAAAATTTAACCTAAATGCAACCCTAATTAGTTTACAAGTTTAATTATGAAAATAAATAAATCACTAATATTGTGGCAAAAAAAAAAGAAAATTAAAAGGAATAAAAGTTATTAAACCTAATGCTATATTTTTGGATTTTAGTTATTAAGAAAATGTTGAAATTTTTAACTAAATGAAACCCTAATTTTTATGTACAATTTAATTATAAAAATAAATAAATAAATAATATTATGATAAAAGGAAAAATTAAAAAGGATAAAAATTAAGCCTAAATTCTATATTTTTTATGTTTTATTATGAAAAGAATTAAGATAAACCTAATTAAACTAATATTTATTACATGTTAATTTATTTACAAGAAAATATCAAAATAAATAATCATTATATTTTTTATCCTTTTCTGAGTTTTTTAAGGTATTTTTTGTATTTGGTAAAAAAACAATCAATTAAAGCAAAAAAAAGAAAATATAATAGCAATTAAAAATAAAATAAGAAAAATATGGAGAAGGCAAACCACGGGGGGGTTCAGGCCCCAATTGTGAGGTATGGATCCAGTAATTTGGGCCCAATAAGCTTGAGATTCGTTGACTTTTCCAGGCTACGTGTGGGACCTTGGACTAAGGCTTATGGTACACCTCTGATCTATGCCCTTGATTTGATCTCCAAGACGCGTGGCTGGTTGATCTTTGAGGATGTATGGTGTATATTATCACTGGCGCTGCATAGGAGTTGGAATTGAAAAATAACATGAAATATTGTACAGACCTGGGACTCGAACCCAGGTCACTAGCATTACTGATCACTTCCTGCGCCACTGAACCACTTCAATTACTTTTAATATATAATGGCTATTAATCAATATAAAAGAAAATTGGTTAGTTATTTGAAAAACGCGCGCAATTCAAAAAGAACCACTGGTTGTTGGCCACGAGGTCTTCTTCTTCGTTCCTGCAAATATCAAAAACAAAGGCCACGGTTTTATGTGTGTTCTCTTAGGCCGGTTTATAGAAAATAGCGATTACGTCGTCTCTAAACATAAATTAGGCGCGAGGATGGATTCTTCTTCGTCTGAACACGCTCATGCCAATGATATTACTCACGAGTCCTAATTTTGCCTTGGATGAAAAGCCCTAATTCGAAAACCTGCAAACCCTAAAAAGCTACAATGGCATCTTTGCACATAACACAGGAAAACGCAATTAAATGGATCAGTTAGCTTTAGAATTGCAGGAGGAATAAGAATCCATGCAGAAAATGTTATGAAAATGCTTAAATTGAAGAATACGATTGTGAGTTTTTCACGACATATGCTGAGTTCTGTACACTGATTCCTTGCCTTTTGATAAGTGTTATGAATTGGAATCTGATCAGTGAACCACAAGGAAGCTTTTAGAATCAATATTAGGACTTGAATCAACCTAGAACACTGATTTCAGTTTTGAGTTTTTTGGACAATTTTTCAAGTTGGCAATGATGTCTCCTGCGTAGCATTCAGTGTGTTGGCATTAGGTTTTGACTCAGCACTTATGAGGGAAGGGAATTAGGTCATTAGCTGGCCTTGATCCATGCTTATGAAAGAATTAGTCTTAGGTCTTTCACCATTAACAAACTTTCCTTTTTTTAAGCAAAACCAAGACTTGGTGTACAACCTAACCCTAGCATGAGTTTGTGAGCTGGCACATGATATATGGAAGCTATTCCAATTCAAATGACACTATTCCATTGATTTTTAAATTTTATTTGAATTTTTAAAGATTTAAAATGAATTAAATTATCAAAAATTAAATAAAATAGAAAAATCAATGTTTGATCTTGAAATTAATCATGGGACACGTGTGTGGCATGACAAGGCTGAATCAAGTGGAAAAAAGTGGGCCCTTTTGTCAAAAATTGAAGTTTCAAGGATAGTTGACTTTTGCCATTTCACAAAAATTTCCCAACTTCTCCAATGCATAACTTGCTCAATTTTTAAGCTTTTCTCATGTTCTTGGACATTTTGGAAAGGTCTTTGAGTCCTTTAACCAATTCCTTTGGTCCCATGTCATTTTGATTTTCCAATCTCAAGTTATGGCCTTTGACTTAAAGTCCCTTTTTGTTGACTTTTGAAAATGACCTATAATGTTGAAATTGATAACTTTTTGTGAGAGCATTTCTTGGACTTGAAGTATGAAGATGAGTTGTAGGAAATGTCTTTCTCTTCAAAATGAGCTTTGGATGGAATTTTTCTGATAATCCATGTGAAAGTTATGCCCTGGTCAATTTCAGTTGACTTTTTCAACTGTCCAAATAAGGAAATTTTTGCATCTTGATGATTTTCTGAGCCAAATTTTGAGAATCATGATCAAGCATTGATCAAATGATGTTTGTGGCTTCAAAATGATATGTTGACCAAAAATTTGAACCTTTGACTGTCAAATGACCATTTTGCCCCTACAGTTGACTGTAGTGCAATTTAGGGTTTTGACTGTGCAATCTTGAGCTGAATGCCTTGAAACTTGATATGAGGATGCTTGACCATGTTTGTAAGCATATGAGACTTGATTGAGCCTTTGAACACTTCCTTTTCTTGATCAGACTCAAAACCCTAATGTTGACTGTTTAGGAGGCCCTTGCACTGTGCAACCCTTGGGGAATTTTATGACTTGGCTTGGCAATTTCTTGAAGAATATGGGAGGGCAAATTTTGGGGTATAACAACAGCCAAACAACAAATGTCCACATGTCCTTTTTTTCACTTGATTAAATCCAACACTGCAAACTCATATCAAATGCCTCAGCTCATCTCCCAGAGTAAATTGAAAAGCACTGTAGAATTAATCCTTTCTGAGAATGCACGCACAAAACCCTGATTCTTGGTTAAATGTCAAAGAAGCGTCTGCCTGATCAAAACCTGAGCCAACTCAACCAAACCTTAGCAATCTGCTTGAACTGCTTTAAAATCAATGAAAACCCTAAATTTTGTCTGACTGACGAGAAAATTTTGTTTGACCGATTCTTGAGCCAGTCTGAAAAATCAGGAAAAGCCCGAAGCTGTGATTTCTTGTGAAAAAAGAGGAGGGCAAATTTTGGGGTACAACACCATTCAAGGAAAGCAAAGATACGAGGTTACCAGAAAAGCCAACATCACAAGCTCCCACGCCTTGGCCGCCTAAGAAGCCTCATATCCAAACTCTCCTTCTCCTTTCCAAAAAGCAGAACCAAGGTATAAATTCCTATTCCCTTTTTTCTACACCTCACATAAACACAAATAATACAGAAGATCAGAACATGTAAAAGATTAATAACATGCAGGAGAGAAGAATCCGGAAACCCTAAAAAAACGCGATAGAACGAAATAATACCTTTTTATCACCACCTGAGAAATCGTGGAAAGAGGAGAGTGGAGGTAGTGTCTGGCGGCCTAAGGCATGGGGAAGTCAGAAGCCATTGTTTGAGAAAGCATGAAGAGGCGATGAAGAAGAAAGGAAAGCAGCGCCGCTCACAAAATGCTTGTAACCCTAATTCTGAAACAAATGCTTGTAACCCTAATTCTTAAATAAATGCTTGTAACCCTAACAAAAAACATTGTCAATTGACATTGGGCTTTCGCCCCATCCAGCCCCTAAGCCCAATTCTAATTCTGGCGTTGTACCCCCTCTTTCTGTTCTCTTTTTGATTTCACCTTGGGCCAAGTGTGTAACCTAAGGCCCCCATAACTTTTTTTATATTTTTAAACCAACATTTCTTAATTTTCATTTTCTTTTATAACCTGATTCTTTTTTTTGTTGTTAAATAATATGTTAATTTTTCATGTAAAAATTTTACTAATACTTTTTATCACACTTGAAATATATAAATATTGGGTTTATTAAGTTTAAATTTTCTCTTTAAAACTTTTTTTGCTTAATTAAGCCTTTTATATAAAGCATTAACAAAAATACATAAAAATAGATTTTATTAAGTTTTTCTCTTTAAAACTTTTTTTTTGTTGTTTATATAACATTAATAAAAAACACAAAAAATAAATAATAATACTTAATAAATACATTAGGTTAATATTTTGCTCATTTGTAAATAATCATATACATTTCACAAATACTTTTGATTCTCTTTTATCCTTATACTTTGCTATATTTTTACATTGAGAATGCGATGATTCGATTTGGTTGTAAATAATATTTGGACACTACTATTCTGATAAGACTCATCCCCATTTGTAAACATTTGTACCCCCATCCCCGGATACTTATTTGTAATAGCTTAGACTTTAAATTCCCGCAATTTATCGCTTTCTATATACTGTATAGTAATTAGGGTTTGTATGCGAAGATTCAAAATCAATCGCTAGATAACCTAACACAAAGATAAATGCATGAAAACCAATACACAATTCACACTTGCACCCCTAGGGTTACATCCACTTGTTGCCTTCAAAAATGGGCCATGGTTGCATGTCAAGAACTTTGGCAAAACAAAACAAAAACAAACAAAATGATCATAGTCCCTCGATGATGCTATTTTGTTGCCTAAACAAAAATGATCATAGTCCCTCAAGAAAATTGCCAAAGATACTTGACACTATTGCCTCTATGGTCTATACGATGACCCGCGCCCGTCCCGTTAACATCCTAACACAAGGTTGTTCACCAAATACAATGGTGAAACAACATTGTTAAAAGGGTTAAAAACATAAGGAAAGATCTTTGAGTAAAATAGGGTAGATAACTCTTAGTTACTTGATCAAACTTGCAAAACATCCTTGCCATTTTTCAAAACACACATCTCCACACAATTTCAAAACAAACTTTCAAAAAAACATTGAAACATCTTTTCAAAAAGACAAACACCTTTGTAAAACATTCGAGTAAAGAATTGTTACAATGGTTTCCTAGACAAGGCATCTTTTTCAAAACATTTTCAAAACCACACACACAAAGCACCATTTCAAACAATTGAAAAGCAAATGCAAGTGATCTAAAACAAGTAACTAAGAGCCCATGGATAACCATGGATGAAAAGGGTGCTAGCACCTTCCCTTTTCATAATCTACCCCCCGAACCCACGAAAACATCTCAAAGGTCTTTCCTGTGCTTTTTGACCTTTCCTTAGGATAAATAAAAAGTCGGTGGCGACTCTTGCTAAACCGAACAAGTGCGAATACAAACGCAAAACCTCAAGTCAGTTCTCCCACCGTATCATAACTGGATTGGAGCAATGCAATTATCAGTTTGATAAGTGACTTGGATTAGGATTGGTTGTAAGGGTTGTTTATCACTCAAATCTTTGAAGCACGAGTGTTGTGTCTCTTGATTAAAGCTTTGAAGCAAAATCAAGCATGTGTATTGAAGAATGTCTTCATAATCTTATTAATCATTAGATTGTATCACTGCTGTGATTGAGGGGGAGTGAGTAGGAACTCAGGTTTAATTAGGACTTAGATTGAAGTTGTGTTGGGTAGGTCTTAAGTGAAGGAGATAAACTGGTTGGTTTATTCCTAAATTAATTCTTCTTATAATGAATTTCCTCCCTGTCTTGGTAGCCCCCAGAGTAGGTGTTGTTATAAACTGAACTGGGTTAACAATTGATTGTGTTCTTTACTGTATTTTAAATTACTGTTTTGTGTGTGTACAATTTATCAGATATGGTGTCATAATATTCACTGTGACATTAAGTATTTGTTGCCAGAATTTCATTCTGAATGCACCAACGTTGTGGAACAAGAACTCTGATATTCTGATATGTAAAGTTCTGGAAAGCAAAGAGACTCAATGGTAACATTCATCTTCTGATGAGAGCATGTTCTGAAGCGTTGCATTTTATTAATGGAAAATCAAAAGTAACGGTTGAATCAAGACAAGATCTTCACTTTTAGAAATAACATTAACTACACTTCATCAACCTTGCAAAAGCATCTTCTTATGTATCTCATGCATTGCCTATTTAAAGAAGACGTGAAGAAGATATCAAATGATGACTGCGCACGAAAAAGAGAAATATTCACCCAGTTCTACCTTGTGCTCTTTAACTGTGTAATACATCACTTTAGTGATATTATTTTTGTTAGAAAACATATTTGTAAACGCCTTTCAATATTGTATTTTGTAATTCCTTAATAAAACCAGGTTGTGGTTTAAACTCAAGAAGACTTTGACGATTGTCATAATAACTGTGTAATCAAGTTTGATTAGTGGATTAATACGTCGTTGGAGAGAGGCGAAATCACCTTGGTGGGTGGACTGGAGTAGTTTGAGTTCAAACGAATCAGGATAAAAATCAAGTGTGATCTTGTCTTACATTTCAAAACCCCAATTCAAACCCACAATTTCTTGTGTTTTTTCATCCCTCACCAATGACCCATTCAGTGATCCAACATGATATAACGTCCATTGATAATGACTTGTTCAATGATCCAACAAGATATAACGTCCATTGACCTAATAGAATCCAATCTCTCAAGATCTCCTATTAGGATTTCCTTACAATAATACTCATCAATAATCTCACAAGACTGGACTTCACTTAGTCCTCTTTGACATATAACTACCATTGACCCAATAGAAACCACTGCTGGAATTTCATAATGACCTTCAGTCAGTATCTTCTTGAGAATAGACCTTTACTCAGCCTCTCAAGGTATCATAAAATAGTTGTTTGATTACATTTGTTTACAGTAATAATTCTTCTTGACAAGCAAGTGTAAACTCAATTAAGTACATCAGAAGATCTTAATTCACACTAAAAATATTACATTATATTGTAGCTTTAATGTTTTGTCTTCTTTTCTTCAAGTAGCTTCTTTATGGACAACAACCCAAAGCATTTGAATCGCTGAAGTCTTCTTATTCATAAGCTTCTGAAAGCTTTGTTGATCTTGATGTAGTAAAGAGAAGAACTTTTTCATCTTGATTCAACTTAGAACATTCTGGACAACAACCCTTGTTTTATTTACTTCAATGATCATTTTAGAGCACAACATTCATGTTGTGGATTTGTAACTGGAGCTTCCATGATCATCTTCATTATCTTCTACAACTTAGCAAGCTTCTTGCAGTATATGAAATTAAGCACATTGTGAATAAATGATTTCATTGTTTTCTTGAAATCATTAACAACATGATTGAAGAATCATTTTAATAATAGTTGTTCTTATTGTTGTTATAGTGGTTGACAGTTTTGGTTGTGTTCTAATAATGACAGCTTTCATTTGAACATTGAACACCAACACCATATTTTAAGCATGTGATCTTTTTCTTATATAGACAAGTAAAATAGAGTCGTTAGCTATTTGAAAAAGAGTCGTTACAAATAGTACTACTACGTCCTTTTCTTTTTCACAACTCAAGCTAATGGAGAGATAATGTAATAAGACTTTTTTGTACTATGTACTATTGTACCATGTTAGCATTATCTTCTTTCCTTCTGCACTTCAGAGGCTTCTACGAGCATGAGTTTAGAAGCGAGAACATAACATAAGGTCATCAGAACTTCAAGTCTTCTGAAACTTCAGAATTGCGCCTTCAGAGTCTTCAACACTTAGTCGTGAGAACCATTTCTTAGAAGCTTGAGTCTTTAAAACTTCAACTCTTAAGAATCCTTAGAACTTCTGTCTTCAAAGTCTTCAGCACTTATCTTTAGAACCCTTTATTTAGAACCACAAGTCTTTAGAACTTCAAGTTTTCAGAGTCTTTAGAACTTTGTCTATCATAATCTTCAGCACTTGGTCTTGAGAATCCTCTGTCTTCAGAAACATTAGTCTTCAACATCTGGACTTAAGTAGAAACTTTTGTCTTCAGATCTTCTGACTTGTTTCTTTAGACAAACATCAGAGCCTACACTTCAGAGTCTTCTGGAGTGTCTTGCTTTTGTTCATTAGAACTTGTGTAGCGCAGAAGCGAAACTAATTCTCTTCTAATGCCTTGGTCACACCATTCATCAGAAGCATAACCTATTTGTTAAATAATAAAAAATAACAAACATTAGCGTATCAAAATTGTTCATACAAACATACTCATTTGTTATCATCAAAACTCAGAGATAATATTGCAGAATCAAATCTTGTTCTAACAAGTGAGTCCCCCTATCTTATGGGTCATCTTAACTCTACATGGTGTTTAATCATATTCATATCAATCATTGATATGGGGTTTCCCTTCTTACCATTTCAAGAATGCACAAATATCACATAACATCAAACTGGAAATCCCTTGACTACCCAATTCCAATATCACTAAATCATATGACATAAACTAGAATTCCCCGAATATCCAAATCCAGAATCAATAATCCACCCAAGTGTCAGCATACATATGCATACCCATACCCATGTGAGAGAGAATCCCAAAGTAGTATAACCTACCTCTAGGCCATGCAAGGTCACCCTCGATGAGTAACCAAGTGCCTAACATCAAGAGAGTTGCACAAGCACACTGCACGATAAGTCAAATAAGTAATTAAGTGATTTATGTGACACCCCAAAAATCTAGATTAATTATTTAATTGATATAGTGTGAATATTGTTGATTATTGACGAATATATAAATTATTGTGATTTAGATGATGCACTGTGGTGTGTCGGTGATACAATATTATGTGGTAATGTTGGAATAAGATAAATATGAGGTTTTTATGAAGATGTGGCGCCCTTATTAGTGATTTGATTTGATTTATTTTTGTAGAATATTGTAATACCTGAGAAAATTAATGAAGTCGTCACCATTATTTATCTGTCCTAATGACGAGAAACCTAATGGAAAAACCCTAAAGTCAAAGATAAGACGGTCGTTGTAACTAAGTTAAGAGTTCGGGAGTCAATTAAGTAAGGGGAAGGTGTTAGGCACCCCTCACCTCTTTTGTACTCAAAGGGAACTTTCTCTAGATCTAGGGTTAAGTATGTCTTCTAAGGTTTGTTATCTGCCTAATGCCTAAGTTTATTTTATTTATTATTTACAAAAAAGAGAAGATATTTTAATTATTGCTCGCCATATTTCTCCCTTTGCCTACGTATCCTCGGGGGAGTGAAGAGGAATTAGAGTACCGTATTTTGTAAGGATTTAGTTAGTATTTTTTAATTTATGAAAATGATTTGATCTTGAATTGAAATTAGACGCACATGGACGTAGAGGATTAATTTGATCGCGCATAGGCGAAAAACTCGACTGTCACACGGAGCTAAAAAGAAATTTGATATATTGAATGACTTTTAAATGTTTTGAATATTTTTTTTGTAATTAATTAGTGACAAAGTGAATTATTTACAAGTTGATTTTTGAATTAGTCAGAAAATGTACACGTTTTTCTTTGTATATTTAGATTTTTTATTATTAGCATTTTTTAGTAGAAACTTTATAAACTAATAGACCAAAACTAATAGACTAAAATAAATATATACATCAATGCTTTTTTGTATTCTTATAATGATAAAATTTAAATTAATTTAAAATAAACAACCATTTACCATTAATCTAATTAGATTCCCTAAAACCTAGATAAAAACTAAGTAACTAAAATAAGTAAAATCAACCAGGTATGGGTGCTACATAAATTAGAATTAGAATGGTGTATTTAAAAAAAAAAAGGAGGCCCAACAGGCAAGACCACACCAATTGAATTCTATGATTTAGATGTTTATAAAAATATTGATAAAATAATAACAAGAGAAAAAAACTCCTGAATGCAGCATTTCTCTTGAAAACACTTATTTACACAAAACAAACAACAAATTGACTTTTTCAATGATATCAAACAACCAATTATAATAGGACACGTGCTATAGAATTATAAATAAATAAATAAAATGAAGGAATATACTAATGTGATGTAAAGTAGAAACGAAACACACAAAGCCAATCTTACCCTCTTTTTCGTCTGCGCAATTTCCTCCTTCTTATTTCTCAAACCCAACAAACAATGAACCAACAATTATACACTAACTCAAACAAACATCACACAGAAAAAAAGGCGGCGGAATGTGTGAGTTAGAAGTGTCGGATTACGGGAATGCTGTTGTCGACGGCGAGTGCGGTGGTCATCGAGTTGTTGAAGTTTGTGTTGGAACAGAGTTGAATGATTGTGGGTTGGGTTTGTTCGTCGATTTGCGGATCTCGTTGACGGGGCTGCTTTGCCGAGTTGTTTGATGGTTCGATGAAAGTACAATTAGTCGGAGCGGCCTTGCGTGCTGGTTGTGTTAGTGTACAAGAATCAATGATGAACAAGAATGAATTTATCTGCCGTAAAAGCTGCATGAGAAATAAAAATGTTGTTGTTTATGATATTTCCAACTAGTGTATTTATATACAAAGAAAATGAATGTCAGATAGACTCTAATAAAGTAGACTTAATGACTAAGTTATCAAAACAACTATAAATACTAAAATATCATTTAACATCGTTCCTTAATTTATGATTTCTAATCAAAACTAACTACATCAATTTCATTCCTTAAGCAAAGAAATTGATATGTCTTGATTGTCTTTGTCGTGATATCTATCAGCTGCTTCTAGTACATCGTTCTGGACTTGACTTCTTAGAAAATGATATTTGTCTCAATATGCTTACTTCTCGCGTGTAGTACTGGATTTTTGGCAAAATTAACTGTAGACTTGTTATCAATCATCAATTTCAGAGGCTTATCTATCTAGATCTTCATATCCTGCAATAAATTCAGAAGCCACACAACTTAACATGTAACTACAACACCTGGAATATACTTAGCTTCACACGTTGATAGAGCAACAACAGACTACTTCTTGGAACACAAAGAAATGGGTCCTCCCAGAAACTTAAACAAGTACCCAGAAGTACTTTTTCTGTTTTTCTGGAACATGTTTGTAACATATAGAACCAAACACCTTCATATGACTAACACTTTTCTTGTCTCTAGTCCACTTTTCTAAAAGAACAATTTTCTTCAGCTTCTTCATTGGATACTTGTTGAGCACATATGGTGACGTGGCTACAACTTCTCCCCACAAGTTATAAGGTAGCTTCTTCTCTTTCACAATACTTCTGGTCATATAAAGCAAAGTACAATTTCTTCTTTCAGTAAGACTATTATGTTGAGGAATATAAAGAGCAGTAACCTCATGCTCAATTCCATTCTCATCACAGAACTTCTGAAACTATGTAGAGTTATACTCACCTCCACCATCCGTTCTGAGAATCTTCAGCTTCTGACCACTTTGTTTCTCAGCCTTCATCTTAAACTTCTGAAACTCGGTAAACACCTCATGTTTAAACTTTATGAGTGTTACCCACGACATTCTTGTGAATTCATACATAAAAGACACAAAATATTTATTTCCTTCAAGTGAACATTCTGAAAATGATCCACACACGTCAGAATGTACTACTCCTAAAGTATGTTTTGCTCTTGGAGTTACTTCTAACATAAATGGTAATCTGGGTTGCTTACCTTTCATGTATATCTCACATGATTTCTCAGGCTTCACAATCTTTGGAATGTCACATACGAGCTTCTTAGAACTTGAATGCCCTAAGCTTCTATAGTTCATATGCCCCAACCTCTTATGCCACAGCTTACTATCAGCTTCTTTTAAACTAAGACATTATGCTTCTTATGTCTCCACATTCACCTTTAATGTTCTGTTGTTTCTCTGCTCATATTCCATAATCAACTTCTGATTGGAATCATACAACTTCAAAAGATTGTCCTTCATAATAATTGAGAAACCTTTTTCAATGAGCTGACCCACACCATCAGATTGCTCTTAATTCGAGGAACATACCAAACATCCTTGATCAGAACGATCGTTCCACTCTTCACTTTAACTTTGACATTTTTCATACCTTCTGCATTAAGGTACTTATCATCAACACATCTGATTTTTTTCCTCCTTCTAGAGTCAAAATCTATCAGACATTATTTCTTTCCAATCAAGTGATTTGAACAGTCAGTGTCCATATACCATCAGTCTGCCAAACATTTTATATCAGACTCAAAAGTCATCAATAACACATGTTCATCATTAGAATCTCCTCTGACTATATTTGCTTCTTTTGATCTCCTTCTCTTATTTGACCAGCAATCTTTAGTAAAATGACCAAACTGCTTACAACAATAACATTGAACCTTCTTCTTGTCAAACTTTTCCTTTACCCTTATGAGGTTTCTTCTCATCAGAAGTAGAAGTTTCTGAATTTTAGAATCTATCACCACGTCTATTCTTGGTTTCTGACTAAGAATGCTTCTGGTCATTCTTAACAAAATAAGCCTTCAGAGCTTGCTCAACTTCCTTCTCAGAAGTTCTTTCAGTCAATCGTAACTCATGCACCTCTAAACTCTTTGCAGCTCTTCTATTCTCATGGTTTCCAAATCTCTAGAATGTTCAATTCCTACAACAATGTAATCAAATTGAGGAATAAGTGACTTCAATATCTTCTCAATGATTACCTTTTCATAAAGGGTTTATCCATAAACTTTCGTCTCATTAGTGATCAGAATCATTCTAGAGATGTACTTATAAATCTTCTCATTATTCTTCATGTTGATATTCTCATATTGCTTTCGTAGGGACTGAAGTTTCACCTTTTTCACTGATGCGTCACCTTCTCAAACACATTCTCATCCACACACTAATCAATGAAGAATAACGCCTTGTGATATTTCTTCCTCTTATCTTTCTATGCGTTTCTTTGCTCTCCCGTTGCGTTTTATGCAACTAGAACATAACCTTCGATAACAAGCTCAAGAACATATTGAGCACTGAACAACACACGCATCTGAATCATCCATCTGTTTCGGTTCTTGCCATCAAAAACAGGATGTTTGGTACTCAGACTACCGTTTTCATTCATCCTTAACCTTGTACAACTCATTCAGATCTCACAAGCACAGTGTTTCTCAATCCCACAGAATCAGGAAAAAAAAGTGTTTCTGTTACAATTTTGTTCAAAGATTCAACACGAACCCAGAACCAAAATCAATCACACAAACGCTCATGTTTCACTCGTGTTTTCCTGTGGATCAGAACCACAACTCTAAATACCAATTTGTTAGTGCACAAGAGGAATAAAATGTTGTTGTTTATGACATTTACAACTAGTCTATTTATACACAAAGAAAATGAATGTCACATAAGCCTTAATAGAATAGACTTAATGACTAACTTATCAAAACAACTAGAAATACTAAAATACTCTTTAATAGATTGATGTTTGTGTGGTTGTGTGCGTCATCAAATGTTGTAAGGTTTACCACCGAGATTTATTTAGAATTTCTTCTGATTTGATTTTCTGATTTCCCCTGTTCCGAATTATGTCATTGTTTCCATCACTTTGTATTATGAATTTTTTGATTTGTTGTGTTGGGTTTGACAATGGTGATTGGAAATTGTATTAAGTGAATGTTGTCGTTATACGGTGATTTGTTGGTTTGACAATGTAGTTATACGGTGAAGGCTATGAATTGTTATAATTATTGATGATTTATGAAGGTATTGTAGGGATGACTTAAAATTTCAAGTTAAAAGGACATGGTTCTTTGTAGTTTGAGTGGAAATATGTGGATGGTAGTAATAGTTTTCTTTTGAAAACAAAAGGCGAGGATGGTGGTGATATTTACGTGAAAGAAAAGGACTAGGTGCAGGGAAGTGAAAGAATGTACCAAGACCAGATTGAAAAAAAGTTCTGTGTATAATATGAGAACAAGAGTTTATAGGTTAGAGTTAACCTCCCTCATTTGTGGTCTCTGTGTGTATCTATTTAAAGTGTAAATTTTAAGTTAAAATAAAAAGGTAATTTAATCAATAGTAACTAAAAATTAAATCTAATTTAATTTAATTTTGATTTCTTGGCACATTTTATCAATCACATTAAAATCTTCTCTAAAATTATTTGCTTGTCCATGAAGATATAAAAAGTGCACTAAATAACAAATTAAATTTAAAAACATTTTTTTTTTGGATTTTTAAGCTATAAAATACATAAAATGATAATTTAAAATAAAAAATAATATTTTAAAAAAATGTCTAAAACAAAAAACGAAAATTGAATTTAAATAATGAAAAAAATACCTTTTTTATATTTTTTGTGATTTAACAATAATGTTAATAAAGTTTGAAATAAAGGAAATAAAAAGAGAAAAATGTCAAAAAGTGCGCGAGGTGGGGTTTGAACTCGGAACCTCTCACACTTACAATGCCTTATACATGTTCTTTTATCAATTATGATATCTCATTTATTCGAAATAAAATGGAGCAAGAAAACATATGTGGGTTAGAAGGGTGTTACAAATTACGCCCAAGTGGATACATGATCCCATCTGTTATGAGTAACAAAGTGACATTGTCTATATGGGGTAACGACCTTATCAATCATAGATACACATGCGTGTTAATGGCAAGTACAAAAAGACCTATATGACTGCACGAGTCCACTGGGCGAAAACACTACCGAGTAACCAAGTGAATTACGCCTATGTGGCTGCACAAACCTGCTAGAGGTGAGTAACCAAGTGTGGAGGCATACATGGCCACACAATCCCATAATAGTGATAATTCAGATGAGTATCCAAGTGATTGTATGTATTGTCAGGCCCCACAAGCCCACCATATTGATAGCTCATATGTGTATCTGCAAGAGAATTACCACATAATAGTATATACCCACTACATATTCAAGCATATCCAAACAAATCATTTTCAAACGTTCAATTGGAATAAACAGACTACGGGGAAAATGTGTTTGAGAAAAAGGTAAAAATTTCAAGAAAGAGGACCAACGATCTAAACATTTAGATCAGAAGAAATATGAGTATGAAAATTCACTTGAATCAAAACTCAATTCTTCAGATGGCGCCAATGTTCGGTTAGGAACTAGAAATGAAAGGTTAGATAATGAAGTTGTGTCTTGTTGCAGTGGATCTGTATTTCTGATGCAATGGAGAGAGGGCGGACCTGCATGGTTAACACTCAACACCCATATTAGTGAGAGAAATCAAAGGAAATGTGTGAGTGAGAATATATTTAAATACCTAAGATGACACATTTTACCCTTATATATTAAGAATGGTTGAAACTGTTCACGTTTGGTATGACGTGTTATGCATGCAACTGTCCAACTGAATTAGACAGTAATTAATGGCGTGAAGTATGATATTGTCTGCTTCTGACCAAACAAAAGTATATTTATTATGTGCACCATTTAACTAGAGATTTATTTTTTGGGCCTTTTATTATGGGCCTCACAAACATCCTAGAAAAGATCCATTGCTTTAAGTCATCAATATATTAAGGGGATTGCTCTTTTCACCCTTATGTGTGCTCCCCCACCACCGTGAAAAGTCACAATTGTCCCTAATGTCCGGAGATGCATCTTTGTACGCACCTTTTTTTAACCATTCCTTAGAGCAAATTGATGAGGCACCATATTATGACATTTAATCCGGAGATGCATCTCTGTATGAATCTTTTTTTAGTTATTCCTCAGAGCAAATTGATGAGGCACCCTATTATGCCAAAATTTAATCTGAAGATGTATCTCAATATGCATAAAAGGTAAGTTCGAAGATGCATCTCCGTAAACATCATTTATTCAAAAATTGGTGGGTGATAAGTTTTTCCTTTGCAGCATCTCATAGATTCAAACTTTTCCATCTCATCAATTTGATTTGGTAAGTTTTATAAAATTATTTCTCTTTTTATGTTTTGATTTATAGTTAGTTGTTTATACTACATTAATTGTTTAAGGTACATTAGATAGTAGTGGAAAGGAAACATGTAGCATACAAGGATACACATTGACATTTGTTTGGAGGATTAGGGCAACAATGACATTTTTGTCATAATTGAGAATCACATTTTTTTCCAAAGATGCATCTCAGAATTTTCTCAGTTCTATTTTCGTAGTTATATCTCCAAATTTGTCACATTCTGAAATTTGGTTGATTTTGTGGTTTTTGTGGATTTGTCCTGACATGTTGTTTTTATCCGTGTTTGTTTGTAACACAGGTGCAGTGACTGAAAATAACCCTGACTGAATTAGGCTCGGTCGTGTGTTCCAAACCACGTAAGTACGGTGTGAGAGGGCCGCAATCAAGACCATGAGGCCATAAGTCAATGATAACTCATTTGAAGGTTCGTATCGTCGAGGTTCCCAACCATCTAATTACGTTTCTCGTAGCCGCCTCTCTCAGACATCTATTTCACGAGACTGCGAGTCCTCGATAATGCAAAAATACTAAGATTTGTGTGATTTTTGATGCGTTCGAATAAAAACATTAGAATACATTAAAAGTATTTTTGAATTTCAGAAGTATATAATACCCCTTAAAGATAAAAAAAAACATTTTCCCTATTAATCTATCGACCAAAACGAATAAAAGAAAGTTTTAATTTTTAAAATATAAAAAATAAGAAATCTGCATTTAAATTTAAAAAAATTAAAGTTTGAATTCATTTGACTATTATATGAGAGTAATTTAATTTAATTTAGACAAAAAAATATATATAAATGACCCATCTAAAACGAAGAGTTTTGATTAGTTCAATCACCACCCTCACAGAATAGTGTACGAATGTATCATCACGAAACTGCAGGATATATACTCAACAGTAGGTACGAAAAAAAACTAAGCCCAATAAAAACAGTACAACTGTCTTCGTTTCTTTCGTGTACAATAAGTATATCCTTATTTGCCCCCTTTTTCCTGTCTATGATTTCTAGGTTTTCTCTTCCGCCATTGCCGAGCTCCTGCGTACTCTTCTCCATCGGCTCCGCTCTCAGATAATCTCTATCCCACCAATCAAACTCAAATCCGTCGATTTCTCCACCCTTCTTTTGGAAATATTGTGGCTTTCTTGCTGAATCGCTTTTTGTAGCAGTTCGAGGTAAGTTTCTTCTATTTTTCACGATATCTTTTCAATTTTCGACTGGTTGTTTTTATTTTTTGTGTCCGTGCTTCGCTGGTTAGCATCACTCCCTTTTCATCTGCCGCATTATTTTACCCTAATTTGGCCACATACTTGGTTGCTACTTATAATCTGATGCTTGAATGCACATCTACTGCTAGTTGCTGGCTTATTGTTGTTATTTTAGTCTTCGTATATTTCTTCAAGGATTGAAGCTAGTTGCTTTCATACAAATAAAATTGGAATGATACAAGCAATGATAGCTTCATGTTGTGTTCAAATTGCAGTGAAGAAGAAGCTGGTTCAAATGAGCAAGTATGGCTTGAATCTCAGGCCCGCTAAGCCGAAAAAACAGCTTCCAAAGCCTTCAATCGCCCTTCCTTTTGGCTTCAATGAAGATGATGATAATAATGTAGAGAGAGAAATTGCTATCCAGGCTAGCAAGAGTAGAAGTCTCAAGGATGTACGTTGTTGACCTTACATTTTAATCATGTCGAGGTTGTTATGAATATTTTATTTATTTGTACAGATTATGATCTTGCTGTCTGTTGTTTTTTTTTTCTTCTTTTTTTTCCCTTTAAGGTCGAGGAGCAACAAAAGAAAGCGTTGGAAGAAGATCCGACCATATTTGACTATGATGGGGTCTATGACAAAATGAAAGAGAAAGTTTCCCGTCCATTGATACAAGATCGTGAAGAGAGAAAGGTACTGTTACAGTTCTTAGCATTGTTTTCAAATTTCTGCCAACCATTTTATTATGATTATAGCTCAGTAGAGAATAATAAAGGACAACCAATGCCAAGTTTCATAATAATTATATGTCTCATAAGAATCAGCACGATAATAAAGTAAGTGTAACAAAGACGTGGATGTTACGGTGCATGTGTGATAAGACTCGGCAAGATAAAGTTAGAAATGAAAATATCAGAGAGAGTGTTGGGGTAGCGCCTATAATAGAGAAGATGGTGGAAAATAGACTTGGTGTTGGTATGTAGAGAAAAGACATATAGATCATGTGGTAAGGAGAGTAGATCAGATGAAGAGAAGTCAAACAACTAGAGGAAGAGGAAGACCTAGAAAGACTATAAAAGAAGTTATTAAGAAAGATCTCGAGATGTCATTGATAGAACATTATGGCGAAAGTTGATCCTTGTAGCCGACCCCACTTAGTGGGATAAGGCTTAGTTGTTGTATGTGATTTGTGATAGAAGGTGCATATTCACATACTTAAATGACGGATCCTAGTAAAGTTGACCGTATCTTTCTCTTTGTTTTGTTTTCTTTTTGATGAAAAAAATGTTTTCATTGGTTTAGAGAGGGATGAAAGTAGTGAAAGTAGTCATGTGTCTGTTCCTTTCCAATAGTTCAGTTTAACATTCTTGAAGGCTAATACTCAAATTTTTTCATTTTGGGTCATTTGTAAAATAACATTGTTACTCATTAAACTTTAATCATTTGTTGCAGCCAAAATATATTCAAAACCTAATTCAGAAAGCAAAAGAGCGAGAGCAGTATCGTGAGATTGTGTATGAGAAAAAGATTGCCAAGGAGAGAAGCAAAGACGATCATCTCTTTGCTGACAAAGACAAATATATCACAGAAGCATATAGAAAAAAGCTTGCTGAGCGAGAGCAACAGATGGAACTCGAACGTCTACGGGAACTTCAAGAGGAAAGAGAGGATGTATGTTCCTGCTTTTTTTAATTAATCCAATTATACTTATTGTTTTCATATCTCTTCTTGTTGCCAATCTGATTGGTGATGGATTTTAAAATGATCTATTGTTTTCCTTTCTTTCTCCCTCGATTTTTTTCAATTTATTTGGTATTCTTGTTTATGGTTGAATTCCTATTTCTATATTTAAATTGCTGACATATTTTGTTTTAATTATTTGCATAGGTTACGAAGAAAAAGAACTTTTTGGTTGACTTTTATACAAACCTTGATAAAAATGTTGCTTATGGTGCAAAAGATGCTCAAAGGAGAAAGCGTGACAGTCAGGCCGAAAATAGAGTTCCAGAGACACATGAGGAAATGAACCCTGATGCATCAAATCAGCAGCAGGATGGTAATACCGATGAAGAACATTCATTGGCTAAGGAAACTTCACCGGCAGAGTCTTCAGGGAAAAAGATTGGCGATCAGGGTGAAACTTCCCATCTTTCTAATAGAAGTGCCAGTCCCTTGGATATGAAGCCAAATCTTGCAGCTTCTTCAGAAGAAAAAAGTGCAGTTGAGGAGCCATCAGCTTCACAGCCAAATCCGGAGCATCACAAAAGAAGTCAAGATGCTGTGGCTGCAGCAAAAGAGCGTTTTCTGGCACGTAAGCGAGCAAAGCAGCAGTGAACATATACCTGCAAAGCAACCGCGAACATATACCTGCCTGTTGCTCAGAGATGTCTAGTTACACATACCGGGTGCTTTAGTCTTTTGTAATTGATTTAATACCCATAATGTTATGTTACCTTCGATCCTAAGGAACTTAGAATCATAGAATGAACTGTTGCCTGGTTGTAGTGTAAGATGTTTTGCCAATTTTATGGTTTCTCTCTCTTTTGTGATGCAATTTTTCTTTCTGGATCAAACCTCAATCCTCACTTGGTTGAGTAACCTGAGATTGCATAGTTGAAGGTGCTACTTATGTCTATTTTGCACTGTGAATAAATCTTTGCTTTAGAATTTAGGGTGCTTTATTGTTGTTGACTGGATGAAACCAAGTCGTTATATAGCAGAGAAATACAGAGATGTTCCTGTCATGCTATGTTGTCTTCTACCCTTTCTATTTTCAATGCACAGTTGTTAAGAGTTTCCATAAATTAAGTCCATGCATGTATTTATAGAGGAAGCATACTCTCCAATTTTCAAAAGAAATGAGCAAGTTTATTAGTTTATGATTATAAATTTGTTGAGACTGGTTACTATGGTATATGTTTATGCTTAAGTTTATAATTTTTCTTGCTAAGGAAGGAATAAACCATATGCAACCACGTGTGAGCTAAGTTGTACTCGCTATCCTATAGGAAGTGCACACCAATTGTTGTGTAATTTCGTATCTGACTTAAAAGTTGTTTATATTTCTCTGTCTTAATTATTTCTAATGAAGTAGGCAGTGACGTATGTGAGCAACAACACTACAAGACAACAAGTCTAATTTAACAACAATACTAACAATATCTGATCACAATCAATGAGCCAGATATTTTGATGACCAAAATAAAACTCAAGTCAATTAAAATAAATTATTCTCATTCTATGACTATAAATACACAGGCAAAAGAAGCAGCCTCAAATATCTGCACAACAACTAGGAATAGAGCTTCTACAAAGCCAAAAAAATGGCACAAGTGGATAACAAGTGAGCAACAAACAGATTCTAGCTTCAGGTTACATAACTGGTAATCCAAAACAAACAGACATGCATTTGAAAAACTCTACCATTACCTTACAACTTCCTTTAGACGCTGCTTCAGAATCTGTGTCGGTTAAGAATCTTGTTTTATCTTGTGATCCTTACATGAGAGGAAGCAAAAGAACAGACAGAAATAGCCTCTTTTCTTCCCTCTCTCCTGATTCAGTAAGTACATATAAGGATTCATTACATATGTTGTCTCCTCTAAAGAATTAATTTTGTGATGTTAAAATGTTTATTTCAGCCAGTTGTTGGATATGGAGTATGCAAAGTGTTGGATTCTAAACATCCAAATTTCAAAAAAGGAGATTTGGTTTGGGGATTCACCAAATGGGAAGAGTATAGCATCATTACAAAAACTGATAGTTTTATCAAAATTGAGCATACTGATGTACCTCTTTCCTATTATACAGGATTGCTTGGTAAATTGTTTGAGACTTTTACTCTTAGTTAGTTGCAATATTATATATGCATGAGAAGTATATAATAATAACTAGATGTTATGTTAATTATATGCACATATATGTGTAGGTATGCCCGGTATGACTGCTTATGCAGGTTTCTATGAAGTTGGTTTTCCTAAGAAAGGAGATTATGTTTTTATCTCTTCAGCATTTGGTGCTGTTGGTCAACTTGTTGGTCAATTAGCAAAATTGTTGGAAATATAAGGTACAAATTTGCATTTTTATTTGACAAGAGTAATTAATTCAAAACAGATTTGTAGGGTGAAGATTGTCCTCACTTACAAACACATTTTGATGTTATATATTGTCTGATGTGAGTCTCTTAACACACTCCTCACGCCCAGAATTGGACACCTAGAGGACGTAAATAAATGGTGGGTGGCCCAATCACGAAAACCTGATAACAGGTGGCCTACGGGATCTTAAACGAGACTCTTAATACAGTGACAAAAAATGTGGTTGGGCCTAATTCATTCATACAAAAACATTTTGTAGAGTGAGGCATCAGGTGTTTTATGTGATGCAAAGGTACCACTCAAGTTAAAGGGAAAGTTTTATCGGACTGCAGTAAGATCTGCGATTTTGTACGGAACAGAATGTTGGGCGGTTAAGAACCAACATGAGAATAAAATAGGTGTAGCGGAGATGAGGATGCTGCGGTGGATGTGTGGTAAGACTCGACGGGATAAAATTAGAAATGAAATTATTAGAGAGAGTGCTGGAGTAGCACCTATTGTAGAGAAGATGGTGGAAAATAGACTTAGGTGATTTGGGTATGTAGAGAGAAGACCTGTAGACTCTGTAGTAAGGAGAGTAGACCAGGTGGAGAGAAGACAAACAATTCGAGGAAGAGGAAGACCCAAAAAGACTATAAGAGAAGTTATCAAGAAGGATCTCGAAATTAATGATTTGGATAAAAGCATGGTCCTTGATAGAACATTATGGCAAAAATTGATCCATGTAGCCGACCCCACCTAGTGGAATAAGGCGTAGTTGTTGTTGTAGAGTGAGGATTGTTCTTTCTTATAAGCAGATGTTCAAGTCTTATATTATATGTGGTACTGTTAACAAATATAATTATACTCTATAAGCACTCACTAGAGATGACCTTGAAAGTGATAATAATTTGAAAAAAATAAATAAATCACATGCAGTCACATGTGTCAGACACCCGACACAAGTTTGCTCAGAGATGTATTGAGATCACAATTGATTGTTTTGTTTTCATATGTAAATAAGGTTGACATTTTGAAGAGCAAGTTTGGGTTTGATGAGGCTTTTAATTACAAGGAGTTACAAGACCTAGATGCAACATTGAAGAAGTAAGTGCATAACTAGTATTTAGCTTAGTTATTCAAAAACTAATTATCTTGTACTTAATGCTTAACATATACAATTTTTGTGTTCTGTTTTTAATTGTTGACAGATACTTTCCTGACGGGATTGACATATATTTTGACAATGTTGGTGGAGACATGCTTGAAGCAGCACTTGTTAACATGAGACGGCTCGGTTGAATTGTGGTGGCCGGAATGATCTCGCAGTATGAACTTGATGAACCTCAGGGGATTAAAAACTTGGTCAACATTGTATATAAGCAAATCAAAGTAGACGCATTCACAGTATATGATTACTATCATTTATATCCAAAGTTTTTGGAGACAATTTTGCCTTATATTAGGGAAGGGAAGATAACATACGTTGAAGATATAGCTGCATTGAGAGTGGACCAGCTGCATTAGAAGCAATGTTCACTGGCAAGAGTAGTGGCAAACAAGTGATTTTACTTGCTAATGAATAACTTGGTGTTGACTTAATTCCATTTCATTTGGTTTTAGATTTGCAATGTAACTCTAATTTCAAAAAGTTGTGTTGTGAGTAACAAATAGATTGCTATCCTGTGTAAGGCATTAGACATATATACTAATAGACCTATGTTTTTCATTTATTTCAGTATGTTATACCTAAACTGAAAAATGGCAATATTATTATATCAAATATGATTGAATTCAGAAATTCATCAATATATGTTTGAATTTTTTATTGTTATTGTTATTGCTATTGTGCGTTTATTATTAACCGAATTAAAAGTTAGTAAGACCAATATTTTAAAATTCGATAGAGTCACGTGATCAAGAGATCGATGGGCGAAACAAAAAGTTATTGATTGAACTGCATGACTCACTTAGATAAAATCATATATTTCGACGATTAAGTTGTATATCTATTAAATTGGATTAGACTAGAAGATTCTATCTAAAAAGTTATAAAAAAAGACTGACATTAAAAAGGTAAAAAAAAAATACCATAGGGAATTGATTTTCCACATTTAATAAACTTTTGATTTGATTTGTATATTTTACATGTCTAATTGATATTACTAAAGTTATATTTGAATAGCATAAAATAAACAAATGAAAATGAGTGGAATGGAACAAATGAAAGAAGGAAAAATTTTAAGACGAAACAAGATAAATTTTTCATTCCCTCCAAATCGGAGGAGAAGAAAAATATGAATAAGTGATCGAATGAAATTGAATTCATATCAGTTCCATCCGATTTTAAATAATTCAAAGAATAGAGTACCACTCAATTCCATTCAATTTCCATAGAATCCAAACAAAGTGTAAGTAAGGTAGAAACAAAGGAATCGTCAATAATTTGCGCGCGCGTTTGCATAAAACTTGATCAACTTTGAAATAGAAACGGGAAGTAGAAGATTGACGAGAAATGGAGGGAAAGTCGATGATATCAGAATCACAACCAGAAAGCGCGATTCTACTCACCAAAATCAAAGGTTCTTCTTCTTCTTCATCTTCATCTTCTTCACAAAAATCATACATCTAATTTTCCTAAACCTAAAATTTCAAACTCATTCGTTTCTTAACTCAGAATTCACTCGAGGTTTATTGGTGAATCTCAGCAACAAACACTCACCGATCATTCTCATCGATCGATTCAGAAATCACTGCACCCTTCCAGATTCCATCTGGTTAATTCCTTTCGAATCCGAACTCTCTCTCAATCTTATTTATCCGATCGCATTCTTCATCATTCGTCATTTGTGTTTTTAACTTCTCTGTTCTTCAATGCAGTTTCTGTAGTTCCAATTTGCCGTGTGACAAGGAAGTTCTCACACTTTGCAAGGAAACGCACGTTCACAGACTAGGTCATTGAGTAAACTGAATTTGCTCATTGTTCTGTTGTGTTATTGTTCTCTAGGTTTTGAGTTTTTGTTTTGTTGCTTTTAGATGTCATGTTGAGAGTTCTGCTGATTGTTCAGAAGCTTTTGCAAGAGAACAAACATAGTTCCAAGAGAGATATTTATTACATGCATCCGTCTGTGTTTTTGGGTGAGTCTTCTGAATTTTGCAACATGGATCATATAGTTGATATTTTATTCATTTTCAATCGGTAATAACCTCTGTAGCACTTGACACCTCTGAAAAAATGCGCGTCAGTGTCCGTGTCGATGACTCAGTATCAATGTTTGGTGTCCGTGGTAATGACTGTCATGAATTACTGGGATGTCTTATGACAATTTTTTGTGGAAATATTATATTTAGATTCTTCATTGTATTCAGGCTTAATTTATCATAATCTTATACATGGGATTGGTTAAAGTTGGTGGCGTGGTTGCTATATTGTTAGTTCTTGAAAGATGAACTTTATTTGTAGGGTAAAGGTTTATTTCGTTTTTGGCAGATACTGACTTCCTTTTCATGTACTCTTCTATTTATTTTCGTATTGCAGACCAATCAGTTGTGGACCATGCTATTAATGATATATGTGTCCTTATGCAGTGCAGTCGCCATAACCTCAATGTGGTAGATTTTTTTCTCAATTTATTTCTGTTTTTCTTTTCTTTTGGTTCTCTTATATTTGGTGATTAAAAACTTGATATAAGTTTTATGCCATGCTTCTCTTGCTGCAATACTCTTTTCAAATAGCAAGCTGACCACGTATTTTCATTTTAATTTTTGTAGGTTTCTGCCGGGAATGGGTACTTAATGAGATCACACTCAATGGGAAATGCACTTTCCTGTCAGAATTTGTTTTATATGAATAATTATGATAGTTTTATTTTCACTCAGGATACTTTTTTGTGATGTGTACACTGTACAATTTTATATAAACATAGTATCACTACCGATGCTTTGAATCCCTGCCCTGATGCATCTAAAAGTTATGAACTTTAAATGATACATAGTTTTTATTTCATTTCTTTGGAATTCTGAGATCTTCTCTTGGTTTCATTGATTTCATTAGATATCATAATTCATAATGATGTCAGTGATAAAATATTAATCCATTATGCTTTTTCCTACTCCGTGCTTGAAACATTAACGGGGCTGCCATATGTGGGATTCACTCATTTAAATTTGTATCTCTGCTGCATTAGCAGTTATTAATCATATTTTTCAATGCTGGTGGGTCTGGCTCCTATTCAAATAAGACTAAATGGATCAAATTTGTTTCTGCTATAGGTTAGTTATGGGCTGGATAAGATTTGTCGAAGGAAAAAAGATATTTGACTGCATCAGTTCTCCCAACACTGTAAGAACTAACCTTAATGTAGTAATTCATTTTTACTTGTTAAATTACATGCAGACATTTAGCTTTTCTGCAGGCTCACCCTATTCCGGTTTATGTCGAAGAAATTAAAGGTATCCTATTTTCTGGGTGAACCTGCATCTGTTTAGCTTTCTTCTTCTGATTATGTTTTCTACATATTAACTTAAATAAAAAGTGACAACAGCCGAGGATAAACATTGCTTAACTCTTGTCCATAGATATCGTGAGTGTTGCTCAGTACATATTAGTTGTTGAGAAAGAATCAGGTGAACAAATGCTTTTATATTTTATGGGGAAAATGAGGATAAACCTTGAGTTTTTTTTTTAATACTTTCTATTGAAAAGATAGTCAACGTTGAACTTGCAGTTTTCCATAGATTAGCAAATGACCAGTTCTGCAATTCAAACCATTGCATTGTCATCTCTGTAAGCAATTTTCTGCAGAGCTTAGCTTATTTTGCTTCCGTACTACCTTTGTTTGAATTCTATCTTTGTACAGGGAAGAGGCTACCCTGATATTCCTACAAGAAGGTGTGAAAAATCTCTTCCACTCTCTTAAGATATCATGCTGTCAAGACATATATGCCAGCTTGCCTTTTTGTAGTGCATAATATGAATCCGTCTAGTTGTGTCCACTGTTGGAAATATACATACTTGGTGTTTTTTTATTTTATGCATTTTGTATTCTAACAGGTTTTTGCGGCTTTTGGTTGAGAATTTGCACATACCTGCTTATTGCTTGGTGGATTGTGATCCTTATGGCTTTGATATCTTAACCACTTACAAATTTGGCTCAATGGTTAGTATTTGCAAGTTTATTATTGGATCAGAAGTACTTCAACATGCATATCATTAGCTACAGGACTCCCAACCTGTAATATATTGGATTGTTGAGTGGATTGAATTTCTGTCTAATGATCAAGTTTCCTTTTCGTAGTCTGTTTGACTGATCCATTTCTCACTGATCTTTTAGCAAATGGCTTATGACACGAAACATCTTCGTGTCCCAGAGATATACTGGCTTGGAGCTTTTCCTTCAGATTCTGAGAAATACTTTGTTCCAAAGCAGTGCCTCCTTCCTTTGACTGCTGAAGGTAACCATGGATATTACTTGTAGTGCTTCATATTTGCAGAGTTACCGATTTTATCTAATAAATTTGGTGTCTCTGATATTCATATTAGATAAGAGAAAAATTGAAGCCATGTTGCTTAGATGCTACCTGCAAAGAGAGGTCCCACAATGGAGGTATATTCATAAACATTCCACGATATATGTCCTTTTCTTTTCCTACTGGTTTGAGATTTTATAGCGTGTTTAATGTTAGTGTTTCTATGAAGGTTGGAGCTCAAAATGATGTTGGAGAAAGGAGTGAAGTTTGAGATTGAAGCTTTATCTGTGCACGCACTTTCATTCTTGACAGAGTCTTATATACCATCCAAACTTCATGGTCAAGTTAACATCTAGTGTGTTCCAGAAATGGGTTTGCGCACAGGTTGCACACATTTATTATGCTTTTGGGAAGGTCAATTCTCCCCTCAAATCGATACAAATGTTTTATTGCGTTCCACGATTGTTGTTAGTGCAAAGGTGATGAATTTGAGGAAGAAGATGAAAGGGAATAAATGCAATAGAGGCTGACACAAATGATTGGAGAATTGATTGATTAATAATGTAAACCTAGTACACCTATTTATACACAAATAAGGATGCCACATAGGCCCTAATCAAAAACTTATCTACAAATAACAAAATACTAAATTATCCTCTAATACCATCCCATAATTTAGTAATTTATCAGAAGTTAACAACACCAATTTCATCTCTCAAGCGCAGAAATTGGTCTGTTTTTATTGCCTTGGTCAGAACATCTGCCAGTTGCTTCTGAGTGCTACAGTGCAGAACTTCTAGCACTCCTTTCTGCACTTGACTTCTGAGAAAGTGATACTTCGTTTCAATGTGTTTGCTTCTGCCATGTAGAACTGGATTCTTTGCAAGATTAATTGCAGACTTGTTATCAATCATCAGCTTCAGAGGTTCCTCAACTTCAACCTTCAGATCATGCAGCAGATTCAGAAGCCAAACTGCTTGACAGGCGGCTACAGCACCAGCAATGTATTCAGCTTCACATGTTGACAGAGCCACAACAGGCTGTTTCTTGGAACACCAAGAAATTGGACCTCCCAGAAACTTGAATAAATACCCAGAAGTGCTTCTTCTGTCGACTCTGTCTCCACACCAATCAGAATCAGAATAACTCAGAAGTTCTGATTTGATCTTTCCTCCAGAAGGAAATAACACTCCATATTTCAGAGTTCCTTTTATGTACCTCAGAATCCTGACAGCAGCTTGGTAATGAGACCACTTTGGTTTGCTCATGTATCTGCTGATCATTCCAACTGCATAACAAATATCAGGTCTGGTATTGCATAAATACCTCAGAGAACCAACCATCTGTTTGAAGGTTGTAGCGTCCACATCCTCTCCATCAGAATCAGAGTCCAACTTCTGATTCGTATCAGCAGGTGTGATAGCAATCTTGCAATTTGCTAGCTCAAATCTCTTCAGAAGCTCTAGTTCATACTTCTTCTGATGTAAAATGATTCCTTTCTCAGAGTATATAAGTTCCATCCCTAGAAAGAAACTCATTTTTCCAAGATCTGTCATCTCAAACGCCTTCATCAGAACTTTCTTGAACTCAGTTGTTTCTTGTTCAGAACTTCCTGTGAGTAATATGTCATCAACATACAAACAGACCAAGATCATATTACCTTCTGAAGTGTGCTGAACGTAAACACCATACTCCATCTCACACTTCTGAAACCCTTGTTCCTTGAAAAACGAATCAATCTTCAGATTCCAAGCTCTGGGCGCTTGCTTCAGTCCATACAGAGCTTTACTTAACCTGTATACCATCCCTTCCTGATTCTTTTTCACAAATCCAGGAGGTTGTGACACATAAACTTCTTCCTGTAATGGACCGTTCAGAAATGCAGACTTCACATCCAGATGTATCAAAGGCCAATTTCTGTTTGCAGCTAAAGCAATCACCAGTCTGATTGTTTCGTGTCTAGCTACAGGTGCAAACACCTCAAAATAATCTAGTCCAGGTTTCTGAAGAAAACCTCTGGCCACTAGTCTCGCTTTATGTTTGCCAATTGATCCATCTGGCTTTAGCTTCTGCTTGAAAACCCATCTGACGCTGATGGCTTTCTTGCCTTTTGGAAGTTCTGTCAGCTTCCAAGTCTTGTTTCTTTCAATTGCCTCAAGTTCTTCTTTCATGGCATTCAGCCATACTTTCTTCTTGAGTGCTTCTTCAATACCCACTAGTTCAGAATCTACTAGCATGGCACACTGAACGATTTCACCTTCAGAATCTACTTCAGTATCATGCAACATGCTAAAATCTGCAAACTTACTTGGTATTCGTCTGATTCTCTGTGGCCTCTGGTCTTGTTCTGAAGGTTCTCCAGAATTCGGAACAATACTGGCTTCTGAACCTTGTCCAGAACTACTTCCTTCAGAATTACCACCTTCAGAGTCACTTCTGGAAATTTGTTCTCCAGACCCTATGTCTTCAGAGTTTTCCCTTCCAGAAGTAAAATCACCACCAGATTCTGGATCATCATCAGAATCTGGATCAGAGTCAGATCCACTATCAGAATCTCCCTGAGATTCTGACTCATCTTCAGAGTCTTCTTCTTCTGACTCTGACTCGTCTTCAGAAACTAACCCTGGTGTTGGTACTACACCAGAATCTGATTGAAGCTTGTTCCAATCCCATGTTTCTGACTCTTTCACAACGACGTCTCTGCTGATTTCAACTTTGTTGGTTTCTGGACAATAAAGCTTGTAGGCACCTGTACTGTGGTACCCCACCAGTAACATTGTTTTGCTTCTATCATCCAGTTTTCGTCTTCTAGCCTCTGGAATGTGTTTGTAGCACACAGAACCAAACACCTTCAGATGGCTAACACTTTGCTTGTCTCCATTCCATTTTTCTAAAGGAACAGTTTCCTTCAGTTTCTTTGTTGGACACCTATTCAGAACATACGCTGATGTGGCAACAGCTTCTCCCCATAACATGTGAGGTAACTTCTTCTCTTTCAGCATACTTCTGGTCATATCAAGCAAAGTTCTGTTTCTTCTTTCAGCGAGACCGTTGTGCTAAGGAGTATATGGAGCGGTAACCTCATGTTCTATTCCATTCTCCTCACAGAACTTCTGGAACTCTGTAGAGTTATACTCACCTCCACCATCTGTTCTCAGAATCTTCAGCTTCTGACCACTCTGCTTCTCAGCCTTCACCTTGAATTTCTGGAACTCAGTAAACACTTCATGCTTGAACTTGATGAGTGTTACCCATGTCATCCTTGTGAACTCATCCACAAAAGACACGAAATATTTGTTTCCTCCAAGTGAAAGTACTGGAAATGGTCCACACACATCAGAATGTACTACACCCAGAGCATGCTTTGCTCTGGGGGCTACTTCTGACGCAAATGGCAATCTGGGTTGCTTGCCTTTCATGCATATCTCACATGACTTCTGAGGCTTCACAATCTTCGAAATGCCATGTACGAGCTTCTTAGAACTTAGATGCCCTAAGCTTCTATAGTTCAAGTGCCCCAACCTCTTGTGCCACAGCTTGCTGTCTGCTTCAGCGCCTTCTGCACTGAGACACTCCGCTTCAGAAGTTTCTACATTCACTTTGAATGTTCTGTTGCTTCCCTGCTCAGACTTCATAATCATCTTCTGATTAGAATCGTACAACGTCAAGAGGTTGTCCTTCATAACCACTGAAAAACCTTTCTCAACAAGCTGACCCACACTCATCAGATTGCTTTTAATTCCAGGAACGTACCAGACATCTTTGATCAGAATGTTTCTTCCATTCTTCACTCTGACTCTGACATTACCCATACCTTCTGCATTAAGGTACTTATCATCAGCACATCTGATCTTTGTTCTCCTTCTGGAGTCAAAGTCTGTCAGCCATTGTTTGTTCCCAGTCAAGTGGTTTGAACAGCCAGTGTCCATATACCACCAATCTCCTGAACAGTCTCCATCAGAATCAGAAGCCATCAGTAGCACATGTTCATCATCAGAATCTTCTCTGGCTATATTTGCTTCTTCTGATTTTCTTCCTTTGTTTCTACAGTCTCTGGCAAAATGCCCAAACTGTTTACAGCAGTAACATTGAACCTTCTTCTTGTCATACCTTTCCTTTCCCTTCTGATATTTCTTTTCATCAGAAGTTGAGGTTTCTGACTTCTGGAATTTATCACCATGTCTATTCTGCTTCTGGTCCTTCTTGACAAAAGAAGCCTTCAGAGCTTGCTCCACTTCCCTCTCAGAAGTTCTTTCAGTCAGACGCAACTCTTGTGCTTCTAGACTGCTTTGCAACTCTTCTATTCTCATGGTTTCCAGATTTTTAGAATGTTCAATAGAAACAACAATATAATCAAACTGAGGCGTAAGTGACCTCAGAATCTTTTCTATGATTACCTGTTCAGAAAGTGTTTCTCCACAAGCCTTCATTTCATTAGTGATCAGAATCAATCTGGAGATGTAATCAGAAACTTTCTCACTGTTCTTCATGCTGAGATTTTCATATTGTTTTCGCAGGGACTGAAGCTTTACCTTCTTTACTGATACGTCACCACCATAACATCTGGTCAGAATATCCCATGCCCCTTTCGACGTCGTCGAATCAACAATCTTCTCAAACACATTTTCATCCACACACTGATGGATGAAGAACAGTGCTTTCTGATCCCTCTTCCTTGTAGCTTTTTCTTCTGATTTCTGTTCTTCAGTAGCATTTGCTGCTGCTGGAACATAACCTTCAGAGACAAGGTCCAGAACATCCTGAGCACCAAACAGCACACTCATTTGTATCTTCCATCTGTTCCAGTTTTTACCATCAAAAAACTGGAAGTTTAGTGTTCAAACTACTGCCTCCATTCATCTTAAACTTTTGCACAGAAAAACTCAGATCTCACTCAGTGTTTCCCAAACCCACAGAATCAGTGTGATTCTGTTTCAGATTTTTGTTCAAGAATCAAAAATCAAACACACAACTCACTATCACTCGTGTTTCCCAGAGTTTCAGAATCAAACCAAGAGCTCTAGATACCAATTTGTTAGTGCAAAGGTGATGAATTTGAGGAAGAAGATGAAAGGGAATAAATGCAATAGAGGCTGACACAAATGATTGGAGAATTGATTGATTAATAATGTAAACCTAGTACACCTATTTATACACAAATAAGGATGCCACATAGGCCCTAATCAAAAACTTATCTACAAATAACAAAATACTAAATTATCCTCTAATAATTGTGAGTTTTCCGAGTTAATATCCTTTTGCATGTGTAAGTTACCTGTCGGTTACAGAATGGTCTCATTTCGTATTTTAGAGTAGCAGGGGGTGAGTCTTGATCCTTAATCAATTTTTGTCTACCAATTTTTATTGAAGGCTGTATATATGTGATTATGTGATTGAACATTCAATTTTTATAATTTGGGAAAAGTCAAAATTTATATTAGAGGAAATTTTTTTGAAGAGTTTGAAAGATTTACATAAATTTTTTAAATATATTTTAAAAAAGTTGTTGTAATATTTTGAAATTTAAAAATATAATAATGATGAAATTTCTATTATTATTTTATGCGAAAATATAATTTCACAGTCTTCTACTTCCTTCCAAACTCTAAAGCAAAAATAAAGTTTAAATAAAAAGTTCAACAAATAAATAAATAAAATAAAATTTTCAATCTACCCAATAGAATAATATGGGTTGTAGGGCTAGTTTGTTTAAAATTTTTAAAAATACATATTTTTATATTTTCTAAAACATTTTTTATAAAATATTTTAAAAGATTAATTTTAACATCTAATATATATATATATATATATATATATATATATATATATATATATATATATATATATATATATATATATATATATATATATATATATATATATATATATATATATATATATATATATATATATATATATATATATATATATATATATATATATATAAGACTTTTAATAATTACAGTATTTTATCGATATATTATGTATATTATTATTATTACATATTAAAATATAGGTTAAATCACATAATATTAAAAATATATATATTTTAAAAATAATTTTGTGAAAATTATTTAAAATATTTTCAAATTTAAGTAATTATTTAAAATTTTGATATAATTCTTTTATAATATATTGATAAAATATCTAAAATAACTATTTAAATCAACATTTCACAAGGCTTTTAAAAAATGTAGTACTGTAATTATTTAAAAAATGTACATTTTCGATAAGTATTCGATTTATATTATATATTTTGATATATTTTTCGTTATATTTTTATATTTTTTCAAGGTCTCTAACAATTTTTTTAAAATATTTCATATTTTTAGAGATATATCTCCAAACAAATCAATATTTATTTTATACTAAATTAAATTTAGAGATGCGAAGGCTTTTTAGGATTTGTTCGGAGAAATATATCTTTAGGATTTGTTCGAAGATATATATCCGAACATGACCTGATACTAAAAAATTAAGAAAAACCTTAAACACGACAGAGTCAAATTCAAAATCAAACCAACACTAACACCAACTTGACATTAAATTAAAATTTATTATATAGATAGTCATAAAATAAATTCAACATTACATAACATTATAAGCGGGACGTTACAACATAATGAGTATATCCTCGACGGATCTTCGAATATTTGCATAGACTTTAATCAGACCATTTGATTCATAACGGCGAAAAACACTCCACATAACATTTAAATTTTCACCCGTCTTTAGTTTAAAGTTGGACCCCTTATCGCCATGTTGTTTCGATGACGCGCATTGTATATCTGTTTGATATTTGAAACACCTTCCGAATGTTTTTGTTTCAAATCTACAAGTATATTTTTTGGTGTCACTCTCGTTAAAGACATGTTCAGAACAATTTCCTTTCCTCTGATATAAGACGACATACGATAGGATGACCGACTAACTTTGTTTGCAAGACATGGATATGTATTCCATAAATCACATTAAATTTCCACATATCATCCACGTTACAATATCCACGCAATTTAAACGGACAATCATATTTTCTCATTCCGGTCTCATCACGTTTCAACTTCCGAATCGAGGGAGCATACGTGTCACTTCTCTCGCATCTCATGATTACAAATGTTTGTCTTCTATTTGAACTATTGTTGACCAACATATATATATATATATATATATATATATATATCGACAAGAACCCGTTTAACTTCATTCTTCACTTCAACTGGTTTAACATCATGCTTCACTTCATCTGATTTAACATTATCCTTCACTACGTTTGATTTTACATCGTTACATACAATAGTTTTGGGAAACATATCAGGGTGCTCCATATTTAATAAGAATCAAAACACGAAAATGCTTAAAAACCAATAACAAAATACTTCGGATATACACATCCGAAATTATGATAGGTGAGTTCGGATATGTATATTGGGACAAAACGCATATTTTTTCAACTCAAACACGAAATTAATGCAATCAATGAGAGATGAAATGAGAGAACTTTACCTTAAATTGCAATTTCTTTTGCTCTCTTTGATATAAACATGTAAGAAAGTTGGTTTGAAATTAAAAAGTTGGTTGAAAATGATTTTTTTAAAAATGTTTTTTGGGTATGGAAGTTTGAAGGGTGAGAGAGATGATCATGCAAGGTGATCATATATTCAATTTTCCGGAGATTTTCAGAGATACATCTTCAAAAATATCACTGGGTAGTTAAAAAAAATCTTCTAAATGAAATTGTTGGAAAATGGCTTCAAGGGTATGTTCGAAGATGTATCTCCGAATTAACCTCAAAAAAATTCGCAGATACATTTTCGAACTAAATTTTAAGAAAAAAATTATATTTAGTGCGTTCGAAAATGTATCTCCGAATAAGAATTTTTAAAGGTGCGCCTCACTTCATAAGAGTGTAACAAGAAATTCCCGAAATAAAAGATAAAATATATAGTATAGACCCAATTTAGTCTCTCAAAACTTTCTTGTGAAATAAGTCAAAATTAAGAGAGAATAATTTATCTCCAATCAAAATGTCAAAATATGAATTAGCTCGATTCAAAGAGTATTCTTTAATAGTCATTTATACTAATACTATTATAGAATATGAAACATATATAAACATATATTTAAAATATATTCTAAATATATCTATAATCTAATTTTTTTTGAATGATTCATAAATAAAAGGGGGAAATCTTGTTTTGTTGAGGGGTTAAAAGAATTTTTTTTTTAAAAGGGAAATAAATGCAGAGGAATAAAATGCATTTAATCTAAAATTTTCTTTTTCATTACTGATTGAAGTCAGAACTAGATAGTTCTAGTTTCAACAGTGTTTTTTTTTTTTAATTTGAAGAACTATTTTGAGGATTATTTGTGGTGAGAGACTGAATTGAGCTGCAAGAAAATTGTGCGCAAGTTTTTGTCAATTTTTATAATTGCCTTCAAAAATCAATCAGGATTATATTTTCAAAATAAAATAATGAAAGCTAAGAATCCACTGATTCAGTGAATCCATGCTCATAGCAATGTCAATTAAGTTATATGAACTAGTGTTGAAATCCATGCTCATGCATCAAACCAAAAGAATAAAGGATTAAGTATATTTGTTTTGATTCAGTGAGAATATCATAAAATTGATTATGTTCTTCAAATGTGATTTTTTTACCAAGCATTTATACTCAAATATCAGCAATACATACTTCACCACAAATCACTCCATAAAATCCTCACGAGACATCTTTGTTTTATCTTCTTGGTTCAGAGCTATGTATCACATAATCTAATCATCAACTCGGAAACCACCAAGATAAGATGATGGCTGTTGCAAAAACAAGAACAGCATTAAACATTCTTTCCATTTGGTGCGCCAGTCCAAGAAGAAAGGTTGAACTTCCCACTGCTAACAGGTGCGAAAGGTGAACAATGCTGCAAATGTTTGGCAAAAACAATCATACAGTAACATGCAAGCCAGACAAGCAATCAAACAACCAGCAAATCCATAAAATTTTTGTTTAATCAAAAGCCAAAAGTGGCATTACTTAGAGCTGAATAAGCTACAGTGAATCCCAAAGAGTTAAATCTGATGTGAAAAGTTTTGGCAGCACCTGTGTTGTAGATAGGGAGCAGAGGCCACCTGACTCCTCACCCAGAAACCTCACCTTTTGCTCTTCATCATCTCCTTGATAAGTTAGTTTGATAGTGTGAAATTCAACAGTGATGAAAGAAATGGAGGATCAAAATCCAGCGCAGCAGAATGAATCACTGGAGAAGTCGCAAAAAAACACATGAGAAAATTTGGAGGTGAATGGTAGTTGGTCAAAATGATCCGGTCGAAAGTGGACACTTCACTTCGAAACTCAAACATCTTTCCACTAAATTTGTCAAACACTTATTCAAATATACATAGACAATTCTGTTACCATGTTGACATAAGAATATGAATCAATCGGGCCACAGATAATGATTGAATATTCTATCAGACCTCACATAATCATAGAATATCTAGTTATATTGTCATAAAATTAAAAGATTGCCTACAAATCTTGTAGTAGACACATTCCACAAACATAGTGGCCCACATAGAAATACAATATGAATGAAGTTAAAATCTTTCACTATCAGGAAAACCGTTAGGTGTGAAAAAGTCCTTCTCAAACACTTGCTGAAACTCACCAGGAGTCTGAAAGAAATGTAGGATGAAACTTCCATGATGCTTCCAATTATTATGGAGCCTGACAAACTGTTGCAATTTGGAAGAATTTCCTGTGGGGCTAGGATCATTAAACTTATCAAAGAGCTGGTGACATTGGAAGGCATGCGTTTACTGCAAAGAAGCCAAGCTTCTATTCCGGTACCGGTACAATATATGCAATTAGTTCTCAGGGTAACCTTGTGGCATGTTGAGACTTTGCCATTTCCCTTAAGACAGCACCAACAATTGCTGCCTGCTCAAGACAGTCAGCCTTATGCAATGCATCCAAAAGAACAACACATGTTTTGCTATTTACACGGCATCCTTTCATTCGAGTTTCCTCAAAAACTGTAAATGCATCCGTTGCTTTATTGGCACTGCTTAGTCCTTCCATCATAGCATTATAGCAAGCAGAATCGGGTATGCCCCCACTTGCCTTAAATCTATCAAATAGGCCTCTTGCCTCCATAACATTTCCAGCCTTTGCAAGTCCCACTATCATTGTGGTGTATGTGATAGTATTGGGTTTTAAACCTTTTTTCTGCATTTCTTGCCAAAATACAAAAGCCTTATTAAATTTTCCAATCATACAAAGACCATTTATCATAATGCTGTAAGTCATTTCATTTGGAGGACATTTTAAGCTTTTCATGTTCTGAAAGCAGACTTGAGCTTCATCAATTTCCTCAGCTTTCACCAATGCATCGAGTAAGCAATTCCAAGTGTATGTGTTTGGAGTCAGACCTTTCTGCATCAACTCCTCCAAAATTAAGTACGCTTCATCAATCCTTCCCACTTTGCCAAACCCATCAATAAGACTGCTGTAGATGACTACATTTAAATCAACACCTATTGATTTTGCTTCTTCAAATAACATATATGCTTCATCAAGCCTGTCAATTTTAGCTAGTCCATCAACAACAGAACCATAAGTTACAACAGTGGGTTGTAGACCCTTTGTCTTCATTTCCTCCAGCAGTTGGTATGCTTTATCGACCTTACCGGACTTGCAAAATCCATCAATTACAGTGTTGTAAGCAAGGACATCCAAATGCAGTCCTTGTTCCTTCATCTCGTAGAACAACTTATATGTTTCTCTTGAAAAACCTGCTTTCACGAGACCGTGAATTAAAATCGAGTAACTCCGGACATCAGGAACCAAACCCTGAGCCTTTATTTCTTCAAATAAAGCTCTACCTTTCTCAACTTCAGCAGCTTTGAAAACACAATCCATGTAAGAATTAAGAAGCATCAGATCAGGAGAACAACCCCTATGAACCATATCTTTGTAAATTTTATGACCATCCTCCTTCCTACCACACTTAAAAAAGTTCTTAATAAGAGATGTATACACTACTACATTTGGATTTTGACCAGAATCTAACATTTTTTCATAAAGACTATAAGCATCGTCTACCCTGCCACATCTACCCAAGCCATCGATAAGTGAACAAAATGTTCTCGAGTTGGGAGTGCATACTTTAAGATCCAATCCTAAAAATATGGAGCAAGCTTCGTCAAGTTTTTGAGCTTTACATAGTCGATCAATCATTATATTTACAGTCATAATATTTGGGAATAAGCCAGCCTCTTTCATGGTATCCTGAACTTTCAGAGCAGCTTCAAGTTCTCCTGCTTTACAAAGCATGTCAATTAAAATATTGTACGTTGTAAGATTGGGTGCAGCATCTTGTCTCATTTCTTGGTGGATCCTCAATGCTTCCTCTACTTTACCCTTTCTTCCTAAGCAGGTTAGAATGCAATTGTATGCAATAACACTAGGTATACACCCCTTTCTCTTTTGTCTCTCAAGCAAACTGTATGCTTCATTAAATTTTCCAGCTGAACCATAACCCATAATCATGGTATTATAAGCATAGACACAAGGGACACTCCTGTTGAGATCCAGCTCTTCAAACAACTCAACTGCTTCATCCAATCTCCCAGCCTTGCAAAGAACTCCAATCAAGCTAGTATATGTGACATTGTCAGGAGCCAACCCTTGTGCCTTCATCTCGTGAAAGAATTTCCATGCCATATCCACCTTACCGACTTTACCAAAGCAGTCTATACATACATTATAAAGGACAAGGTCAGCAGTAAACGAGTTGCTCTTCATCTCATCCAGCAAGGACAGAGCCGCATCAATGCGACCCTCCCTAGCAAACACGCGAACTAGTGTGGTAAAAAGATGTACATTTGCTTCATAACCTATCTCCTGCATTTGGTGAAAGAGAGTGAGCATGGGATCAGGTTTGTTTGCCTCAGAGAGAGCGCCAATAAGTGTCGTGTAAGCTGAAAAAGCAGGGCGAAACTTGAACTTCCTCATTATTTCAATAACACCAAAAGCTTCTCTTAGCTTCTGCGATTTGACAAAACTAGCAACCAATTCTATACAAATATGATTAGAGAGACCAAATCCAGCCACACTCATTTCTTCAAGAATCTGTTCCAGATAGTCCAAGTTTCTAGTCCTAGCCATAACCATGAGAAGTGCATTGTAAACTTCAGGACAATGAGCTTGTTCAGTTTTTCGCTCCACCCACCTAAAATACTGAAACGCAACATTCATATCCTTCACCCTCCTCATCACTCCAACAATCACTTCCGGTTGAGACATTTCATCGAACACGTTGAGCGCATCCTCCACAGCAGGCCCCCATGGACCAGCATCCAAAACCCCACATACATCATACATTGTCTTTCTCATACCATCAACTTTTTTTGCATTGTCTTGGTAGCTATCACCCATAAATGGATTAACTTTCTCGTTCGTTTCAGAAGAAGAAAAATGTGACCCATTTGAAAATGATGATGAGAACCTCTTGTATAAAGGGTCAATTTTACCATACTTAAGGAAAAAACGAAACTTTAGAACTGCAATAACAACAACAATAAAAATACTAATCAGATTATAGATTGTAACGTTGTAACAAGTGAATGATAATATGGGAGATAAAAACACATGGAATGAAATGAGAGGAAGAAAAAAGCAAAAACCTTGAACCCTTGTAAGAATCTTCATGAAGTGGTTGATTATGGAGAATTAATGGAGAATAACAACAAGGTGGAGAAAAACAGAGTAGACCAAGAAAGCGCAGCTGAGAAGAAGGGGGATCATTTGATTCATCACTTTAATTTCCTTTGTAATTGTAAAATTACGATAAAAATTATTTATTATTTAGAAATTGAGTTAACAATCATTTATTCCTAAGGTGCCAAAAAACAAGATGAGGGAGTTTGAATTGAGTTGAATTAAAAATGAATTTTTTGTCGCACAAAACACAAAGATAACAAAGGAATAAAAATAGATGAACACAATTATTTTTATCTTGATTCACTATTAACTAAGTTACTTTAGTTCATCTCGCAAAGTGATTTGTCTTATACACAAGGACAATCCACTATCATCAACCAGATTACAGACAACCACAATAAGTCTGATCAACTCTATTGGAACCAATTACCTCCATGGAGGATATCATGGTGCAGGATGAATGTTGAAGGTGCGAGAAACACAAGAAATGAGAGGATTTGAATTGGGTTGAACTAAATATAATCTTTTCGCAACACAAAACACAGAGAAAACTAGTGAATAAAAATAAATGAACACAATTATTTTTATCCTGGTTCACTATTAACTAAGTTACTCCAGTCCACCTCGCAAGGTGATTTGTCTTATACACAAAGACTTAATCCACTATAATCAACCATATTACAAACAACCATAATAAGTCCGATCAACCTTATTGGAACTCCCAATAAGTCTGTTGATCCTTATTGTAAACCACTATGACGCAGTCAAAGTCTTCTTGAGAATCGAGACTACATAGAGTCTATCAAGGAACCTATCAACAATAGTTGACTACAAAGATGTGTATACAAAGATACTTCTATACAAGCAGATTAAACAATGTTTAAGTACATCAACACAAAAGTGTTGATAGCAAGATACGAGCAACAACTCCTTGCTTATTTACAAAAATATACAAATGATTTCTCTATAGAGTTTTTGTGCAGCAGTTTAGTGTAGTTTCATTGAACTGATTCGTTGATTTCAAATTCTTCCAAGTACTTCTTTTATAGCTGAAAAGAAGAGATCTGTTGGGGGGTAGAATAGGAAATACAAATATAGATGTATTGTTCCCAACGATCATGGTGAGACTGGTAGACAAAAGTACAAAAAGGTTTGTCCTTGCGCCACTCTAGAGAGTAGATGTCACAATATACTTTTGTACTTTTATACTCACTATCACACGTAATTCCTTAGTCTTGATCTTCGTCTTCTATGTCTTTAGAGGCTTCTGATATGTTTGTTGACGAAGCATGTTGTAGAAGGATCAGAACTAGTATCTTTCAGAACCTAAGTCATTAGAACCTTTCAGGGTTTGTTCAGAGAACTCTTGCCTTCTCTGTATTCAACACTTGATCTTTAAAAGAATGTCTTCAGAACTTCAGAACGCGTTTAACAAAACCTTTTCTTCAGCATCTTCAGAACTATGAACATCAAAAGTAAAGCTTTAGAAGGCCTCCAAAGATTCCTTGAATAAGTCACGATCAGAAGCTCTTTTACTAACATTCCTTAGAAATGTTGCATAAGACACATTCCTTAGTCTTGACTTAACTTGTAACACATCAAAGGTATTCTTCTAATATGTTGAGTTCAGAACCTGGTAATGTCACACACCTTCTTACAAGAGTTAGAACATGTATATCAAAACCCACACACTAGATAGAAACCTGTTATAGTACATAATTGTTCTCAAAGATAACATGTAAAGTTATCATCAAAATATAAGGCCAAATGTAGAAACAACTTTGTTCTTACAGTATCCCCTTTTTTATGATGACAAAACCATATATTTTAATAGAACAATTCATACATGATAATCACCATGGAACACGAATTCAGTAAAGCTAACCAGTTCCCCCTGAATATGTTAATACTCAAAATTCCATTAAAGCTTGTTCAGAGTCTCCCCCTGAGCCCAAGACTCACAAAATGAATTTTGCAATACACAAAGTAACATAGAGAAGGAATACTTATCCATTGACAGCTTATCAACGTTTGATTAGAAATAATTGATCTTCATGTCAGAACCTAGATTGCTATCAGAACACTATGAGGCAAAAAAAATTGTTTAGTCTCTGCCTTGATGACTTGTATCAAACATCAGAACTAATATGTGGTTCTTCCAGAAACTAGAATCGTGTCACCAGAAGGCGCACACCATCATGTCATCAGAAGGTCTAACACCTGAACTATTTCCTGACTGACTATGTATTTTGAACATGTCTTCTGACCATGTCTCATAACATGTCTTTTAAACCACGTCTTCAGACCATATCTTAGACCATGTCTTTTAGATCATGTCTTTTTTAGACCATGTCTTCAAACCATGTCTTCAGACCATGTATGACCATGTCTTAGACCATATCTTTTAGACCATGTTTTCAGACCATGTCTTATACCATGTCTTCCGAACATTTCTTAGACCATGTCTTAGACAATGTATTCCGAACATGTCTTAGACTATGTCTTCTGAACATGTCTTAGACCATATCTTAGAACATGTCTTCTGAACATGTCTTAGACCATGTCTTCTGAGCATGTCTATAGAACATGTCTTCAGATGGTTCACAACCTCTGAAATAACTTGGTTAACCACAAACTTACTATACTTGCAGAAAGTTCACAACTTCTAAAGTATCATAATTTGGTAAAATGTAACTTGGTTACAAACACTTTCATACATTTAACAACTTCTGAACAGTCTTGTGGTGGTCGATCAAAAGTTTCTAAAGCACACATTGACATTCTTTTAGATAGTCCACAACTTCTGAAACGAATTCTAAGTAACATAACTACTTTGTTAAGCTTCCATACATTTCACAACTTCTGAAGTGGCAAAGTCTGATTACCATATTTTTCAAAAAGTTCACAACTTATGAACAATTGGTATTGTCAACATACAATTTCCTTACTTTCATATAGTTCATAACCTTTATGAATAGTAGGAATAACAGAGCTTGGTTTAACCATATTTTCACGAAGTTCACTCCTTCTGAACAATAGGTATTATTAACACACGATTTCCTTACTTTCATAGAGTTCACAACCTTTTTGAAGAGTATCATAGCTTGATTTAACCATATTTTCACGAAGTTCACTACTTATGAATAATAAGTATCTCAAAGTCTATTTCATCCTTTAACTTAGTCAGAGCCTTCTTACCAAATCATGATTTCAATTCATGATTCGTTTTTAGGCAATTCACAACTTCTAACGAAACATGTTCAAAGATACTTAGCTCATCAGAGCTTTCTCCATGCATCTTGATCTTGATTTCTTCACAAATGTTTATTTCATCAGAGCATTCTTCGTGAGTCTTGATCTTGATTGCTTCACAGATTCTTAGCTCATCAGAGCATTATCCATGCATCTTGATCTTTATTACTTCCATATGCTTAGCTCATCAGAGCATTCTTCGTGCATCTTGATCTTTGATCTTGATCTTCTGGTTGGCATATGATAATCTTATGATAGCCAATTAACATGTCTATGAAAACCAATGAACTTTCAGAAAGTTACTAAATCAAACATCAAAGAAATTGTTAGCAGTAAAAGCATTATATCATGTTTATGTATGAGATATGAGATTAAGTACCATCAAAATCATTTACTCTTATCCCCCTTTGTCAGAAATAAAAAAGGATTTAACGACAAAAATAAGTTTTCATTGAAAACACTTAAAGATGTTTGAGATAATTTCATGGAAATGAATATTTAGGTATGTTAGCACACTTTATACCAAAATGAGAGTATGAAAAGCAAAAAAAAAAAAGAGAACTTATGAAAAAGTGAATGGAAGAGATGAACAATTTTGAAGAGAGGTGAATGATTTAAGTAGAAGGAATGAAATGTAAGAGACAATAAGATTAGATAGCAGATAAGGATAATTTTCAAGACAAATGATAGACAAGAGTATGATAACGTGTGTTAATAAAATTCATTTCCAAAGGAGTTGTTTACCCAATATGTCAATCAATTATATATCGTACTCAATGACTGACAGGAGTCAGATGGATGAGTATGTGTATACGATTGATCAAACATTGACTTGATATAACATCTTTTTCATTCTGGGCAAGAAACCATTTTTAAATGTTTCAGAATGAAAATCAATCTATCCTCGGAAAGGGGTTTTGTAAAAATATTAACTCACTGATGGTTTGTATCTATGAATTTTAAAGATAAGACTCCCTTCTGAACATAGTCTTTGATAAAGTGATGTTTTATTTCAATATGTTTGGCCATAGAATGTAAAATAGAATTTTTAGATAAATAGATAGCAAAAGTATTATCGCAGAATATAGGAAAATTATTTTTAAAGATTTGATAATCCTCAAGTTGACTTTCATCCAGAGAATATGCGTACTACATCCAGAAGCAAATATGTATTCGACTTCTACAATGGAGAGCGCTATTATGGATTGCCTTTTTGCTGGACCATGAGATCAAATTTTCCCCTAAAAACTGGCAGCTTCCAGAAGTACTTTTCCTCTCGAGTCTATCACCAGCATAATCAGCATCACAATGACCTACTAATTTATATTAACTTAATTTTTTATAAGTCAAACCAAGATTAGTAGTACATTTTAGATACTTGAAAATTCTTTTGACAGCAGTCAAGTGAGATTCTCTAGGATCTGATTGGAAGCGAGCACACAAACAAACATTAAATATGATATCAGGTCTAGAAGCAGTTAAATATAGTAGAAAGCCTATCATACCTCTGTATAACTTCTGATCTACTTTACCACTTACCTCTTCTTTTTCTAGAATACATGTAGGATGCATTGGAGTTTTGGTGATCTTGCATTCAGACAAGTTGAACTTCTTCAAAAGTTCTTTTGTATACTTGCTTTGATGAATAAAGGTTTCTTATGGCCCTTTATCTGGATCCCAAGGAAGAACTTGAGTTCTCCCATTAAAATCATTTCAAACTAAGCCTGCTGTGATACGGTGGAAGAACTGACTTGGGGGTTTTGCATTTTATCGCAAAATGATGCAGTTTAGCAAGAGTCGCCACCAACTTTTCTTTTATCCAAAAGGAAAGGTGAAAAAGCACGGGAAAGACCTTTGAGATTGTTTCTTGAGCTCGGGGGGTAGATTATGAAAAGGGAAGATATTAACACCCTTTTCATCCATGGTTTTCCATGGGCTCTTAGTTACTTGCTAGATCACTTGCTTTTTGTTTTGAAATTGTGCTTTGTGTGGTTTTTTGAAAGTAATTTGTAAAAGAGGCCATTGTTTAGGTAACCTTTGTAATGATTCTCGTTCGTAAGAATGTATACAAAGATGTTTGTCTTTTTGAAAATGTTTTCAATGTTTGTACAATGTTTGGAAATGTGTGTGTTTGTTTTGAAAATAGCAAGGATAGTTGTTTGCAAATAGAGCAAGTAACTAGAAGTAATCTACCTACTCAAATGTCTTTCTTGTTCATTTTCTATTCCTTTGACATTGTTGTCTTACCATTGCTTTGGTAAGCAACCCTATCTTTGGATGTAAACGGGACGGACGTGGGTCATCGTATAACCATGATTAGTAATATTGCAAATATCAGTATTTTTGAGGGACCAAGATCACTTTGTAAGGCAACTTTGAATAGCGCCATCGAGGGACTATGATCTTATACTTGTTTGTTTTGCCAAGATACTTTGCATGCATAATATGGTCATTTTTATATAAGGCAACCAAGAGGAGAAACCCTAAGGGTGCTTGAGTGCAAGTGTGTTATTTTCATGCTTTGATTTTGTCTTGGATTTAGGGTTTTCTATTTGATTTGTTTTTATCTTGCCATACAAACCCTAATTACTAGCATGGTATATAAAAGCGGTAAATTACGTAATTTAAAGATTACTATGCTATTACAATATTTTTATGGGAGGGGGAATACAAATTATGAATGGGGATTTGGAATAATGTAAATCTAATTAAGCTATTACAACCAAATCGAATTTGCACGAATATTTGAATAAATAAGATACAATATAAACTAAATGTGCAATGGTATGTATATGCAAGAAAAGACTTTATTTTATTTTTATGTGAAAAGGAGTTTTGAACTAAACCTAATAACTTAAGAAAATGAAATTAATTCTTAAAAAAGAAGTTAACCCTAATTTTCTAATTTAAAAGAAAATGAAGTTCTTTAACTATTATTTTTTGTGTATTTTTGTATTAAAAATAATAAATAATATTTTATGAAAATATTTAGTTTTCATATGTCAAAATAAATATCTACAAGTATGAAATGAAAAGGAATAAAATAATTAACCTAATTCTATTTTTTTATATTTACAAGTTTATTTAAGAAAAATAATTAATATATAGTTTAATAAAATATTTTTTCATGTGAAAATAAAATAAAATAAACAAAAATGCAAAATCATCATGTTTTATATTTTTTATGATTTTTATGTGTTAAAGAAAATATTTTAATAAAACAAATATGGAAATAAAATAAATAATAAAAAGATTGGGCCAGGGGTGCTGCAAGCAAACAGGGGGTAGTGTGTTAGAAGAAAAAGAAGGCCCAAGAACCAAGCCCATACTGCCAAAAATACCAAAACTGAAGCTGAAAAAATGAGAAAAAATGTAAAAGGTAGCGCCAAGGTTCGAACCCATGACCTGGGCATTGCCAGTGCGCTACCTTGCCACTAGGGTGGCTGTACATCCGTTAGCTTATGTGAAATAATAAAAATATAACGTAAAAAGCTTCCTCGCCCTGTACTTCATTTTCTTCCTCAAGCTGGCCAGAAGCTCTGTATCTTTCTCATCTCTCCATGAAAATGGAAACTTTCAACATGAAAATAATAGTACTCTTTCCCATGATTTCAAACATGTAACTTATGGAAACTAACAATCAAAGATTAAAACAAATTTTTAAAGCCCTAATTTTAAACCTAATTTTTACAGAAAGTTGAACTCCAAAATTCTCCACACATAATGAACAGAAATGAAATCTATGCACATGGTTGGCTTCAACACTATAATATCTACATTTTTCTTTCACAAATCGTGGCCAATGGATGCCTGTATGAAGAGATAAAAGTTCGAATTCTTACCTCTTTCAGCTGAGACCGTGAATGGAGTTTGAGTGAGACTTAGGAAGGCCTGAAGGTTCCTTTAGCTTGCTTGAATCTCCCTGAGCGTGTTCCAATCCTTACCTTGCTTTGAAAGTGTCTGAAACTCTTTATCCAAGTCAACCTGCAAGCTTGAAAAACAAAAATGGCATATGGATAAAGAGGTGTTACAGTGGAGGGATGATGGTCTGGATCACTTAGATATGAGGTAGGTAAAGTGTTTGGATGATTAAAACTTGAAACTCACAAGCAAATTTGTGGATTGCTATGCTTATGCTCAAACTGCAAGTTTTTGACAGGTTTTTGGTGAGAGAGTGTTTTGGAGTGTTTCAGGCCTTTAGCAATCTTGTTTTTAGTTGTAATGGGTTTGTGTATTAGTATAGAGAAAGTTTCAAATCCAATCCTCAACAGATTTCTGAGTTGTAGCCTTTTTGCACTCTTTCTTGCTTTTAAAGCAAAGTGAAGAGACAGGTCTCCACATGCTTGTACTGGCCTGCTTGGACTTGGTACCAATCCTAGACAACTTATATTTGGTTTATAGGACTTGTGTGTGCATAGAAAACAGGTCCAATGCTCAATAAATGTAAAGTTGCAAAAGCTATGCTTTTCCAAAATGGCAATGGCAACTTTGTGCCATTTATGGAATTAAAACTTGGATAAAGACTTTTGGGCTTGGATTAAGGCTTTGTCAACTGAGTAAGCATTAAATTATGAAGTGAGAAACAAGTTTGAGACCTGTAAAGCAAGAATTAGGCAACATAGGTTCAGATTTGAATTTTGTTCTTCATGAAATGGCTTGAATTCAAAGTGAGAAATTGCCAATTTCATCTCTTCGATTCTCTCTACTAAAAAATGATCTCAAGGAGTTCTTGGACATTTTGGAAAGCTTGCAATGTGATCTATAACTCATCTTTGAAATGAATTTCAATATTACTCTTGGAACTAGGTAAAAAATTTCCATGAAGTTGGGTCCAAAACCTGCCTAAATTAGGGCAAAATTTCACTAAGTTATTTTAGTTCATGGGCATGTAATCACAAAATTATACCTTGAGATCCAAGAATCTTTAGGGAAAAATGTGTGAAGAAAAGTTGTATATTTCATAGAGGTCTACAACTTTTATGTCGGGAACTTTCTTTGAATCATCTTGCATCATGGTGGAAATTTGGCTTAAAGTTGAGAAAAAATAAGAAATTTTCTATACTTAGAAAAATTTCTAAGTTAAGAAAATTTCAAATTTTAAAACCAAATCTTCAATCTTTGATTTCTTGATGAACAAGTTTCACATTTTGACATGTTTTGATGAATTGTGATCCTTGGCACTTGATTTTGACCAAAAAGTCAAAGTTTGACTTTTCAGTATACAATTGACTTTTGATCAATTGACTGCAAATTTCATCTATCTATCCAATGGATTTGCAATGTTTTGAACTATGTAATTAGGTAAAGATGATGCAATTTAACCCTTTAAACCATGCTTCAAATCAATTGGTCATTTGCTAGGTCAAAAATCAGAAATTGCCCTTTCCCAGTCAAAACCCTAATTTTGACCATTTTGCCCTTTTGATGATTTGATCAAATTTCTTGAGGAATTATGGTCCAAACTTGATCAAATGATACATATGAGTCTAAAATGTTGATGTGGATAAAAAATTATGATGTTTGACTGTAAATTGGCCATGATTGACTTTTTCCTCAATACAGTTGATTTTTAGGTCAACTGTCCAATTGACTGATCAAAATTATGATTCAAGGCTTGAAACTTGTCATGAGTATACTTAGGGGTCCATAATGATACTTGAAAGTCATATGAAGCATTGATAACCCAAAAATCCTTGTGCAATCCCAAACCCTAATTTTGGGTCATCCGTGTAAGATGAGATGTCTTGAGCTGATCAAACCCTAATCCAATCTTGAGTCAAAGAGATTTTGTGAGAAAAGTCTTGATAAATGAGAGGGAAAATTTTGGGGTACAACAGCTTTCCCTGTTCAATCTTCTTAAACCCGAAGAGTTAGATTGGCGAGTTTTGTCGTTCGTGACTCGAAGGTGAAAGATGATTGGACACTAGAGTGCCCATAAATTTGCACTCGATGATGTGATGATAGAAGGAATGGGCTTACATATGCCATTTGGAGAGGTGACAGAATCTTGTTGGAGATGGGCTTGTAGATGCCATCCAAGAATGTTTGTTGAATTGTAAGTTGTAAGTTGAAAGAATGAGTATCAGAATTGCATCCGTGTCTGGAGTGTGTCTGAACTGTATCTGAAAGTTGAATCTGAATGAGTATCAGAATGATGTCCGTGTCCGGAGCATATCTGAACTGTATCTGAACTTGAAATCTGAATGAGTATTAGAATGGCGTCCGTGTCTGGAGCGTATCCGTACTATATCTGAAGGTTGAATCTGAATGAGTAACAGAATGACATTCGTGTCTGGAGCATATCCATACTGTATCTGAAGGTTGAATCTGAATGAGTAACAGAATGGCATCTGTGTCTGGAGCGTATCTGCACTGTATCATGATTGCATATTGTTAATGGTAGCTGTTAATCTTATCCTGAAAAGGGTAAAATGTTAGCTGAAACACAAAGTTTTGTTGCATGAAATGTCTGATGCAATATATTTGCTTTATCAATGTTTATGATATATGGATGCAATGTACGTGCATGTAAGCTGATCTGTTGTATTGCTGTTTGATTGAGGAAAATAAATCCTTGAAAGCTGCTGAGGATATGTTGAACTTTCATGTCTTGGAGTTGAAGTACTGACGAACTCTTGTTGAGAGAAGTAAATTCCGTTGTAAGGGAAATGCCGTGTACTGCTTGTAAGATTTTCTTGGGGAATCCTGAGAAATTTGACGATTTCTACTGGGGATTAATAATTTGAAATTTGTTCCGCTGGGGATCCAAACGACGTACTGTGGAATAGCCTAGAGATGTTTTCCTGTCCTTTCAACCTATTAGTAATTGTCTTTCTCATTTTGTTTATTTGTAAACAATAATTATGTTCAAATGCATATGTTCATCAATGAATCATTGGACGTTTTTGCAAACAAAACACAATCGTAAAGAAAAGACAAATAGTTTTTTTTTTTGCACTTTCAAAGGGGTATCTTTGTATTGACTTTGAATAAGTATTTTGTACAAAGGAGACAAACATTCTAGTAAGAGAATGGTGCCATAAAACAAGAAAAATTTATATAAAAAAAGATAGCTATGTGTAATAATCCCATGGGGTTCCCATTCTCTTATAGCCTTTATATCTCTGAATATCTTGTCTATTTGTTGCTTCGTCCGAAGATGATTAAATTGATCAGAAACTCCGAGTTTGTCAGTGGAAGTTAAAGGTTGTCTGTGAAGTGATCCGATGGGACATAGTCATACGCTTTAATTCCTTAACTTTTTCCTGGATCGCCCTTTTGGGTTTTCAGTCCACCGGGAAACCCTTTTTTGCCCAATTCGCCCTTTCGGGTTTTCAACTTTCCGGGTGTACAGATTTTTTATTTTATCCCTAACTTTTTCCCGAACCTTTTTGGTTCGCCGGGATGCCCTTTTTTGCCTAGGTGTGTCAACCTAGCGGGTCTCTCATGCATAGTATCTTTTGACTATGTCCGCGTTCGCAGGGTGTGGTAGGTCATCACCGTCCATGGTGGTTAAGATCATTGCCCCACCAGAGAATATGTTCTTGATTACAAATGGTCCTTCATAGGTAGGAGTCCATTTTCCCCTGGGATCACTTTGTGGCAAGATGATACGTTTGATCACTAGGTCCCCAACTTGATATACTTGGCGTTTGACTTTCTTATTGAAAGCCTTGATCATCCGCTTTTGATACATCTGACCATGGCAAACAACAGTAAGTCTCTTTTCATCGATTAAGTTCAGTTGATCAAGTCGAGTGTGGATCCAATCGTCTTCACTCAAACCTGCATCTTTCATAATCCTCAGAGAGGGGATTCGGACCTCAATAGGCAAAACAACTTCCATGCCATACACCAAAGAATAGGGTGTTGCCCCAGTTGATATACGAGCCATGGTACGGTACCCGTGGAGAGCGAATGGTAACATCTCATGCCAGTCTTTGTACGTGACTGTCATATTTTGTATGATCTTTTTAATATTTTTATTTGCAGCTTCAACAACACCATTCATCTTTGGCCGGTAGGGAGAAGAATTGTGATGCTGAATTTTGAATTGCTCGCACAAGGAGGTGATCATAATGTTGTTAATATTTGTACCATTGTCAGTGATGATCCTTTCCGAGATACCATATCGGCAAATGAGATTTTGCTTGATGAAGCGGGCAACAACATTCTTAGTAACTGAAGCGAAGGAAGTTGCTTCGACCCACTTTGTAAAGTAATCAATGGCCACTAGGATGAAACGGTGTCCATTGGAGGCTGTTGGCTTGATCTCCCCAATCATATCAATTCCCCACATAGCAAAGGGCCAAGGAGCCGTCAAGACATTCAGAGGAACTGGAGGTACGTGCACCTTGTCAGCATAAATTTGACACTTATGACAGATCCGAGAGTGTTGATAGCAATCTGCTTCCATAGTAGACCAATAATAGCCTTCCCGTAGGATTTTCTTCGCCATCGTATGTGTTGTACCCCAAAATTTGCACTCCCATATTTCTCAAGATTTGTCAAGAATGATCTTCAAGTTGCTCAAGATGACTCAAGAGTTAGACAGTCAAACCACCTCCTAAGGCAGTCAACCTCAAATTAGGGTTTTGTGTTGAATTAAGGTCCTCATATCCAAAATGCCTCAAGTTCTTCCCAATGTATTAATATGTTCTTAAGTTCATCCATGTCAAATTTCAAGCCTTGCAGAGGAAGTTTGGTCAGTCAATTGCTCAAGAGGCCCAAAAATCGACTATGCTAGGGCAAAAGTCAACTGTGACCTACAGACAGTTAAACCTCAAGATTTTTTGTCAAAATTCTCATTTTTAAGGATAATTCATCATTTTATCACGGGTTGATCATGATTCATCAAGGATTGCTCAAGATTCATGAAGATTCAAAAGTTGCTAAATTAGGGTTTTGTAGGAAAAGTCAACTCAACTTTGACCAAGCATAACTTTCTCATACTTTATGAGAAATGACCCATCCAAAGCTCATTTTGAATAGGATGCAATTTCCTACAATCCATCTTCACACCCCAAGATCAAGAAATGCACTACCAAAAAGTTACTAATTTGGACATTATAGGTCATTTTTGAAAGTCAACAAAAACACATTTTTTCCAAAGCTTATAACTCGAGCATGGAACATCAAAATGATATGAGACCAAAAGGGTTTATTATAATACATCCAAAGGTTTCTAAAAAGTCCAAGAACACATCCAAAAGTTAAAAATTGAAGAAGTTATGCATTGTTGAAGTTGGGCATTTTTCCAAATTTGCCAAAAGTCAACTATCCTCAAAACTCCAATTTTTGACAAAAGGGCCCACTTTTTTCCACTTGATATAGTCTTGTCATGCCACACACGTGTTCCATCTTTAATTTCATGGATATTCATCTATTTTTCTATTTTATTTCATTTTTATTGATTTAATTCATTATTAATCAATATTAAATCAAATAAAATCTAAAAATTGATGTAATAAGATTCTTGTGGTCATTACAGCTTGCAAATATCATATAACACTCAATAAAATTCGTTCCAAGTCAAAACATGCACACAATCTCAGATTTGATGCAAATATGGCAACTTGTTAATGGTGATCAAAATCAAATCTTCCATCTTCAATGCATAAGGATTATGGCCCAAGTTTTGACCTAAACACATTCCCTTATGTACACACAAGAGAGGCAGACCAAAAACACGCACACGGAACTATTGAAACGGCCAGAACAAGTTTGGAAAAAACCTTGAAAAAGTGGAGATCGAATTCTGGTTTAGAGACATTTACAAAGCAAAAGCTGAACATAGCTCCCTTGCCTGATATCCTGTGAAGCTGTAGCAATCAAAACCAGCCCTTGAGACCATCTGAAACTCACTGTAAGTCATCATGAAACAAGCTCTGAACATGAAATCTAAATCTCTAATTCTTGCATCCTTTCATTGAAATAATTGCATATTCATACTCTGTGTTGCATTCTGAAACTTTTGGCATCACTGAATTTTATTTTCATAACCTGTAACGCCATGCCCAGTTCTAGGGTTCGTACATCTTGTTTTTGGGGCTTTTAGTTGCAGGGAAAATCAAGGCCAATGCTTGACATGGATGAAACCAGGAGGAAGAGACGAACGCATTGGTATTCTTAGGATTCGTTTACATGGCCTGTAGACGGTTTTTGAGATACCCTACGAATCTTCCTGCGGATAAAAATCCGCAGGTAAAGAACCAGGGTTATGTGAAGAAGATGATAACATGGCTGGGCGTGATTGGCCAGTTCAAATCATTGGCGCTTTATTTTTTATTTTTCAGGCTTAGCGTTTTATTTTCTATATATTATTTGTTTCTTATTTCAATAACAATTAAGCAAGCTGGTTGGAGCGTTGGCATGTGAGCAATGGGACCTGGGTTCGAATCCCAGGTCCCCTAAAACTTTGATAAATTTTGTTTTCAGGTAATCTCACGCAGCGTTCAAAAACTTGGTCCACCATACGCCTCAGGGATCCACCTGCCAGATGGCTTGCCAATCAAATCTAATGATCCAGGTTGAAGGTTCACCATGAACCCTAGTCAACAAGCACGCGCTGGATTTCAAAGGTCAAACAAGCTGGTGTTAATGGGCCAAGAAATTGCTGATCATACTCCCTCTTCAGGCCCAAACCCCCCCATTTTGGTTTATTTTTTTTCTCTCTATATTTATTTTATTTAATTATTATTATCAAAAATTAACCAATTAATATTTTTTCTATAAAATCAGAAAACCCTAAAAAATAATATTTTTATTAATTTCACTATTTTATTATTTTTGTAAATAAATTTTAGTCAATTAATTTAGTTTTTTAATTAGGTACAATTTTAATATCTTTTGCATTAAATTAAAATTAATTTAGAATTAAGTTTTTAATATTTTTTTAACCATTTTTATTTTATTTCCTTAATTAAAATAAAAACCCAAAAATATTTTCATTTAATTAATTAATTCAATTATTAATTTAGACTAATTTTTAATTCAAAAAATAACAAAAATGTGCTTTATTTAATAAAAAAAGGGTCAAAACCCTAAGACACTCCGATTTAATTTTTCTCGCGCGCGAATTACTTTTGATCCATATTTCAATATTGTAACTGCTCCGGGAATGTAATAGTTTTTAACTTAGGATTTTTATTTATTTATTTATTTATCGCTTTTATTTACTTTTCGCAATTTAATTTTAAAGGGTTTGTCTTTGGCGATGTAAATACCCGACGCCTTGTAATAGCTTAGATTTATTTTCCGCAATTTAATTTCCGCAACCATTAACTGTTAGATGTTTGAATAATAGGCAATGCATGACAAGATCGAATTTTTAACTTAAAATCAACAATAGCTCACCTTAACATGTACAAAGATAATATAACTGAAAAACAATACACTCGCACATGCCACTCTTAGGGTACACCTCACTTGGTTGCCTCGAACGTGGTCATTGAGTATAGGAAGTTTTAGAGGTCGCCCTCTTTTCCAAAGATCATAAGTTGCCTCAAAACAGTTGCCTCAGATAAAATGATCTAAGACATTAGGGTTACCACTAAGGCGTCCTAACATTGCTTTAGTGACCACACGTCCCTTAATCGAATTGACCCGAAAACTCCAACGATGATGCTACCTACTCCTCAATAGTGGGATAGCATTGTCTAAAGGACATTTGTACAGATTAATTCCTTTTTCGAGTAGGTAGATGGTTCTTAAGTACTTGCTCCTTTTAAAACAAAACAAAACTTTTCGCACTTACACTCCTTTCAAACAAAAACTTCTTTCAAACCCACAAACACAAAGAAAAGCAATTTTGAAAACACAATGAGAAAGTACCTAAGAGCCAGTGGATAACCACAGATAGAAAGGGTGCTAACACCTTCCCTTTCTATAATCTACCTCCCGAACCCGAGAAATATCTCAAAAAGGAATTTTTCTGTGCTTTTGTCCTTTCCTTGTTGGATAAAATAAAAGACGGTGGCGACTCTTACTTACCGCGACATTTTGCGAAAACAAACGCAAAACACGAACCAACATTCCAAAACAGTCAGTTCTCATTCCCACCAATCACAGTATGCCCACTGGAGTGGGTGCCAAAAGTACCTTCATGTAATTCAGCCATGATCTTTTCCACTTCCATCTTATCCATGCACCGAAGCAGAATGGAGTCATGATTATGTTTGTACAGGATGCCATTACTCAGGAAGAAATTAGCAGAGAATCTCCTTAAGAACTTCTTATCATTGATTGAAGCTCCTTCTGGATATTCTTGAGCCTCGAGAGACCTCATGACTTCATGAAACCAAGGCTGGTCCACTACCTCTTCAGTATTAATCTCGTGACAGTGTGCCGGTTCGTCCATTCGTTCGATGGTGATCCAGGGAGCCTCATTATGCCAATTAAGTTTAAACATAGATGACATTGTGGCTAGAGCGTCTGCTAGCTGATTTTCTTCTCGTGGGAAATGCTCGAAGGTAATCTTCTAAAAATGTGGTAGCAATGTCAAAACATGTTCTTTGTAAGGGATAAGATTTGGATGCTTAGTGTCCTATTCCCCTTTGATATGACTGATGACCAAAGCTGAATCTCCAAACACGTCTAAGGATTTGATTCCCAAGTTTATGGAAGCTCTGAGACCAAAGATGCACGCTTCATATTCCGCCATGTTGTTCGTATAGTTTAAGCAAAGTATGGAAGTAAAAGGAGTATGACACTCTTCTGGAGATATGAGTACAACTCCGATACCATTACTAAGTGCATTAGATGCCCTATCAAAGAACAGGGTCCATCGGGATCCTTGTTCAGGTCCGTCATATGGTATGATTTCTTCACAGTTGTCTAATGTCATGATGTCTTCATCTGGAAATTCAAACTTCATAGGCTGATAGTCTTCTACAGCTTGGTGATCAAGGTGATCAGCCAATACACTGCCCTTTATAGCTTTCTGGGTAGTATACTGTATGTCATATTCTGTTAGGATCATCTGCCATTTATCTATCCTCCCAGACAGAGCAGGCTTTTCGAAGATGTATTTTATCGGATCCATCTTAAATATCAACAAGGTAGTATGAGTCAACATATACTATCTTAGTCGGTGAGCATCCCATGCCAGAGCGCAACAAGTTTTCTCGAGTAGTGAATATCTGGTTTCATAGTCGGTAAACGTTTTGCTCAGGTAGTAAATAACATGCTCTTTTTGGCCAGACTCGTCATGCTGCCCCAATACACACCCCATTGAGTTTTCTAAAACAGTTAGATACATGATCAGTGGTCTTCCCTTGATTGGTGGCATCAAAATAGGAGGCTCTTGTAAGTACTCTTTGATCTTGTCAAAAGCAACCTAGAATTCATCATTCCATCTGACTACTTGATCTTTCTTCAATAGTTTGAAGATTGGCTCACAAGTAGCTGTTAGGTGAGAAATGAATCTGGAAATATAGTTCAGGCGCCCCAAGAATCCTCTGACTTCCTTCTCAGTACGAGGAGCAGGCATTTCTTGTATTGCTTTAACCTTGGAAGGATCGACCTCAATGCCTTTGTTACTGATGACAAAACCTAAAAGTTTACCGGACCGTACTCCGAATGTGCACTTGTTTGGATTCAACCTTAACTTTTACTCCTTCAATCTCTCAAACAGCTTTTGCAAGTGATTAAGGTGCTCTTCTTCCGTTTGTGATCGGGCTATCATATCGTCTATGTAGACCTCTATTACATGATGTATCATATCATGAAACAAAGCTACCATGGCACGCTGATAGGTGACCCCAACATTCTTCAGTCCAATGGCATCACTTTGTAGTAGAATGTGCCCCACTGTGTGACAAATGTAGTTTTCTCCATGTCCTCAGGTGCCATTTTGATTTGGTTATAACCTGAGAATCTTTCCATGAAGGAAAACACTTTGTGTTGGGCCGTATTGTCAACCAGGATATCGATGTGGGGGAGTGGAAAATCATCTTTAGGGCTGGACCTATTCAAATCTCTATAGTCCATGCACATTCGTACTTTTCCGTCCTTTTTAGGCACGGGAACAATGTTGGCAACCCATTGGGGATAGGAAGTGACAACCAAGAATCCAACATTGAATTGTTTCATGACTTCCGCTTTGATCTTCTCGGACATGTCAGGTCTCATGCGGCGGACTTTTTATTTTACTGGTGGACAGTCTTCTCTTGTTGGAAGATGATGTACCACGATGTCTGTATCAAGTCTTGGCATGTCTTCATATGACCAGGCAAAGATCTCAACATAATCATGCAACAACCGAATCAGACGCTCCTTGACACTGGGCTCCAGATTGGCACCCACCTTGACCTCTTTTATATCCTCCTTGGTACCCATATTGATTATATCCACAGGTTCCTCGTGAGGCTGAATGGCTCTTTCCTCTTGTTGTAGTAGTCTGGCCAGTTCCCATGGTACTTCACAATCTTCCTCACCTTCGTCCTTGGCTTGGTAGATTAGATCCTCAGAGTCATAAAAGGCCATAGCAGTATCACCCATGGGATCCTAAATGGAGGGGTACATGCGTTTGTGAGTGCGGGTGTGTGTAAGGGTATAGCCATCTTTTAAAAATAAAATGTAAAAGAAAAATAATGGGCACAAAAGTTTGTATGTGAAAAACGTCCATGATTCATTGAATTCATTGAATGTCATATGAAGATGAAATAAAAACCCTTACAAATGGACCATTGTGCCTTGGGCAAGACACAAGGTTTTAAATGTGCGAATTGGTTGTGAATATTACAAGTTCAGCAGAAATGTAAAGATAAATTACTGAGAGATGAAAGTTATTGGGACAAAGTCTCTGGCCTCCCAATTACGAAGTCCTCTGTCGATAGTTGGAAATATCCAATCCTCCAAGCTGCAATCCTCTTCACCATCTTCCACCACATTGACCTCTCGGTTGCTAATCTTCAAGGGTGGCCCTCCAGCACGGGAACGACGCATAGCCTTCTGAGCACTTGAGGTGAACCCTAGACCAAACTTGTCAGATTTATATGGAATATCCGGAAGTTTCCCCCAGATGGTGCATCCACCATCTTCTATTACTGCCTTGGCATCCTTCTGGGATGACATCTGGAGTGGAGGTCTTGTAATCTTGGGAATCTGGGACACAGTTTTGGTCACTGCTACCTCTTGGGGGACTTCTTCGAAATGTTGAAAAGGAGTTTCAATGAACTCGCCGTCCAATTCCATGTACCGGAAGGAATTAAGGTGGCTAATCATATACTTTTCCTCTCTGTGGATAATGATAATCTTTCCTTGGACCGAATATTTCAGCATCTGGTGCAGTGTAGAGGTGATAGTGCCAGCATTATGGATCCACGGCCGTCCTAGTAGACAGGAGTAAGAGGGGCGGATGTCCATTACATAGAAGGTTGAGTTGGAAGTTTGAGTCCCAACCTTTATGGGGATATCCACCTCCCCGTGCACCATCCTCTTTGAGCCATCAAATTCTCTCACGACTATGTTAATGGGTTTCAACGTCAGTCCTTCATAGTCTAGTCGGTCGAGAGCTTTCTTTGGTAAAACATTCAAAGATGAGTCAGTGTCCACCAAGACACGGGCCAGAGTTTTTCCTCTACATTCCACAGAGATATGCAATGCCTCGTTGTGCTTTCTTCCCCTTGGTGTCAGATCAGCATCCGAGAAGCCTATGCCATTATCCGCTGTCAAGCTGGCCACACAATCTTGAAATTGGTCAGCCGATGTCTCTTAAGGCACATGGGTTGTCTTTAAGAACTTTACTAGAGCTTTCGCATGTGCCTCGGAATACAGCAATAATGCCAGCATGGAGATTTTGGAGGGAGTTTGCCCCAACTGTTCAACTACGTCGTAGTCGCTCTTCTTTATTATTCTCAGGATCTCCTTCATTTCCTTCTTGGAGGTTTCGGGGATAGTTAGCAATTGAGCCTTCGTTCGGACAGGCTCTTCTTGAATACTTTTTCCTCGAGTTTCAGCAGTAGAAGTGTTGGTAGGGATAACATCAGGGGTTGTGTCGTCTTCGTCGATAGGAGTACTTACATGTATAATTATTGGTACGGAAGTAACCTTTAGAGCAGCCACGGGTCCAAAAAATGAATTTGGGGGGGAAATTTCTGGAGAGAAGATTCTACCGCTTCGGATAATCTTACTGGTTCCGACAATATTTCTAATGTCGGAGTCTTCTTCTTCGGAGTTTATTTCTTTGGCGGCCAACCCATCTTGTTTGATGCCATGGTAATAAATGTCCCCACCGTAATTCCATGACACAGTTTTGTCTGATTCATACGGGACTGGCCCAGGCATTGTGATTATAAGAGGAGTAGTTTTTGGAACCGATGTAATCCTAACGGGTCTTTTGGGGACCCTGGAAGAATTGGCGGAGATGGTGATTATTGAAACATCTTCAACAAGAATAGGTGAAACAGGAGTACTTTCAAACAGAATCTCTTTATTGTCTATCAAGCGTTGAATGCTTGTTTTCAACAAAGGGAAAACAATTGATGAGGATAAGCAGATATGGAAGTCTCCATTACAACCCGGGAATACACCAGCTTTTAACTAATTTATCTTAATGATTGGGAGTGGAGTCAAGAGTTCATCAATTGTGGTAACAAACAAGTCTTCTTCAACAACATTAGTATGGTGACCATGTCTAGGCATAGGAGCAGAAATGACATTTGGCTTCTCGGGTGCATCAAACTCAATCTCTTTTGCGTCTATAAGGTCTTGAAATTTGATTTTCAAGGCCCAACAGTTGTTAGTGTCATGACCCGGACTTTCAGAATGATATGCGCATCTGGCATTTGGGTGATAATGAGGGGACGCTGTGTTGGGGTTATTTGGAGCTTCTTTTAAAGTTACCAAATTGGATTTCAGAAGGTGAGATAAAACCTGGGATAGAGTCATATTGATTCTGGTGAATTTCCGGACTGGCCTTTCCACCCTCGGTTGATTACTTCTTGGTTGATCAGATGTAGGATTTGGGATCATAATAGCTCCTACCATTGGTCAGCGTTCAGCTCTCCCTTGGTTCCTTTATGGATAAACAATAGATACCTCCTTCTTCCCAGTGAAAGGCTTTCTCACAGTTGTAGAGGCAGATGAATCCTTTTGAATCTTTCCACTTTTTATGCCAGCTTCCACCCTCTCTCTGGTTAGTATTAACTCAGTAAATCCTGCAGATGAGCTTCCAATTAGATGGTTGAAGAAAGGGTCCGATAGAGTGCCTAAGAATATATCCACCAACTCCCTTTCAGACAGAGGGGGTTGAACTCTCCCAGCTAGATCTCTCCACTTCTGCGCGTAATCCTTGAAACCCTCATTGGAAGCCATGGCCATACTCTGATGTTGAGTACGGGTAGGCGCCAAATCTGCATTATATTGGTATTGCTTATAGAAAGCTGCGGCAAGATCTTCCCAGTTGTGGATGTTGGTGTGATACGGTGGGAGAACTGACTTGAGGTTTTGCGTTTGTTTTCGCACTTGTTCGGTTTAGCAAGAGTCGCCACCAACTTTTTATTTTATCCTAAAGGAAAGGTTAAAAAGCACAGGAAAAACCTTTGAGATGTTTTCGTGGGTTCGGGGGGTAGATTATGAAAAGGGAAGGTGCTAGCACCCTTTTCATCCATGGTTATCCATGGGCTCTTAGTTACTTGTTTTAGATCACTTGCCTTTGATTTTCAATTGCTTGAAATGGTGGTGTGTGTGTGTGGTTTTGAAAATGTTTTGAAAAAGATGCCTTGTCTAGGCAACCATTGTAACAATTCTTTACTCGAATGTTTTACAAGGGTGTTTGTCTTTTTGAAAAGATGTTTCAATGTTTTGGAAAGTTTGTTTGGAAGTTATGTTTGTGGAGTGTGTTTTGAAAGTAGGCAAGTGTGTTTTGCAAGTTTGATCAAGTAACTAAGAGTTGCCTACCCCTAAATTTACTCAAAGATCTTTCTCATGTTTTAACCCTTTTAACAGTATTGTTCCACCATTGTATTTGGTGGACAAGCTTGTGTTAGGATGTTAACGGGACGGGCGTGGGTCATCGTTTAGACCATGAATGCAATAGTGCCAAGTGTCTTTGGCAATTTTCTTAAGGGACTTGATCATTTTTATTTAGGCAACTTGATAGCGTCATCGAGGGACTATGATCATTTGATTTGTTTTTGTTTTGCCAAAGTACTTGACATGCAAACATGGCCCATTTTTGAAGGCAACAAGTGGAGGAAACCTAGGGGTGCAAGTGTGATTTATGTATTGATTTGCATGCATTTGTCTTTGTATTAGGTTATCTAGCGGTTGATTTTGAATCTTCGCATACAAACCCTAATTACTATACATTATATAGAAAGCGATAAATTGCGGGAATTTAAAGTCTAAGCTATTACAAATAAGTATCCGGGGATGGGGGTACAAATATTTACAAATAGGGATGAGTCTTATCAGGATAGTAGTGTCCAAATAATATTTACAACCAAATCGAATCACATTCTCAATGTAAAGTATAGCCAAGTATAAGAATCAAAGAGAAATAAAAGTATTGTGCAATGTATGTGATTATTTACAAGCGATGAGAAAAATATGTTAACCTAATGCAATATTAAGTATTTTATTTATTTTTGGGTTTTTGTTAATTATGTATAAACAAAGGTTTTAGTGAAAAGAAAATAAAAATGTTTTAAGTTTAAAGAAAAAAACTATTGTTTATATATTTTAGTTAATGTTTTATATACAAGATCTAATTAAACAAAAGAAAAGGTTTCAATAAAGAAAAATTGTTTAAACTTAATAAACCCAAGATTAATGCATTTTTAATTGTTCTAAAAATAAAAAGAAGCATTTAAGAAATTTTTGTGTAAAAAGTTAATGTATCAATTTACTTAGCAAAATAAGTTATGAAAAGTATTAGTAATATAAAAAGAAAAGTAAATGGGCTTGAGCATTATGTACATGGCCCAAACAAAAACCAAAAAAGGCACAAACAGATTTGCAGTGGGGGTGTGGGCGTCAGAAATGAAATGGGCTTAGGCAGATAATGGGGCAGAGGCCCAAACATGTTTGAGATTTTGTTTAGGGTTTCATTTGTTTGTTTCAGAAAAGGGTTTACAGTGGCTTAGAACGGCGCCGCTTCTCCACCTTTCTTCGTTGTCCTCTTCATCCTTCTTGAGCCAAGCTTCTGAACGAAACTCCTCTCCACCTATGGCCACTAGGCTCCACCTCCAACTCCTCCTCCCTCCATGGTAAAGCAAAGCGGTGGCAAGAAAAGGTATACGATTTCTGTCCTTTCATTTTTTAGGGTTTCAGTTCGTGCATGTTATTAGTTCTCGACACATTATGATCTTCATGTTATTATTGTTGTGTGAGGTGTTAAATAAAGGAGGAGAATACCTTTTGTTGGAGGGAAGGAGGAGAGCTTGGACAAAAGGCTCCTTAGGCGGCCAAGGCGGGGAGTGATGATGCTGATGAGCTTGTTTCCTGGTATTTTTGTATCTTGCTTGCCTCTTTGAATGGTTTTATGATGATAGCTATAATCTGAAAACCCTGTAATAGTTGCTTCTTTTCCTCTTCTAAATGCTTGCCTCTGATTTTGATGATGGTTCTGAGTTGCCTGTTGTTGGATCCTGTGATGAGCTTAGCTCTGAGGATGCTTGGATTTCTGTATGTTTATTTGATGATGTTCTTTGATGTACTTTGTCGTTCTTTTACAATGATGATGATGTTTGAATCTAAGTTTGATGATGTGTTTCTCTGAAAACCCTGTAATAGTTGCTTCTTTTCCTCTTCTGAATGCTGTGTTACTCAATGATGAACTTTAGTTCTGAGAGTTTGGATTTTAGCCTATGATGATTTTTGATGCTGAGGCATTGGGATTTGTTTGATTCTGACTTGGTTTGGATATTTGGATGATGGTTGATGATATCAGGTCTTTAGGATTGATGGGCTTTGAAAGGCTTATCAGTACAGGAAGGCTTCTAGGTAGTTAGCAGACTTTGAAAATGAACCAATTTTTAGGTTTGTTCTTTAGGCTTGCTTTTGTAAGTTTGTAAGTGTGCAACAGGCTTGAGGCAGGTTTCTGGTATGAGTTTGAAACAGGTTTACTGTGTTTTGATGTTTGTGGTTTGAAACAGGTTTACTCTATTTTGGATTTTATGCTGTAACAGGTTTGAGCAGTTTTGATACTGAGTTTAGGCTTTGAAAGGCTTTGTATGGTATCAGTTTTGAGGCAAGCGGGTTTGAAAGGTTTTGTATGGTATCAGTTTTGAGGCAAGCAGGTTTGAAAGGTTTTGTATGGTATCAGTTTTGAGGCAAGCTTGAGGCAGGCTTGAGATATTTTGGATTTTTATTTTATGCAGGTTTTTGCAATGTTACAGTTTGTGCTCTCTCTTGTGTATTCTGCCCTCTCTTTACAGTGTTCTGATCTCTTTGTTTTATATCTCTTTGTCTTAAGCCTGCAAAACTGTAAGCCTCTCTACTTCTCTCTCTCTTTCTCTCTCCACAGATAAAAAGCATATTATATTGCTTAAAACTGTACTTTTCTGAAAAAGTGATGGCCTGGAAAATGATGATAATCTTGAAACATTGCTTGCATTGTTAGCTTTCCTCTGCATATCTTCCAGATTTTCTGCCTTTTCTTTTTGCTAGCTTGTTGACAGCTTTGACAGTTTTTGGACAGTTCTGCACTTGTGACTTAATTTGCCTCTTTGACAATTTGGTTTGCTTTGTCTGATAGTGCAATTCAGTTTAGTTGACATTTTGTTTGAATTTTCACTTGGCTGTTCAGTTTGCCTTGTTTGAAATTATGCATTTTTTGTGCATTTGTTTAACATGCTGCCTTGTATTCAATTCATATGCTTGCAAGATAATTTTCTTTCCCTCTTTGTGAACCAAGAGTCTTCTTGTGATTTGCAGAGAGGGCGAACAAACTGATTCCGGCCAACACTTTTAATGATGAGGATCTGATTAACTGTCTGAAAATGCCTTTAATTTATCTGTACTGATTTCTTCCCTTTTTATCTTTGCAGATAAATATCAGTTGAGCAATGGGGAGCAGCAGTAGAAGATGAAAATTTAGGATATAGTTTTATTTTATTTTAATCATTTGTAATAAATATTATTATAAATACTGTAAATGTATTCAAATAATACTTGTACCAATAATTGAAAATAAATAAAAGATCCTTTGTCAGTTAATTTTTTAATTCTTCTGCCTTTATTTATTTAATTACTTAAATTTCTTGAATTATAATAATTGGAAATTATCCAATAATTTTAACTTAGAAATTATAAATAACCAATAAACGTCCGGCGTTCCGAATAACCAAAAGCAATGCACAGTTAAACAAACAAACGTCCATATGTCCTTTATCTCCACTGATCAAACTTAAACTTCAAACTTTCAATCAGAAGCCTCAACCCATGTCCCAGAGTCAATTGAAAAGAACTGTAAAATTAATTCCTTCTGAGAATGCGCGCGCAAACCCTAATTCTTGATTTATTGTCAAAGAAGCGTCTGCCTGATTAAAGCCTGAGCCAAACTCAACCAAACCCTAATAATCTGCTTGAACTGATTCAAAATCAATGGAAACCCTAATTTTGTCTGACTGATGAGAAAAGTCTGTTTGACCGATTCTTAAGCCAATCTGAAAAATCAGGAAAAGCCCGAAGCTGTGATTTCTTGTGAAAAAGAGGAGGGCAAATTTTGGGGTACAACAGTTGGCCCTTTCCAATTGTTAAAACCAATCGAGTTGTGTTCCAGATAGGCTATCTTGTAAAAAATGCACCCAAAGGTCTTTATCGGCGGAGTGCGGCTGGATCTTTCTCACATATGATCGGAGGTGCATCTTAGGACATGACACCCCATCATATTTTGCAAACAACGACACTTTGAACTTTGGTGGGATCACAATTCCTGACACTAGTCCCAATTCTTCAAAGTTTAGACCTGGCACCTTTTGTATTTCCATAGCGCTCAAACGCTCTTCGAGATGTCTGTACTTATCATCTGCTGGAGGATACTGTTCCTCGGAGTAGTCTTCCTCTTCTTCCTCCTCTTCAGATTCTGACAGAACCGCTGTTTCCTTTCCTTTCCCTTCTCCTTCACCAGATGTTGTTGCGAAATTCAAGGTTCTTCTAGTCTGTCCTTGAAACCTTCTCCCCATGTTCAAAACCCCAATGACCTTCTTTGTTTTCTTCTTTCTTTCTTCAGCTAACAGAGTCTTCAACTCTTCTTTCCCCTTGGCTAGGGTCATGAGTAACTGTTGAAACTGCGTGTTTTGAACTTGAAGATCTTTGATTGTCTGTTCGAGATCCATCTTACTAAAATAAACAGTATAGAGATGAGGAAACTCATTGCAAAAGACCTGTTTATGTTATGATGAATGATATGTGCATATGCAATGTTTTCAAGGATTTTTAAAGATTCAAGTTCGTTTTAGACAAAAAGAAACACACGTTATATTAATAAGATAGAGTTTGAGTACATCAATGCCCCTTGGGCAAAATAATATAACACTCTAAGATAAAAAAGTAGTGCGCATCCTCTTTGGTGCAATGTAGGCATTTAGAGTCTGCTCCTCATGAAGTAGCCCAGTGAGTTCCAAAACCTTCTTCTCGCTTGCATAGAATTGGGCTTCGAAAGTATCTCGCTCTCCTTTGAGCTGTATCCAATCCCTTTGTAGGTCTTCAAGAGATGTGGGCATGTCAGGATGTAGGATAATGTATGGAACTTCTCCTTCCTTAACAGGCTCAATGATTACCGGGAGAATGGAAGGATAAGGCATCATAAGACTTTGAGCGCGGGTTCATACCCACTTGAGGTCTTGCTATCCACATTATTTAGCATCCTCCATGCTCGGATGAATCTCTAGCAAAAACCTTGATCGTCGTGGTCGTAGTCGAATACCAAGCCTTGAATCAACATCTCACGCGGGCCATCCCTTCGGGCATAACCAAACTGTCTTAGAGATAAGCATGGGTTGTAGGTGATGCCTCCCCTAATGCCAAGTAGAGGGACATTAGGGAATTCCCCACAATGGTCAACAATGATAACATTCTCTTTGGATCGGGAACACCAATGAATATATGAATGTTTGAGCATCATTAACCTTTGTGACCACCTTGAACCTTGCTCATTCTTTAAGACTGATTGGGGAAGATGAGAAATAAACCATCTTTCTAGGATAGGAGTGCAACACATAAGGACACCTCTTTTCCTCATTGTGCGAGTGTGAAAATAGTGTAGGATATCCCCTAGCAATGTAGGCACCGAGTTGCATGATATGGAGATTTTGATGGCATTCACATCTATGAGTTGGTCAGGCTTGGGAAATAAGACCATCCCATAGATGAGAAGAGTCACAATTTCCTCAAAAGCCTGCAAGTCTAAGGAATTCCAACAACTTTGGGCTTTCTCAAACAGGAACTTTGCTAAGAAGCCTTTGACACCACTCCTAGTTTCCAAATGAGTTGTGACATCATATGAGTGCAAGTGTAGAGCTTGAGCAATCTATTCTAGCTTTGGGTCTCTTTCCGTACTGTTGAAAGGTAGTTGATTGAGAGTGGGAATCCTCAAGAGTTGAGAGAATTCTTCCAAAGTAGGCACAAGCTGATAGTCGGGAAATGTGAAGCAATGGTGCAAAGGATCAAAGAACTGGAAGAGCACTTTATTATATCCTCATCTGTGTTGGAGGTGACCAAGTTGAGTAGACGACCATGCCTCTCGGTGAATGGAGAGTTCTCAGGGATCCTTGAAGCTAGCTCCTTAAGTTATGGAGGAATTCTTACAAGGTTAACTTGGATAGTTTTCATGCGAAGTGAATCCATATCCTAAAAAACAAGAACAAAGATGAATCTCCAAAATCCTTGAAATGGTTAGTGGATGCATATGATGCTCATGATGTCCACGATGTTATGTACAAGTATGCATATACAAGCAAAACAAACAAGTTCTTAGTTTAGGCTTTCATGGGGTTTTATAGGTAAGTACCCTCTTGAAGTTTAGTTGGCTTAAACCTGTCCTAGTAATAGTAACCGAGTTCTAAGGAGCTCAATATCACTGGATTGTTTCCTTGGTCATTGTTTCAGCTCAAGCCTCTTTAATGGCGACCGAAATATCCCAAGAAACTAAACCTCAATGAGTGTAGTATCGAGTATCTACCAACTTCGGACTGCACCAAAGCCGGTCATCCCACTACATACTAAAGGCCAAGTTGGTCAAGTAAAGGGTTCTAGAAGTTCATTAGTGCTTCATGACATCACTCAGCGGCCCCATATTCTCTTTGATTGACTCAAAGGCTACCTATACCCACAAATATGTCACACTAACATAGCTATTTCTTAGACCATGTCGGTATACCCCGCACAGTTTCCACAATGTATTGCTATTTACCTATAATGTATCCCAAATCCAGGTAGAGGATTTCAAACCCAAACAAAGAACCATAATGTAAAGAAAACAAATCAAACAATGTAAGCAAATAAATGTGATCTAGCCCTAAGGTAACCCCACTTTTATAATTTCCCCAGCAGAGTCGTCAGTTCTCTGATACAGTGGGAGAACTGACTTGAGGGTTTTGCGTTTTATCGTAAAATGTTGCGGTTTAGCAAGAGTCGCTATCGACTTTTATTTTATCCAAAAGGAAAGGTGAAAAAGAACAGGAAAGACCTTTGAGATTGTTTCTTGAGTTCGGGGGGTAGATTATGAAAAGGGAATGTATTAGCACCCTTTTCATCCATGGTTTTCCATGGGCTCTTAGTTACTGGCTAGATCACTTGCTTTTTGTTTTGAAATTGTGCTTTGTGTGGTTTTTTGAAAGTATTTTGTAAAAGAGGCCATTGTTTAGGCAACCTTTGTAATGATTCTCGTTCGTAAGAATGTATACAAAGATGTTTGTCTTTTTGAAAATGTTTTCAATGTTTGTACAATGTTTGGAAATGTGTGTGTTTGTTTTGAAAATAGCAAGGATAGTTGTTTGGAAATAGAGCAAGTAACTAGAAGTAATCTACCTACTCAAATGTCTTTCTTGTTCATTTTCTATTCATTTGACATTGTTGTCTTACCATTGATTTGGTAAGCAACCCTATCTTTGGATGTAAATGGGATGGGCGTGGGTCATCGTATAACCATGATTAGAAATATTGCAAAGTATCTTAGTATTTTTGAGGGACCAAGATCAATTTGTAAGACAACTTTGAATAGCATCATCGAGGGACTATGATCTTATACTTGTTTGTTTTTCCAAGATACTTTACATGCATAATATGGTCATTTTTATATAAGGCAACTAAGAGGAGAAACCCTAAGGGTGCTTGTGTACAAGTGTGTTATTTTCATGCTTTGATTTTGTCTTGGATTTAGGGTTTTCTATTTGATTTGTTTTTATCTTGCCATACAAATCCTAATTACTAGCATGGTATATAAAAGCGGTAAATTGCGTAATTTAAAGATTACTACGCTATTACAACATTTTTATAGGAGGGGGGAATACAAATTATGAATGGAGATTTGCAATAATGTAAATCTAATTAAGCTATTACAGCCAAATCGAATTTGCACGAATATTTGAATAAATATGATACAATATAAATTAAATGTGAAATGGTATGTATATGCAAGAAAAGACTTTGTTTTATTGTTATGTGAAAAGGAGTTTTGAACTAAACCTAATAAATTAAGAAAAGGAAATTAATTATTAAAAAATAAGTTAACCCTAATTTTCTAATTTAAAAGAAAATGAAGTTCTTTAACTATTATTCTTTGTGTATTTTTGTATTAAAAATAATAAATAATATTTTATGAAAATATTAAGTTTTCATATGTCAAAATAAATATCTACAAGTATGAAATAAAAAGGAATAAAATAATTAACCTAATTCTATTTTTTTATATTTACAAGTTTACTTAAGAAAAATAATTAATATATAGTTTAACAAAAATATTTTTTCATGTGAAAATAAAATAAAATAAACAAAAATTCAAAATTATCATGTTTTATATTTTTTATGATTTTTATGTGTTAAAGAAAATATTTTAATAAAACAAATATGGAAATAAAATAAATAATAAAAAGATTGAACCAGGGGTGCTGCAAGCAAACAGGGGGTAGTGTGTTAGAAAAAAAAAAGAAGGCCCAAGAACCAAGCCCATACTGCCAAAAATACCAAAACTGAAGCTGAAAAAATGAGAAAAAATGTAAAAGGTAACGCCAAGGTTCGAACCCATGACCTGGACAATGCAAGCGCGCTACCTTGCCACTGGGGTGGCTGTACACCCGTTAGCTTATGTGAAACAATAAAAACATAACGTAAAAAGCTTCCTCGCCCTGTACTTCATCTTCTTCCTCAAGCTGGCCAGAAGCTCTGTATCTCTCTCATCTCTCCATGAAAATGGAAACTTTCAACATGAAAATGATAGTACTCTTTCCCACGATTTCAGACATGTAACTTATGGAAACTAACAATCAAAGATTAAAACGAATTTTTAAAGCCCTAATTTTAAACCTAATTTTTACATAAATTTGAACTCCAAAATTCTCCACACATAATGAACAAAAATGAAATCTATGCACATGGTTGGCTTCAGCACTATAATATCTACATTTTTCTTTCACAAATCGTGGCCAATGGATGCCTGTATGAAGAGATAAAAGTTGGAATTTTTACCTCTTTCATCTGAGATCGTGAATGGAGTTTGAGTGAGACTTAGGAAGGCCCGAAGGTTCCTTTAGCTTGCTTGAACCTCCCTGAGTGTGTTCCAATCCTTACCTTGCTTTGAAAGTGTCTGAAACTCTCTATCCAAGTTAACCTGCAAGCTTGAAAAACAAAAATGGCAGATGGAGAAGGAGGTGTTACAGTGGAGGGATGATGGTCTGGATCACTTAGATATGAGGTAGGTAAAGTGTTTGGATGATTAAAACTTGAAACGCACAAGCAAATTTGTGGATTGCTATGCTTATGCTCAAACTGCAAGTTTTTGACAGGTTTTTGGTGAGAGGGAGTTTTGGAGTGTTTCAGGCCTTTAGCAATCCTGTTTTTAGTTGTAATGGGTTTGTGTATTAGTATAGAGAAAGTTTCCAATCCAATCCTCAACAGATTTATGAGTTGTAGCCTTTTTGCACTCTTTCTTGCTTTTGAAGCAAAATGAAGAGACAAGTCTCCACATGCTTGTACTGGCCTGCTTGGAGTTGGTACCAATCCTAGACAACTTGTATTTGGTTTATAGGACTTGTGTGTGCAGAGAAAACAGGTCCAATGCTCAAGAAATGTAAAGTTGCAAAAGCTATGCTTTTCCAAAATGGCAATGGCAACTTTGTGCCATTTATGGAATTAAAACTTGGATAAAGACTTTTGGGCTTGGATTAAGGCTTTGTCAACTGAGTAAGCATTAAATTATGAAGTGAGAAACAAGTTTGAGACCTGTAAAGCAAGAATTAGGCAGCATAGGTTCAAATTTGAATTTTGTTCTTCATGAAATGGCTTGAATTCAAAGTGAGAAATTGCCAATTTCATCTCTTCGATTCTCTCTACTAAAAAATGATCTCAAGGAGTTCTTGGACATTTTGGAAATCTTGCAATATGATCTATAACTCATATTTGAAATTTATTTCAAGATTACTCTTGGAACTAGGTGAAAATTTTCCATGAAGTTGGGTCCAAAACCTGCCTAAATTAGGGCAAAATTTCACTAAGTTATTTTAGTTCATGGGCATGTAATCACAAAATTATATCTTGAGATCCAAGCATCTTTAGGGAAAAATGTGTGAAGAAAATTTGTATATTTCATGGAGGTCTACAAATTTTATGTTGGGAACTTTCTTTGAATCATCTTGCATCATGGTGGAAATTTGGCTTAAAGTTGAGAAAAATAAGAAATTTTCTATACTTGGAAAAATTTCTAAGTTAAGAAAATTTCAAATTTCAAAACCAAATCTTCAATCTTTGATTTCTTGACGAACAAGTTTCATATTTTGAAATTTTTTGATGAATTGTGATCCTTGGCACTTGATTTTGACCAAAAAGTCAAAGTTTGACTTTTCAGTATACAGTTGACTTTTGATCAGTTGACTGCAAATTTCATTTGTCTATCCAATGGATTTGTAATGTTTTGAACCATGTAATTAGGTCAAGATGATGCAATTGAAACCTTGAAACCATGCTACAAATAAATTGGTCATTTGCTAGGTCAAAAACCAGAAATTGCCCTTTCCCAATCAAACCCCTAATTTTGACCATTTTGATGATTTGATCAAATTTCTTGAGGAATTATGGTCCAAACTTGATCAAATGATACATATGAGTCTAAAATGTTGACGTGGATAAAAAATTATGATGTTTGACTATAAATTGGCCATGGTTGACTTTTCCCCCAATACAATTGATTTTTAGGTCAACTGTCCAATTGACTGATCAAAATTGTGATTCAAGGCTTGAAACTTGTCATGAGTATACTTAGGGGTCCATAATGATACTTGAAAGTCATATGAAACATTGATAACCCAAAAATCCTTGTGCAATCCCAAACCCTAATTTTGGGTCATTAGTGTAAGATGAGATGTCTTGAGCTGATCAAACCCTAATCCAATCTTGAGTCATAGAGATCTTGTGAGAAAAGTCTTGATAAATGAGAGGGAAAATTTTGGGGTACAACACCTGCATAGTCTTAGAAAATTCTTTGCAAAAGGTGGCATTGGTAGAACCAAATATGATATCATCAACATATATTTGAACTACCAGTATATTATTTTTTAATATTTTGCAAAATAAGGTGGTATCAACCTTTCCTCTGGTGAGTTCCTTTTCTAAAATAAAACTGCTTAATCATTCATACCAAGCTCTAGGATCTTGTTTCGTACCACACAATGATTTTTTAAGTTTAAAAACAAAATCAGGATGTTTAATATGTTCAAAACCCGAAGGTTGGTGAACATATATTTCCTCAGTTATATAGTCATTCCGAAAAGCAATTTTAAAATCCATTTGATATATGATGTGTTCTAGATTGGGCCTGCTATTGTTCCAATTCCATGTGAGGCCTAACCCAATTATGTCGTCCAAAGTATGCTAGAACAATTCTTCCCTCGACTGCGTCGGGCAACAACTACCCCCCGCGAGGAGATAGCCTCGCCGCACGGGGATGAACCCTGTTACCCTTAGGAAGATCACCACCGTCCAGGAGGACCTCGAGGTCACGCTCCAAATACTCTCCTCAACCACTAATGGTACTATCACATGACCTCACGGTCAGTGGGAGTATCCACGACGAGTAAAAGCACCTCACGAGCATACTCCTCGTAGGGCTGGCTATCAACGCCTCCAAATATCATGGAGTCTTCATGGCCCTGGGAAGATCGCTTCCATATCCTCCTGATCTTGTGGAGGAAGTCATCCAGGTAGAGGATCACGTGTGGGTCCCCACTACTCACGTAGGACCTGGAAGTCTCCATGTTGGGCCTGCTTGACCAGACCAATGAGAGACCTTGGCCCAACGCTGGGGGCTATAAATACCCTCTCTTACAAGAGGGTCAAGTATTGAACACTTATGAATCACTTGCTTTCTTTCTCATTCTGGAACTCACTTTATCATCGGAGTGTCTTGCAGGTACCCCCACCTCACTCTCAACTTCTGCTCGAGGTAGCTGTGACGGTCAATTCTGGTCAGGTACGATCAATGGTGCTGTTTGTGGGAAACTTGTTTCCCCATCTTCCATTTAAACAAGACTAAAGCTAATTGCACTCATCTGACTGTCATGGCTGATCAAACAAAAAAAACACGAATGCCCGTCTCGTTGATGCCAGCAATAACGTCACCGACAATAACACCAACGTCAACAACACTGGTCCTGTTGGCCATAACGTTGCTCCCACTGGTCTCAACGCTGATAACGATATCAACACCGAACATGCCAACATACTCGGCCTATCAGAGTATAAAGATGGGATGACTGCCTTATCATCGTCACTGTCACGATGACTCAAAGACGAACGACCACCTCCTTAGAACTACCAACCCAACCAGTTCTAGGAAGTGCCCGTTCCCACCGGAGCAGATGCCACGACCAGGGCCCTATTCACGGAGATAAACCAAATGAGCTATCTGATCTTCTCTCAAGGAGAGAGATTGGGGGTGATCGAAGATTCTCAGAAAGCCCCTAGAAGACATAGGAGGCCTCTTTCCCTCCTTCTCTACAGATAGAGGAACATCCCCAATCTCCCTCGCAGAGACGCATCTCGAATCCCCTCTCTCCGACCAATCAAGCGACGCCCCGCGTTAGAGAGGGACCAGCTCGTAGATACGGGGAGACACGATCGCATTCCCTCGCGTCAAGAGCAAAGACCCCCTGAAAACAGGAACGAGGGAAATAACAAACGATCACACCGCCCAAGGAACGCTCCGCGCGACCAGGGCCACCATCATAACCACCACTATAACAGATCTCCTTCTCACTCGCCAGACACGAGTGATGAAGACGACCCCCGCGGTCCCTTGTCACAAGCTATTGTGGAGGCGCCCATCCCCTCAGGCATGGAGAAGCCTCCCCATCTGAAGGAGTACAACGACATTGCCGACCCAATCAACCATAAGACGGGTTCGAGGTAATGCTCCATTATCATAACATCGGGGGACCAATCAAATGCCGATTATTCCCCACGACTTTGAGGAAAGATGCGATGGATTGGTATAAGAGTCTCGCCTCGGGGTCAATCACCTCTTGGCGAAATTTGAAGAACCAGTTCATCAGTTCATTTACTGCTTCGCGTCGACATCCAAAGACTGAAGCAGCCCTCGAGGCTATCATCCAGAGACATGAAGAGACCCTCAGGGAATTCATTGATCGGTTCAACTGAGAGGCCATTCAGGTCCCCTGCACGACCATATGAATAGATACTTGCTCGAGAGGGGACTCCTGCCAGGCACGAAATTCAGAAAAGTAGTTGGCTTCGAACCACCACAGACATTTGATGCCCTCCTCGAGAAAGCCAGAGCCTACATGGACTACGAGGAGAGGGAAGCGGCTAACACAGCCTGGGACCCCAGAAATCGTGGATCAACCAGTAATCTGCGACAACAAGACTCCGTCCCCCTCGAAGAACTAGCGAGAAGAGGAGGGATGACAAACCTCGAGATCCTCGTGAGAAAAGAGGACCCTCGGGGTGGTTCACTGAGTACACTCCGCTGACGGCTTCCCGTGAGCGCATATTGGCAGAGTGCTCTAACACTGACTTCAAGGACATGGGTGTTAAGCGTCCTTGCCCCGCTCCAGCTAAGCCCGAGGCTGATCGGAGCAAATACTGCCAATATCAACGAAATCACGGACATCTGACCGAGTACTGTGTCTGTGATCGGTGGATCTGGAACTGACTGTTTAACGCTGGTTCGCGAAATGTCGCGGAAGCAAGAGTCGCCACCGTCTTTTATTTTCTCCAAGTGGAAAGGACAAAAGCACGGAAAAATTCCTTTAAAGAGATTGCTCTCGGTTCGGGAGGTGGGTTATAGAAAGGGAAGGTGTTAGCACCCTTTCTATCCATGGTTATCCATGGGCTCTTAGATACTTGCTCAATGTGTTTTCAAAATTGTTTGCTCGCTTTTCAATGTGGGTTTAAAAAAGTTTCTTTTGAAAAATTTCAGATCGACTCGTACGTCAGAGTGTTTGAAAAGTTTGCTTTGAAAGCTTTTGAAAATGTGTTGGTGAAAAGATTTTTGTTTGTTTTTGAAATTAGAGCAAGTATCCTTGAGAACCTACCTACCCTAAGGAATTCGTCTGTGTAAGAGTCCTTTAAAGTAGTGCCATCCCACCATTGAGAGGTAGGTAGCACCACCGTTGGAGGTGTTCGGGTCAATTCGATTTTAGGGACATGGTGATCACCAGAGCAATGGGAAGACACCTTAGAAGCTACCCTCATGCCAGGTTCCCGGATCATGAGGACTTACTAAGACGTCCTCTACTCGACGACCACCTTTCGAAAGGCAACAGTGAGGCGTACCCTAGGGGTGGTGTGTGCGAATTGTGTGTCATGTTCATTGGTATTTGTCTTGTCATGTTTGTTGTGTTCTACGCTTGATTTTAATTAGGGCCATTCATTCTTGCATGCATATTTAACAGTTATAAAGTTTGCGGGAAAATAAATCTAAGGCTATTACAAAGGCGCGGGTCCACATCGCCAAAATTAAACCGGACCCGATTTAGCGGAAAATAAATAATGCGAAGTAATAAAAGTGCGAAAAGTAAAGTTACATGGCTTTGGGGCATATACATAATTATTTGAACGATTGTAAAATAAATGCGCGAAGTAAAGGAATTGAAACGAAACTAGGGCGTTGGACCCCTTTGCAAAATATTAATGGTTAATGAGAATTAAAAAATTAAATGATTAAATGTTTTTGGTATTTTGTATTTTTTAGATTTAATGAGAAAAAGGAGTTAATTGAAATTAAATTAAACGGCAAACCCTAATTCTAATATTTTTATTTATTAGGAAAGTATTGACTTTTAACCTAATTTAATTCTAAATTAATTTATGTACATTTTTTAATTTATGAAAATAAATAAATAATATTATTATTCTGAAAAAAAGGGGAAAAATAAAAAAAGAAAATAAAAGTCATTAAACCTAAATTCTATTCTTGGATTTTTATTATGAAAAATATTTAATAAACCTAAATTAAAGCTAAATAATTACAAGCATTTTTTATGAAAATAATTATAATATAAATCTTTATTATTTTTGGTCTTTTCTGATTTTTATAATGTTTTTATGTTTTGTTAAAAATAATTAATTAAACAAATAGCAAGATAAAAGAAATAAAAAGAAAAATTAAAGAAAGAATAAAAATAAAAATAATAAGGCAAACCAGGGGGGGGGGGGTAGTCCCCAATTCAGGAGGTGTAGGCCTGGTAATTCTGGCCCATTTGATTTGGAATTCGTTGACTTTCTGGATCGTGTATGATGCGTTTGACCAGGCGTAGGTGTTCTTCAGCTTCCAACCTTTAGATTGACCTCCAAGCGGACGTGGCATGTTGATGATGGAGGGAATATGGTGTACCTGGATGTTAGTGTAGCGTAGGATTTCATATTGAAAAATAACATGGAATTTTGCCAGACCTGGGACTTGAACCCAGGTCTTTGATGTTACCAGCACAACACTTAACCACTGAACCAAGCGCCTTTAATTTAATATATAATAACGCGTAAACATAATAAATAAAGCCTGGCGTTAGTGGATGGAAAACGCGCGAGATTCAAAGTGGCCAATGGTTGATAGACACGCACTCGTCTTCTTCCTCATCCTGAAAACAAAACATATTGGCAACGGTTTTTATAGCGTTGCATTAGGGGGGCTAGCAGAAAATAGCGAATAGGATCCTGTTGGACATAAATTCATCGCGAGCAATGTTTCTTGTTCATTGAAGCACGCTGATTGCAATGGTAGTGATCTTGAGTCCCAATTTTTCCTTGGGTGAGAAACCCCAATTCAAGAACTCTGAAAACCTAAATTTTAGCAATGGCAAAATCACGTATGTTCAACAAAAATGCAATCAAACACCATGGTTAGCTTAGAAACATCATTGTGATCATGAATACATAAATAAAAATGAAGAAAAATGCTTGAATTATGCTATGCGATTTCAAAAAATTTGAGGTTCAGTCCGGGTTCTTGATACCAATTCAGGGCCTTTTGGTGGATGTTCTTGGTTGGAATTTGATCAGGAGTGCCTGAGGAAGCTTTTGGTATAAGAATTAGAGCTTAACACCACCTCTAACCACGTTTTCAGATTTGAATTTTTATGGCAATTTTTCAATATGCAAATGGCTTGTTTGGGCGCAGCTTGCAGTCTTTTTGCATTAGGGTTCTGATCTAGTACTTGTATGGAACGATTTAGGTCAAGAAAACTGCATAAAATCCCTTGTAATCTTTGATTGAAGATTTGATTTGCTTAAGGATCTTTTTGAATCTTATCATGTGCAATTTGGTGTCAATTAGTTCCAATCAACCCAAAACCTTCCATAATTGACTAAGCACGAGATATTGAGCCTATAATGTGCATAAAAAGATTTTTTTAGGTTAGGTTTATATTTTTCATGTATTAAAATAATTTAAATGAATTAATATTAATATAAATTCAAATAAATAATTAAAAAATATGAAAATACTTCCCTTTGGGCCTAATGGTCGTGCATAGGCTTGGCATGAAGAAACTTGGAAGAAACATGGGCCCATTTGCATTTTTAGGTCATTTGAACCATTGTTGACTTTTCAAAATTCCCAAAAATTTCCCAACTTCCACAAGGCATAACTTGGTCAATTTTTAAGCTTTTCACATGTTCTTGGACATTTTGGAAAGGTCTTTGAGTCCTTTAACCAATGCCTTTGGTCCCATGTCATTTTGATTTACCAATCTCAAGTTATGGCCTTTGACTTAAAGTCCCTTTTTGTTAACTTTTGAAAATGACCTATAATGTTGAAATTGATAACTTTTTGTGAGAGCATTTCTTGGACTTGGAATATGAAGATGAGTTGTAGGAAATGTCTTCCTCTTTAAAATGAGCTTTGGATGGAATTTTTCTGATAATCCATGTGAAAGTTATGCCCTGGTCAATTTCAGTTGACTTTTTCAACTATCCAAATATAGCAACTTTTGCATCTTTGATGATTTCTGAGCCAAATTTTGAGAATCATGATCAAGCATTGATAAAATGATGCTTGTGGCTTCAAAATGATAGGTTGATCAAAAATTTGAACTTTTTGACTGTCAAATGACCATTTTGCCCCTACAGTTGACTGTAGTGCAATCTAGGGTTTTGACTGTGCAATTTTGAGCTGAATGCCTTTGGGGAACTTGTGACCTTGACTTTGAAAAATCTTGGAGAATATGGGAGGGCAAATTTTGGGGTACAACAGTTGCCCCTGTTCAATCTTCTTAGACCTGAGGATGCAGATTGGCGAACGTGCCTTTCGTAATCCGAGGGTAGAAGATGATTGGACACTAGAGTGCCCAGAAATTTGCGCTCACATAGTAGCAGTGTGATGGGGGGAATGGGCTTATAGATGCCATTTGGTGATTGCTGGATAGGGTGATGGGCTTATAGATGCCATCCGGATGTTGATCGCGTAGGAGATTCCTTAGCGAGAACCTGCATACCTGCAAAAGAAAAAATGAGTACCTGACACGTTGCAGGAGCTGATTTTAGATGCTTGGTATAGATGTCTCCTGACTGGTTACAGGAGCTGAGTCTGGAGCTTCAAACGTTGATGAATGAACCAGGGATGGCTACTACCTTAGCATGAATGGTAAGAGAACCTTGGGCGACTTTAACTTCAACAACGCTCGTTTGAGAAAAATCTTGGGTGTCTTCTACTGGAATAAGAATCAGGGAGATCTTAGGGTCGATCTGACTGAACCAGAGAGGCCTTTGACTGGGTAAGAATCAGGAAAATCTTAGGGTCGATTTAACTGAACCGGACAAGGTCTTGGAATATCTTCAACTGGATAAGCATCAGGGAGATCTTAGGGTCGATCTGACTGAACCAAGAGAAGGCCTTGGACTGGATAAGCATCAGGAAAATCTTAGGGTCGATTTAACTGAACCGGTCTAGGTCTTAAAACGTCTTCAACTGGATAAGCATCAGGGAGATCTTAGGGTCGATCTGACTGAACCAAGAGAAGGCCTTTGACTGGATAAGCATCAGGAAAATCTTAGGGTCGATTTAACTGAACCGGTCTAGGTCTTGAAACATCTTCAACTGGATAAGCATCAGGGAGATCTTAGGGTCGATCTGACTGAACCAAGAGAAGGCCTTTGACTGGATAAGCATCAGGAAAATCTTAGGGTCGATTTAACTGAACCGGTCTAGGTCTTGAAATGTCTTCAACTGGATAAGCATCAGGGAGATCTTAGGGTCGATCTGACTGAACCAAGAGAAGGCCTTTGACTGGATAAGCATCAGGAAAATCTTAGGGTCGATTTAACTGAACCGGTCTAGGTTTTGAAATATCTTCAACTGGATAAGCATCAGGGAGATCTTAGGGTCGATCTGACTGAACCAAGAGAAGGCCTTTGACTGGATAAGCATCAGGAAAATCTTAGGGTCGATTTAACTGAACCGGTCTAGGTCTTGAAATATGATTGAGATTTTAAACTGCCTTTTTCCTGAAAGGTAAAAGTCAGTCATATGCAATGCATGATATGGATCAAGCAATGATGTTCTCCACATAAATGAGATTCGTATGATATGATGCAGTGCGTTATGCATGCTATGATGATGTATGTGAAGTTTTATGTATGTTTTCGTCTAGGAAAGTGAATCCTTGACGGGTGCCGGGAAGTTGTATCCTGGGCTGACGTTGAAGAATAGATTTTGCTTCCGCTGGGGATGATAGCTGCAAGAATACCGGTAGGAGAAGATGACTCCGTTGAGGAATAAACTTGGCAAATGGAAGATTCTGCGGGGAGAAAAAATACTCTAGCGACCATGCTGGGAAGCAATACTCTGTGGGGATAGAGATGCTTTGCTGAATGTTGATAGTAGTTTGCTGAAGATACCCTTGTTGTATAGGAAGTGTTGAAGGACTTCGCTGGGGTAAGAAGACTTTGTCGACGATGCTCTTTCCATGGCTTTTGGCTGAGGATAACCCAGTTATATCCTGTTAAGGAAATAACTCTTTAAATCAAGCCGGACGACGCGTTCGTGCTCTGCGAGGGGATAAGCTTCCAGAATCTACTGGGGATAAGCTTATTGCTTGGGGAGATGGTCTCCATCCTTCCTGGGGAAACCGGATTGGACTCTTCTGGGGAGTTTTGAACTGCAGGGAAGTGATTCCTTTGAATATGAGATATGCCGCCGGGGAACAATCTTTAGACCAAGACTGCCGGGGATGCTTGTATACTGCTGCTGGGGAAGTACTTGATATCTACAGGAGGATACTCAATTTCCTTTGATATTTGATGATAACTTGGGGGAGAATGTATTGTTTTGTTGAACCATTCTCTGGGGATTTAGTATGTACTGGTCGTATTCTTTAGCTGAACATACCTTGGTACCTTGGAGGATAGAATAATTGGATTGTTCAGACAACTCTTTATTGCCCCTGTTTCTAGTGTCACCTGCAATTAATTCCTTTGTTTCGTATGCAAATATTTATGAGTTAGCAAATTATTGTCAATGCATACATCACAAATTGAACCTTGGACGTTCTTCGCAAAACAAAACAGAAAAAGGAAAAACACTTGGCACGTTTAACTGAAAATATATTTGTATTGATTTTGAATGGCCTGAATAGGCGTTTTGTGTACAAGAGGCTGACGTCCTAGTAAGAGGTACGTCGCCGATCAAAGGAATTTATACAAGTTTTGTACAAAAGAAAGTAAAACAGCTGTGTGAACGATGAATGATCCCACTGGGTTTCGACTCTGCTATTGCCTTTATAACTCCGAGCGTCTCATCACTTGATGACCTTGGTTGAAGGTGAAGCTGACTGATCGATGCCGTTTTGAGCTTGATGTAGATACCGGATTCTGGATGCAAAGTGATCCAATGAGACATAGTATTACGCTTTTATCCCTTATTTTTGCCTGGACCGCCCTTTTCGGGTTTTCAGTCCACCGGGATACCCATTTTTGCCCAAGCCGCCTTTTCAGGTTTTCGACTTGCCGGGTGTAGAGATTTTTTTTATTTTCATCCCTACATTTTGCCCGAACCCTTTTGGTTCGACGGGAAGCCCTAATTTTTGCCTAGGCATGTCAGCCTAGCGGTTCTTTTTCATGCGTAGTATTTTTTAACTATGTCTGCATTGGCGGGGTGAGGAAGGTCGTCACCATCCATATTGGTTAAGATCATTGCTCCTCCTGAGAACACATGCTTAACCACAAATGGCCCTTCATATGTAGGGGTCCATTTGCCCCTTGGATCACTCTGAGGAGGGATGATTCTCTTGATAACCAGATCCCCCACTTGATATTCCTGTGGTCTGACCTTTTTGTTAAATGCCCTGATCATTCGTTTCTGATACGTCTGACCATGACAGATAGCAGCAAGTCTCTTTTCGTCAATGAGGTTGAGTTGATCAAGTCGTGTCTGGATCCAATCATCTTCGTTCAGATTTGCATCCTTCATTATCCGGAGAGAGGGAATTTGTACTTCAATCGGCAAGACCGCCTCCATGCCATAAACCAGAGAAAACGGAGTTGCCCCGGTTGACGTCCTAGCTGAGGTACGGTACCCATGCAGAGCGAACGGTAACATCTCGTGCCAATCTTTATAAGTTACTGTCATTTTTTGCACGATCTTCTTGATGTTCTTGTTAGCTGCCTCTACAGCCCCATTCATCTTCGGTCTGTAAGGAGAAGAATTGTGGTGCTGTATCTTGAACTGTTCGCAAAGCTCAGCAATCATCTTGTTGTTCAGATTGGTACCGTTGTCCGTAATAATCCGCTCAGGGACGCCGTATCGACATATCAGGTTGTGTCGAATGAACCGTGCCACAACAGTCTTGGTTACTGTAGCATAGGACGCTGCCTCAACCCACTTTGTAAAATAGTCAATCGCCACTAGGATGAAACGATGTCCATTGGATGCCGTAGGTCTGATCTCGCCGATCATGTCTATACCCCACATTGCGAACGGCCAAGGCGCAGTCAGGACATTCAGGGGAACCGGAGGAACATGCACCTTGTCGGCATAGATCTGGCACTTGTGGCATGTCCTGGAGTGTTGGTAGCAGTCAGCTTCCATTGTGGACCAGTAATATCCTGCCCGTAGGATCTTCTTAGCCATAGTATGTCCACTGGAATGCGTACCAAAGATCCCTTCATGTAGCTCTTCCATGATTCGTTCTGCTTCAGTTTTGTCCACACAACGCAGTAAGGTTGAATCATGGTTTCGCTTGTACAAGATGTTGTTGCTAAGGAAGAACTTGGCTGCAAACCTCCTCAGGAATTTCTTATCGTTGACAGAGGCACCTTCAGGGTATTCCTGAGCTTCCAGATATCTCTTCACTTCGTGGTACCAAGGCTTCTCAGTTACCAATTCAGTTTCGAGGTCGCAACAGTATGCCGGTTCGTCCAGTTTCCAGATGATGATCCGGGGAGCTTCATTATCCCATTTAACCTTGAACATTGAAGACATTGTAGCTAACGCGTCCGCTAACTGATTCTCTTCTCTTGGAAAGTGCTCTAAGGTTATCTCTGTGAAGTGGGGAATCAGGGCCAGCACACATTCTTTGTAAGGAATCAAGTTTGGATGTTTCGTATCCCACTCTCCTTTGATCTGATTGATCACAAGGGCGGAATCTCCGAAAACACTTAGGAATTTGATCCTTAGGTCGATCGCAGCTTGAAGACCCATGATACATGCCTCATATTCCGCCATGTTGTTGGTACAGTTGAAACACAGCCGGGCAGTGAGTGGAGTATGAGTACCTTGAGGAGATATGATTATGGCGCCGATACCATTTCCCAAAGCATTGGAGGCTCCGTCAAAGTGCATAGACCATCGGGATCCTGGCTCAGGTCCTTCATCCGGTCCAGGTACTTCACAATCAGTTACAATCATGATGCTTTCATCCGGAAACTCGAAATTCATTGATTGGTAGTCATCTACAGCTTGATGAGCTAAATGGTCTGCCAATACACTCCCCTTGATGGCTTTCTGGGTTGTGTACTGAATGTCGTATTCCGTCAAGATCATTTGCCATCTTGCAATCCTCCCAGACAGAGCAGGCTTTTCGAATATGTATTTTATCGGATCCATTTTTGAGATCAATAAGGTAGTGTGAGTCAGCATATACTGTCTCAGCCGGCGAGCAGCCCATACCAAAGCGCAGCAAGTTTTCTCAAGCAGTGAGTATCGGGTCTCACAGTCGGTAAACTTTTTACTAAGGTAATAAATGGCATGCTCTTTTCGGCCAGACTCGTCATGCTGTCCCAGCACACACCCCATTGAGTTGTCCAGCACTGTCAGATATAGGATCAGAGGTCTCCCTTCAACCGGTGGCATAAGGATAGGTGGTTCTTGGAGATACTCTTTGATTTTGTCGAAAGCAGCCTGACATTCATCGTTCCAACGTACTACCTGATCTTTCTTCAGCAGCTTGAAGATTGGCTCACAGGTAGCAGTCAGATGAGAGATGAATCGAGCGATGTAATTCAGGCGTCCTAAAAAGCCTCTGACCTCCTTTTCTGTCTTAGGAACTGGCATCTCTTGAATAGCTTTGACCTTAGCAGGGTCCACTTGAATACCTTTATCACTGACCACGAAGGCTAACAACTTCCCAGATCTTACCCCGAAGGTGCACTTGTTCGGGTTCAGTCTCAGTTTGTATAGTTTCAACCGGTCAAACAACTTCTGCAGATGATCTAGGTGCTCTTCCTCAGTCTGGGACCTAGCGATCATGTCGTCCACATACACTTCGATCTCGTGATGGATCATGTCATGAAATAAGGCAACCTTGGCACGTTGGTAGGTTGCCCCAGCATTCTTTAATCCGAACGGCATGACCTTGTAACAGAAGGTGCCCCACTGAGTAACAAATGTAGTCTTTTCCATGTCTTCAGGTGCCATCTTGATCTGATTGTAACCTGAAAAGCCATCCATGAAAGAGAATATCTTGTGCTGAGCTGTATTATCAACAAGGACATCAATGTGAGGTAAGGGGAAGTCATCCTTGGGGCTGGCCCTGTTCAGATCCCTATAATCAACACACATTCTGACCTTACCGTCCTTCTTAGGTACCGGCACCACATTAGCAACCCACTGAGGGTAAGAAGTTACTGCAAGGAACCCTGCATCAAACTGTTTCATGACTTCGGCTTTAATCTTCTCGGACATCTCTGGACGCATCCGACGAACCTTTTGTTTAACTGGAGGGCAGTCTTCCCTAGTCGGCAAGTGATGAACGACAATATCGGTATCCAACCCTGGCATGTCTTCGTAGGACCAGGCAAAGATCTCCATATAGTCATGTAACATCTTGGTTAACCGTTGCTTCACGCTGAGCTCTAGGTTGGCACCAATCTTTACCTCTTTTCTGTCTTCGTCGGTACCCAGGTTTATGGTTTCCACTGGCTCTTCATGGGGTTGAATTGCCCTCTCTTCCTGAAGCAACAGTCTAGCAAGCTCGCCAGGCACTTCGCAATCATCTTCACCTTCGTCTTCGGCTAAGTTGATCGGATTTTCGAAGTCATAATTGGCATTAGCAGAGCTGTTATCAGTAAGATCCAGAGTGGATTGGAACCTGTATGAGCGAGTGTGTGTGTAAATACAGCTGTTTTTGAAGATTATGTAAAGGAAAAGAAAGACAGAAAAGGAACACAATATTTGCAATGCGAAAAGTCCAAGATTTTCATTCATGATGTATAAAATGACAGTTTGTATGCCCTCACAAATAGAACCATGGTGCCTCGGGTAAGACACCGGGCCATAGAGTTTATCATTGTCTATTACAAAATAACAAAACATGGGAATTCATTACTGTGTCACAAAGGTAACAGGGGTATGGTCCTTTGCACTTCAATTGTTTAATCCGTCTTCGGCCGTCGGATAAATCTAGCTGTTGAATTCGGCTTCGTCCACTTCAAGGTCTTCCCCGACAGCATTCACTTCTGAACCTTTAATAAATACCGGAGGCCTTCCGATCTTCTCTTTCCTCATAGCTCTCTGCCCTTCTGAGGTGAAACCCAGCCCAAGTTTATCAGTCTTCTGGGTGAAGTCTGGAAGTCTGCCCCAGTTGGCACCTTCACCCTTCTGCACCACAGCCCTGGCATCCTTTAGGGAAGCCATCTTCAAAGGACCACCTGCTTCTGCTGTTTCTGCTGCGATTGGAAACACCTCCTTGAAATGCTGAAAGGGGGTTTCAATAAACTCCCCATCCATCTCGATGTATCTGAACGAGTTTAGGTGACTCACCATATATTCTTCCTCACCTTGCACGGTGACAATCTTCCCTCTGACGGGATACTTCAGCTTTTGATGCAAGGTAGAGGTCACTGCCCCAGCTTTGTGTATCCAGGGTCGACCCAGCAGACAAGAGTAAGATGGACGGATGTCCATCACATAAAAAGTGGAGTCGAACACCTGAGAGCCCACCCGAATCGGAATGTCAACTTCTCCATGGACCATCCTCTTTGAACCGTCAAAGGCCCTGACGATAATGTTGCTAGGTTTCAAATCCAGGCCTTCGCAATCTAGACGATCCAAAGCCTTCTTGGGTAGCACATTCAAAGATGACCCAGTATCAACCAACACATGTGCCAAGGTGGTGCCCCTGCATTCGATTGAGACATGCAGAGCATCATTATGATCTTTCCCCTTTGCGGTCAAATCAGCATCGGAGAAACCCAAGCCATTGTCTGCCGTTAGACTTGCCACGCAATCTGTGAACTGGACTGCAGAGGTTTCATGTGGCACATGGGCCGTCTTGAGGAATGAGATGAGGGCCTTTGCATGGGCCTCAGAGCACAGCAGTAAAGAGAGCATGGATATCTTGGAGGGCGTGTGCCCCAACTGTTCCACGACATTAAAATCGCTCTTCTTTATAATCTTCAAAATCTCCTCCATCTCTTGTGGGGAGGCCTCAGCAGCTATGGGTATGGGCGCCTCCATCTGGGCAGGCTCAGTTTCAATTCCCTTGCCCCGAGCATTGGACGACTCGGCAGCAGGAGAAACGATCGGATCAGCAGCAGGAACAACAACTTGGTCAGCAACGGGAGTAGGTGTACTTGCAGGAATTATCAGGAGCGGTCTTCGGGCAGCAGGTGGCGCAATGTCAGGCGAGAAGAGCCTGCCACTGCGGGTAACTTTGGCCGGGCCAGTGATGTCACAGATGCTGGCGCCAGCGTTGAGCTCTTGTTTAACTCCGTTTATATATACATCTGCCCCATAGTGCCAAGGGACAGCTTTGTTGGATACATAGGGCAGGGGCCCAGGAACAGTGATAGTAACAGGTGCAATGGTCAGAATTTGGATGGGCTTCTTCTGGAGAGCCGGGATCGGATTGTTGAAGATAGTCACCACAGAGACTTCTTCCATTGGAACCATACGAACAGCAGACTTCTTGAATAGGATCTCCTTGCTATCCATTAAGCTTTGGATGCCTAACTTTAGCAAGGGACAACCGGATGGGGACACAACACAGAACAGGCAACCCTCACTACAACCCGGAAATAAACCGGCCTGCAGTAGGTTCTTCTTAATGATCTTTAAAGGAGTGGCTAGATCATCCACAGAAACAGCATAAACGTCTTCATCAACAGCATTTACCCCGTGCTGAGGCATAGGGGCAGTAACTACATTTGGCTTTGCAGGCGCTTCGAATTGTATCTCTTTAGCATCGATAAGGTCTTGCACCTTATTCTTTAACGCCCAACAGTCATCAGTAGAGTGCCCCGGGCTTTCTGAATGGTAAGCACAACGAGCATTCGGGTTGTACTTGGGGGATGCAGTATTTGGAAACTTCGGAGCCTCCTTGACAGTCACCAAATTGGTTGCGAGCAACTGTGGCAGGATCTGCGATAAGGTCATGTTTAACCGGGTGAATTCCCTCCGGGGTCTTTCAGCTTTCTGAGAATTGTTTGGCCGGGGAGCGGCAGCAGGCTTAGCAATCATGACCGCACTGACAGATTGGCGGTGTTCATTTTTCTCTGATCTTCTAGAACCATACACGGCACTAGACTCCTTCTTAAATGGTTTCTTGTCCGAACTAGATGATGCAGCCTTCGCAATCTTCCCAGACTTTAGCCCAGCTTCAATTCTCTCTCCCGTCAAGATTAAATCAGTGAAACCAGCAGAAGAATTCCCAATGAGATGGTTGAAGAATGGCCCAGATAGGGTCCCCAAGAACATGTCAACCAACTCCCGATCAGTCAAAGGTGGCTGCACCCTGCCAGCCAGGTCTCTCCATTTCTGAGCGTACTCCTTAAAACCTTCGCTTGCGCCTAACGCCATACCCTGGAGTTGGGTACGTGTGGGGGCAAGGTCGGCATTATACTGATACTGCTTGTAGAAAGCAGTAGCCAGCTCCTCCCAGTTACGAACTTTGGTCCCATCCAGCTGATAGAACCATTCGAGATGAGTCCCTGAAAGACTCTCCTGGAAGAAGTGGATCCATAGATTCTTGTCCGCAGAGTACGGCTGAATTTTTCGAACATAGGACCTCAAATGCAGCTTGGGACAGGATGCCCCGTCATACTTGGAGAAGGTGGGTGCTTTGAATTTATGCGGGATAATTATACCAGTCGACAAACCCAGATCTCCGAAATCCAACCCAGGTGCCTGTTGCACCTCCATAGCCTTCAACCTGTCCTCCAGTTGTTTGTATCTGTTGTCTTCAGGAGGGTACTGCTCTTCATCAAAATCCGTCTCGTTGTCGGAGACCACTGGAGTAGGAACCTTGACTTCTGCCTGAGAAGGACTCCTGCCAACAGAAGAACCAGCCTCTTCATGTTGCAGAGTATTACCCAACCTTCGGCCCGAATTGAATATAACAGTTCTTCTTTTCTTCTTCTTCTCCTTCTTCAGGAGCATAGTCTTCAGTTCTTCTTGGCCTTTAGCTAGACCCATGATCAGCTCTTGAAACTGCGCATTCTGCGCCTGGAGAGCCTTGATTGATGTCTCTGTTGATTCAGATCCGGGATTCATGATGCTGAAATAAACAGCGAAGAACTGTGAGCAACCTGAAAAGGGGAAAAACCTGCTATGCACATGATGTATGAAATGCGTATGCAATGCATTCAAGGGTTTGAAAGTTCAAATTTGTTGTAGACAAGAAAAGAACACACGTTATCATTAAAGAAATCATTGTTTTAATACATCAAGGCCTCATGGGCAAAAGTACAAAAATCAAGTCAATCCCAAAATACACTGCGCATCCTCTTCGGAGCTATGTAAGTGTTGAGGTTCCTCTCCTCATGCAACAGACGGGTGAGTTCCAAGACCTTCTTTTCACTGGCATGCAGGCTAGTCTCAAGAGAATTCCGCTCTTCCTTAAGCTGGATCCAGCTCTTCTGCATCTCTTCCCAGGATGTGGGCATATCAGGGTGCTGAATAACATGAGACACTTCCCCTTCCAAGACAGGCTCTTTGATTACTGGAAGCATGTGAGGATAAGGCATCACTAACTTCTGGGAGCGGGCGCGTACCCACTTGAGATAAGGCTCCAAAGGGATGGAGTTCCGGTGCCCCAGAGTCTTGCTGTTTATCCTACTGGGCATCCTCCAAGCTCTGATAAATCTCTGGCGAAGTCCTTGAGTATCACTGTCGAAGTCAAAAACTATGTCAGGAATTAACATGTCATGAGGACCGTCCCTCCGAGCATAACCAAACTGTCTCCAAGCCAGGCATGGGCTATAAGTAATACCTCCTCTAATTCCAAGTAAAGGAACATTAGGGTACTCCCCACAACGATCGATGATAGTGACATCTCCTCTGGATCTAGGACACCAATGTATATCTGCATGTGTAAGAGTCATCAACCGTTGTGACCATCTCAAACCCCGCTCATTCTTCAGGACTGATTGGGGGAGGTGCGAAATAAACCACCTTCCCAGGAGAGGAGTGCAACACATAAGGACACCTCTTTTTCTCATGGTTCGAGTGTAACATGAGTGAAGGATGTCCCCCAACAACGTAGGTATAGGATTCCTGGACATAAAGATCTGAACGGCACTGATATCAATGAGCTGATCTGGGTTAGGGAACAACACCAAACCATAAACAAGGAGGGCCACAACCTCTTCAAACGCTTGCAGGTCAAGGGAGTTCCAACATTCAAGGGCCTTTTCAAACAGAAACCTGGCTAAGAACCCTTTGATACCACTTATGACTTCCCAATGTCCCTTGAGGTCAAATGTCTGTAGGTGCAAGGCTTTAGCAATCTCTTCCAGCTTCGGTTCCTTTTCTGTACCGTTGAAGGGTAGCTGATCAAGGATAGGGATCTTCAGGAGTCGGGAGAATTCCTCCAATGTAGGTACCAACTGATAGTCCAAGAAGGTAAAGCAGTGATGCAGAGGGTCAAAGAATTGGAACAAGACCTTTATCATATCTTCCTCAATGTTGGTGTTGACCAAGCTGATGAGGCTTCCATGCCTTTCACTGAATGAAGAGTTCTCGGGAATCCTGGATATAAGCTCCTTAAGCTGAGGAGGGATCCTTACAAGATTGACCTGAATTGTCTTTCTACGAGCAGTTTCCATGTCCTACAAAACAAGAACAAAGATGAAAATCCGAACCCCTGAAATGGTTAGTCAATGCATATGATGCTGGATGATGTCATGATGCTATGATTAAACACACCACAGATATTTACAAAGACAAACATGTAAGGCAAACAAGGCACACAAGACAAGCCCTTAAGGTTTAAGGCCAGCATGGGGTCTGGGTAGTACCCTCTTGAAGTTGGTGGGCTCAACCTGTCCTAATCAAAGTAACCGGGTTCTAAGGTTCCCAATATCACGGGATTGCTTTCATTGTTCATCGTTTCGATTTAGCCACTGAACTGGCGACCGAAATATTCCAGGAAAGCAACCCTCAATTGAGTGTAGTATCGAGTATCAACCAACCTCGGACTGCACCAAAGTCAGTTATCTCACTACCCTAAAGAGGCCAAGATAGTTCAATTAAGGTTCCTAAGGTCTGTTGATGCTTCACGACACCACGCGGAGGCCCCGTACTCTCCTTGACTGAACTCAAGGGTTACCGGTACACACCAAAGTGCCACATCAACGTAGCAGACTGTTTCAACCGTGTCGGTATACCCCGCACAGTTCCCTCACAGTCTTGTTGCTACTTTCTAAGAAAGGTATCCCCCAGATCCGGGTTAGGATCTATAGAACTCCCAAGCAACCCCATAATTTAAAGCACACAAAGCAATACAATTGAAAACATAGTTATAAGCTAGCCCTAAGGTACACCTCACTTTAAGTATCCCCAGCAGAGTCGCCAGTTCTGTGATCGGTGGATCTGGAACTGACTGTTTAACGCTGGTTCGCGAAATTTCGCGGAAGCAAGAGTCGCCACCGTCTTTTATTTTCTCCAAGTGGAAAGGACAAAAGCACAGAAAAATTCCTTTAAAGAGATTGCTCTCGGTTCGGGAGGTGGGTTATAGAAAGGGAAGGTGTTAGCACCCTTTCTATCCATGGTTATCCATGGGCTCTTAGATACTTGCTCAATGTGTTTTCAAAATTGTTTGCTCGCTTTTCAATGTGGGTTTAAAAAAGTTTCTTTTGAAAAATTTCAGATCGACTCGTACGTCAGAGTGTTTGAAAAGTTTGCTTTGAAAGCTTTTGAAAATGTGTTGGTGAAAAGATTTTTGTTTGTTTTTGAAATTAGAGCAAGTATCCTTGAGAACCTACCTACCCTAAGGAATTCGTCTGTGTAAGAGTCCTTTAAAGTAGTGCCATCCCACCATTGAGAGGTAGGTAGCACCACCGTTGGAGGTGTTCGGGTCAATTCGATTTTAGGGACATGGTGATCACCAGAGCAATGGGAAGACACCTTAGAAGCTACCCTCATGCCAGGTTCCCGGATCATGAGGACTTACTAAGACGTCCTCTACTCGACGACCACCTTTCGAAAGGCAACAGTGAGGCGTACCCTAGGGGTGGTGTGTGCGAATTGTGTGTCATGTTCATTGGTATTTGTCTTGTCATGTTTGTTGTGTTCTACGCTTGATTTTAATTAGGGCCATTCATTCTTGCATGCATATTTAACAGTTATAAAGTTTGCGGGAAAATAAATCTAAGGCTATTACAAAGGCGCGGGTCCACATCGCCAAAATTAAACCGGACCCGATTTAGCGGAAAATAAATAATGCGAAGTAATAAAAGTGCGAAAAGTAAAGTTACATGGCTTTGGGGCATATACATAATTATTTGAACGATTGTAAAATAAATGCGCGAAGTAAAGGAATTGAAACGAAACTAGGGCGTTGGACCCCTTTGCAAAATATTAATGGTTAATGAGAATTAAAAAATTAAATGATTAAATGTTTTTGGTATTTTGTATTTTTTAGATTTAATGAGAAAAAGGAGTTAATTGAAATTAAATTAAACGGCAAACCCTAATTCTAATATTTTTATTTATTAGGAAAGTATTGACTTTTAACCTAATTTAATTCTAAATTAATTTATGTACATTTTTTAATTTATGAAAATAAATAAATAATATTATTATTCTGAAAAAAAGGGGAAAAATAAAAAAAGAAAATAAAAGTCATTAAACCTAAATTCTATTCTTGGATTTTTATTATGAAAAATATTTAATAAACCTAAATTAAAGCTAAATAATTACAAGCATTTTTTATGAAAATAATTATAATATAAATCTTTATTATTTTTGGTCTTTTCTGATTTTTATAATGTTTTTATGTTTTGTTAAAAATAATTAATTAAACAAATAGCAAGATAAAAGAAATAAAAAGAAAAATTAAAGAAAGAATAAAAATAAAAATAATAAGGCAAACCAGGGGGGGGGGGGGTAGTCCCCAATTCAGGAGGTGTAGGCCTGGTAATTCTGGCCCATTTGATTTGGAATTCGTTGACTTTCTGGATCGTGTATGATGCGTTTGACCAGGCGTAGGTGTTCTTCAGCTTCCAACCTTTAGATTGACCTCCAAGCGGACGTGGCATGTTGATGATGGAGGGAATATGGTGTACCTGGATGTTAGTGTAGCGTAGGATTTCATATTGAAAAATAACATGGAATTTTGCCAGACCTGGGACTTGAACCCAGGTCTTTGATGTTACCAGCACAACACTTAACCACTGAACCAAGCGCCTTTAATTTAATATATAATAACGCGTAAACATAATAAATAAAGCCTGGCGTTAGTGGATGGAAAACGCGCGAGATTCAAAGTGGCCAATGGTTGATAGACACGCACTCGTCTTCTTCCTCATCCTGAAAACAAAACATATTGGCAACGGTTTTTATAGCGTTGCATTAGGGGGGCTAGCAGAAAATAGCGAATAGGATCCTGTTGGACATAAATTCATCGCGAGCAATGTTTCTTGTTCATTGAAGCACGCTGATTGCAATGGTAGTGATCTTGAGTCCCAATTTTTCCTTGGGTGAGAAACCCCAATTCAAGAACTCTGAAAACCTAAATTTTAGCAATGGCAAAATCACGTATGTTCAACAAAAATGCAATCAAACACCATGGTTAGCTTAGAAACATCATTGTGATCATGAATACATAAATAAAAATGAAGAAAAATGCTTGAATTATGCTATGCGATTTCAAAAAATTTGAGGTTCAGTCCGGGTTCTTGATACCAATTCAGGGCCTTTTGGTGGATGTTCTTGGTTGGAATTTGATCAGGAGTGCCTGAGGAAGCTTTTGGTATAAGAATTAGAGCTTAACACCACCTCTAACCACGTTTTCAGATTTGAATTTTTATGGCAATTTTTCAATATGCAAATGGCTTGTTTGGGCGCAGCTTGCAGTCTTTTTGCATTAGGGTTCTGATCTAGTACTTGTATGGAACGATTTAGGTCAAGAAAACTGCATAAAATCCCTTGTAATCTTTGATTGAAGATTTGATTTGCTTAAGGATCTTTTTGAATCTTATCATGTGCAATTTGGTGTCAATTAGTTCCAATCAACCCAAAACCTTCCATAATTGACTAAGCACGAGATATTGAGCCTATAATGTGCATAAAAAGATTTTTTTAGGTTAGGTTTATATTTTTCATGTATTAAAATAATTTAAATGAATTAATATTAATATAAATTCAAATAAATAATTAAAAAATATGAAAATACTTCCCTTTGGGCCTAATGGTCGTGCATAGGCTTGGCATGAAGAAACTTGGAAGAAACATGGGCCCATTTGCATTTTTAGGTCATTTGAACCATTGTTGACTTTTCAAAATTCCCAAAAATTTCCCAACTTCCACAAGGCATAACTTGGTCAATTTTTAAGCTTTTCACATGTTCTTGGACATTTTGGAAAGGTCTTTGAGTCCTTTAACCAATGCCTTTGGTCCCATGTCATTTTGATTTACCAATCTCAAGTTATGGCCTTTGACTTAAAGTCCCTTTTTGTTAACTTTTGAAAATGACCTATAATGTTGAAATTGATAACTTTTTGTGAGAGCATTTCTTGGACTTGGAATATGAAGATGAGTTGTAGGAAATGTCTTCCTCTTTAAAATGAGCTTTGGATGGAATTTTTCTGATAATCCATGTGAAAGTTATGCCCTGGTCAATTTCAGTTGACTTTTTCAGCTGTCCAAATATAGCAACTTTTGCATCTTTGATGATTTCTGAGCCAAATTTTGAGAATCATGATCAAGCATTGATCAAATGATGCTTGTGGCTTCAAAATGATAGGTTGATAAAAAATTTGAACTTTTTGACTGTCAAATGACCATTTTGCCCCTACAGTTGACTGTAGTGCAATCTAGGGTTTTGACTGTGCAATTTTGAGCTGAATGCCTTTGGGGAACTTGTGACCTTGACTTTGACAAATCTTGGAGAATATGGGAGGGCAAATTTTGGGGTACAACAGTGTCCATCTCATTGAGACCCTCATCAAAGGGGGGATACTCGGGAAATATCGGCGCAATGACGCCCCTTATCGAGATGCCCACGACACGAGGGATATTGAAGAGGATGCCCGACCATCAGACGAGACGGTCCCCATCCAGACAACATTCTCTGTTACGAAACCAGAGGACTTCTATATCCACGAAGATATCGAAGAGCCCCTGACCACGTACAGTAGGTGGGAAAGGTTCCCCTCCTCCATGGTCATAAATGGTGGGGGATTCAATGATATAACCATAAACTCCACGAAGAGGAAGTTGGACGAGCTGGTCGACGCGGCCCCCCGCAAACAGTGACTTTCGAGAGGGTTAAGGGGAGATCAGAGCCAATTACCTTCTACCTCGAAGAATTTCCCGGAGGGGCCCCAAACTCAGCCATCCCCTTTCTGGTTAGGGCGAGAATGGCTAAATTTGATGTTCATTGCGTTTTGGTTGACAAAGGAAGTTCTGTCGACGTGTTGTACAACCAACTCTTCGGAACCCTGTAACTCAATGACACCCACCTATCAACTTACGTGTGGTCCGACATGCAGGGCTTCAACAACTCGAACTCTAAGCCTTGGGGATACGTGAAGCTCATGGTCACCTTCGACGAGGATACCGCCACCAGGCAAGTCAAAGTGCGCTTCCTGGTCATCGACTACCCGTCTCTCTACAACTGTATCCTTGGGAGATCGACATTGGCAGAGTTAACTGCTGTTCCCTCCATCGTCCATATGAAGATGAAGTTCTACACGAGGAGGGGACACGTCGCCACCTTCCAAGGCGACCTAGCAGCTTCCCGAAGATGCTTCAACGCGACGGACAAGGTAAAAGTATGATCGGCACTATAACACAGCCTACCAAGAGAGCCGCTACGGCACAACCAAAGCCACCGTGACCAGAGCAATTGCCCAACAAGACAGAAGAACAAAGGGTCCCTCCGAAGGTCGACTTAATCTCACTGGACAACCGCTTCGACCAAGATGAAACGCCCAACGGCGAGAAGGGACTCCCCTATCCAATTTCAGGTGGAGACTTTGAGCTCGTTCCTCTCGGAGAAGACCTGAATAAAGGGGTGAAGGTCGGCACCAGACTCCCCGACCTGGCGAGGAAACAAATCAAGGATTCTTTAATAGAAAACGCGGATTTGTTCGTGTGGAGCTACGAAGATGCCTAGACTCGGCCCCGAGGTCGCCTGTCACCATCTGGCCATTGATCCAGTCGCTAGGGCAATAGTACAACATAGGCGTAGGCAGTCCCCCGAGAAAACGGAGGCTGCTGAAAAAGCTGTTGTGATCGGTGGATCTGGAACTGACTGTTTAACGCTGGTTCGCGAAATGTCGCGGAAGCAAGAGTCGCCACCGTCTTTTATTTTCTCCAAATGGAAAGGACAAAAGCACAGAAAAATTCCTTTAAAGAGATTGCTCTCGGTTCGGGAGGTAGGTTATAGAAAGGGAAGGTGTTAGCACCCTTTCTATCCATGGTTATCCATGGGCTCTTAGGTACTTGCTCAATGTGTTTTCAATTTGTGTGTTTGCTTTTCAGATGTGGGTTAAAAAGTTTCTTTTGAGAAAAAGTTCCAGATTGACTCGTACGTCAGAGTGTTTGAAAAGTTTTTTGTTTTGAAAGCTTTTGAAAAGTGTCAGTGTGAAAAGTCTTTTGAGTTTGTTTTGAGATTAGAGCAAGTATCCTTGAGAACCTACCTACCCTAAGGAATTCGTCTGTGTAAATGTCCTTTAAAGTAGTGCCATCCCACCATTGAGAGGTAGGTAGCACCACCGTTGGAGGTGTTCGGGTCAATTCGAGTTTTAGGGACGTGGTGATCACCAGAGCAATGGGAAGACACCTTAGAAGCTACCCTCATGCCAGGTTCCCGGATCATGAGGACTTACTAAGACGCCTTCTACTCGACGACCACCTTTCGAGGCAAGGCAACAGTGAGGCGTACCCTAGGGGTGGTGTGTGCGATTCGTGTGTCATGTTTCAATTATTTATCTTGTCATGTTTGTCGTGCTCTACGCTTGATTTTAATTAGACATTCATTCTTTCATGCTTGGTTAACAGTTAATAAGTTGCGGGAAAGTAAATCTACGATTATTACAAACGGCGCGGGTCCACATCGCCAAAATTAAACCGGACCCGATTTAGCGAAAAATAAATAATGCAATAAAATAAAAGTGCAAAGAAGTTAAAGTTACATGGCTTCGGGGCAATTACAAGATTATAATAAGCGATAATAAAATAAATACGCAAAGATTAAATACTTAAAAGCGACGGGCGTTGGACCCTTTTGCGAACAATTAAAAATTAATGGATTAATTAATTAGAATTAAGGAGAACTAAAAATTAAATTTAAATGAAAATAATATTTTTGTGTTTTTTAGGTTAAACAAGAAAAGGGAGTTAATGGAAGTTAAATTAAACGGCAAACCCTAATTCTAATATTTTTAATTATTATGAAAGATTAAAAATTTCACCTAATTTAAATCTAAATTATATATATACATTTAATTATAAAAATAAGTAAATAATGATATTATGGTAAAAAAGGAGAAAAATTAAAAAAAGGAATTCATTAAACCTAATTTCTACATCTTTTATATTTTTTATGAAAAGAATTAAAGTCAAAACCTAATTAACTAAATAATTTACATATCAATTTGTGAAAATAATTATAACCTAAAAATTATGTTTTTGGCCTTTTTTGAATTTTAGGATGTTTTTATATTTTTTGTTAACAAAATTAATTAATTAAATTAAGATGACAAATTAAATAAAATTGCAATAAAGAAAATAGAATATAAATAAGAATAAGAAAATGCAAACCAGGGGGGTTTCAGGCCCCAATTTGGAGGTGCAAGCCCAACATTCTGGGCCCAACAAGCTTGAATCTTTTTGACTTTTAGTATCACGTGGGACACGTTGACTAGCCTCCAGGGTATGCCCTCAATCTGAGCCCTTGATGAGATCTTCTTGGACGCGTGGATGGTTATTTTTGGATGGACTATGGTAGTCCTCAGAAGCATGCCTGCATGGGAACGAGTATTGAAAAATAATAGTGAACGTTTGCCAGACCTGGGAATCGAACCCAGGTCTCACGCCTTGCCAATGCCTTCCACCTGCCACTGAACCATGCAATTCACTTTTATTATATATTAATGAATGAATAATGTAAAGAGAGCCTGGTTAGTGGCCACTAGGCACAAAAAAACGCGCGCTGGTTCAAATGAACCAACCAGTGATTGCCAGATCATCGTCTTCCTCACGCTTCTTTCTGCCTGAAAAATATCAAACATTTAACGGGGGTTTTGAACCCCCCCAATATATGCATGTTTTCAAAATAGCGATTAGGCTATATGCGAACATAAAAATGGCGCGACTAGTGGAATCGGATCGTCCAAAGGTCCTGAGTTTGTTAGGCTTGGTCTTATTGTCTAATTTTGCCGTGTGAGAGAAACCCTCTTTTGGAATTCCTGAAACCCTAAAGCTCGTTCATGGTAATATCGCGTATGTTGCTCAAAAACGAAATTCATTAGCATGGTTAGCATCAGAACAAAACAATAATCATGAATCCACAAACAAAAATCAAAGAAAATGCTTAAATTATGGTATGCGTTTAAGAATTTTTCTTTACACAGTCACGAGTCTTGATACCGTTTCTTGAGGTCTGGCTTGATTCTAATGGTTGGAACGTGTCCAGTAATTGCCACTGAAGCTTTTTGGATAGGTTTGGAAGCTTGAATCGGTTCCTAAGGCACTTTTCAGTTCTTGAGTTTTTATGAAAAAATTCAATATGCAATGGCTTGTTTCTTGCGCAGCTTCAGTCCTTCAGCATTAGGTTTACCTTCTAGTACTTGTAAGGAATGATTTAGGTTAAGAAAGTTGCATAAAATCCATGGCCATAATGATTTTGAAGATTTGATTTCATAAGATCTTTTACAATCTTTTTTCCATGGCTTTTGATGTCAATTAGTTCCAATCAACCCTAAACCTGCCTAATTGGGATATGCACGAAATCTTAAGCCTAGAATATGCACAAAAAGATTTTTTTGGGTTAGTTTGATATTTTTCATATATTAAAATCATTTAAATGAATATAAATTAATATTAATTCAAATAAATAATTTAAAAAATATGAGAATACTTCCCTTTGGGCCTAGTGGTCGTGCATAGGCTTGACATGAAGAAATTTGGAAGAAAATTGGGCCCATTTGCATTTTTAGGCCTTTTGCATCAATGTTGACTTTCAAAAATTTCCAAAAATTTCCCAACTTCCACAAGGCATAACTTGGTCAATTTTTAAGCTTTTCACATGTTCTTGGACATTTTGGAAAGGTCTTTGAGTCCTCTAACCAATGCCTTTGGTCCCATGTCATTTTGATTTACCAATCTCAAGTTATGGCCTTTGACTTAAAGTCCCTTTTTGTTGACTTTTGAAAATGACCTATAATGTTGAAATTGATAACTTTTTGTGAGAGCATTTCTTGGACTTGGAACATGAAGATGAATTGTAGGAAATGTCTTTCTCTTCAAAATGAGCTTTGGATGGGATTTTTCTGATAATCCATGTGAAAGTTATGCCCTGGTCAATTTCTGTTGACTTTTTCAGCTGTCCAAATATAGCAACTTTTGCATCTTTGATGATTTCTGAGCCAAATTTTGAGAATCATGATCAAGCATTGATCAAATGATGTTTGTGGCTTCAAAATGATGTGTTGACCAAAAATTTGAACTTTTGACTGTCAAATGACCATTTTGCCCCTACAGTTGACTGTAGTGCAATCTAGGGTTTTTGACTGTACAATTTTGTGCTGAATGTCTTGAAACTTGATATGAGGATGCTTGACCATATTTGTAAGCATATGAGACTTGATTGGACCTTTGAAAACTTCATTTTCTTGATCAGAACACAAACCCTAATTTTGACTGTATAGGAGACCTTTGCATTGTGCAACCCTTGGGGAATTTTGAAGCATGACTTGGCAATTTCTTGAAGAATATGGGAGGGCAAATTTTGGGGTACAACAGTTGCCCCTGTTCAATCTTCTTAGACCTGAGGATGCAGATTGGCGGACGTGCCTTTCGTAATCCGAGGGTAGAAGATGATTGAACACTAAAGTGCCCAGAAATTTGCGCTCACATAGTGACAGTGATGGGGAATGGGCTTATAGATGCCATTTAGAGATTGCTGAGTAGGGTGATGGGCTTACAGATGCCATCTGGATGCTGACTGCGTAAGAGATTCCTTCGCTAGAACCTGCATACCTGCAAAAGAGAAAATGAATACCTGACACGTTGCAGGAGTTGATTTTAGGTGCTTGGTATAGATATGTCCTGACTGGTTACAGGAGCTGGATCTGGAGCTTCAAACGTTGATGAATGAACCAGGGATGGTTACTGCCTTAGCCTGAATGATAAGTGAACCTGAATGATCTCAACAACGCTCGTTGAGAAAATCTTGGTGAGAATTACCATCTTCGTAGTGTCAGGAAGAGAGCCAAAGGACGTTACAATCTCAAAGGGAGTTACCTCACTCACGTTGGAGAGGGAACTATAGGAAATTATAATCTCAAAGGGAGTCACCTCACTCACGTTGGAGAGGGAACTATCTGAAGAAGGAATTACCACCTCACACGCCGTTGGAGAGGGGACCATAAAAGACTATCACCTCACGCTCATGCCGGAGAGGAGAACATCTGAAAAAGGAATTACCACCTCACGCTCACCGTCGGAGAGGGGACCACAAAAGACTATCACCTCACGCTCACCGTCGGAGAGGAAAACATCTCGAAAAAGGAATTACCACCTCACGCTCACCGTCGGAGAGGGGACCACGAAAGACTATCACCTCACGCTCATCGTCGGAGAGGAAAACATCTCGAAAAAGGAATTACCACCTCACGCTCACCGTCGGAGAGGGGACCACAAAAGAAACTTTAACTTCAACAACGCTTGTTGAGGAAAAATCTTGGTGACCTCAACAACGCTCGTTAAGGAAGTCTTGGGTGACTTTATCTTCAACAACGCTCGTTGAGAAAAATCTTGGTAACCTCAACAACGCTCGTTAAGGAAATCTTGGGTGACTTTATCTTCAACAACGCTCGTTGAGAAAAATCTTGGTAACCTCAACAACGCTCGTTAAGGAAATCTTGGGTGACTTTCTCTTCAACAACGCTCGTTGAGAAAAATCTTGGTAACCTCAACAACGCTCGTTAAGGAAATCTTGGGTGACTTTATCTTCAACAACGCTCGTTGAGAAAAATCTTGGTAACCTCAACAACGCTCGTTAAGGAAATCTTGGGTGACTTTCTCTTCAACAACGCTCGTTGAGAAAAATCTTGGTAACCTCAACAACGCTCGTTAAGGAAATCTTGGGTGACTTTATCTTCAACAACGCTCGTTGAGAAAAATCTTGGTAACCTCAACAACGCTCGTTAAGGAAATCTTGGGTGACTTTATCTTCAACAACGCTCGTTGAGAAAAATCTTGGGTGTCTTCTACTGGGATAAGAACCAGGGAGATCTTAGGGTCGATCTGACTGAACCAGAGAAGGCCTTGAAATGTGATTGAGAATTTAAACTGCATCTTTCCTGAAAGGTAAAAGTCAGTCATATGCAATGTATGATATGCAATGACGTTCTTGATGTAAATGAGACTTGTATGATATGATGTGTCTATGCATGCTATAATGATGTATGTGACGTTTTATGAATGTATATTTTTGTCTAGGAAAGTAAATCCTTGACAGGCGCCAGGAAGTCGTATCCTGGGCTGATGTTGAGGGAGAGATTTTGCTTCCGCTGTGGATGATTGTTGCAAGAATACCGGTAGGAGAAGATAACTCCGTTGAGGAATAAACTTGGCAAATGAAATAATTCTGCGGGAGAAAAGGTACTCTAGCGATCATGCTGGGGAGTGCTACTCCGTGGGGATAGCGATGCTTTGCTGAGTTGATGAAGATAACTCCGCTGGGGATATCCTTGTTGTCGGAAGTGTTGATAGACTTCGCTGGGGGTAGGAAGATATTTTGCCGAGGACGCTCTTTCCGTGGCTTTTGGCTGAGGATAACCCAGTTATATCCTGTTACGGAAATAACTCTTTAAATTAAGCCGGGACGACGCGTTCGTGCTCTGCGAGGGGGTAAGCTTCCAGAATTTTACTGGGGATAAGCTTACTGCTTGGGGATATGAATTCCAATTTTCCTGGGGAACTAGATTGGACTTTCCTGGGGAAGTTTGATATGTTGGGGAAGTGGCTCTGCTGAATGCCTGGTATACTGCCGGGGAACAATCTTTAGGTCAAGACTGCCGGGGATGCTTGTTAAGAATGCGTGCTGCTGGGGAGATATTGAGAACTACAGGAAGATACTCAATTTCCTTTGATATTTGATGATTTTGTTTGGAGAAGAATGTATTGACTTGCTGAACCACTCTCTGGGGAATTAAGATACACTTGTCCGTATTCTTTAGCTGAACCTACCTTAGTACCTTGGGGGATAGAACAATTAGCTGCTCGGACAACTCTTTATTGCCCCTGTTTCCAGTGTCACCTGCAATGAATTCCTTTGTTTCGTATGCAAATATTTATGAGTTAGCAAATTATTGTCAATGCATACATCACAAATTGAACCTTGGACGTTCTTCGCAAAACAAAACAGAAAAAAAGAAAAACACTTGGGCACGTTTAACTGAAAATATATTTTTATTGATTTTTGAATGGCCTGAAAATAGGCGTTTTGTGTACAAGAGGCTGACGCCCTAGTAAGAGGTACGTCGCCGATCAAAAGAGTCTATACAAGTTTTGTACAAAAGAAAAATAAAACAGCTGTGTGAACGATGAATGATCCACGGGGTTTCAGCTCTGCTATTGTCTTCATAACTTCGAGCGTCTCATCACTTGATGACCTTGGTTGAAGATGAAGCTGACTGATCGATGCCGTTTGAACTTGATGCTGGTACCGGATTCTGGATGCAAAGTGATCAATGAGACATAGTTTTACGCTTTATCCCTAATTTTTGCCTGGACCGCCCTTTCGGGTTTTCAGTCCACCGGGATACCCATTTTTGCCCAAGCCGCCCTTTCAGGTTTTCGACTTGCCGGGTGTACAGATTTTTTTATTTTCATCCCTACATTTTGCCCGAACCCTTTTGGTTCGACGGGAAGCCCTAGCTTTTGCCTAGGCATGTCAGCCTAGCGGGTCTTTTTCATGCGTAGTATTTTTTAACTATGTCTGCATTGGCGGGGTGAGGAAGGTCGTCACCATCCATGTTGGTTAAGATCATTGCTCCTCCTGAGAACACATGCTTAACCACAAATGGCCCTTCGTACGTAGGAGTCCATTTGCCCCTTGGATCACTCTGAGGAAGTATGATTCTCTTGATAACCAGATCCCCAACTTGATATTCCTGTGGTCTGACCTTTTTGTTAAACGCCCTGATCATCCGTTTCTGATACGTCTGACCATGACAGATAGCAGCAAGTCTCTTTTCGTCAATGAGATTGAGTTGGTCAAGTCGTGTCTGGATCCAATCATCTTCGTTCAGATTTGCATCCTTCATTATCCGGAGAGAGGGAATTTGCACTTCGATCGGCAAGACTGCCTCCATACCATAAACCAGAGAGAAAGGAGTTGCCCCGGTTGACGTCCTAGCTGAGGTACGGTACCCATGCAGAGCGAACGGTAACATCTCGTGCCAATCTTTGTATGTTACTGTCATCTTTTGCACGATCTTCTTGATGTTCTTATTTGCTGCTTCTACAGCCCCATTCATCTTCGGTCTGTAAGGAGAAGAATTGTGGTGCTGTATCTTGAACTGTTCGCAGAGCTCAGCAATCATCTTATTGTTCAGATTGGTACCGTTGTCTGTAATAATCCGTTCAGGGACGCCGTATCGACAGATCAGGTTGTGTCGAATAAACCGTGCCACAACAGTCTTGGTTACTGTAGCATAGGATGCTGCTTCAACCCACTTCGTAAAATAGTCAATCGCCACTAGGATGAAGCGATGTCCATTGGATGCCGTAGGTCTTATCTCGCCGATCATGTCTATGCCCCACATTGCAAATGGCCAAGGCGCAGTCAGAACATTCAGGGGAACCGGAGGAACATGCACCTTATCTGCGTAGATCTGGCACTTGTGGCATGTCCTGGAGTGTTGGTAGCAGTCAGCTTCCATTGTAGACCAGTAATATCCTGCCCGTAGGATCTTCTTAGCCATGGTGTGCCCACTGGAATGCGTACCAAAGGTCCCGTCATGTAGTTCTTCCATGATTTGTTCTGCTTCAGTTTTGTCTACACAACGCAGTAAGGTTGAATCATGGTTTCTCTTGTACAGGATGCCGTTGCTTAGGAAGAACTTTGCTGCGAACCTCCTCAGGAATTTCTTATCATTGATAGAGGCACCTTCAGGGTATTCCTGAGCTTCCAGATATCTCTTCACTTCGTGGTACCAAGGCTTCTCAGTTACCAATTCAGCTTCGAGATCACAACAGTATGCCGGTTCGTCCAGTTTCCAGATGGTGATCTGGGGAGCTTCGTTATCCCATTTAACCTTGAACATTGAAGACATTGTAGCTAACGCGTCCGCTAACTGATTCTCTTCTCTTGGAAAGTGCTCAAAGGTTATCTCTGTGAAGTGGGGAATCAGGGTCAACACACATTCTTTGTAAGGAATCAAGTTTGGATGTTTCGTATCCCACTCTCCATTGATCTGATTGATCACTAGAGCGGAATCTCCGAAGACACTGAGGAACTTGATTCGTAGGTCGATAGCAGCTTGAAGACCCATGATACACGCCTCATACTCCGCCATGTTGTTGGTACAGTTGAAACACAGCCGGGCAGTGAGTGGAGTATGAGTACCTTGTGGAGATATGATGATGGCGCCGATACCATTTCCCAAAGCATTGGAAGCTCCGTCAAAGTGCATAGACCATCGGGATCCTGGTTCAGGTCCTTCATCCGGTCCAGGTACTTCACAATCAGTTACAATCATGATGCTTTCGTCCGGAAACTCGAAGTTCATTGATTGGTAGTCATCTACAGCTTGATGAGCTAAGTGGTCTGCCAATACACTCCCCTTGATGGCTTTCTGGGTTGTATACTGAATGTCGTATTCCGTCAAGATCATTTGCCATCTTGCAATTCTCCCAGACAGAGCAGGCTTCTCGAATATGTACTTTATCGGATCCATTTTTGAGATCAACAAGGTAGTGTGAGTCAGCATATACTGTCTCAGCCGGCGAGCAGCCCATACCAAAGCGCAGCAAGTTTTCTCAAGCATTGAGTATCGGGTCTCACAGTCGGTAAACTTTTTGCTAAGGTAATAAATGGCATGCTCTTTTCGGCCAGACTCGTCATGCTGCCCCAGCACACACCCCATTGAGTTGTCTAGCACTGTCAGATATAGGATCAGAGGTCTCCCTTCAACCGGTGGCATAAGGATGGGTGGTTCTTGGAGATACTCTTTGATTCTGTCGAAGGCAGCCTGACATTCATCGTTCCAACGTACTACCTGATCTTTCGTCAGCAGCTTGAAGATTGGCTCACAGGTAGCAGTCAAATGAGATATGAATCGAGCGATGTAATTCAGGCGCCCTAAAAAGCCTCTGACTTCCTTCTCTGTCTTGGGAACTGGCATCTCTTGGATAGCTTTGACCTTAGCAGGATCCACTTGAATACCTTTATCACTGACCACGAAGCCTAGCAATTTCCCAGATCTTACCCCGAAGGTGCACTTGTTCGGGTTCAATCTCAGTTTGTACAGTTTCAAACGGTCGAATAACTTCTGCAGATGATCTAGGTGCTCTTCCTCAGTCTGGGACCTAGCGATCATGTCGTCCACATACACTTCGATCTCATGATGGATCATATCATGAAATAAGGCGACCATGGCGCGCTGGTAGGTTGCCCCAGCATTCTTTAATCCGAACGGCATGACCTTGTAACAGAATGTGCCCCACTGAGTAACAAACGTAGTCTTTTCCATGTCTTCAGGTGCCATCTTGATCTGATTGTAGCCTGAAAAGCCATCCATGAAAGAGAACACTTTGTGCTGAGCTGTATTATCCACAAGGACATCAATGTGAGGTAAGGGGAAGTCATCCTTGGGGCTGGCCCTGTTCAGATCCCTGTAATCAACACACATTCTGACCTTGCCGTCCTTTTTAGGTACCGGCACCACGTTAGCAACCCACTGAGGGTAAGAAGTCACTGCAAGGAACCCGGCATCAAACTGTTTCATCACCTCGGCCTTAATCTTCTCTGACATCTCTGGACGCATCCGACGGACCTTTTGTTTAACTGGAGGGCAGTCTTCTCTAGTCGGCAAATGATGGACAACAATATCGGTATCCAACCCTGGCATGTCTTCGTAGGACCAGGCAAAGATCTCCATATAGTCATGCAGCATCTTGGTTAACCGTTGCTTCACGCTGAGCTCTAGGTTAGCACCAATCTTTACCTCTTTCCTGTCTGCCTCAGTACCCAGGTTTATAGTTTCCACTGGCTCTTCATGGGGTTGAATCGCCCTCTCTTCCTGAAGCAACAGTCTTGCAAGCTCGCCAGGCACTTCACAATCATCTTCACCTTCGTCTTCGGCTAAGTTGATCGGATTTTCGAAGTCATAATTGGCATTAGCAGAGCTGTTATCAGTGAGATCCAGAGTGGATTGGAACCTGTATGAGTGAGTGTGTGTGTAAATACAGCTGTTTTTGAAAATTATGTAAAGGAAATGAAAGATAAAAAAGGAACACAATATTTGCAATGCGAAAATAGTCCAAGATTTTCATTCGTGATGTATAAAATGACAGTTCATATGCCCTCACAAATAGAACCACGGTGCCTCGGGTAAGACACCGGGCCATAGAGTTTATCATAGTTTATTACAAAATGAAACAAAGAAATTTATTACTTAGTGTCAAAAGAAACAGAGAGATTGTCCTTGGCGCTCCAATTGTTAAGTCCACCATCAGCAGCCGGGTAGATCCAGCTATCAAACTCAGCTTCGTCAACTTCCTCATCATCTCCAATAGCATTTACCCCATGAGCAGGCAGGGGAGCTGTCACCACATTAGGCTTGTCAGATGCCTCAAATTGTACCTCCTTAGCATCAATGAGGTCCTGCAGCTTGTTCCTTAGTGCCCAACAGTCATCCGTGGCATGCCCCGGGCTATCTGAATGGTAAGCACAACGGGCATTCGGGTTGTACTTCGGAGAGGTAGTGTTAGGGAACTTTGGCGCCTCCTTGACAGTTACCAAACTGGTGGATAGTAACTGTGGCAGGATTTGCGACAGGGTCATGCTTAACCGAGTGAACTCTCTCCGGGGTCTATCAGCCCTTGGAGGATTGTTTGACCGGGGAGCGGCAGTAGGCGTAGCAATCATGACCGCACTGACAGATTGGCGGCGATCAGGTCTTTCTGATTTTCTGGAGCCATACACAGCACTAGACTCCTTTTTAAACGGTTTCTTGTCCGACCCAGATGATGATGCAGCCTTTGCAATCTTCCCAGACTTCAACCCAGCTTCAATTCTCTCTCCAGTTAAGATCAAATCAGTGAAACCAGCAGAAGAATTCCCAATGAGATGATTAAAGAACGGCCCAGATAGGGTCCCCAAGAACATATCCACTAACTCTCGATCAGTCAAAGGTGGCTGCACCCTGCCAGCCAGATCTCTCCACTTCTGCGCGTACTCTTTAAAACCTTCGCTTACGCCCAACGACATACCCTGGAGTTGGGTACGCGTGGGGGCAAGGTCGGCATTATACTGATACTGCTTGTAGAAAGCAGTAGCCAGCTCCTCCCAGTTACGAATTTTGGTCCCATCCAGCTGATAGAACCATTCGAGGTGAGTCCCTGAAAGACTCTCCTGGAAGAAGTGGATCCATAGATTCTTGTCCGCAGAGTACGGCTGAATCTTTCGAACATAAGACCTCAAATGCAGCTTGGGACAGGATGCCCCGTCATATTTGGAGAAGGTGGGAGCTTTGAATTTATGTGGAATAACCACACCAGTCGACAAGCCCAGATCTCCGAAATCCAGCCCAGGTGTCTGTTGCACCTCCATAGCTTTCAGCCTGTCCTCCAGTTGTTTATACTTGTTGTCTTCAGGAGGGTACTGCTCTTCATCAAAATCTGTCTCGTTGTCGGAGACCACCGGACTAGGAACCCTTGCTTCTGCCTGAGAAGGACTTTTGCCAACAGAAGAAACAACCTCTTCTTGGTGCAGAGTATTACCCAACCTTCGGCCCGAGTTGAATAGAACAGTCCTTCTTTTCTTCTTCTTCTCCTTCTTCAGGAGCATGGCCTTCAGCTCTTCTTGGCCTTTAGCTAGACCCATGATCATTTCTTGAAACTGCGCATTCTGCGCCTGGAGAGCCTTGATTGAAGTCTCAGTTGATTCAGATCCGGAATTCATGATGCTGAAATAAACAGCGAAGAACTGTAAGCAACCTGAAAAAAGGGAAAAACCTGCTATGCACATGATGTATGAAATGCGTATGCAATGCATTCAAGGGTTCGAAAGTTCAAATTCATTGTAGACAAGAAAAGAACACACGTTATCATTAAAGAAATCATTGTTTAATACATCAAGGCCTCGTGGGCAAAAAGGAAATACAAAAGTCAATTCAATCCCAAAATACACTGCGCATCCTCTTCGGAGCTATGTAGGTGTTGAGGTTCCTCTCCTCGTGCAGCAGACGGGTGAGCTCCAAGACTTTCTTTTCACTGGCATGCAGATTAGTCTCCAAAGAATTCCTTTCCTCCTTAAGCTGAATCCAGCTCTTCTGCATCTCTTCCCAGGATGTGGGCATATCAGGGTGCTGAATAACATGAGACACTTCCCCTTCCAAGACAGGCTCTTTGATTACTGGAAGCATGTAAGGATAAGGCATCGCTAACTTCTGAGAACGGGTGCGTACCCATTTGAGATAGGGCTCCAAAGGGATGGAGTTCCTGTGCCCCAGTGTCTTGCTGTTTATCCTACTGGGCATCCTCCAGGCTCTGATAAATTTCTGACGAAGTCCTTGAGTATCACTGTCGAAGTCAAAAACTATGTCGGGAATTAACATGTCATGAGGACCATCCCTACGAGCATAACCAAACTGTCTCCAAGCCAGGCATGGGCTATAAGTAATACCTCCTCTGATTCCAAGTAAAGGAACATTAGGGTACTCCCCACAACGATCAATGATAGTGACATCTCCTCTGAATCTAGGGCACCAATGTATATCTGCATGTGTAAGAGTCATCAACCGTTGTGACCATCTCAAACCCCGCTCATTCTTCAGGACTGGTTGGGGAAGGTGCGAAATAAACCACCTTCCCAGGAGAGGAGTGCAACACATAAGGACACCTCTTTTTCTCATGGTTCGAGTGTAACATGAGTGAAGGATGTCCCCCAGCAATGTAGGTATGGGATTCCTGGACATAAAGATCTGAACGGCACTGATATCAATGAGCTGATCTGGGTTAGGGAACAACACCAAACCATAAACAAGGAGGGCTACCACTTCTTCAAAAGCTTGCAAGTCAAGGGAGTTCCAACATTCAAGGGCTTTCTCAAACAGAAACTTGGCTAAGAACCCTTTGACGCCACTTCTAACTTCCCAATGTCCCTTGAGGTCAGATGACTGTAGGTGCAAGGCTTTAGCAATCTCTTCCAGCTTAGGTTCCCTTTCTGTGCCGTTGAAAGGCAGCTGATCAAGGATAGGGATCTTCAGGAGCCGGGAGAACTCCTCCAGTGTAGGTACCAACTGATAGTCCAAGAAGGTAAAGCAGTGATGCAGAGGGTCAAAGAACTGGAACAAGACCTTTATCATATCTTCCTCAATGTTGGTGTTGACCAAGCTGATGAGGCTTCCATGTCTGTCACTGAATGAAGAGTTCTCGGGAATCCTGGATATAAGCTCCTTAAGCTGAGGAGGGATCCTTACGAGATTGACCTGAATTGTCTTTCTACGAGCAGTTTCCATGTCCTACAAAACAAGAACAAAGATGAAAACTCGAACCCCTGAAATGGTTAGTCAATGCATATGATGCTGGATGATGTCATGATGCTATGATTAAACACACCACAGATATTTACAAAGACAAACATGTAGGGCAAACAAGACACACAAGACAAGCCCTTAAGGTTTAAGGCCAGCATGGGGTCTGGGTAATACCCTCTTGAGTTGGTGGGTTCATACCTGTCCTAATCAAAGTAACCGGGTTCTAAGGTTCCCAATATCACGGGATTGCTTTCATTGTTCATCGTTTCGATTTAGCCACTGAACTGGCGACCGAAATATTCCAGGAAAGCAACCCTCAATTGAGCGTAGTATCGAGTATCAACCAACCTCGGACTGCACCAAAGTCAGTTATCTCACTACCCTAAAGAGGCCAAGATAGTTCAATTAAGGTTCCTAAGGTCTGTTGATGCTTCACGACACCACGCGGAGGCCCCGTACTCTCCTTGACTGAACTCAAGGGTTACCGGTACACACCAAAGTGCCACATCAACGTAGCAGACTGTTTCAACCGTGTCGGTATACCCCGCACAGTTCCCTCACAGCCTTGTTGCTACTTTCTAAGAAAGGTATCCCCCAGATCCGGGTGTAGGACCTATAGAACTCCCAAGCAACCCACAATTTAAAGCACACAAGGAAGACAATTGAAAACATAGTTATAAGCTAACCCTAAGGTACACCTCACTTTAGAGTATCATGTCCCCAGCAGAGTCGCCAGTTCTGTGATCGGTGGATCTGGAACTGACTGTTTAACGCTGGTTCGCGAAATGTCGCGGAAGCAAGAGTCGCCACCGTCTTTTATTTTCTCCAAATGGAAAGGACAAAAGCACAGAAAAATTCCTTTAAAGAGATTGCTCTCGGTTCGGGAGGTAGGTTATAGAAAGGGAAGGTGTTAGCACCCTTTCTATCCATGGTTATCCATGGGCTCTTAGGTACTTGCTCAATGTGTTTTCAATTTGTGTGTTTGCTTTTCAGATGTGGGTTAAAAAGTTTCTTTTGAGAAAAAGTTCCAGATTGACTCGTACGTCAGAGTGTTTGAAAAGTTTTTTGTTTTGAAAGCTTTTGAAAAGTGTCAGTGTGAAAAGTCTTTTGAGTTTGTTTTGAGATTAGAGCAAGTATCCTTGAGAACCTACCTACCCTAAGGAATTCGTCTGTGTAAATGTCCTTTAAAGTAGTGCCATCCCACCATTGAGAGGTAGGTAGCACCACCGTTGGAGGTGTTCGGGTCAATTCGAGTTTTAGGGACGTGGTGATCACCAGAGCAATGGGAAGACACCTTAGAAGCTACCCTCATGCCAGGTTCCCGGATCATGAGGACTTACTAAGACGCCTTCTACTCGACGACCACCTTTCGAGGCAAGGCAACAGTGAGGCGTACCCTAGGGGTGGTGTGTGCGATTCGTGTGTCATGTTTCAATTATTTATCTTGTCATGTTTGTCGTGCTCTACGCTTGATTTTAATTAGACATTCATTCTTTCATGCTTGGTTAACAGTTAATAAGTTGCGGGAAAGTAAATCTACGATTATTACAAACGGCGCGGGTCCACATCGCCAAAATTAAACCGGACCCGATTTAGCGAAAAATAAATAATGCAATAAAATAAAAGTGCAAAGAAGTTAAAGTTACATGGCTTCGGGGCAATTACAAGATTATAATAAGCGATAATAAAATAAATACGCAAAGATTAAATACTTAAAAGCGACGGGCGTTGGACCCTTTTGCGAACAATTAAAAATTAATGGATTAATTAATTAGAATTAAGGAGAACTAAAAATTAAATTTAAATGAAAATAATATTTTTGTGTTTTTTAGGTTAAACAAGAAAAGGGAGTTAATGGAAGTTAAATTAAACGGCAAACCCTAATTCTAATATTTTTAATTATTATGAAAGATTAAAAATTTCACCTAATTTAAATCTAAATTATATATATACATTTAATTATAAAAATAAGTAAATAATGATATTATGGTAAAAAAGGAGAAAAATTAAAAAAAGGAATTCATTAAACCTAATTTCTACATCTTTTATATTTTTTATGAAAAGAATTAAAGTCAAAACCTAATTAACTAAATAATTTACATATCAATTTGTGAAAATAATTATAACCTAAAAATTATGTTTTTGGCCTTTTTTGAATTTTAGGATGTTTTTATATTTTTTGTTAACAAAATTAATTAATTAAATTAAGATGACAAATTAAATAAAATTGCAATAAAGAAAATAGAATATAAATAAGAATAAGAAAATGCAAACCAGGGGGGTTTCAGGCCCCAATTTGGAGGTGCAAGCCCAACATTCTGGGCCCAACAAGCTTGAATCTTTTTGACTTTTAGTATCACGTGGGACACGTTGACTAGCCTCCAGGGTATGCCCTCAATCTGAGCCCTTGATGAGATCTTCTTGGACGCGTGGATGGTTATTTTTGGATGGACTATGGTAGTCCTCAGAAGCATGCCTGCATGGGAACGAGTATTGAAAAATAATAGTGAACGTTTGCCAGACCTGGGAATCGAACCCAGGTCTCACGCCTTGCCAATGCCTTCCACCTGCCACTGAACCATGCAATTCACTTTTATTATATATTAATGAATGAATAATGTAAAGAGAGCCTGGTTAGTGGCCACTAGGCACAAAAAAACGCGCGCTGGTTCAAATGAACCAACCAGTGATTGCCAGATCATCGTCTTCCTCACGCTTCTTTCTGCCTGAAAAATATCAAACATTTAACGGGGGTTTTGAACCCCCCCAATATATGCATGTTTTCAAAATAGCGATTAGGCTATATGCGAACATAAAAATGGCGCGACTAGTGGAATCGGATCGTCCAAAGGTCCTGAGTTTGTTAGGCTTGGTCTTATTGTCTAATTTTGCCGTGTGAGAGAAACCCTCTTTTGGAATTCCTGAAACCCTAAAGCTCGTTCATGGTAATATCGCGTATGTTGCTCAAAAACGAAATTCATTAGCATGGTTAGCATCAGAACAAAACAATAATCATGAATCCACAAACAAAAATCAAAGAAAATGCTTAAATTATGGTATGCGTTTAAGAATTTTTCTTTACACAGTCACGAGTCTTGATACCGTTTCTTGAGGTCTGGCTTGATTCTAATGGTTGGAACGTGTCCAGTAATTGCCACTGAAGCTTTTTGGATAGGTTTGGAAGCTTGAATCGGTTCCTAAGGCACTTTTCAGTTCTTGAGTTTTTATGAAAAAATTCAATATGCAATGGCTTGTTTCTTGCGCAGCTTCAGTCCTTCAGCATTAGGTTTACCTTCTAGTACTTGTAAGGAATGATTTAGGTTAAGAAAGTTGCATAAAATCCATGGCCATAATGATTTTGAAGATTTGATTTCATAAGATCTTTTACAATCTTTTTTCCATGGCTTTTGATGTCAATTAGTTCCAATCAACCCTAAACCTGCCTAATTGGGATATGCACGAAATCTTAAGCCTAGAATATGCACAAAAAGATTTTTTTGGGTTAGTTTGATATTTTTCATATATTAAAATCATTTAAATGAATATAAATTAATATTAATTCAAATAAATAATTTAAAAAATATGAGAATACTTCCCTTTGGGCCTAGTGGTCGTGCATAGGCTTGACATGAAGAAATTTGGAAGAAAATTGGGCCCATTTGCATTTTTAGGCCTTTTGCATCAATGTTGACTTTCAAAAATTTCCAAAAATTTCCCAACTTCCACAAGGCATAACTTGGTCAATTTTTAAGCTTTTCACATGTTCTTGGACATTTTGGAAAGGTCTTTGAGTCCTCTAACCAATGCCTTTGGTCCCATGTCATTTTGATTTACCAATCTCAAGTTATGGCCTTTGACTTAAAGTCCCTTTTTGTTGACTTTTGAAAATGACCTATAATGTTGAAATTGATAACTTTTTGTGAGAGCATTTCTTGGACTTGGAACATGAAGATGAATTGTAGGAAATGTCTTTCTCTTCAAAATGAGCTTTGGATGGGATTTTTCTGATAATCCATGTGAAAGTTATGCCCTGGTCAATTTCTGTTGACTTTTTCAGCTGTCCAAATATAGCAACTTTTGCATCTTTGATGATTTCTGAGCCAAATTTTGAGAATCATGATCAAGCATTGATCAAATGATGTTTGTGGCTTCAAAATGATGTGTTGACCAAAAATTTGAACTTTTGACTGTCAAATGACCATTTTGCCCCTACAGTTGACTGTAGTGCAATCTAGGGTTTTTGACTGTACAATTTTGTGCTGAATGTCTTGAAACTTGATATGAGGATGCTTGACCATATTTGTAAGCATATGAGACTTGATTGGACCTTTGAAAACTTCATTTTCTTGATCAGAACACAAACCCTAATTTTGACTGTATAGGAGACCTTTGCATTGTGCAACCCTTGGGGAATTTTGAAGCATGACTTGGCAATTTCTTGAAGAATATGGGAGGGCAAATTTTGGGGTACAACAGCTGTAAAAGACCTCCTAGAGGAAAATTTTATTTCTGAAGCCCGATATTCAACCTGGCTGTCAAATGTTGTACTTGTCAAAAAGAATAATGGAAAATGGCGCATGTGTGTTGACTATACCGATCTTAATCGGGCATGCCTCAAAGATGCATTTGCTTTACCTAATATTGACATGCTGGTTGACAGTTCGGACGACTATAAAATTCTATCTTTCATGGACGCATATTTGGGATACAACCAAATCCCAATAGAAATGAGCGACAAACACTGCACCACTTTCATGACCAGCTCGTGCAATTATTACTACAACGTAATGCCCTTCGGTCTGAATAATGCAGAGGAAACATACTAGTGGATGATGAATAAAGTCTTCTGTAATGAGATCAAAGACATGCTCAAGGTATACATGGATGACATGATCATCAAATCTCGAGCAGACACCGACCATGCTGCCCACCTCAGGAAAGTCTTCGCCCAAGCAAGGTAATGTAGAATGAGGTTCAACCTCGAGAAGTGCACCTCCGGGGTTAAGGCGGGAAAGTTCCTTGGTTTTTACCTAACTGAATGAGGAATCGAATCCAACCCCAACAAGTGTCGGGCAGTTTCCGACCTCCCTGCGCCTAATTCAAAAAATCCATGCAAGTCCTGAACGGCATGCTCGCCTCGCTCTCCCGTTTCGTGGCGAAATCTGCCCAACATGCCCTTCCATTTTTCAAACTCCTGCGCAAGGAGACAACTTTCGAGTGGACCAAGGAATGCGAGCAAGCCCTCCTTCATCTCAAGCAGAGCCTTTCTCAACTTCCCATACTATCACGACCGCTAGACGGGGAGACCTTGTTCATGTATCTGGTCGTCTTCATCGAGGCCGTTAGTGCGGCCCTCATTTGTGAGACTCTTGACGGTCAAAAACCTGTGTACTTCACGAGAAAAGCGCTTCAGGGACCCGAGGTCAGATACCAACAGATCAAAAAGGTGTCCTTGGCCCTCGTCATTGCGGCGAGAAGGCTCAGACACTATTTCCCCGCACACACGATCATCATACAAACATACCAGCCCGTGAGACAACTCCTAGGCCGACCAGATATGGCAGGTCGAATGCTAAAGTGGTCCTTGGAGATTTAGGAGTTCGACGTCCAGTATAAAATCAAGAAGGCTCTAAAGGCCCAAGCTCTGGCTGACTTCGTCGCGGAGATGACCGCTCACAACCCCCCCCCCCCCCCTGTAGGGAAGGAGCACAAGTGGACCATCTTTGTGGACGAAGCCTCCAGCTTGACAGGGGGTGGAGCAGGAATCCTCCTAGAAAACAAGGAAGGCATCATGATCGAACACTCTCTCACTCTCTCCTTCCCAACCTCGAACAATCAGGCTGAATATGAGGCCCTCCTCGCGGGGTTAAGACTGGCCGAGGATTTGGGTGACCGAGAGATACAAATTTTCACTGATTCCCAACTTGTCGCATCTCAATTTCAAGGGGGGTACTAGGCTAAGAACAACAACCTCATTGAGTATTTGAACTTGGTCAGAGAACACATGAAAAAGTTTGACTAAGCAGAAATTACGCATGTACCGTGTGAACAGAGCACACGAACCAACATACTTTTAAAGCTCGCGATCACGAAGAAGAAGGGCGGAAACAAATCAGTCATACAAGAGTCCCTACCTCTCCTGAGCATTGAAAGGACCACGACTCTACTCGAGGTGAATGCCATCGGTGACAACTCATCCTGGATGACCCCGATGTTCAATTTTCTAATGAAAGGGGAACTTCTTCTAGACCAAAGGGAGGCAGCCGTGACCAAACGACAATCATGCTCTTATGTGGTGCTCGAGCACAAGCTGTACCGCCATGGATTCTCCATCCCACTCTTGAAGTGTGTCGAAGAATCTGTGGTCCCCGAGGTATTACGGGAAATCCACGAAGGAATTAACACCCAACATATGGGCGGAAGGTCCCTAGCGCGAAAGGAGCTGCGAGTAGTGTACTACTAGCCGACGATGTAACAAGACGCCAAAGAACATGTCAAGAGGTGCGACAAGTTCCAGAGACACGCTGACATGCACCTCTCACCCCCGCACAAGGTAAATACGCTATCCTCCCCGTGGCCATTTTCCCGGTGGGGAATGGACATCCTCAGACCATTTATGCAGGGGACGTATCATAATAAATTCCTCATTATGGCCGTAGACTATTTCACCAAATGGATAGAGGCCGAAGCCCTAGCGAAAATCACCTCGCACAATATTCTCTGTTTCTACAAACGAAACATGCTCGCTCGGTTCAGGATACGACAAGCGCTCGTCACAGACAATGATACACAGTTCACCGACCAAGGTTTCCAAAGCTTCATCGCCAAACTCGGTACCAAGCAACATTTTACCTCGGTCGAACACCCCCATACCAACCGGAAAGCTGAAGCCGCAAATAGGGTCATCTTGTGAGGACTCAAACACAGGCTTGGCGAAGCCAAAAGGGGATGGGTCGAAGAACTACACAACATCTTATGGGCTTATCGAATAATGCCCAATTCGATGACTAGCGAGATGCCATTCAGACTGACCTACGACACCAAGGCCGTCATCCTGGTAGAAATCATGGAGCCATCTAGGTGAACTGAAATGCCTCTTGACAAGGAGATGAACGACGAGGCCCTCAGAGATGACCTCGACCTGGTCGAAGAAATCCAATCAGGAGAAGCTCTTCACGAGGCCACACTAAAATAACAGGTAGCCCTACGCCATGACAACAAAGTCATAAAGCGCGAATTTCAGGTCGACAACCTAGTCTTGCGAAGAAACCAGAAGGACTGCCGCGAAGGGAAGCTGACTGCAAATTGAGAGGGGCCGTACCGCGTCCAGGGAACTACTGGTAATGGAGCATATTACCTCGAGCAACTAAATGGATAACCATTACCTCGACCCTGGAATGCTACAAGGCTGAAGCAATATTATAGCTAAGTCCCTCACCCGCTAAGGGCGTTAGCTGTTGACTAATCATATCCGACCGATGAAGGGATGAGCTTGAGCACGCAGGTGCATCTTCGCACAGACGCGACCTCTAAACATCGAAAGGAAAGAGATTGCTCATTTGAAAAGCAACAACTTATCCCGACAGGGACACCTCAATCGAGCTCTGTTGTCAAAGTACCTAACATGGCAGAACATCCAGCTCGCGACGGGCAGTTCACGCCACGAGAATAGGATCCCTACCGCGATCATACGCTCATTTCGCGGATCTCTGCTTCGCGCCCTCGAAACATCTCAATATGTGACGAACAAATATTAGGGTCGAGCACACATCTCCACATGGAAAACACGAAACCCCGTAGAAAATATATATCAACCACAACAAAGGTCGAACACATATCCACACGGAATTTCCAAATATTCAGGGAGTAAATAAGTCAAATGCAACGACGAATAAAAATAATAGTAAGTTAACATCAGCAAAAACATGGGCATCAAAGCAAAGCAAAACAATTGTAAATGGACTCCTTGTAATCAAGCGGATCATCTTGCTGCAAAGTGATCCCAGGGGTAAGTGGACTCCTACTTACGAAGGACCATTTGTGATCAAAAACATCTTTTTTGGTGGGGCTATGTGTTGTACCCCAAAATTTTCCCTCCCATATTCTTCAAGGATCATCTTCAAATGGTTCAAGAGTTGCTCAAGGATTGCACAATTCAAACACCTCCTAAGCCAGTCAAAATTAGGGTTTTGGTTCCTTAAATGAATTTGGGATTTTCAGTGGCTCAATCAAGTCTCATATGCCTCTATACATTCTCAAGCTCCTACATGTCAAGTATCTAGACTCACAATGTCAAATTGCACAGTCAAAAGTCCCATTTGCTTCACAATCAACTACAGGGGCAAAATGGTCATTTTACAGTCAAAAGTCAGAATTTTTAGTCAACATCTTATTTTGAGCACACAATCATCATTTGATCAAGTCTTGATCATGATTCCACAAGCATGGCTCAAAAATCATCAAGATGCAAAAGTTACTATTTTTGGACAACAGAAAAGTCAACTGTATTTTGACCAGGGCATAACTTTTTCATGGTTCATCAGAAAAATCCCATCCAATGCTAATTTTGAAGGGGATGACATTTCCTACAACTCATCTTCACATTCCAAGTCCAAGAAATGCTCTCACAAAAAGTTATCAATTTCTACATTATAGGTCAATTTCAAAAGTCAATAAAAATGCACTTTAAGTCAAAGACCATAACTTGAGATTGGTAACTCCAAATGACATGGGACCAAAGGCATTGGTTAGAGGACTTCAAGACCTTTCCAAAATGTCCAAGAACATGTTCATATGATCAAAATTGAGCAAGATACGCATTGGAGAAGTTGGGAAATTTTTGGGAATTTGCAAAAGTCAACTTTGCTCAAAACACCTCATTTTTGCTAATGGGCCTCGAATTTCTTCTTGAAACTTTATCCAAGGCCTATGCACGACCCATTGAGATTAAATTGGATTATTTTCTTATTTTTTATTAATTAATTGAATTTTTAATTAATATTAATTCATTTAATTCATTTAATTCATTTAATTGTAGGAAAATATCAAGATATGGTTTTGCAATCTTTTCATGAAGCAAATATGACCTACATATGCTGGAGATTTCATGTGCACATCAAGAGGACAAGGATCTCTCAATTTGGCAAGATTTTTCAATCAAAAAGATGCAAAAAGATATGATTGCAAATCAAATATTGAAACATCAAAGCAATGGATTTCTTGTGCAAGATTTGACCTAGTTCCATTCCACTACATATACAGAACCTAACCCTATTCATGTACACGGGAAAAGCTGCTGCAAAAAGCCATAACCAATTCCAAAAAACTCAAGAAAATTTGAAAACAGTTTTCCACATTCCAAGCCAATTCAAAGCATTATAGTGTTTCCAATACATTGCTGGAGGTGTAAGGAACATATTGCAATCAAAACTAAGCCTTAAAGCTATCAAAACCACCAAGAATAGTCCCACGGTTTGTCAATCTTTTTCAGAATCGTAACTCTAAATTTATACATCATTAACATGATTTTGTGTGTTTTGTGTTGCTAGCAATCATACAAAGCTTTTGGCATAGGTTAATTGGACTGAAACGCCCTGAATCACAAATCACCATTGACAAATATTAGGGTTCCGAAGCTTTGATTTTGGGGCTTTCCCATACAGGAAAAATTGGACCTTCTCATGCATATGGTTGTAATCGTTGCAACCAGACGAATTGAATGCAACCCTCACGAACAATTTATATAGCCTCTACGCCTAATCGCTATTATTTGTCATTCCATATTGTGGGGGTTAAAAACCCCCGCTATCTCTTTGTCTTTTTACAGGAAAACGAAGAAGACGGTGAGCTGGCGATGTACCACTGGTCCATTCAAACAAAAAGGCGCGCGTGCTTGTTACAACATATGCGTTGTTGTTTTTTATATTATATTCATTGATTATCATTATATCAAATGCAGCGTGATAGCCTAGTGGTTGGTGTGTTGGCTGTGCATCATTGGGACCTGGGTTCGATTCCCAGGTGTGATCGGTGGATCTGGAACTGACTGTTTAACGCTGGTTCGCGAAATGTCGCGGAAGCAAGAGTCGCCACCGTCTTTTATTTTATCCAATGGAAAGGACAAAAGCACAGAAAAATTCCTTAAAGAGATTGCTCTCGGTTCGGGAGGTAGGTTATAGAAAGGGAAGGTGTTAGCACCCTTTCTATCCATGGTTATCCATGGGCTCTTAGATCTTGCTCATTTGTGTTTTCAAAATTGTTTGTTTGCTTTTCAACTGTGGGTTTAAAAAAGTTTCTTTGAAAATTTCAGTTCGACTCTTGTATCAGTCCTCAAGAGTGTTTGAAAAATTGCTTTTTTGAAAGCTTTTTGAAAGGTGTCGGTGTGAAAAGAAGTTTTTGATTTGTTTTGAAATTAGAGCAAGTATCTACGAGTCGTCTACCTACCCTAAGGAATTCGTCTATGTAAATGTCCTTTAAAGTAGTGCCATCCCACCATTGAGAGGTAGGTAGCACCACTGTTGGAGGTGTTCGGGTCAATTCGAAGGTTCGGGACATGGTGATCACCAGAGCAATGGGAAGACACCTTAGAAGCTACCCTCATGCCAGGTTCCCGGATCATGAGGACTTACTAAGACATCCTCTACTCGACGATCACCTTTCGAGGCAAGGCAACAGTGAGGCGTACCCTAGGGGTGGTGTGTGATTTGTGTGTCGTTTTCATTTATTTTTGTCTTTTGTCAAAGTGATCTATGCGTTTGTTTTTATTTTATCATTCATTCTTGCATGCATTTATTTAACAGTTAAAAAGTGCGGAAAGATAAAATTCCTAAACTATTACAAAGGCGCGGGTCCACATCGCCAAATTTAATCCAGGACCCGATTTGACATAAAATAAAGAAATAAAATGCGAGAAATATAAAATTACACGGCTTTGGGAGAATTACATTAATATTTGAAAGAAAATAAATGTGCGAAAGAAATAAAAATAGAACGTTCGAGGGCGTTGGACCCTTTAAAGAAATTAAATGAAATTAAAAAGCTAATTAATTATTTAATAAAAGGAAAGAAATGTTTTTTTAGTTTTTTTGTATTTATGAAATAAAGAAAATTAAAATTAAAAGAAACTCTAATTCTAAGTTTTTTTAATTATTAATGAAAATGTTAAAGTTTAACCTAATTTACTAAATATTTAATGTACATGTTTATTTACAAAAATATTTAATAATTAATAACAATAATAATAAGAAAAAATTATTTATTAAAAAGATGATGAAAAGTTAAAAACCCTAATTTCTACATATTTTAATTTGTTAAGAAAAAGACTTAAGTTTTAAAACCTAATTTAACTAAATTAATTATTTAATATTTATTTACAAAAAATAATGGTGAAATTAATATTAATAACAATAAACATTTTTAGTTTCTGATTTTTTATTATGAAAATTATTTTAGGAAATTAAAGAAAATAATTAAAAACAATTAAAAGAATGAAAAGGAAAATCAAATAAAAAAATAAAAATGATGCAAACCATGGGGGGTGTCTGACCCTTTTTGGAGGTGAATTAGAGTGGTTTGGCCATGTATTGGTGTCATGCATAAGTTGTTCTACTTTGGCCATTTGGCTTTTGGCTTTTGGCCATTTGTGTTTTGGCCTCAACGTTCCTTAACCTTCTCAAGATGTCTGCCTCGCCATGTGTTGGTGTCATGCATAAGTTTTTCTACTTTGGCCATTTGGCTTTGGCCTGTTTGACTTTCTCCAGGCACCGTGTGGCATCTTTGACTAGGATTTACCATGTTCCTCAATTCTTGGCCTTTGATTGAATTCCCTTGGACGCGTGGACGCTTGATTAGGAAGGCGTATGGTGGTCTTCAAGGCTTGAACTGCATATGAATGTTAATGAAAAAATAATATGGAAGGAATGAAGACCTGGGGCTCGAACCCAGGTCATGAATGTTACCGGCCTACACGTGTGCCACTGAGCCATCCCAAACGCGTTTAACATATAATAATTGACAAACATTATAAAAGCAAAGTGGTCAGTGGCTCCAAAAACGCGCGAAGCTTTTAAATGGTCCAATCAACGTCTTCCACTTCATCGTCTTCCTCATGTTTGTTTTTCCTGAAAATATAATAAAACATAGGCAACGGTTTTTACACCGTTGCAGAAAGCATCTTTACAGAAAATAGCGAACAGGCCATAAGGCCTCATAAATTAGGCGCGAGGGTTGCCTTGTGATCGTCTGAGCATGCTGGATTCAATGGTCCAAGTCTTGAAGGCCAATTTTTCCTTATTTGAAAAACCCTAATCTAAGGTCCTGTAAACCCTAAAATTTGATAATGGTGAAATCGTATATAGCATGTAATAATCCAATCAAAGCATATGGTTAGCTTGCAAACACTTCACTGATCATGAATATATAAACAAAATGCCATGAATGTGCATATAATGTAAAACACGATTATGAGAAAAAGTGAAAAAACTGGACTTCTGTATACCGTTTCAAGGCGTTAGGATTGATGTTTTTGATCCAAGCACGTTGTTTGATGTCCCAGGAATGCAATGGGATGAGTCTCGTGGCTTGAAACGACCTGCAAATAGGTTTTCAGAATTGGAATTTTTTGACAAATTTCAAGTTTTGCTTTCCAGATTTTTGAGCAGCTGCGTGGTCATTGGCATTAGGGTTGTGTTCCTTGTATATGTAGTAATGATTTAGGTCAAAAATATGATCAAAAGAATCCAAGATTTGATTGTTCAATATTTGATTTTCCAAGCATTATTTTTTCAATCTTTTCCATGCAATTTGATACCAAATCATGCCAAAACTTTCCAAAATGATCATGCACGAATCTTGAATGTCCAATGAGAGTATTTTCTGCACAAAGAGATTTGATTTCATTAGTTTTGTATTTTTCATGTATTTTATTTAATTAAATGATTTATTAATAATAAAAAATCCAAATAAATAAATAAAAATGGAGAAAAACTTCCCTTTGGGCCTAATGGTTGTGCACATGCTTGGGATAATGAATTATGGAAGAAAAATAGGCCCATTAGCAATTTTAGGTCATTTGAAGCAATGTTGACTTTTCAAAATATCCAAAAATTTCCCAACTTCCACAAGGCATAACTTGCTCAATATTTAAGCTTTTCTCATGTTCTTGGACATTTTGGAAAGTTCTTTGAGTCCTCTAACCAATGCCTTTGGTACCATGTCATTTTCATTTACCAATCTCAAGTTATGGCCTTTGACTTAAAGTCCCTTTTTGTTGACTTTTGAAAATGACCTATAATGTTGAAATTGATAACTTTTTGTGAGAGCATTTATTGGACTTGAAGTATGAAGATGAGTTGTAGTAAATGTCTTTCTATTCAAAATGAGCTTTGGATGGAATTTTTCTGATAATCCATGTGAAAGTTATGCCCTGGTCAATTTACAGCTGACTTTTTCAGCTGTCCAAATAAGGAAACTTTTGCATCTTGATGATTTTTGAGCCAAGCTTTGAGAATCATGATCAAGCATTGATCAAATGATGTTTGTGGCTTCAAAATGAGATGTTGACCAAAAATTTGAACTTTTGACTGTCAAATGACCATTTTGCCCCTGCAGTTGACTGTAGTGCAATTAGGGTTTTGATTGTGCAGTTTTGTGCTGAAAGTCTTGAAACTTGATATGAGGATGCTTGACCGTATTTGTAGGCATGTGAGACTTGATTGGACCTTTGGAAACTTCATTTTCTTGATCAGAACACAAACCCTAATTTTGACTGCTTAGGAGGCCCTTGAACTGTGCAACCCTTGGGGAATTTTGAAGCTTGACTTAGCAATTTCTTGAAGAATATGGGAGGGCAAATTTTGGGGTACAACAGTTGCCCCTGTTCAATCTTCTTAGACCTGAGGATGCAGATTGGCTGACGTGCCTTTCGTAATCCGAGGGTAGAAGATGATTGAACACTAGAGTGCCCAGAAATTTGCGCTCACTTAGTAGCAGTGTGATGATGGGAATGGGCTTACAGATGCCATTTGGAGATTGATGGATGGGCTTATAGATACCATCTGGATGTTGATCGCGTAAGAGATTCCTTAGCGAGAACTTGCGTACCTGCAAAAGGAAAATGAATACCTGACATGTTGCAGGAGCTGGTTTTCAGATGCTTGGTATAGATGTGTCTTGACTGGTTACAGGAGCTGAGTCTGGAGCTTCAAAAGATGATGAATAAACCAGGGGTGGTTTCTACCTCAGCATGAACAGTGAGAGAACCTTGGGTGACTTTAACTTCAACAACGCTCGTTGAGAAAATCTTGGTGGGAATTACCATCTTCGCAGTATCGGGAAGAGAACCATAGGCAATTATAATCTCAAAAGCGGACGTTTGAGAAAAACCTGGAATGGAATTATCATCTCACGCACCGTCGGGGAGAGAACCATAGGAAATTATAATCTCAAAAGCGGACGTATGAGAAAAACCTGGGATGGAATTATCATCTCACGCACCGTCGGGGAGAGAACCATAGGAAATTATAATCTCAAAAGCGGACGTCTGAGAAAAACCTGGAATGGAATTATCATCTCACGCACCGTCGGGGAGAGAACCATAGGAAATTATAATCTCAAAAGCGGACGTCTGAGAAAAACCTGGAATGGAATTATCATCTCACACACTGTCGGGGAGAGAACCATAGGAAATTATAATCTCAAAAGCGGACGTTTGAGAAAAACCTGGGCTGGAATTATCATCTCACGCACCGTCGGGGTGAGAACCATAGGAAATTATAATCTCAAAAGCGGACGTCTGAGAAAAACCTGGAATGGAATTATCATCTCACGCACCGTCGGGGAGAGAACCATAGGAAATTATAATCTCAAAAGCGGACGTTTGAGAAAAACCTGATAACTTCTACTGAGTCTTCATCAGAAAAATCTGTTGGGAGTCGATTTAGCTGGACTAGAGAAGGCCTTGGACTGGATAAGAAATCTTTGGAGTCGATTAACTGAACTGGTCTAGGTCTTGAAATATGATGGAGAATTTAGCTGAATCTTTCCTAAAAGGTAAAGGTCAGTCATATGCAATGCATGATATGGATCAAGCAATGATGTTCTCAACATAAATGAGATTTGTATGATATGATGCGTCTATGCATGCTTATAATGATGTATGTGATGTTTAGGAATGTATGCTTTTCGTCTAGGAAAATGAATCCTTGACGGGTGCCGAGAAGTCACTCCTGGGCTGATGTTGAAGAATAAGCTTTTACTTCCGCTGGGGATGATGATTGCAAGAATACCGGTAGGAGAAGATAACTCCGTTGGGGAACAAACTTGGCGAATGGAATAACTCTGCGGGGAGAAAAGTACTCTAGCGATCTTGCTGGGAAGCAATACTCTGTGGGGGGATAGAGATGCTTTGCTGAGTTGTTGATAATAGCTTACTGGGGATACCCTTGTTGTGTCGAAAGTGTTGATAGACTTTGTTGGGGATAAGAGGACTTCGTCGGGGACGATCTTTCTGTGGCTTTTGGCTGAGGATAACCCAGTTATATCCTGGTAGGGAAATAACTCTTTGAATAAAGCCGGGCGACGTGTTCATGCTCTGCGAGGATAAGCTTCCAGAATCTACTGGGAATAAGCTTACTGCTTAGGGAGATGGATCCCAACTTTCCTGGGGGAGCTGGATTGGACTCTCTTGGGGAAGTTTTGAACTGTATTGGTTATGTTCTTCCACGGAACCTACCTTGATACCTTAGAGGACAGAAACAATCAGATTGCTTAGACCACCCGTTATTGCCCATGTTTCTATGGGGAAGGCACCTGTGGGATGCTGATAATTGTTGAGGGTCAAACTTTCTTCAGGTAGGCAGATGACAAGATGACAGGACATAGTCGTACGCTTTGATCCATAACTTTTGCCTGGACCGCCCTTTCGGGTTTTCAGTCCACCAGGATACCCATTTTTGCCCAAGCCGCCTTTTCAGGTTTTCGACTTGCCGGGTGTACATATTTTTTCATTTCATCCCTTCATTTTGCCCGAACCCTTTTGGTTCGCCGGGAAGCCCTTATTTTTGCCTAGGTGTGTCAACCTAGCGGGTCTTTGATTATGCGTAGTATTTTTTCGACTATGTCCGTTCTCAGAAAGTAGGGAGTTGCCCCTGTTAGAAGTGTTTTGTCATGCCGCCAGAAGGTGTTTGACCAGGCAAGATTCGTTGCTAGGATGCCCCCAGTGACTCAGGCGGAGATTTGCCCCAGGCTATCAGGCGTCTTGAGAGATTCTCTGAATTGACTTAACTGCCCCAGATGATGGACAATGATCATGTCGTGCCCCTTGATTGGAAGTGCTTATGTTCACTAGGCTTTCATCGTGCGAACTTCTATGCTGTTCAAACAAATAGTCATATGCAAACAAAGTTATGTTAAAAATGCAAAGCCTATGTCTGTCTTGAAGATTTTGAAAATGCATTCTTTTTTTCATTAAACAAATGAATGTTTGTAAAACGTGATGTCAACTCCTTCTTTATAGTAAGCCTTAAGGAGTCAGGATACCTTTCGTCACAGTATGCTTTCGAACTAACCCATGCTTCAGCTAGGACTTTTAAGGGTTATAACGTGGCCTGGCTCACGGTTTAAGAAACAAAGGATAAAGGCTCAAATTATTTGTACCCACCCGCTCTTCGTGATGTTCTCCAAACCTAACCTCAGTTGATCATACGTTAGACCTTGTTTGAGTCTTTGCTCTGATTTTCCGGTGATGATTCGGATGTTGATAACTTATGTTGAATAGGCAGTCATTCCTCTTTTGTTGAGGATTTGCAAGACCTCTTTTTTTGATTTTGTTATCCCTGTTTTTTGCCTGAGCTGTTTCCTTTTTGGAATTACAGTCAGCGGGATGCCCCAGTTTTGTAAGTCTCCTTCATAGGTTTTGACTTAATGGGATTTTTGATTTTGGTAATGCCTTCATGTCTGTATGATTGTTCAGAACCATCACTGTCTTTTGTTTTGTAAGGACCTCCTTGGTGCCATTCGTTATGCACTCAACTGAGAAAACTACCCTGCCCCAGGTTATGATTAAGGGTTTTAAATTTCGAAAAGAAAAAACTCCTACTTCTTTGGCTCAGAGGGGTTGACGAGGGATTATCTTCCTTATAACTCCAGTGTTTAGGAATTGAAACAATGCCTGTACCTCATCAGCGGGGTCTGTTCAAAAGCATACTGTAAAGATCGTGGTATCGTTTTCGTCATCCTCCCTTAAGAGGCTTAGAATTATTATTTAAGAGTTGATCATCAGAAAAAACATGAAAGTAATTTGCATTTAGTGAATACGAATATATTGTTTCAGAACAGACATATGCGATGCATTAATGAAATAACAATGTTTAACATGACTAAATGTTTGAACAAAAGAGAATTGCAACTTGAACATTCGAATGAACAAAAATTTCTCAATCCTAGCCATGTTTTGGCAAGGGAGCAGTGATCACGTGGGGAGGCTTGGGTACTTTAAACTGAATCTCTCCAGCGTCGATCATGTCTTGAATCTTGTTTTTGAGAGGCCAGCAGTTGTCTGTAGTATGCCCCGGGCTATCAGAATGATATGCGCACCTATCGTTGGGATGATAGTTAGGAGCAGAAGTGTTCGGATTCCGGAGAGGAGCCCTTAAGGTGATCAGCCCTGCCTTCAACATTTGTTGTAGTGCTTGATCCAGCGACATGTTGATCTTGGTGAACTGCCTTTTAGGCTTGTCTGGTTGACGCTGGTGAGGTTGGTGCTGAATTTGTGACACTGGAGCCATTTGAGGAGCTCTCCCCTTATCTCCTTGTCTCAAAGGTAGTTGAACGATAACTGGCTTTTTACCCTTAGACTTTTGCCCCAGTTGGTTACCCTGAAGCAGTTGGTTGACGAGAACCCCGAGCTCATCTTGTCTTTGAGCTAACCCTTGAATGATAGTCACCTGCCCCAGCATCTGGACCTTCAATGCATCCACCTCAGCTTGTAGGTGTTTCAGCCTTTCATCCTCAGCACTGTTCCTGACAAAAGTCTCCATGAGAAGTGTCCTCAACTCCTCCTGCCCCTTGGATAGATTCAGGAGGATTTCCCCGAACCGAGTCTCTTGAGCAAGAAAGTCCTGGTTATCTTGTTGGGAAGCCATTGCTGAAATAAACAGCGGAGATGGTAAGTGACCTGTCCAAAGGGTACCTGTTATGCAATGATATGTATGATATGCATGCAATGTTTTCAAGGACCTCGCGGGGTAAACAAGAAAATTTGTTAGAATTTGGGTCCGGTAGCTTGACTGAAGGAACTTCGTGTTGTTGAGAGTCCTTCTTCAAGGGTCAAAGGCTCACCATATCCAGTGGGTCATAGCCCCTGACTTTAGTCGTCATGTCTGGTTTTGATTTCCAAACAACCTTGGTTAGGGGAACCTTCTTCAGGAGTCAGAGCTCACCATATCAAGTGGGTCCTAGCCCCTGACAACCTTGGCTAGAGGAAAATAAATCCTCTTTGCCCCTTGCTGGGATAGTTGATTCACCCTGACCTGCATCATAAGCCCTTGAGATCCTTGAAATGGGTTAGGATGTATGCAATGGTATGATGTCATGCTATGCATGGGGTAATGTAAGTAACCCTGTTATGAGTCCCAATTAAGGACTGCAAACCAAAACCTGCAAGAAACTCGGTAAAACCTGTCATAAGTCCCACTTAAGGACTAAAACAAACCCTGCAAGAAACTTGGTAAACCTTGTTATGAGTCCTAGTTAAGGACTAGAACAAAAACCTGCAAGAAACTTAGTAAGCCTTGTTATAAGTCCTAGTTAAGGACTATAAATGAAACCTGCAAGAAACTCAAGTGTCAGACAACAAGCATGCAAATAGTCAAGTACGAAGGCACACAAGTCACACAAGAGAAAGCCCTTAGAGTTTAGGCCAACATGGGGTCTGGGTATTACCCTCTTGAAGTTGGTGGGCTCAACCTGTCCTATTAGAAGTAACCGGGTTCTAAGGGTCCCAATATCACGGGATTGCTTTCATTGTTCATCGTTTCGATTTAGCAACTGAACTGGCGACCGAAATATTCCAGGAAAGCAACCCTCAATTGAGTGTAGTATCGAGTATCAACCAACCTCGGACTGCACCAAAGTCAGTTATCTTACTACCCTAAAGAGGCCAAGACAGTTCAATTAAGGTTCCTAAGGTCTGTTGATGCTTCACGACACCACGCGGAGGCCCCGTACTCTCCTTGACTGAACTCAAGGGTTACCGGTACACACCAAAGTGCCACATCAACGTAGCAGACTGTTTCAACCATGTCGGTATACCCCGCACAGTTCCCTCACAGCCTTGTTGCTACTTTCTAAGAAGGTATCCCCAGATCCGGGTTAGGATCTATAGAACTCCCAAGACAGTCCCACAATTTAAAGCAAGCAAAGAAAGCAATTGAAAACACAGTTATGAACTATCCCTAAGGTACACCTCACTTTATAAAGAATCCCCAGCAGAGTCGCCAGTTCTGTGATCGGTGGATCTGGAACTGACTGTTTAACGCTGGTTCGCGAAATGTCGCGGAAGCAAGAGTCGCCACCGTATTTTATTTTCTCCAAATGGAAAGGACAAAAGCACAGAAAAATTCCTTAAAGAGATTGCTCTCGGTTCGGGAGGTAGGTTATAGAAAGGGAAGGTGTTAGCACCCTTTCTATCCATGGTTATCCATGGGCTCTTAGATACTTGCTCATTTGTGTTTTCAAAATTGTTTGTTTGCTTTTCAACTGTGGGTTTAAAAAAGTTTCTTTGAAAATTTCAGTTCGACTCTTGTATCAGTCCTCAAGAGTGTTTGAAAAATTGCTTTTTTGAAAGCTTTTTGAAAGGTGTCGGTGTGAAAAGAAGTTTTTGATTTGTTTTGAAATTAGAGCAAGTATCTACGAGTCGTCTACCTACCCTAAGGAATTCGTCTGTGTAAATGTCCTTTAAAGTAGTGCCATCCCACCATTGAGAGGTAGGTAGCACCACTGTTGGAGGTGTTCGGGTCAATTCGAAGGTTCGGGACATGGTGATCACCAGAGCAATGGGAAGACACCTTAGAAGCTACCCTCATGCCAGGTTCCCGGATCATGAGGACTTACTAAGACATCCTCTACTCGACGATCACCTTTCGAGGCAAGGCAACAGTGAGGCGTACCCTAGGGGTGGTGTGTGATTTGTGTGTCGTTTTCATTTATTTTTGTCTTTTGTCAAAGTGATCTATGCGTTTGTTTTTATTTTATCATTCATTCTTGCATGCATTTATTTAACAGTTAAAAAGTGCGGAAAGATAAAATTCCTAAACTATTACAAAGGCGCGGGTCCACATCGCCAAATTTAATCCAGGACCCGATTTGACATAAAATAAAGAAATAAAATGCGAGAAATATAAAATTACACGGCTTTGGGAGAATTACATTAATATTTGAAAGAAAATAAATGTGCGAAAGAAATAAAAATAGAACGTTCGAGGGCGTTGGACCCTTTAAAGAAATTAAATGAAATTAAAAAGCTAATTAATTATTTAATAAAAGGAAAGAAATGTTTTTTTAGTTTTTTTGTATTTATGAAATAAAGAAAATTAAAATTAAAAGAAACTCTAATTCTAAGTTTTTTTAATTATTAATGAAAATGTTAAAGTTTAACCTAATTTACTAAATATTTAATGTACATGTTTATTTACAAAAATATTTAATAATTAATAACAATAATAATAAGAAAAAATTATTTATTAAAAAGATGATGAAAAGTTAAAAACCCTAATTTCTACATATTTTAATTTGTTAAGAAAAAGACTTAAGTTTTAAAACCTAATTTAACTAAATTAATTATTTAATATTTATTTACAAAAAATAATGGTGAAATTAATATTAATAACAATAAACATTTTTAGTTTCTGATTTTTTATTATGAAAATTATTTTAGGAAATTAAAGAAAATAATTAAAAACAATTAAAAGAATGAAAAGGAAAATCAAATAAAAAAATAAAAATGATGCAAACCATGGGGGGTGTCTGACCCTTTTTGGAGGTGAATTAGAGTGGTTTGGCCATGTATTGGTGTCATGCATAAGTTGTTCTACTTTGGCCATTTGGCTTTTGGCTTTTGGCCATTTGTGTTTTGGCCTCAACGTTCCTTAACCTTCTCAAGATGTCTGCCTCGCTATGTGTTGGTGTCATGCATAAGTTTTTCTACTTTGGCCATTTGGCTTTGGCCTGTTTGACTTTCTCCAGGCACCGTGTGGCATCTTTGACTAGGATTTACCATGTTCCTCAATTCTTGGCCTTTGATTGAATTCCCTTGGACGCGTGGACGCTTGATTAGGAAGGCGTATGGTGGTCTTCAAGGCTTGAACTGCATATGAATGTTAATGAAAAAATAATATGGAAGGAATGAAGACCTGGGGCTCGAACCCAGGTCATGAATGTTACCGGCCTACACGTGTGCCACTGAGCCATCCCAAACGCGTTTAACATATAACAATTGACAAACATTATAAAAGCAAAGTGGTCAGTGGCTCCAAAAACGCGCGAAGCTTTTAAATGGTCCAATCAACGTCTTCCACTTCATCGTCTTCCTCATATTTGTTTTTCCTGAAAATATAATAAAACATAGGCAACGGTTTTTACACCGTTGCAGAAAGCATCTTTACAGAAAATAGCGAACAGGCCATAAGGCCTCATAAATTAGGCGCGAGGGTTGCCTTGTGATCGTCTGAGCATGCTGGATTCAATGGTCCAAGTCTTGAAGGCCAATTTTTCCTTATTTGAAAAACCCTAATCTAAGGTCCTGTAAACCCTAAAATTTGATAATGGTGAAATCGTATATAGCATGTAATAATCCAATCAAAGCATATGGTTAGCTTGCAAACACTTCACTGATCATGAATATATAAACAAAATGCCATGAATGTGCATATAATGTAAAACACGATTATGAGAAAAAGTGAAAAAAACTGGACTTCTGTATACCGTTTCAAGGCGTTAGGATTGATGTTTTTGATCCAAGCACGTTGTTTGATGTCCCAGGAATGCAATGGGATGAGTCTCGTGGCTTGAAACGACCTGCAAATAGGTTTTCAGAATTGGAATTTTTTGACAAATTTCAAGTTTTGCTTTCCAGATTTTTGAGCAGCTGCGTGGTCATTGGCATTAGGGTTGTGTTCCTTGTATATGTAGTAATGATTTAGGTCAAAAATATGATCAAAAGAATCCAAGATTTGATTGTTCAATATTTGATTTTCCAAGCATTATTTTTTCAATCTTTTCCATGCAATTTGATACCAAATCATGCCAAAACTTTCCAAAATGATCATGCACGAATCTTGAATGTCCAATGAGAGTATTTTCTGCACAAAGAGATTTGATTTCATTAGTTTTGTATTTTTCATGTATTTTATTTAATTAAATGATTTATTAATAATAAAAAATCCAAATAAATAAATAAAAATGGAGAAAAACTTCCCTTTGGGCCTAATGGTCGTGCACATGCTTGGGATAATGAATTATGGAATAAAAATAGGCCCATTAGCAATTTTAGGTCATTTGAAGCAATGTTGACTTTTCAAAATATCCAAAAATTTCCCAACTTCCACAAGGCATAACTTGCTCAATATTTAAGCTTTTCTCATGTTCTTGGACATTTTGGAAAGGTATTTGAGTCCTCTAACCAATGCCTTTGGTCCCATGTCATTTTAATTTACCAATCTCAAGTTATGGCCTTTGACTTAAAGTCCCTTTTTGTTGACTTTTGAAAATGACCTATAATGTTGAAATTGATAACTTTTTGTGAGAGCATTTCTTGGACTTGAAGTATGAATATGAGTTGTAGGAAATGTCTTTCTATTCAAAATGAGCTTTGGATGGAATTTTTCTGATAATCCATGTGAAAGTTATGCCCTGGTCAATTTACAGTTGACTTTTTCAACTGTCCAAATAAGGAAACTTTTGCATCCTGATGATTTTTGAGCCAAGCTTTGAGAATCATGATCAAGCATTGATCAAATGATGTTTGTGGCTTCAAAATGAGATGTTGACCAAAAATTTGAACTTTTGACTGTCAAATGACCATTTTGCCCCTGCAGTTGACTGTAGTGCAATTAGGGTTTTGACTGTGCAGTTTTGTGCTGAAAGTCTTGAAACTTGATATGAGGATGCTTGACCGTATTTGTAGGCATGTGAGACTTGATTGGACCTTTGGAAACTTCATTTTCTTGATCAGAACACAAACCCTAATTTTGACTGCTTAGGAGGCCCTTGAACTGTGCAACCCTTGGGGAATTTTGAAGCTTGACTTAGCAATTTCTTGAAGAATATGGGAGGGAAAATTTTGGGGTACAACACCAGGTCCACCCAAAATTTCTATATTGTTTTTCATAACATAATCATGTGCAGGATTCTCAACGTGTTCTACCATGTGCCCCAAGCATCCACATGCCATGTGTCCACAATCATAAATCCAATGATCAAAAGATGAAGACCATGATACTTTCCAGTCAATGCAGGTGTGGACAAGCCAGAAAGTCAACAAGGGCTTGAGCTTAATGGGCCTGAAATCTGCAATCAACACCTCCTGATGGGTCCATCAACCCCCTGGTTTGCTATTCTTTTTTTTATTTTCCTTTTCCTTTTATTTTCTTTAATAATTATTATTATTATTTAATTTAATTCATAAATTATTATTTTCATAATAAATTCAGAAAATTAAAATGTAAATATTATTTATTTTTATTATTTATTATTTTCACCTTTAATTATTATTTTGTAAATAAATGTAAATTAATTAATTTAGTCTTTTATTAATTAGGTTAACTTTGACTTTTTTTTTTCACAAATATAAAATAAATTTAGAATTAGGGCTTTCTTGACTTTTAATTTCCTTTTATTTTTATTTTCATTAAGACATTAAAAAACACAAAAATACTTTTTTTCTTTTAATTATTTAATTAATTAGTTTTAGGTTTAATACTTAATTAATTGCAAAAAGGACCAAACTTAATTCTTTTCTCAAAAAGGGTCAAAACCCTAAGGACGTCCCGATTCAGTTTCTATTCGCGCTTTATTATTTTGGTTATATTTATGTAACTGTTTCCGAGGATGTAATAGATAATTAGGATCTTTTATCGCTTTCCTTTAATTTCTCGCATTTTATTTTCAAAGGGTTATGTTTTTGGCGATGTAAATACCCGACGCCTTGTAATAGCGTAGATTCATTTTTCGCAATTTATTTTTCGCACACTTATTAACTGTTAATTATGCATGACAAGACTTGCTTGAAAAATAAAATCAACCCGTAGCTCACAATGATGCATGTTCAAAGATAATTTAAACTGAAAACAACACACATGCACATGCCACTCCTAGAGTACGCCTCACTTGGTTGCCTCGAGGTGGTCGTCAAGTATAGGGTGTTTTAAAGGTCGCCCTCCTGTCCAAAGATCCAGTTGCCTCAAAATGGTTGCCTCGGATAAAAAGGATCTAGGACACTAGGGTTACCGCTAAGGCGTCCTACTATTGCTTTGGTGACCACATTGTCCCGATAATCGAATTGACCCGAATAACTCCGACGACGGTGCTACCTACTTCTCAATAGTAGGATAGTACTGTCCAAAGGACTCTTACACAGCTTAATTCCTTAGAGTAGGTATATTTCTCCTGGGTACTTGCTCTTTCAAAAAACAAAAAAACAACTTTTCGCACCTACACTTTCAAAAAATTTTCAAACAAACACTTCATACACTCTTGAGGACTGATACAAGAGTTACCTAGAAGTTTTCAAAACGAAACTTTTTCAAAACCCACAAACACCAGAAAAGCAAACATTTTTTGAAAACATAGTGAGCAAGTACCTAAGAGCCCGTGGATAACCACAGATAGAAAGGGTGCTAACACCTTCCCTTTCTATAAATCTACCTCCCGAACCGAGAAACATCTCGAAAAGGAATTTTGCTGTGCTTTTGTCCTTTCCATGTTGGAGAACATGAAAGACGGTGGCGACTCTTGCTTACTGCGACATTTCGCGAACCAGCTTTAAAACAGTCAGTTCTATTTCCACCGATCACAGAATTGGCGACTCTGCTGGGGACACTTATAAAGTGAGGTGTACCTTAGGATTAGACCACTCTTATGTTTTCAATTGCTTGCTTTGATTGCTTTAATATTGTGGGCCCGTTTTGGAGTTTCATAGATCCTAACCCGGATCTGGGGAATACCCTTTAGGTAGCATAAGCTGTGAGGGACCTGTCCGGCGTAGACCAACACGGGTGAAGCAGTGGCTACGTTGGTGTGACACCTTGGTCTGTACCGATATCCCTTGTGTTGCAACGAGGATAATATGGGTCTTCTGAGGAGTCATTAAGCACCAACCGACCTTAGAACCCTAAATTGACCCAACTTGGCCATAGAACAGTAGCAATATGCCACACTCATTGAGGCTAAACTCTCGCGATAGTTCTGGCCGCAAGAAAAGATTGCGATGCTGGAGTTATGACCGATTGAGGGTAGTCAGTGATATTGAGATCCTCTAGAACCCGATTACTATTTTCTAGGACAAGTCTTAACCAACGAAACTGAAAGAGGGTAGTACCTAAACTTCATGCTGGCCTAAACTCTAAGGGCTATCTTATGTGACTTGTGTGCCTTCAAACTTGAACTACTTGCACATTCTTGTTATCTGACACATGAGTTTCTTGCAGGTTTTGTTTACAGTCCTTGATCGGGACTTATAACAGGGTTTACTTACATCACTCCACGCATAGCATAACATCATACCATCATACCATTTCATACATTCGACATAAGGACTAACCCATTTCAAGGATCTCAAGGGTCTGTGATGCAGGTCATGATGAACCAACTATCTAGCAAGGGGCAAAGGGGATTTATTTTCCTCTAGCCAAGGTTGTTCGGAGATCAAAACATGATAACTTAAGTCAGGGGCTATGACCCACTCGATATGGTGAGCCTTGACTCTTGAAGAAGGACTCTCAACAACATAAAGTTCCTTCAATCAAGCTACCGTATTCAACTTCTAACAAGTTTCTCTGTCTACCCCGCGAGATCCTTGAAAACATTGCATGCATAAATCATACGCATTTCATGTCATCATATGCATAACAGGTACTCTTTTTACAGGTCACTTATCTTCTTCGTTGTTTATTTTAGCAATCATCATGTCTACCGAACCTTCCGCTGAACAAGCTATCAAGGCCCTCCAGGCCCAGAATGCCCAGTTCCAGGAGTTGGTTATGAGCCTAGCCCAGGGTCAACAGGATTTAAAGACTCTGATTCTGAAAGAGAGGAAGAAGAAGAAGAAGATGACTGTTTTGTTCAACACTAGACGTAGATCTGGGAATGAATCACAGAATGAGGTTGATCCGACTACTTCCTCTGTAGGGAAAGACAGTCCCCAATAGAGAAGGGTTCCTAGTCCCGTGGTCTCCGACAACGAGACAGATTACAATGATGAACAATACCCTCCTGCTGAGGACAGGTACAAACAGCTAGAGGACCGCCTGAGTGCTATGGAGATTCAACACGTGCCTGGGTTGGATTTCGGAGATCTAGGTTTATCTTCTGGGGTAGTGATCCCACACAAGGTCAAGGCGCCTGCCTTTGCAAAGTACGACGAAGCTTCCTGTCCTAAGCTGCATCTCAGATCATATGTGAGGAAGATCCAACCGTACACTACTGACAAGAATTTATGGATCCATTTCTTCCAGGATAGTCTTTCAAGGACTCAACTCGAATGGTTCTATCAGCTGGATGGAGCAAATATTCATAACTGGGAGGACTTGGCTACTGCGTTCTATAAGCAGTATCAGTACAATTTCGACCTCGCTCCTACGCGTACCCAGCTCCAGGGTATGTCACTAGGGACGAGTGAAGGATTCAAGGAATATGCTCAAAAGTGGAGAGACCTGGCTGGAAGGGTGCAACCACCCTTAACTGACCGTGAGCTCGTTGATATGTTCCTGGGGACCCTGTCTGGTCCGTTCTTCAACCATCTGATTGGGAATTCTTCTGCTGGGTTTACAGATCTGATCTTGACTAGTGAGAGGATAGAAGCTGGCATCAAGTCTGGGAAGATACAGAAAGGTGACTCCTCGAACACTGAGAAAAAACCATTCAAGAAGGAATCCAGTGATGTCTATGGTTCAAGAGGGCAGAATAGGTCCGAACACCGCCAAGCTGTCAACGCGGTAGTTATTTCAAAACCGGCCAGTGATCCTCAACATCGCAACCAACAAAGGGAAGAGAGACCTAAAAGGCAATTCACTCCCCTCGGCATGACCTTGTCCCAGATATTGCCATAATTGCTGGAGACCAATCTGGTAGCTCTAAGGGACCCTCCTAAGAATCCCAACAAGACACCTTCAAGGTATAACCCCAACGCCCGCTGCGCTTATCACTCTGACAGCCCGGGGCATGCTACAGATGATTGTTGGACTTTGAGGAACAAGGTTCAGGACCTAATCGATGCAAAGGAGGTCGAGTTCGAAGCGCCCGAGACTCCCAATATGATCACTGCTCCCTTGCCAAAACATGGCTAGGATTGAAAAAACTTTTGTTCATTCGAATGTTCAAGTTGTATTTTTCTTTGATTGTTCAAACATTTATTCATGTCAAACGTTGTTATTTCATTAATGCATCGCATATGTCTATTTTGAATCAATATATTCGCATTCGCTATATTCAAACTGCTTTCATTTTTTGTGATGTTCAAACTCTTGATTAATAACCCTAAGTCTTTTGAGGGAGGATGACGAAAACGATACCACAATCTTTACAGTATGCTTTTGAACAGACCCCACTGATGAGGTACATGCATTGTTTCAAATCCTAAACAGTGGATTTATAAGGAAGATAATCCCTAGTCAACCCCTTTGAGCCAAAGAAGTTGGAGTTTTTCTTTTCACAAAAATTAAAACCCTTAATCATAACCTGGGGCAGGGTAGTTCTCTCAGTTAATCCCGGTGCACAATGAATGACAACAAAGAAGTCCTTCCGAAACAAAAGACAATGATGGTTCCAAAGACAGGCAGTCATTATCTCTCAAAATAAAAGCCCAACAAGTCAAAACCTATGAAGGAGACTTACAAAACAGGGGCATCCCGCTGACTGTAATCACAAAAGAAACAGTTCAGGCAAAAAACAGGGATAACAAAATCAAAAGAAAGATGTCCAACAAACCCTCAGCAAAAAAAGGAATGACTGCCTATTCAAAATAAACTATCAGTATCCGAACCATCACTGGTATGTCAGAGCAAAGACTCAAACAAGGTCTAAATGCACGATTAGCTGAGTTTAGGATCGAAGAACATCACGAAGAGCGGGTGGGTACAAATAAATTTTGAGCCTTTATCCTTTGTTTCTTAAACCGTGAACCAGACCACGTTATAACCCTTGAAAGTCCTAGCTGAAGAAGGGGTTAGTTCGAAAGCATACTGTTACAAATGGTATCCTGACTCCTATAGGGCTTGCTGTAAAATTCTGAGTTGACATCACATTTTACAAAAAATGCTTTTTTTACTGAAAATGCATTTTCAAAAACTTCAAGACAGACATAAGCTTTGCATTCTTAAAATAACATTGTTTGCATATGACTATTTGTTCGAACAGCAGAGAAATTCGCACGATGAATGTCCAGTGAACAAAAATTTTCTCAAAGAGTCATCTCGAGTGGAAGAAACACCTCCAACCAAGGGGCACAACATGATCATCGTCTATAATCTGGGGAAGTCAAGTCAAGATTCAAGGAATCTCTCAAAATTCCAAATAGCCTGGGGCAAATCTCCGCCTGAGTCACTTGGGGCATTGGACATGAATTCCAGCGACAAATCTTGCACGATCAAACCTCTTTTGGTGGTAGAGCAACACAATGCTACCGACAGTGACAATTCCCTACATTCTGAGTGCGTGGACATAGTCGAAAAAATACTACGCATAATCAAAGACCCGCTAGGTTGACTGGCCTAGGCAAAAATAAGGGCTTCCCGGCGAACCAAAAGGGTTCGGGCAAAATAAGGGACGAAAATGAAAAAAATCAGCACACCCGGCAAGTCGAAAACCTGAAAAGCCGGCTTGGGCAAAAAAGGGTATCCCGATGGACTGAAAAACCGAAAGGGCGGTCCAGGCAAAAGTTAGGGATCAAAAGCGTACGACTATGTCCCGTCATCTCGTCACTTGCCTACCAGAAGAAGATTTGTCGATCTGCAGTTATCAAGCACCTCATAGGTACCTTCTCCCGCAGAAACTGGGGCAATAAGAACTGTCCGAGCTGTATAAGCTGCGCTGTCCTCCAGGTACAAGGTAGATTCAGCTGAAGAATTTGACCAAGATACCTTCACTCCCCGCAGGGTAAGGCAAGATTCATCAATACTCTCCCCAAGCAGAGTTGGTCTCCCATCAGCCTTAAAAAGGCACAGTATCTCCAGCAAGTCAGCAATACTCTTCCCCAAGCAGAGTTAGGCTACTGTCAGCCCTAAGGAAAGTTGGGTATCCCTAGAAGATCTCAATATTCCCCAGCGGAGTATACAGATATTCCTCAACAAGCATCCCCGGCAGTCTTAATATAAGATTGTTCCCCGACGGAATACAGACACCCCAGTGGAGCCACTTCCCCAGTGTAGTCAAAAGTTCCCCCAAGAGAGTTGAAGCTTATCCCCAGTAGATTCTGGAAGCTTGTCCCCTGCAGAGTACGAATATCTCTCCCAGCCACATTCAAAGGTTGTTCCCCACCAGAGTCTAACTGGGTTATCCTCAGCAAATTACAACGGAAAGATCGTCCTCAGCGAAGTTCTTCCTATCCCCAGCGGAGTTCATCAAATCCTCCAACAGGGCTTATCAACGGAATCCCCAGCGGAGTTATCATCAAATTCTCAGCGAAGTATCTCTTCCCACAGAGTAATTCCCCGCAGAGTAATCTCTTCATCAAGTTTATTCCCCAACAGAGTCATCTTCTCCTACCGGTTTATTCTTGCAATCATCATCCCCAGCGGAAACGAAGAACTCTAATCTTCAACATCAGCCCAGGATTTAACTTCCCGGCATTCGTCAAGGATTTATTTTCCTAGACGAAGATACATTCACAAACATCACATTGTCATACATCATGATACATGCATATATGCATCATATCATACAATCTCATTTATGTTGAGAACATCATTGCTTGATCCATATCATGCATTGCATATGACTGACCTTTACCTTTCAGGAAAGACGCAGTTAAACTCTAAATCCAGTCAAAGAAGACAAATTCAGTTAAATCAATTCCTAGAGATTTTTCTGACGCTAAACCTGTCATTGAAGACAACCCGTCATGGAAGACAACCCGTCATTGAAGACAACCTGTCATTAAAGACAACCCGTCATTAAAGACAACCCGTCATTAAAGACAACCCGTCATTAAAGACAACCCGTCATGGAAGACAACCCGTCATTAAAGACAACCCGTCATTAAAGACAACCCGTCGTTAAAGACAACCCGTCATGGAAGACAACCCGTCATTGAAGACAACCTGTCATTGAAGACATCCCGTCATTAAAGACAACCCATCATTGAAGACAACCCGTCATTAAAGACAACCCGTCATTAAAGACAACCCGTTGTTAAAGACAACTCGTCGTTGAAGACAACCCGTCATTGAAGACAACCCGTCAGTGAAGACAACCTATCATTGAAGATAATCCGTCAGTGAAGACAACCTGTCATTGAAGACAACTCTTCGTTATAGACAATCCGTCATTAAAGACAACCCGTCATTGAAGACGACCCGTCAGTGAAGACAACCTGTCGTGGAAGACAACCTGTCATTGAAGACAATCCTCAGTGAAGACAACCTGTCATTGAAGACAACCCGTCATTGAAGACAACCCGTCATTGAAGACAACCCGTCATTGAAGACAACCCGTCATTGAAGACAACCTGTCATTGAAGACAACCCGTCATTGAAGACAACCCGTCGTTGAAGACAACCCGTCGTTGAAGACAACCCGTTGTTGAAGACAACCCGTCATTGAAGACAACCTATCATTGAAGACAATCCGTCAGTGAAGACAACCCGTCCATGAGGACAACCCGTTAAAAGAGACAACTCGTCAAAGAAGACAAAACCTCCTCTAGTTCAGTTAAATCGGTTCCTAAGGATTTTTCTGAGATAACCTGTCAGTAGAGACAACCCATCAACCTTTTGAAGTTCCAGATTCGATACCTGTATCTAGCCAAGGCATATCTGTAAGCGACTGATTAGAGGTCTACGCCTGTATCCATCCAGGAAAGCTATATCTATCAACCTTTGAAGTTCCAAATTCGATACCTGTATCTAGCCAGAGCATATTTGTGAGCGACTGATTGTAGATTCGATACCTGTATCTAGCCAGGGCATATCTGCATGAAGAGTTTGAAGATCAACACCTGTAACATGCCAGGAAATTATCTTTCTTTCTCAAGTACGTAAGTTCTCGCTAAGGAATCTCTTACGCGATCGACAATCTCCCATTACATCTCCAAATGGCATCTATAAGCCCATTCCCGACAAGATTTTGTCGCATCTCTAGATTGCATCTATAATCCCATCCTCCTATCCATCATATCTCCAAATGGCATCTATAAGCCCATTCCCGACCTCACATTGCTGATACTCCACTATGCGAGTGCAAATTTCTGGGCACTCTAGTGTTCAATCATCTTCCACCTTCGGATCACGAAAGGCACGCAAGACAATCTAAATCCTCAGGTATAAGAAGATTAAACAGGGGCAACTGTTGTACCCCAAAATTTTCCCTCCCATATTCTTCAAGGATCATCTTCAAATGGTTCAAGAGTTACTCAAGGATTGCACAGTTCAAACACCTCCTAAGTCAGTTAAAATTAGGGTTTTGGTTCCTTCAATGAATTTGGGATTTTCAGTGGCTCAATCAAGTCTCATATGCCTCTATACATTCTCAAGCTCCTACATGTCAAGTCTCTAGACTCACAATGTCAAATTGCACAGTCAAAAGTCCCATTTGCTTCACAATCAACTGCAGGGGCAAAATGGTCATTTTACAGTCAAAAGTCAGAATTTTTGGTCAACATCTTATTTTGAGCACACAATCATAATTTGATCAAGTCTTGATCATGATTCCACAAGCATGGCTCAAAAATCATCAAGATGCAAAAGTTACTATTTTTGGACAGTAGAAAAGTCAACTGTATTTTGACCAGGGCATAACTTTTTCACGGTTCATCATAAAAATCCCATCCAATGCTCATTTTGAAGGGGATGGCATTTCCTACAACTCATATTCACATTCCAAGTCCAAGAAATGCTCTCACAAAAAGTTATCAATTTATACATTATAGGTCAATTTCAAAAGTCAACAAAAATGCACTTTAAGTCAAAGACCATAACTTGAGATTGGTAAATACAAATGACATGGGACCAAATGCATTGGTTAGAGGACTTCAAGACCTTTCCAAAATGTCCAAGAACATGTTCATATGATCAAAATTGAGCAAGATATGCATTGGAGAAGTTGGGAAATTTTTGGGAATTTGCAAAAGTCAACTTTGCTCAAAACACCTCATTTTTGCTAATGGGCCTCAAATTTCTTCTTGAAAATTTATCCAAGGCCTATGCACGACCCATTGAGATTAAATTGGATTATTTTCTTATTTTTTATTAATTAATTGAATTTTTAATCAATATTAATTCATTTAATTCATTTAATTGTAGGAAAATATCAAGATATGGTTTTGCAATCTTTTCATGAAGCAAATATGACCTACATATGCTGGAGATTTCGTGTGCATATCAAGGGGACAAGGATCTCTCAATTTGGCAAGATTTTTCAATCAAAAATATGCAAAAAGATATGATTGCAAATCAAATATTGAAACATCAAAGCAATGGATTTCTTGTGCAAGATTTGACCTAGTTCCATTCCACTACATATACAGAACCTAACCTTATTCATGTACACGGGAAAAGCTGCTGAAAGCCATAACCAATTCCAAAAAACTCAAGAAAATTTGAAAACAGTTTTCCACATTCCAAGCCAATTCAAAGCATTATAGTGTTTCCAATACATTGCTGGAGGTGTAAGGAACATATTGCAATCAAAACTAAGCCTTAAAGCTATCAAAACCACCAAGAGCAGTCCCACGGTTTATCAATCTTTTTCAGAATCGTAACTCTAAATTTATGCATCATTAACATGATTTTTTGTGTGTTTTGTGTTGCTAGCAATCATACAAAGCTTTTGGCATAGGTTAATTGGACTGAAACGCCCTGAATCACAAATCACCATTGACAAATATTAAGGTTCCGAAGCTTTGATTTTGGGGCTTTCCCATACAGGAAAAATTGGACCTTCTCATGCATATGGTTGTAATCGTTGCAACCAGACGAATTGAATGCAACCCTCGCGAATAATTTATATAGCCTCTACGCCTAATCGCTATTATTTGTCATTCCATATTGTGGGGGTTAAAAACCCCCGCTATCTCTTTGTCTTTTTACAGGAAAACGAAGAAGACGGTGAGCTGGCGATGTACCACTGGTCCATTCAAACAAAAAGGCGCACATGTTTGTTACAGCATATACGTTGTTGTTTTTTATATTATATTCATTGATTATCATTATATCAAATGCAGCGTGATAGCCTAGTGGTTGGTGTGTTGGCTGTGCATCATTGGGACCTGGGTTCGATTCCCAGGTCCACCCAAAATTTCTATATTGTTTTTCATAACATAATCATGTGCAGGATTCTCAACGTGTTCTACCATGCGCCCCAAGCATCCACATGCCATGTGTCCACAATCATAAATCCAATGATCAAAAGATGAAGACCATGATACTTTCCAGTCAATGCAGGCGTGGACAAGCCAGAAAGTCAACAAGGGCTTGAGCTTAATGGGCCTGAAATCTGCAATCAACACCTCCTGATGGGTCCATCAACCCCCTGGTTTGCTATTCTTCTTTTTATTTTCCTTTTCCTTTTATTTTCTTTAATAATTATTATTATTATTTAATTTAATTCATAAATTATTATTTTCATAACAAATTCAGAAAATTAAAATGTAAATATTATTTATTTTTATTATTTATTATTTTCACCTTTAATTATTATTTTGTAAATAAATGTAAATTAATTAATTTAGTCTTTTATTAATTAGGTTAACTTTGACTTTTTTTCCACAAATATAAAATAAATTTAGAATTAGGGTTTTCTTGACTTTTAATTTCCTTTTATTTTTATTTTCATTAAGACATTAAAAAACACAAAAATACTTTTTTTCTTTTAATTATTTAATTAATTAGTTTTAGGTTTAATACTTAATTAATTGTAAAAAGGACCAAACTTAATTCTTTTCTCAAAAAGGGTCAAAACCCTAAGGACGTCCCGATTCAGTTTCTATTCGCGCTTTATTATTTTGGTTATATTTATGTAACTGCTTTCGAGGATGTAATAGATAATTAGGATCTTTTATCGCTTTCCTTTAATTTCTCGCATTTTATTTTCAAAGGGTTATGTTTTTGGCGATGTAAATAACCGACGCCTTGTGTTGTACCCCAAAATTTGCCCTCCCATATTCTTCAAGAAACTGCCAAGCCAAGTTGCAAAATTCCCCAAGGGTTGAACAGTACAAAGGTCTCCTACACAGTCAAGATTAGGGTTTTGAGTCTGATCAAGAAAATAAAGTTTTCAAAGGCCCAATCAAGTCTCATATGCTTACAAAGATGGTCAAGTGTCCTCACATCAAGTTTCAAGGCATTCAGCTCAAAATTGCACAGTCAAAACCCTAAATTGCATTACAGTCAACTGTAGGGGCAAAATGGTCATTTGACAGTCAAAAGTTCAAATTTTTGGTCAACATATCATTTTGAAGCCACAAACATCATTTGATCAATGCTTGATCATGATTCTCAAAATTTGGCTCAGAATTCATCAAAGATGCAAAAGTTACTATATTTGGACAGCTGAAAAAGTCAACTGAAATTGACCAGGGCATAACTTTCACATGGATTATCAGAAAAATCCCATCCAAAGCTCATTTTGAAGAGAAAGACATTTCCTACAACTCATCTTCATACTTCAAGTCCAAGAAATGCTCTCACAAAAAGTTATCAATTTCAACATTATAGGTCATTTTCAAAAGTCAACAAAAAGGGACTTTAAGTCAAAGGCCATAACTTGAGATTGGTAAATCAAAATGACATGGGACCAAAGGAATTGGTTAGAGGACTCAAAGACCTTTCCAAAATGTCCAAGAACATGAGAAAAGCTTAAAAATTGAGCAAGTTATGCCTTGTGGAAGTTGGGAAATTTTTGGATATTTTGAAAAGTCAACATTGATTCAAATGACCTAAAAATGCTAATGGGCCCATTTTTCTTCCATGATTCATCATTCCAAGCATGTGCACGACCACTTGGCCCAAAGGGAAGTATTTTCTCATTTTTATTTATTTATTTGAATTATTATTTATATTAATTCATTTAAATTATTTAAATACATGAAAAATATCAAACTTGCCTTAACAAATCTTTTTGTACACATTTCAGCCTCAATATTTCGTGCACATCCCAACATGGAAAGATTTGGTTTGATTTAGGCTAATTGACACAAAAATACATGTGAAAAAGATATGGAAAGATCTTATGAAATCAAATTTGCAAAAACCATTAATTCATTGGATTTGCTCTACTTTTGTTAACCTAATAGCTTCACTACATAATCAGAAACCTAAACCTAATGCATAGACACTGAATGCTGCGCTCAAAGGCCATAGACAAACTTGGAATTTTTCTCCATAAACTCAAAACTGAAATCATTGCTAGAGGTGGATTCAAGGCATAATTCATAGTCCATTAGCTTCCTTGAAGGCTCCTGAACACGTTCCAATCAAGCACAACCACCAAAACCTCAAGAATTGGTAGATTAAACTGAAACTGTACAGCATGAAACTCATAATCGTATATCCTGTTCTAGGCATTCTTTATGAGATTTAATTGTTGAATCATGTTTATCATCTTATCTTGAAACTAACCAATGCATTCAATTTGATTTTTATGCTGTATATAAGGTTTTACCATACGCGATTTCTAGGGTTTACAGGTTTGTAAATTTGGGGCTTTTGAAACGGAGTAAAATTAGGACTCAAGACCATGACCATTAACATCAGCGCTGAAAATTCTGGCTACAGATACTTAATGTCACGTCCGATGTTATGACACCGTATCTGACTTACTATATGACAGTAAATACAAAAGCAGTAAACAACACAGTTAATTGTTTACCCAGTTCAGTGTGCAACAACACCTACTCTGGGGGCTACCAAGCCAGGGAGAGAATCCACTATAAGAGATGTTAATTCAGGAATAAACCAACCAGTTTATCTCCTTCACTTAAGACCTACCCAATGCAATTCTAATCTAAGTACAACTTAAACCTGAGTTCCTACTCACTCCCCCTCAATCACAGCAGTGATACATAAACCAATTTGACTTGAGAATTGATGAAGACACTCTTCAAAACACACTCTTGATTAAGCTTCACAGCTTTTTAATCAAGTAACACAATCACCCGTGCTTCACAGCTTTGAGTGATGTACACAACTAACTTGACTCTGCTTCACAGCTTTAGTCAAGTAACATTCAAACACTCTTGCTTCAAAGCTTAGAGTGCTACACAACCCTTACAATTGAAACCTATTCCAAGACACTTATCACAATGATAATTGCTTGGAGTACAATAAACAAATCTATACAGATTACAAACTTGATCTTCTAATCAATCAGCAGGGATGACTTCAAAAACCGCAGCTCTGTTGAATATATAGCAGCTGCAACTTCAGTTAGGGTTTCCAAAAACCTAGGGTTGATTCCGTTTGACCTAAAGACCAGGTCACAGTACTTTGTTGATCAGGTTAGGATTGAGCGAGGTTACTCCTCAGAAAACGCAGGATTCTGTTTAGGAAGGACTGAGTTATTTCCTGAAAAAAACTCAGACTTATCCAATCCTGTAATCCTGCTCGTTCAGAACAGGATGTCATAACATCTGTTATGACATCTGAGAAAACCTGTCTACTGATTAGCTAAATGTGATCATTTTGCAAACATGCTCAGATACACACTTATAAACATCAGTGTTTGAGTTACAATATTTTTCTGCATATGTACCTAAAGAGTTAGTACAACCTGAACTAGAATGTTATGACATCAGTCATGACATTCATACATACACTTGGAGTTTACCAAAAATGCAAGCCAATACCTAAACACCTACAAACTCCCCCTTTGGCAGATTTTTGGCTAAAGTCCCTAAACAATCAGAGATAGATAGATAGCAGCAGAAATAAATGACAGCAGAAAAATATAGTGTTAAGTACTAATTAAGCAGTACCAAATATTCTCCCCCACTTTAGCCACAAATGGGCCAAAGATTACATGTTTATAAAGTTATACAGTTATCCAAGACAAAATAATGAGATCAGCAGCAGACAATAGCAGAACATACTTCCAAACTCCACCAGCAACACCACCAAGCAGCAATCATCCTTCAAGTACAGTCATCAGACTCAGAGGAGCCACTTTCTTCATCTTCTTCCCTCATGCTTGCTTCAGCTTCATCCTTTTCTAGCTTGGCAATTAGTGCTTCTAGGGTCCTTTTTCTAGCATCCAGATCTTTGCAAGTTTCTTTTAAGAAAGCTATGACATCTGATGTTTTGGACTGGCTCTTTGCAGACGATGTCTCAGCTGATGTTATGACAATGTCTGGAGCATGGGATCCCTGAAACAGTTTGTAGTGCAGGCCAAGGGCAGGGGCTCTTTTGCAGACTGTATCTCTTGCTACAAGTATGTCAGGATATTGTGCAAGGATGATTCCACAAAGGAGGGAGGGAAAGGCAATTGGTCCTTTGACAGCATAACTGCCTGCATGCTTCAAGATTTGTTCAAAAATGTACCTTCCATAGTCAAAGGCAGTCTTGGTTCCTACAGCATAGATGAATCTCCCCAATCCTGTGGAGATGGTTGATTTGTGATTTGTAGGCACCCAGTTTGCTGCACCTATTTTATGCAAGATGGCAAATTTCATGCTGAGTTTACTAGCATTCAACTTCCCTTTCAATGGCCAGCACTTTACTTGCCTGGCAGTGATGGTCAAGCATACTTCATTGTCAGTTGCCTCTAGATCAGGACAGTCCTTATTCGTTCTTCCAAGAAACTTGTTGATTTCTGATGGAGAGAACTTGACCCTTCTTCCTCTAACAAACACACTCTCAAAGTCAGCTGACCTCCCATCAGCACAATCATTGGATAAGTTCACTACAAACTCTTTAACCAGATTTTCATAACATTTGCCAAACTTCATCACAGTCTTTATTAGCCCAGCATTCCTGATCAGCTCCATGATGTCTTTGCACTCCAAAGCATCATTGTTGAGTTCTCTCTCCAAGGCTATTCTCTTCAAGCAAACATACTTCCACCTGTTTGCATTATCAGGATGATGAAAGGAGATGTTGTCAGTTGGCACTTCAGGCACTCTAGCAATCTTGCTGGAAGGGAGCTTCCTTCTGATGGGAGCATTGTCAATGTCAATCTCAAATTCTGATTCATCATCAGAGTCAGAAGTTTCAGGTTCTTTTCTTTTCTTGGAGATTGGTTGTCTAGCAGTCAGCACCTGTGCCTTCTTCCCTTTTGTCTGAATATTTTCAGCCATCCCTTCAGCCTTGGACTTCTTAGGTTTAACAGTCTCACTACTTTTTCTTTTCATCAATCTCCTAGCAATGCTAGGGTTCACATTAGCAATCAGTTCATTATCTGAGTACTCTTCATCCACATCAATGATAGGTGGATCAACAGCCTTTTCAGAGGGATTCTGAATGTTGTCTTTTGGTGTCACAACATCCTCAGTGACATCTATATTTTCAGAACCTTCCACATTTGGACTTTCAGATTGATTCAAAGGAATAGAAATCCCCGGTACAGATTGGTTGCCACTCAGAATGCTAGTAACCAGTCTAGCAATAGCTTGGTGTACTTGAACTGTTCCTTCTTTATTAGGTATAGTAGATGAAGGAAGAGAAGAATTACCAGAGACTGCATCTTGAGCTCTTCCTGCATGTCTGGTCCTGAGCTTCTTGATTTTGGCTGGGTTAGTTGCCATCTCCCTGAGAGGAGTGACCTCAAGTACTTCAGATTCTATGCATGTCGTGATTGCCCTAGAATCTTGATCAGATGACGATGATGAAGAGTGAGACGAAGCCGCCATAGTGGAAGATGATGTCTGAGACATTGTGTTTAACGTTGAGTAGCAGTAGCAATTTGAGAAAACTCTTTGATTGGGAGGAGAAAACAGGTTGCAAGGATGAGAGAGATAGGGAGTGCAAGGGAGTCTTTTCAACTTCTGAAGGCTTTTGAAGGAATTGTGAGTGAATATGATTAACCCACTAAATATAGACTTAATAGAATTAATCCTTTTAACCCTTGTTTTCAGCAAAACTAATTGCTATAATTTCTCATGTTGGTGAATGCCCGATCTGCCCCTCAAATTTTCAAGTTGATTTCCAACAAGCACCTTGGTAGAAGAATCAGTTAGCTGAAGCTCAGAGAAACTATGTTTCAGTTTAAATGATTTCTTCTCTCCAAAGTCAATAGGGTTTAAGGAAATGTTGAATGTTTTCAGATTATCACACCACAATGTCACAACATCTTGTGTAACATTGTCTTCAGGTAGCATCTGTGTTGACCAGAATTTTTGAGAACAGAATTTATGAGACTTGTTCTTTGCCACATCACATATATTATCAGCCTGTAATTTAGGAGTTCTTCTGACATCTTCCATAGGAATAGCTCTTTTCATTCCTTCAAGTTTATGCTGCCACTGTTTCATATCTTTTTCTTCTTTGATGATTTGACTCAAAGTGGGGATATCAGTGTTCTCAGGCTGCCACACATAACAGTTATTTTTGGATTTTATTCCTCTCATTACAATATCTAGTTTTTCATTAAACACTAGACATTCAGATCTTGAGAAGTTGACCATAAATCCTAGATCACATAATTGACTGATGCTGATGAGATTAGTAGTCAACCCTTTCACCAGCAGTACCTTATTCAGACTTGGAACTCCAGGGTAGTCCAAATTACCAACTCCTTTGATTTCTCCTTTAGCACCATCTCCAAAGGTCACAAAACTGGTGGTGTGAGGCATAACATTATTGAGGAGATTTTTGAATCCAGTCATGTGTCTGGAACATCCACTGTCAAAGTACCAATCTTCCTTTGCTGAGATCTTTAGGGAAGTGTGTGCTATCAGTGCAATAGCCTTTTTCTTCCATTGAGGAGCGTGTGGTACCTTTTTAGACTTAGGTTTGACATCTGATTTCTGATTAGGATATCCATGTAGTCTGTAGCAGAAGGGCTTTATGTGACCATATTTCCCACAATGATGACATCTCCATCTTTGGTACCTCTTCTTCATGTGTCTCTGTCCCTGATGTTGAGAGTAATGTTGAGACATCTGGTTTGACATTTGCTTCCTGGTAACAAATTTCTTTGTTTCCACAAATCCTAGGCCAGATTTATTTCCCATATTTTGTCCAGCCTGAAGAATCTCTTCTAATTTGTCAGTTCCATTTGTCAACATCTTGACTGATTTGGTCATTTGATTCAGTTGTGAGTTCAGCAGTTGAACTTCTCCTTCTAAATGACTTATAGTTTCAAGATTTGCTCTCTTTTCAGCCTCCAGCTTTACAATGAGTTTTGATTGTTTCTCATTTTGCACACAGACTTCACCACTTCTGATACACAATTTCTTGTAGGTATCAGCCAGTTCTTCAAATGTTACTTCTTCATTACTGGTGTCACTTTCAGAAGTACAAACACTAGTTAGGGCAGTAACTAGTTTGGCAGATTCTTCTTCAGAATTGCTTTCTGAATCATAGTCAGACCAAGTAACAGTCATTCCTTTCTTTTGTTTCTTAAGAAAGGTAGGACATTCAGCTCGAATATGTCCATATCCTTCACATCCATGGCATTGAATTCCTCTGCCTTGGTTTTCCTTATCTTCTGATCTTGGTCTTTTGCTGGAACTGTCAATGTCAGAAGGAATGTTATGAACATTTGACCTTGACTTTGGGTCCATTCTTTTGATGAGCCTGTTGAACTGTCTTCCAAGCATGGCAATGGCTTCTGATATGTTTTCTTCTTCATCCTCCTTGTGTTCAACATCAGTGTTGGTTACAAGTGCTATGCTTTTGTTCTTCTTGTCACCATTATCAGTGATCCCCATCTCAAAAGTCTGAAGAGACCCAATAAGTTCATCCACTTTTAACTTGCTAATGTCCTGGGCTTCCTCTATGGCAGTTACCTTCATTGCAAATCTTTTAGGCAAGGATCTGAGAATCTTCCTCACCAGTTTTTCTTCTGACATTTTTTCTCCCAGTGCTCCTGAGGTGTTGGCAATCTCCAAGATGTTCATGTGAAATTCATGGATGGTTTCATCTTCCATCATTTTTAGATTCTCAAACTTAGTGGTCAACATCTGAAGCCTTGACATCTTTACTTTGGAAGTGCCCTCATGAGTAGTTTTGAGGGTATCCCAAACTTCCTTGGCCAGTTCATATTGATGTACTAATCTGAAGATGTTTCTATCAATTCCATTGAACAAGGCATTTAAGGCTTTTGAATTTCCCAGAGCTAACTCATCTTCTTCTTTACTCCACTCTTCCTCAGGCTTCAGACTGATTGTCCCATCTCTTTCAGTTATGGTGGGATGAATCCATCCTTTGTCAGCAGCTCTCCAAGCCTTTTTGTCCAGAGATTTTAGGAAGGCAATCATACGAGGTTTCCAGTAGTCATAATTAGTTCCATCCAGAATGGGTGGTCTATTTCCAAAAACTCCTTCTTTGTCCATAGTGCCAGAAAGTGATATCCCTAGATCTCACCCAGTAATACAGGCAGGGTGCCTGCTCTGATGCCAATTGAAATTCTGGCTACAGATACTTAATGTCACGTCCGATGTTATGACACCGTATCTGACTTACTATATGACAGTAAATACAAAAGCAGTAAACAACACAGTTAATTGTTTACCCAGTTCAGTGTGCAACAACACCTACTCTGGGGGCTACCAAGCCAGGGAGAGAATCCACTATAAGAGATGTTAATTCAGGAATAAACCAACCAGTTTATCTCCTTCACTTAAGACCTACCCAATGCAATTCTAATCTAAGTACAACTTAAACCTGAGTTCCTACTCACTCCCCCTCAATCACAGCAGTGATACATAAACCAATTTGACTTGAGAATTGATGAAGACACTCTTCAAAACACACTCTTGATTAAGCTTCACAGCTTTTTAATCAAGTAACACAATCACTCGTGCTTCACAGCTTTGAGTGATGTACACAACTAACTTGACTCTGCTTCACAGCTTTAGTCAAGTAACATTCAAACACTCTTGCTTCAAAGCTTAGAGTGCTACACAACCCTTACAATTGAAACCTATTCCAAGACACTTATCACAATGATAATTGCTTGGAGTACAATAAACAAATCTATACAGATTACAAACTTGATCTTCTAATCAATCAGCAGGGATGACTTCAAAAACCGCAGCTCTGTTGAATATATAGCAGCTGCAACTTCAGTTAGGGTTTCCAAAAACCTAGGGTTGATTCCGTTTGACCTAAAGACCAGGTCACAGTACTTTGTTGATCAGGTTAGGATTGAGCGAGGTTACTCCTCAGAAAACGCAGGATTCTGTTTAGGAAGGACTGAGTTATTTCCTGAAAAAAACTCAGACTTATCCAATCCTGTAATCCTGCTCGTTCAGAACAGGATGTCATAACATCTGTTATGACATCTGAGAAAACCTGTCTACTGATTAGCTAAATGTGATCATTTTGCAAACATGCTCAGATACACACTTATAAACATCAGTGTTTGAGTTACAATATTTTTCTGCATATGTACCTAAAGAGTTAGTACAACCTGAACTAGAATGTTATGACATCAGTCATGACATTCATACATACACTTGGAGTTTACCAAAAATGCAAGCCAATACCTAAACACCTACAAGCGCTTTGGGACGAACGAGAATCAACCCTCGCGCTCAATTTATGAGCGCTTGAGGGCTATTCGCTATTTTCCAATAGCCTACCTTAAGCCACGCCCAGAAAACCGTTGCTATTGTGTTTTGTTTTACAGGGATGGTGAGGACGATGATGTGGTGGCAACCAGTGATTCGTTGATTTGAATTTCGCGCGTTTCTCTCCACTAACGCGTTGTTTCCATTTATATTATTTATTCGTTAATTATATATCAAATGCGTTAACATGGCTTAGTGGTACAGGCGTTGGTTAATGATGCTAGTGACCTGGGTTCGAACCCCAGGTCTGCGTAATTCCAATATTATTTTTCATTAATAACTCCCATGCAGCGCTTGTGTTGGAAACCATGATGCACGCTCAAAGATCAATAGCCACGCGTCTAGCTGCTGCAGATCAAAGGCTGGGATTGAAGGTCCGCTGTAAGCTCAGGTCAACCATCCCACACGCTACTCCCAAAAGTCAAATGGACTCAGGGTTTTGGGCCAGCATTCTAAGGCCTACACCTCACAATTGGGGCCTGAACCCCCCCTGGTTTGCTTTCTCTATATTTTTCTTGTTTTATTTTTTTATTGTTATTTTATTTTCTTTATTTGTTTAAATTAATTATTATTTTTACAAAATATGAAAAAACATCATAAAAAAATCAGAAAAAGACAAAAATGTAATAAATATTTTTATTTTAATTATTTTCATAAATAAATTGTATAATTGAATTTAGTATAATTAGGGTTTTTGCAATTTTAATTCTTTTTAATAAATCAAAAAAAACATAGAATTAGGTAATTGATAATTTTTTCCTTTTAATCTTTTTTTTCCTTTTTTTACCATAATATTATTTACTTATTTTATTTTCATAATTAAATTGTACATAAAAGAATTTAGGTTTAATTTAGGTTAAAAACTTCAATATTTTCTTAATAACTTAAAAAAATAATTAGAACTAGGTTTAACGTTCAATTTTAGTTTTAATTAATTAATTTTTTTTTCTATTAAATCTTAAAAAAACATAAAAATACCCAAAAACAATTTCTTTTAATTTGTAATTTTAATTCCTCGTTAATTTTAATATTTTGCAAAAAAGGTCCAACGCCCTCGTTCCGATTTAATTAATTCGCATATTTATTTTATTTTGCTTAATTATGTATCTCTCCCAAAGCCTTGTAACATTTACTTTTCGCACTTTTACTTTATTTGCTTTATTTTCTGTCAAATCGGGTCCGGTTTAATTTTGGCGATGTGGACCCGCGCCATTTGTAATAGTTTTAGATTTACTTTTCCCGCAAATATTAACTGTTAAATAAACATGCAAGAATGAATGGACTTAAATAAAATCAAGCGTAGATCACTTTAACATGACAAGACAAATATCAATGAAAACGACACACTATTCGCACACACCACCCCTAGGGTACGCCTCACTGTTGCCTTTCGAAAGGTGATCGTCGAGTAGAGGATGTCTTAGTAAGTCCTCATGATCCGGGAACCTGGCATGAGGGTAGCTTCTAAGGTGTCTTCCCATTGCTCCGGTGATCACCATGTCCCTATAAACTCGAATTGACCCGAACACCTCCAACGGTGGTGCTACCTACCTCTCAATGGTGGGATGGCACTATTTTAAAGGACTTTTACACAGACGAATTCCTTAGGGTAGGTAGGTTCTCAAGGATACTTGCTCTAATTTCAAACAAAAATACTTTTCACACCAACACATTTTCAAAAGCTTTCAAAGCAATTTTTTCGAACACTCTGACGCATGAGTCGATCTGAAACTTTCAAAGAAACTTTTTAAAACCCACAGTTGAAAAGCAAACAAACCATTTTTGAAAACACAATGAGCAAGTATCTAAGAGCCCATGGATAACCATGGATAGAAAGGGTGCTAACACCTTCCCTTTCTGTAATCTACCTCCCGAACTGAGAGCAATCTCTATAAGGAATTTTTCTGTGCTTTTGTCCTTTCCATTTGGAGAAAATAAAAGACGGTGGCGACTCTTGCTTCCGCGACATTTCGCGAACCAGCGTTAAACAGTCAGTTCCAGATCCACCGATCACAGAACTGGCGACTCTGCTGGGGACTTAAACTTAAAGTGAGGTGTACCTTAGGGTTAGTTCATAACTGTGTTTTCAATTGTATTGACTTGCTTGCTTTACTATTGTGGGTTGCATGGGAGTTACATAGATCCTAACCCGGATCTGGGGATACCCTGTTTAGGTAGCATAATCTGTGAGGGACCTGTCCGGCGTATACCGACATGGGTGAAGCAGTGGCTACGTTGGTGTGGCGTCTTGGTCTGTACCGATATCCCTCGTGTTGAAACGGGGAGAATATGGGTCTTCGAAGGAGTCATTAAGCACCAACAGACCTTAGAACCTTAAATGACTCAACTTGGCCATTAGAACAGTAGCAGTATGCTACGCCCATTGAGGCTAAACTCTCGTGATGGTTCTGGCCGCAAGAAAAGATTGCGATGCTGGAGTTATGACCGATTGAGGGTAGTCAATGATATTGGGATCCTCTAAGAACCCGGTTACTTTTGATAGGACAGGTATGAACCAACAAACTGAAAGAGGGTAATACCTAGACCTCATGCTGGCCTAAACTCTAAGGGCTTCTCTTGTGTGACTTGTGTGCCTTCTTACTTGACTACTTGCATGCTTGTTATCTGACACATGAACTACTTGCAGGTTTTGTTTATAGTCCTTAATTGGGACTCATAACAAGGTTTACCGAGTTTCTTGCAGGTTTTGTTTATAGTCCTTAATAGGGACTCATAACAGGGTTACTAAGTCTTGCAGGTTTTGTTTATAGTCCTTAATTGGGACTCATAACAAGGTTTACCGAGTTTCTTGCAGGTTTTGTTTATAGTCCTTAATAGGGACTCATAGCAGGGTTACTAAGTCTTGCAGGTTTTGTTTATAGTCCTTAATTGGGACTCATAACAAAGTATACTGAATCTCTTGCAGGGTTTGTTTATAGTCCTTAACTGGGACTCATAACAGGGTTTACCTACATCACCCCATGCATAGCATGACATCATACCATTGCATACATCCTAACCCATTTCAAGGATCTCAAGGGCTTGTGATGCAGGCCATGATGAATCAAACATCTAGCAAGGGGCAAAGAGGATTTATTTTCCTCTAGCCAAGGTTGTCAGGGGCTATGACCCACTGGATATGGTGAGCCTTTGACCCTTGAAGAAGGGCTCTCTACAACAGGAAGTTCCTTCAATCAAGCTACCGGTTTCCAATTCTAACAAACTGTCTTGTTTATCCCGCGAGGTCCTTGAAATCATTACATGCATGTCATATATCTCATTGCATTGCAGGTATCCCTTTGACAGGTTGCTTACCCTTCTTCGCTGTTTATTTCAGCCGATCGTTATGAATCATGAATCATCAGCTGAGCAGTCCATCAAGGCCCTCCAGGCTCAGAACGCCCAGTTCCAAGGGTTGATCATGAACTTGACCCAGGGGCAACAAGATCTGAAGGCTCTGCTCTTGAAGAAAGAAAAGAAGAAGAGGAGGACTGTTTTGTTCAGCCCTAGACGCAGATCTGGGAATGCACCACAGATTGAAACTGAGAGGACAACTCCATCTGTGAGGGAAGGTAGTCATCAGGGGGAAAGGGTTCCCAGTCCAGTGGTCTCCGACAACGAGACAGATTTCAACGACGAACAATACCCTCCTGCCGAAGACAAGTACAAACAGTTGGAGGATAGGCTGAAAGCTATGGAGATCCAACAGGTACCTGGGCTGGATTTTGGAGATCTGGGTTTGTCAACTGGTGTGATTATTCCTCGGAAGTTCAAAGCACCATCCTTTACCAAGTATGACGGGGCGTCTTGTCCCAAGTTACATCTCAGGTCCTATGTTCGGAAGATTCAACCATATACGGTGGACAAGAATTTGTGGATCCACTTCTTTCAGGAGAGTCTTTCAGGGACTCATCTCGAATGGTTCTATCAGCTAGATGGGACCAAGGTTCGTAACTGGGAGGAGTTGGCTACTGCTTTCTACAAGCAGTATCAATATAATGCCGACCTTGCTCCTACGCGTACCCAACTCCAGGGTATGTCGTTAGGATCAAGTGAAGGTTTTAAAGAATATGCGCAGAAATGGAGGGATCTTGCTGGAAGGGTACAACCACCTCTGACTGACCGTGAGCTCGTTGACATGTTCTTGGGGACTTTGTCTGGTCCATTCTACAACCATCTGATTGGGAATTCTTCTGCTGGGTTCACAGATCTTATCTTGACTGGGGAGAGAATCGAAGCTGGTATCAAGTCGGGGAAGATTCAAGAAACCGCACCTGCCGATACTCAGAAAAAGCCCCACAGTGGGAAGAAAGAGTCCAATGCTATACATGGTAAAAAGGGTCGTCATGATGTAGGGGCAATCCAGATTTCTGATCCCACGCCCGTTCAACCAAGAAAGAACAATAGGCGTAGGATAAAGTATCAAGATAGGAAGTATACTGACATCAACATGTCTTTGTCTCAGGCATTACAGCAATTGCTGAAGGCGAAACTGATCACACTAAAGGATCCTCCTCAAAATCCTGACACTTCCTCTCCCAAGTACAACCCGGGTGTGAGATGTGCCTACCATTCTGACAGTCCTGGACATGACACCGACGACTGTTGGACCTTGAAGAACAAGATCCAGGATTTGATTGACGCCAAGGAAGTCGAGTTTGAACACTGATCCTACACCAAATCATCGAGAATGTCTTTTGTTCATTCAAATGTTCAAGTTGTATTTTTCTTTGATTGTTCAAACATTTTACTCATTGTTAAACATTGTTACTTCATTAATGCATCGCTTATGTCTATTTTGAATCAATATATTCGTATTCACTATACGCAAATTATTTTCATATTTTTTCTGATGTCGACGCTCGGTTAATAATTCTAAGCCTCTTGAGGGAGGATGACGAAAACGATACCGCGATCTACAGTATGCTTTTGAACAGACCCCGCTGATGAGGTACAGGCATTGTTTCAAATCCCTAAACACTGGAGTTATAAGGATGATAATCCCTCGTCAACCCCGCTGAGCCAAAGAAGTAGGAGTTTTCTTTTCGAAATTCAAAAACCTTAATCATAACCTGGGGCAGGGTAGTCTCTCAGTTGATCCAAGTGCATAATGAATGGCACCAAAGAGGTTCTTACAAAACAAAAGACAAGTGATGATTCTGAATAAATCACAAGGACAGGCAGTCATTATCTCAAAAAATGAAAAACCCATTAAGTCAAAACCCATGAAGGAGACTTACAAAACTGGGGCATCCCGCTGACTGTAATTCCAAAAAAGGAAACAGTTCAGGCAAAAAAAGAAAGGGATAACAAAAATCAAGAAAGGGGTCTCACAAACCCTCAATCAAAGCAAAAAATGACTGCCTATTCAAAAGAAATCATCAACATCTGAACCATTATTGGAACATCAAAGCAAAGACTCAAGCAAGGTCTAACGCATGATCAACTGAGTTTAGGTTTGGAGAACATCATGAAGAGCGGGTGGGTATAAATAAAATTTGAGCCTTTATCCTTTGTTTCTTAAACCGTGAACCAGGCCACGTTATAACCCTTAAAAGTCCTAGCTGAAGCATGGGTTAGTCCGAAAGCATACTGTTACGAAAGGTATCCTGACTCCTTAAGGCTTACGGTAAATATGGAGTTGACATCACGTGTTACAAACATTCACTTGTTTTATGAAAAAGAATGCATTTTCAAAATCTTCAAGACAGACATAGGCTTTGCATTTTTAACATAACTTTGTTTGCATATGACTTTTTGTTTGAACAGCAGGGAAATTCGCACGATGAACACCTAGTGAACAAAAGCACTCCCAATCAAGGGGCAAGCATGATCAGGGTCTATTATCTGGGGAAATCCAATCAAGATTCGGAGAATCTCTCAAAGGCCAAACAGCCAGGGGGCAAATCTCCGCCCGAGTCACTTGGGGCATCCCAACAACGAATCTTGCCTAATCAAACATCTTCTGATGGCATGGCAAAACACTTCTAACAGGGGCAACTCCCTACCTTCTGAAAGCACGGACATAGTCGAAAAATACTACGCAAAATCAAAGACCCGCTAGGTTGACATACCTAGGCAAAAATCAGGGCTTCCCGGCGAACCAAAAGGGTTCGGGAAAAAATAAGGGATGAAAATGAAAAATCTGTACACCCGGCAAGTCGAAAACCTGAAAAGGCGGCTTGGGCAAAAATGGGTATCCCGGTGGACCGAAAACCCGAAAGGGCGGTCCAGGCAAAAGTTAGGGATTAAAGCGTACGACTATGTCCTGTCATCTTGTCACCTGCCTACCAGAAGAAGGTCTGTCCATCAACAAGCTATCAGCACCTCCACAGGTAACATTGGAAACAGGGGCAATAAAGAGTTGTCTGAGCAATCTAATTGTTCTGTCCTCCAAGGTACCAAGATAGGTTCAACTAAAGAACATGACCAGTATATCCTAATTCCCCAGAGAGTAAGTCAGCAGTCAATGCATTCTTCTCCAAGCAAAATTATCAAATCTCAAGGAAGTTGGGTATCCTCCAGCAGATATCAACATTCCCCAGCAGCAATACATATATTCTTAACACGCATCCCCGACAATCTTGGTCTAAAGATTGTTCCCCGGCGGTATACCAACATTCAAAGGAATCACTTCCCCTACAGTTCAAAATCTCCCCAGGAGAGTCCAGCCCAGATTCCCCAGGAAAGTTGGAATTCATACCCCCAAGCAGCGAGCTTATCCCCAGTAGATTCTGGAAGCTTACCTTCGCAAGAGCACGAACGCGTCTCCCGGCTTTATTCAAAGAGTTATTTCCTTAACAGGATATAACTGGGTTATCCTCAGCCAAAAGCCACGGAAAGAGCGTCCTCGACGAAGTCTTCTTACCTCAGCAAAGTCTATCAACACTTCCAATATAACAAGCATATCCCCAGCAAGTTATCATCAACAACTCAGCAAAGTATCCCTCTTCCCACAGAGTATTGCTTCCCAGCATGGTCGCTAGAGTATCTTTTCTCCCCGCAGAATCGTCCATTTGCCAGGTCTATTCCTCAACGGAGTCATCTTCTCCTACCGGTATTTTTGCAATCATCATCCCCAACGGAAACGAAGAAGCTTATTCTTCAACATCAGCCCAGGGGTGACTTCCCGGCACCCGTCAAGGATTTACTTTCCTAGACAAAAAACACATTCATAAAAGATCACATACATCATTATAGCATGCATATACGCATCATGTCACCCCAATCTCATTTATTTTTGAGAACATCATGACATCATGCATGTCATACATTATGACATTGCATACAACTAACTCATTACTTTTTCAGGAAAGAACGATCAACAGATAAAAGTCTTTACCTTTTGAAGTAGAAGACGTCCAAGGATTCCTTCATCATTCTGCTGAGGTTGTAGTCGCCTAAGATTCTCTCATCATCCTGTTGAGGTAGTAATCGCTCAAGGTTCTCTCATCGTCCCGCTGAGGTAGTAATCGCCCAAGGTTCTCTCATCGTCCCGCTGAGGTAGTAATCGCTCAAGGTTCTCTCATCGTCCCGCTGAGGTAGTAATCGCCCAAGGTTCTCTCATCGTCCCGCTGAGGTAGTAATCGCCCAAGGTTCTCTCATCGTTCCGCTGAGGTAGTAATCGCTCAAGGTTCTCTCATCGTCCCGCTGAGGTAGTAATCGCCCAAGGTTCTCTCATCGTCCCGCTGAGGTAGTAATCGCCCAAGGTTCTCTCATCGTCCCGCTGAGGTAGTAATCGCCCAAGGTTCTCTCATCGTCCCGCTGAGGTAGTAATCACCCAAGGTTCTCTCATCGTCCCGCTGAGGTAGTAATCGCCCAAGGTTCTCTCATCGTTCCGCTGAGGTAGTAATCGCCCAAAGGTTCTCTCATCGTCCCGTTGAGGTAGTAATCGCCCAAAGGTTCTCTCATCGTCCCGCTGAGGTAGTAATCGCCCAAAGGTTCTCTCATCGTCCCGTTGAGGTAGTAATCGCCCAAAGGTTCTCTCATCGTTCCGCTGAGGTAGTAATCGCCCAAGGTTCTCTCATCGTTCCGCTGAGGTAGTAATCGCCCAAAGGTTCTCTCATCGTCCCGTTGAGGTAGTAATCGCCCAAAGGTTCTCTCATCGTCCCGCTGAGGTAGTAATCGCCCAAAGGTTCTCTCATCGTCCCGTTGAGGTAGTAATCGCCCAAAGGTTCTCTCATCGTTCCACTGAGGTAGTAATCGCTCAAGGTTCTCTCATCGTCCCGCTGAGGTAGTAATCGCCCAAGGTTCTCTCACCGTTCCGCTGAGGTAGTAATCGCTCAAGGTTCTCTCATCGTCCCGCTGAGGTAGTAATCGCCCAAGGTTCTCTCATCGTCCCGCTGAGGTAGTAATCGCCCAAAGGTTCTCTCATCGTCCCGTTGAGGTAGTAATCGCCCAAAGGTTCTCTCATCGTTCCGCTGAGGTAGTAATCGCTCAAGGTTCTCTCATCGTCCCGCTGAGGTAGTAATCACCCAAGGTTCTCTCATCGTCCCGCTGAGGTAGTAATCGCCCAAGGTTCTCTCATCGTTCCGCTGAGGTAGTAATCGCCCAAAGGTTCTCTCATCGTCCAGTTGAGGTAGTAACCGCCCCGGATTCATGCATCACATCATTATCAACAAAAAACCTTTCTAAGCTCCAGACCCAACTCCTGTAACCAGTCAGGACATATTTACACGAAGCATCTGAAAACCAACTCCTGCAACGTGTCAGGTACTCATGTTTCTTTTGCAGGTATGCAGGTTCTCGCTAAGGAATCTCTTACGCGATCAACATCCAGATGGCATCTATAAGCCCATCATCCTATCCAGCAATCTCCAAATGGCATCTATAAGCCCATTCCACCGCACTGCTACTATGTGAGCGCAAATTTCTGGGCACTCTAGTGTCCAATCATCTTCTACCCTCGGATTACGAAAGGCACGTCAGCCAATCTGCATCCTCAGGTCTAAGAAGATTGAACAGGGGCAACTATTGTACCCCAAAATTTGCCCTCCCATATTCTTCAAGAAACTGCCAAGCCAAGTTGCAAAATTCCCCAAGGGTTGAACAGTACAAAGGTCTCCTACACAGTCAAGATTAGGGTTTTGAGTCTGATCAAGAAAATAAAGTTTTCAAAGGCCCAATCAAGTCTCATATGCTTACAAAGATGGTCAAGTGTCCTCACATCAAGTTTCAAGGCATTCAGCTCAAAATTGCACAGTCAAAACCCTAAATTGCACTACAGTCAACTGTAGGGGCAAAATGGTCATTTGACAGTCAAAAGTTCAAATTTTTGGTCAACATATCATTTTGAAGCCACAAACATCATTTGATCAATGCTTGATCATGATTCTCAAAATTTGGCTCAGAATTCATCAAAGATGCAAAAGTTACTATATTTGGACAGCTGAAAAAGTCAACTGAAATTGACCAGGGCATAACTTTCACATGGATTATCAGAAAAATCCCATCCAAAGCTCATTTTGAAGAGAAAGACATTTCCTACAACTCATCTTCATACTTCAAGTCCAAGAAATGCTCTCAAAAAAAGTTATCAATTTCAACATTATAGGTCATTTTCAAAAGTCAACAAAAAGGGACTTTAAGTCAAAGGCCATAACTTGAGATTGGTAAATCAAAATGACATGGGACCAAAGGCATTGGTTAGAGGACTCAAAGACCTTTCCAAAATGTCCAATAACATGAGAAAATCTTAAAAATTGAGCAAGTTATGCCTTGTGGAAGTTGGGAAATTTTTGGATATTTTGAAAAGTCAACATTGATTCAAATGACCTAAAAATGCTAATGGGCCCATTTTTCTTCCATGATTCATCATTCCAAGCATGTGCACGACCACTTGGCCCAAAGGGAAGTATTTTCTCATTTTTATTTATTTATTTGAATTATTATTTATATTAATTCATTTAAATTATTTAAATACATGAAAAATATCAAACTTGCCTTAACAAATCTTTTTGTACACATTTCAGCCTCAATATTTCGTGCACATCCCAACATGGAAAGATTTGGTTTGATTTAGGCTAATTGACACAAAAATACATGTGAAAAAGATATGGAAAGATCTTATGAAATCAAATTTGCAAAAACCATTAATTCATTGGATTTGCTCTACTTTTGTTAACCTAATAGCTTCACTACATAATCAGAAACCTAAACCTAATGCATAGACACTGAATGTTGCGCTCAAAGGCCATAGACAAACTTGGAATTTTTCTCCATAAACTCAAAACTGAAATCATTGCTAGAGGTGGATTCAAGGCATAATTCATAGTCCATTAGCTTCCTTGAAGGCTCCTGAACACGTTCCAATCAAGCACAGCCACCAAAACCTCAAGAATTGGTAGATTAAACTGAAACTGTACAGCATGAAACTCATAATCGTATATCCTGTTCTAGGCATTCTTTATGAGATTTAATTGTTGAATCATGTTTATCATCTTATCTTGAAACTAACCAATGCATTCAATTTGATTTTTATGCTGTATATAAGGTTTTACCATACGCGATTTCTAGGGTTTACAGGTTTGTAAATTTGGGGCTTTTGAAACGGAGTAAAATTAGGACTAAAGACCATGACCATTAACATCAGCGCTTTGGGACGAACGAGAATCAACCCTCGCGCTCAATTTATGAGCGCTTGAGGGCTATTCGCTATTTTCCAATAGCCTACCTTAAGCCACGCCCAGAAAACCGTTGCTATTGTGTTTTGTTTTACAGGGATGGTGAGGACGATGATGTGGTGGCAACCAGTGATTCGTTGATTTGAATTTCGCGCGTTTCTCTCCACTAACGCGTTGTTTCCATTTATATTATTTATTCGTTAATTATATATCAAATGCGTTAACATGGCTTAGTGGTACAGGCGTTGGTTGATGATGCTAGTGACCTGGGTTCGAACCCCAGGTCTGCGTAATTCCAATATTATTTTTCATTAATAACTCCCATGCAGCGCTTGTGTTGGAAACCATGATGCACGCTCAAAGATCAATAGCCACGTGTCTAGCTGCTGCAGATCAAAGGCTGGGATTGAAGGTCCGCTGTAAGCTCAGGTCAACCATCCCACACGCTACTCCCAAAAGTCAAATGGACTCAGGGTTTTGGGCCAGCATTCTAAGGCCTACACCTCACAATTGGGGCCTGAACCCCCCCTGGTTTGCTTTCTCTATATTTTTCTTGTTTTATTTTTTTATTGTTATTTTATTTTCTTTATTTGTTTAAATTAATTATTATTTTTACAAAATATGAAAAAACATCATAAAAAAATCAGAAAAAGACAAAAATGTAATAAATATTTTTATTTTAATTATTTTCATAAATAAATTGTATAATTGAATTTAGTATAATTAGGGTTTTTGCAATTTTAATTCTTTTTAATAAATAAAAAAAAACATAGAATTAGGTAATTGATAATTTTTTCCTTTTAATCTTTTTTTTCCTTTTTTTACCATAATATTATTTACTTATTTTATTTTCATAATTAAATTGTACATAAAAGAATTTAGGTTTAATTTAGGTTAAAAACTTCAATATTTTCTTAATAACTTAAAAAAATAATTAGAACTAGGTTTAACGTTCAATTTTAGTTTTAATTAATTAATTTTTTTTTCCATTAAATCTTAAAAAAACATAAAAATACCCAAAAACAATTTCTTTTAATTTGTAATTTTAATTCCTCGTTAATTTTAATATTTTGCAAAAAAGGTCCAACGCCCTCGTTCCGATTTAATTAATTCGCATATTTATTTTATTTTGCTTAATTATGTATCTCTCCCAAAGCCTTATAACATTTACTTTTCGCACTTTTACTTTATTTGCTTTATTTTCTGTCAAATCGGGTCCGGTTTAATTTTGGCGATGTGGACCCGCGCCATTTGTAATAGTTTTAGATTTACTTTTCCCGTAAATATTAACTGTTAAATAAACATGCAAGAATGAATGGACTTAAATAAAATCAAGCGTAGATCACTTTAACATGACAAGACAAATATCAATGAAAACGACACACTATTCGCACACACCACCCCTAGGGTACGCCTCACTGTTGCCTTTCGAAAGGTGATCGTCGAGTAGAGGATGTCTTAGTAAGTCCTCATGATCCGGGAACCTGGCATGAGGGTAGCTTCTAAGGTGTCTTCCCATTGCTCCGGTGATCACCATGTCCCTATAAACTCGAATTGACCCGAACACCTCCAACGGTGGTGCTACCTACCTCTCAATGGTGGGATGGCACTATTTTAAAGGACTTTTACACAGACGAATTCCTTAGGGTAGGTAGGTTCTCAAGGATACTTGCTCTAATTTCAAACAAAAATACTTTTCACACCAACACATTTTCAAAAGCTTTCAAAGCAATTTTTTCGAACACTCTGACGCATGAGTCGATCTGAAACTTTCAAAGAAACTTTTTAAAACCCACAGTTGAAAAGCAAACAAACCATTTTTGAAAACACAATGAGCAAGTATCTAAGAGCCCATGGATAACCATGGATAGAAAGGGTGCTAACACCTTCCCTTTCTGTAATCTACCTCCCGAACTGAGAGCAATCTCTATAAGGAATTTTTCTGTGCTTTTGTCCTTTCCATTTGGAGAAAATAAAAGACGGTGGCGACTCTTGCTTCCGCGACATTTCGCGAACCAGCGTTAAACAGTCAGTTCTAGATCCACCGATCACACCTTGTAATAGCGTAGATTCATTTTCCGCAATTTATTTTCCGCACACTTATTAACTGTTAATTATGCATGACAAGACTTGCTTGAAAAATAAAATCAACCCGTAGCTCACAATGATGCATGTTCAAAGATAATTCAAACTGAAAACAACACACATGCACATGCCACTCCTAGAGTACGCCTCACTTGGTTGCCTCGAGGTGGTCGTCAAGTATAGGGTGTTTTAGAGGTCGCCCTCCTGTCCAAAGATCCAGTTGCCTCGAAATGGTTGCCTCAGATAAAAAGGATCTAGGACACTAGGGTTACCGCTAAGGCGTCCTACTATTGCTTTGGTGACCACATTGTCCCGATAATCGAATTGACCCGAATAACTCCGACGACGGTGCTACCTACTTCTCAATAGTAGGATAGTACTGTCCAAAGGACTCTTACACAGCTTAATTCCTTAGAGTAGGTATATTTCTCCTGGGTACTTGCTCTTTCAAAAAAAAAACAAAAAAACAACTTTTCGCACCTACACTTTCAAAATTTTTTCAAACAAACACTTCATACACTCTTGAGGACTGATACAAGAGTTACCTAGAAGTTTTCAAAACGAAACTTTTTCAAAACCCACAAACACCAGAAAAGCAAACATTTTTTGAAAACATAGTGAGCAAGTACCTAAGAGCCCATGGATAACCACGGATAGAAAGGGTGCTAACACCTTCCCTTTCTATAAATCTACCTCCCGAACCGAGAAACATCTCGAAAAGGAATTTTGCTATGCTTTTGTCCTTTCCATGTTGGAGAACATAAAAGACGGTGGCGACTCTTGCTTACCGCGACATTTCGCGAATCAGCTTTAAAACAATCAGTTCTATTTCCACCGATCACACTATGATTCTGACCACCATGGACGGCGACGACCTGCCGCACCCTGCAAACGCAAACATAGTCAAAAGATGCTACGCATAAACGACCCGACAAGTTGAAAACTCGAAAGGGCGACTTGGGAAAAAATAGGCATCCCGATGAATCGAAAACCCGAAAGGGCGGTTCAGGCAAAAATTAGGGATAAATAAAAAAATCTGTACACCCGGCAAGTCGAAAACCCGAAAGGGCGACTTGGGCAAAAAAGGGTTTCCCGGTGGATCGAAAACCCGGAAGGGCGGTCCAGGCAAAAGTTAGGGAATTAAAAGCGTATGACTATGTCTCTTCGGATCACTTTAAGGATAATCTCTTCACAGATAAGCTCCGAGCTTCTGATCAATCCAATCATCTGCGAATAAAGCAACGAATGGACAAGATACTCAGAGTTATGGAGGCTATAGCAGAATGGGAACCCCATAGAATTGTTACACATAGCCATCTTTCTTTGTATTAAATTTTCTCATTTTTTATGATAACATCCTCTTACTAGGATGTCTGTCTCCTTTGTACAAAATACTTACACAAAGTTAATACAAAGATACTTCGAAGTGCAGAAATTTGTTCGCCTTTTCTTTCTTTTACACTTGTGTTTTATTTGAAAACGTCCAATGATTTATTAAATGAGCATATGCATTTGAATATAATCACTGCCTACAAAAAAAATGAAATAAGAAAGGATAATTAATGATAGGTTGAAAGTATAGGAAAACGTATTTTAGGCTATTCCATAAGAAATCCCCTGCAGCATGTCATTCAGACCCTCAACAAAGCTAAAAACCTTGAAATACATATCCCCCACGGAGTTAAGTTTCAAAATCGCCATCAGAGCTAAGTTTCTAAACTACTGATCCTCAGCAGAGTTCTCCTCAAACAACAAAACAAGAATCCCCAGTAGATTAGCATACAACCCAAACTCCTGATTTCCCCAACAGGATAAGCATTCTCCCCACAGAGTTATTTCCCAGTAGAACGGAGATTCTTGTCCTCACTTCTCCGGTTGAAGCCTCCCAGGTTTTAATTCCCCAGCAGTAGTCCAAAGGATTCCTCAGTCTCAACAATCAAAGGTTTTGAATCTCTGACAGCAGTCAAGGATTTATGTTCCCCGACAGCATTCAAAGATTTCATTATCTCCCGCTATCAAGGATTTATTTTCCTCAACAAGACAGCTAATCAGCTTACATGCGCATCCATTACATTCATATATCATAAATATTGATAGAACACATTTTATTGCATCATACATGTCATGCAACATAACTTTGTGTTTTAGCTAACATTTTACCCTTTTCAGGATAAGATTAAAAGCTACCTTTAACAAATGTTCAAAGATTTCAGATACAGTACAGATACACCCCAGGCATGGCGGTCATTCTACTACTCATTCAGACTCCAGCAATCAGATACATACTAGATAAGCTCCAAACACAGAAGCCATTCTACTTCTCATTCAGATTCAACTATCAACTTCGAGTTCAGATACACTCCAGGCACGGAAGTTATTCTGTCACTTGTCCAAATACCAGTTATAGTACGGATACACTCCAGACACGGAAGTCATTCTGCTGCTCATACAGATCTCAACTTCAGATACAGTCCAGATACGCGCCAGACGCGATCGCCATTCTGTCACTCATTCAAAATTTATCCCCAGACCAGAGATTCTCCATACACAAATGTTCCTCTATCGCCCATTCAGAATTGAGATACAATACATATACACTCCAGATACGGCAGTCATTCTGATATTCATTCGAGAATCAAATACAATTACATCTTGGATATGCTCCAGATATGGACGCCATTCCTTTGCTCATACGAATCCAATCTCCAGATACAACTCAGATACGTTCCAAATACGGATACCATTCTGATAATCATTCTCCTGATTTTCAACAAACAAGTCTTGGATGGCATATTTTAAGCCCATCTCCAGCAAGATTCTACCATCTCCAAATGGCATCTTTAAGCCCATTCCCTCAGTTATATTTTGACGAGTGCAAATTTACGGGCACTCTAGTGTCCAATCCTATTTTACCTTCGAGTCACGAAAGGCCAAACTCGCCAATCTAACTCTTTAGGTTCAAGAAGATTGAACAGGGGCAACTGTTGTACCCCAAAATTTTCCCTCTCATTTTATCAACATGTCTCATCACAAGGCTCTTTGAACTCAAGATCAAGCTAGGGTTTGCTCTGCTCAAGACATCTCCTTGCACTGTTGACCTAAATTAGGGTTTGAGTTTGCACAGGGATTTTTGGAATTTTAATGCCCAAAGTGACTTTCATACTTCATGTTGGAATTATAAGATTGCCTCTACCATGTTTCAAGCCTTGAATCAAATTTTTACCCAGTCAATTGATCAGTTGACTTAGAAATCAACTGTATTAGGGAAAAAGTCAACTGTGGCCAATTTATAGTCAAACCTCATGATTTTTGACCCACATCAACATTATGAACTCATATGAACCATTTGATCAAGTTTGGACCACAACTCCACAAGAAATTTGATCAGATCACCAGAAGGGCAAAATGGACATTTTTAGGGTTTTGACTACACAAGGGCAATTTCTGATTTTTGACCTAGCCAATGGCAAATTGGGTTCAAGAATGGATTCAAGGACTCAATGTCATCATCTTGACCTATTCACAAGGTTCAAAAGATCTCAATTGCATTGGATTGACAGATGAATTTCTCAGTCAACTGATCAAAATTTGACTGTACACTGAAAAGTCAAACTTTGACTTTTTGGTCAAAATCAAGTGCCAAAGGTCTTTTTTCATCAAGATGTGTAAAAACATGAAACTTGTTCATCAAGAAACCCATTTTTGCAAATTAGGGTTTAAAGTTGAAAAATTCCATAACTTAGAATTTTTCTAAGTTATGAAATTTTCTTAATTTTTCCTAACTTTGCCCAAACATTTTCACCATGATGAATTTAGATTCAAACAAAACTTCCAACATAAAAGTTGTATTCCTCCATAAAGTCTACAACTTTTATTCACAAAGTTTTCCCAAAAGAAGCTTGGATCTCAAGTTATGATTTTTGGAACAAGGGTCCCTAAAACTTTTAACTTAGTGAAATTTTGTCCTAGTTTAGGCAGGATTTTGACCTATCTTCATGGCCATTTTTCACATAGTTCCACTTGGAGTATCAAATTTCATTTCATATATGGATTGTAGAGCATGTTTCAAGCTTTCTAAAATGTCCAAGAACTCTCCAAACTCATTTGTGGTTAGGGAGAATCGAAGGCTTGAAGTTGGCAAAAACTCACTTTTCATCCATGGCATATTCATGTTGATACAAATTGCAATTTCAAGTCAGCATGCTTTGCACTAGATTACATGCCTCTAAACCATTCCAAACTCAATAATTTAATGCAAATCCATTGGTCTAAGGCATTTTTTTGGTCATTAGAACATTGCACACAAAATTAATCCTTAAGTAGAAAAAGCAACATTTCCATTTTTGCCAAATCTTGCTTTATGTCAAAACTGATTTCTTGAGCATTGGTCCAATCTTATGCAGAAAATCAAATCCACAAATTAGAGGGGCCAAGAGCAGAGGGTGCAAGCATATGGATAGCCTGTACAGGCCTGTTTCACTTCACTTCACACACTTTGCTTCATAACCAAGAAATTTGTCCAAAACACTAGAACTTGAACATCAACCAAAACCAACTTGTGTAAGCATTTGAGACATCTTTCTCACACCCCTTTGATCCAGAAACACGACCCTTTGAGCCCTGAAACATCCCATAGCTCAAAATCACCTTCCATTGGCAAAACAGGGAAGCATCTGCAACTTGAGTTCTATCTCATTTTTTGCTCGTGCGTTTTGCCCCAAGTTGGTTCAAACATCTTCCACATAACTCATCCAAGCTATCCCAAACCATAAACACCAACTGTAACTCCATTTATAGGGTTTTCCATTTTCATTTTGAGCTTGTGCAGGTTGAGTTCTGTAGGCTTGTTCAAGCATATTCAAGGCAAGCAGGGTATTGGAGAAGGTCAAGTGAAACTCAAGCAAGCTCCCAGACATCTCAAGCCTTGTTGAAAAGCTCCACATTGCCATACACGAAGTCAGCTGAAACAAGTTTTTATCAACTTCCTATCTCTCTATTTAGGAAAATTTAGATTTTTGGGTCACAGTTGACTTTTGCCCTAGCACCGTCGATTTTTAGATCACAGTTGACTTTTGCCCTAACACAGTCGATTTTTGGACCTTTGAGCAATTGACTGATAAACTTCCTCTGCAAGGCTTGAAATTTGTCATGGATGATCTTGAGAACATATTAGGACATTGGGGAGCACCTGAGGTCATTTGGACTCAAGGATCTTGATGCAGCACAAAACCCTAATTTGGATAAACTGCCTTAGGAGAGAGCTTGTCTGACCAACTCTTGAGCTATCTTGAGCAACTTGGAGATTTTTCTTGTAATGTTTTGAGAAATATGGGAGGGCAAATTTTGGGGTACAACAATTAGCAACCCATTGCGGATAGGAGGTGACATCTAAGAACCCAATGTTGAATTGCTTCATAACTTCTACTTTGATCTTCTCTGACATTTCAGGGTGCATACGATGGACCTTTTGCTTTACCGAAGGGCAATCTATTTTAGTTGGAAGATGATGAACCACAATATTAGTGTCTAAACCAGGCATGTCTTCATATTACCAGGCGAAGATCTCGACATAGTCATGCAACATTTGTATCAACCGATGTTTGACACTAATCTCCAGATTTGTGCCGATCTTGACTTCTTTTCTGTCTACCTCTGTGCCCAAGTTTGTTGTCTCAACTGGCTCTTCATGAGGCTGTATAGCCCTCTCTTCCTACTGTAACTGTATAGCCCTCTCTACCGAGCCATGCTTTGGCATGGGTGCAGTTATCACGTTGGGAGTCTCAGGGGGATCAAATTCAATCTCCTTTGCCTCGATCAGATCCTGTACCTTGTTCTTCAAATCCCAACAGTTATTGGTATCATGGCCTGGACTTTTAGAGTGATAAGAACACCGAGCGTTTGGATTGTAACGAGGAGATGTGGTGTTGGGGTTCTTGGGAGCCTCCCGTAGGGTTACCAGAGTAGTCTTAAATAATTGTGGCAAGATTTGAGACAGATTCATGTTTATCCGGGTAAACTGTCTTACTGGCCTTTCTGTCCTCGGTTGATTGTTCCTTTGTTGGGTAGGTTCAGACTTCGAGATCATGACAACCCCTACCGCTGGATGGTGTTCGGTTCTATTCTGACTTCTGGGATTGTAGATAACATTGAACTCTTTCTTACCCATGAACGACTTTTTCACTGTACTTGAAGAGGTGTCTTTTTGGATCTTGCCACTTCAGATCCCAACTTCTACCCTTTCTCCAGTCAATATCAGCTCAATAAAACAAGCTGAGGAGCTACCAATCAAGTGATTGAAGAACGGACCAGACAGCGTACCAAGAAACATGTCCACCAACTCCCTATCAGACAAAGGGGGTTGGACTCTCCCTGCCAAATCTCTCCCCTTCTACGCATAGTCCTTAAAACCTTCGCTTGCACCCATAGACATACTCTGGAGTTGAGTACGGGTAGGAGCAAGGTCAGCGTTATATTGATACTGCTTATAAAAAGCAGCAACCAGATCTTCCCAGTTACAGACATTGATTCCCTCCAGCTGATAGAACCACTCAAGCTGAGTCCAGGACAAACTGTCTTGAAAGAAATGGACCCACAAATTCCTATCAACAGTGTCAAGCTGAATCTTCCTCACATAAGAATGGAGATGAAGCTTGGGACAAGAAACCCCATCATACTTTGCAAATACCGGAGCCTTGAACTTCGGTGGGATGACAACCTCAGATACCAAACCTAGCTCTTAAAAATCCATCCCTGGTACTCTTTGGATCTCCATTGCATTCAGACGATCCTCTAATTGTTTGTATCTATCTGTAGTGGGAGGATACTGTTCATCATTGTAATCAGATTCATCCTCAGAAACCCTTGGTCTAGGGTCTTCCTCCCTTGTCTCATCATCTTGGTTCTCCCCTTCTTTGGATTCAGAGGTTAGATCAACCATTTGCTTGAATGATCCCGTGAATCTTTTTCCCAGATTTAGGACACCAGCGGTCCTCTTCGCCTTCTTCTTTCTATCTTTCAGAATAAGGGCCATCAAATCTTCCTTCCCTTTAGCCAAAGCTACGAACATTTGCTGAAATTGGGCATTTTGTGCCTGGAGATCCTTGATACTTTATTCAGAAGTCATTATTGCTGAAATAAACAGCGAAGATGATGAGAAACCTATTATGAAACCTGTTTATGCAATGTTATGGATGATATGTGTATGCAATGATTTCAAGGATTCTTAAAGGCTCAAATTTGCTTAACCAAAAGAAACACACATTAATTGTATTAATAAGTTTGAATTGTTACAAAGAGTGCCCTTTTAGGCATACAATCAAACAAAGTAAAACTTAAAGCAAAAAGAAAATTAAGTTTCCCATGAGCGCATCCTCTTTGGTGCAATGTAGGCGTTTATATTCCTCTCTTCATGAAGTAGCCTAGTGAGTTCCAGGATTCTTCTCGCTAGTGTAGAATTGAGCTTCAAATGTATCCCGATCCTATTTAAGTTGGACCCAGGATTTTTGTAACTCCTCATGATTAGTTGGCATGTCAGGATGAAGAACAAGATAAGAAGTGTCTCCTTTAGCAACCGGTTCCATAATCATAGGTAGAATGGCGGGATAACGCATCACAAGACTTTGAGCACGGGGCTCGTACCCATTTGAGATACGGCTCAAGATGGATGTGTTTTACCCCAAAATTTTCCCTCTCATTTTATCAACATTTCTCATCACAAGGCTCTTTGAACTCAAGATCAAGCTAGGGTTTGCTCTGCTCAAGACATCTCCTTGCACTGTTGACCTAAATTAGGGTTTGAGTTTTCACAGGGATTTTTGGACTTTTAATGCCCAAAGTGACTTTCATACTTCATGTTGGACTTATAAGATTGCCTCTACCAAGTTTCAAGCCTTGAATCAAATTTTTACCCAGTCAATTGATCAGTTGACTTAGAAATCAGCTGTATTGGGGAAAAAGTCAACTGTGGCCAATTTACAATCAAACCTCATGATTTTTTACCCACATCAACATTATGAACTCATATGAACCATTTGATCAAGTTTGGAGCACAACTCCACAAGAAATTTGATCAGATCACCAGAAGGGCAAAATGGTCATTTTTAGGGTTTTGACTGCACAAGGGCAATTTCTGATTTTTGACCTAGCCAATGGAAAATTGGGTTCAAGCATGGATTCAAGGACTCAATGTAATCATCTTGAACTATTCACAAGGTTCAAAAGATCTCAATTGCATTGGATTGACAGATGAATTTCTGAGTCAACTGATCAAAATTTGACTGTACACTGAAAAGTAAAACTTTGACTTTTTGGTTAAAATCAAGTGCCAAAGGTCTTTTTTCATCAAGATGTGTCAAAAATTGAAACTTGTTCATCAAGAAACCCATTTTTGCAAATTAGGGTTTAAAGTTGAAAATTTTCATAACTTAGAATTTTTCTAAGTTATGAAATTTTCTTAATTTTTCCTAACTTTGCCCAACATTTTCACCATGATGCATTTGGATTCAAACAAAACTTCTAACATAAAAGTTGTATTCCTCCACAAAGTCTACAAATTTTATTCACAAAGTTTTCCCAAAAGAAGCTTGGATCTCAAGTTATGATTTTTGGAACAAGGGTCCCTAAAACTTTTAACTTAGTGAAATATTGTCGTAGTTTAGACAGGATTTTAACCTATCTTCATGGCCATTTTTCACATAGTTCCACTTGGAGTCTCAAATTGCATTTCAAAGATGGATTATAGAGCATGTTTCAAGATTTCCAAAATGTCCAAGAACTCTCCAAACTCATTTGTGGTTAGGGATAATCGAAGGCTTGAAGTTGGAAAAAACTCACTTTTCATCCATGGCAAATTCATGTTGATGCAAATTGCAATTTCAAGTCAGCATGCTTTGCACTAGATTACAGGCCTCTAAACCATTCCACACTCAATAATTTAATGCAAATCCATTGGTCTAAGGCATTGTTTTGGTCATTAGAACATTGCACACAAAATTAATCCCTAAGTAGAAAAAGCAACATTTCCATTTTTGCCAAATCTTGCTTTATGTCAAAACTGATTTCTTGAGCATTGGTCCATATCTTATGCAGCAAATCAAATCCACAAATTAGAGAGGCCAAGAGAAGAGGGTGCAAGCATATGGATAGCTTGTACAGGCCTGTTTCACTTCACTTCACACACTTTGCTTCATAACCAAGAAATTTGTCCAAAACACTAGAACTTGAACATCAGCCAAAACCAACTTGTGCAAGCATTTGAGACATCTTTATCACACCCCTTTGAGCCAGAAACACGACCCTTTGAGCCCTGAAACATCCCATAGCTCAAAATCACCTTCCATTGGCAAAACAGGGCAGCATCTGCAACTTGAGTTCTATCTCACTTTTTGCTCGTGCGTTTTGCCCCAAGTTGGTTCAAACGTCTTCCACATAACTCATCCAAGCTATCCCAAACCTTAAACACCAAATGTAACTCCATTTACATGGTTTTCCATTTTCATTTTGAGCTTGTGCAAGTTGAGTTCTGTAGGCTTGTTCAAGCATATTCAAGGCAAGCAGGGTATTGGAGAAGGTCAAGTGAAGTTCAAGCAAGCTCCCAGACATCTCAAGCCTTGTTGAAAAGCTCCACATTGCCATACACGAAGTCAGCTGAAACAGGTTTTTATCAACTTCCTATCTCTCTATTTAGGAACATTTAGACTTAGGTTTGTGAATAAGAAATGTAGTATTCATAGCCATGAAGCTGTACATATGCTCAGTTTTCATTTTTATTAAGCATGCTAAGAGAATTTGGTCCATGAACATACTGAAAAAATTAGGTTAGATTTTAGGGCCAGAGAAATTCTCTCTGGTCTTTGAGAGTTATGATTAGTTTTTTATATGGTTAGATTCGTCTTGAAAAGCTTTACAACTTTGATGTTATGTATTTTTACAATAGAGCTCGTATGCAGGATATTCGTGTTTGGTACAGGCGCGCGCGTTTTTGAAAGTCAGAGGTTGAAGATGAAGTGTGGTGGGCTGGGCTTGGTCCTGGCTCACTATTGACACCCCCCCTTTTACTTTTTGCACCCCCCTGGCCCATTTCTTCATACTTTTGTATTTTTCCATTTTATTTTCATTTCTGATTTTGTTTTCTTATTTTCTAAATATAAAAATATCCAAAAAATAATTTTATAATTTTTTACATTTATTTTACATTTTATTTTATTTCTTTCTAACATGAAAACAATTTAATTACTTTTATCTTATTTATTAAATACTTGAAAATAATATATAAATTATACTTTTATTTTTATTCTTTATTTTTATTCACACTGAAAATATTATTCTAAATATATTTTTATTTTTGTATATATTTTATTTTATTTTATCATATTTAATATAATTAATACATATATATATATATATATATATATATATATATATATATATATATATATATATATATATATATATATATATATATATATATATATATATATATATACATGTATTTGCCAAAAATACTTAACACAATTGCTATCATGGTCTATACGATGACCCACGCCTGTCCCATTTAAACATCCTAATACAAGGTTGTTTACCAAATGCAATGGTAAAACAACACTGTCAAAAGGGTTAAAAACATATAGGAAATATCTTTGAGTAAAATAGGGTAGATAACTCTTAGTTACTTGATCAAAAACTTGTAAAACATCCTTGCAATTTTCAAACACACTTCACCACACAATTTCAAAATATTTCCCAAAAACAAACTTTCAAACATTGAAATCTTTTCAAAAGACAATACACCTTTGTATACATTCAAACAAGAATCATTACAAAGGTTGCCACAATGATGGCCTCTTTTCAAAGCATCTTTCAAAACCACACACAAAGCACCATTTCAAACAATTGAAAAGCAAAAGCAAGTGATCTAAACAAGTAACTAAGAGCCCATGGATAACCATGGATGAAAAGGGTGCTTGCACCTTCCCTTTTCACAATCTACTCTCCGAACCCAAGAAAACATCTCAAAGGTCTTTCCTGTGCTTTTTGACCTTTCCTTAGGATAAAATAAAAAGTCGGTGGAGACTCTTGCTAAACCGAAACATTTGCGAACACAAATGCAAAACCTCAAGTCAGTTCTCCCACCGTATCACAGGATGAAATTCTTGTGCCCTAGTGTCTTGCTATCAACTCTATGTACCATGCCCCAAGCTCGCATGAACCTTTTACGATAACCCTGGGCATCATTCTCATAGTTTAAGGTGATTCCTTGGATAAGTGTATCATGAGGACCATCCCTTCTTGCATATCCAAACTGTCGCAGTGCCAAATAAGGATTGTAAGTTATTCCTCCCCTAATGCCTAAGAGAGGGACATTAGGGAATTCTCCACATCGATCAATGATGATAACATTCTCCGAGGATCGAGGACACCAATGAATACCTGAATGTGTAAGATTCATTAGCCTATGAGACCATCTCAAACCCTGTTCATTTTTCAAGACGGGTCGGGGTAGGTGCAAAATAAACCACCTAGCCAAAAGAGGAGTGCAACGCAGAAGGGTCCCTCTTTTCTTTATAGTGCGAGTATGCAGAGAATGTAGGATATCTCCAAGCATAGTAGGTACTAGATTGCGTGACAGGAAAACCTTAACCGCATTCACGTCTATGAGCTGGTCTGGATTAGGAAACAATACCAAACCATAGATGAGAAGTGCTAACACCTCTTAAAAGGCTTGTAAGTCCAGGGTATCCCAAAAATGATGAGCTTTGTTAAACAAGAACTTAGCCAAAAACCCCTTGACACCTCTTCTGGTTTGCCAATTTGCTACTACATCAAACCGTTGTAAGGACAAAGCTTTAGAAATATCTTCAGGTTTAAGGTCTCTTTCCATTCCATTGAAAGGTACCTTGTTAAGGATAGGCACCCCCAGTAACAGAGAAAACTCCTCCATAGTAGGCACTAACTGGTAATCCGAAAAAGTGAAGCAGTGATGTAGAGGGTCAAAGAACTGAAAGAGCACTTTTAACATTTCTTCATCAGGGTTTGAGGTGACCAAGCTAAGAAGTCGACCATGCCTTTTAGTGAAAGGAGAGCTTTCAGGAACCCTCGATACTAACTCCTTAAGTTGACGAGGTACCTTTACCAGACTGACTTGGATAGTGAACCTGCGGGCGAAGGCCATGTCCTACAAAACAAGACAAAAATAAGCCCTAAGGATCCTTGAAATGGTTAGTATGATATTCTATGTTATGATGTCATGATTATGCTCAGATATAGCAGATATAGAAAACACAAGCAAATCACACAGAGACCTTAGGTTTAAGGCTTGCATGGATTTTAAGGTAATACCCTCTTGAAGTTGGGCTAGTTCAACCTATCCTAAATATAGTAACCGGGTTCTAAGGGATCTCAATATCACCGATCTTTCCCCCAAATTTCGTTCCGATAGACAATTGACTCGCCACCAAACAAAACTCAAGAGTCAAACCTCATTGAGTATAGCATCGAGTATCAACCGACTTTGGGTTTACACCAAAGAGGACTATCTCACTATGTTCTAAAATCCAAGTTGGTCAATTAAGGTGCTAAGGTCAGTTGACGCTTTATGATACCACGCAACCGCCCCGTATTCTCCTTGATTACTCAAGGGCTACCGGTACACACCAAAGTATCGCATCAACGTAACTACTATTTCAACTGTGTCGGTATACCCCTCACAGCTCCCTCACATGTTATTGCTACTTAACTAAAAGGAATTCCCCGATCCGGGTTTAGGATCCAAACAACCCAAACAGATGCTCTTAAAAGTAAATCAAGCAAGAAAATCCAAAGAAGCAATTAAGAATGACCTAGATCCTAAGGTAAACCCCACTTTATTAATTATCCCCATCAGAGTCGCCAATTCAATGATACGGTGGCAGAACTGACAATTTTAGTTACTACTGGTTTTACGTTTTTTATTCGCAAATGTACGGTAAGCAAGAGTCGCCACCTTCTTTTATTTCATCCAACAAAGGAAAAGGGAAAAATAATAGAAAAAACCTTTTTCGAGATGTTTCTGAGTACCGGGGTAGATTATAGAAAGGGAATGTGTTAGCACCCTTTCTATCCATGGTTTTCCATGGGCTCTTAGGTACTTGCTCATTCTTAAATTGCTTTTGTGTGTTTGTGTGCTTTGAAAAAGTTTTGAAATTGCCTTAGTGCGGCGTTTTACTTTATGGTAACCCTTGTGTCAGACCTCAAGGGTGTGATAAAGTGTTTTTGAAAACTTTGTTTGAAAAGCTAGTTTGAAAGTGTAAGTGTGAAAAGTTGATTTGTTTTGAGCAAGTACTTAAGAGCTTCTACCTACTCGAAAAAAGACTGTTCGTTTTTCTTATTTCCTTTAGACAATGCTATCCTACTATTAAGGAGTAGGTAGCTCTATCATTGGAGTTTGAGGGACCATCGAAAGGGACGATTACGATCATTAAAGCAATGGTTAGGAAACCTTAGTATTTACCCTAGAGTCTTAAAGATCTTTCCGAGGCAACATTTAAATTGGTCATCTTTGATCTTTTGGGACTAGAGGGCAACCACTAAAACTCCCTATACTTCATGACCGTTTACCGAAGGCAACCGGAGTGGGGAAAACCCTAGGAGTAAACATGTGCAAGTGTTTGATTTCAATTTATTTAATCTTTGCACATTTAGGGTTTTCTACTATTTTAAATTATTGATCTTTCGCATATAATCCTATTATCAATCATCTAGAAGTTTATAATGTCAGAAAGTAAAAGTGCGAGAAGTTTAAACCTAGCTATTACAAGGCTTTGGGGAGGGGGATTACATAATCAAAAACTTGGGGAAAACAATAAATGAAAATAGTAATAAACCTAATTAACTATTACAAACTCGGAGCAATTACATTAATTGGAAAAATAAATAAATAAATGCGCACGAGAATAAATTAAACGAGGAATTAAAGTTAAATTCAAAGACATTTAATTAGTGAATAAAGAAAAAAATCTTTTTTTTTTTGGATTTTTTGAGAAATTAATTAATTTTGCAAATTAACCTAATTTCTAATTAATTTTAATTATGAAAAGGGAATTTAAATTATCCTAATTAACCTAATTAATTAATTAAATTAAATATTAAAAAAACCTAATTCTAATGTTTTTTTTGTGTTTTTATGATTTTAAGATTTAATAAAAAAAAGATTTTTAAAAAAATTAAAAAATAAAATAATAAAAAAGTTAAAGAAATTAAAACAAAATTTAAAATGGGCCTGATGTTGGAAGCAAATTGGGGGTGTGAATTGGAATTTTCCAGGCCCAAAATAGCTGGCCCATCTACTTTGCGCGTGATCTAATGGGGATCACCTTTGGAGGGTCCACCATTCTCTTTGCTTGTTGAACGTTTAGATCTGATCACGTGATAGATCTGATGGTTTAGATCAGGAGCGCGTGATGGATGCCTGGCTGTGAGATGCGCTGGATCTGAAACAAGAAATTCAGAAAATAGGAAAATGTCTGGAACTGAGATTGAACCCAGGTCCCTCCTTTCAAATTCCTTGTCCTTTTCCATCTGCGTTGTTAGTCATTCGTTTATAATAATCAAGCAAAAATAAAATAAGGGAAAAATAGATCTAGTGCTGAATTAACTTGACACGCAGGCATTGTGGGGCCCTGGTAATTCAAAGAACCAATCAGATGTGGAGAGAGGAATTTCATTATTGGATCTAGCCAATAGAACGCTTGGAAACAGCCACGCATGCTTGGACCACCGCCTGCAAAAGTCAAGCCATCGGCCACGGTGGTCCCGGTCACCTTCTCCGGTGACCCAAGAATTTGAAACCTGCGAAACACGCCATATCAAAGCATAAAAAAGACCCCACCCCCCTTAAAATTTCCTCAGGAATCCAATGGTGGTGTCCGTTTGCTCTAAAAGTCCCTGTATCACTAAAACCGAAGCTTGCTTCTCCCTAAGCCCTAACAATGGTAACTTACGATCCTGGCTTTATTCCTTGCACGAGACACGTTAGAAAATTCATAAGTTATGTAAATAGTATGGATATGCAATCAAAATGCATTTATGTTGAGGATTAAACAGGTTTTAAAAATCAAAATATTACCAATATGGGAGGATCGGGCTAGCGCGATTCAGAGTGGTTTGACCTTCAACGATGGACTGGTTCACCTCCTGGAATCCGCAGAAGGGTGATGGGATGATTAAATCTCACTGAGGAGGGTTGGATCGAGTGTCTGAGAGTTGCACTCTTCTTGACTTTTTTTGAAACTTTTTCTTTCTCTTTTTGAGGCCGGTTGCACACTTGTCCTCCTCTTCCAGGGTTGCAATACTTTGTTATATGTAGTAGAATTAATCTAGGTCATTAGAATTAGAAAGAATCCAAAGATGTTATGGTCATGAATTTTTTATTCAAATCTTTCCCCATTTGGATATTTCCTCTTGTTTTCAACCTTGCACATTTTTTCTTGGCTATAGACAACTTGCATGATCTATAATTCAATGCAAAACAAATCTCATTCCATTGATTTTATTTATTTTGATTTTATTTGATTTTATTTGAATTTTAAATAAATAAAATCAAAATAAATTAAATAAATAAGTGAATAAGGCATGGAGGGTCCCATAGGTCATGGACCATGCTAATACTGAGATTCAATCTTGACAATATGGGCCCATGTGGAAAAAATGCAATTTTGGGCATTGTTGACTTTGTGCAAATTTCTAAAGATGGCCAACTTTGACAATGCATATCTCTCTCAATTTTGACCCTAAGAGAGTGTTCTTTGACTTTTTAGAAAGCTTGGGGTGTCCCCTAAGAAAACTCTTTGGTTTCATCTCCATTGTATCTTCCATGTTCATGTAAGGATCTTTGACCCAAAAGGTGTTTTTGTTGACTTTTAAAAAGGACCTATAATGTCTGAATTTATATCTTTTCATGAGTGCATTTATTGAGCTTGAGGGCTGAAGATGAATTGTAGGGAATTAGATTCTCTTCAAAATGAGCTTTGGATGAGAAATTTATGATAAAGTATGAGAAAGTTACGCCTGGTCAAAGTTTGGCTGACTTTTCCTATAGAAACCCTAATTTAGCAACTTTTGAGTTTTGATGAATTAGGAGAATTCCTTGAGGAATCATGATCAACCCTTGATCAAATGATGGATATCTCTTCAAAATGTTGATGTTTACCAAAAATCTTGAAGTTTGAATGTATGTGGGTCACAGTTGACTTTTGACCTAGTACAGTTGATTTTCAGGCATTTGAGCAATTGATTGAGAAAACTTGTTGTGCTAGGCATGAAACTTGGCATGGATGATATTAAGGACATATTTTTGGGGTACAACACCTTGTATTCAACATCTTCAGAACTTGGAACATCATAAATAAAGCTTTAGAAGGCCTCCAAAGCTTCCTTGCACAAGTCACGATCATAAGCTCTTTTACTAACATTCCTTAGAACCATTGCATAAGACACATTCCTTAATCTTGACTTAACTTGTAACATACCAAAGGTATTCTTCTAGAGTGTTAAGTTTAGAACCTGATGATGTCACACACCTTCTTACCAGAGTCAGAACCTGTATAGCAAAAGCCATACACTAGACATAAACTGTTAGAGTATACAATTGTTCTCAAAGATAACATGTAAAGTTATCATCAAAACATAAGGTCATATGTAGAACTGATCTTGTTCTTACAATTTCCCCCTTTTTGGTGATGACAAAACCACGTGTTTTGATAGAAAAATTCATATAGGGTAATCACGATGGAACGCAAATTCAGTAAAGCTAACCGCCCCCCTGAATCTTTTAATACTCAAAATTCCATTAAAGTTTATTCAGAGTCTCCCCTAGAGCCCAAGACTCACAAAATGAATTTTGCAGTACACAAGGTAACATAGAGACTGAATACTTATCCATTGACGTCTCATTAGAGTCTGACTAGAAATACTTGGTCTTCATCTCAGAACATGGATTGCTATCAGAACACTATGAGGAAACAAAACACGTTTAGTCATTATCTTGATGACTTGCATCAAACATCAGAACTAATACAATGGTTCTTCCATAAACTAGAATTGTGCCACCAGAAGGTGCACAAAATCATGACATCATAAGGTTCAACATCTGAATCCTTTCCTGACTGACAATGTCTTTCAAACTTGTCTTCTGACCATCTCTTCTGAACATGTCTTAGACCATGTCTTTTGAACATGTCTTAGACCATATCTTCCAAACATGTCTTCGACCATGTCTTCCGAACATGTCTTAAACTATGTCTTAGACCATGTCTTCCGAACATGTCTTAGACCATGTATTCTGAACATATCTTAAACCATGTCTTGTAAACATGTCTTAGACCATGTCTTTCAAACATGTCTTCGACCATGTCTTCCAAAAATGTCTTAAAACCATATCATCTGACCTTGTCTGCTGTACCCCAAAATTTCCCCTCTTCATTTTAATTCTAATTGGATTATATTTCATTATCATATGCATACATACATGTCATCGGATCTATACTCATGGGATCAAGGCATTTTATTGGCATCAATCTATAAGACAAGTGTTTTCCAAGTTATCCAAGCAATTTCCAAGCAAGTCCTCGTCAAAGCTCTCATGTATTTTAATGCACTCTGAATTGTGGATGAATTGGGTGTTTCAGTGAATTTGAGGCAGTGTGAACTAGAAATAGCGTCTTTGCTGGTTTGAGCTTAGAAATTCACAACTTGACATCAGAGTACTCTTTCGAGATGATTCCTATGGCATTGTAACTGTCTCGGTATTTTCTTTATTTCATATGTTCATGTCGGAAGCCAATGTCTCCAAATAATTTGTTTTCTCTGAAGCGGTGTATGGACTTCATGATTGGTTATTTGTTCACTGAGTGTTTGGAAATTCGTAACTTTCACCGAATTTGGTATTTTTAGTGGATTCCTCAAGCATTGAGATTGTCTTGCTTCTCTTATCATTTCTCGTGTTCAGATCAAAAGCTAATTGTGTGAAGAAAATCTCCTGGAATTTTAATTCTTTGAAGACGGTATACTTAATTTATTTGCTGGTCCGTCATTGTGCGGGTAATCAAAAATTTGTATATTCTGATTGGAATATTTTTTTGGGGTAATTCTGGAGGCATTAAAGCCGTCTTAATGTCTTCTCCAACTCTCGTTTTCGGAGCGAAAGCTAATTCTTTGAGGAAGGCTTCCGAATACGTGATTCTTCTGGAAGTGATACAGTGAAAAATAATGAAAATACAGTGTTGAATCATAATTTTACGGACATTCAAAAATGTATAACTTTGATTATTGTGAATTAAGGTGAATTGTGATTATGTGATTTGCTTATATCTTGAATGTTATTCATGAAACTGAAAGAGATTTGAATTAGATAATTATTGTAGATCAAGTGTTTGATAAAATGCTTAGATGAAATTTTAAATTCAAGAATGGTGAAAGTTGTTGTGAGCTTGTGTTTCTTGAATTGGAAGCGAATTGTTGATGTTGATTTGTGATGAGAATTATAGAATTGATACAATAGTTGTGATGTGAATTCTTGATGTGAATTTTTTTGGATCAAATGTTTGATAAAATGCTTGAGTGAATTTCTTGAATTTAAGATTCATGTTGATTGTTGTGAATTGGTGGATCTTTGAATTGATGATGATTTGTGAACAATTCCTAAAATCTAAATTGGTTGAATTGCTTGAGGTTTTTGTGGATCTTGTTATTTCGGTTGCTAAGTGTGATGCGGTGGGAGAACTGACTTGAGGTTTTGCGTTTGTGTTCACAAATGCCGCAGTTAGCAAGAGTCGCCACAGACTTTTATTTTATCCAAAAGGAAAGGTAAAAAAGCACAGGAAAGACCTTTGAGATGTTTTCTTGAGTTCAGGGGGTAGATTATGAAAAGGGAAGGTATTAGCACCCTTTTCATCCATGGTTTTCCATGGGCTCTTAGTTACTTGTTTAGATCACTTGCTTTGCTTTTGAAATTGTTTGAAATTGTGCTTTGTGTGGTTTTGAAAGTATTTTGAAAAGAGGCCATCGTTTAGGCAATCTTTGTAATGATTCTCGTTCATAAGAATGTATACAAGGATGTTTGTCTTTTGAAAAATGTTTTAATGTTTTGAAATTTGTTTGGAAATGTTTTGAAATGTGTGTGTTTATACCTTTGACATTGTTGATTTACCATTGATTTTATAATCAACCCTATCTTTGGATGTTAAACGGGATGGGCGTGGGTCATCGTATGACCATTATAGCAATGTTGCCAAGTATCTTCAGCATTTTTAAGGGACCAAGATCATCTTTGTTTAGGCAACCTTTTGATAGCGTCATCGAGGGACTATGATCTTTTTGTTTTATTTTGTTTTATTTTGCCAAGATACCTAGCATGCATACCATGGCCATTTAAATTAGGCAACCAAGTGGGTGAAACCCTAGAGATGCTTGTGTGCAATGTGTTGTCATTTTACATGCATTTTTGTCTTGTATTAGGTCATGCTATTTGTTTGATTTTTGTCTTATCATACAAACCCTAATTTACTAAACATGTACATAATGCGATAAATTGCGTAAAGTAAATCTAAGCTATTACAACAATATTATGGGAGGGGGGATACAAGTTTTTGAATGAGGATATTTGCACAAAATAAAACCCTAATTCATTATTACAACCCAATTGAATTTATTGTACAATAAATAAATAAACAAGTATTTAAATATGCAATAATATGTATTTATGCAAAAATGTTTTGTAATTGTTTTATGTATGAGAAAAATAAATTATTTAAGTCCTAAAAATAAGAAAAAAATAATATTATTATTTTTTGAAAGGGAAAATCCTAATTTTTTGATTTAAAAGAAAATATGTTCTATATCATTTATTTTATTCATTTTTTGTTTAAGAAAAATAATAATAACATTATATGCCAATATTAAAAATTAAATATATGAAAAATAAATATTTAATATGTATAAAATGATAAAATAAAATATTTAAGTATTTTTTTATTATTTACAAGTTTATTTAAGAAAATAAAGTATATTATTACTAATAAACTATTTTTTATGCCAAAAATAATTAAAAAAATAAAATAAAATGCAAAAAATAAAGAAAATATTTTTCAAGATTTTTTCATGTTCAGAAAAATAAATAAAAACAATAAATATAAAAATGAAAAGAAAATATGAAAAATATAAAAAATAAACAAAGGGGGTGCAGATAGGAAACAAGGGGGTGTGAAAAGTAGAACAAACAGGCCCAAGGCGCGCCAGGCCCAGGACTTCATCCCTGTCCTCCAGCTTCTCCAAACGCGCGTGTTTTTTGCTTCAACCTGTAACTTGCTATTCTTTGCATAAAATTAAAAACTTGTAACATGAAAAATGTAACTCATGATCTCAACCTAATTTCTGACCTAAATTTTTCATGAACTTCAAGCTTCAAATTCTCACTACTCAGCTAATATAAATAACAACTATGCATATGTACAACTTTAGCAAGTTAAGGACTACATTTTTGTTTCACAAATCGTAACTTAAGGATGCCTAAATAAGGAGATAGAGATTTGGAAAATACCTTGTTCAGCTGAGTTTGGATATGGCAATGTAGGGACTTTGAGTGAGGCCTGAAGATCGTGTGAGCTTCCTTGAAGTTCCCTCAAGCTATTCCAATGCTCAGCTTGCCTTGAGGATGCTTGAAACTCCTTGTAGAAGTCAACCTGCAACCTTCAAAAATAGAAATGGTGATATCTGAAATAGGGCTTACAGAACCAGGACAAGGGCTTGGATAGTTTAGGTAGGATGTATGTAAGGTGTCTCAAGTGTTGAATCAAGAAATGCACGAGCCAATATTGAAATTGCTTTGATTTTGTAGAGGCTGTCCTGTTTTGGGCAGAAATGTGTTTTTTGTGTTTGGGAGTGTTTGAGATGCTATGAACTCGTGCTTAGGCTTGTAACAAGTTTCTGAAGATGTTTAGAATGATACAAAGTCTTCTCTTTATCAGATGGACAAGTTATCTTGACTTTTGCCAATTTGCTTGCTTTTGAAGAAAGTTGACATGACTTATGCCAAAGGCCTGTACAGGCTAGCTTGTGGACTGCAGAGGGTTGGTATACTTTGCCTGATGTTTGCGGATCTTGCTTGCAACAAAAGATCAGGTCCATGGCTCAAGAATTGTAAAGTTTGCAAAAGCATGCTTTATCAAAATGGTATTGTGAACTTTATGCCATTTATGGATTAATTCATTGTGCAATGCTTCAAAAGTGAAAACAAAGGCTTTAACCACTGATTTAGCATTAAATTATGGAGTGTAGAAGTGATTTAGGACCTGTAATGTAAGGTACAGGCATGCTAGGACAGATTTGCAACTTGGTGCATTGTGAAAATGGCTTGAATAAAAGTGACAAATTGCCATTTTCTCTTCTTCGATTCTCCCTAACCACAAATTATCTTGGAGAGTTCTTTGATATTTTAGAAAGCTTGCAACATGCTCTAAAATCCATCTTTGAAATGAAACTTGAGATACCTCTTGGAACTAGGTGAAAAGCTGCCATGAAGTTAGGTCAAAAACCTGCCTAAACTAGGGCAAAATTTCACTAAGTTATTTAGTTTATGGACCCCTATTCACAAAATCATAACTTGATATCTAAGCATCATTTGAGAAAACTTTGTGAAGAAAAGTTTTATATTTCATGGAGGACTACAACTTTCATGTTGGAAGTTTCCTTTGAATCCAATTGCATCATGGTGAAAAAGTTGTGGAAAGTTGGGAAAAAATAAGAAATTTTCCATACTTAGAAAAATTCTAAGTTATGAAAAATTTCAAATTAAAACCCTAATTTGAAATTTTAGGTTTCTTGGTCAACAAGTTTCACATTTGACATATCTTGATGAATTAAGACCCTTGGCACTTGATTTTGACCAAAAAGTCAAAGTTTGACTTTTCAGTATACAGTTGATTTTTGATCAGTTGACTGGAAAATTCATCTGTCAGTCCTATGCATTTGAGATATTTTTGAACTATGTGATTAGGTCAAGATGATGCTATTGAGTCCTTGAAATCATGCTTGAACCCAATTGGTCATTGGCTAGGTTAAAAATCAGAAATTGCCCTTTCTCAGTCAAAACCCTAATTTTGACCATTTTGCCCTTTTGATGATCTGATCAAATTTCTTGAGGATTTATAGTCCAAACTTGATCAAATGGTACATAGGAGCCTATAATGTTGTTTTGGATCAAAAATTATGAAGTTTGACTGTAAATTGGCCATGGTTGACTTTTTCCCCAATACAGCTGATTTTTACGTCAACTGTCCAATTGACTGGGCAAAAATGTGATTCAAGGCTTAAAACTTGGTATGAGCAATCTTAGGGGTCCAAGATGGTGTATGAAAGTCACATGAAGCATTGATGGTCCAAAAATCCTTGTGCAAACTCAAACCCTAATTTCAGGTCATCAGTGCAAGGTGATGTCTTGAGCTGAGCAAACCCTAATCTTGTCTTGAGTCCAAGAAGTCTTGTGAGAAAAATCTTGATAAATGAGAGGGAAAATTTTGGGGTACAACAGCTGCCCCTGTTCAATCTTCTTGAACCTAAAGAGTTAGATTGGCGAGCTCGCCATTCGTGACTCGAAGTTAAAAGATGATTGGACACTAGAGTGCCCGTAAATTTGCACTCGTCAAAGTGTAGTTGACGGAATGGGCTTAAAGATTCCATTTGGAGATGTGATAGAATCTTGCTGGAGATGGGCTTAAAGATGCCATCCAAGAATGTTTGCTGAGTTGTAAGTTGTAAGTCAAGAGAATGAGTATTCAGAATGGTGTCTGTGTCTGGGACGTATCTGTACTGTATTTGGGGACTGGATCTGAATGAGCAAAGGAATAGCATCCGTATCTGGAGCGTATCCAAGCTGTATCTGAATGTTGAATCTGAATGAGCAATAGAATAGCATCCATGTCTGGAGCGTCTTTGAGCTGTATCTGAACTTTGTATTTGAATAAGCAATAGAATAGCATCCGTGTCTGGAGCGTCTCTGAGTTGGGGAAAATTAGAATAAGTGACAGAATGGCAACCGTGTCTGGAGCATATCTGGACTACAGTCTGAAGTTTGAATTTGAATAAGTAATAGAATAACATCCGCGTCTGGAGCGTATCTAAACTGTATCTGAGATATGAGTCTGAATGAGCAACAAAATGACTTCCGTGTCTGGAGTGTATCCGTATTGTATCTGAATTGGTAAACTGAATAAGGGTCAGAATGGCATCCGTGTCAGGAGCGTATCTGAACTAGAATCTGAATAAGTGACATAATGACTTCCGTGTCTGGAGTGCATCTGAACTTGAAATTGATAGTTGAAATCTGAATAAGTATCAGGATGGCATCCGTATCTGGAGAATATCTGAACTTAAAATCTGAATGAATAGCAGAATGACTTATGTGTCTGGAGTGTATCTGTATTGTATCATGATTGTATACTGTTAATGGCAGCTTGTTAATCTTATCCTGAAAAGAGTAAAATGTTAGCTGAAACACAAAGTTATGTTGCATGAAATGTATGATGCAATATATGTGTTTTATCTATGTTTATGATATATGGATGTAATGTATGCGCATGTAAGCTGATTTGCTGTATTGTTGAGGAAAATAATATCCTTGACGGCTGGGGATAATAAAACCCTTGACTGCCGCCGGGGAAAATAAATCCTTGACTGCTGAGAGTAAGAAATCCTTGGTGACTGTTGGGAATAGAAAATCCTTGACAACTTCTATGGGGATATGAGGATCCTTCATGTCTCGAAGTTGGAGTATTGACAAAAATTCTGTTGTGAGAGTAATGCCAAACTGCTTAAGAAATCTGCTTGGAGAATCCAGAGAGCTTTGATGACTTCTACCGGGGGTTACTTAATGGGTATCCTTATTCTGCTGGGGAATAGGGGAAACTCTAATGATCTCTGCGGGGAATTAAGAATGAGAATCTTCATTATGTTGGGGAACAATGAAAACTTTGGTGACTTCACTGGGGAATTGAGAATGAGAATCTTCATTCAGTTGAGGAGTAAAAACTCTGTGGGGAAGAAGGCTTACTGCTGGAGAGTAAGTTCAGGAGTTTGGGTTGTCTTCCACTTTACTGGGGAGTTATCCTAGGTTGGGGAGAGACAAAGGTTAACTATTATCTGATTGATTTCTAGGCTTCAAGATAACTTGCTGGGGAAATTGGAGAAACTGGATGGTTTCCGCTGGGGATTGATAATTAGAAGTTTTGACTCGACTGAGGAAGAAGGTTTCAGCTCCGCTGTGGATCTGTAACTCAAAGTTTTGCTCCGCTGTGGATTGGGAGTTTGAAAACTTAACTCTGATAGGAATTAAGGGTTTGAAATTATAACTCTGCTGGGGATATGTATTTCAAGGTTTTAGCTCCGCTGGGGATCTAGATGATGTACTATAGGGATTGCTCCTGGAATAGTCTAAAGACGTTTTCCTACCCTTTCAGTCTGTCAGTAATTGTTCTTTTTCATCCTATTTATTTGTAAACAGTAATTATGTTCAAATGCATATGTTCATCAATGAATCATTGGACATTTTTGCAAATAAAAACACAAGTGTAAAAGAAAAAGGCAAATAGTTTTCTGTACTTTGAAAGAGGTATCTTTGTATTTACTTTGAATAAGTGTTTTGTACAAAGGAGACAGACATCCTAGTAAGAGGATGGTGTCATAAAAGTAAGAAAAATTTATATAAAGAAAAGATAGCTATATGTGTAAAAATCCCATGGGGTTCCCATTCTGCTATAGCCTTCGTATCTCCGAATATATTGTCCATTCGCTGCTTCGTCCGAAGATGATTGGATTGATCAGAAGCTCAAAGTTTGTCTGTGAAGATATTGTCCTTAAAGTGATCCAACGAGACATAGTCATACGCTTTAATTCCCTAACTTTTGCCTGGACTGCCCTTTCGGGTTTTCAGTCCACCGGGAAACCCTTTTTTGTCCAAGTCGCCCTTTCGGGTTTTCAACTTGTCGGGTGTACAGATTTTTTATATTTATCCCTAATTTTCTCCTGAACCGCCCTTTTGGGTTTTCGATTCACCGAGATGCCCTTTTTTGTCCTAGGTGTGCCAACCTAGCAGGTCTCTTATGCGTAGTATCTTTTGACTATGTCTGCGTTCGCAAGGTGCAGCAGGTCGTCGCCGTCCATGGTGGTTAAGATCATTGCCCCACCAGAAAAGATGTTCTTGATTACAAATGGTCCTTCGTAGGTAGGAGCCCATTTTCCCCTGGGATCATTTTGTGGCGAGATGATGCGCTTGATTACCAGATCCCTGACTTGATATACCTAGCGTCTGACTTTCTTGTTGAATGCCTTGATCATCCGTTTTTGATACGTCTGACCGTGGCAAACAACAGTAAGTCTCTTTTCATTAATCAAGTTAAGTTGATCAAGCCGGGTTTGGATCCAATCATCTTCACTCAAACCAGCATCATTCATGATTCTCAAGGAGGGAATCTGAACCTCGATAGGTAAAACAATTTCCATGCCATATACCAAGGAATAGGGTGTTGCCCCAGTTGATATGCGTGCCGTGGTACAGTACCCGTGAAGAGCAAACGGTAGCATATCATGCCAGTCCTTGTAGGTGACTGTCATCTTTTGTATGATCTTCTTGATATTTTGTTTGCAGCTTCAACAACACCATTCATCTTTGGCCGGTAGGGAGATGAATTGTGATGTTGAATCTTGAACTGCTCGCACAAAGCAGTGATCATAGTATTGTTAAGGTTTGTACCGTTATCAGTGATGATCCTTTCGGGGATACCGTACAGGCATATGAGATTCTGTTTGATGAAGCGGGCAATAACATTCTTAGTAACAGATGTGAAGGAAGCTGCTTCGACCCACTTGGTGAAGTAGTCAATGGCTACCAGGATGAAACGGTGTCCATGGGATGCTGTAGGCTTGATCTCTCCAATCATGTCGATTCCCCACATAGCGAAAGGCCAAGGAGCTGTTAGGACGTTTAGAGGAACTGGAGGCACGTGGACCTTGTCTGCATAGATTTGACATTTATGGCATGTTCAGGAGTGTTGATAGTAGTCAGCTTCCATGGTAGACCAATAATAGCCTGCCCGTAGAATCTTCATAGCCATCGTATGCCCGCTAGAGTGAGTGCCAAAGGTACCTTCATGCAGTTCAGCCATGATCTTTTCAGCTTCAATCTTGTCCACACAACGGAGCAGAATAGAATCATGATTGCGCTTGTACAGGATGCCATTACTCAAGAAGAACTTAGCCGAGAATCTCCTTAAGAACTTTTTGTCATTGACTGAAGCTCCTTCAGGATATTCTTGCGCCTCGAGATACCTTTTGACTTCATGAAACCACGTCTGGTCCACTACTTCTTCGGTGTTAATCTCGTGACAATGTGCAGGTTCGTCCATCCGTTCAATGGAGATTTGGGGAGCCTCGCTGTCCCATTTAAGTTTAAACATGGATGACATTGTAGCTAGTGCATCTACTAGCTGATTTTCTTCTCACAGGAAGTGCTCAAAGGTGATCTGCTCGAAATGTGGTAACAATGTCAAGACATGTTCTTTGTAAGGGATGAGGTTCAGATGTTTAGTATCCCACTCTTCTTTGATCGGACTGATGACCAAAGCTGAGTCCCCAAACACAATCAATGATTTGATTCCCAAGTCTATGGCAGCCTTGAGTCCAAAGATGCATGCTTCATACTCTGCCATGTTGTTCGTACAGTTGAAGCAAAGTCTGGCGGTGAAAGGAGTATGGCAACCTTCTAGGGAAATGATTACCGCGCCGATACCGTTGCCAAGTGCATTGGAGGCCCCGTCAAAGTACAGGGTTCATCGGGATCCTTGTTCAGGTCCGTCATATGGTCTGAAATCTTCAATGTTGTCCAATGTCATGATGTCTTCGTCAGGGAAGTCGAACCTCATGGATTGGTAATCTTCGACAGATTGATGAGCCAGATGGTCAGCTAGCACACTCCCCTTTATAGCTTTTTGGGTCGTGTACTGTATATCGTATTCTATTAGGATCATCTGCCATCTGGCTATCCTTCCGGACAAAGCAGACTTCTCAAAGATGTACTTGATCAGATCCATCTTAGATATCAGCAAAGTGGTATGAGTCAACATGTACTGCCTTAGCCGGCGAGCAGGCCATACCAAAGTGCAACAAGTTTTCTCGAGCAGTGAATATCTTGTTTCACAGTCGGTAAACTTTTTGCTAAGGTAATAAATGGCATGCTCTTTTCGGCCAGACTCGTCATGCTGCCCCAAGACGCACCCCATTGAATTCTCTAGGACAGTCAGATACATGATTAGCAGTCTTCCTTCGTCGGGTGGCATCAAGATAGGAGGTTATAGCAAATACTCCTTGATTTTATCAAAAGCAACTTGACAGTCATCATTCCATTTAACTACCTGATATTTCTTCAACAACTTGAAGATTGGTTCACAGGTAGATGTTAGGTGAGAAATGAACCTAGCAATGTAGTTTAGGCGTCCCAAGAAACCTCTGACCTCCTTCTCAGTGCGAGGAGCAGGCATTTCTTGTATAGCTTTGACTTTGGCAGGATCAACCTCGATGCCTTTGTTGCTGACAATGAACCCTAAGAGCTTACCGGACCGGACTCCGAATGTGCACTTGTTTGGGTTCAATCTGAGCTTGTACTCCTTCAACCTGACAAACAGCTTTTGCAAGTGATCAAGGTGTTCTTCTTCCGTTTGTGATCAGGCTATCATGTCATCTACATAGACCTCTATCTCATGATGTATCATATCATGAAACAAAGCTACCATGGCGCGTTGATAGGTTGCCCCGACATTCTTCAGTCCAAATGGCATCACTTTGTAGCAGAACGTACCCCACTGTGTAACAAAAGTAGTTTTCTCCATGTCCTCAGGTGCCATTTTAATCTGGTTATAGCTTGAGAATTCGTCCATGAAAGAAAATACTTTGTGCTGAGCTGTGTTGTCGACCAGGATGTCGATGTGCGGAAGTGGAAAGTCATCTTTAGGGCTGGCCCTGTTTAAGTCTCTATAATCCATGCACATTCTCACTTTGCCGTCCTTTTTAGGCACGGGCACAATGTTAGCAACCCATTAAGGATAGGAAGTAACAACCAGAAAGCCATCATTGAACTGCTTCATAACTTCTGCTTTGATATTCTCTGACATGTCAGGTCTCATGCGGCGGACCTTTTGTTTCACTGGTGGAAAGTCTTCTCTTGTGGGGAGACGGTGTACCACAATGTATGTATCAAGTCCCGGCATGTCTTTGTATGACCAGGCGAAGATCTCAACATAATCATGTAGTAGCTGAATTAGGCGCTCTTTGACACTCAACTCTAGATTGGCACCTATCTTGATTTCCTTTCTGTCTTCCTCAGTTCCCAAGTTGATTGTATCCAACTTCTCTTCATGAGGCTGAATTGCTCTTTCCTCTTGCTATAGAAGTCTGGCCAATTCCCCTGGCACCTCACAATCTTCCTCACCTTCGTATTCGGCATGGTAGATCAGATCTTCAGAGTCACTGAAGGCTATAGCAGTATCGTTACCCATGGGTTCCAGAATGGAAGGGTACCTGCATTTGTGAGTGTGGGTGTGTGTAAGGGCATAGCCATCTTAAAACAACAAAATGTAAAATAAAGACAATGAGCACAAAAGGTTTATATATGAAAAGCGTCCATGATTCATTAAAATGACATATGAAATGAAATAAGAACTCTTACAAATGGACCTATGTGCCTCGGGTAAGACACAAGGTTGAAAAGTACAAATTGTTTGTGAATTATTACAGTCCAATAGAAATGGAAAAGATAAATTATTGCGGTATGAAAGTAATCGGAACAAAGTCTTTTGCTTCCCATTTGCACAGTCCTCCGCCAACAGTAGGAAAAATCCAGTCTTCCAAGCTGCCCTCTTCTTCAGTGTCCTCTAGTGTATTAACCCCTTGATGGCTGATCTTCACAGGTGGCCCTCCGGCACGGGAGCGGCGCACGGCCTTCTGATCAGTTGAAGTAAATCCCAATCCGAATTTGTCTGATTTGAAAGGAAAGTCTGGAAGCTGCCCCCAGATTGTGCTTCCGCCTTCTTCCACCACTGCCCTAGCATCCTTGAGAGATGACATCCGAGGTGGAGGTCTTGTAATTGTGGGTATAGAGGACATTGTCTTGGTCGCTTCTATCTCCTGAGCTACCTTTTCAAAATGCTGGAAAGGAGTTTCAATGAATTCTCCATCCAATTCTACATAACGGAAAGAATTCAGATGACTGATTATGTATTCCTCTTCGCCATGAACAATTATGATTTTCCCCTGGACATGGTACTTGAGCATTTGATGCAGAGTAGAAGTGACAGCTCCAGCATGGTGGATCCAATGTCTTCCCAACAGGCAAGAATAGGAAGGACGGATGTCCATCACGTAGAATGTTGAATTGAACGTTTGGGTACCCACCTTGATCGGGATGTCCACCTCTCCATGGACCATCCTCTTAGAACTATCAAAGGCTCTGACAATTATGTTACTGGGTTTCAGGGTTAAGCCTTCACAATTCAGTCTATCCAAGGCTTTCTTCGGCAATACGTTTAAAGACGAACCAATGTCTACCAGTACGTGTGCTAGGGTTGTCCCTCTTCATTCCACCGAGACATGCAAAGCATCATTATGTTTTCTCCCTTTTGAAGTTAAATCTGCATCGTAGAATCCTAGACCATTGTCAGCTGTTAAACTAGCCACACATTCCTGGAACTGATCAGCGGAGGTTTCTTGCGGCACGTGGGCCGTCTTCAAAAACTTGACCAAAGCTTTAGCATGTGCCTCAGAGCACAGCAACAGGGCTAACATAGATATTTTAGAGGGGGTCTGCCCCAGTTGTTCAACAACATCATAATCACTTTTCTTAATGATCCTCAGAATTTCTTCCATCTCTTCCTGGGATGTTTCAGGAATGACTAGTGATTGAGCCTTCGTCAAGACAAGCTCCTCTTGTACATTATTTCCTTTTTTCTCAGCAGCGGAAATAGGGATGGGAATTGTATTGTTGTTGTTGGCGGGTACACTTGCAGGTACAGTTACTGGTATAGGTGTAATCTTCGGAATGGCTGCGGGTCCAAAGACTGCTGTTGGAGGAGAAATCTTTGGAGAAAAGATTCTCCTACTACGAGTAATTTTGCTTGTTCTGGCATGTTACTGATGTCGGGATTATCCTCCTCAGAGCTTTCTTCTTCAATGGTCTGTTCAATCTGTTTGACACCATGGTAGTAGATTTCTCCACCATAGTTCCATGGTACCATTTTATCGGTTTTGTAAGGGGTTGGCCCGGGCATTGTTATCTTCAACGGAGTAGTCACTGGAGCGGATGTAATCCTAACGGGTTTTTTAGGAACCCTGGAAGGATTGGCGTATATGGTTATTATTGAAACTCCTGGAACTGGAATGGGTGAGACAAGAGCTTTCTCAAACAAAATTTCCTTGTTATCAATAAATTGTTGGATTCCTTTCTTCAATAGAGGACAGTTAAATGGGGAGGACAGGCAAGTATGGCAATCTTGGTTACAACCTAGGAAGACGCCAGCCTTCAACAAATTCAACTTGATGGTTAGGAGAGGAGTTGACAGTTCATCCACAGTAGAAATAAACAGATCTTCTTCCACAACATTGGCATTATGTCCATGCCTCGGCATTGGGGTGGAGATAACATTCGGTTTTTCAGGAGCTTCAAATTCAACTTCCTTTGCGTCAATCAGATCTTGAATCTTGTTCTTCAGGGCCCAACAGTTGTTGGTGTCGTGCCCTGGACTTTCTGAATGGTACGCGCATCTGGCGTTGGGATGGTAGTGCGAAGAAGCAGTGTTAGGATTTTTAGGGGCCTCTTTCAGCATGGCCAGGTTCAACTTCAAGAGATAGGGTAAGACTTGAGCAGGAGTCATGTTTATCTTGGTGAATTGCCTTACAGGATTTTCCACCCTTTGCTGGTTATTTCTCGGCTGATCATTTCTCGGCTGGTTGTTTCTCGGTTGGTCTGATGCAGACTTTTGAATCATAATGGCCCCCACTGTTGGTCGTCTTTAAATTCTTCCCTGATTCCTCTGGGCATAGACAGCAGACACTTCCTTCTTTCCAGTGAAGGGCTTTTTTACAGTTGCAGAGGTAGACGCATCTTTCTGGATTTTCCCGCTTCTAATACCGGCTTCCACCCTCTCGCCAGTTAGAATCAACTCAGTGAAACCTGCAGAGGAGCTTCCAATTAAGTGATTAAAGAAAGGACCTGACAGAGTCCCCAAGAACATGTCCACTAGCTCTCTTTCAGATAAAGGTGGTTGTACCCTTCAGGCTAAATCCCTCCATTTTTGGGTGTAGTCTTTGAAGCCCTCATTAGTAGCCATAGCCATACTCTGTAGCTGAGTACGGGTTGGCGCCAAGTCGGTGTTGTATTGATACTGTTTATAGAAGGTGGCTGCCAAATCCTCCCAATTATGGACATCAAACCTCTCCAACTGGTAGAACCAATCAAGTTGTGTTCCTGACAAACTGTCCTGGAAAAGTAGACCCACAGGTCTTTGTCAGAAGAATGTGGTTGAATTTTCCTGACATAAGATCTGAGGTGCATCTTTGGGCAAGACACCCCATCATACTTAGCAAACAGTGGCACTTTAAATTAGGGATTACAATTCCAGAAACCAACCCTAACTCCTCAAAATCCAGCCCCGGTACTCTTTGCACTTCCATAGCAGCTGGACGTTCTTCCAGGTTTTTGTATTTGTCATCGGCCGGAGGGTACTGTTGTTCAGAATAGTCCTCATCTTCCTCTTCTTCTGCTTCAGAATCAGATGGCACTGCAGTTCCTTTTCCTTTTCCTTCACCCTCTTCAGATGTTGATGGGAATTCCAAAGTCCGTCTAGCTTGCCCTTCAAACCTTCTGCCCATGACAACCACACCGGCTCGCTTCTTCTTCTTTTTCTCTTTCTCTTTCTCTAGTAGAGTCTTGAGCTCCTCCTGCCCCTTGGCCAAGGTCAAGAGTAGCTGTTGAAATTGTGAATTCTGAGCTTGTAAGTCTTTGACCGTTTGTTCTAGATCCATCTTGCTGAAATAAACAGCAGAGAGATGAGGAAACTTGGTGTGAAGACCTGTTTATGCATATGATGAATGATATGTATTCATGTAATGCTTTCGAGGATTCAGAAATTCAAATTTGTTTTAAACAAAAAATAAAACACACGTCATATTAATAAGAGATTTTGTTAGTACATCAATGCCCTTTGGGCAAAATAATACAAAATTCTAAGGTAAAAAGACGTTGTGCATCCTCTTTGGTGCAATGTAGGTGTTTAGAGTCTGCTCTTCATGAAGTAGCCGAGTGAGTTCCAAAACCTTCTTCTCGCTTGCATAGAATTGGGCTTCGAAAGTATCACGCTCTCCCTTGAGCTGTATCCAACTCCTTTGTAGATCTTCTAGTGATGTTGGCATGTTAGGATGTAGGAGGGTGTATGGAACCTCTCCTTCCATAAAAGGCTCTATAATCACTGGGAGAATGGAGGGGTAAGGCATCATAAGACTTTGGGCGTGGGTTCGTACCCACTTGAGGTAAGGCTCAAGAGGGATGGAATTCTTGTGTCCCAAGGTCTTACTGTCTACCTTGTTTGGCATCCTCCAAGCTCGGATGAACCTTTGTCGGAGTCCTTGATTGTCGTTGTCGAAGTCGAAAACCAAACCTTGAACCAGCATATCATGTGGGCCATCCCTTCGGGCATAACCAAACCGTCTCAGAGCCAAGAAGGGGTTGTAGGTGATGCCTCCCCTAATGCCAAGTAGAGGGACATTAGGAAATTCCCCACAACAGTCAATGATGATGACATTCTCTTTGGATCGAGAACACCAATGAATATCTAAATGGTTAAGTGTCATTAACCGTTGTGACCACCTCAAGCCTTGCTCATTCATCAAGACTGACTGGGGAAGATGAGAAATAAACCATCTTACCAGGAGAGGAGTGCAACACATCAAAACACCTATTTTCCTCATTGTACGAGTGTGAAAAGAGTGGAGGATATCCCCAAGCAATGTAGGCACCGGGTTGCGAGTCATGAAAATTTTGACATCACTCACATCTATGAGTTGGTCAGGGTTAGGGAACAAGACCATACCATAGATGAGAAGAGCTACAATCTCCTCAAAAGCTTGCAAGTCTAGAGAATTCCAACAGCTTTAGGCCTTCTCAAACAGAAACTTTGACAAGAAGCCTTTGACACCACTTCTATTTTCCCAATATGTTATGACATCAGAGGAGTGCAAGTGTAAGGCTTGAGAAATATCTTCTGGCTTTGGATCTCTTTCCGTACCATTGAAGGGTAGTTGATTGAGAATAGGAATCCTCAAGAGTTGAGAAAATTCCTCCAAAGTGGGCACAAGTTGGTAGTCAGGAAATGTGAAGCAATGATGTAAAGGGTCAAAGAACTGGAAGAGAACTTTCAGCATATCCTCCTCAGTGTTGGCAGTGACTAAGTTGAGTAGACGACCATGTCTCTCGGTGAATGGAGAATTCTCAGGAATCCTTGAAGCTAGCTCCTTGAGTTGTGGAGGAATTCTTACAAGGTTGATTTGGATAGTTTTCCTGCGAAGTGATTCCATAACCTACAAAACAAGAACAAAGATGAATCTCCAAAATCCTTGAAATGGTTAGTGGATACATATGATGCTTCATGATGTCCATGATGTCATGCACAAGTATATATGTACAAACAAGTCACACAAGTTCCTAGTTTAGGCTTGCATGGGGTTTCATAGGTAAGTACCCTCTTGAAGTTTAGTTGGCTCAACCTGTCCTAGAAATAGTAACAGGGTTCTAAGGAGCTCAATATCACTGGATTATTTCCTTGTTCATTATTTCAATTCAGCCTCTTTACTGGAGATCGAAATATTCCAAGGAACCAACTCTCAATGAGTGTAGTATCGAGTATCTACCGACTTCGGACTGCACCAAAGCCGGTCATCTCACTACATCCTAAAAGGCCAAGTTGGTCAAGTAAAGGTTCTAAAAGTCCATTAGTGCTTCATGACATCACTCAGCGGCCCCATATTCTCTTTGATTGACTCAAAGGCTACCGATACCCACAAATATGTCGCACTAATATAGCTATTTCTTAGACCATGTCGGTATACCCCGCACAGTTTCCACAACGTATTGCTATTTAACTATGAATGTTTCCCAAATCTGGGTAGAGGATTAAAACCCAAACAATAGAACCAAAGTGTAAAGCATACAAGTCAAACAAGATAAGCATGTAAAGTTGATCTAAAACCCTAAGGTAACCCCACTTTTATATTGATCCCCAGCAGAGTCGCCAGTTCTGTGATGCGGTGGGAGAACTGACTTGAGTTTTGCGTTTGTGTTTGCAAATGTCGTGGTTAGCAAGAGTCGCCACCGACTTTTATTTTATCCAAAAGGAAAGGTAAAAAAGCACAGGAAAGACCTTTGAGATGTTTTCTTGAGTTCGGGGGGTAGATTATGAAAAGGGAAGGTATTATCACCCTTTTCATGCATGGTTTTCCACGGGCTCTTAGTTATTTGCTAGATCACTTGCTTTGCTTTTGCAATTGTTTGAAATGGTGCTTTGTGTGGTTTTGAAAGTATTTTGAAAAGAGGCCATCATTTAGGCAATCTTTGTAATGATTCTCGTTCATAAGAATGTATACAAAGATGTTTGTCTTTTGAAAAATGTTTCAATGTTTTGAAAGTTGTTTGGAAATGTTTTGAAATGTGTGAGTTTGTTTGAAAATAGCAAGGATTGTTTGCAAATTGATCAAGTAACTATAAGCATTTTACCTACTCAAAAGTCTTTCTTGTACATTTTTATTCCTTTGACATTGTTGATTTACCATTGATTTGGTAATCAACCCTATCTTTGGATGTTAAATGGGACGGGCGTGGGTCATCGTATGACCATGATAGCAATGTTTCCAAGTTTCTTCAGCATTTTTAAGGGACCAAGATCATCTTTGTTTAGGCAACCTTTTGATAGTGTCATCGAGGGACTATGATCTTTTTGTTTTATTTTGCCAAGATACATAGCATGCATACCATGGCCATTTAAATTAGGCAACCAAGTGGGTGAAACCCTAGAGGTGCTTGTGTGCAATGTGTTGTCATTTTACATGCATTTTTGTCTTGTATTAGGTCATGCTATTTTTTTATTTATTTTTGTCTTATCATACAAACCCTAATTTACTAAACATGTACATAATGCGATAAATTGCGTAAAGTAAATCTAAGCTATTACAACAATATTATGGGAGGGGGGATACAAGTTTTTGAATGGGGATATTTGCACAAAATAAAACCCTAATTCATTATTACAACCCAATTGAATTTATTGTACAATAAATAAATAAACAAGTATTTAAATATGCAATAATATGTATTTATACAAAAATGTTTTGTAATTGTTTTATGTATGAGAAAAATAAATTATTTAAGTCCTAAAAATAAGAAAAAAATAATATTATTATTTTTTGAAAGGGAAAACCCTAATTTTTTGATTTAAAAGAAAATATGTTCTATATCATTTATTTTATTCATTTTTTGTTTAATAAAAATAATAATAATATTATATACCAATATTAAAAATTAAATATATGAAAAATAAATATTTAATATGTATAAAATAATAAAATAAAATATTTAAGTATTTTTTATTATTTACAAGTTTATTTAAGAAAATAAAGTATATTATTACTAATAAACTATTTTTTATGCAAAAAATAATAAACAAATAAAAATGCAAAAAATAAAGAAAATATTTTTCAACATTTTTTCATGTTCAGAAAAATAAATAAAAACAATAAATATAAAAATGAAAAGAAAATATGAAAAATATAAAAAATAAACAAAGGGGGTGCATATAGGAAACAAGGGGGTGTGAAAAGTAGAACAAACAGGCCCAAGGCGCGCCAGGCCCAGGACTTCATCCCTGTCCTCCAGCTTCTCCAAACGCGCGTGTTTTTTGCTTCAACCTGTAACTTGCTATTCTTTGCATAAAATCAAAAACTTGTAACATGAAAAATGTAACTCATGATCTCACGATTCCAGTGATATAAAGTTTGTGACGTAACTCTAAAAGACCAGGGAGAATTTCAGTGGCCCTAATTTCTGACCTAAATTTTTCATGAACTTCAAGCTTCAAATTCTCACTACTCAGCTAATATAAATAACAACTATGCATATGTACAACTTTAGCAAGTCAAGAAATACATTTTTGTTTCACAAATCGTGACTTAAGGATGCCTAAATAAGGAGAAAGAGATTTGGAAAATACCTTGTTCAGATGAGTTTGGATATGGCAATGTAGGGACTTTGAGTGAGGTCTGAAGATCGTGTGAGCTTCCTTGAAGTTCCCTCAAGCTATTCCAATGCTCAGCTTGCCTTGAGGATGCTTGAAACTCCTTGTAGAAGTCAACCTGCAACCTTCAAAAATAGAAATGGTGATGTCTGAAATAGGGCTTACAGAACTAGGACAAAGGCTTGGATAGTTTAGGTAGGATGTATGTAAGGTGTCTCAAGTGTTGAATCAAGAAACGCACGAGCCAATATTGAAATGGCTTTGATTTTGCAGAGGCTGCCCTGTTTTGGGCAGAAATGTGTTTTTTGTGTTTGGGAGTCTTTGAGATGCTATGAACTCGTTCTTAGGCTTGTAACAAGTTTCTGAAGATGTTTAGAATGATACAAAGTCTTCTCTTTATCAGATGGACAAGTTATCTTGACTTTTGCCAATTTGCTTGCTTTTGAAGAAAGTTGACATGACTTATGCCAAAGGCTTGTACAGGCTAGCTTGTGGACTGCAGAGGGTTGATATACTTTGCCTGATGTTTATGGATCTTGCTTGCAACAAAATATCAGGTCCATGGTTCAAGAATTGTAAAGTTTGCAAAAGCATGCTTTATCAAAATGGTATTGTGAACTTTATGCCATTTATGGATTAATTCATTATGCAATGCTTCAAAAGTGAAAACAAAGGCTTTAACCACTGAGTTAGTATTAAATTATGGAGTATAGAAGTGATTTAGGACCTGTAATGCAAGGTACAAGCATGCTAGGACAGATTTGCAACTTGGTGCATTGTGAAAATGGCTTGAATAAAAGTGACAAATTGCCATTTTCTCTTCTTCGATTCTCCCTAACCACAAATGATCTTGGAGAGTTCTTGGAAATTTTGGAAAGCTTGCAACATTCTATACAATCCATATTTGAAATGAAACTTGAGATACCTCTTGGAACTAGGTGAAAAGTTGCCATGAAGTTAGGTCAAAAACCTGCCTAAACTAGGGCAAAATTTCACTAAGTTATTTAGTTTATGGACCCTTATTCACAAAATCATAATTTGAGATCCAAGCATCATTTGGGAAAAATTTGTGAATCAAAGTTGTATATTTCATGGAGTAGTACAAATTTCATGTTGGAAGTTTCCTTTGAATCCAATTGCATCACGGTGAAAAAGTTGTGGAAAGTTGGGAAAAAATAAGAAATTTTCCATACTTAGAAAAATTCTAAGTTATGAAAATTTTCAAATTAAAACCCTAATTTTAAATTTTAGGTTTCTTGGTCAACAAGTTTCACATTTGACATATCTTGATGAATTAAGACCCTTGGCACTTGATTTTGACCAAAAAGTCAAAGTTTGACTTTTCAGTATACAGTTGATTTTTGATCAATTGACTGGAAAATTCATTTGTCAGTCCTATGCATTTGAGATCTTTTTGAACTATGTGATTAGTTCAAGATGATTCTATTGAGTCCTTGAAATCATGCTTGAACCAAATTGGTCATTGGCTAGGTTAAAAATCAGAAATTGCCCTTTCTCAGTCAAAACCCTAATTTTGACCATTTTGCCCTTTTGATGATCTGATCAAATTTCTTGAGGAGTTGTAGTCCAAATTTGATAAAATGGTACATAGGAGCCTATAATGTTGTTTTGGATCAAAAATTATGAAGTTTGACTGTAAATTGGCCATGGTTGACTTTTCCCCCAATATAGTTGATTTTTAGGTCAACTGTCCAATTGACTGGGCAAAAATGTGATTCAAGGCTTGAAACTTGGTATGAGCAATCTTAGGGGTCCAATATGGTGTATGAAAGTCACATTAAGCATTGATGGTCCAAAAATCCTTGTGCAAACTCAAACCTTAATTTTAGGTCATCAGTGCAAGGTGATGTCTTGAGCTGAGCAAACCCTAATCTTGTCTTGAGTCCAAGAAGTCTTGTGAGAAAAATCTTGATAAATGAGAGGGAAAATTTTGGGGTACAACACTAAGTGTGTTGAATTTTGTGTTGATGCATAAATTTGGATTGTTGACCTTCATGTAGAGCCTAATGTGATTGCAGGTGAAATCATGAATTAACATAATTGTGTTTTCGAACCAGATGCTTCGTTGTTGTTTTTTTCGATACTAAAAATTGGTTCATATTGAATTATGTCAATTTTTGAATTATGTGGATGTTGTGATTTCAGACTGCAATTGTTGAATTGAATTTTATTTCAGTATTGAATTTGTGTTTCCAGACAGTTTTTGTTAATTTGACGTGTCTATTGAAACTCATGTTATATTGCTAGCTTGTGCCAATTCAGGAATTGATGTGATTAAGGCTTGAGGCAAAACATTGACTCACATCTTTTTTGACATTGAAACATTGATTTGAAGCCAATTACATCAATTCTTGAATTATGTTTTATGCTTGGAATAAATGCTTGTTAATGTGGATTTTTAGTGAGAATTCTTGAATTGCAACATGTGCACATTTTTATGGTGATGTAGCTTGGACTGGTAAGTGATTTTGGTGCCATCCGTGTGGTTTGTTATCCAATTTCGGACTGATATTTTCATGTATAAAGTTGTTGTCATGTATCATAAAATGCTCTAAAAGTCATATTTTGGCTTAGAATTAATTCAAGCTAGATACATTTTTGAATCTGTTGACGCGTTTGCAAGCAACCATGCGATTTTCATCGAATTTTGAGCCAACTTTTTCTATTGTTTTGTTGCTGCCTGTGCATAGAAGTCCTACTTCTGGTTTGAATTAATCTGAACCGTTTGCATTTTTGAGTCCGTTGGTCCATTTGTAGGTTACCATGTGATTTTGGTTCGATTATGTTCTGATTTTTCCGCACGCCTATTTTCTAATTTTTGTGTTATTTGACTATGTTTGATATGTGCTTTATGTGTGGACTTGCACTTGATACATGTTCATGTTTGCTTGGTTGATTGCATGCTATTGCATTTATTTTTGCTTGTTTCATATTGATTTTGTTTGTATTTTTCATTTTAGCATAACAGTTACTGTTTTTCATGATATCTTCTGTTTTCAAGTCATGTAGCTAGTTTCCAACTTCTGGTTGTATTTTCTTGTTATTATTAACGTGTTTTTTAGTTTGTGCAAGGAATTACCAAAGAGTTTCCGATGATTCTATTTGCTTTGTGTTCTACTTTATTTGTGGGACACGAATTCATTTCTCGATTTGTTTCGTGTTTCACTTTATTTGTGAGACACAAATGCATTTTCGATGCGATCTTGCGTTGTCCTCGCGCTATGAGGCGCATATGATTGTTATTTCTGTTTGAATTTCATTTCTTTACATGATACTTGCTTATGTGATCGTGTCTGAACACATCACTTATGATTCATGTCACATTATGATGCTTTGATGCTTCGACACATATTCTGACTTTGTTTATTGTTGATGATAGCTCATTCGAGAATCTCTAGGTTTCTTGTTGCTGTCAGTTTAGTGACACACTTTTATTCATTTGGTAGTCTGATTTATTACCTTTATCTCTCGCACTTTTTATCACATTTTACAGTTTACTGATGCCATGAGAAGTAGGATAAAGATGTATGACGGGGACTTCCGTTGTTGATCATATCAAGAACCCCTCTGGTTTATTTAAAGACTTGTTTAAGGAAATTCCACACTTGTTTTCTAATTATGTTTGTGGTTTGTTTAAATACCTACCTCGAAGTATGTGTTTTTTGTGTGCTTACATTTGTGCCTAAAGACCTCAAAAATAGGTGCTCATTCCCATTCCCCTTGATAAGTCCTCAAATAAGGCGAGCGGAAAAGGGTTTGTAATCAACCCCCGCACATTCTAGTTTGTGTCATCCTTAGCGCGTGACGCACCCCGATGCTTTGAAATGTGCTTCTCTTGTTATCGAGTCGATCAGATGGAAAAGGGATTTGTAATAGATTCCCCGCACTTTGTCTTGAGCTCACGTTGGTCGATGTTGATGCTCCATATTTATCATTTTCCCCTTACTCTTCTTGTATGGTAATATGATACCATGGTATAGACGCATATATTCCCAAAGATAGCTTGTTTGCCTTGTTTGATATGACACATTGGCTAAATCTCCCCCTTATCTCCTGCCTTGATTCATGATATCTTGGTTAGGCATTTTGGCTTGAGTTAGCGTGTACTACTCATGACATGTGTGTGCTCTCTTGAGCTTGTTGATTACTTGTTTTCTTTTCATCTTTGTATATGCCATGTTCCCTTAGGTTTTGAACCTTTGTATGCTCCCCTAGGATCGCTCGATTAGGGTAGCTTTCGAGCTAGACATTAGGATAGGTATCCATGCATTCCAACGTAGGTAGAGATTTCCCCTTTTCATCCTCGACCATAGGGCCATCATTATATGATAACATTATGGATTATAGATAGGTTAGTCTTCTTTAGTTGTTTTTCTTTCTTTTTGCATCCTTAAGACTAAAACCTTTTCTTGGCAAATGCATAAAACATCTAACAACTATCAAATCCTCTTTAATGGTAAAAAACACCAACCAACTCAAACCTTTTTTCCACCTTCGGGCTTTGCATCAAAACTAATCGACTTTTTAAAAGAACATGTTAACTCACTTCTGTGCTGACTCATGAATCTCCAAAGGTCGGGTTGCGGAAGAAGATGAAATTAATATTGTTCATTAAAAAACACACAACAAACTGAAACATGTGAGCCAAACTATGGCACTCTGATTCCTTAAAAGGGATACATAGGCGTCTGGTCACGGGGCTCAGCCGAGCGAAACTTTGTAAATATGTCATTTTTTTCCCCGTGTTTTCTTTTGCATACATTCCCTCTTTGCATTTTCTTTTTAGATCTTAAGCTTTAGATTTGAATACACCCAGTTATTAGAACAACATGAGTGGATACCATAGGATACTACGAGCGTGTGGGGTTCTAATACCTTCCCATCATGTAACAGACTCCCTTACCTGATCTCTCGGTCGTTTGATCGTGATTTCACCTTTCTCAAGTTTACTCGATGTTTACCTTTCCCTTCATGTGGGATAAACAATGTTTGATGGCGACTTCATTGATTTCATCTCTATGATTTGTTCAGACGGTTATTTCAATGTCTTCAGAAGGTTCACAACCTCAGAAACATCTTGGTTAAGAATAGACTTACTATACTTCTAGAAAGTTCACAACTTCTAAAGTATCAGAATCTGGTAAAATGTAATTCGGTTACAAAACTTTCAGACAATTTACAACTTTGGAACAATTTCATGATAGCGGAGAAAAGAACACATTAACATTCTTTAAGATAGTTCACAACTTCTAAAACAAATGCTAAGTAACACATCAACTTTGTTAAGCTTCCGAACAATTCACAACTTCTAAAGCGACAGAGTCTAATACTATATTTTCATAAAGTCCACAACGTTTGAACAACAGGTATTGTCAGCACACGATTTCCTTGCTTTCAGAGAGTTCACAACTTCTTGAATAGTAGGAGTTTTAAAGCTTTATTTAACCATATTTTCACAAAGTTTACTACTTCTGAACAATAGGTATATCAAAATAACTGATATTGATAAAGAATTTATATACAAATAACTGATATTGATTTCTTATTCCCTTCCTACTTTATAACCCGAGAACATCCCCGCTACAACAATTGAACTCATCATAATATTCAAACCTTCGATGATTATCATAAAGAGAAAAAGAGAAAGAGGATCACCAAAGGTAAGATCTTATTCAGGACTCCTCCAACCTTCTCGGTGTCTTAGAATATGAGAAATAACCTTTTCTGGACTACTGGCTGAAGTGCTTACTTCTTATTTATTGATAGCCATAAGTTATATGATCTTTCTCTTCATCCTACTTTGATAGGTTTTTCTTGACATAAGGGTACTTCTAGTTATAGAGGAAATATATTGGTGTTTTCCCTTACGTGTTTCATCTTCCTCGCTACTTACGTCTTTGCCCTTTCCCTCCGGCCACATCCTTACTAGTCTTCTTGAGGGATTGCTTATTCTTTGGGGAGTCTTCTCGTCATCTCTTATCGTTCGTGGTGTATTCATATATCCATCCCTTTTTGATAAGCCCTTCAACCTCATCCTTGAACTGGTTGCAATCGTTGGTGTTGTCACTGTGGCATTTATGGAAATGAAAGTATTTGGATTGGCCAATATGGGGTGATTCTCTAACCGAATAAGGGGTTTTGATCCTTTATTTGTTGAGTTCTATGTTATAACATTGCGTCAAAATCCTTTCTCGTGATGTGTCCAGTGGAGTGTAGAAGTCAAATTTTAAACGAGGCCTTCGTTTGTGTTCCTCCCTGGGTCTCTCGGAGTTTTTTTCCTGACGTTCGACTAGATCTAAAGTTATCAAGTCCTTAGTTACCTCTATCGGCCAACAATTTCTCCTCATAATTAATGTAGGTATGTGCCCTACTCAACTAAAAATTTAGGTGATGGGACTCCTTCTACCTTAACTTTTCTCATAATTTACTATCCCACCCAAGTCCTTTCTAAAACATCCAACGACTTTCATATGATCCTCCATCAGCCACCACCATCTTGGTGAAGCAATCAATGTATGTGTGAATGGTTTATTTTTTCCCCCTGAGTAACTCCACTGAGTGCGACCATGGTGATTGGTTATATCTTCTTCTTGGGAATAAACTGTCTCATAAAAGTCTTGCATATATCATCCTGAGAATCTATGCTTCTGTATGGGAGGGACTTAAACCAGGCTTGAGAGAATTCAGTTAAGGTGAGAGCAAATATCTTTCACTTCACATCTTTATCGGCATGATAGTAGTATAATTGACCATCTATGTGCTCGATGTGCTCGCCAGGGTCTTTGTTTCTATTAATAACTCTGATGTTTTTGGGGATTCTCCAAAGACTTGGGAAATATGTCTTCCATCATGCAAACTCTTAGCTGATTCTTCTTCCTCAGATGAGTGTTGATTCCTTATTACTTCCTTTCTCTTCTTATCGGCCAACATGTTTCTCAGGAGTGTGACTGCCTCTTCATCACTCGAGACCCGGAGAAGGAGCACAATGCTTGAGTCTTCAATGGTTACGGAACTTATGGACCTCTTCTAGGTCCTTTATTGACTCAAAAAACTTATGTGAATTATCCTCCTAAATAGTGTTCTTCTTCGGGATAACATTGTGTAGGCTCCGATTAAGTTTGTCAACAAGAACATGGTAGTTTTGCTATTGAATCACATGGATCATGTCGTTCAATAATTTGTGAGCTCCTTGGGGGCCTAGACTATCTTGTAGGAGCTGAAAGGCAGGAAATGCTTTGTGTAAACATGGGAAAATTGTGTAAAGTGCTTTAAGAACTGGTTGACTTGGGGAAAATCTCTTTAAGACTCGGTAAATTATTCCAAGGATCAGTTAATTAGTGTCAATTTGATCAGAGTTTAAAATACTGGGGCACGCCATCTCAAGATCATGACTTACTTCCAGACTCCTTTTGAAGAAGATTTTCTTCAAAGATCCAGCAGACTAGGACAAGATAAGTTATAGCGACGCAAGTCTTCTCCATACTTGCAAGAGGTTCAAGCAAGCCACGCCACACATCAGCAACCATTAAGTTCTAAAATAGGTGGTAGGGAATCAGAATTCCAATACTCGCAAAAAGCTTAACATGGTCTCTGTTTACACACATACATGCATTAATCAAGTGTTACATTTCATAAATCATTTCATGTGTAACATATCCATAAGTGTAGAACACTACGCCAAGTAACCCTAAAATGTCCTTCATCAATCAAAATGTATAATACAAATCATATTCAATCATAATTCATAACATGAGTCGTGTTTCATACGCATCTGAAGACAACCATTATTATCATCATCCGTCTACCCAAACGATCTACTTCAGTAAATCTCGGCAGAAGATTTCCCGGTGTTGTACCCCAAAATGTTCCCTCTCTTTTCTCAAGGCATTTCTCACAAAGATTTCCAAAAGCTCAAGTTTACACAAGTACAATTGGATTTTTAAAGCCCCATATGGTTTCCATGGATCATATTGGGCTTTCAAGCGTCAGGTCAAAGAGGAAACTTTCAAAAGGGAAAAGCAGATAAAAAAGGTGTGTCGAATTCAAAATCTGGTTCAGGCTGTTCGAACCACATGATTGGTCGAAAGGAGTGGTTGGAAGATTTTGGCAAGTCTAAGAAGAGCAAGCTTGCTTTGATTTCCCAAGTTTTGACTGGGCAATGGCTTCCTTCATGCTTGCTTCGATCTACAAGGAAATGGCTTCCTTCATGCTTGCTTCGATCCACAAGGCAATGACTTCCTTCATGCTTGCTTCGATTCCACCTCTAAACCCTTCGACACACATAGTTTCTACAGTATGAATTACAATTTGAGGTTTGGACATTTAAACCTTAGACCACTTAATCAACTGATGGTTACTGGTAGTAAAGTAATCTAGAAATTCTTTCGTTTTGAATATGCCAATGAGATCATCTTGCATGCTCAAAGTGGTATATTTAGGTTGTGTGGTCCATTTGAAGGACACACATTTGGTGGAAACAAATATTGTTTCGTCTATTGTTGAGTCTAGTCGAAGGTTGTGTCGTCCATTCGAAGGACACACATTTGGTGGAAACAAATATTGTTTCATCTGTTGTTGAGTCTGGTCTAAGGTTGTGTGGTCCATTCGAAGGATACACATTTGTTAGAAACAAATATTGTTTCGTCTGTTGATGAGTTTGGTCGAAGTTTGTGGATCTATTTGATCAAAACGAAAGGGTGAAGTATTCAAGATGCTTGATAAACAAAGTACAATATGCTGCCAAGCCCAAGCTTATTGCACTGTCCATATAACAGCCTAAAACCATGTCAAAAATAGTCTACTATACTGCTATGAAACAACTCTGTACCAAGCTGCCACAATACTCCAAAACTGCTACAGAACAGTCCTGCAATGTTACTCCTAAACCAGTCTCATATTTGCACTAAACTAGCATATAAGAGTTGGACCTCGAAAGCTATGAAAAGAACATACCCAAATTGTTCAAATTTTATTTGTTTTTCCCCTCCAAAACCCCAGCAAGACTCTTCTATAAATAGTTTGTTTCACAATACACAAAGGAGGTTTTTGGGGAGAAGAAAAAAGAGAGAGGAGAGAACACTAAGGCTGAAACCTTAGGAAACTCTTAAATCCAAAACCAAAAAAAAATACAACACCTTTGTTCTTTTCTTTTGAACCCAGAACCAACAAACACAACACCTCTTTTTCTTTTCTTTCGAACCCAAGAGCATTCGAAGGCAACAACTCAAGTCCAAAAAACACATTCTAGCTTCAAGAACTAACCTGTATAGACCATAAAATAATGTTGGAATAAAAGATTTACAGCATGGTTCGACACAAAGCCTTAGGCACCGATCCATACTACTTCAAAGGCTCAAACAAAAGATAGAAAAAAGGGTGTGTGAATCAAAGGGTGCATGCTTCGAAAATACTGCATGAATCGAAATATTTGTTTTCTCTCTGTAAATCGAAGGGTGCATGCTTCGAACATACTGCATGAATTGAAAGATTTTTTTTCTCTCTGTGAATTGAAGAGTGCATGCTTCAAACATACTGCATGAATCGAAAGATTTGTTCTTTCTCTATTTTGCGATGTTTTTGTTTTTTTTATATATATATTTTCTATGTATTTTCTTACATTGCTATTCAATATGGTTGTAATAATTAGGACTTTTATTACTTTTCAGCCCCCATTTGTACATTTGTATCCCCCATCCCCTAATGATGTAATAGCTTAGGATTTTAATTTTCACAATTTACCGCTTTAATATAAATTGTTAGTAATTAGGGTATTTATGGCAAGATAAAATCAACCGTTAGAAAACCCTAATTTCAAAGACATAATGCATGCAATCAAACAAACTATTCACACACATGCACCTCTAGGGTAACCTCGCTTGTTGCCTCGGAAAATAGTCATGTCCCTCGAATATGGGCGTTTTAGCAAAGACCCTCAATAAAAAAGATCGTAGTCCCTCGATGTCCCTCGATGTTGCCTTTGGTAAACGACCTAGTCCCTTACGAAAATTGCTAAAACGTCTCATAAGTTGCCTTCTATGACTATACGATGACCCACGCTTGTCCCTTTACATCCAATGATGAGGCTTATTACAAATCAATGGTAAGATAGAAACATCTAAAGGAGGAGGAAAAGAACATAGACCTTTTTGAGTAGGTAGGACGCTCGTAGTTGCTTTCTCACAAACTAAAACCATTTCCACACTTACACTTTCAAAATATCTTTAAAAAAAACATCTCTTTGAACTATTTTCAAAACCAACACTTTGTATACATTCTTATAGAGACGAGAATCATTACAAAGTTTGCCGCAACAAAGGCGTTTTCAAAATATTTTCAAACTCACACCACAAAGCACATTTTCAAACAAAGAAAAAGTGATATAGAAAGCAACTAAGAGCCCGTAGATAACTACGGATGAAAAGGGTGTTAACATATTCCCTTTTCATAACCTACCCCTCGAACTCAAGAAAATATCTCAAAGATCTTTCCTGTTCTTTTCACACTTTCCTTTATTGGATAAAAGAAAAGTCTTTGGTGACTCTTGCTATCCGCAACAATTGCGATAAAATGCAAAAACACCCAAGTCAGTTCTCCCACCGTATCACAGAACTGGCGACTCTGCTGGGGACTATTACTTAAAAGTGGGGTTACCTTAGAGCTAGATCATATTTATTTGCTTTCTTTGTTTTACTTGATTGGTTTATATTTGTGGGTCTTTGTTTGGGTTTGTATTGATCCTCTAACCGGATCGAGGAATACCATTAGGTAAGTAGAAATAGATTATGGAAACTGTGCATGGTATACCGACATGGTTGAAGCGATGGCTACGTTAGTGTGAAACATTTATTGGTACCGGTAGCCCTTAAGTTTATTCAAGGAGAATACAGAGCTGCTGTGTGGTGTCATGAAGCACTAACTGACCTTAGAACCTTTAATTGAACAACTTGGCCATTAGGAAGTAGTGAGATGGCCAGATTTGGTGTAGTCTGAAGTTGGTTGATACTCGATACTACGCTCATTGAGATTGGACTTTCGGGATATTTTGGTCGCCAATAAAGAGGCTTGCATTGAAACAATTTCCGATGAAGAAAGATCAGTGATATTGAGATTCCCTAGAACCCAATTACTTTCTAGGACAGGTTGAACCAACTAAACTTCAAGAGGGTACTTACCTATGAACTCCATGCAAGCCTAAACCTAAGGACTTGTCTTGTTTTATGTGTATATGTTTACTTGTACATAACATCATGACATCATACCATAGCATTTTGCACTAACCATTACAAGGACCTAGAGATTTATTTTTGTTCTGTTTTGTAGGACATGACTCCCACTCGCAGGAATACTATCCAAGTCAACCTCGTAAGAGTACCTCTTCAACTCAAAGAATTAGCATCAAGGATTCCTGATAATTCTTTGTTCACCAAGAGACATGGTTGACTTCTCAATCTGGTTACCTCAAGCCTTGATGAAGACATGATGAAGGTGCTTTTTCAGTTCTTCGACCCTTTACACCATTGCTTTACCTTTCTTGATTACCAACTTGTGCCTACTATGGAATAATTCTCTCAACTCTTGGGAATTCCTATTCTTGATCAATTTCCTTTCAATGATATTGAAAGAAACCCGAGACCTGAGGAGATTGCTCGAGCTCTACATTTGCAACGATCCGACGTCGTGGCTAACTGGGAAACAAGAAGTGGTGTCAAAGGGTTTCTAGCTAAGTTTTTGTTGGAGAAGGATCATGATTGTTGGGATATTTTGGATTTACAAGCCTTTGAAGAAGTTTTGGCTCTTCTGATCTATGGGATGGTACTATTTCCCAATCTTGACCAACTTATAGATGTAAACACAGTCAAAATTTTTATATCTCGCAATCCGGTGCCTACTTTTCTTGGGGACATCTTGCATTCTCTTCACTCTCACACCATGAAAAGAAGGGGGACCCTCATGTGTTTCACTCCTTTGTTGGCTAGGTGGTTTATTTTTCATCTACCTCGGCCTGTTTTGAAAAATGAGCAAGGCATGAGATGGTCTAATAGGTTGATGCCACTCAGGCATTCAGATATTCATTGGTGTTCTCGATCTTTGGAGGACATTACTATTATCAGCCGTTGCGGAGAATTCCCTAATGTCCCTCTACTTCGCATTAGGGTAGGTATTACCTACAATCCTTGTTTGGCTTTACGACAGTTTGGGTATGCACGAAGAGATGGACCCCATGATGCACTCATCCAAGGTTTAGTATTCGATTACGAAGGTGACAACCAAGGCTATCGTCAAAGGTTTATACGAGCTTGGAGAATGATAAACAAAGTGGATAGTAAGACATTGGGACATAAGAATTCCATTCCCCTTGAGCCTTACCTTAAGTGGGTGCGAGCTTGCACTCAAAATATCATGATGCCTTATGAGGCCATTTTACCAATCATCATGGAGCCTGTTGCTGAAGGAGACATCCCATATACTGTCCTTTATCTTGATGTGCCTACTTCTCTTGAAGATTTGCAAAGAGCTTGGATTAAGCTAAAGGGGGAGCGAGACACCTTTGAAGCCCAGTGCTACGCAAGCGTGAAGAAGGTTCTGGAGCTCACGAGATAACTCCATGAGGAGCAGAGTTTAAACGCCTGCATTGCACCAAAGAGGATGTGCTCGTGGGAAGCTTGATTTATTTTTGTTTTAGAAAGTTTATTTTGTATTTTTTGTTTCTTCCAATGTAAGCCCAAGAGGCATGCTGTAAGCAATTTGAACTTATTAATACAATTAATGTTTGTTCCCTTTTGTATGAACAAATTTGAATCTTCTAAATCCTTGAAATCATTTGCATATGCACGTTCATGCATCATAACATAAACAGTTTTTTCATAACAGGTTTCCTTATCTTTCTACTGTTTATTTCAGTAAGATGGATATCGAACAAACAATGAAAGATCTTCAAGCACATAATGCTCAATTCCAACAGATGTTCCTGGCTTTGGCTAAAGGACAAGAGGACCTGAAGGCTCTCATGATAAAAGACAAGAAGAAAAAGACAAAGAAACCACTGGGTGTCCTGAATATGTGAAGGAGATTCAGATAACCAGCAAAGCAAGCTCTAGAATTCGCAACTCCGTTAATTGAGAGAGACAATCAGGAAGAGAAGACAAAAGAAGGGGACCACAGTCTGGGGTCTGATGAATAAGAGGCTGACTACGCTAAAGAACAATATCCTCCTGCTGATGACAAATATAAATAGTTGGAGGATCGTCTCAATGCCATGGAAATTCAGAGAGTACCTGGTCTGGATTTTGAAGAATTAGGTTTGGTTTCTGGAGTGGTCATTCCACTGAAGTTCAAGGTGCCCGCATTTGCTAAATATGATGAGGTTTCATGTCCTAAGTTGCATCTAAGGTCTTATGTCAGGAAGATCCAACCTCACACCGCTGATAGGAATTTGTGGGTACATTTCTTCCAGGAAAGTTTATCGGGGACTCAATTAGAATGGTTCTATCAGCTGGAGGGAACCAACATCCGCAACTGGGAGGATCTGGCTGCTGCTTTCTACAGGCAGTACCAATACAACGTTGACCTTGCTCCAACTCGTACACAACTTCAAAGCATGTCTATGGGTTCCAGTGAGGGCTTCAAAGATTATGCCCAGAAATGGAGAGATCTTGCAGGAAGAGTCCAACCTCCTCTGTCTGATAGAGAGCTGTAGATATGTTCTTAGGTACTTTGTCAGGCCTATTCTTCAAACATATGATCGAGAGCTCTTCAGCTAGGTTCACCGAGCTAATATTGACAGGTGAAAGAGTAGAAGCTGGTATCAAGAGCGATAAGATTCAGAGATATGTGTCTTCAAGTACAATAAAGAAACCATTCTCTGGGAAGAAAGAAGTAAGTGTTGCCTACGATCAAAAGAATCAAAACAAATTTGAATGCCGTCCAATAGTAGGAGTTGTAATGATCTCCAATCCTGTATCAACTCAACAACAAAACAATCAGCACAGGAAAGATGCACCTAGAAGACAATTCACTCGGCTTAACATGTCATTATCTCAGGTTTTGCCACACTTTTAGAAGTCTAATCTGGTCACTCTGAAGGAGCCTCCTCAAAATCCAAACATTACATCTCCCCGTTATAATCCAAATGCTCGGTGTGCCTACCACTCCAACAGTCTGGGGCATGATATAAATGATTGTTGGGCTCTGAAGAATAAAGTTCAGGATCTTATTGAGGCGAAGGAGATTGAATTTAACCCTCCCGAGACCCCTAATGTGATAACTGAACCAATGCCCAAGCATGGTCAGGGTGTTAATATCATTGATGACGACCTATTTGTTTCTTCTGTTGATGATCTAGCTACTCCTCTTCCGATTGTTAAGAAGGATCTCTTATGATCCAGTTTATTTCCAGGTTGTGGTGAAGGTTGACACTTGTGTACGTCTCTACCCAATGGCTGCTTGTTATTGAAGATAGGTGTCCAACGCCTGATGGACAACAAGGAAATTCTGCTTGAGAACACTCCCTTTACAAGAAGTTTGTATCAAGATATATCGATTATTACCATTTCCAACAATCCTTCCAGGGTCTCCTCCAAAATACCTGTTAGGATTACATCCACTCCTAAGGTTGCTCCTTTAATTATCACTTTTCCTGGGCCGATACTGTAACACCCCAATTCTACCCCAGAAAATTATATAAATAAATCAGAGTTATAAAAATCATTCATGCAAACAAATCAGGATGCCACAAATTCTTCTATTAAAATTCATTGCATTCATCATGGATATATAACACTTTTAAAACATCGGATGAACCATCATCATGACATCTTTAATTAAATAATTTAACATCTACGCAGCGGAAATTCTTAACAACATCTCTGTCATCATTACATCAACTTCAAAACAACACAATTTAATAATAATCAACTTAAAGTTCAACAACTTCAAAACAACAATCAAAAGCAACAAGCGTTCATCCCCCCGAGTGTTACATATCAGAGCAATGACACCGACTCGAACTACTGAAGGTATACATCCTTCACTCTTGATTACCTGCACGTTACCAACATAAGGGCAACATTCAAACAGAAGGGGTGAGATATCTAACAATATAATAAAGCACATGATAATTAATATATTAAATTAGATCACATAACATCACCACTTCTCATCTCATAATCAACAATAATAATACACATTCACCACATCAATACACACTTCTTTATGCAGTCATATAATGTGACTCAATACTATGCAAATGCATGTGGTACCATTTGGAGCAGAACTCCCATCTCAAAAATTTGCCAATTAATAGAGGCATCAACAAGGCATAAGCCTTCATCTCAATATTCGCCAATACATGCCATATCAACGAGCATAAGCTCCATCTCAAAATGCAATGTATGCGACACAATCATGAATGTAATAACAACACCACAATTAACAACATCTCAATACAACATCATTGTTGGCCAACGGCCTACATCTCAAAAGCATCTTAACATATCTTCATCAAACATCTCATATCATTCATAATAATTCATCAAACATCATTTATTCTTCAAACATCATTTATTCATCAAACACAACTTCATTAATAACCTCTCATCAACAACTCAATTGTACTTTAATACGACAGTAACTCATCAATTTCACAATGTTGGCCATAGGCCTATACTAGATATTGCCTATAATTAATTAACCAACTAAGGCTTACTTCTAAATCACTAAATATCTACATACTAATATTCCTTAATATTACATCATTATTATTATTAATCCTACTGTTACAAATTAAATAGAAGCTTCTAAGCATCTCATCGTCATTCTTCTCCATAAAACCAACATAACGATCAACACAGGAATTAATTCAAATCCTATGGTTATCCTTCCTATCTTCATTTTAACCCTTAAGAATAAAGTTCATCGCGTTAGCTATTCAACGCTTTGAACAGCACCTCAAACGGAGTCCGAAAACTCAAGTTACAGCATTCTCAAACTGATTCTTCCAAAAACCAGGCAACATGGATCGACGCATAACGTCTTGGATCGACACGTACTGCATTGAACTCGTAACATGAGTCAACGCATCCTCTCTTGTATCGACTCATATTGAGTCTACCACACAGCATGTATCGACATATGCTCCTACGTATCGACTCATCCTGAGTCTTTAAACCTTCATGTATCGACACAAAACCTCTTCTTATCGACTCATCCTGAGTCTCTAAACCTTCATGTATCGACACATCATGTTTGGGGTCGACGCACACTGCTCTGTCCTGCATAATTTCTGTGATTTTCTCTATGTTTCCACTACGGGTTCTATACTTTAAGCCCTAAAAACTTAATCTAATCATAGATAATCACCACTTACAATTATCCTATAATTCTACGTCAATTAAACAACATCGGAACATCATTATTCATCTAAAATTCATCAATTTCATCATACAACATCATATACATTCAATTCATGAACAAGACAAAATCACCTCTAACCCCACATACCAATTATCACGAACCCAATTATAGAGTCAGAACCTCACCCTTACCTTGGATTGAATGTCGCTCTATAATCTTCTGGTTGAAACCTCGTTCTGCCGTTTTTCCTCTTTTTTCCAGCAGCTTCACGTTCTTCTTCTCAATCCTTATTCTTCTACTGCTTCCTCTTTTCTATTCTTTCTATCAACAATAAAATAACCTAGTATTCTTTATTCCTTATTGGGCTTAAAACTAATACACCCCCTCATTACTACTTCCATTTCTTAAAAACAAGCCCACATCAAATAATATTATACTTCTAATATTATTTCACCACTTAATAAAATAATTAAATCCAATTAATCACAACACATCTTCTCAAATATTCTAAAAATAATTTAATTAAATAATTAATTAAATTACGAGCGTTACAACTCTCCCCCACTTAGAATATTTCCGTCCTCGAAAATTTACCTCAATCAAACAACTCAGGGTAGGAGTCTCGCATCTTGCTCTCCAACTCCTAAGTCATGCTTTCTCCGGCAGCTCCTAGCCAAACCACCTCAACCAAAACAATATCTTTGACCCTCAGAGTCTTTATTTCACGACCCGCAATCCGTACAGGTATCGTCTCCACCATAAGATTATCCCGTACTTGCACATCATCCACATAAATCACATGAGATGGATCTGAAATATACTTCCGAAGTTGCGACACATGAAACACATCATGCAAATTCGAAAGATTAGGCCGTAAAGCCACTCTATAAGCAACATTACCCACTCTCTCTGAAATATGATATGGTCCAATAAAATGAGAAGTGAGCTTCTTAGACTTCAATGATCGCCCAACACTAGTCACAGGTGTAACTCTTAAAAACACATGCTCACCAGCTTGAAATTCTAAATCCTTTCTTCGCTTGTCATGATAACTCTTATGTATAGTTTTGGAAGCATTCATCTTTTCTCGAATCAACTTCACCTTCTCAGTAGTTTCACGAACAAGTTCAGGTCCAAGTACTACACTTTCACCAGATTCATGCCAACATAACAGAGTTCTACATCTTCTACCATACAAAGCCTCAAAAGGTGCCATCCCAATACTGTAATGGTAAGTTTTATTATAAGTGAACTCTATCAATGGAAGATAAGTATCCCACGAACCTCCCTGCTCAAGAACACATGCCCTCAGCAAATCTTCCAACGATTGAATCGTCCGTTCAGTCTGACCATCTGTCTGTGGATGATACGCTGAACTCGATCTCAACTTAGAACCCAACGCTTCTTACAAACTCTTTCAAAAATCAGAAGTAAATCTTGGATCTCTATCTGACACTAGTGTAAATCTCAGCCAACTTCGACACTGGAAAGCTGATGTTAATAGGAATAAAATGATCCGACTTCGTAAGCCTATCAATAATTACCCAAATCGAATCATGTCCTCTTACAGTATTAGGCAACCCCGTCACAAAGTCTATTGAAATTCTATCCCATTTCCATTTTGGAACTTCTAATGGTTGCATCAACCCTGCAGGCTTCTGATGTTCAACTTTCGACTTCTGACAAGTCAAACATGCATACACAAATCGAGCCACATCACTCTTCATTCCAGGCCACCAAAACAAACCTTTCAAATCTTGATACATCTTTGTAGCTCCTGGATGAATACTTAACTTACTTATACGGCTCTCTTCCAGTATCACCTTCTTCATCTCAGAATCATCACAAATATAAATCCGGTTACGAAACCTCAACACACCTTGCTCGTCTAGCTTAAAATCATTATTCTCAGGATGATCAATTCCAACCATCAAATCTACCAGTTTCACATCCAACTTTTGAGCTTCTCTGATACTGTCTAGAAATTCATTATTAATCTTCAACATACCCAACATAACACTATGCGACGTAACCTCGCAAACTAAGCTCATATATCTGAACTGCTCAATTAATTCCAGCTCTTTAACCATCATTGCTGACATGTGTAAAGTCTTTCGACTTAACGCATCAGCTACCACGTTCGCTTTTCCTGGATGATAATTCAAACCAAAATCATAATCCTTTAACAATTACAACCATCTTCGATGCCTTATATTCAACTCCTTCTGATCGAATAAATACTTCAAACTCTTATGGTCACTAAAAACTTCAAATCTAGAACCATAAAGATAATGCCTCCAAATCTTCAACATAAAAATAACTGCAGCAAGCTCTAAATCATGTGTATGATAGTTCTTCTCATGAGTCCTTAACTGCCTTGACGCATAAGCAACTACCTTACCATTCTGCATAAGCACACCTCCTAAACCCATCTTAGAAGCATCACAATACACCATAAAAGGCTCTTCTGGATTAGGCAACGTCAAAATCGGAGCCGACGTCAACCTCTTCTTCAATTCTACAAAACTTTCTTTGCACCGAACATCCCATACAAAAACTCTACCTTTACAAGTCAACTTAGTCAATGGAAGTGCTAACTTGGAAAACCTTCGATAAACCTTCTATAGTAACCAGCTAATCTCAAAAAGCTTCTAATCTCAGTAACTGACTTTGGAGTCTCCCATTGCAACACAACATCAACCTTCGATGGATCTACAATAATGCCACTACCTGAAATCACATGACCAAGAAAACTAACCTCCTTTAACCAAAACTCACACTTGGAAAACTTTGCGTACAACTTCTTCTCTTTCAAAACTTGCAATAATACTCTTAAGTGTTCAGCATGCTCTTCTTCTGACTTAGAGTAAATCAAAATATCATCAATGAACACCACTACGAACCAATCTAAATAAGTATGAAAGATACGATTCATGTATTCCATGAATACTCCCGGCGCATTAGTAACACCGAAAGGAATCACCGAATACTCATAATGTCCATAACGCGTCCTGAAATCCGTCTTCTGGATATCTTCATCCTTCACTTTAATCTGATGGTAACCCGACCTCAAATCAATCTTACTAAACACACGAGCATCCACCAATTGATCCATTAAGTCATCTATTCTTGGAAGCGGATACTTGTTCTTAATCGTCACTTTATTCAACTGTCTATAATCAACACAAAGCCTCATACTTCCATCTTTCTTCTTTACTAACAACACTGGAGCTCCCCGGGGCGATACACTTGGTCTTACAAACTTCTTTTCAAGTAACTCCTCCAATTGCTTCTTTAACTCTAACAATTCAGATGCAGACATCTTGTATGGTGCCATAGACACAGGCCTGGTACCAAGTACAAGATCAATAGCAAATTTAACTTCCCTCTCCGGCGGTACATCAGGAATCTCATCAAGGAAAACTTCAGGAAATTCATACACCACCTGTAATTCCTCAATTATAGCTTGAGTCTCTAAAGGTAGCGACACCGTCAATGAGAACATCGGTGCTTCCTCTTGCATCAAATTCCTTAACTGTCTAGCAGACAACAGACCATCTCCTTCTGCTTCAGGAGTAGAAAACTTCACCGACTTGTCATAACAGTTAATATGAACACAATTATGCTCTAACCAGTTCATACCCAAAATCACATCTAAACCTCTTAACGGTAAACAAACCAAATCGATATCAAAGTCTCCGTCGAAGATCGACAAGGGACACTTCAAACACACAAAAGAAGTAGTCACCGACCTCTTGGATGGAGTATCGACGACCATTTCCCCATTCAAAGAAGACAACATAAGACCCAATCTTTCAACACAATCAGTAACAATAAAAAAATGTGTAGTACCGGTATCAATAATATTAATTAAAGGAGTATTATTAATGAAACATGTACCTCTGATAAGTCTGTCCTCGGCAACTATCTGATCCTCAACCAAAGCAAACACTTTACCACTTGTCTGAGCCCTCTTCGGTTTCGGACACTGACTACCAATGTGCCCTTCTTCTCTACAATTGAAACAAATCACATCCTTATGTTCACACTCAGATACAACATGTCTGTTCTTGCCACAACGGAAACATCTCGTCACTTCAGTAGTGCATACATTACTCTTGTGCCCAGATTTCCCACACTTAAAGCAAACCACACTAGTCCTCTGACCCTGAGCAACTTTCTATTTACCTTTACCAACTGGGGCATCATAAGGCTTACCACGATTCCGTTGGTGCTTACCCCTCTTCTCACTAATAATCTTGTAATGAGCATTATTATCCTCCTCATAAATCATGTAACTATCAACCAAATCAGCAAAGACACGAATCTTCTGGTATCCAACTGCCTTCTTGATCTCCGGGCGCAACTCGTTCTCAAACTTGATACACTTCGAAAACTCAGCATCTGCATTAGCGTAATGTGGATAAAACTTAGCCAACTCAGAAAACTTGGCAGGATACTCAACAACCGAGATATTTCCTTGCTTCAGCTCAAGGAACTCAATCTCCTTCTTACCACGAAAATCTTCAGGAAAGTACTTCCTCAAAAATTCCCTACGGAACACAGCCCAAGTGACATTCTCACCTGCAGCTTCCAACTTCTGACAAGTCTCTAGCCACCAGTCATCAGCCTCGACTGCTAGCATATGAGTACCATAATGGACCTTCTGCGTTGGAGTGCAGTCTATCACACGGAAGATTCTCTCAATCTCTTTCAACCACTCCAATTCTCCGTCAGGACCATACTTTCCCTTGAACGTAGGTGGATTCTCTCTCTGGAAAGTCGCCAAGCTACAAGATCCATCATTCTGATCAGCATTCGGCTGATTTTCCATCGCATGAGTCATTGCTTCTAAAGCAGCAGCAAGTGCAGCATCATTCCTTCCAGCCATCTCAACTTATCACTACAACATAAACAACGGTTAGAACTCAAATTAACAATACTCGATTGTTAGACAACTACGACTCGACGACAAGGTCGGACCAACCTTTTGCTCTGATACCAACTTTGTAACACCCCAATTCTACCACGGCAAATTATATAAATAAATCATAGTTATAAAAATCATTCATGCAAACGAATCAGGATGCCACAAATTCTTCTATAAAAATTCATTGCATTCATCGTGGATATATAACACTTTTAAAACATCATATGAACCATCATCATGACATCTTTAATTAAATAATTCAACATCTACGCAGCGGAAATTCTTAATAACATCTCTGTCATCATTACAGCAACTTCAAAATAACACAATTTAATAATAATCAACTTAAAGTTCAACAACTGAATAATAAACAATCAAAAGTAACAAGCGTTCATCCCCCCCGAGTGTTACATATCAGAGCAATGACACCGACTCGAACTACTGAAGGTATACAACCTTCACTCTCGATTACCTGCACGTTACCAACATAAGGGAAACATTCAAATAGAAGGGGTGAGATATCTAACAATATAATAAAGCACATGATAATTAATATATTAATTAGATCACATAACATCACCACTTCTCATCTCATAATCAACAATAGTAATACACATTCACCACATCAATACACACTTCTTTATGCAGTCATATAATGCGACTCAATACTATGCAAATGCATGTGGTACCATTTGGAGCAGAACTCCCATCTCAAAAATTTACCAATTAATAGAGGCATCAACAAGGCATAAGCCTTCATCTCAATATTCTCCAATACAGGCCATCTCAACGAGCATAAGCTCCATATCAAAATGCAATGTATGCGACACAATCATGAATATAATAACAACACCACAATTAACAACATCTCAATACAACATCATCGTTGGCCAACAGCCTACATCTCAAAAGCATCTCATTATCTCTTCATCAAACATCTCATATTATTCATAATAATTCATCAAACATCATTTATTCATCAAACATCATTTATTCATCAAACACAACTTCATTAATAACCTCTCATCAACAACTCAATTGTACTTTAATACGACAGTAACTCATCAATTTCACAACGTTGGCCATAGGCCTATACTAGATATTTCCTATAATTAATTAACCAACTAAGGCTTACTTCTAAATCACTAAATCTCTACATACTCCTATTCCGTAATATTACATCGTTATTATTATTAATCCTACTGTTACAAATCAAACAGCGGCTTCTAAGCATCTCATCGTCCTTCTTCTCCATAAAACCAACATAACGATCAACACGGGAACTAATTCAAATCCTATGGTTATCCTTCCTATCTTCATTTTAACCCTTAAGAATAAAGTTCATCGCGTTAGCTATTCAACGGCTTCGAACGACACCTCAAACGGAGTCCGAAAACTCAAGTTACAACATTCTCAAACTGATTCTACCAAAAACCAGGCAACATGGATCAATGCATAACGTCTTGGATCGATGCGTACTGCACTAAACTCGCAACATGAGTTGACGCATCCTCTCTTGTATCGACTCATACTGAGTCTACCACACAGCATGTATCGACACATGCTCCTACGTATCGACTCATCCTGAGTCTCTAAACCTTCATGTTGCGACACAAAACCTCTTCTTGTAGACTCATCTTGAGTCTCTAAACCTTCATGTATCGACACATCATGTTTGGGGTCGACGCATACTTCTTTTTCCTGTATAATTTCTGCGATTTTCTCTGTGTTTTCGCTACGGGTTATATACTTTAAGCCCTAAAAACTTAATCTAATGATAGATAATTATTACTTACAATTATCCTATAATTCTACGTCAATTAAACAGCATCGGAACATCATTATTCATCTAAAATTCATCAATTTCATCATACAACATCATATACATTCAATTCATGAACAAGACAAAATCACCTCTAACCCCACATACCAATTATCATGAACCCAATTATAGAGTCAGAACCCCACCCTTACCTTGGATTGAAGGTCGCTCTATAATCTTCTGGTTGAAACTTTGTTCTGCCGTTTTTCCTCTTTTTCTAACAGCTTCACGTTCTTCTTCTCAATCCTTATTCTTCTATTGCCTCCTCTTTTCTATTCTTTCTAGCAACAATAAAATAACCTATTATTCTTTATTCCTTATTAGGCTTAAAACTAATACACCCCCTTATTACTACTTCCATTCCTTAAAAACAATCCCACATAAAATAATATTATACTTCTAATATTATTTCACCACTTAATAAAATAATTAAATCTAATTAATCACAACACATCTTCTCAAATATTCCAAAAACAATTTAATTAAATAATTAATTAAATTATGGGCGTTACAGATACCATATTCCTCCGATAAGGTTGTTCCTTGGAACTATGGAGCTGACGTCTATTACCATGGCGTCAAGCAAGACCTATTGGATATCAAAGATGAAGTGTTGAAGATACTAATCCTAATATCAACAACATTGTTGGGATCAGTAAAATTACCAGAAGCGGAGGGATCTTCTCTCCTGAGATCTCTCCGAGGACTATTGCCACTCCCTTGGTTATTCCTGATAATGTTCCTGTTGTTACTCATGGATCTAATCATATTGTCACTCATGTTGCTATTCCTTCTACTGAGTCAGCCGAGACTCAGGGAAAAGAAGTATTGATTGAGCCTGCCTGGACGGAGGCACCTAAAGAAACCATTCCTAAAGCCTCTAAAAAAGAAATGGAGGAGATACTAAAAATCATACGGAAAAGTGACTAACGTTGTGGAACAATTAGGGCAGACCCCCTCAAAATTTTTGATGTTAGCCTTACTGTTATACTCTGAAGCCCATGCTAAGGCTTTGGTGAAGTTCCTCAAATCTGCTCATGTGCCACAAGAGACTTCTGCCGACCAATTCGAGAACTGTATCGCTAGTCTAACTTCTGACAATGGACTTGGTTTCTCCGATGCTGATTTGACGTCTAAAGGAAGAAAGCATAATGATGACCTGCATGTCTCTGTTGAGTGCAGGGGCACTACCCTGGCTCATGTTCTAGTTGATACAGGTTCGTTGCTAAATGTTCTAACCAAGGGTGCTTTAGACAGATTGGACTGTGAAGGATTGACTTTGAAGCCCAGTAATATTGTGGTGAGGGCTTTTGATGGTTCTATGAGAATGGTGCACGGGGAGGTGGACATTCCTATTAAAGTTGGTTCCCAGACTTTTGGCTCCACTTTCTATGTGATGGACATTTGCCCGTCTTACTCTTGTTTGTTAGGACGCCCTTGGATTCATGGGGCCGGTGTTGTCACTTCCACTTTGCATCAGATGTTAAAGTATATGGTTAATGGAAAGATTGTTACAGTCCATAGAGAAGAAGAGTATATGGTGAGCCACCTGAACTCTTTCCGATATGTCGAGATAGACGGCGAGTTCATCGAGATCCCCTGCCAGAATTTTGAAGAGGTTCCTTAGACAATTGTTGTTACCAAAACTGCCACTGTTGTTCCAGAAATTACCAGACCTCCACTGAAGATGGCTTCTCTAAAGGATGCCAGGGCTGTAATTGAAGAAGGTGGGTGCACTATTTGGGGCTAACTACCTGACATCCCCTATAAGTTTGACAAGTTTGGTTTGGGTTTCACTCCAGGAGCTCAAAAAGCCATTCGTCGTGCTCGCACCGGAGGACCACCATTACGCATCAGCAACCATGGAGTCAATGCTATAGAAGACACTAATAGTGACTGCGACCTGGACAATTGGATCTTCTCTACTGCCAACGGTGGACTCAGCAATTGGACAGCTAGAGACTTTGTTCCCATTACGTTCATCCAGGAGTAATTGTCATTTTGTTATATTTTTGGGATATGTAATATTTGAACAATTTAAACTCTAAAGCCTTGGGTATTACCCGAGGCACAATGGTTTATTTGTGAGGGTTATCATTTCACTTTCATATGTCATAAATAAATCATTATACGTTTTGCATACAAATTTTTGCACTTTTTGTCTTTCTTTTTGTTTTTACTTCATCAAAATAGCTATGCTCTCTTACACACACTCACATATCAAATTGCAGATCCACATCCACTTTGGATCCCATTGATAACGGTTCCGCTATTTCTAGTTATGACTTTGAAAATATGATCTACCAAGCTTAGAACGAAGGTGGGAAAGATTGTGAAGTACCAGGAGAACTTGCTAGACTATTACAACATGAGGAAAGAGCAATACAACCTCATGAAGAGCCAATCGAGACGATAAACTTGGTTACTGAAGAGGATAAAAAGGAAGTCAAGATAGGTGCCAACTTGGAGCATAGCGTCAAGGAGCAGTCAATCCAGATGTTACATGACTACATTGAGATCTTCGCCTGGTCGTATGAAGACATGTCGGGGTTGGACACTGATATTGTGGTTCATCGTCTACCAACGAAAGAATACTATCCTCCAGTGAAGCAAAAGGTTCACCGTATGTGCCCTGAGATGTTAGAAAAGATCAAGGCCGAGGTTATGAAACAGTTTAACTATGGATTCTTAGCTGTTACTTCTTATCCACAATGGGTTGCAAACGTGGTACCAGTACCTAAAAAGGATGGCAAGGTGTGCATGTGTGTGGATTACAGAGATTTGAATAGGGAAAGCCCCAAGGATGACTTTCCACTTCCCCATATCGATGTTCTGGTTGACAAGACCGTGCAGCATAACATATTCTCCTCCATGGATGGTTTTTCCGGGTATAATCAGATTAAAATGGCACCTGAAGATATGGAGAAAACAACTTTCGTCACGCAGTGGGGCACCTTCTGCTATAAAGTTATGACATTTGGGTTGAAGAACGCTGGGACAACCTATCAACCTTCTATGGTAGCATTATTTCATGATATGATCCATCACGAGATAGAGGTCTACATCGACAACATGATAGCCAGGTCTCAGACTGAAGAAGAGCACTTGGATCATTTGCAAAAACTGTTTAAAAGACTGAAGAAATACAAGTTAAGACTGAATCCGAACAAGTGCACCTTTGGAGTAAGATCTTGTAAGATATTAGGTTTCGTTGTCAGCGGAAAAGGTATCAAAGTAGATCCTGTGAAGGTTAAAGCTATTCAAGAGATGCCAACTCCCTGCACCGAGAAGGAGGTTAGAGGATTCTTGGGACGTCTAAACTACATTTCCAGATTCATTTCCCACCTAACGGCTACTTGTGAGTCAATCTTCAAATTACTAAAAAAGGATCAAGTAGTGAGGTGGAATGACGACTGCCAAACTACCTTTGACAGAAGCAAATAGTATCTTCAAGAACCTCCAATTTTGATGTCGCCGGTTAAAGGAAGACCTATGATCATGTACTTCACAATATTAGAAAATTTAATGGGGTGTGTGCTGGGGCAGCATGACGAGTCTCGCCGTAAAGAACATGCAATATACTACCTGAGCAAAAAATTTATCGATTGTGAAACTAGTTATTCACTGCTTGAGAAAATTTGTTGCACTCTGGCATGGGCTACTCGCCGGCTAAGACAGTATATGTTGTCTTACACTACCTTATTAATATCTAAAATGGATCCTATCAAATACATATTCGAGAAGCCCGCTCTCTCTAGAAGAATAGCAAGATGGAAAATGGTCCTGACCGAATACGAAATTCAGTACACTACCAAAAAAGCAATAAAAGGAAGTGTACTAGCCGATCATTTGGCTTATCAGGCTGTGGACGACTATCAATCCATGAATTTTGAGTTCCCGGACGAGGACATCGTGTTAGTAAATGATTGTGAAGAACTTGGACTGTATGACGGACCTGAACAAGGATCCCTATGGACTATGGTTTTTAATATAGCTTACAATGCACTTGGCAATGGCATCGGTGTTGTGATCATATCTTCCGGAGGTTGTCATACTCCTTTCACTGTCAGGCTATGTTTCAGTTGTACCAATAATATGGATGAATATGAAGCATGCATTATGGGTCTCAAAGCTGCTATTGACTTGAGAATCAAATTCTTGAGCGTATTTTGAGACTCGACCTTGGTGATTAGTCAAATCAAAGGAGAATGGGACATGAAGCATCCTAATCTCATCCCTTACCGAGAGCATGTATGGACGCTGATTCCACACTTTGAAGAAGTTACCTTTGAGAATTTTCCACGAGAAGAAAATCAATTAGCAGACACGCTAGCTACTATGTCATCCATGTTTAAAGTCGGATGGGATAATGAAGCTCCTCAGATCACCATTGAGAGATTGGATGAACCAGCATACTGTTATAAGGTGGATACTGAAGAAGTAGGGGATAAACCTTGGTTCCATGAAGTGAAAAGATACCTCGAGGCCCAAGAGTATCCTGAGAGAGCTTCCGTTATTGATAAGAAGTTCCTAAGAAGGTTCTTTTCCAAGTTTTTCCTCAGTGACGGAATCCTCTACAAGCGCAATCACGATTCTACTTTACTTCAGTGTGTAGACAAGAATGAGGCAGAGAAGATTATGGTAGATATGCACGAAGGTACCTTTGGCACCCATTCTAGTGGGCATATAATGGCTAAGAAGATTCTGACGACAGGGTACCACTGATCCACTATGGAAGTAGACAATTATCAGCATTCCCAAACTTGTCATAAACGTCATATATGTGTTGATAGAGTACATGTGCCTCGGGTTCCCTTGAACGTCTTGACTGATCCCTGGCCTTTCGCAATGTGGGGCATCGATGTGATCGGAGAGATTAGACCTACCGCTTCTAATGGGCACTGCTTTATCCTGGTTGCCATTGATTACTTCATAAAGTGGGTCGAGACAACCTCATTTCCTTCTGTTACCAAGAACATCGTGACCCGGTTCATTAGACATAACCTTATTTGTCGGTATGGTACTCCAGAAAGAATCATCACAGATAATGGTACCAATCTCAATAATATTATGATCACTGAGCTCTGCACACAATACAAGATTTAACATCATAATTCTTCTCCTTACCGACCGAAGATGAATGGCGCTATAGAGGCTGTCAATAAAAACATCAAGAAGATCATGCAGAAGATGAAGGTGACATACAAAGACTAGCACGAAATGTTACCATTCGCTCTTCATGGTTACCGTACCTCAGTACGCACGTCAACAGGGGCAACACCTTTCTCTATGGTATACGGTATGGAAGTTGTCCTACCCATCAAAGTCCAGATCCCTTCCTTCAAAATCATGAAGGATGCAGGTTTGAATGAAGACGAATGGGTTCAGACTCGACTTGACCAATTGAACCTTATTGAAGAGAAAAGGCTTGTGGATGTCTGTCATGGTCAGATGTACTAGAAACGTATTATCAAAGCTTTTAACAAGAAGGTCAGACGTCAGGAATATCGAGTTGGCGACCTAGTAATAAAGCACATTATCCTGCCACAAAGTGATCCCAAGGGAAAATGGACTCCCACATACGAAGTACCATTTGTGATCAAGAACATATTTTCTGGTGGAGCTATGGTATTAACCACTATGGACGGTGACGACCTTCCACATCCTGTAAATGCGGACATAGTTAAAAGATACTACATATAAACAGAGACCCGCTAGGTTGACTGGCCTAGACAAAAATAAGGGCATCCCGATGAACCAAAAGGGTTCGGGCAAAAGTTAGGGGTGCATACATAAAAAAAATTATTCACCCGGCAAGTCGAAAACCTGAAAAGGCGGCTTGGGAAAAAAAGGGTATCCCAGTGGATTGAAAACCCGAAAGGGTGGTCCAGGAAAAAGTTAGGGATTAAAAGCATACAACTATGTCCCATTGGATCACCTCACAGACAAACTTCAGTATCAAGTATCATATTCAAATGGTATTAATCAATCCAGTCAACTTCGATCAAGCAACAGAGTGATGAGACGCTCAAAGATATAAAGGCAATAGCAGAATGGGAATCCAATGGGATCATATCACATAACTGTTTTCTCTTTGTACACTGCTTTCTATAGTTTTCATTTTTACGACGGCATTCTCTTACTAGGATGTCTGTCTCCTTGTACAAAAACGCCTGTTATAGGCATACTTTTTCAGATTAATACAAAAACTACCTCTTTGAAAGTGCATAAACTATCTGTTTTATTTTCCTGTTTTATTTTGCAAAAAACGTCCAGTGTTTATTTTTAACATATGCATTTGAATATAATCACCGTTTACAAATACACGCATAAAAAACAGAAAGATAATTATTAACAGCTTTAAGAAACGAAATAATCTGCAAATCCCCAAGCAGGCTATGGAGTTTTATTTCCCTTGTAGATTTTATTTCTCTAGCCACGGAAGTCCATCTCCCGGCAATTCATTTCAATAAATAACGAAGAATCACATTCTTTATCCCTAGCTGGGTTGGTCTTTTAAAAAAAAGAGAGGGAACCGCGCAGATTTCTCCCTAAAGAAAACACCTCCCCAGCAGGTCGTCAAAATATTCTCTTCAACAGGGTTTATTTCCCCAACAAACTGTAAATTCCCCAGCTTGAGTTTATTTCTTAGAAGATTACAAATCAATGGACGAAACTCCTCCTCCCTGGTAGAGTTTGTCACTATTCCTAGTGAGTTGCTGCAAAGCCTGGAATCCGATCAGATAATAGTTAACTTCTTTATGCTCAACAAGTTGTTAGCTTTCATTCTTTCCAATCAAGATATAACTCCCCAGTAGAGCAGCTGATAACTAAAACTCCTAAACTCTTTTCCCTCAAGCAAAATTAATGTCCCCCATCGGATTTCTCCTCAAATAACAAAACAGGAATTCCCAGTGGAAACATTCCAAACAAGGTTGAAGATGCACATACTCTTCATCCTCAACAACAGTCAGGGATTTATTTTCCCTCAATCCAATGACACTACAAAGAACAACTAATCAGTTTATATATTGCATTCATACATTATTTTACAAACATCATAGCATATGCATACAAAATACATATAGCACAATCTCATTTATTTTTAGAACATCATACATCATGACATTGCGTATAGCTATTTCTTTACCTTTTCAGGAAATATCAACAAACAAATATCATCATCAATTTTCAAAAAGTTCCAAATTAATACCTGAAACAAGACAGGACAACTATCTGTGAACGACTGATTGTAGATTAATACCTGAAACAAGACAGGATAACCATCTACATGAGCAGATTGAAGATTAACTCCCGAAACAAGCTGGGGAAACTATCTTTGTTTCAAATAGGTCAGAGATTAATTCATGAAACAAGCCTGGGCAACTATCTCTACGGCCAACAAAAATACAAGTTCCAGATTAATACCTGAAACAAGACAGGACAACTATCTGTGAGCGACTGATTGTAGATTAATACCTGAAACAAGACAGGAGAACTATCTACATGAGCGGATTGAAGATTAACTCTCGAAACAAGACGGGGAAACTATCTTTCTTTCTTTAAGTTCCAGATTAATACCAGAAACAAGACAGGACAACTATTTGTGAGCGACTTATTGTAGATTAATACCTGAAACAAGACAGGACAACTATCTATACGAGAAGATTGAAGATTAACTCCCGAAACAAGTCGGGTAAACTATCTTTCTTTCTCTAAGGTCAGGGATTAATTCCTGAAAAAAGCCAGAGCAACTATCTCTTTGACAAAAAAACAAGTTACAGATTAATACTTGAAACAAGACAGGACAACTATCTCTGAGCGACTGATTGTAGATTAATACATGATACAAGACAGGACAACTATCTATATGAGCGGATTGAAGATTAACTCCTGAAACAAGACGGGGAAAATAACTTTCTTTCTTTAAGTTCCAGATTAATACTTGAAATAAGACAGGACAACTATTTGTGAATGATTGGTTGTAGATTAATACCTGAAATAAGACAGGACAACTATTTACATGAGCAGATTGAAGATTAACTCCCAAAACAAGCCGGGGAAACTATATTTCTTTCTCTAAGGTTAGGGATTAATTCCAGAAACAAGCCAGGGAAACTATCTCTATGACCAACAAAAAAAAACAAGCTCCAGATTAATACCTAAAACAAGACGGGACAACTATCTGTGAACAACTGGTTGTAGATTAATACTTGAAACAAGACAGGACAACTATCTACATGACCAGCACTTCCTTCGAGACATCTACTGTTTCAATATAAATCAACCAAAGATTTATTCTGATACTTCTTCCAATTTCTACCAACAGTCACTCTGGATGGCATTTGTAAGCCCATCTCCGATAGACTCTCTATCACTTCTCCAAATGGCATATTTAAGCCCATTCCCGACACAATCAACCACCAGATCATCGAGTGCAAATTTCTGGGCACTCTAATGTTCAATCATATTCCACCTTCAAGTTACGAATGGCAGATTCACCAATCTAACTCTTCAGGTTTAAGAAGATTGAACAGGAGTAGCTGTTGTACCCCAAAATTTGACCTCTCTTTTCTCAAGGAATTTCTCACAAAGATTTCCAAAAGCTCAAGTTTGCACAAGTACAATTGGACTTTTAAAGCCCCATATGATTTCCATGGATCATATTTGGCTTTCAAGCGTCAGGTCAAAGAGGAAACTTTTGAAAGGGCAAAGCAGACAAAAAAGTTATGTCGAATTCAAAATTTGGTTCAGGTTGTTCAAACCACATGACTGGTTGAAAGGCGTGGTTGGCAGATTTTGGAAAGTCGAAGAAGAGCAAGCTTGCTTTGATTTCCCAAGTTTCAACTGGGAAATGGCTTCCTTCATGCTTGCTTCGATCCACAAGGCAATGGCTTCCTTCATGCTTGCTTCGATCCACAAGGCAATAACTTTCTTCATGCTTGCTTTGATTCCACCTCTAAACCCTTCGAAACACATAGTTTCTACACTATGAATTACAATTTGAGGTTTGGACATTTGAACCTTAGACCACTTAATCAACTGATGGCTACTGGTAGGAAAGTAATCCAAAAATTCTTTCATTTTGACTATGCCAATGAGATCATCTTACATGCTCAAAGTGGTACATTCAGGTTGTGTGGTTCATTTGAAGGACACACATTTGGTGGAAACAAATATTATTTCGTCTGTTGTTGAGTCTGGTCGAAGGTTGTGAGGTCCATTTGAAGGAAACACATTTGGTGGAAAAAAATATTGTTTCATCTGTTGTTGAGTCTGGTCGAAGGTTGTGTGGTCCATTCGAAGGACACACATTTGTTGGAAACAAATATTATTTCGTCTGTTGATGAGTTTGGTTGAAGGTTGTGGATCTATGTGATCAAAATGAAAGGGTGAAGTATTCAAGATTCTTTCTAAACAAAGTCTAATATGCTTCCAAGCCCAAGCTTGTTATACTGTCCATATAACTGCCTAAAACCATGTCAAAAACAGTCTATTGTACTACTATGAAACAACCCTGCACCAAGCTGCCACAACACTCTAAAACTGTTGCAGAACACTCCTGCTATGCTACTCATAAACCAGTCCCATATTTGCACCAAACTAGCATATAAGAGCTGCACCTCGAAAGCTATGAAAAGAACATACCCAAACTGTTCAAATTTTATTTGTTTTTCGCCCCAAAACCCCAGAAAGACTCTTCTATAAATAGTTTGTTTCACAACACACAAAGGAGGTTTTTGGGGAGAAGAAAAAAGGAGAAGAAGAAAAAAGAGAGAGGAGAGAACACTAAGGCTGAAACCTTAGGAAACTCTTAAATCCAGAACCAAAAAAAAATATAACACCTTTGTTCTTTTCTTTCGAACCCAGAACCAACAAACATAACACCTCTTTTTCTTTTCTTTCGAACCCAAGAGCATTCGAAGGCAACAACTCAAGTCAAAAACACACATTCCAGCTTCAAGAACTAACATGTATAGACCATAAAATAATGTTGGAGTAAAATATTTACAGCATGGTTCGATATAAATCCTTAGGCTTCGATCCATAATGCTTCACAGGCTCAAACTGAAGGAAGAAAAAAGGGTGTGTGAATCAAAGGGTGCATGCTTCGAACATACTACATGAATCGAAAGATTTGTTTTCTCTATATGAATCAGGGTGCATGCTTCTAATATACTACATGAATTGAAAGATTTGTTTTCTCTCTTGGAATCGAAGGGTGCATGCTTCGAACATACTGCATGAATTGAAAGATTTGTTCTTTCTCTCTTTTGTGTTGTTTTTGTTTTTTATATATATTTTATATATATATTATTTCATTTCTATTTAATATGGTTGTAATAATTAGGACTTTTATTGCTTTTCACCCCCCATTTGTACATTTGTATCCCCCATCCCCTAATGATGTAATAGCTTAGGATTTTAATTTCTGCAATTTACCGCTTTAGTATAAATTGTTAGTAATTAGGGTGTGTATAGCAAGACAAAATCAACCGTTAGAAAACCCTAATTTCAAATGAAAAATGCATGCAATCAAACACACTATTCACACACGTGCACCTCTAGGGTAACCTCGCTTGTTGCCTCGTAAAATAGTCATGTCCCTCGAATATGGGCGTTTTAGCAAAGACCCTCGATAGAAAAGATCGTAGTCCCTCGATGTCCCTCGATGTTGCCTTCGGTAAATGATCTAATCCCTTACGAAAATTGCTAAAATGTATCATAAGTTATTGTTGTACCCAAAAATTTTCCCTCTCATTTTACCAAGATTTCCCCTCACAAGACTCTTGGGACTCCAGACAGGATTAGGGTTTGCTCTGCTCAAGACATCTCCTTGCACTGTTGACCTGAAATTAGGGTTTGAGTTTGCACAGGGATTTTTGGACTTCCAATGCTCAAAGTGACTTCCATACTTCTTATTGGACTCCCAAGATTGCCCATACCAAGTTTCAAGCTTTGAATCAAATTTTTGCCCAGTCAATTGGACAGTTGACCTAGAAATCAATTGTATTGGGGAAAAAGTCAATTGTGGCAAATTTACAGTCAAACCTCATAATTTTTGATCCACATCAACATTATAGGCTCATATGAACCATTTGATCAAGTTTGGACCACAACTCCTCAAGAAATTTGATCAGATCATCAAAAGGGCAAAATGGTCATTTTTAGGGTTTTGACTACAGAAGGGCAATTTTTGATTTTTGACCTAGCCAATGGCAAATTGGGTTCAAGAATGGATTGAAGGACTAAATGGAATCATCTTGACCTAATCACAAGGTTCAAAATATCTCAAAAGCATTGGATTGACAGATGAATTTTCCAGTCAACTGATCAGAAATCAACTGTACACTGAAAAGTCAAACTTTGACTTTTTGGTCAAAATCAAGTGCCAAGGGTCATTTTTCATCAAGATGTGTCAAAACATGAAACTTGTTCACCAAGAAACCTAATTTTGCAAATTAGGGTTTAAAATGTAAAATTTTCATAACTTAGAAATTTTCTAAGTTATGAAAATTTCTTATTTTTTCCCAACTTTGCCCAACTTTTTCACCATGATGAAATTGGATCCAAACAAAACTTCCAACATGAAAGTTGTATTCCTCCACAAAATCTACAACTTTGATTCACAAAGTTTTCCCAAAAGATGCTTGGATCTCAAGTTATGAGTTTGTGAACAAGGGTCCATGAAACTTTTAACTTAGTGAAATTTTGCCCTAGTTTAGGCAGGATTTTGACCTATCTTCATGGCAATTTTTCACCTAGTTCCAATTGGAATCTCAAAATTCATTTAAAATATGGATTGTAGAGCATGTTAAAATCTTTCCAAAATTTCAAAGAATTCTCCAAGATCATTTGTGGTTAGGGATAATCAAAGGTTTGAATTTGGCAAAATATCACTTTGATCCATGGCAATTTTTATGTTGCTACAAGTTGCAATTTTTGTCCAGCTTTGCTTGTACTTGCTTACAGGTACTTAAACCATTCCACACTCAAAAATTTAATGCAAATTTAATGGATTAAGGCATTGTTCTGATCAATGGAAGATTACACAAAGGATTAATCTAAAAACGGCAAAAAGTTAACAATGCCATTTTGATAAAGGTGGCTTTATGTCAATTTGTTTCTCTTGAGAATTGCACCAAGCCTGTTGCAGCAAACTAAATCCACAAACTTAGGGCAAAGTACAACAACTTTGTGCAGATAAGAAGGAGGCTTGTACAGGCCATAAGATAGTCACTTCTCATTTTTGCTTCAAAACCAAGAAACCTTGCAAAAGGTCAACAACTTTGCAATCTGATAAAACCAAAGCTTGTGAACATTTGAACCAGGTTTTACATATCACACTAAGCCTAAAACACGAGCGAGCCAATCCTCAAACTCCCTTGTACACCAAAACACCAAAATCTTGCAAAACAGGGCAGCTTCTGCAGTTTCATTCCCAACTTCCAATTGCGTCGTGCGTTTTGCCCCAAACCTCTTCAAACACATTCTAAACAACACACCTAAGTTATCCTAACCATTGGCCAGCAACTGTAACCTTGTTTTCAAGCTTCACCATTTTTGAATTCTGACTGTGCAGGTTGACTTCTACAAGCTTATTCAGGCAAGTTCAAAGCTAGCTAGGCATTAGGAAAGCTCCAAGGAACTTCAAATAAGCTCACAAGCATCTCAGGCCTCACTGAAAACCCATGCATTACCATACTCGAGCTTGACTGAAACAGGTAAAATTCAAACTTCTATCTCTCTATTTAGGAATCATTAGGCTTAGGTTTGTGAATAAAAAATGTAGTACTCGTTTCCCTTGAGCTGTACATATGCATAGATTTCATTTAAGTTAACTGAGTTGGGAGAATTTGATTGATGAACTTTCTGAAAAAGTTAGGTTAGAAATTAGGGCCAGAGAAATTCTCTCTGGTCTTTGAGAGTTAGATTAAGTTTTTATATGGTTAGAATCGTATGATCATGCTCTATAACTTTCATGTTGCAAGTTTTTGCTTTAGAGCACGTATGCAGGATTTCCAGTTTTGAATACCAGGCGCGCATATTTTTGTCACAAGGTTGAAGATGATGGAATCTGGGCTAGGCCTCGGCATTTCCTTGCTATTTGCACCCCTAGCTTGCTGTTTACACCCCCTTGGCCCATTGTTTTATATTTTCATATTTTTTTTTCATTTCTTTTTTAGTTTCTGACTTTTATTTATTTTCCTAAATATTAAAAATTACTAAAAATATTTTCATAAATTTTCATATTTTATTTCATTATTTTTATTAGTTTTTTCTAGCATAAAAATAGTTTTCTTAAATAATATAATTTTATTTTCTTAAAATAAAAACTTGTAAATATTATAAAAATATTATATATTTTTATTTTTATTATCTACACACTTAAATAATATTTTGTCATACATATTTTTATTTTCTAAACATTTGAATATATTTTATTTTATTTACTTATACATAAATAAATAATTAATATATATTTTTTCTTACAATTTAGGGTTTCCACCCTTAATAAAAATAATCAATAATATTTTTCTTATTTTTGATACATTAAATAATTTATTTTTACATACATAAAAATAATACAAAAACACTTTTTGCATATTCATATTTATTTACATATTTAAATATTGTCTATTTATTTATTTGTACAATTGATTCAATTTGGTTGTAATAGTTGATTTAGGGTTTTTTTATTTCTTGCAAATACCCCCCTATCCAAATTTGTATCCCCCTCCCCATAATCATGTTGTAATAGTATTAGATTTACTTTTACGCATTTATAACTTTCAAATATGCCATGATAGAGATTAGGGTTTGTATGCAAATATCCAAAATCAAACAAATAGCATGACTAAATACAAGACAAAAATGCATGAAAAAATGACAACACAATGCACACAAGCACCCCTAGGATTTCATCCACTTGTTGCCTTTAAAATGGCCATGGTATACATGCTAGGTATCTTGGCAAAACAAAATCAAAACAAAAATATCATAGTCCCTCGATGACGCTATCTTGGTTGCCTATACAAAAATGATCTAGTCCCTCAAAAATTTGCTAAAGATACTTGGCACAATTGCTATCATGGTCAATACGATGACCCGCGCCTGTCCCATTTAACATCCAAACACAAGGTTGTTTACCTAATACAATTGTAAAACAACCATGTCAAAGGGTTAAAAATGTGTAGGAAAGACTTTTTGAGTAGATAGGGTCGACAACTCTTAGTTACTTGATCAAAACTTGCAAACATCCTTGCTATTTCCAAAAACACATCACAACACAATTTCAAAACATTTCCCAAAATAAACTTTCAAACATTGAAACATTTTTCAAAAGACAAAACACCTTTGTATACATTCAAACAAGAATTATTATAAAGGTTGCCACAACGATGGCCTCTTTTCAAAATACTTTCAAAACCACACACAAAAGCACCATTTCAAACAATTGAAAAGCAAAAGCAAGTGATCTAAAACAAGTAACTAAGAGCCCATGGAAAACCATGGATGAAAAGGGTGCTAGCACCTTCCCTTTTCGTAATCTACCCCCCGAACCCAAGAAAACATCTCAAAGGTCTTTCCTGTGCTTTTTGACCTTTCCTTTGGATAAATAAAAAGTCGGTGGCGACTCTTGCTAAACCGAAACATTTGCGAACACAAAACGCAAAACCTCAAGTCAGTTCTCCCACTGCATCACAGAACTGGAGACTCTGTTGGGGAAATAACTTAAAAATGGGGTTACCTTAGGGTTTAGATCACCTTTGCATGCTTATTTTGTTTGCTTTGATTGCTTTACATTTGGTTCTATTATTTGGGTTTGAAATCCTCTACCCGGATTTGGGAAACATTCATAAGTAAATAGCAATACGTTGTGGAAACTGTGCGGGGTATACCGACATGGTTGAAGCAATAGCTATATTAGTGCGACATATTTGTGGGTACCGGTAGCCTTTGAGTCAATCAAAGAGAATACGGGGCCGCTGAGTGATGTCATGAAGCACTAATGGACTTTTAGAACCTTTACTTGACCATCTTGGCCTTTTTAGGGGTAGTGAGATGACCGTCTTTGGTGCAGTCCGAAGTTGGTAGATACTCGATACTACACTCATTGAGGGTTGTTTTCTTGGAATATTTCGGTCGCCAGTAAAGTGGCTAAACTGAAACAATGAACACAGAAAATAATCCAGTGATATTGAGCTCCTTAGAACCCGGTTACTATTTATAGGACAGGTTGAGCAAACTAAACTTCAAGAGGGTACTTACCTACGAAACCCCATGCAATCCTGAAACTAGGAACTTGTGTGACTTGTTGGTACATATATACTTGTGCATAATATCATGGACATCATGAAGCATCATATGCATCCACTAACCATTTCAAGGATTTGGATCTTCATCTTTGTTCCTGTTATGTAGGTAATGGATTCACTCCGCCGAAAAACTATTCAGGTCAACCTTGTGAGAATCCCTCCTCAACTCAAGGAGCTTGCTTCCAAGATTCCAGAGTATTCTCCCTTCACTGAAAGACATGGTAGACTTCTAAGCTTGGTCAACTCTAACATAGAGGAAGACATGGTGAAAGTTCTCTTCCAGTTCTTTGACCCCCTACACCACTGCTTCACATTTCCTGATTACCAGCTAGTGCCTACTTTGGAGGAATTTTCTCAACTCCTGAGGATTCCTATTCTCCATCAACTATCCTATAACGGTACAGAAAGAGATCCAAAGCCTGAAGATGTTGCTCAATGTGATCGGTGGAAATAGAACTGACTATTTTTAGCTGGTTTCGCGAAATGTCGCGGTAAGCAAGAGTCGCCACCGTCTTTTATGTTCTCCAACATGGAAAGGACAAAATCACAGCAAAATTCCTTATTCGAGAATGTTTCTCGGTTCGGGAGGTAGATTTATAGAAAGGGAAGGTGTTAGCACCCTTTCTATCCGTGGTTATCCACGGGCTCTTAGGTACTTGCTCTTATGTTTTCAAAATTTGTTTGCTTTTCAAGTGTGTGTGGGTTTTGAAAAAGTTTCGTTTGAAAAATTCTAAGTAACTCTTGTATCAGTCCTCAAGAGTGTATGAAGTATTGTTTGAAAACTTTTTGAAAGTGTAAGGTGTGAAAAGTATTTTGTTTGTTTTGAAAAGAGCAAGTACCCATGAGTCATCTACCTACCCTAAGGAATTAAGCTGTGTAAGAGTCCTTTAGATAGTGCTATCCCACCATTGAGAGGTAGGTAGCACCATCGTTGGAGTTGTTCGGGTCAATTCAATTATCGGGACAGTGTGGTCACCGAAGCAACGGTAGGACACCTTAGAAGTAACCCTAATGTCATAGATCCTTTTTTATCTGAGGCAACCATTTTGAGGCAACTGGATCTTTAGACAAAGGATGACCTCTAAGACGTCCTATACTTGATGACCACGTTTCGAGGCAACGAGTGAAGCGTACCCTAGAAGTGGCATGTGCTTTGTGTATTGTTTTTCAGTTAAGGTTATCTTGTACATGTTATTTGTGAGCTACGGATTGATTTTATTTACATACATTCTTTCACGCATTTAACAGTTAAGAGTGCGTAAAATTAAAGTGCGGGAATGTAAAGCTACGCTATTACAAGGCGCGGGTCTATACATCGCCAAAAAAACAAAGACCCGTTTTGATAAAGTGCGGAAAGTAAAGAAAGCAATAAACCTAATTACTATTACATTCTTGAAGCAGTTACATAATAATCAAAATATAAAAATAACGCGCGAATAGAAATTAAGTGGGAACGTCCTAAGGGTTTTGACCCTTTTAAGAAAAGAAATGAATTTTTTGTCTTTTTTGTGATTAAATGGAATTAAAACTAATTATTTAATTTATTAAAAGAAAAATGTTTTTTTGTATTTTTATGTTTTTTTTAATGAAATAAAATAAAAGAATTAAAATTCTAAGTTAACCTAATTCTAAATTATTTTTATTCATTGTAAAGAAAAAGAAATTAAAGTTGACCTAATTAAACTATTTTATTTGTTAATATTTTATTTACAAAATAATTACTTAAATGAAATTAATAAAGTATTTTTTGGTTTTTTGGTTTTATTGTGAAAAATATTAATTGGTTAATTTTGGTGATAATAACAATAATTAAAAAGGTTAATAATTAAATTAGAAAATATAAAAAAGGAAAAGAAAAGAATAAACCAAGGGAGGGGGTATGGGCCAGAATGGGGTGTTCTGAATTGAATTGTGAGGCCCATTTGCACAAAGCTTGTTGACTTTCTGGATTGAGTGGGGCGCTGGTTGACCATGAGTATGGTGTGCTCCCTTTCTTGACCTTTGGATCTGCTTCTATGGACACATGGCGCCTGGATAATGGAGATGTATGGTGGAATTATGCTGGAATGCTGCATACAATTACATGAAGCAAAATATTATGGAAATAATGGGGGACCTGGGATTCGAACCCAGGTCCCAACGCTTGCAAAGCACCTGGCCAACCACTACACCACTCATGCGCATCTGTTAGTAAAATAAGAAAACAATATAATATAGGATAAACGCACTATATGCTGACAAAAAGAAAAAAGTAGCACGCGTTTTTGAATGAACCAATGGGATGTAAGCACGTCATCATCTTCTTCGCGTTTCCTGCAAAATAGAGATTAGATAGCGGGGGTTTTTAACCCCCACAAAACAAAACTTTAGAAAATAGCGACTAGGCGCTCAGTGCATATAAAAAAGGCGCGAGGTATGTTTTGTATTCGTCTCATCACGATGGTCTCAACCATGGGTGTTTGGAGTTCTGATTTTACAGTATGGGAAAAGCCCCAAATCACAAGCTTTGAAAACCTAGCATCCGTCCATGGTGGTTTTCATTTTAAGGCACCATATTCAAATTAACTCATGTCAAAAGCTTCACCACAATGTTAGAAATACAAAGCAATATTCAAAATGTGTTAATGATGCGTGAAAAATGAACTTAGATTATGAACAAAATGATGAACCGTGTGACTGTATTGAGGCGATTCCTGAAGGTCTAAGGCTTGTTCTTGATGGCAAAAGGTTCCTGGGACTATTGGGAACGTGTTTGGATCAAAAGAAATGCTTGAATTGCACTGGAATAGGGATTTCAGTTTGTGACTTTTCTTTGGAATTTTTGAATTTGGTTTTGCTATCTCAGAGGTTTTCTAGGTCGTGAATGATGTATGGGAGGCTTGCATATATGTCTATCAATGAGAATCAAGCAATAATGTGAGCCTTTAACCCTTGCAATGAAGTTTTGGATTTTGCCATAACCACCATTGAAGAAACTTGCCTTTTTTTGTCCAAATTTGAATTTTATGCTTAAAATGGACCTTACACGAAATTGGTAGGTGGATTATGATGTATCAAAGCCATTCAAGCCACAAGATATCCCTTAATTAATTTTTTTGATTTTTATTTGAATTTTAAAGATTTAAAATGAATTAAATCAAATAAAATTAAATAAAAATAGAAAAATTAATTTTTAATCTTGAAATAAATCATGGGACACGTGGGTGGCATGGCAAAGCTGAATCAAGTGGAAAAAGTGGGCCCTTTTGTCAAAAATTGAAGTTTCAAGGATAGTTGACTTTTGCCATTTCACAAAAATTTCCCAACTTCTCCAATGCATATCTTGCTCAATTTTGATCATATGAACATGTTCTTGGACATTTTGGAAAGGTCTTGAAGTCCTCTAACCAATGCCTTTGGTTCCATGTCATTTTGATTTGCCAATCTAAAGTTATGGTCTTTGACTTAAAGTGCCTTTTTGTTGACTTTTGAAAATGACCTATAATGTTGAAATTGATAACTTTTTGTGAGAGCATTTCTTGGACTTGGAATGTGAAGATGAGTTGTAGGAAATGTCATCCCCTCCAAAATGAGCATTGGATGGGATTTTTCTGATGAAACATGAAAAAGTTATACCTTGGTCAAGTTACAGTTGACTTTTCAGCTGTCCAAAAATAGAAACTTTTGTCACCTTGATGATTTTTGAGCCATTCTTGTGGAATCATGATCAAGACTTGATCAAATGATGATTGTGGCCTCAAAATAAGATGCTGACCAAAAATTTTGACTTTTGACTGCCAAATGACCATTTTGCCCCTACAGTTGGTTGTGAAGCAATTAGGGTTTTTGACTGTGCAACTTGATGCTGTGAGTCTTGAAACTTGACATGTGGATGCTTGACAATGTGTATGAGCATATGGGACTTGATTGAGCCCTTGAAAACCTCAACTTCTTTGCAAGAACCAAAACCCTAATTTGACTGGCTTAGGAGGATGGTTGACTGTGTAGCCCTGGAGTAGTCTTGAGCAAATTGAGATGATGCTTGTCAAAACTTTGAAGAATATGAGAGGGCAAATTTTGGGGTACAACAGTTGCCCCTGTTCAATCTTCTTAGACCTGAGGATGTAGATTGTCTTGTGTGCCTTTCGTGATCCGAAGGTGGAAGATGATTGAACACTAAAGTGCCCAGAAATTTGCACTCACATAGTAGAGTATCAGCAGTGTGACAGCGGGAATGGGCTTACAGATGCCATTTAGAGAGATGGTGGATAGGAGGATGGGCTTATAGATGCCATCTGGAAGTGTGACAGAACCTTGTCGGGAATGGGCTTATAGATGCCATTTGGAAGTGTAATGGGTAGCTGCGTCCGAATAAGAAATAGAATGGCTTCCGTGTCTGGAGCATATCTAGTCTGTGTCTAATTGCTGACATCTGAATAAATAGTAGAATGACCGTCGCGTCTGGGGTATATCCATACTGTGTTTGAATGAGTGACAGAATTTCATCCGAATCTGGATCGTATCTGGACTGTCTTTTGAATGAATCTGGACTAAACAATAGAATAGCATCCGGGCTGGAGCATCTCTAAGTTGTCTTTAGAAGCTTGAATCTGAATAAGCAATAGAATAGCATCCGGGTCAGGAGCATCTCTAAGCCGTCTCTGAAAAGAACTCTGAATAAGCAAAAGAATAGCGTCCATATCTGGAGCATTTCCCAGCTATATCTGAAAGGAAACTCTTGAATAAGCAAAAGAATAACGTCCATCTCTGGAGCATCTCTAAGCTATCTCTGAAGAGAAAATCTGAATAATCAAAAGAACAACATCCATCTCTGGAGCATTTCCAAGCTATATCTGAAAAGAAACTCTTGAATAAGCAAAAGAATAACATCCCTCTCTGGAGCATTTCTAAGCTATCTCTGAAGAGAAAATCTGAATAAGCAAAAGAACAACATCCATCTCTGGAGCATTTCCAAGCTATATCTGAAAAGAAACTCTTGAATAAGCAAAAGAATAACATCCATCTCTGGAGCATTTCTAAGCTATCTCTGAAGAGAAAATCTGAATAAGCAAAAGACAACATCCATCTCTGGAGCATTTCCAAGCTATATCTGAAAAGAAACTCTTGAATAAGCAAAAGAATAACATCCATCTCTGGAGCATTTCTAAGCTATCTCTGAAGAGAAAATATGAATAAGCAAAATAATAGCATCCATATCTGGAGCATTTCCCAGCTATATCTGAAAAGAAACCCTTGAATAAGCAAAAGAATAGCATCCATCTCTGGAGCATTTCTAAGCTATCTCTGAAGAGAAAATCTGAATAAGCAAAAGAACAGCATCCATCTCTGGAGCATTTCCAAGCTATATCTGAAAAGAAACCCTTGAATAAGCAAAAGAATAACATCCATCTCTGGAGCATTTCTAAGCTATCTCTGAAGAGAAAATATGAATAAGCAAAAGAATAGCATCCATATCTGGAGCATTTCCCAGCTATATCTGAAAAGAAACCCTTGAATAAGCAAAAGAATAGCATCCATCTCTGGAGCATTTCTAAGCTATCTCTGAAGAGAAAATCTGAATAAGCAAAAGAACAGCATCCATATCTGGAGCATTTCCCAGCTATATCTGAAACTTTGAATAAGCAAAAGAACAGCATCCATCTCTGGAGCATTTCTAAGCTATCTCTGAAGAGAAAATCTGAATAAGCAAAAGAACAGCATCCATCTCTGGAGCATTTCCAAGCTATATCTTTAATCTCTTTAATGTAAATATGCCCTGGCTAGATACAGGCATCGAATCCACAATCAATCGCTCATAGATATGCCCTGGCTAGATACAGGTATCGAATCTGGAATTGCGACAGTTGATAGTAATCGTCTTTGGATTGACCTTTTTCCTGAAAAGGCAAAACATCAGTTGTATGCAATGTCATGACGCATGAACTGCATGATTTTAAGACGTTCTCAAAAATAAATGAGATTTGTGTTGTGTGATGCGTATGCATGCTATAATGTATGAAGATGTCATGTTTATGAATGTATTTTCGTCTAGGAAAATAAATCCTTGACGAATGTCGGGAGTTTGTTGAATCCTGGGCTGATGTTGAAGAGTAGAGTTCTTCGTTTCCGCTGGGGATGATGATTGCAAGAATAAACCGGTAGGAGAAGATGACTCCTTTGGGGAATAAACTTGTTGGAGAGATTACTCTGCGGGGAATACTCTGTGGGAAGAGATACTTCGCTGAGGTTTTGATGATAACTCCACTGGGGATTCCGTTGATATGTTTTGTTGGAAGATTTGATGAACTCCACTGGGGGATAGGAAGAACTTCGCCGAGGACGATCTTTCCGTGGCAATTGGCTGAGGATAACCCAGTTATACCCTGGTGGGGAAATAACCTTTGGATAAGGCCGGGGAGACGCGTTCGTGCTCTGCGGGGGATAAGCTTCCAGAATCTACTGGGGATAAGCTTCCAGAATCTACTGGGGAGATGGTTCAACTCTCCTGGGGAGACTTTGGACTGTACTGGGGAAGTGGCTCCATTGGGTGTCTGTATTCCGCCGGGGAACAATCTTATATCAAGACTGCCGGGGATGCTTGCTTAGGAACATCTGTATACTATTGCTGGGGAATATTGAGATTTTCTGGGGATGCCCCACTTCCTTAAGGCTGACAGTAGACTAACTCTGCTTGGGGAGAGTGTTGCTGACTTGTTGGGGATATTGTGCCTTTTCAGGGCTGATTGGGAGATCAACTCTGCCTGGGGAGAGTATTGCTGATTGGTCTTACTCCATGGGGAGTGAAGGTATCTTGGTTACGTTCTTCAGCCGAACCTACCTTGGTACCTTGGTGGACAGAGCAACTAAATCGTTCAGACAATTCTTATTGCCCCTGTTTCTGATGTGGGAGAAGAAGATACCTTGTGGAGGTGCTTGATGACTGCCGATTGACAAATCTTCTTCTGGTAGGCAAGTGACAAGACGACGAGACATAGTCGTACGCTTTGATCCCTAACTTTTGCCTGGACCGCCCTTTCGGGTTTTCAATCCAACGGGATACCCATTTTTTCCCAAACCGCCTTTTCAGGTCTTCGACTTACCGGGTGTACAGATTTTCATCCCTTATTTTGCCCGAACCCTTTTGGTTCGCCGGGAAGCCCTTATTTTTGCCTAGGTGTGTCAACGTAGCGGGTCTTTGATTATGCGTAGTATTCTTTCGACTATGTCCATGCTCTCAGGATGCAGGAAGTTGTCACTGTCAGTAGCGCAGTGTTACCATGCTACCAGAAGATGTTTGATCGTGCAAGATTCGTTGCTAGAATTCCTGTCCAATGCCCCAAGTGATCCAGATGGAGATTTTCCCCAAGCTGGTTGGCCTTTTGAGAGATTCTCCGAATCTTGACCTAACTGCCCCAGATGATAGACCATGAACATGTCTGCCCCTTGGTTGGAAGTACTTTTGTTCACTTAGACATTCATCGTGCGAACTTCTATGTTGTTCAAACAAATAGTCATATGCAATCAATGTTATAAAAAATGCAAAGCTTATGTCTGTCTTGAAGTTTTTGAAAATGCATTTTTTTCAGTAAAACAAGCAAATTATGTGATGTCAACTCAAGATTTTACAACGAGCCTTAAGGAGTTAGGATACCTTTGTAACAGTATGCTTTCGAATTAACCCATGCTTCAGCTAGGACTTTTAGGGGTTGTAGCGTGGCTTGGTTCACGGTTTAAGAAACAAAGGATAAAGGCTCAAATTTATCTGTACCCACCCATTCTTCGCGATGTTCTTCAAACCTAAACTCAGTTGATCGTGCGTCATACCTTGTTTGAGTCTTTGCTATGATGTACCAGTGATGGTTCGGATATTGACAATTTATTTTGAATAGGCAGTCATTCCCCTTTTTTTTTGGTTGAGGGTTTGTGGGACCTCTTTCTTTTTTTGATTTTTGTTATCCCTGTTTTTTGCCTGAACTGTTTCCTTTTTTATCACAGTCAGCGGGATGCCCCAGTTTTGTAAGTCTCCTTCATAGGTTTTGACTTAATGGGCTTTTATTTTTGGGAGATAATGACTGCCCGTCTTTATGATTATTCGGAGCCATCACTGTCTTTTGTTTTGTAAGGATTCCTTTGGTGCCATTTGTTGTGCACTTGGATCAGTTGAGAGAACTACCCTGCCCCAGGTTATGATTAAGGGTTTTAATTTTCGAAAAGAAAACTCCTACTTCTTTGGCTCAAAGGGGTTGACGAGGGATTATCATCCTTATAACTCCAGTGTTTAGGAATTGAAACAATGCTTGTACCTCATCAGCGGGGTCTGTTCAAAAGCATACTGTAGATTATGGTATCGTTTTCGTCATCCTCCCTCAAGAGGCTTAGAATTATTAACCGAGCGTTGATCATCACAAAAAAAATGAAAGCAATTTGAATATAGTGAAAATAATTGGATTAATTCAAAAACAGACATATGCAGTGCATTAATGAAATAAAAGAGTTTGCTATGACATTAATTGTTTCTATAAGCAAAAATTACAACTCGGAAATTCAAATAAACAAAAGCCTTCAATGATTGGGCAAAGGAGCAGTGATTATGTTTGGAGTCTCTGGTGCTTCAAACTGAATCTCTCCGGCGTCAATCATGTCTTGGACCTTGTTCTCCAGAGCCCAACAATTGTCTGTAGTATGCCCCGGGCTATCAGAATGGTATGCGCACCTATCGTTGGGATGATAGTTAGGAGCAGAAGTGTTTGGATTCCGGAGAGGAGCCCTTAAGGTAATCAGCCCTGCCTTCAACATTTGCTGTAGCGCTTGATCTAGTGACATGTTGATCTTAGTGAACTGTCTCTTGGGTGCGACCTCCTTACGTTGCTGCCCTTGTCCTTGTTGAGCAGGCCTAGGATTAGAGATCTGGGTTTCCCCTACATGTTGATCATGGCGACCCTTTTTACTATTCACAGCATTGGACTCCTTCTTCCCACTGTAAGGCTTTTTATGAGCATCAGCAGGTGCAGCTTCTTGAATCTTTCCAGCCTTGATACCAGCTTCAATCCTCTCCCCGGTCAAGATCAAATCTGTAAACCCAGCGGAAGAATTCCCAATCAAATGGTTGAAGAAAGGACCAGACAGGGTCCCCAAGAACATGTCGACGAGTTCACGATCAGTCAAAGGCGGCTGCACCCTTCCAGCCAGATCTCTCCACCTTTGCGCGTACTCTTTAAAACCTTCACCCGTCCCCAGTGACATACCCTGGAGTTGGGTACGTGTAGGAGCGAGGTCGGCATTATACTGATACTGCTTATAAAAAGCAGTAGCCAAGTCCTCCCAGTTATGAATAGTGGTTCCATCCAGCTGATAGAACCATTCGAGTTGAGTCCCTGAAAGACTCTCCTGGAAGAAATGGATCCATAGATTCTTGTCTGCCGTGTAGGGCTGGATCTTCCTTGTGTATGAACGGAGGTGCAACTTAGGACAGGAAGTCCCATCGTATTTTACAAAGGCAGGTGCCTTGAACTTGTGAGGGATCACCACCCCAGAAGATAAACCTAGGCTTCCAAAGTCTAACCCAGGCACACGTTGGATATCCATAGCATTTAAACGGTCCTCCAGCTGTTTGTACCTGTCCTCAGCAGGAGGGTACTGTTCATCATTGAAATCTGTCTCGGTGTCAGAGACTATGGGACTAGGAACCCTTCCCTCTTGGTGACTGCCTTCCCCAACAGATGGAGTAGTCCACTCGGCTTCATTCTGCAGTGTATTCCCAGATCTGCGTCTAGGGTTGAACAAAACAGTCCTCTTCTTCTTTTTCTTCAAAAGCAGAGTCTTCAATTCCTGTTGTCCTTGGGCTAAGCTCATGACCAGCTCCTGGAATTGGGCGTTCTGGGCCTGGAGGGCCTTGATAGCTTGTTCGGTAGATGATTCAGGATTCATGATGATGGCTGAAATAAACAGCGAAGAAGATTAAGCAACCTGTATAAAAGAGTACCTGTAATGCAATGATATGTATGTATGCATGCGATGTTTTCAAGGATCTCGCGGGGTAAACAGAGAAACTTGTTAGAATTTGAATTTTGGTAGCTTGATTGAAGTAACTTCATGTTGTTAAGAGTCCTTCTTCAAGAGTCAAGGCTCACCATATCGAGTGGGTCATAGCCCCTGACAACTTCGGCTAGAGGAAAATAAATCCCCTTTGCCCCTTGCTAGACACTTCGATTCATCATGACCTGCATCACACGCCCTTGAGATCATTGAAATGGATTAGTCTTTATGCAGGATGCATGCAATGGTATGATGGTATGATGTTATGGTAAAGCACACCACAGGTATTCACAAAGGCAAACATGATAAGGCACACAAGTCACACCAGACAGCCCTTAGAGTTTAGGCCAACATGAAGTTCAGGTACTACCCTCTTTCAGTTTCGTTGGTTAAGACCTGTCCTATCAAAAGTAACCGGGTTCTAGAGGATCCCAATATCACTGACTACCCTCAATCGGTCATAACTCCAGCGTCATAATCTTTTCTTGCGGCCAGAACCATCGCGAGAGTTTAGCCTTAATGGGTGTAGCATACTGCTACTGTTCTATGGCCAAGTTGGGTCACATTAGGGTTCTAAGGTCGGTTGGTGCTTAATGACTCCTCAGAAGACCCATATTCTCCTCGTTGCAACACAAGGGATAACGGTACAGACCAAGGTGCCACACCAATGTAGCCACTGCTTCACCCATGTCGGTCTACGCCGGACAGGTCCCTCACAGCTTATGCTACCTAAAAGGGTATCCCCAGATCCGGGTTAGGATCTATGAAACTCCGATGCAAAGCCCACAAATATAAAGCAATCAAAGCAAAGCAATTGAAAACATAAGTATGGTCTAATCCTAAGGTACACCTCACTTTCAATCTCCCCAGCAGAGTCGCCAGTTCTGTGATCGGTGGAAATAGAACTGACTGTTTTTAGCTGGTTTCGCAAAATGTCGCGGTAAGCAAGAGTCGCCATCGTCTTTTATGTTCTCCAACATGGAAAGGACAAAAGCACAACAAAATTCCTTATTCGAGAATGTTTCTCGGTTCAGGAGGTAGATTTATAGAAATGGAAAGTGTTAGCACCCTTTCTATCCGTGGTTATCCATGGACTCTTAGGTACTTGCTCTTATGTTTTCAAAATTTGTTTGCTTTTCAAGTGTGTGTGGGTTTTGAAAAAGTTTCATTTGAAAAATTCTAAGTAACTCTTGTATCAGTCCTCAAGAGTGTATGAAGTATTGTTTGAAAACTTTTTGAAAGTGTAAGGTGTGAAAAGTATTTTGTTTGTTTTGAAAAGAGAAAGTACCCATGAGTCATCTACCTACCCTAAGGAATTAAGCTGTGTAAGAGTCCTTTAGATAGTGCTATCCCACCATTGAGAGGTAGGTAGCACCATCGTTGGAGTTGTTCGGGTCAATTCGATTATCGGGACAGTGTGGTCACCGAAGCAACGGTAGGACACCTTAGAAGTAACCCTAATGTCCTAGATCCTTTTTTATCCGAGGCAACCGTTTTGAGGCAACTGGATCTTTAGACAAAGGGTGACCTCTAAGACGTCCTATACTTGATGACCACGTTTCGAGGCAACGAGTGAAGCGTACCCTAGAAGTGGCATGTGCTTTGTGTATTGTTTTTCAGTTAAGGTTATCTTCTACATGTTATTTGTGAGCTACGAATTGATTTTATTTACATACATTCTTTCACGCGTTTAACAGTTAAGAGTGCAGAAAATTAAAGTGCGGGAATGTAAAGCTACGCTATTACAAGGCGCAGGTCTATACATCGCCAAAAAAACAAAGATCCATTTTGATAAAGTGCGGAAAGTAAAGAAAGCAATAAACCTAATTACTATTACATTATTGAAGCAGTTACATAATAATCAAAATATAAAAATAACGCGCGAATAGAAATTAAGTGGGAACGTCCTAAGGGTTTTGACCCTTTTAAGAAAAGAAATGAATTTTTTGTCTTTTTTGTGATTAAATGGAATTAAAACTAATTATTTAATTTATTAAAAGAAAATGTTTTTTTGTATTTTTATGTTTTTTTAATGAAATATAATAAAATAATTAAAATTCTAAGTTAACCTAATTCTAAATTATTTTTATTGATTGTAAAGAAAAAGAAATTAAAGTTGATCTAATTAAACTATTTTATTTGTTAATATTTTATTTACAAAATAATTACTTAAATGAAATTAATAAAGTATTTTTTGGTTTTTTTGGTTTTATTGTGAAAAATATTAATTGGTTAATTTTGGTGATAATAACAATAATTAAAAAGGTTAATAATTAAATTAGAAAATATAAAAAAGGAAAAGAAAAGAATAAACCAAGGGAGGGGGGTATGGGCCAGAATGGGGTGTTCTGAATTGAATTGTGAGGCCCATTTGCACAAAGCTTGTTGACTTTCTGGATTGAGTGGGGCGCTGGTTGACCAGGAGTATGGTGTGCTCCCTTTCTTGACCTTTGGATATGCTTCTATGGACACATGGCGCCTGGATAATGGAGATGTATGGTGGAATTATGCTGGAATGCTGCATACAATTACATGAAGCAAAATATTATGGAAATAATGGGGGACCTGCGATTCGAACCCAGGTCCCAACGCTTGCAAAGCACCTGGCCAACCACTACACCACTCATGCGCATTTGTTAGTAAAATAAGAAAACAATATAATATAGGATAAACGCACTATATGCTGACAAAAAGAAAAAAGTAGCGTGCGTTTTTGAATGAGCCAATGGGATGTAAGCACGCCATCATCTTCTTCGCGTTTCCTGCAAAATAGAGATTAGATAGCGGGGGTTTTTAACCCCCACAAAACAAAACTGCAGAAAATAGCGACTAGGCGCTCAGTGCATATAAAAAAGGCGCGAGGTATGTTTTGTATTCGTCTCATCACGCTGGTCTCAACCATGGGTGTTTGGAGTTCTGATTTTACAGTATGGGAAAAGCCCCAAATCACAAGCTTTGAAAACCTAGCATCCGTCCATGGTGGTTTTCATTTTAAGGCACCATATTCAAATTAACTCATGTCAAAAGCTTCACCACAATGTTAGAAATACAAAGCAATATTCAAAATGTGTTAATGATGCGTGAAAAATGAACTTAGATTATGAACAAAATGATGAACCGTGTGACTGTGTTGAGGCGATTCCTGAAGGTCTAAGGCTTGTTCGTGATGGCAAAAGGTTCCTGGGACTTTTGGGAACGTGTTTGGATCAAAAGAAATGCTTGAATTGCACTGGAATAGGGATTTCAGTTTGTGACTTTTCTTTGGAATTTTTGAATTTGGTTTTGCTATCTCAGAGGTTTTCTAGGTCGTGAATGATGTATGGGAGGCTTGCATATATGTCTATCAATGAGAATCAAGCAATAATGTGAGCCTTTAACCCTTGCAATGAAGTTTTGGATTTTGCCATAACCACCATTGAAGAAACTTGCCTTTTTTTATCCAAATTTGTATTTTATGCTTAAAATGGACCTTACACGAAATTGGTAGGTGGATTATGATGTACCAAAGCCATTCAAGCCACAAGATATCCCTTAATTAATTTTTTTGATTTTTATTTGAATTTTAAAGATTTAAAATGAATTAAATCAAATAAAATTAAATAAAAATAGAAAAATTAATTTTTATTCTTGAAATAAATCATGGGACACGTGGGTGGAATGGCAAATCTGAATCAAGTGGAAAAAGTGGTCCCTTTTGTCAAAAATTGAAGTTTCAAGGATAGTTGACTTTTGCCATTTCACAAACATTTCCCAGCTTCTCCAATGCATATATTGCTCAATTTTGATCATATGAACATGTTCTTGGACATTTTGGAAAGGTCTTGAAGTCCTCTAACCAATGCCTTTGGTTCCATGTCATTTTGATTTACCAATCTCAAGTTATGGTCTTTGACTTAAAGTGCCTTTTTGTTGACTTTTGAAAATGACCTATAATGTTGAAATTGATAACTTTTTGTGAGAGCATTTCTTGGACTTGGAATGTGAAGATGAGTTGTAGGAAATGTCATCCCCTTCAAAATGAGCATTGGATGGGATTTTTCTGATGAACCATGAAAAAGTTATGCCTTAGTCAAGTTACAGTTGACTTTTCAACTGTCCAAAAATAGAAACTTTTGACACCTTGATGATTTTTGAGCCATTCTTGTGGAATCATGACCAAGACTTGATCAAATGATGATTGTGGCCTCAAAATAAGATGTTGACCAAAATTTTTGACTTTTGACTGCCAAATGACCATTTTGCCCCTACAGTTGGTTGTGAAGCAATTAGGGTTTTTGACTGTGCAACTTGATGCTGTGAGTCTTGAAACTTGACATGTGGATGATTGACAATGTGTATGAGCATATGGGACTTGATTGAGCCCTTGAAAACCTCAACTTCTTTGCAAGAACCAAAACCCTAATTTGACTGGCTTAGGAGGATGGTTGACTGTGTAGCCCTGGAGTAGTCTTGAGCAAATTGAGATGATGCTTGTCAAAACTTTGAAGAATATGGGAGGGAAAATTTTGGGGTACAACACTCAAGCCCTACACTTGCAACCATATGATGTCAAAGGTCATTGGGAAACCAGAAGTGGTGTCAAGGGTTTCTTGGCAAAGTTTCTGTTTGAGAAAGCTCAAGAAGGCTAGAATTCATTGGACTTACAAGCTTTTGAGGAGATTGTGGCTCTTCTCATTTATGGGTTGGTCTTGTTCCCAAACCCTGACCAGCTTATAGATGTCAGTGCTGTCAAAATTTTCATGGCTCGCAACCCGGTGCCTACATTGCTTAGGGATATCCTCCACTCATTTCACACACGAACAATGAGGAAAAGAGGTGTTCTCATGTGTTGTACTCCTCTTCTAGCAAGGTGGTTTATTTATCACCTTCCCCAATCAATCTTGAAGAATGAGCAAGGCTTGAGGTGGTCACAACGATTGATGACTCTTACACATTCAGATGTTCATTGGTGTTCTCAATCCCGAGAAAATGTTATCATCATTGATCGTTATGGGGAATTCCCTAATGTCCCTCTATTTGGCATTAGGGGAGGCATTACCTATAACCCCTGCTTGGCTCTGAGACAATTTGGATATGCCCGAAGGGATGGCCCTCATGACATGCTGATTCCAGATTTAGTTTTTGACTTCGACAACAACGATCAAGGACTTCGACAAAGGTTTATCCGAGCTTGGAGGATGCCAACAAGGTTGACAGTAAGACCTTGGGACACAAGAATTCTATCCCCCATGAGCCTTACCTCAAGTGGGTACGAACCCGCGCCCAAAGTCTTATGATGTCTTACCCCTCATTCTTCCTGTGATCAAAGAGCCTGTTATGGAAGGAGAGGTTCCATACACCCTCCTACATCCTGACATGCCAACATCACTTGAAGATTTGCAAAGGAGTTAGATACAGCTCAAGGGAGAACGCGATACTTTTGAAGCCCAATTCTACGCCATTGAGAAGAAGGTTTTGGAACTGACTCGCCAACTTCACGAAGAGCAGACTCTCGACACCTACATAGCACCAAAGAGGATGCGCAACGTCTTTTTACATTAGAATTTTGTATTATTTTTCCCATGGGGCATTTATGTACTAACAAATTCTATCTTATTAATATGACGTGCATTCTTTTTTGTTTGCAACAAATTTGAATTTCTGAATCCTTGAATGCATTACATGAATAACATATCATTCATCATATGCATAAGCAGGTCTTCACACCAGGTTTCCTTATCTCTCTGCTGTTTATTTCAGCAAGATGGATATAGAGCAGACGGTCAAAGACTTACAAGCGCAGAATTCACAGTTCCAACAGCTACTCATGACCTTGGCAAAGGGTTAGGAGGAGCTCAAAGGCCTACTGGAAAAGGAAAAGGAGAAAAAGAAAAAGAAGAGGGTTGGTGTGGCTACCATGGGAAGAAGATTTGAGAACCAAGCTAGAAGGGTCCTGGATTTCCCCTCGACATATGATGAAGGGGTAGAAAGGGTAAGGGAGCTGCAGTGCCCTCCGAGTCCGAGGAAGAAGAAGAAGAAGAAGAAGAAGAGGATGAAGATTATTCTGAGCAGCAGTACCCACCTGCAGATGACAAATACAAGAATCTGGAAGAGCGTCTGGCAACTATGGAGGTACAAAGAGTGCCTAGGCTGGACTTCGAGGAGCTAGGTTTGGTTGCTGGGATTGTGATTCCCCCTAAGTTTAAGGTGCCTATATTTGCTAAGTACGATGGGTTGTCTTGCCTAAAGATGCATCTGCAGTCTTACGTCAGAAAAATCCAACCGCATTCTTCTGATAAGGACCTGTGGGTTCATTTTTTCCAGGACAGTCTTTCGGGGACGCAGTTAGATTGGTTCTACCAGCTAGAGAGGTCTGATATGCACAATTGGGAGGATTTGCTTGCTGCCTTCTACAGACAGTATCAATATAATACAGACTTAGCACCAACCCGTACTCAATTACAGAGTATGGGCATGGTCTCAAATGAAGGTTTTAAGGAGTATGCCCAAAAATGGAGAGACTTGGATGGAAGGGTGCAGCCACCATTGTCTGAGAGAGAGCTTGTGGATATGTTTTTGGGGACCCTGTCAGGTCCATTCTTTAATCACTTGATCGGAAGTTCGTCTGTGGGGTTCACCGAGTTAATTCTGACTGGTGAACGAGTTGAAGCCGGAATCAAGAGCGGGAAAATTCAAAAGGATGCATCTGCTTCCACTGCCATCAAAAAGACCTTTCCAGCAAAGAAAGAGGTATCAATTGTCTACTCTCAGAGAATTCAAGGAAGAGTTGAGTGTCAGCCAGCGGTAGGGGCTGTGATGATTCAAAAGACTGCAGCTGATCATCCTAGAAACAATCAACCTAGAACCAACCAAGCAAGGGTGGAAAGGCCTACACGGCAATTCACCCGGATCAATATGACACTTGCTCAGGTTCTCCCTCATCTGTTAAATTTAAACCTTGCAAGTTTGAAAGAGGCACCGAAGAATCCGAATACAACTTCTCCTTACTACCATGCTAATGCTAAGTGTGCTTATCATTCAGACAGCCTGGGGCACGACACCAACAATTGTTGGGCCCTCAAAAATAAGATCTAGGACTTGATTGATGCTAAAGAAGTTGAATTCGATGCCCCTGAAAAGCCTAATGTGATCTTTGCTCCAATTCCAAAGCATGGCCACAATGCTCATGTTGTTGAAGAAGATCTTTTTGTGGCTACTGTTGTTGATCTGATGACTCTGTTACCGATAATCAAGTTAAATCTGTTGAAGGCTGGGATTTTCCCAGGATGTGAAGAAGATTGCTACATTTGTTCGTCCTTACCAACCGACTGTCCGTTGTTGAAGTTAGGCATCCAGCGCCTAATGGATAACCAAGAGATCCTTTTTGAGAAGACTCCTGTTACACTGATTCCTGTCAATAATGTTTCGATAATTACCATATCCGCCAATCTTTCCAAGGTCTCCAAAAGACCTGTTAAGATTACATCCGATTCGAAGATTGTACCTTTGAAGATCACTATGCCGGGGCCTATCCCGTACAAGTCCAACAAATCAATATCGTGGAACTATGGGGGAGAGATCTTCTACCACGGTGTTAAGCAAATTGAATTGACCAAAGAGAGTTCTGATGAAGAGTCTTCCGACATTAGAAACATTGTCGGAACGAGTAAAATCACTCGCAGTGGAAGAATTTTCTCTCCAGATATTGCGCCACCAAAGGCAATATTCGGACCCTCAGCCGCTCCTAAAGTCACTCCTGCACCGGTCAACATATCTGCGAGAACTCCAGTTATTGAAGAAATTGTGACTCCTGAAGTTGTCCCCTCTGCTGTTGCTGATGATAGAGGGAAAGGGATCCAAGAAGAGCCCGTCAGGACGAGGGCTCAGCCGTTGATTATCCCTGAGACCTCTCAAAAAGAAATGGAATATATTTTGAAAATAATCAAGAAAAGTGATTATAATGTTGTGGAGCAACTGGGGCAAACCCCCTCAAAAATCTCTATGTTGGCCTTGCTGCTTTGTTCAGAAGCTCATGCCAAAGCTTTGATCAAATTATTGAAGACGGCCCATGTGCCCCAGGAAACCTCCGCGGACCAGTTCCAGGAATGTGTAGCTAGCCTAACAGCAGACAACGGTCTAGGTTTCTCCGACGTTGATCTAATAATCAAAGGGAGAGAACATAATGACGCCCTGCATGTCTCGGTAGAATGCAGAGGGACTACTCTGGCACATGTTCTGGTGGACATTGGTTCATCATTGAATGTCCTACCAAAGAAGGCATTGGATAGGCTAGATTGTGAAGGTTTAACTTTGAAGCCCAGCAACATCATTATCAGAGCCTTTGATGGTTCTAAACGGATGGTCCACGGGGAGGTGGACATCCCGATTAAAGTGGGTACTGAAATCTTCAACTCCATATGCTATGTCATGGACATCCGTCCCTCCTATTCTTGCTTGTTGGGAAGACCCTGGATTCATTATATTTGAGCCGTTACTTCAACTCTGCATCAAAAGCTCAAGTACCATGTTCAGGGGAAAATTGTGACAGTTCACGGTGAGGAGGAATACATGATAAGCCATCTTAATTCTTTCCGCTATGTGGAATTGGATGGTGAATTCATCAAAACCCCCTTTCATCATTTTGAGGAGGTAGCTCAGGAGATTGCAACAGTGCCTTCTGTACCTATGATTACCCGAACTCCGCCTCGGATGTCGTCACTCAAAGATGCAAAGGTTGTGATTGAAGAAGGAGGAAGCACAATCTGGGGGAAACTTCCCGATTTTCCTTTCAAGTCTGATAAATTCGGCTTGGGCTTTACTGCTTCTGCTTAAAAGGTTGTGCGTCGCTCTCGGGATGGAGGACCACCAGTGAAGATCACTCATCATGGAGTCAATGCTTTGGAAGATGGTGAAGAAGAGAGCAACCTTGAAGACTGGATTTTCCCTACCGTTGAAGGAGGATTGTGCAATTGGGAGGCAAAGGACTTTATTCCCATTACTTTCATCAGTCAGTAATTTATCTTTCAAACATTTCTGTTGGTTTGTAATAATTCTTAAACAATTCGTACACTCTTAACCTTGTGCCTTACCCGAGGTGCATAGGTCCACTTGTAAGAGTTTGATTTTTCATCTTCATATGCCATTTTAATGAATCATGGACGTTTTCACATATAAACTTTTATGTTCATTTTCTTTCTTTTTACATTTTATTTGTTTAAAGGTGGCTATCCCTTACACACACACACACTCACCAATGCAGGTATTCATCCATTCCAGATTCCATGGGTAACAATTCTGCTATGGCCTTCAGTGACTCTGAAGATCCGGTCTACCATGCCGAGTACGAAGGTGATGAAGACTGTGAAGTGCCTGGAGAGTTAGCTAGACTGCTAAAACAGGAAGAAAGGTCTATTCTACCTCACGAGGAGTTGTTAGAGACTATCAACTTGGGTACAGAGGAAGACAGAAAAGAAGTTAGAGTGGGTGCCAACCTAGAGCTAAGTGTCAAAGAGCGCTTAGTTCAACTGTTGAATGAATATGTTGAGATCTTTGCCTGGTCCTACAAAGACATGCCGAGACTTGATACAGATATTGTGGTTCACCGTCTTCCTACAAGAGAAGACTGTCCACCAATCAAACAAAAAGTTCGCCGCATGAGGCCCGACATGTCTGAAAAGATCAAAGCTGAAGTGATGAAGCAGTTCAATGCTGGCTTTCTTGCAGTTACATCCTATCCACAATGGGTTGCTAACATTGTGCCCGTGCCTAAGAAGGATAGCAAAGTCAGAATGTGTGTGGATTACAGAGACTTAAACAGGGCCAACCCTAAAGATGACTTTCCACTACTGCACATTGACATCTTGGTTGACAATACAGCTCAACACAAGGTATTTTCTTTCATGGATGGATTTTCAGGTTACAACCAGATTAAAATGGCACCTGAAGACATGGAGGAAACTACTTTTGTTACACAATGGGGTACGTTCTTCTATAAAGTGATGCCATTCGGACTGAAGAATGCTGGGGAAACCTATCAACGCGCCATGGTAGCTTTATTTCATGATATGATACATCATGAGATAGAGGTTTACGTAGACGACATGATAGCCCGTTCACAGACTGAAGAAGAACACCTTGACCATCTGCAAAAGCTGTTTGTCAGGTTGAAAGAGTACAAGCTCAGACTGAACCCTAATAAATGCACTTTTGGAGTCAGGTCCGACAAACTCTTGGGTTTCATAGTCAGTAACAAAGGCATCGAGGTTGATCCTACCAAAGTCAAAGCTATACAAGAAATGCCTGCCCCTTGCACTGAGAAGGAGGTCAGAGGTTTCTTGGGATGCCTAAACTACATTGCAAGGTTCATCTCTCACCTAACATCTACCTGTGAACCAATCTTCAAGCTGTTGAAGAAAGATCAGGTGGTTAAAGGGAATGATGATTGTCAAGTTGCTTTCGATAAAATCAAGGAGTATTTGCTAGAACCTCCTATCTTGATGCCTCCCGTCGAAGGAAGACCGCTTATCATGTATTTGACTGTCCTGGAGAATTCAATGGGGTGCGTACTGGGCCAACATGATGAGTCTGGTCGAAAAGAGCATGCCATTTATTACCTTAGCAAAAAGTTTACCGACTGTGAGATCCGCTACTCACTGCTCGAGAAAACTTGTTGCGCTTTGGTATGGGCTGCTCGCCGGCTAAGGAAGTATATGTTGACACATACCACTTTGCTGATCTCTAAGATGGATCTGATCAAGTACATCTTCGAGAAGCCTGCTCTATCCGAAAGAATAGCAAGGTGGCAGATGATCCTCACCGAGTATGATATACAGTACACGACCCAAAAATCCATAAAGAGGAGTGTGCTAGCCGATCATTTGGCTCACCAAGCTGTCGAAGATTACCAATCCATGAGGTTCGACTTCCCCGAAGAGGATATCATGACTTTGGACAACATTAAAGAGAGAAGACCGTATGACGGACCTGAACAAGGATCCCAATGGACTTTGTACTTTGATGGTGCCTCCAACGCACTTGGCAACGGTATCGGCGCGATACTTATCTCTCCAGAAGGTTTCCATACACCTTTCACTTCCAGACTCTGCTTCAGTTATACCAACAACATGGCCGAGTATGAAGCTTGTATCTTTGGTCTCAAGGTTGCCATTGACTTGGGAATCAAATCTTTGATTGTGTTTGGGGACTCAACTTTGGTTATCAGTCAAATCAAAGGAGGTGGGATACTAAACATCTAAACCTCATCCCTTATAAAGAACATGTCCTGACATTGTTACCACATTTCGAGCAGATTACCTTCGAGCACTTCCCGCGAGAAGAGAATCAGCTAGCAGATGCGCTAGCTACAATGTCATCCATGTTTAAACTTAACTGGGATAATGAGGCTCCCCAAATCACCGTTGAACGAATGGACGAACCTGCACATTGTCACGAGATTAATACCTAGGAAGTAGTGGACCGACCATGGTTTCATGATGTCAAAAGGTATCTCGAAGCACACGAATACCCTGAAGGAGCTTCAGTCAATGACAAAAAGTTCTTGAGGTTCGCAGCTAAGTTTTTCTTAAGCAATGGTATCCTATACAAGCGCAATCATGATTGCATTCTACTCCGATGTGTAGACAAGGTTGAAGCTGAGCAGATCATGGCTGAACTGCACAATGGTACCTTTGGCACTCACTCAAGCGGACATACGATGGCTAAGAAGATTCTACGGGCAGGCTACTACTAGTCTACCATGGAAGCTGACTATCATCAACATTCCCGTACTTGTCACAAATGTCAAATCTATGCTGATAAGGTACATATACCTCCAGTTCCTCTCAATGTCTTGACATCTCCTTGGCCATTCGCTATGTGGGGAATCGACATGATTGGAGATATCAAGCCTACAACATCCAATGGGCACCGCTTCATCCTGGTGGCCATTGATTACTTCACCAAATGGGTCGAAGCATCTTCCTTTGCATCCGTTACAAAGAATGTGGTTGCCCGCTTCATCAAGCAGAACCTCATTTGCCGGTATGGTATTCCCGACAGGATCATTACTGACAACGGTACAAACCTGAACAATACTATGATCACCGCTCTGCACGAGCAGTTCCAGATTCAACATCACAATTCATCTCCCTATCGGCCGAAGATGAACGGTGTTGTCGAAGCTGCGAAAAAAAATATCAAGAAGATCATACAAAAGATGACAGTCACCTACAAGGACTGGCATTAAATATTACCGTTTTCTCTACACGGGTACCGTACCATGACACGAACATCAACTGGGGCAACACCCTATTCTTTGGTATAGGGCATGAAAGTTGTTTTACCTATCAAGGTTCAGATTCCCTCCTTGAGAATCATGAAAGATGCTGGTTTGAGTGAAGACGATTGGATTCAGACCCGACTTGATCAACTTAACTTGATTGACGAGAAGCGACTTACTGCTGTTTGTCATGGTTAGACGTATCAAAAATGGATGATCAAGGCATTCAACAAGAAAGTCAGGCGTCAGGTATATCAAGTCGTGGATCGTGTAATCAAGCGGATCATCTTGCCGCAAAGTGATGCCAGGGGAAAATGGACCTCTACCTACGAAGGACCATTTGTGATCAAAAATATCTTTTCTGGTGGGGAAATGATCTTGACCACCATGGACGGCGATGACCTGTCGCACCCTGCGAATGCAGACATAGTCAAAAGATACTACGCATAAACGACCCAGCAAGTTGAAAACCCGAAAGGGCGACTTGGGCAAAAATGGGCATCTCGGTGAACCGAAAACCCGAAAGGGCGGTTCAGGCAAAAATTAGGGATAAATAAAAAAAAATTGTACATCCGGCAAGTTGAAAACCCAAAAGGGCGGTTCAGGCAAAAATTAGGGATAAATTAAAAAAATCTGTACACCCGGCAAGTTGAAAACCCGAAAGGGTGACTTGGGAAAAAAGGGGTTTCCCGGTGGATTGAAAACCCGAAAGGGCGGTCCAGGAAAAAGTTAGGGAATTAAAGCGTATGACTATGTCTCGTCGGATCACTTTAAGGACAATCTCTTCACGGACAAGCTCCAGGTTTCTGATCAATTCATTCATCGTCGGACGAAGCAACGAATGGACAAGATATTCAGAGTTACGAAGGCTATAGCGGAATGGGAACCCCGTGGAATTTTTTTACACATACCCATCTTTCTTTGTATAAATTTTTCTCATTTTTATGACAACATTCTCTTACTAGGATGTCTGCTCCTTTGTACAAAATACTTACACAAAGTTAATACAAAGATACTTCAAAGTGCAGAAAACTATTTGCCTTTTCTTCTTTTTATACTTGTGTTTTATTTGAAAACGTCCAATGGTTTATTAAACGAGCATATGCATTTGAATATAATCACTGTTTACAAATAAATGAAATGTGAAAGAATGATTACTGACAGGTGGAAAGGATAGGAAAACGTCTTTAGGCCATTCCAAGAAAAATCCCCTGCAGTACATTATTTGGATCCCCAGCAGAACTAAAACCTTGAAAAACATATCCCCAGCGGAATTAAATTTCAAAATCCTCGCCAGAGTTAAATCTACAAACTCCTAATCCTCAGCGGAGCAAAAATTTGGGTCATAAACCCCCAGCAAAGATGAAACCTTCTTCCCCAACAGAGTCAAATTTCCAACTATCAATCTGCAACAGAAACCATTCAGTTTTCTCCAGATTCCCCAGCCAGTTATCTTAAAATCTGAGAATCAACCAGATAACAGTTAACTTATATCCCTAACTAAGGATAACTCCCCAGTAGATTGGCATACAACCCAAACTCCTAAACTTTTTCCAAACGAGAATAAGCCTTTTCCCCCCAGAGTCCTGACCTCCCCGGAGTAGCTGCTCTCCAGCAGTATAACTATTCCCCACAGAGTTTTCAATCCCCAACAGAATGAAGATTCTCATTCTTAATTCCTCAGCTTGAAGTCCCCAGGGATTTATTTTCCCCTAGAAGATTGAAGATCCTCAGTCTGGATTCCCCAGTGAAGTTACCTGATTATCCATGACTCCCCAGCACGAGTTTGTCAGAATTTTTTAATCCTCTACGGATCGAAGATTCTCATTCTCACTTCTCCAGTGAAGTCCCCAAGGTTTTAATTCCCCAGAAGATCGGAGTTTCTCATTCTTAATTCTCCACAAAAGCCACCAGAGTCTTCTTTTTTCTTCAACAGATCAAGTTTTTCTTTCATCTAATCCTCAGAAGAGATCATCAGAGTTTCCTTATTCCCCAACCGAGTAAGGATTCCCCTTGTGTAATCTCCAGCCATAATCATCAAAGTTCTCCAGTTTCCCCAAGCAGGTTTCTCTAGCATACTTGAAGGATCCCTATCCCCAGGAAAGTCATAAAGGATTCTCACATCCCCACAGAAGTTGTCAAAGTTCTTGTTAATCCCCGCTAGTCGCCAAGGATTTTCTATCCCCAACAGTGGTCAGCAAGGATTTCTCATCCTCAGCAATCAAAGATTCTGAATCTCCAATAACGGCCGTGGATTTATTTTCCCCGGCAGCAGTCAAAGATTTCATTATCTCCAGCTATCAAGGATTTATTCTCCTCAGCAAGACAACTAATCAGCTTACATGCGCATACATTACATTTATATATCATAAACATTAATAAAGCACATTTTATTGCATTATGCATATCATGTAACATAACTTTGTGTTTCAGCTAACATTTTACCCTTTTCAGGGCAAGATTAAAAGCTACCTTTAACAAATATTCAAAGATTTTAGATACAATACAGATACACTCCAAGACACGGAAGTCATTCAGTTACTCATTCAAATCTCTTATTCAGATACAATGTGGATACACCCCAGACACGGAGGTCATTCTATTACTCATTCATAATTCAAAGTCAAGATACAGTACAGATACACACCAGACACAGATTCCATTATGTCTCTCATCCAGACTTCAGCAATCAGATACAGATTAGATACGCTCCAGACACGGAAGCCATTCTATTTCTCATTCAGATTCAACTATCAACTTCAAGTTCAGATATACTCCAGACAAGGAAGTTATTCTATCACTTATTTAGATCCTAGTTACAGTTCAGATACACTCCAGACAAGGAAGTCATTATGCTACTCATACAGATCTCAACTTCAGATACAGTCCAGATATGCACCAGACACAGTTGCCATTATGTCACTCATTCAGATGTTTCCCCAGCTCAGAGATGCTCCAGACACGGATGACATTCTGTCGCTTATTCAAATTTCAGATTCAGATACAATACAGATACACTCCAGACACGGTAGTCATTCTGTTATTCATTAAGGAATCAAATACAGTTACAACTCGGATACGCTCCAGACACGGACGCCATTTCCTTTGCTCATGCAAATCCAATCTCCAAATACAATTCAGATACATTCCAGATACGGATACCATTCTGATGTTCATTCTCCTGATATTCAGCAAACATTCTTGGATGGAATCTTTAAGCCCATCTCCAGCAATATTCTACCATCTCCAAATGGAATCTTTAAGCCCATTCCCTCAATCATATTTTGACGAGTGCAAATTTACGGGCACTCTGGTGTCCAATCCTCTTTTACCTTCGAGTCACGAAAGGCAAACTCGCCAATCTAACTCTTCAGGTTTAAGAAGATTGAACAGGGGCAGCTGTTGTACCCCAAAATTTTCCCTCTCATTTTACCAATATTTCCCCTCACAAGACTCTTGGGACTCCAGACAGGATTAGGGTTTGCTCTGCTCAAGACATCTCATTGCACTGTTGACCTGAAATTAGGGTTTGAGTTTGCACAAGGATTTTCGGACTTCCAATGCTTAAAGTGACTTCCATACTTCATATTGGACTCCCAAGATTGCCCATACCAAGTTTCAAGCTTTGAATCAAATTTTTGCCCAATCAATTGGACAATTGACCTAGAAATCAGCTGTATTGGGGAAAAAGTCAACTGTAGCCAATTTACAGTCAAAACTCATAATTTTTTATCCACATCAACATTATAGGCTCATATGAACCATTTGATCAAGTTTGGACCACAACTCCTCAAGAAATTTGATCAGATCATCAAAAGGGCAAAATGGTCATTTTTAGGGTTTTGACTGCAGAAGGGCAATTTTTGATTTTTGACGTAGCCAATGGCAAATTGGGTTCAAGAATGTATTCAAGGACTCAATGGCATCATCTTTACCTAATCACAAGGTTCAAAAGATCTCAAAAGTATTGGATTGACAGATGAATTTTCCAGTCAACTGATCAGAAATCAACGGTACACTGAAAACTCAAACTTTGACTTTTTGGTCAAAATCAAGTGCCAAGGGTCATTTTTCATCAAGATGTGTCAAAACATGAAACTTGTTCACCAAGAAACCTAATTTTTCAAATTAGGGTTTAAAATGGAAAATTTTCATAGAAATTTTCCAAGTTATGAAAATTTCTTATTTTTCCCCAAATTTGCCCAACTTTTTCACCATGATGAAATTGGATTCAAACAAGACTTCCAACATTAAAGTTTTAGTCCTCCACAAAATCTACAACTTTTATTCACAAAGTTTTCCAAAAAGATGCTTGGATCTCAAGTTATGATTTTCTGAACAAGGGTCCATGAAACTTTTAACTTAGTGAAATTTTGCCCTAGTTTAGGCAGGATTTTGACCTATCTTCATGGAAATTTTTCACCTAGTTACAATTGTAATCTCAAAATGAATTTCAAATATGGATTGTAGAGCATGTTACAAGCTTTCCAAAATTTCAAAGAACTCTCCAAGATCATTTGTGGTTACGGAGAATCGAAGGTTTGAATTTGGAAAAATATCACTTTGATCCATGGCATTTTTTATGTTGCTACAAGTTGCAATGTCTGTCCAGCTTTGCTTGTACTTACTTATAGGTCCTTAAACCCTTCCACACTCAAAAATTAAATTCAAATAAAATGGATTAAGGCATTGTTCTGATCAATGGAAGATTACACAAAGGATTAATCTAAAAATGGCAAAAAGTTAACAATGCCATTTTGATAAAGGTGGCTTTATGTCAATTTGTTTCTCTTGAGCATTGCACCAAGCCTGTTGCAGCAAACCAAATCCACAAACTTAGGGTAAAGTACAACAAATTTGTGAAGCTAAGAAGGAGGCCTGTACAGGCCATAGGATAGTCACTTCTCATTTTTGCTTCAAAACCAAGAAACCTTACAAAAGGTCAACAACTTTGCAATCTGATAAAACCAAAGCTTGTGAACATTTGAACCAGGTTTTGTATATCACACTAAGCCTAAAACACGAGCTATCCAGTCCTCAAACTCCCTTGTACACCAAAACACCAAAATCTTGCAAAACAGGGCAGCTTCTGCAGTTTCATTCCCAACTTCCAATTGCCTCGTGCATTTTGCCCCAAACCTCTTCAAACACATTCTAAACAACACACCTAAGTTATCCCAACCATTGGCCAGCAACTTTAACCTTGTTTTCAAGCTTCACCATTTTTGAATTCTGACTGTGCAGGTTGACTTATACAAGCTTATTCAGGCAAGTTCAAAGCTAGCTAGGCATTGGGAAAGCTCCAAGGAACTTCAAGCAAGCTCACAAGCATCTCAGGCCTCACTGAAAACCCCTGCATTACCATACTCGAGCTTGACTGAAACAGGTAAAGTTCAAACTTCTATCTCTCTATTTAGAAATCATTAGGCTTAGGTTTGTGAATAAAAAATGTAGTACTCATTGCCCTTGAGCTGTACATATGCATAGATTTCATTTAAGTTAACTGAGTTGGGAGAATTTGATTGATGAACTTTCTGAAAAAGCTAGGTTAGAAATTTGGGCCAGAGAAATTCTCTCTGGTCTTTGAGAGTTAGATTAAGTTTTTTATATGGTTAGAATCGTATGATAATGCTCTATAACTTTCATGTTGCAAGTTTTTGCTTTAGAGCACGTATGCAGGATTTCCAGTTTTGAATACCAGGCGTGTGTATTTTTGTCACAAGGTTGAAGATGATGGAATCTGGGCTGGGCCTTGGCATTTCCTTGCTATTTGCACCCCTAGCTTGCTGTTTACACCCCCTTGGCCCATTGTTTTATATTTTCATATTTTTTTTCATTTCTTTTTTAGTTTCTGACTTTTATTTATTTTCCTAAATATTAAAAATTACTAAAAATATTTTCATAAATTTTCATATTTTATTTCATTATTTTTGTTATTTTTTCTAGCATAAAAATAGTTTTCTTAAATAATATACTTTTATTTTCATAAAATAAAAACTTGTAAATATTATAAAAATATTATATATTTTTATTTTTATTATCTACACACTTAAATAATATTGTGTCATACATATTTTTATTTTCTAAACATTTGTATATATTTTATTTTATTTACTTATACATAAATAAAAAATCAATATATATATATTTTCTTACAATTTAGGGTTTCCACCCTTAATAAAAATAATCAATAATATTTTTCTTATTTTTGATACATTGAATAATTTATTTTTACATACATAAAAATAATACAAAAATACTTTTTGCATATTCATATTTATTTACATATTTAAATATTGTCTATTTATTTATTTGTACAATTGATTCAATTTGGTTGTAATAGTTGATTTAGGGTTTTTTTTATTTCTTGCAAATACCCCCTTATCCAAATTTGTATCCCCTCCCCATAATCATGTTGTAATAGTATTAGATTTACTTTTACGCATTTATAGCTTTCAAATATGCCATGATAGAGATTAGGGTTTGTATGCCAATATCCAAAATCAAACAAATAGCATGACTAAATACAGGACAAAAATGCATGAAAAAATGACAACACAATGCACACAAGCACCCCTAGGATTTCATCCACTTGTTGCCTTTAAAATGGCCATGGTATGCATGCTAGGTATCTTGGCAAAAAAAAATCAAAACAAAAAGATCATAGTCCCTCGATGACGCTATCTTGGTTGCCTATACAAAAATGATCTAGTCCCTCAAAAATTTGCTAAAGATACTTGGCACAATTGCTATCATGTTCAATACAATGACCCGCGCCTGTCCCGTTTAACATCCAAACACAAGGTTGTTTACCAAATACAATGGTAAAACAACCATGTCAAAGGGTTAAAAATGTGTACGAAAGACTGTTTGAGTAGATAGGGTAGACAACTCTTAGTTACTTGATCAAAACTTGCAAACATTCTTGCTATTTCCAAAAACACATCACAACATAATTTCAAAACATTTCCCAAAACAAACTTTCAAACATTGAAACATTTTTCAAAAGACAAAACACCTTTGTATACATTCAAACAATAATTATTATAAAGATTGCCACAATGATGGCCTCTTTTCAAAATACTTTCAAAACCACACACAAAAGCACCATTGCAAACAATTGAAAATAAAAAGCAAGTGATCTAAAACAAGTAACTAAGAGCCCATGGAAAACCATGGATGAAAAGGGTGCTAGCACCTTCCCTTTTCATAATATACCCCCCGAACCCAAGAAAACATCTCAAAGGTCTTTCCTGTGCTTTTTGACCTTTCCTTTGGATAAATAAAAAGTCGGTGGCGACTCTTGCTAAACTGAAACATTTGCGAACACAAAACGCAAAACCTCAAGTCAGTTCTCCCACCGCATCACAGTTGCATTCTATGACTATACGATGACCCACACATGTCCCTTCACATCCAATGATGAGGCTTCTTACCAATCAATGGTAAGATAGTAACATCTAAAGGAGGAGGAATAGAACATAGACCTTTTTGAGTAGGTAGGACGCTCGTAGTTGCTTGCTCACAAACTAAAACCATTTCCACACTTACACTTTAAAAATATCTTCAAAAAACTAACATTTCTTTGAACTATTTTCAAAACCAACACTTTGTATACATTATTATAGAGACGAGAATCATTATAAAGTTTTCCGCAATAAAGGCGTTTTCAAAATATTTTCAAACTCACACCACAAAGCACATTTTCAAACAAAGCAAAAGTGATCTAGCAAGCAACTAAGAGCCCGTAGATAACTACGGATGAAAAGGGTGTTAACACCTTCCCTTTTCATAACCTACCCCCCGAACTCAAGAAAATATCTCAAAGGTCTTTCCATTTCTTTTCACCCTTTCCTTTATTAGAAAAAAGAAAAGTCGGTGGCGACTCTTGCTATCCGCAACAATTGTGATAAAACTCAAAAACACCCAAGTCAGTTCTCCCACTGTATCACACCTGGTAATAGAGATTCCTTGATTAATATTGGTAGAAGGTATTTCCTCAGTTGAATCTTGATAGTAGATTCCCTGGATTATCTTAGCAAAAGATTTTCTAGTAGACCTCGACAAAAGGTATTTCCTCAATTGAATCTCGGCAGCAGATTCCCTGGTTGATCATAGAAGTAGATTTTCCATAAGACCTTGTAAAATGGTATATTTCCTCAACAAAATCTTGACATTAGATTCCCTGGTTGATCTTGGCAGTAGATTATCCAGTAGACCCCAATAGTAGGTGCATTTCCACTTTAGTGAATCTTGACAGTAGATTCCCTGGCTAATCTCGGTAGAAGATTTCCCATTAGACCTCTACATAAGGTATTTACTCAGTTGAATCTTTGTAGTTTTTTATGTAGTTAATCTTGGAAGAATATTTCCCAATAGACCTCGACAGAAGGTATTTTTTCTCAATAGAATCTCGATAGTTGATTCCCTGGTTAATCTTGGTAGAAGATTTCCTAGCAAAACCTCAATAGTAGGTATATCACAGTAAGTCTCGGTAGTAGACTCCCCAACAAGTTCCTTATGAATATATTCCATATTTGATATTGGGAGTAGATTATTCAATAAACCTCGGCAATAGGTACATCTCAAAGAACCTCAAAAATAGATTCATTGTTTGATCTCAATCGTAAATTATTCAGTAAACCTCGGCAGAAAGTATTCTTCAGAAAATCTCAATAGTGGATTCATTAACCAATCTCCAACAGTATCCTCCCCAGTGAGCCATGTTTGGAATTTTCCCAAAGGACCTTTACCATTCATCTCAAATAAACCCACAAAGTCCAATTTCCATTTCATATCCCCAATAAAATAAATTTTCAATAAGTGCATTCATTTAATTACATTGCATTTCATTTCTACATAAGAGACAAAATTTGAATCTTTTTGTATTTAATTACATTTCACTACGATACTATAAAGACTAGTGTCATTCATACTATCTAGCCAAGGAGAATTAAATAGGGACATCTCTCATATTCTAAATTTACCTTAGGGTCATTCATTCACTGCATTTATGTCAATAGTCAATCATTCATGCATTAGATTAACCAAAAGTCAACTTAGGTCAATTTTCATTTCACCTAAAAACCAAAAATAACCTAAATTGTATTTCATGCATTTTTATCTACTTACACTGTCTCATGCATTGTGCGAAATTGGTCAAAATTCAATTAGAATGCAATTTTGGTTCTACAGGAAGACCGGTAAAAGCGATTCGACATTGCATATAAAATTAACGGGCAAAATATTTCGAGTTTTGGTCTTTATCGAACTATTTTACGAATCTATGCCGGTGTGCTCATTTTATTTTTTCGAGTCCGTATGTAGCCCATTTTTGTATAGCCAGAGCTTGTTTATCCGGATATTTTTATTTACAATTTTAAATATTTTTGGATACTTTTACTGAACATTATTGTGCGTAGATCATTTTGACTTGTTCATTTTTATTTTTTGGCTTCTCGCACATTCGGATTATATCTTTTTTGGTTGATTCTGGTTTTCTTTTTTTTCTTGAAAAATAAATAAAATATTCTCTTTTTTTTCTGATTTACTTTTAGTATTTTTTTTCATTTTAAATTAAATGGAGAAGGTCATTTGTGTCATTTTGGACCAATTGAAACCTTATTCTTGTAATACATATACATACGTTAACAGTGAGAGAATGAGGTCTCATTTTCATAGACCAATGGTAGCACAATATCTGTCTCATTTCATGAAGCGGTCTAGGGTTGTTCATGGTACGATTCATGGAGAAAACTGAATCAAACTGAATTGAACCATAATAAAAGTTTACTCGAACTGAACTGAACTGTTTCAATTTACTCAGAACTGAACTGAACCAAAATTATTGGTTTGGTATACCGTTTCAAAACTCTAAAATGTACCGAGTCGTTAGAAGACAAATTTTTCCAAACTAAACCATTCATTAAAGAATTGAACCATTAAACTATTTTTTCAATTTTTTTTTAAAAAAGTTAAAACTTATTTTTAGTATTTTTCATTTTCAGTTTTGATTCGGCTCGGTTTTATTTTTGGTTTAGTTTGGTTTCAGTTTTAGTTCGATTCTAGAACTATTTGTGTAATATGATTTGGTTCACTAACCAAACATAATGGTTTAGTTATTTTAACTTCAGTTCGGTTCAGCAGTTCAGTTTATGAATTTTTTGAACAACACTAAACCAATCACATATCTCTATCTAATCCCCTATAATTAATAGAATTTTTAGATCTGAAATAGAGGAAAGATAAAAATGTAGAAGACATCTATTCTTCTTTGTTTTCCATCAAAAACCTTCTACCCTTTTCAAACACTTTTCACTATAAACTCACCTTCCACATTTCCATTTCCATTTTCACTATAAACACCTCTTAACCACCATCACTGACCCAGATCTCCACCCTTATACACCATTTTTGTTGTCATCATAACCCTTGTTGTACCCCAAAATTTGCCCTCTCATTTCATCATTATTTTCTCACCACAAGACCCTTGGAGCTCAAGATCAAATTAAGGTTGACTTCCATAGCTCGATTCAGAGAGATTCAAAGCAAGCTGAGCATAGAGGAAGCATCCTAGGACTTCAGGCAAGTTGTACCAAAGTTCAAACTCCATTGAAGATACCTCCATTGTTGTACACAACTCAAGCTGAACAGGTAAAAATTTGAACTTCTATCTCTCTATCCAGGCATAGTTAGGCTTAAGTTTGTGGAGAAAGCATGTCCTACTCATAGCCCTGAAGCCATCCATGTAGTTACTTTTCATTTATATTGTGTGTGCTGTGAGAATTTTGGACCTGGACATGGGAGAAAAGCTAGGTCAGAAATTGGGGGAGGAGAAATTATCTCTCGTTTCTGAGAGTTAGAATAACTTTTTTATATGTTTAAAATCGTGACATAATGCTCTACATTATTGATGTTATAAGTTTTTGCTAAAAGTCAAAGAATCAGGAAGTTTGAATCAAGCATAGAGGGCGCGCGTTTTTGAGACAGAAATGGCTAGAGGTTGAAGAAGGTGGACTTGGGCTGGGCCTGAGTTTGTTTTTTCTGTTTGCACCCTCATTTTCCATTTACACCCCTCTGGCCCATTGTGTGATATTTTATTCATTTTTGACTTTTTATTTTTTCTTCTGACTTTTTATTTTTTGCTCAAATATAAAAAATATAAAAAATATTTTTTCACCCATTTTTGCATTTATTTAACATTTATTTGTTTTATTTAGCTTATACATATAAATAAATATATATACTTTTTACTCAAAACCCTAGAAAATAATACAAAAAAATATGTTTTTTAGTTATTATTTTTTATTTACATTTTGGAAACATTTTTCTAAAAATATACCTTTTTGTAAATAATTAATATTTCATTTTGTATATATTTAGTATATTTAATATATAATATAAATACTTATACATATTTTATTAAATATTTAGGACAAAAAAATGAAAATAACACATTTTTATTTTTATTAATATTTGACACCAAAAAATATTCTTTTACAATATACTTCTCTTTTATTTATTTTTTGTATAAATAAATACATAAATATTGTATATAATTAGTAAATAATTACTATTTATTAAAATTAGGGTTTTGCCCTAAAAACACAAAAATACTCCAAATTGATATTTTTCTATTTTGTTTATATTTCAAACATAAAAACTTTTACATACATAAAAGACCATTTTTGTGCATAATACATTGCATTTTGATATTTATTTATATTGCAAATATTGTACATTTAAATCCTTGTATATTCGATATGGATGTAATAGCCTAGATTTAAATTTCTTGTCAAATACACTCATTCAAACATTTGTACCCCCACCCCCATAATCATGTTGTAATAATTTAGGACTTTAAATTTCCGCATTTAAAAGCTTTCTAATTATGCCATGATAGACCTAGGGTTTGTATGCAAAAATCAAATAACAAATAGCTTGACCTAATTCAAAGACAAAAAGCATGAAAATGGACAACACCAATCACACTTGCACCCTTAGGGTTACTCCACTTGTTGCCTTCAAAAATGGGCCATGCTTGCATGTTGAGTTTCTTTGTCAAAACAAAATAAATCAAATGATCATAGTCCCTCAATGACGCTTTCGAAGTTGCCTAAACAAAATGATCATAGTCCCTTCAAGCAAATTGCCAAAGACACTTGGCATCATTGCATTCATGGTCTAAAGGATGACCCGCGCCCGTCCCGTCAACATCCTAACACAAGATTGCCCACCAAATACAATGGTGGAACAATACTGTTAAAAGGGTTAAAACATAGGAAAAATCTTTGAGTAAATTTAGGGGTAGACAACTCTTAGTTACTTGATCAAACTTGCAAAACAAAACCTTGCCTACTTTCAAAACACACATCACAACATAACTTTCAAAACATTGAAAACTTTTCAAAAGACAAATACACCTTTGTATACATTCAAACATGGATCATTACAAAGGTTGCCACCACCATGGTCTCTTTTCATAATATCTTTCAAAACACACACAAAACACCAGTTCAAACAATTGAAAATGCAAGGCAAGTGATCTAAGCAAGTAACTAAGAGCCCATGGATAACCATGGATAGAAAGGGTGCTAATACCTTCCCTTTCTATAACCTACTCCCCGAACCCAAGAAAACATCTCAAAGGTTTTTGCTGTGCTTTTTAACCTTTCCTTAGGATAAAATAAAAATTCGGTGGCGACTCTTGCTAAACCGAAACATTTGCGAAAACAAACGCAAAACCTCAAGTCAGTTCTCCCACCATATCACAGAACTGGCGACTCTGCTGGGGATTAATTTAAAAGTGGAGTAACCTTAGGGCTTAGATCACACTTTTGCATGACTAATTGTTTGCTTTGATTGCTTTATTTTTTGGTTCTCTTGTTTGGGCTTGAAATCCTACACCTGGATTTGGGGAAACATTCATAGATAGCAATATGTTGTGGAAATTGTGCGGGGTATACTGACACGGTTGAAGCAATAGCTATATTAGTGCGACATATTTGTGAGTACCGGTAACCCTTGAGTTCAATCAAGGAGAGTACGGGGTCGCTGAGTGATGTCACTAAGCAGTAATGACCTAGAACCTTACTTGACCATCTTGGCCTTTTATTAGGGGTAGTGAGATGACCGGCTTTGGTGCAGTCCGAAGTTGGTAGATACTCGATACTACACTCATTGAGGGTTATTTTCTTGGAATATTTTGGTCGCTAGTTAAGTGGCTAAACCAAAACAATGAACATGGAAATCAATCCAATGATATTGAGCTCCTTAGAACCCGGTTACTATTTATAGGACAGGTTTTTAAGCCAACTTCACTCAAGAGGGTACTTACCTATGAAACCTCATGCAAGCCTGAAACTAGGATTTTGTGTGACTTGCTTGTACATATGTTTGTGCATACATCATGAACATCATAAAGCATCATATGCATCCACTAACCATTTCAAGGGTTTGGATCTTCATCTTTGTTCTTGTTTTGTAGGTCATGGAAATTCTTCGCAGGAAAACTATCCAAGTCAACCTTGTGAGAATCCCTCCTCAACTCAAGGAGCTTACATCCAGAATTCCGGAAAGCTCTCCCTTCAGTGAAAGACATGGTAGACTGCTCAGTCTAGTCAACACCAACATTGAAGAAGACCTGGTGAAAGTGTTGTTCCAGTTCTTTGACCCCCTTCACCACTGTTTCACATTCCCCGACTACCAATTGGTGCCTACTTTGGAGGAATTTTCTCAGCTCCTGAGAATTCCTATTCTTAATTAACTACCCTACAACGGTACGGAAAAAGAACCAAAGCCTGAAGATGTTGCTCAAGCACTACACTTGCAACCATCTGACATCAAGGGGCATTGGGAGACTAGAAGTGGTGTCAAAGGCTTCTTGGCAAAATTCTTCTTTGAGAAGGCACAAGAGTGTTGGAATTCCTTGGATCTACAAGCCTTTGAAGAGATTGTGGCACTCCTCATTTATGGGTTGGTCTTGTTCCCAAATCCTGACCTACTTATAGATGTCAATGCTGTCAAGATTTTCCTATCCAGGAATCCCATACCTACATTGCTTGGGGACATCCTCCACTCATTTTACACACGAACAATGAGGAAGAGAGGTGTTCTCATGTGCTGTACTCCTCTCCTTGCAAGGTGGTTTATTTCGCACCTTCCACAATCTGTTTTGAAGAATGACCAAGGCTTAAGGTGGTCACAACGGTTGATGACCCTCACACACTCTGATGTACATTGGTGTTCTCGGTCCAGAGAAAATGTCATCATCGTCGATCGTTGTGGAGAGTTTCCTAATGTTCCATTACTTGGCATTAGGGGAGGCATTACCTGCAACCCTTGTCTAGCTTTGAGATAATTTGGATATGCACGGAGGGATGGCCCTCATGACATGCTGATTCCTGACCTAGTTTTTGACTTCGACAATGATGCGCAAGGACTTCGCCAAAGATTCATCAGAGCTTGGAGGATGCCTAACAAGATAGATAGCAAGACACTGGGGCACAAGAACTCCATCCCTCTTGAGCCTTATCTCAAGTGGGTAAGGACCCGAGCCCAGAATCTTATGATGCCTTACCCTCATATTCTCCCTTTGATTAAAGAGCCCGTTAAGGAAGGAGAGGTTCCCTACACCATCCTATATCCTGACATGCCAACATCATGGGAGGAGATGCAGAAGAGTTGGATCCAACTCAAGGAGGAACGGAATACTTTTGAAGCCAGCTTCTACGCCAGTGAGAAGAAGGTTTTGGAACTTACTCGCCGACTTCACGAGGAGGAGACCCTTAACACTTACATCGCACCAAAGAGGATGCGCAACGTCTTTTTACCTTAAGAAGTTTTTGTAATATTTTGCCCATGGGGCATTTATGTAATGACAAAATTTCTTCTTATTAATATGACGTGTGTTCTTTTTGTTTGCAACAAATTTTGAATTTCTAAATCCTTGAATGCATTACATGAATAAACATATCATTCATCATATGCATAAACAGGTCTTCACACCAGGTTTCCTTATCTCTCTGCTGTTTATTTCAGTAATATGGATCTCGAACAGACGGTCAAAGATCTGCAGGCACAAAACTCGCAGTTTCAACAGCTCCTTATGACCTTGGCAAAGGGTCAGGAGGATCTAAAAACACTGCTTGGGAACAAAGAGCAAGAAAAAGTGAAAAAGAAGAAGAAAAGAGTCGGGGTAGCTACACTGGGAAGAAGGTTTGAGAATGAAGCTAAGAGAGTTCTTGAATTTCCTTCCGCATCTGAGGAGGAAACCAGTAAAGGAAAAGGAGTTGCACTACCTTCTGAGTCCGAAGCTGAAGAGGAAGAGGTTGAGGAAGATGAAGACTACTCAGAGCAGCAATACCCGCCAGCAGATGACAAATACAAAAACCTGGAGGATAGACTGGCAGCTATGGAGCTGCAAAGGGTTCCTGGGTTAGATTTTGAAGAATTGGGTTTGATTGCTGGAATTGTGATCCCTCCAAAGTTTAAGGTACCAACTTTTGCAAAATATGACAGACTGTCTTGCCCGAAGATGCACCTGAGGTCGTATGTCAGGAAAATTCAACCTCATTCATCCGACAGAAATCTTTGGGTACACTTCTTCCAGGATAGCCTGTCTGGTACACAGCTAGATTGGTTTTACAAGCTTGAGAGGTCAGAGGTACATAGTTGGGAGGATTTGGAAGTTGCCTTTTATCGCCAGTATCAATATAACTCTGACTTGGCGCCAACCCGTACTCAGCTACAAAGTATGGGAATGGCCTCAAATGAGGGATTCAAAGAATACGCCCAGAAATGGCGCGACTTAGCCGGAAGAGTGCAGCCACCTTTTTCTGATAGGGAACTAGTTGATATGTTCTTGGGGAACCTATCCGGCCCATTCTTCAACCATTTGATCGGGAGCTCTTCCGCAGGGTTTACTGAATTAATTCTGACTGGCGAACGGGTGGAAGCTGGTATTAAGAATGGGAAGATTCAAAGGGAGGCCTCTGCATCTACAACTTCTAAGAAATCATTTCCGGCCAAGAAGGAGATAGCTGTTGTGTACTCTCAGAAAGGATTGGGAAGAACTGAGCGCCGGCCGGCTGTAGGGGCCGTAATGATCCAAAATTCATCAAATGATCAGCCTCGTAACAATCAGTCCAGACCAAATCAGCAACGGGTAGAGCGGCCACAACGGCAGTTCACCCGCATCAATATGACACCTGCACAAGTTCTTCCCCATTTGTTGAAGTTGAATCTAACTAGTTTAAAGGAGGCACCGAAAAACCCTAACACCACATCTCCATACTATCATGCCAATGCCAAATGTGCCTACCATTCCGATAGCGCCGGACATGACACCAACAGTTGTTGGGCACTAGAGAATAAAATTCAAGACTTGATAGATGCAAAAGAGGTCGAGTTCGATGCTCCGGAGAAGCCGAATGTAATATCCGCTCTGATGCCAAAGCATGGCCATCATGTTCATGCTGTTAAAGAAGATCTGTATGTTTCTGCTGTTGATGATCTGGTAACCCCACTGTTGACAATCAAGTTAAATCTGTTAAAGGTTGGGATTTTCCCAGGATGTAAAGAAGACTGCTACTGTTGTTCCTCCTTACCAATCAACTGTCCATTGCTGAAGATAGGCATCCAAGGCCTAATGGACAGCCAACAAATTCTTTTCGAAAAGTCTCCTGCTATTCCAACTCCTATCAAAGATGTTTCAATAATCACCATTTCCACTAATCTTTCCAAGGTCCCTAAAAAGCCTGTTAAGATTACATCCGCTACGAAGTTTGTTCCTCTGAAAATAACCATGTCTGGGCCTGTCCCCTACATTTCTGACAAATCAATACCATGGAATTATGGTGGAGAAATCTACTACCATGGTGTTAAACAAGTTGAGATAACTGAAGAAAGCTCTGACGAAGAAGATGCCGACATTGGAAACATTGCCGGTACGAGCAAGATTACCCGAAGTGGGAGAGTGTTTTCTCCAGAGATTGCCCCTCCAAAGGCAATCTTTGGACCCTCAGCTGCTGCCAAAGTTACTCCTGCACCAATAAAATTGTCTGCAAGAACTCCGTTGATCGAAGAAGCTGTTACTCTTGTGGTTGTCCCTCCTACTTCTGCTGATAAGGGGAAAGGGATCCAAGATGAGCTCGTCAGGACAAGGGCTCAGCCATTGGTTATCCCCGAAACCTCTAAGAAAGAAATGGAGGAGATTCTGAAAATAATTAAGAAGAGTGATTATGACGTGGTGGAGAAACTGGGGCAAACCCCCTCGAAGATCTCAATGTTAGCATTGCTGCTTTGTTCTGAGGCTCATGCCAAAGCATTGATAAGGTTTTTGAAGACAGCCCATGTTCCCCAGGAAACCTCAGCCGATCAATTCCAGGATTGTGTAGCCAGCCTGACCGCAGACAACGGTCTGGGTTTCTCTGATGCTGACCTGACTCCGAAAGGAAGAAAGCACAATGACGCATTGCATGTGTCAGTTGAATGCCGAGGAACTACTCTTGCCCACGTTTTGGTCGACACTGGTTCTTCTTTAAATGTGCTGCCTAAGAAGGCTCTCGATCGACTGGATTGTGAAGGCTTGGAGCTGAAACCGAGTAATATCATTGTCAGGGCCTTTGACGGGTATAAAAGAATGGTGCATGGGGAGGTCGACATTCCCATCAAGGTGGGCACTGAGGTATTCCACTCAACTTTCTATGTGATGGACATCCATCTGTCATACTCCTGCTTGCTAGGGAGACCATTGATACATAATGCTGGGGCAGTCACTTCCTCCCTACATCAGATGCTGAAATACCCTGCCAAAGGAAAGATTATAACTGTACACGGTGAAGAGGAATATATGATCAGTCACCTGAACTCCTTTCGGTACGTGGAAGTGGAGGGTGAATTCATTGAGACACCGTTCCAACACTTCGAGGAAATTGCTCCCGAGGTTGCTGTAGCAAAGGCAGTAGCTGAGGAACCCAAGCAGGTGGCCAAGATGGCATCTTTGAAAGACGCAAAGGCTGCAATGAAGGAGGGAAAGAGCTCAACATGGGGACAGTTGCCTGACATTCCTCACAAAACAAACAAGTTTGGGTTGGGATTTACCGTTGCGGGGCAAAAAGCTATGCGTCGCTCAAAAATTGAAAGAACACCCATCAAGATTTCTCCTCATGGAATCAATGCTTTGGAAAACGAAGACGAAGAGGGTAACATTGAAGACTGGATCTTCCCAACCATCGAAGGGGGACTGCACAACTGGGAGGCGAAAGACTTCGTCCCTATTACTTTCATTAATCAGTAACTTATCTTTCGAACATTTCCTGTTGGTCTGTAATAATTACTTTTAAACAATCTGCACACTACTTTTTCACCTCATGCCTTGCCCGGGGCATGTAGGTCCATTTGTAAGGGTTTTGATTCTCTTCATATCCATATGCCATGTTTAATGATTCATTGGACGTTTTTCATGGATAAACTGCTGTGTTCATTTTCTTTCCTTTTGCATTTTTATTTGTTTAAGGATGGCTATCCCTTACACACACCCACACTCACAAATGCAGGTACCCCTCCACTCTGGATTCTATGGGTGACTATTCTACTATGTCCTTCATTAACTCTGAAGATTTGGTCAATCAGGCTGAGTGCGAAGACGACGAAGATTGTGAAGTACCAGGAGAGCTAGCCAGACTTCTACAACAAGAAGAGAGGGCCATCTTGCCTCACGAAGATTTGTTGGAAACTGTCAACTTAGGAACAGAGGAAGACCGGAAGGAAGTACAAGTGGGTGCCAATCTGGAACCAAGTGTCAAGGAGCGTTTGGTACAGCTGTTAAATGAATACGTTGAAATCTTCGCCTGGTCTTATGAAGACATGTCGGGTTTAGACACTGATATCGTGGTTCACCGTCTCCCTACAAGAGAGGATTGTCCACCGATCAAGCAAAAAGTCCGCCGAATGAGACCTGACATGTCGGAGAAGATTAAAGCAGAAGTAATGAAGCAATTCAACGCTGGCTTTCTGGCTGTTACATCCTATCCACAATGGGTTGCTAACATTGTGCCAGTACCTAAAAAAGATGGCAAGGTCAGAATGTGTGTGGACTACCGGGATTTGAATAGGGCCAGCCCTAAGGATGATTTTCTGCTACCGCACATCGACATTTTGATTAACAACACAGCTCAGCACAAAGTGTTTTCCTTCATGGATGGATTCTCGGGCTACAGCCAGATCAAAATGGCCCCCGAGGACATGGAGAAAACAACTTTTGTTACGCAATGGGGTACCTTCTGCTACAAGGTGATGTCGTTCGGACTGAAGAACGCAGGGGCAACTTATCAATGCGCCATGGTAGCTTTACTTCATGATATGATACATCATGAGATCAAAGTCTACGTAGACGATATGATAGCTCGATCACAAACAGAGGAGGAACACCTTGAGCATCTGCAAAAGCTGTTTGCCATGTTGAAAGAGTACAAACTCAGGCTGAATCCAAGTAAGTGTACTTTTGGAGTTAGGTCTGGTAAACTTCTAGGATTTATTGTCAGCAACAAGGGCATTGAGGTCGATCCAGCAAAAGTGAAAGAAATACAAGAAATGCCTGCTCCCCGTACTGAAAAGGAGGTTAGAGGGTTCTTGGGGCGCTTGAACTATATTGCCAGATTCATCTCTCATCTGACGTCTACCTGTGAGCCGATTTTCAAATTATTAAAGAAAGATCGGGTAGTCGAATGGAACGACGATTGCCAAGCTGCTTTTGATAAGATCAAGGAGTATTTGCTAGAACCTCCTATTCTGATGCCACCCGTCGAAGGAAGACCTTTGATTATGTATCTGATCGTCTTGGATAACTCAATGGGGTGTGTTCTGGGCCAGCATGACGAGTCTGGTCGAAAAGAGCATGCCCATTTATTACCTTAGCAAAAAGTTTACCGATTGTGAGACTCGCTACTCACTGCTCGAGAAAACTTGTTGCGCTTTGGTATGGGCTGCTCGCCAACTAAGGCAGTATATGCTGACTCATACCACTTTGTTGATTTCCAAAATGGATCCTATCAAGTATATCTTCGAGAAACCAGCTTTATCTGGAAGAATAGCTAGATGGCAAATGATCCTAACTGAGTATGACATCCAGTACACTACCCAAAAAGCTATAAAGGGGAGTGTACTAGCTGACTATCTAGCTCATCAAGCCATCGAAGATTATCAGTCCATGAGATTCGACTTCCCGGACGAGGACATCATGAATTTGGACAACATTAAAGGTAACAGACCGTATGACGGACCTGAAAATGGATCCCGATGGACCCTGTACTTTGATGGTGCTTCAAATGCACTTGGAAACGGCATCGGTGCGGTACTCATTTCCCAGGAAGGTTGTCACACGCCTTTCACGGCCCGACTTTTCTTCAGCTGTACCAACAATATGGCTGAATATGAAGCTTGCATTTTTGGTCTCAAGGTTGTTATTGACCTGGGGATCAAATCTTTGATCGTATTTGGGGACTCGGCTTTGGTAATCATTCAAATCAAAGGAGAGTGGGATACCAAACATCCTAATCTTATCCCATACAAAGAACATGTCCTGACATTGTTGCCTCATTTCGAGCAAATCACCTTCAAGCATTTCCCGCGAGAAGAGAATCAGCTTGCAGATGCTCTTGCTACAATGTCTTCTATGTTTAAACTCAACTGGGATAACGAGGCTCCCCAAATTACCATCAAGCGAATGGATGAACCTACGCATTGTCATGAGATTAATACCGAAGATGTAGTGGAACAACCTTGGTTTTACAAAATCAAAAGGTATCTCCAGACTAGAGAATATCCCGAAGGAGCTTCCGTAAATGACAAGAAGTTCCTAAGGAAATTTGCTGCCAAGTTCTTCCTGAGCAACGGCATCCTCTATAAACGCAGCCATGATTGTGTTTTACTCTGATGTGTAGACAAAGCTGAAGCAGAGCTAATCATGACCGAGATACACAGCGGTACATTTGTCACCCACTTGAGCGGGCATACGATGGCTAAGAAGATTCTAAGGGCAAGCTATTACTGGTCTACCATGGAAGCAGATTCCCATCAGCATTCCCGTACTTGCCACAAATGTCAGGTCTACGCTGACAAGATTCATATTCCTCCTGTTCCTCTCAACGTTCTGACAGCTCCTTGGCCATTCACAATGTGGGGCATTGACATGATTGGAGAGATCAAGCCCACGGCGTCCAACGGACATTGCTTAATCCTGGTTGCTATTGACTATTTCACCAAATGGGTCGAAGCAGCTTCCTTCGCCTCTGTTACAAAAAATGTGGTTGCCCGCTTCATCAAGAAAAACCTCATATGCTGGTATGGTGTCCCCGACAGGATCATCACAGACAACGGTACAAATCTGAATAATACTATGATCACCGCTCTATGCGAACAGTTCAAGATTTATCATCACAATTCATCTTCCTATCGGCCGAAGATGAACGGTGTTGTTGAAGCTGCGAACAAAAACATTAAGAAGATCATTCAGAAAATGACAGTCACCTACAAGGACTGGCATGAAATGTTACCGTTTGCTCTGCATGGATACCGTACCACGGCACGAAATTCAACAGGGGCAACCCCATTTTCTTTAGTATATGGCATGGAAGTTGTCCTACCCATGGAAGTTCAGATTCCTTCTTTAAGGATCATGAAGGATGCTGGTTTGAATGAAGACGATTGGATTCAGACCCGACTTGATCAACTCAATTTGATCGACGAGAAGCGACTCGCTGCTGTTTGCCATGGTCAAACGTATCAAAAACGGATGATCAAGGCTTTCAACAAGAAAGTCAGACGTCAAGTATATCAAGTCGGAGATCTCGTAATCAAGCGGATTATCTTGCCGCAAAGTGATCCCAGGGGCAAATGGACTCCTACTTACGAAGGACCATTTGTGATCAAGAGCATATTTTCTGGTGGTGTAATGATTCTGACCACCATGGACGGCGACGATTTTCCGCACCCTACGAACGCAAACATAGTCAAAAAATACTACGCATAAAATCACCTGACAAGTCGAAAACCCGAAAGGGTGGCTTGGGCAAAAATGGGCATCCCGGTGAACCGAAAACCCGAAAAGGCGGTTCAGGAAAAAATTAGGGATAAAACAAAAATCTGTACACCCGGCAAGTCGAAAACCCGAAAGGGCGGCTTGGGAAAAAAGGGGTTTCCCGGTGGATTGAAAACCCGAAAGGGCGATCCAGGCAAAAGTTAGGGAATTAAAGTGTATGACTATGTCTCGTCGGATCACTTTAAAGAATAATCTCTTCATCAACCAGTTCCAAGCTTCTGATCAATCCAGTCACCGGCGAACGAAGCATTTGAATGGACAAGATTCAGAGTTGTGAAGGCTATAACAGAATGGGATCCCATAGAATCGTTGCACATAGCCATCTTTCTTTTGTATAAAATTTTCAATTCTTTACGACAACATCCTCTTACTAGGGTGTCTGTCTCCTTTGTACAAATATACTCATAGAAAGTTAATACAAATACTTTTCCAAATACAGAAATTTGCTTTGTCTTCCTTTTTCTCTTTTGCACTTATGATTTATTTGAGAAACGTCCAATGTTTTGTTAAATAGGCATATGCATTTGAACATAATCATTTTCCTTACAAACTAAGAAGAGATGATTACAGATAGTTTAAGGGTACAGATAGATATATCGATACCCTTTTAGAAGGAATCCCTAGCAGAATTAAACTCTGAATTCCCCAAACAGAGTTAGACTTCAGGATCCTCAGCAGAAAAAGCTTTCTCAAAACTGATTTCCCCAACCAGAGAGCCTTCTATAACTCAATTCACCTCAGAGTTAAATTTCAGAATCCCCAGTGGAGCCTTAAAATCTGAAAACACTATCCTCAGTTGAAGTCCAACTATCAATCTCCAGCGGAGCTAACACTTCCAACTATCAATCCCCAGCGGAACCGGACTAGTGAACAATTCCCCACAGAGATGCTTCCCATCAGACTGGAAAATTCTCAGTCTTGCTTCTTCAGCATAAGTCTGCCAGATTCTGGATTCCCCAGTAGAGATCATCAGAATTCTCTTGCCCTACCAGTCACCAAGGAATTCCAATCCCCAACGGTGGTCCTAAGATCCCTCAACAAATGAAGATCTTGTTCCCCGAGCAGTCAGCAGTCAACAAGGATGACTCAGCTTCAGCAATCAGAGATTCCTGCTTTCCCCTGCAGCAGTCAATGATTCACTTTCCCCGGCAACAGTCAATATTCTATTATCTCCGGCAATCCAGGATTCATCTATCCTCCGCAAGACAGCTCATCAGCTTACATGCGCATTCATTACATTCATATCATAAACATTGATATAACATATATTGCATCATACATTTCATGCAACATAACTTTGTGTTTTAGCTAACATTTCATCCTTTTCAGGATAAGATTAAAAGGCTATCATTAACAATTGTTCAGATACAGTATGGATACACCCCAGACAAGGTGGTCATTCTATTACTCATTTAGGATTTTAAGTCAGATACAGTACAGATACACCCCAGACACGACGGTCATTCTACTACTCATTCAGACTACAACGGTCAGATACAGACTAGATACGCTCCAAACACGGCAGCCATTCTATCTCTCATTCATATTCACTTATCCACCTCAAGGTTCAATGAATTCCAAGCACGGATACTATTCTGACCTTTACAACAGCAGTCTGATTCTCCCCAGTGCGTTTGCCACGGAAGTCATTCTGTCATTTATTTAGATTCCAGTTACAGTTTCAGATACACTCCAGACACGGCAGTCATTCTGTTACTCATACGGATCTCAATCCCAGTTACATTTTCAGATACACTCCAGATACGGAAGTCATTCTGCTACTCATACAAATCTCAACTTCAGATACAGTCCAGATACGCTCCAAACACGGTTGCCATTCTGTCACTCATTCAGAATTTGTCCCCAGCATGCAGTTGCTCCATACAGATATTTCTCTGTTACCCAGATACAATACAGATACACTCCAGACACGGCAGTCATTCTGATATTCATTCTATATTCAAACACAATTACAGCTCAGATACGCCCCAGATACGGAGGCCATTATGTTGCTCATACAAATCTCAACTTCAGATACAGTCCAGATACGCTCCAAACACGGTTACCATTCTGTCACTCATTCAGAATTTGTCCCCAGCACGCAGTTGCTCCATACAGATATTTCTCTGTTACCCAGATACAATACAGATACACTCCAGACACGGCAGTCATTCTGATATTCATTTTATATTTAAACACAGTTACAACTCAGATACGCCCCAGATACGGAGGCCATTCTGTTGCTCATACAAATTCAGTCTCCAGATATAGCTCAAATGCATTCCAGACACGGATACCATTTTGATCCTCATTCTTCTGACCACTCACATTGCAGTTTAACAAATATTCCAGGTGGCATCTTTAAGCCCATCCCCGACAAGATTCTGTCTCCCCTCCAGATGGCATCTTTAAGCCCATCTCTAAATGGTATCTTTAAGCCCATTCCCGCAACCATTGTTTGGACGAGTGCAAATTTAAGGGCACTCTAGTGTCCAATCTCCTTTTACCCTCGAGACGCGAAAGGCAAACTTGCCAATACTAACTCTTCAGGTTCAAGAAGATTGAACAGGGGCAACTGTTGTACCCCAAAATTTGCCCTCTCATTTCATCATTATTTTCTCACCACAAGACCCTTAGAGCTAAAGATCAAATTAAGGTTGACTTCCATAGCTCGATTCAAAGAGATTCAAAGCAAGCTAAGCATAGAGGAAGCATCCTAGGACTTCAGGCAAGCTGTACCAAAGTTCAAACTCCATTGAAGATACCTCCATTGTTGTACACAACTCAAGCTGAACAGGTAAAAATTTGAACTTCTATCTCTCTATCCAGGCATAGTTAGGCTTAAGTTTATGGAGAAAGCATGTCCTACTCATAGCCCTGAAGCCATCCATGTAGTTACTTTTCATTTATATTGTGTGTGCTGTGAGAATTTTGGACCTGAACATGGAAGAAAAGCTAGGTCAGAAATTGGGGGAGGAGAAATTCTCTCTCGTTTCTGAGAGTTAGAACAACTTTTTTATATGTTTAAAATCGTGACATAATGCTCTACATTATTGATGTTATAAGTTTTTGCTAAAAGTCAAAGAATCAGGAAGTTTGAATCAAGCATGGAGGGCGCGTGTTTTTGAGACAGAAATGGCTAGAGGTTGAAGAAGGTGGACTTGGGCTGGGCCTGAGTTTTTTTTTTCTGTTTGCACCCTCATTTTCCATTTACACCCCCTGGCCCATTGTGTGATATTTTATTCATTTTTGACTTTTTATTTTTTCTTCTGACTTATTATTTTTTGCTCAAATATAAAAAATATAAAAAATATTTTTTCACCCATTTTTGCATTTATTTAACATTTATTTGTTTTATTTAGCTTATACATATAAATAAATATATATACTTTTTACTCAAAACCCTAGAAAATAATACAAAAAAATATGTTTTTTAGTTATTATTTTTTATTTACATTTTGGAAACATTTTTCTAAAAATATACCTTTTTGTAAATAATTAATATTTCATTTTGTATATATTTAGTATATTTAATATATAATATAAATACTTATACATATTTTATTAAATATTTAGGACAAAAAAATGAAAATAACACATTTTTATTTTTATTAATATTTGACACCAAAAAATATTCTTTTACAATATACTTCTCTTTTATTTATTTTTTGTATAAATAAATACATAAATATTGTATATAATTAGTAAATAATTACTATTTATTAAAATTAGGGTTTTGCCCTAAAAACACAAAAATACTCCAAATTGATATTTTTCTATTTTGTTTATATTTCAAACATAAAAACTTTTACATACATAAAAGACCATTTTTGTGCATAATACATTGCATTTTGATATTTATTTATATTGCAAATATTGTACATTTAAATCCTTGTATATTCGATATGGATGTAATAGCCTAGATTTAAATTTCTTGTCAAATACACTCATTCAAACATTTGTACCCCCACCCCCATAATCATGTTGTAATAATTTAGGACTTTAAATTTCCGCATTAAAAAGCTTTCTAATTATGCCATGATAGACCTAGGGTTTGTATGCAAAAATCAAATAACAAATAGCTTGGCCTAATTCAAAGACAAAAAGCATGAAAATGGACAACACCAATCACACTTGCACCCTTAGGGTTACTCCACTTGTTGCCTTCAAAAATGGGCCATGCTTGCATGTTGAGTTTCTTTGGCAAAACAAAACAAATCAAATGATCATAGTCCCTCGATGACGCTTTCGAAGTTGCCTAAACAAAATGATCATAGTCCCTTCAAGCAAATTGCCAAAGACACTTGGCATCATTGCATTCATGGTCTAAACGATGACCCGCGCCCGTCCCATCAACATCCTAACACAAGATTGCCCACCAAATACAATGGTGGAACAATACTGTTAAAAGGGTTAAAACATAGGAAAAATCTTTGAGTAAATTTAGGGGTAGACAACTCTTAGTTACTTGATCAAACTTGCAAAACAAAACCTTGCCTACTTTCAAAACACACATCACAACACAACTTTCAAAACATTGAAAACTTTTCAAAAGACAAATACACCTTTGTATACATTCAAACATGGATCATTACAAAGGTTGCCACCACCATGGCCTCTTTTCATAATATCTTTCAAAACACACACAAAGCACCATTTCAAACAATTGAAAATGCAAGGCAAGTGATCTAAGCAAGTAACTAAGAGCCCATGGATAACCATGGATAGAAAGGGTGCTAATACCTTCCCTTTCTATAACCTACTCCCCGAACCCAAGAAAACATCTCAAAGGTTTTTGCTGTGCTTTTTAACCTTTCCTTAGGATAAAATAAAAAGTCGGTGGCGAATCTTGCTAAACCAAAACATTTGCAAAAACAAACGCAAAACCTCAAGTCAGTTCTCCCACTGTATCACAACCCTTCTTTCCCTTCACCAACACTTCATACTCACTCCATACACACTCCAACCGTCCAAAACTTCTTCACCACCATTCCAAAACCCTTTTTCTTTCTTTCTCCTCGCATAATAAGTAGAAGATTGTAAGTAAATATCATGCTAACATTCTTTCGCAAGACTAATTTAATGGGTCACATTAAGTATAATGGATATGAGAGGTGATAATATCTTTCTCTTGTATAACTGACTCTCAGACCCTAATTTGGTCGCGATGACCATTTGTCGCTGTTGGTGGATTTTATCGATATTCTCTCATTCCTTTTGAAATAAATAAAATTCGATGACGACTCTGTTATATTTTAAGTGTGCGATACGCTCGGGTATTTTTCGCGTTGCGACAAAACCGATGGGAAGTTTTTGTTGCTTGAGAAACTTGTTGTTGAGTGGAGGAACGAGTGCCTTTCTATGGTGTTATTGTCTGGTAAATCTGGTATAAAAGTTTGACTTTGAACTTAAGAGAGATAACTTGAAGGTGGATATTTGTAGTTCGATCGAAATAGACATGGGTTTGATCATTCGAATCGATATATGATAGATCGTGGTAGTAGTAGGAATCATAGATTGATTCCTACAAACTGCGCCAAATTTCTACTCTAGAATTAAATGATGTTTGAAGAAGCTGAACTTGTGCGATGTTGCAGTCACTAATATAAATAACGCATCTAATGTCGGACACGAAATTCATTTTGCCTCGACACCTGAAACGAGGTAAATAAGGTAGTCATAAAAAGTATGGACTTATCACCTCAGTATTTAAAACACAGAGGGGTCTTTTAATAGCGTATATGTTTGATCCACAATGTCTGCATTTTTATTATTTACAAAAACTAGCGTCTTTTTTATCTCGGTTTTCAAATAAAACCAAGGGGTGATCATTTTTTTATAATGAAAATCGTTACATTTGTAATACGGTGGTAGAACCTACTAATATACTGGTTTTGCATTTTTATTTGCAAATGTTGCGGTAAGTAAGAGCCGCCGCTGACTTTTCTTTTATCCAAAAAAGGAAAGGTTGAAAGAACAGAAAAGACCTTTCGAGATTTGTTTCTGAGTAAGGGGGGTAGATTATGGAAAGGGAAGGGGTTAGCACCCTTTCCATCCGTAGTTATCTATGGGCTCTTAGATGCTAGCACATTTGAAAAATAACCTTGTGCTTTATGTGTTTTGAAAAGTATTTTTGAAAGCGCCTTAGTGTGGCGAACATTGTAATGTTTCTCGGAATGGTAGAGAACGTATACAAAGTGTTTGAAATGTTTTTGAAAGAAATTTTGTGTAAGTGTAAGAATTGTTTGAGCAAGCATCTAACAACTATCTACTTTACTCGAAATGTTATTCTTTTCCTCTTTTATTTTAGACAGTGCTATCCTACTATTAGTGAGTAGGTAGCCCTAGTCGTTGGATGTTTTGAGGGTTAATCAAAGGGACGTTTATACAGTCACAAAGGCAATTGGGCAAGAAACTTTAGTAACTACCCTAGGGTTTTAATATCATACTGAGGCAACGTCGAGAGGGTCATCGAGGGACTTATGATCTTTAAACCAGAGGGTAGCCACTAAATCTCTCACGTTTCCAGAGATGTGACTGATTTCCGAAGGCAATCGAAATGGGGGTACCCTAGAGGTGCGCACGTGCAATTGTGTTTGTATTTAGTTATTTTTGTCTTTGCATTAGGTTTGCTAGCATTTTGTTTGTTATTCTTTCCATACAATCCTATTAGTCATGCATCTAAACAGTTAATAGTTTGTAGTAATTAAAAGTGTGGAAATATAAATCTAACTATTACAAGGCTTCTGGGTGGGGGATTATTACAAGTCCAAAACTTGGGGGAAAATAAAGAAAGCAGTAAAGTAAAAAAGTCCTAATTGTAGTCTATTACATCCCATAAGCAAATACATTAGTATGAAAAAAATGCGAAAGCAAATAACACGTACAAAATGGAAAAGACATCTAAAAACCCTAAGACAATTCTAGGTGAATAAAGAAATCTTTTTGTTTGTTTTGATTTAATAAAATGGTTAAGTTAAAATTAGACTAATTAATTAATTGAAATAAAAGAAGGTTATTAATTAAAAATTAATTCTAAACTAAACCTAATATTTTTTTTGCATTTTTATTAATAAAAGAAATTAAAATCTAAGTCTACTTAATTTTAATTTTAATAAAGTGTTAAGGTAATTAATTAATTAACAAAATTAATTTTAATAAAAAAATTAAAACCTAATTTTTTTGTGATATTTTTATGATAAAAAAATAAAAATGGTTTTTGAAAAGAAAATAAATATAAAATTAAAAAAAAAACTAAAAAAAAGTAAGAATTAAAAAAAGACATGGGCCTGGGATCACTCCTGGATCTTGAGATTCGAAGGAAACTATAGATCATGCTCTAGCAATGGCACAATCTCATTCTGGTCCTTAAGCTTACATATTGCACGTTAAACCTGTACTATGAACAATCCTGAACACGAATCAAACAATGAAAAGCGTTAACAGGACATGAAAATGCAATTTTGATTTCAAGAAAACCTTACCAACTAGTGATGCGTGGATCTGGTGAACTAGGATGTTGCAAGCCTTGGGAATGGGTAGAATAAGTTCCTAGGAATCTCAGGAATACGATTGAGCAGTTGGTGTGGATGTATGATGGCTGAAAAACTCAATTTCGAATTTCATAACTTTTATGATTTTTTGAAATTTTGTGGAGCTTTGGTAAGGCAATGTATTTTCGTCCCCTTTTTCTCATTCCTTGGTCTTGTATTTATAGAGGAAGAAGAGGGCTAGCAAATATGGTAAGAATCCACCCATAATGGCCCTCTTTCAAACTAAAATCAAACACATTAAAAAAGTTCCAAAAATGCAAATTCTTGTCTATTTTGAGGTGCAATGCACCTGGCCTCCTTTACACTAAATTTTGGGTCCAAAAACAATTCAAACCATCAGCCCATATTGCCATAACCAATATTTACTATTTTATGCAATTTTATTTAGTTTTTATTTGAATAAAACAAAATAAATATGGATAAAATAGGTAGAAATGGAAAGGCAGTGTAGAAATGATTTTAGAGGTCTCTCATAAGGTTAGGAAGATGTTTGAAGTTCAAGAAGTTAGGCCATTGACTTAAAAGTTCAAGTTTGCCCAATGCACAATTCTTGAAATTTCCCAAATTTTCCAAACTTGGGCAAACCATAACTTGCTCAATTTGTATCCAATGATGATGAGCTAGGACTTTTTGGAAAGCCCAAGATGTCTACTTAAATCCCCCTTTTGATCAATTTTTCATTTGAAGATTTTATCTTGATATAAAAGGTCTTAGAAAAAAGTGTCTTTTGTTGACTTTCTGAAAATGACCCGTAATGTATGAGCTTGTATCTTAAAAATGGTGCATTTCTTGAACATGAGGAGAAAAGAGAAGTTGATGGGAATTAGATTCTCTTAAAAATGAGCTTTAGTTGGGGAAAAATGAATGAAGTATGTGAAAGTTATGCCTGGTCAAAGTTCAGTTGACTTTTCCTATAGAAACCCTAATTTTGCAATTCTTGACTTTTGATGAATTAGGAGTATTTATTGAGGAATCGTGATAAACCCTTGATCAAATTATGATTATCACTTCAAAATGTTGATGTTGACAAAAAAATGAAGTTTGACTGTATATTGGCCACAGTTGACTTTTGACTTAGTATAGTTGATTTTCAAGCATTTGAGCAGTTGACTGAACAAACTTGTAATGTAAGGCATGAAATTTGGCATGGACAATCTTGAAGACGTGTTAGGGACTATAAAAATCATTTGAGGTCTTTGCAACCCAAACTTCTTGGTGAAAAGTGAAACCCTAGTTGGAGGTTCATTGCTTAGGAGAAGAATTTGTCTGATCAATTCTTGGTCAACCTTGAGCAATTGAAGACATCAATGAGTATGTCTTGATTAAAATAGGAGGGAAAATTTTGGGGTACAACAAATGCCCCTGTTCAATCTTCTTAAACCTGAGGATTTAGATTGGCTCATCTGCCTTTCATAATCTGAAGGTGGAAGATGATTGAACACTAGAGTGCCCAGAAATTTGCACTCGCATATACATGAAGTAACACTGTTGGTTGATGATATAGGGAATGGGCTTATAAATGCCATTTGGAGAGCGTGATGGAGAGTTGTCATAGATGGGATTATAGATGCCATTCAAAGTAACTATTTATAGGAGTATCAGAATGAACCTTGCATCTAGTTTTATCTGAATGAAATGCTGGAATGAGCCCGTGTCAAGCCGAGTTCAGAAATGTACTAGAAGGAAATCGTGTAAGGCTGCTTCAGGATGAGCCTGTGTTAGACTACACCTGGAAATGTCTTAGTAGGAACTTGTGTAAGATTTATTCAAGATGAACTCGTGTTAGACTACATCTGGAAATGTCATAGTAGGAACTTGTGTAAGATCGCTCCAGGATGAACCCGTGTGAAGTTGTATCTTAAAGTTTATTAGAAGGAACCCGTGTAAGATTGCTTCAGGAAGAGCCCGTGTAAAGCTGCTTTTCAGGAGGAGAAGGAATTTGTGTAAGATTGCTTCAGGATGAGCCCGTGTAAAGCTGAATTTGGAAATTGTGAGAAGGAATCTGTGTAAGATTGCTTTAGGATGAGCCTGTGTAAAGCTACATATGAAAGGTTATTAGAAGGAATCCGTGTAAGATTGATTCAGGAAGAGCTCGTGTAAAGCTGCATTTCAGGATGAGAAGGAATCCGTGTAAGATTGCTTAAGGATGAGCATGTGTAAAGCTGCCTCTGAAAGGTTATTAGAAGAAACCCGTGTAAGATTGCTTCAGGAAGAGCCCGTGTAAAACTGAATTTCAGGAGGAGAAGGAATCTGTGTAAGATTGCTTCAGGATGAGCTCGTTTAAAGTTGCATTTGGAAATTGTGAGAAGAAATTCGTGTAAGATTGTTTCAGGATGAGCCCGTGTAAAGAGGCATCTGGAGATTATGAGAAGGAACCCGTGTAAGATTGCTTCAGGAAGAGCCTGTGTAAAGCTGCATCTAGAAATTGTGAGAAGGAGCCTGGGTAGGGCTGCTTCATTTGGTCGTGTAGATAGTCTCCCCGTCTTGTTTCTGGAATTGATCCACAATCAGCTATTCGCAGATAGTTGCCCTGTCTGGTTTCAGGAATTAATTTAGAACTATTTTTGGCTAGTCAAATAGATAGTTTCCACGTTTGGTTTCGGGCATTAATTCGTGGCCTGTATTTGGCTAGTCACATAGATAGTTTCCTCTTCTAGTTTCGGGCATTAATTTGTGGCCTGCTGTGCTTGTTGGTAAACTCGTCCTACTCCGGGAGTTCATACCACTTGGTCGTGTATATAGTTTCCCCGTCTGGTTTCGGGCATTAATCTTTGACCTGCTATGCATAAGTTGATAGTATTTGTCTGTCTGCAAATTCAACCTGAAAAGATAAAGTCAGTTTCATACGATGTCATGATGTATGAATTACATGACGCTCTCAAAATAAATGAGAATGTTATATGCGTTTTAGTTATGCGTATTCTATGATGTATTTTAAATGTTGTATGACTGTAATATGTGAGTGTATCAGTTTCTCTTTGTGGTGTTGTTATACTGAGAGAAGATAAATCCCTGAATGCTGCTAGGGATGGAGAATGTGATTCTTCAATATTTTTTGAAGTTGAATTGCTGGGAGATTGATTTCTGTGGCTAGAGAAATAAACTCTACTAGGGAAAGAAAACTCTGTAAACTGCTTGGGGATTTTTATGAAGCCCTGTTGGGGAACCCAAGAAGTTTATGAACCAAGTTGAAGAAATCTCCAAGATGTTGTGGAGATGATTGAAGCTTTTGATCTATTAAGAAGATGCCGGAATATCTGAAATTTTTAGGTTATACACTGAAGACATGGCAGTGACTTTGCGGGAGGATGTCTCTGTACCTATTGGGGAACGTATCCTTACTGATGACAAACTCTACGAAGATAGTCTCTTGGGGGTGGTTACCTTGTGGGGATTACGTGGATAGCTTGAATGTTATCCCGACTCCTGGAGTCTTGAGTAAATGTTGATCAGGGTGATAAGCCTTCTACCGATAGACATGTGATGAGATGACAAGATATAGTCGTAGGCTTTAATACCTAACTTTTGCATGGACTGTCCTTTCATATTTTCAGTCCACCAGGAAACCTTTTTTGCCCAAGCCGCCTTTTCAAGTTTTCAACTTGACGGGTGTACAATTTTATTTATATATCCTTAATTTTTGCCCGAAATCCTTTGGTTCGTCGGGATACCCTTACTTTTTCCTAGGCCAGTCAACCTAGCGGGTTTTTTTTCATGCGTAGTATCTTCCGACTATGTCAATGTTCACAGGGTGTGGAAAATTGTCACTGTCCATAGTAGTAAGTGTTGCAGCACTTCCAGAAAATGTTTTCTTGATCGCACGTGGCCCTTCATGTTCAATGCCCCAAGTGATTCAGATGGAGGTCTGCCCCTGGCTATTTGGCGCTTTTGAGGGATTCCTTAAATCTTGACTCGACTGCCCCCAGATCAGTTTAGACACCATGTCATGTCTCTTGATTATGAAAGGCATGTTATTGGAAATGTCTTTCCATCTAAGGTGATTTTGTTCATTGAGAGGATTTTCGTTCATTGAATATTCATCGTGCAAATTTCTCTGTTGTTGAACAATTAGTTATATGCAAACAGTGGTATTAAAAATGCAAAACTTATGTCTGTCTTGAAGTTTTGAAAATGAATTTTTAGTAAACAAATAGAATTTTGTAAGAATATGAATTCAACTCAGGATTTATAGTAAACCTTACAAGAGTCAGGATACCTTTTTGTAACAGTATACTTTCGAACTAACCTATGCTTTAGTTAGGACTTTTAAGGGTTGTAATATGGTTTGGTTCACGGTTTAAGAAACAAAGGATAAAGGTTCAAAATTTATTTGTACCCACCCGTTCTTCGTGATGTTCTTCAGTCTTATACTCAGTTAATTGTGCGTTTAGATCCCAATTGAGTTCTAGAATCTTGGCCCTGATATTCCGGTGATGCTTCGGATACTGAAAGTTTATTTGAGAAGGTGGTCATTTTTGTAACCTTTTCTTTTTGTTGAGGATTTGTAGCGACCTCTTTTTTTTAATTTATTATCCCTACTTTTTGTCTGAACTGTTTCTTTTGTGATTACAGTCAGCGGGATGCCCCAACTTTTTTCTTAAGTCTCCTTCATAGGTTTTGACTTAGCGGGCTTTTATTTTGAGAGATAATGACTTCCTATTTTAATGATTATGTGGAACCATCACCATCTTTTGTTTTGGAATGATACCTCTGACACTACTTGTCGTGTACGAGGGGAAAGCTTGCGATTGAGTGCATTATTAAATTAATGAGAAACTACCCTACCCCAGATTATGATTAAAGGTTTCAATTTGCATGAAAAAGAAAACTCATACTTCTTAGGCTCAAAGAGGTTGACTAGGGATTATCTTCCTTATAACTCCACTGCTTAGGATTTAAAACAACGCTTGTACATCGTCAGCAAGTTTTGTTTAAAAGCACATTGTATGAGATTGTGGTATCATTTTCGTCATCCTCCCTCTAAAGGCTTACAGATTTCAAACGAGAGTTAAATATCACAAAAAGGAAGTAAAATCATAACTTAGGTATAGTGAAAACGAATGGACTAATTCAAGACAAACATATGCAATGCATTAATAGAATAACAAAGTTTGACATAAAATAATTGTTTGAACAATCAAAAGAAATTACAATTTGAGAATTCAAATGAAATAAACACTCTCAATCTTGGCCATGATTTGGTATGGGAGCAGTGATCACGTTGGGAGTATTAGGAGGGTCGAATTCAATCTCCTTGGCGTTAATCATATTTTGAATCTTGTATTTCAGCGGCCAACAATCGTTAGTATCATGTCCTGGACTTCCAGAATGATAGGCACATCTTGTATCGGGATTGTAGTTAGGAGAAGAAGTTTAGGGGTTTGGATGAGGTTCTATCAACGTAATCAGATTCATCCTCAACATGTGTTGCAATGCTTGAGACAACGGCATGTTGATTTTGGTAAACTATCTCTTGGGCTCACCTTGCCTTCGCTGATTACCCCATTGTTATTGTTGCACTGGTGTAGGATTAGAAATCATAATTTCCCCCACAGCTTAATGATGATCTTCTTTACCATGACCCTTCTGGTCGTACATAGCATTATCCTCTTTCTTCCTGTTGAAAGGCTTCTTCACCATATTTGAAGACACAACCACCTGAATTTTCCCACTTCTGATTCCAGCTTCTACTATTTCACCTATCAATATCAGCTCGATGAACCCAGTCGAAGAGCTTTCGATCAAGTGGTTGAAAAATGGACCAGACAATGTACCCAATAACATATCTATCAACTCTCTATAAGACAGAGGAGGCTGGACTCTTCCTGCAAGATATCTCCATTTCTGGGCATAATATTTGAAGCCCTCGCTAGAACCCATAGACAAGCTTTGAAGTTGAGTACGGGTTCGAGAGAAGTCAGCATTATATTGGTACTACCTGTAGAAAGCAGCATCCAGATCCTCCCAGGTGCGTATGTTGGTTCCCTCCAGCTGATAGAACCATTCCAATTGAGTCCCTGACAAACTTTCTTGGAAGAAATACACCCACAAATTCCTATCAGCGGTGTGAGGTCTGACATAAGACCTCAGATGCATTTTAGGACATGAAACCCCGTCATATTTAGCAAACGCGGGAACCTTGAACTTTGGTGGGATGAACACTCCAGAAACCAACCCTAATTCTTCAAAATCAAGACCAGGTACCCTCTTAATTTTCATGGTGTTGAGACGATCCTCCTGCTGCTTGTATTTGTCATCAGCAGGAGGATACTGCTCCTCAGAGTAGTCAACTTCATCTTCCTCAGACCCCGGACTGATGTCTTCTTCCTTGGTCTTCTTGTTATCTTCATCTTGAGTGTCTCCCTCTTTAGATGGAGTAGCAAATTTTAGAGCCCGCTTAGCAGGTCCTCTGAATCTTCTCCCCAGGTTCAAGACACCAGCCCGCTTCTTAGTCTTCTTCTTCTTGTCTTTCAAGATGAGAGCCTTCATATCCTCTTGCCCTTTATCTAGAACCAAGAACATCTACTGGAACTGAGCATTCTATGCCTGAAGATCCTTGACGTTTTTTTCGAGTTCCATTTCTTTTTGCTGAAATAAACAGCGAAAAGATAAGAAACTTGTCCTGAAACCTGTTTATGTGATTATATGCATGATATGCTTATGCAATGTTTTCAAGGACCTTATAGGATTTAAACTCTTTTAATCAAAATAGAAGCAAAAGGCTTTTTATTAGTAGGTTCAACTGAAACAAAAGTTGCAAAGAAAATGACAAAATAAATTATGAAATTCCTAGGTCTCCCATGGACGCTTCCTTTTGGTGTTGATGTAGGCATTGAGATTCTGCTCTTCATGTAGCTGCTTTGCCAATTCCAACACTTTCTTCTCACTGGCATAGAATTGGGTTTCAAAGGTGTCTCGTTCTTCCTTGAGTTGGATCCAAGACCTTTGCAATTCCTCAAAGTTTATTGGCATATCAGGATGAAGAATGATGTGAGACTCGTCCCCTTGAACAATAGGCTCTGAGATCACTGGTAAGATAGCAGCATATGGCATCATAAGACTTTGATCATGAGCTCTCACCCATTTGAGGTAAGGCTCCAAATGGATGGAGTTATTATGCCCTAAAGTCTTACTATCAATCTTCTTAACCATACCCCAAGCACGGATGAACCTCTGACGATAACCTTGCAGATCATTTGAATAGTCGAACACAATACTCTGGATGAGCGTATCATGAGGACCACCCCTCCGGGTGTAACCAAACTAACGCAATTCTAAAGAATATTTGTAGGTGATGCATCCTCTAATGCCAAGGAGTGGCACATTAGGAAATTCTCCACAACAATCAATAAAAGAGATGTTTTCTTGAGAGCGGGGGCACCAATAGATATCAGAGTGAAAGAGAGACATTAATCTTTAGTTCCACCTTAAGCCTAACTCATTCTTCATTAATGACTGAGGAAGGTGCGAAATAAACCACCTATAGAATAGAGGTATATAACATATAAGAGTCTCTCTCTTCTTCATGGTACGGATATGGAGTGAATGCAGAATATCTCCGAGCAATGTAGGCACTGGATTGTGAGCAAGGAAGATGTTGATGGCACTGACATCTATAAACTGGTCTGAATTGGGGAACAACACCAGTCCATATATCAAGAGAGCTAAGACATCTTAAAAGGTATGGTAACTCATAGCGTCTAGGAATACTTGAGCTTTCTCCATCAGAAACTTTGCAAGAAGACCTTTAACTCCACTTTTTCTTTCCTAATTGGATTCAATGTTAGATGGCTTCAAGTGCAAAGCTATGTAAACATCTTCAGCAGTTGGATCTTGTTATAAACCGGTAATGGGCATCTGCTCCAATATAGGCAAACCAAGTATTTTGGAGAATTCTTCCAGCCTAGGCACCAACTAGTAGTCCGGAAATGTGAAGCAATGGTGCTTAGGATCGAAGAACTGGAACAGGACGCTCAATAAACCTTCATCAAAACCGGTAGTAACGAAAATTAAGCAAGTGACCATATCTCTTATTGAATGATGAGCTCTCAGGAAATTTTAAGACCATTTCCTTGAGTTTGGGAGGAATCTCTACAAAATTGATTCAGATGGTTTTTCTGCGAGCTGAATCCATAACCTACAAAACAGAGAAGAGATAAATCCATAGGACCTTGAAATGGTTAGTGTACATGACATGTTATGATTTTTATGATGTTATGATTATGCTTTAAAATCATAGATATAGCAAACACAAACAAGTCACACAAAGACCTTAGGTTTAAAGGCTTGCATGAGTTTTAAAGGTAAGTACCCTCTTGACGTCTCAGTTGGCTCAACCTGTCCTATTAATAGTAACCAGGTTCTAAGGAGCCTCATATCAATAACCTTTCTTTTAGGCATTGTTTTAGCTCAAGCACCAAAGTATTGCAGCCAAAATATCCCAAAAGTCCAATCTCAATGAGTGTAGCATCGAGTATCAACCAATCTTCGGTCAGAACCAAAGCCGACCATCTCACTACTTTCTAATGGCTTAGGATGAGTCAATTAAAGGTTCTAAAGGTAAGTTAGCTCTTAATGGCACTATAAGGAAGCCTAATGTTATCCTTGACTGGCTCAAGGAACATTAGTACAAGCCAGAGTATCACGCTAACATAGATATCACTTCGTCCATATCGATCTACACCGTATAACCTCCATGATTTATTGCTACTTACCTAATAAGGTGCCCCAGATCCGGGTGTAGGATCTTTTAGTAACAACCCAAAAAAGCCCTTAAAAGTAAAGCATGCAAAACACACAATGTAAAGCAATTAAAAATGAACTAAAATCTAAGGTAATCCCGCTTTTTATAAGTAGTCCCCAGCAGATTCTCCAGTTCTATGGTGGCAGGACTGACTGTTATACTGGTTTTGCATTTGTATCCGCAAATGTTGTGGTAAGCAAGAGTCGCCACCGACTTTTCTTTTATCCAACAAAGGAAAGGGTGAAAAGAACAGAAAAAGACCTTTCGAGATTTGTTTCTGAGTAAGGGGGTAGATTATGGAAAGGGAAGGTGTTAGCACCCTTTCCATCTGTAGTTATCTACGGGATCTTAGATGCTAGCTCATTTGAAAAAAATATCTTGTGCTTTGTGTGTTTTGAAAATTATTTTTGAAAGCGTCTTAGTGTGGAGAACTTTGTAATATTTCTCGGAATGGTAGAGAACGTATATAAACTGTTTGAAAATGTTTTTGAAATAAGTTTTGTGTAAGTGCAAACATTGTTTGAGCAAGCATCTAACAGTTATCTATTTTACTCAAAAGGTTGTTCTTTTCCTCTTTTCCTTTAGACAGTGCTATCCTACTATTAGTGAGTAGGTAGCCCTAGTCGTTGGATGTTTTGAGGGTTAATTGAAGGGACGTTTATACAGTCACAAAGGTAACTGGGCAAGAAACTTTAGTAACTACCCTAGGGTTTTAAGATCATACCGAGGCAACATCGAGAGGGTCATCGATGGACTTATGAACTTTAAACCAGAGGGTAGCCATTAAAATCTCTCACGTTTCAAGAGATGTGATTATTTTCTGAAGGCAAGCGAAATGGGGGTACCCTAGAGGTGCGCATGTACAATTGTGTTCGTATTCAGTTATTTTTGTCTTTGCATTAGGTTTACTAGCGTTTTATTTGTTATTCTTGCCATACAATCCTATTAGTCATGCATCTAAACAGTTAATAGTTTACAGTAATTAAAAGTGCAGAAATACAAATCTAACTATTACAACAAGGCTTCGGGGAGGGGGATTATTACAAGTCTAAAACTTGGGGGAAAATAAAGAAAGCAGTAAAGTAAAAAGTGCTAATTATAGTGTATTATATCCCATAAGCAAATACATTAGTATGAAAAAAATGTGAAAGTAAATAACGCGTACGAAATGGAAAAGACGTCTAAAAACCCTAAGACAATTCTAGGTGAATAAAGAAATATTTTTGTTTGTTTTAATTTAATAAAATAGTTAAGTTAAAATTAGACTAATTAATTAATTGAAAGAAAAGAAACATTATTAATTAAAAATTAATTCTAAACTAAACCTAATATTTTTTTGCATTTTTATTAATAAAAGAAATTAAAATCTAAGTCTACTTATTTTTAATTTTAATAAGGTGTTAAGGCAATTAATTAATTAATTAATATAATTAATTTTAATAAAAAAACTAAAACCTAATTCTTTTGTGATTTTTTTATGATAAAAAAATAAAAATGGTTTTTGAAAAGAAAATGAATATAAAATTAAAAAAACTAAAAAAAGTAAAAATTAAAAAAAGACATGGGCCTGGGATCACTCCTGGATCTTGAGATTCAAAGGAAACTACAGATCATGCTCTAGCAATGACACGATCTCATTCTGGTCCTTAAGCTTACATATTACACGTTAAACATGTACTATGAACAATCCTGAACACGAATCAAATAATGAAAAGCGTTAACAGGACATGAAAATGCAATTTTGATTTCAAGAAAACCTTACCAACCGGTGATGCATGGATCTGGTGATCTAGGATGTTGCAAGCCTTGGGAATGGGTAGAATAAGTTCCTAGGAATTTCAGGAATACGACTGAGCAGTTGGCATGGGTGGATGATGGCTGAAAAACTCTATTTCGAATTTCACAACTTTTATGATTTTTTGCAATTTTGTGGAGCTTTGGCAAGGCAATGTATTTTCGCCCCCTTTTGCTCATGTTTTGGTCTTATATTTATAGAGGAAGAAGAGGGCTGGCTAGCAAAGATGGTAAGAATCCACCCATAATGGCCCTCTTTCAAACCAAAATCAAACACATTAAAAAAGTTCCAAAAATGCAAATTCTTGCCCATTTTGAGGTGAAATTCACCTGGCCTCCTTTGCACGAAATTTTGGGCCCAAAAACAATTCAAACCCTCATTCCATATTGCCATAACCAATATTTACTATTTTATGCAATTTTATTTAGTTTTTATTTGAATAAAACAAAATAAATATGGATAAAATAAGTATAATGGCAAGTCAATGTAAAAATTATTAGAGGTCTCTCATAAGATTAGAAAGATGTTTGAAGTCCAAGAAGTTAGGTCATTGACCTAAAAGTTCAAGTTTTCCCAATGCACAATTTTTGAAATTTCCCAAATTTTCCCAACTTAGGAAAACTATAACTTGCTCATTTTTTATCAAATGATGATGAGCTAGGACTTTTTGGAAAGCCCAAGATGTCTACTTAAATCCATCTTTTTATCAATTTTGTATTTGAAGATTTTATCTTAATGTAAAAGGTCTTGGAAAAAAATGTCTTCTGTTGACTTTCTGAAAATGACTTGTATTATATGAGCTTGTATCTTTCAAATGGTGCATTTATTGAACTTGAGGAGAAAAGGGAAGTTTAAGGGAATTAAATTCTCTTCAAAATGAGTTTTAGTTGGGGAAAAATAGATGAAGTATGTGAAAGTTATGCCTAATCAAAGTTCAGTTGACGTTTCCTATAGAAACCCTAATTTTATAATTCTTGACTTTTGATGAATTAGGAGTATTTCTTGAGGAATCATGATAAACCCTTGATCAAATGATGATTATCACTTCAAAATGTTGATGTTGACAAAAAATTGAAGTTTGACTGTATATTGGCCACAGTTGACATTTGACTTAGTATAGTTGATTTTCAAGCATTTGAGCAGTTGACTGAACAAACTTGTAGTGTAAGGCATGGTATTTGACATGGACAATCTTGAAGACATATTAGGGACCTTAGAAATCATTTGAGGTCTTTGCAACCCAAAATTCTTGGTGAAAAGTGAAACCCTAGTTGGAGGTTCATTGCTTAGGAGAAGAATTTGTCTGATCAATTCTTGGTCAACCTTGAGCAATTGAAGACCTCAATGAGCATGTCTTGAGTAAAATGGAAGGGAAAATTTTGGGGTACAACAACATTGTTTACCCAAAATATTTCATTTTTTTACACAGGAAAAAAACTAATTGTCCATGAAGATCAAATACTATGTTAGGTAAATTAATTTCCCAAAGATCTAAATTTCAGATCTTCAAATCATTTAATTTTAGGATAGATCAAATATTGGGTGCAAGGAGATCTTCAATTGTTACATTGAAGACCTAGATTTTAGCTCTTCAAATCATATAAAGTGTGGATCAAATGTTGTGTGCAAGGAGATCTTCAATCGCTTTTGCACTCATTTATTTCTGATATGAACAAAAAAAGGGTTAGATAAATAAATAATCTTTTGCTCAAATAAATATTTAAGAACACAACCTTAAATCCAAATAATTTCTGCTCTTGCAATCCATCATAGAGAACTCTTCATGACAAACACTCCTGCAAACCTAAAACTCTTCATGACGTTACAATGCTTGAGAGCCACAAGTCTTGATATTCAGTATGTTTTTATAGTGGAGGTTTTTTATGTTTCACGCGTATCACTAATGGTAATGTCTTGAGCGTTGATAGTCATGAAATGGACGGCGAAGATTTGATTAAGAATTTGTTAAATGTATCAATTTTAACGCTAAATTTTATGGTGTTTTTTTAGGAAAACCAAAGTGTTATAACATTTTAACTTAAAAAAAAAATACAATTAAATAGAGATTCCAATTTTAACGCTATATTTAACGCTATATTTAACGCTAGAGTTTCCCTCGGTTTTGCAAGAAAACTGACGGGTTAGAATATTTAATTTACAATTAAAAAATACAAGTAACATGGAATTTAGAACAACATGGTGGCGCTCATGCATTAGAAATGTCTCTTTTAGGTTATCACTAGAATAGCAATGATCATCTTATTTTAAATTCGTAACGTCTCTTTTAGATTATCAAAGAGACTTTTGAGCTATTGAAATGTCTAATTACCAACTCATTGATTCAAATTCTTTTTCTATTTTCAACTTCTCATTACCAACTCTTTGTTTCCTTGTTACGAATTATCAAAAATGGATGCAAATCTATTGTTTGTTATCAAAGAAAAGTATGTTAACTTCAATAATTTTGAAGGTTTAGAAAAAACATTGAGGGGAAGTTGTTAACAAATAAAAGTTTAGTGGTTACTTTAACATTCTACATGGCCCCATATACACTAACCTTGTTAAAGAATTCAGGATGAATGTGTCTATTGTGCCAGCTGGTTATAAATAAATCATCCAGTCATATGTCAATGGCGATCATTTTTTCATTAGTCCATCACTGATTGCTTTGACAATCAACTGTGAAGAGTTTGGTAGTTGTGTTGAACATTATGAATCCAACCATGTCTATGCAAACCACCTTTACCTACTTTATGCCAACAAAAACAATCTCGCTAGTCCTGCTTCTCTACGCTTTATTCCAAAATTTTGGTTTCAACTTCTAGTGTCAAATCTCCGCTCAAGAGAGAAAGACATGGAAACGCTTACTTGATATGACAAGCATCTCTTGTTATTCCTCACCTCCAACATGAGAGTTAATCTTCCTCTTATCATTTTCAGCTTCTTGAAGAAAATAATAGAGACTTCTCGTGAGAAAAAGACTTTCCTCATACCTTATGAAAGAGTTCTTTCTGAACTTTTCAATAAGTTAGGGATGGTTAGGGGTGATAGTATAGTTGAGTAGACTGTGAAGTTTGAATTTGTTGAATAGTTTTATTTGTTTGTGTTGTCGTAGTTGCTTTGGTGATGTTGTAGTTCCTATAGTTCCTATTTGTCGTAGTTGCTTCGGTGAATAGGGGGTTGTCCTGCAAAGTTAGCACTTCAATGTCCAAATCTATAAGAAATTGAGTACTCTAGTGAAAATGAGAAATGAAATTTATACTTGAGAAATGACGCGCTAATCCCTTTAAATAAAAGAGTTAGTTAGCAACTGAATGTAAATGTGAGCATAGGATACGCGTAACTGTCAAATAGATCTAGACGATAAGGATGATTTTTATGAATAAGTTGATCTTAGTGATATGAGACACATAATCCATTCACCTTGTTTTGCATTATTCCAGTATCGGACCTTTGAGCCTTTCAGTCGGCTCAATATAATATGAAAGAAATAAGTGTACCATAGTTTTATGTGACTTAGCTATTTTATCCAAAATGTGACCCAGACTTCCCATTCCCCATATTTGGGATATATGACTATTCTAAAATCATAATTACAAAGTGTGCATAAACAACACGTGACATATATCCAAGATAATTATAATTATAAATTGTATTTATCTTGTTTAGACAAGGAAAATGTACTAAGATGATGATGATGAATTGAAACTTGAAAGGATTATTGATATGTATATTTCTTGTTTTTGTACTAAAATGTATATCTCAGTTTTCTCACTTACTTCATATACTCTCTTTCCTTTATTTGGTCTAATACTGCATTTTCTGGAAACTCTTGCATCACCTATGACAGAGTTTCTGCAACTCCACTTAGTAACTATGATACTATAGAGTCTCATTTATGTGAAAAATTCAATGAAATGTGAGAAACATCATCCCTGAATCCCTTGTCCAAAGAGTTTGTTTTGTTTCACACTTTTTTCTTCAATATCTATATCACTCTTTCTTGCAATATGCCATGTGAAAGGTGTCAGGATAATGTAGGTAAGGCGAAGAAAATAAGCACTACTTAAGCCTAATTTGTACATACTTCTGTGGTGCCAAACAAGGTTTTAAATCAAAGAAACTCTCTAAACATAAAACTGCAAAGACTCTTTTTGTAGTATCAAACAAAGAGTATTATAGTTATGTTAAGACAAACATAACAAACAAGAACCTTGAAATTTAAATTACTTAATACCAAACTCTAAACATAAAACTGCAAAGGCTAAACTCTAAACAACATAATCATAAAACTCAGCAATATTTGAAACATGATCCATAGTATGGCTAGGAATCTTATCAAGTTTAATAGGATTGTTCTTCCCTCCAACCAATTTCGCCGGATTCCCAACGACAGTAGTCCTCGGAGGCACATCCTTAATCACAACAGAACCAGCCCCAATTTTTGCACCTTCACCAACTTTAATGTTCCCCAAAATACAAGTTCCAGCACCAATCAACACTCCATCACCAATCTTCGGATGCCTATCGCCATGAGCCTTACCGGTTCCTCCCAACGTCACGCTATGCAAAATGGACACATCATTTCCAATCACAGCTGTTTCTCCCACCACAATCCCCGTCGCGTGATCAAACAATATTCCACTCCCGAACTTAGCTCCCGGATGAATATCAACTCCGAAAACTTCACAAACTCGATTCTGAATTATAACAGCCAAAACCTTCCTTCCATTTGACCATAAACTATGAGCTATTCTATGAGCTTGACATGCTAAAAAGCCTTTGAAATTCAAGAAACAATGGACATGAGTTATACAAGCAGGATCTCTTTCCTTAACTGCTTTCATATCATTCTTAACAGCATCCATAATTTCTTTATCAGATTCCAAAACCCCGACAAATAAATCAGAAAGAGTTGTACTAGGAAGACTTACACTGCTTAATTTAACAGCTAAGTAATTAGCCAAAGCACTTTCCAACGATTTATGAGACAGAATTGAAACATGATAGTAACCCGACAAAATAGGTTCAACAGTGACATCAACTTTAGCTTCTTCTTTCATCTTCTTCCACATGCAATCTTCAACCTCTTCTTTTTCAGATTGTTCCACAACTGAACTAGTATGCAAGGTGTTGATTCCATATTTGAAGTTGAAACTTGGTGTGAAGATTTTTTGTCCATCATGATGAGGTGAAAGATTCTTTGAATTTGCTTCAACAGAGATTACTTGGTGAGGTTGAGATTTGTGGTGAGTAAGAGAAAGAAGAGACCATTTTTTTGGTGTTGGATTGAGAAAGAAATTGAGGAATCTTCCTCTCATCATAGTAGCTTTGTTTGATTGAAGATCTAGAAAATTTGTTAATGGTTAGCACTGAGCAGAAAAACATCTTAGTCATATATATTTAATTTTATTATATAGTATTAGTTTAATAATAATAAAGTGAGACCCTAGGTCGAATCAAACACCAATCCCCTTTTTTTTATTGAGCCTAGCACAATGCACATTATTTATTTTAAAATGATTTTACTAATTATTTTTGTTATCAAGACTCTTTTCTTTCCATCAATATCACTCCATTATATATATATATATATATATATATATATATATATATATATATATATATATATATATATATATATATATATATATATATATATATATATATATATATATATATATATATATATATATATATATATATATATATATAACCGATGACATCATTTCAATTTCCATAATTGAATTTAATATTCATTGGCCATCTCAATATGTACTCTAGAGAGTAGATACTATATTTTTATATTTTTATATTAAATGTTCAATAATATTTATTTCCATAAAAATTAACTTAAATTTTTAATTTATTTCTTATATAATAAAAATATCTTTTAATCAGATATAAGATCGTAAATTCAAACTCACGAAGGATGAACTCCAATCACTATTACAAAAAAAAATTATTTTTTAAATTTTAAAAAATTATTTTTTAAATTTTAAAAAATTATTTCATTAACCAACTTAACTAAACGGAAGAAAAACAATATTATTTTAAAGGTTAAATGCATTTTATCCTTGCAATAGTAACGAATTTTAATTTATTTCTGTTTTGAAAAAAAAAATTCGTTCTTTAATAAATATAGATTCTAAAACAAAAAAAAAACTTGAGACTGTTTGTTGACTGGGTAGTTATATGTTACCTTGGCTTTTTTTTAAATATTTTTAAATATTTTATTCAATTGTATAAAATCTTTACATTGTTGGAGAAAATGCATCAGGTGGATTTCGAACCCTGCACCATCGACTTACAAGTCATACACTCAACCACTGCACTTGTCTATCAGTTTATATATTTCTCGCTTCATATTTAATTTGTATATTTAGATGGTAACCCAAAAAGAAAAGTTTGGATTTGAGACATGACCCTCTAGGTGAGAGGTTGCAACACTACAAACATGGGAGCAACCACAAAATTTTGTGCATCAGAAGTGTATATGAAATACATCCAATAATATATACTACTGCAGGGAAATGAGCCATTTGAAAACTGCAGCTACACAGAAAATTAAAAAGCCACATAACTTGGACATGCTGTGAGAGGTTGTTGACCGATTTTCAAAGTGATGAACCAAAACCTACCTATGACAGTGAGAGATTGACCAATCTTCTGAATACACATTTTTCTTTCGCAATGAGATCAATAATCTTTCTCCACAGCAAAGAGAATTGATTGTTTCCACACTGTCTAATATGAATACTGATTGTTTCATTTAAAGATGGCATATTATTGCAGCACTCACGAGAGGGAGCTTTTATCTGCGACGAAACCCAAAAAGAATGCAATAGATAGACATGGGAAACCAAAAAAGAATTACAAATTTTAGTTAAATAGTAATTTGCAACAGTGACTTAGCAATACCTCTTCAATACTACGATCCAACTTTCTTGAATAAATGATGATCTCATTCGGCAGGTTAGGATTTGATTTAGGGCACTTCTTTTCTACATGTCTAGTATAATTGCTCTGAATGCCCCTTTTATCAGATGCAACACTTTTCAAGAAGAATATAAAAGGCCTTTTACAAGGATCTTTAGAATAGTCTTTAGTGTCGAGCATGAAACTAAAATGAATCTTCCTTCATGGCGCAAATGTTTTTTTTACGGCAAGGAGTTCAGGTAGAAGTACATTTCCTTGATAAATTTGGATAGCAAAACCCTAAGAAATTGATAAACTTGGATAGCGAAACCCCGGATAGAAGTACATTTTCTTTTTGGGTTACCATGTAAATATACAAATTAAATATGAAGCGAGAAATATACAAACGGATATACATGGTGCAATGGTTGAGTGTATGGCTTACAAGTAGAGGATGTAGGGTTTGAAATCTACCTAATGTTTTTTCTCCAACAGTGCAAAGATTTTATACAATTAAATAAAAATCAAAACTCGCTACTATGCAGAAGTAAATTGCATTTAACCTTTATTTTAATATTTAAGAATATTATATTTATTAAAAGATTAAAAATATAAACTCCATAATATTAATGAGATTTATTTTTAGTTTTTAATAAATAAAAAATTGTAATCTTTCCCCCTTCTAATATCTAGATTTTGTCAAAAAGATTTTTTTCTAATTGCCAACATAATGTTTTTTAATTTTTAATTTTCTTTTTAAATTTACGTGGGATTTTTTAAGTTTTTTTTTCATTAATTTTTTTAACATAATTTTTATTATTTTTTGCAATTTTAATATTTAGTATTAATTTGTTGCAATTTTAATATTTTCGAATGCTGTGTGGTATATAAAGATCAAATGTTTACCTAAAAAAGTCAATGTGGGACTATAATATTATCTCGAACACTCTCCGAATCCAGTCCTTCTGCTTTGAAGTCTTCTCACTAACAAACCAGACACCACGAACTTCATCTCACTACCAATTTGTATGTCACCTCACTACCAAACCAAACACCACCACCTTCAACGTTAAATCGCTCCACCATCAACCACCCTTCATCATCAAACTGTAAACCTCACAAACAAAACCGTAACCCCCCATATATTCCAACTTCAACCAACTTAAACAACAATTAGTTGCCCATACTTACACCATATATTATCATCATCATGTGATGGAATAATAACAGTATTTTGATACAGACCATTGAAGTTCTATCTTCTGTATCATCGCCTGAACTGGCCCTGAGACTGTATCTGCACTGTGCTAAGGTATGTTGAGGAAATCATGCAGCAGTTACTCTCCAATGGCTATTGTTTCCACTTTTATCAATAATTTCTATTTCATAGCTTTGATTTTATTTCATGTACAATCTTTATCAACATATTATTATCTATAATTTATGATCCATTCCCCACCGAAAAGTGCCTATTATTGTAGTAGCCGCTAGTTTAAAACTAAACATGAAAATATAAAAATTCAACCCAAGATTGGTAGCAAATGATCGAAAGCCAAAATTCAGTATAGAGAAAAACTAACTTGCAGTAGTTTATGCAAAAAAAGAAGTAAAGCTTTTCTCCAACTGAAAGAGTTTATATAACTCTTTTACACTTTATATTTTAAAAAATGAAGTAAAAAGCTACAAGAAAATACAATTAATAAAACGGTAAAAACAAATTAATAATAAAAAAGTATATAAAAAAAAAAAGAAGATTAAAAAATTAAGTAAAAAATTAAAAAATTTCACGTGACTAAAAAAATAAATAAAAAATTCCATGTAGATTAAAAAAATAATAAAATTTTAAAAAGAATACCATGTTAACTTTTTTAATCTCTCACAATTTTCGATTCTGTGTTTAAATATTTATGCACTATTAAAAGAAAAGAAATCAATCTATATATATTATTTATATAAATATTGATTTCTTTTTCTAAAGTCTTATATAATTGTAAAACTGTTTGGTATACCTCTTCCTCTAATTTTCTTCTACTGACTTTTTCTGATTTTTTTTCTTCTGAACTGGTTTATAAACTGATATATCTTGAACGAGACACATTGGATTTGCATAGTTAAATCGCACTAGTTGTGTACCACTGCTTGTGTCTTATTCGAATGACATTTAACCGCACTTGAACAAGGTTTATGTATTGCTGCGAATTGGTTTCAAATTTTTGTTGTGCAAAACTGTTTGGTGAAGTAATTTCTAAGCTGACTTTTATATATGGTGCAGGGCTAAACTGGTTTTGTGCCGGATTTTACAACGTGAGGATTGGCATTGGGAGTGATGGAGGTTAAAGCCTGAAGCTTAATAGCATTAGGATTAGGATTAGAACATGGTTTATGAAATTCTCATGTACCTTTTTCTTTTGTATTTTGTAATAAAAGTCATTGGTATTTGAGATAAAATCAAAAGTTTTAGACTTGGATGAGAAGTTAAATATTGTTTGAAAATGAATAAGGTCGAAACTTGAATAGAATCTTAAATGATGTGGTGAACATGTCTTTGATTTGAACTTGGATAACTTGAAATGATTTTTGCAATAGACACTTTGATTATTGAATCAAGATTTATGCTTTAACTTCATAACTTGAACTCAAGAACCTAGACATGAATTAGACTTGTAACAAGTCTTGAGTGAAATGATTTTTGTTGATTCTTAAATGACATTCATGTAATAGTTCTTGCAATATGATTTGAACATCTTGAATTTAATGACAATTTCTTCAAGTATTAAGAATGTTCACTTTCTTCTGAATTTAAAACTTGAATCAACTTTTGATATTATGTCCAAAACATACATTCTTGTATAATTTGACCTCGAGGCATCAAGTAGTCAACTCAAATTTATCAATATCCAAAGAAAACCTTTCTTCAATCCAATCTTCCAATCGACCCTAAACTTACACGATGAGTAAAAAGTACTTGAAAGAATGACAATGAATCCACAAATCATATCTTGTACTATGGCTTACCCTCTTAGTAATTCATACTAAAAAAAGTCCTTGACTTGAAAACCAATGACCTCAACGCAAAATTAACCCCCTTGAGAAAAAAATTTGGTGAAGAAAATGATATTGACATGATAAGAGGACCAAAACCTTGTAGCTTGAGGAGAATAAAATCTTAATAATTATGAATTAAAATACTAGTTCCATATTTCACTGCTTGAAGAAGAAACAAAAGGATCAGGTTTTATTGATATGTATCTCAAAATATTGTGAAACCCTGATATTATACAACCACTGGACTTTGAACCAAAATGTTATATGAATGCATGTATGTTATGCTAATGAAATGCAAAACATAAGTCATATAAAGTAAAGTTAAGAGGACAAATTTTAGGGGTCAACAATAAACATAATTGATGAGTTTTTTTTTTTCAAAATGAAATCTTCTTGCTCGTCGTTCTTCATCATATGTGGATGGATTGTTAGTAATTTTGTTTGATTCATTTCAATAAGTATAAGCAACCTTTTCTCATGGGTTTGTGATTTTTTTGTGTGTGTTTGGAAATTTAGATGTAGAATGCAGTATTTTGTTTCTGTTTGTTTCTGTTGTTATGGAACTCACATAGTGGTGCCGGTGGCAATTTGTTCTGTTTTTGTCTCTTGTATTATAGGATACTCAACAGATTGTCTTATGTTGTGTTTGGAGGAGAGTTTAAGAAATATGGTTTGGAAGGATCTTGCTTTTTAAAGTTGTTTTGGTTGAAATCAAATTTGAAGTGAAACATTATGTTTGTGATGTTTTGCTGTCTAAAAATAAGTTTGATGTGAAATTTAGTGTGAACCTTTTTAACCTATAGCAATGATTTATGTTGTATCAGGTGTTGCAGTTACTATATAGTGTAACTAATGCTGTCAATTATAACTAACAATTCCAATATGCTATGATTTAGTTTTTATGGATAATTATTTCCTCGGGTGGAGGTCAAGCTTAAATGAAGCACATGATACAAAAGCATGTGATAGATGATGCTCTGTTAATACTTTGACTAAATACTTCTCTAAGAGTGTGTGTCTTTGAATTGATTGCAAATGTATGTTTGGTTTATATAGACTAGAAACCTATGATGTGTAAAAGAATTGACATGAGTAGCCACTGGCCTCAACCATCCATCTTAATTGTGACCAAACCTTGAGTAAGGATGCTTCTGTTCAGGGAATACAACAAACAACATATAGTTGCCAGAAGCTTGTGCCCAAAGAAAATCATTAGGTTTTGGTATAAAAGAGCTGCTCCATGGAGTTTAATTGAATACAGAAGCTTGCCACCCTTTTCTTTTTCACAAGTGTGAATTACTATGTTGATATAACTGGTGCAGCGTGCAAGTTTGTAGTTCTAAATGATTGAAACTAAATTGATAATATACATAATATATTTTTAATTGTTTCAGATAGTTACTAAGTATATAGCGGTAATTATTACTAACTTAGCATTTACTTTTTCACTGAATTTATCTTTTGCGACTATCCATTGAACTTGAATGGCTCACAAGGTCACATGAGTCATTGAACTTGAATGGCTCACAAGGTCACATGAGTCATTGAACTTGAATGGCTCACAAGGTCACATGAGTGATTGATTAGTAAATACAACACCTATGAATAAAATATATTGTAGGTTAAAGATAATGAAATATGATTTGTATAAGTATATTTACTTTTGGCATCTTTCACTTCACTTCCATTTTTACTTATAATAACTTTTTTTTTGTTTACAGTAGTTTAAATTAATTTACTATCTTATTTATATGTTTTTAAATTAATTCATTAGTTCAATTATGATAATCATGGCAACTTATTTTTGGTGAAAATTAAAATTTTATTACGATCCCTAAAAATTAATTATCACTTAATAAATTTTATTTAAAAGATTTTGTTCTGAATTGGGTCTGTCTGTGGCCCAATCACCAGTGAGGCTCAATCCAAGCTTGTCAGCATGTCGTGTTGAGCAGTATACCCTCCTAGCACATCCCGATCATGGACATCTGGTTGGCTACGATTGCTTTTCCGCCGGTGTCCGCGAGGAATGTCTCCGACGAGCACACGCTCCATCCGAGCACCCTTCTCGTAGGATTGACTTTCAACCTCTCTGAATTTCGCAGAGTCCTCATGGTCCCGGGAAGATTGCGTCTTTATCCTTCCTGTCTTGCGGAGGGCGTCATCCAGGTAGGGGGCCACGTGCAGGTCCCCACTACTCACGTAGAACCTGGCAGTCTCTTTGTTGGGCATGTTTGATCAACCCGATAAAGAGACTTTGGCCCAGCGCTGGGGGCTATAAATATCCTCTATTTTGAGAGGGTTAGGTATTCATTCATTCACACCTACATACATACTTGCTTGCTCATTCTGTCTCTCACTTTGACATTGGAGTGTCTTGCAGGTACCCCCCTCCCTACCATCTCCTTCAAATCCAGCCCGGAGCCAGCTGTGGCGGTCCAACTCTGATCAGGTACGATCAGTGGCGCCTTCTGTGGAAATCTAAGCTTCCCCGTCTTCTCTCCGTTTAAAAGACAAAAGCTAACAATCTTCGACTGTCATGGCTGACCAAACTCAAGAAAACCAGAACGCCCGTGTCATCGAAGCTAACAACAACATCACCGACAATAATGTCGACCTCGACAACGCCGACACCACTGGACATGATACGGTCCCTGACGTCAACATCCCCGGACCTTCTAACTACCAGGAAGGAGCCACAGCTTCTTCTTCATCAATCCCTCCTCGGCTTGAAGAAGATCAACCAGTTCCTCTGAATTACCCAACCGTCCAATTCCACGAGGTCCTCGTCCCCGTCGGGGCAAACGCCACGACCAAGACACTGTTCGCGGCGATTAACTAAACCAACTATCTCATCTTTGCCCAGGGGGAAAGACTGAGAGCACTTGAGGACGACCAAAGGCCCCTTGGAAGGCACAAAAGACCTCAATCTCCTCCCCCTCGACAAGCAGATGAACATCCCTAATCTCCCCCGCGGAGACAGAATTGGGATATCTCTCGAAGTTCGTCGCCTCAATCAATCGGGCAACGACCCCCTTTGGAGAGGGAACCACTCGTCGACGCAGGAAGGCACGACCATGGCCCTTCACGGCAGGAACGAAGACCTCCCCGAGATAGACACGGGAGAAACCATCAATGGTCACATCGCTCGAGGAATGCTCCACGTGACCAGGGCCACTGTGACCGCCAATACATCGGATCCCCGTCCCGCTTCCCAGAACACAGTGACGAGGATGACCCCCGCGGTACCTTGTCACAAGCTATCATGGACGCCCCCATTCCCCTGGGCATGGAGAAGCCTCCCTACTTAAAAGAGTATGAGAGCGTCACCGACCCGGTCGACCACATAGACGGGTTCGAAGCCATGCTGCACTACCACAACGTCGAGGGACCAATCAAATGCCGATTGTTCCCCACGACCCTGAGGAAATCAGATATGGACTGGTACAAAGGTCTCGCCCCAGGGTCAATTACCTCTTGGCGAAACATGAAGAACCAGTTCACCAGCTCGTTCGCTGCTTCACGACGACACCCGAAGACCGAAGCAGCGCTCGAGGCCATCGTCCAGAAGCATGATGAGACCTTGAGAGAATTGATTAACCGCTTCAATCGGGAAGCCATCCAGGTCCCCTTCCCGGACCATATGAAGACATACCTCCTGGAGATGGGTCTCCTCCCCGGCACCGAATTCAGAAAAGCCGTGGGCATCAAACCACCCCGAACGTTTGATGCCCTCCTCGAAAAGGCCAGGGCCTACATGGACTACGAGGAGAGAGAAGCGGCCAACAGGGCCCGAGACCTCAGAAACCGCGGATCCAGCAGCAATCTGCGACAAGACACCGCCCCTCCTCGACGAACTGGGGAAAAGAGAAGGGACGATAAACCCTAAGACGCCCGGGAATAAAGGGGACCCTCGGGAAGGTTCATAGAATACACTCCGCTTACGGCTTCCTGCGAGCGCATCTTAGCGGAGTGCACAAGCACATATTTCAAGGATGGCGGCATCAAACGTCCCCGTCCAACTCCTGCCAAACCCGAGGTGTATCGAAGAAAATACTGCCAGTACCACCGGAGCCACAGGCACCTGACCGAAGACTACGTCCACCTCAAGGACGCCATCGAGACCCTCATAAAAGGGGGAAGGCTCGCACAATACCGGCGAAACGAGACTCCTCATCGGGACGCCCGTGAGACGAGGGAAGCATAAGAGGATGCCCGACCATCTGATGAGTCGGTTCCCATCCAAACCGCGTTCTCTGTCACAAGACCCGAGGACTTCTATGTCCCCAAACATTTGCAAGAACCTCTGTCTACGCACAACAGTGGGAATACTTCCCCTCTGCCATGGCCATCAATGGTGGAGGGTTCAATGATTTGACCATAAATTCAGCTAATAGGAAGTTGGACGAGTTGGTCGACACGACCCCCTCTCAAAAGGTGACCTTTGGAAAAGTGAGAGGCAGATCAGAGCCAATCACCTTCTACCTCGAGGAGCTCCCAGGAGGGGCCCCCAATTCGGCCATCCCTCTGTTGATAAGGGCAAGAATGGCCAACTTAGACGTACATCGCGTCCTCGTCAACGAGGAAAGTTCCGTCGACGTGATATACAGCCAGTTGTTCCGAACCCTGCAGCTCGACGACTCTCACCTCTCACCATACGTGGGGTCGGACCTGCAGGGATTTAACGGATCGACCTCCAAGCCTTGGGGATACGTCAAGCTCATGGTCACGTTTGGCGAGGATACTTCTATGAGGGAAGTCAAGGTGCGCTTCCTCGTCATTGATTGCCCATCCCTCTACAACTGCATTCTGGGAAAGCCGACACTGGCAGAGCTGACCGCGGTACCCTCCACCGTCCATTTAAAAATGAAGTTCTACACCAAGAGGGCACAAGTTTCCACTATCCAAGGTGACCTGGAAGCTTCCCGAAGGTGTTTTAACACGGCATCCAAGGGATACAACACGGTCGACAACAGCACAAGGCCCGCCAAGAAAGCTGCAACTACGCGACCAGAGCCTCAACGGTTAGAGCCCGTCAGAGCAGAAGAGCAGAGAGCCCCTCAAAAGGTCGTCTCGATATACCTAGACACTCGCTTCGACCAAGATGAGCCTCCCAACAGAGAGCGAGTCCCCCTTCGACCAATTCCGGACGGGGACTTCGAACTCGTCCCCCTCGGTGAAGACCCAAGCAGAGGAGTGAAGATTGGCACCGGACTCCCCGACTTGGCGAGGAAGAAAATCAAGGCTTGCTTGCGGGAGAATGCGAATCTGTTCGCATGGAGCGCTGCGGAGATGCTCGGACTCGACCCTGAGGTCGCCTGTCATCAACTCGCCATTGATCCAGCCGCTAGGGCAATAGTGTAACATAAACGCGGGCAGTCTCCGGAGAAAACAAAGGCTGTTGAAAAAGCTGTAAAAGACCTCTTAGAGGCAAATTTTATTTCTGAAGCCTGGTATTCAACTTGGCTGTCAAATGTTGTACTTGTCAAGAAAAATAATGGAAAATGGCGAATGTCCGTTTACTACACCGATCTTAATCGGGCATGCCCCAAAGATGCATTTCCTTTACCTAATATTGATATGTTGGTCGATAACTCGGCCGGTTATAAAATTCTATCGTTTATGGACGCCTATTCGGGCTACAACCAAATCCCAATGGCAATAGGCGACAAGAAATCCACCGCTTTCATGACTAGCTCGGGCAACTATTACTACAACGTAATGCCCTTCGATCTGAAAAACGCGGGAGCAACGTATCAGCGAATGATGAGAAAGTCTTCCGCAACCAAATAGGGGATATGCTCAAGGTATACATGGATGACATGATCGTCAAATCCCGAGAAGACACCGACCACGCCGCTCATCTCAGGGAAGTATTTGCCCAAGCGAGGCAATGCAAAATGAGATTTAACCCCGAGAAGTGCATATTCGGAGTCAAGGAGGGCAAGTTCCTCGACTTCTACTTAACAAAATAAGGAATCGAAGCCAACCCCGACAAGTGTTGGGCTTTATTCAACATCCCCAAACCTACCTCGAAAAAATCCATACAAGTCTTGAATGGCATGCTCACCTCGCTATCCCGTTTCGTTGCAAAATCTGCTCAACACGCCCTCCCTTTCTTCAAGCTTTTTCGCAATGAAGCAGCCTTCGAATGGACCGAGGAATGTGAGCAGGCGCTACTCCATCTCAAACAAAGCCTCTCTCAACCACCCATGTTATCATGACCAGTTGACGGGGAAACCTTGTTTCTATACCTAGCCGTCTCGGTCGAAGCCGTCGGCATTCGTGAGATGCGCGACAGACAAAAACCCGTTTATTTCACGAGCAAAGCACTACAGGGTCCCGAGGTTAGATACCAACAGATAGAAAAGGTAGCTCTGGCCCTCTTCAATACAGCGAGAAGGCTTAGACACTACTTCCTCGCGCACACGATCGTGGTGCGAATAGACCAGTCCGTGAAACAGCTCCTGGGTCGACCAGACATGGCGGGTCGAATGTTGAAGTGGTCCTTGGAACTTTCCGAGTTCGACATCTAATATGAGAGCTGGAAAGCCCTAAAGGCATAGGCTTTGGCCGATTTCATCGCTGAGATGACCGCTCAAATCCCCCCCATATGGAAAGAGCACAAGTGGATCATCTTCGTCGACTGAGCATTCAGCTCGACCGGGAGCAGCGCATGAATCCTCCTAGAGAACGAGGAAGGTCTGGTGGTCGAGCATTCGCTCACCCTCTCCTTTTCGACCTCCAACAACTAGGCGGAATACGAGGCCCTACTCGCGAGTCTAAGACTGGCCGAGGATTTAGGTGCCCGTGAGGTACAAATTTTCACCGACTCTTAACTCGTCGCGTCCCAAGTTCAAGGGGAATACCAGGATAAAAACAATAGCCTCATCGAATATCTAAACTTAGTCAGGGAGCACATGAAAAAATTCGACCGAGCATAAATTTCGCACGTATCACACGAGCAAAACACAAGGGCCGACATACTTTTGAAGCTCGCAAGCACGAGAAAGAAAGGAGAAAACAAATCCGTCATACAAGAGTCTCTATCTCATCCGAGCATTGAAAAGTCCACGACTTCGCCCGGGGTAAACGCCATCGGAGACAGCTCATGCTGGATTACCCCAGTGTTCAACTTCCTAACGAAGGGGGAACTCCCCCTGGACCGAAGAGAAGCAGCCGCGAACAAACGACGAGCATGCTCCTACGTGGTGCTCGAGCACAAACTATATCGCAGGGGATTTTCCATCCCACTCTTAAAGTGCATCGACGAATCCGCGGTCCCCAAGATATTATGGGAAATACACGAATGGATTAACGCCCAGCACATGGGCAACAAATCCTTAGCAAGGAAGGCACTACGAGCAGGGTATTACTGGTCAACAATGGAGCAAGACGCCAAAGACCACGTCAAGAGATGTGACAAATGCCAAAGACACGCCGACATGCACCTCGCCCCGCCACACGAGCTGAATATATTGTCATCCCCGTGGCCATTTTCCTGGTGGGGGATGGACATCCTCGGACCATTCGTGCAAGGGACGTACCAAAACAAATTCCTCATCGTGGTCGTGGATTACTTTACAAAGTGGATAGAGGCCGAAGCCCTTGCGAAAATCACCTTACATAACATCCTCTACTTTTACAAGCGAAACGTTCTCGCCCGGTTTGGAATCCCGCAGGCGCTAATCACAGATAACAGTACCCAATTCACTGACCAAGGCTTTCAAAGCTTCATCGCCAAACTCGGCACCAAACAACATTTTACCTCAGTCGAGCATCCCCAAACTAACGGGAAAGTTGAGGCCGCTAACAGGGTCATCTTGCAAGGACTCAAGCGCAGACTAGGCGAAGCAAAAAGGGGGTGGATCGAAGAACTACATAGCGTCCTATGGGCTTACCACACCATACCCCATTTGACGATAGGTGAGACTCCATTTCGACTGACCTACGACACCGAGGCGGTCATCCCAGTAGAGATCATGGAGCCATCTAGGCAAACGGAGATGCCTCTCGACGAGGATATGAACGACGAGGCTCTGAGAGACGAGCTCGACCTGGTCGAGGAAATCCGATCAGGAGCAGCCCTGCGCGAGGCCACTCTGAAACAGCGGGTGGCCCTACGCCACGACAACAAGGTCATAAGACGTGAATTTCAAGTCAGCATCCTAGTCTTGTGGAGGAACCAAAAAGATTCTCGTGAAGGAAAATTGGCCATAAACTGGGAGGGACCTTATCGCGTCCAGGGAGCTACAGGCACTGGAGCATATTATCTCGAGAAATTAAACGGAGAATCGTTACCAAGACCCTGGAATGCTGCGAACCTGAAACAATACTATAGTTAAAGCCCTCACCCGCTGGGGGACTCTTGCCGTTGAATGCTCACCTTCAGTCGAAGAAGGGAAAAGCTCGACCACGTAGGCGAGTCGAGGTACGAACCCGACCTACCAACCAACGAGGGCATACTATCGTTCGGTTCGATGAACCAAACGTACATGCCCGGCAGGGACACCTCGATCGAGCTCAACTCTTGAAGTACCCCACATGGCAGAACACCTAACTCGTGATGGGCAGTTCACGCCACGGGCGTAGGGTCCCAATCGTGATCATATGCCCGACACGCGGATTCCCACTCCACGCATTCGACGCATTTTGAAATGCGTCGAACCGATATAGGGGTCGAACATATATCTCCATACGAACATAAACTTCGTCAAGAATTCATTACCAAAGATAACAGTCGGGCATATACATCAAATATTATCAGATAACTGTAAATAAAGCATCCATCGAATAGGAAATCATAAACAAGGATCAATAATATACCGACCACAAGGGCCAACGTTATCCAAAATTACAGTCCAGGCACGATGGCCAAAAAACTAAGAGAATAAAGGCGGGCACGCAGACCCCGAAAATAATAACGGGCACGCAGGCTTGGATTGCTTTGAAATAGTCTGAATTTCTCTATAGAACTCAACCTGCATAAGCTTGAAACGAAAATGGTGAATACTGTAAATGGAGTTACAGCTGGCAATGGAGGCTTGGGATAGCTTGAGTGAGTTGAGTGGAAGGTATTGGAACAAGTTTGAGGCCAAACGCACGAGTGGTTTGTGTGATGGATGTGAATCTGTAGGGAGTGCCCTGTTTTGCAAGAAGAATGTGATTTGGTGTTTTGGAAGGCTTGAGGGTTCAACAAATCGTGTTTCTGGCTCAAGGAAATGCATAAAAACTTGTTTGGAATCTTGGCAAGAGTTGAATATATCAGATGCTCAAGTTGTGTTGTTTTGGCAAGTTGACTTGTTTTGAAAGAAAAGTGTGAAGTGAAATGAGGTAGACCTGTACAGGATATATCCAAGCATGCACAAGTTTCTTGTACCTTTTCCTGAGTTTGTGGAACTTGTTTGCTGCAAAGAAAGAGGTCCAAGGCTCAAGAGAAGCAAAGTTGACATAAAGTTGCCTTTATGAAAATGGAAGTGCTACCTTTATGCCAAAAATGGATTTGTTCATTGTGCCAAGCTCTAATGGTCAGAATAGCACTAATGTCCAATGAGTTTGCATTCAATTTTTGAGTGTTGAAGGGTTTAGAGACCTGTAATTAAGTACAAAGCTAGTTTGGACAGATTTTGCAACTTGTATGAACATGTATTGGCCATGGATACAAAGTGAGTTTTTGCCAACTTCAAGCATTCGATTCTCCTTAACCACAAATGTGTTTGAGGAGTTCTTGGACAATTTGGAAAGCTTGCAACATGATCTATAATCCATATTTGAAATTAAAATTGATACTCCAAGTGGAACTATGTGAAAAATGGCCAAGAAGATGGGTCAAAATCCTGCCTAAACTAGGGCAAAATTTCTCTAAGTTAAAAGTTTTAGGGACCCTTGTTCCAAAAATCATAACTTGAGATCCAAGCTTCTTTTGAGAAAACTTTGTGAATAAAAGTTGTAGAATTTGTGGAGGACTACAACTTTCATTTTGTAATTTTTGTTTGAATCCATTTTCATCATGGTGAAAATGTGGGTCAATGATAGGAAAAATTAAGAAAATTTCATAACTTAGAAAATTTCTAAGTTATGAAAATTTTCAATTTCAAACTCTAAATTGCAATTTTGGGTTTCTTGATGAATAAGTTTCATATTTTGACACATCTTGATGAAAAATGACCCTTGGCACTTGATTTTGACCAAAAAGTCAAAGTTTGACTTTTCAGTGTACAGTCAAATTTTGATCAGTTGATTGAAAAATTCATCTGTCAATCCTATGCATTTGAGATCTTTTGAACTTGTTGAATAGGTCAAGATAATGTCATTGAGTCCTTGAGCCCATGTTTGAATTTGATTTGCCATTGGCTAGGTCAAACAGTAAAAAATTGCCTTTGCACAATCAAAACCCTAAAAATGACCATTTTGCCCTTTTGGTGATCTGATCAAATTTCTTGTGGAATTATGGTCCAAACTTGATCAAATGGTTCATATTAGTTCGTAATGTTTATGTGGGTCAAAATTCATGAGGTTTGACTATAAATTGGCCACAATTGACTTTTTCCCCAATACAGCTGATTTCTAGGTCAACTGTCCAATTGACTGGGAAAAAATTTGATTCAAGGCTTGAAAATTGGTAGAGGAAATCTTATAAGTCCAACATGAAGTATGAAAGTCACTTTGAGCATTGAAAGTCCAAAAAATCCCTGTGCAAACTCAAACCCTAATTTAGGTCATCAGTGCAAGGAGATGTCTTGAGCAGAGCAAAACCCTAATTTGGTATTGAGTCCAAAGAGAAATGTTGATAAAATGAGAGGGCAAAATTTGGGGTACAACAATTATTATCGACCAAGACGTCAATGTGTGATAGATGAAAGTCATCCTTGGGACTTTCCCTATTCAGATCCCTATAGTCTACGCACATGCAAACTTTTCCGTCTTTCTTTGGCAATGGCACCACATTTGCAACCCATTGGGGATAATATGTCACAGCTAGGAATCCTGCATCAAACTGTTTCGTCACTTCAGCTTTTATCTTCTCAGACATGTCAGGCCTCATGCGATGAACCTTTTATTTGACAGGAGGACAATCTTCCTTTGTCGGTAGATGATGTACTACAATGTCGGTATCCAACCCTGGCATGTCGTCGTACGACCAAGCAAACACTTCCACATAATCATGCAACATCTGAACCAATCTGCTCTTGACACTGCTTTCCAGGTTAGCGCCGATCTTGATTTCCTTCTTGTCTGTCTCAGTACCCAGATTGATGACTTCAACTGACTCTTCGTGCGGCTGAATAGCTTTTTCCTCTTGTAATAGAAGTCTGGCTAGTTCTCCCGATATTTCACAATCTTCACCGCTTTCATCTTCGGCTTGGTTAATTGGACATTCAAAGTCATAGTCGGCAATAGTGAGTCATCGGCAATAAGATCCAGAGTGGACGAGGACCTACAAGAGTGTGTCTGTGTGCATGTAAGATACATGGCTATTTTGAAAAATGTATTTGAAGGAAAAGAAAGACAATGAACACAAAGATTTGAATGCAAAAGAGTCCAATGATTTGTATTGAATGATCATATTATTAGATGAACATAAATAAAACCCTTGACAAATGGACCAAAGTGCCCCGGGCCAGACACATGGCTTAAAAGTCATTGTTAAACATTACATACAAAATGTTCTTAAATTTAATAAAAAGAAATAAATAAGTAGATTACTCCTCAATTAAGGAGATGGGAACGAAGTCCTTTGCATGCCATTTCTTAAGCTCCATTATAGTAAGATACACCCAATCTTCAAATGCAACTTCATCATCAGAATCACCTACATCGTTGACTTCGTGGCTTCCAATATGGAGAGGTGGCTTTCCTGCACGAGCACGCCTCACTTCCTTCTAAGCATTGACGGTGAAACCCAAACAAAAATTGTCCTCTTTGAATGGTATCTCGAGGAGTTTCCCCCAAGTATCACAACTTTCTTCTTCAATTGCAGCGCGAGCATCTTTGACTGAAACCATCTTCGACACGACCTTAACAACTTTAGACTCATCAGAGGAAAATTTGGTAGCAACAACCATCAGTGGTATAACTTCAAAGGCTTGGCACGGGGTCTCAATGAATTCTCCATCCATCTCTACATATTTGAATTAGTTAAGGTGGCTTACCATAAACTCTTTCTCTCCACAGACAGTGACAATTCTTCCCTTGACCGGATATTTGAGTTTTTGATGGAGAATTGAGGTTACTGCCCCAGCTTTATGGATCCAAGGGTGACCCAACAAACAAGAATAGGCAGGATGAATATCCATGATGTAGAAGGTGGAATTGAAAAATTGAGAGCCCACCTTGATTGGAAGATCTACCTTTCCATGAACTATCATTTTTGATCCATCGAAGGACCTCACAATGATATCACTTGGTTTCAAGACTAAACCTTCACAGTATAGACGGTCCAACGCCCCTTTGGGTAGCATATTTAGAGAAGATCCAGTGTCGACCAAAACATGTGATAGGGTGGTCCCCTTGCACTCGACAGAAACATGTAGAGCTTTATTGTGGTTCTTCCCAAGAGGTGTTAGATCAGCATCTGAAAATCCCAAACCATTATCAGCCGTCAAGCTCGCCACACAATTCTTAAATTTGTCCATTGTGGTCTCATGAGGGACATGATCCTTCTTCAAGAATTTGATTAATGTCCGAGCATGGGAATCAGAACAGAGTAGCAATGACAACATAAAAATCTTAGAAGGGGTTTTCTCCAACTGTTCCATAATCTTGAAATCGCTCCTTTTTATGATTTTCAAGATCTCGTCCATCTCACGAGCGGAAGGTTCTCCATCATCCACGTCCTTTGCGGGTATTTCTGTCACAACAGGCTCAATAAACTTCTCTTTCCCTCTTGTATCAGTGCTTGGCTTAGCAGTAGTAATGCGGACGGGTGCCTTTGTAACAACTGGTGGTGAGATATTGGGTGAAAAGATTCTCCCAGTTCTGGTCACTTTGCTTGAGCCAGTTATGTTACCAACATTATCAGCATTGTCTTATTCGATCCAAGTGTCTTGTTTTATCCCATGGTAAAACACCTCAGCGCCATAGTTCCATGGCACTGCCTTGTTCAAATAGTAGGGAATTGGTCCAGGATTGGTAATTATTTGGGGATCAATAGTTGGTTCATTTGAAATCCTGATAGGACCCTTGGAGGAGATCCTAAGAGGCTTGTTTGAGATGGTGATAATGGAGAGTTGTTCACATTTATTAGTCAAACTTTTGGCAAGCGGAGTATTCTCAAATAGGATCTTGTGGCTATCCATCAGGCGTTGAATGCCTTCCTTTCGCACCCATTGAGTTGTTTAGTACAACAAACACAATCTTTCACACAGCCAGGGAAGATCCCAACTTTCAACAGATTCTTTTTGATGATATTCAGTGGAGTAGTCAAGTCTTTGACATAGGCAACAAAAATTATATCTTCAACAACATTAACACACTTGCCATGATTTGGCATAGGTGCAGTGATTACATTCGAATTTGGAGGAGGATCAAACTCAATAGTATTGTTATCGATCAAATCTTGAATTTTATTCTTCAAGACCCAACATTGGTCAGTCTCATGCCCAGGGCTACTTGAGTGGTAAGCACATTTGGCGTTCGGATTATACTTTGGTGAAGAGGTATCTGGATTGGCGGGAGGATCGCACAATGTCACCAAATTAGACTATAGCAAGTGTTGTAAGGCTTGGGATAGTGACATGCCTATCCTCGTAAATTGTCTTCTCAAAGTTTCAAAACGCTGATGATTAACAGATAGTCTTTGAGCGGGAGTTGGATTGGAGATTCAGACAACATTAATAGATGGATGGTCACTCTTCTTGGTACGGGCCCTTGCCCTGTACACAACATTGATTTCCTTATTTGCGGTAAAAGGTTTCTTTACAGGATTGGAAGTGGAGGCAGATGCCACGGGAATCTTCCCGCAATTGATACCGCTTTCAACTCTTTCACCGGTTAAGATTAGCTCGGTGAAATCGGAAGAAGAACAGCCCACCAATAAGTTAAAGAACGGACCAGATAAGGTTCCCATAAACATGTCAATGTGCTCCCTATCAGTCAAAGGTGGTTGAACCCTACTGGCAAGGTCTCTCCGCTTTTGTGCGTATTCTTTAAATCCTTCATTCTTCGCCATTGTCATATCTTGCAACTGAACTCTTGTCGGCGCCAAATTGGTGTTATACTGATACTAATGGTAGAAGGTGGTAGCTAAGTCCTCCCAATTATTGATACGGGAACCATCCAACTGGTAGAACCACTCTAGTTGCGTTCCGGTCAAGCTCTCTTGAAAAAAGTGAACCCAGAGTTTCTTATCAGCAGTGTGCGGCTGTATCTTGGCACATAAGATTGCAGGTGAAGTTTTGGACAGGAAACCCCATCATACTTTGCAAAGACTGGTATTTTGAATTTGTGGGGAATAACAACCTCAGAGATCAAACCCAAATCATCAAAATTTAAACCGGGGATGGCTTGGATCTCAACAACCTTCAATCTGTCTTCTAACTGCTTGTATTTGACATCGGATGGTGGATACTGCTCGTCAAAATAATCATCATCAGATGCTTGATCATTAATACAGTCAGCCTGGGTACTCCTAACTTCACCAATCTGATTCTCGTCTTCTTCAGATGAGTCTTCCACTACCGGGATCTGACAAACTGGCTCTTTGAACCTTCTGCCCATGTTGACCAGGGCTTTCTTCTTGGGTTTCTTCTTAACTGCTAGCAATTCCATCATATCTTGTTTCCCCTTGGCTAGGGCCAGTAGAGTCTCTTGGAATTGAGATTTTTGTGCCTGAAGATCCTTCACAGTTTTCTCTAGATCCATCTTGTTGAAATAAACAACAGAAAGATAAGGAAACCTATTATATGAAAACCTGTTATGATGCATGGAAGATGTATATGCAAATGATTTCAAGGATTTATGAAATTTAAATTTGCGTAGACAAAAGAATGAACAAACATTTATTTTCATTAATTAGTTCAAAATGATTACAAAATTCCTCTTGGGCTTACAAAATAACTTTTTAAGATATAAAGACTGAACGCATCCTCTTCGGCGCAAGGTAGGTATTCGCACTTTGATCTTCTTATAGCTGTTTTATAAGATCTAAGACCCTCTTCTCGCTAGCGTAGAATTGAGCTTCGAAAGTATCTCGTTCCTCCTTCAGCTGAATCCAACCTTTTTGCAAGTCTTTAAGAGAAGTAGGCGTTCCTCCACATGCTCCATGATAACTGGCAAGATGGAGGGATAAGTTATCACAAGTTTCTGAGCGCGAGCTCGTACCCACCTAAGGTAAGACTCAAGGGGAATGGAATTATTGTGTCCTAGCGTCTTACTATCCACTTTACTTACCATCCTCCAAGCTCTTATAAATCTATGACAGTAGCTTTAATCGTCACTCTCGTAGTCGAATACCACTCCTTGGATGAGCATATCATGTGGGCCATCCCTTCGGGCATAACCAAATTGTCATAAAGCTAAGAAAGGGTTGTAAGTGATACCTCCCATAATTCCAAGTAAAGGGACATTAGGGAATTCCCCACAATGGTCGATGATAGTAACATTCTCCAAGGATCGAGAACACCAATGAACATCTGAATGTCTGAGCGTCATCAGCCTATGAGACCACCTCAAACCTTGCTCGTTCTTCAATACAGATTGGTGAAGATGCGAAAAAAAACCATCTTTCCAAGAGAGGAGTACAACACATAAGGATCACTCTCTTCCTCATAGTGCGAGAATGAAAAGAATGTAGGATATCTCCCAACAAAGTAGGCACTGGATTGCGTGACATGAAGATTTTGACAGTATTTACATCTATGAGTTGGTCAGGGTTTAGAAACAAAACCATCCCATAGCTGAGGCTGAGAAGGGCCAAGATGTTTTCAAAAGCTTGTAAGTCCAAGGAGTTCCTACAATCTCGAGTTTTCTCAAACAAGAACTTGGCTAAGAAACCTTTGACACCACTCCTTGTTTCCCAATTAGTTGTGATATCAGATTGTTGCAAGTGTAATGCTTGGGAAATCTCTTTAGGTTTTGGATCTCTTTCTGTACCGTTGAAGGGTAGTTGGTTGAGAATGGGAATCCTCAATAGTTGTGAGAATTCTTCTAAAGTTGGTACAAGCTAATAATCAGGGAAAGTGAAGCAATGGTGTAAAGGATCAAAGAATTGGAACGACACCTTCATCATATCTTCATCAGTGTTGGAGGTAACCAAGTTTAGGAGGCGACCATGTCTTTCGATGAATGGAGAATTCTCAGGAACCCTTGATGCTAACTCTTTGAGTTGAGGAGGAATTTTTATGAGATTGACTTGGATAATGTTCATGCAGAGGGAAGCCATGTCCTACAAAACAGAACAAAGATAAATTTCAATAATCCTTGAAATGGTTAGTGAGAATGAGTATGATGTTTATCATGTTTATGATGTCATGTACAAGTAAGTATATACAAACAAGGCAAATAAGTCCTTAGGTTTAGGCTTGCATGGAGTCTCATAGGTAAGTACCCTCTTGAAGTTTAGTTGGCTCAAACCTGTCCTAGAAATAGTAACCGGGTTCTAAGGGATCTTAATATCACTGATTTGTCTTATCGGGCATTGTTTCAGTGCAAGTCTCTTTCACGGCGACCGAAATATCCCGAGAAGTCAAACCTCAATGAGTGTAGTATCGAGTACCAACCAACTTCAGACTGCACCAAAGTTGGCTATCTCACTACGTCCTAATGGCCAAGTTGGTTAAGTAAAGGTTATAAAAGTCAATTAGTGCTTCATGACACCACACAACGGCCCCATATTCTCCTTGACTACTCAAGGGCTACCGGTACCCACAAATGTGTCACACTAACGTAGCTATAGCTTAGACCATGTCGGTATACCCCGCATAATTTCCACAATGTATCACTACTTACCTATAAGGTATCCCAAATCCGGGTAGAGGATTAGAACAAACCCAAACAAGGAACCAAAATGTAAAGTAAACAAATCAAACAATGAAAGCAAATAAAGGTGATCTATCCCTAAGTTAACCTCACTTTTAACTAATTCCTCAACAGAGTCGCCAGTTCTGTGATACGGTAGGAGAACTGACTTGGGTGTTTTGTGTTTTATCGCAAATATTGCGGTTAGCAAGAGTCGCCACTGACTTTTCTTTTATCCAAAAGGAAAGGCTGAAAAGAACAGGAAAGACCTTTGAGATTATTTCTTGAGTTCGGGGGGTAGATTATGAAAAGGGAAGGTGTTAGCACCCTTTTCATCCATAGTTATCTATGGGTTCTTAGTTGCTTGCTAGATCACTTGCTTTTGTTTGAAAATATACTTTGTGTGGTTTTTGAAAGTATTTTGAAAAGGCGCCTTCGTCTAGGAAAACTTTGTAATAGTTCTCGTTCATAAGAACGTATACAAAGTGTTGGGCTTTTGAAAATATTTCATGTTTGGAAAATGTTTTGAAAGTGTTTTTGAAGGTGTTTTTGAAAGTGTTTGGTGTTTGTTTGGAAAATAAGCAAGGATGTTTGATTTGAAAATGAGCAAGCAACTAGGAACAATCTACCTACTCAAAAGTCTTTGTTCATTTCTTCCTTCCTTTGATATTGCTATCTTACCATTGATTTGGTAAGAAGCCTTATCTTTGGATGTAAAGGGACAGACGTGGATCATCGTATAGTCATGATAGCAATATTGTGAGATATCTTAGCATTTCTCTTTGAGGGGCTAAGATCATTTTGAAAGGCAACATTGATAGCGTCATCGAGGGACTATGATCTTGAATTTTTTATATTGTTTTTGCTAAGATACCCCACATGCATAACATGACCATTTTTGCAAGGCAACAAAGTGGAGTTTACCCTAGGGGTGCAAGTGTGCAAATGTGTTTGATTTACATGTATTGTTTATCTTGAATTAGGGTTTGCTAATTATTGATTTTAGTCTTCCATACAAACCCTAATTACTAACATTTATATAAAGCGGTAAATTGTGCAAATTAAAATTACTACGTTATTACATCATTAGGGGAGGGGGTATACAAATTTACAAATGGGGATTGCAAGAAAATTAAACATAATTATCTATTACAACTATATTGAATAATGTACAAGAATTGAATAAATGTACAAAAAGATAAATGAAAAAGAAATGATTTTTGTTTGGTTTTTGTTAAGGGTTTTAACCTAATTACTAAAAGGGAAAAATAAGTAATTAAAGATAAATAAAATTAAACCTAAATTAATTAAGAAAATAAATTAGGTTTAAAAAGTATTTTTTTAGGATTTTTTGTAAAAGGTTTTAAGTTAATGAAAATAATATGAAAATTAATTAATTAAAAGAAACCTAAATTCTAAATTAATTTTAGATAAAAGAGAAAAATAATAATTAAACCTAAATCTAAATATTAATTTACTAAGAAAAAGAAATTAATTTATTAAGAAAATATTTTTTTTCTTTTTGTTTTATAAGAAAAATAAAAATAAATAAGTGTAAATAATAGAAATAGTTTTATATTTTTTATTAATAAAAATAGTAATAATAATAATAATAATAATAATAATAATAATAATAATAAAAATATAATAAAGAAAAATGAAACAAAATAAAATAAAAAGAGAAAATGAAATGATAAAAGAAAAAAATTGGGTCAAGTGTGCAAAAGTAAGGCAGGGGTTAGAAAAAGCAAAAAAAAATAGAAGGCCCAACATTGGAGGCCCAGCGCTGCTGTTTGAAACAAAAAAGGAGGAAAAATGTGAGAAAAATGCACAAAAAGTAGCGCTGGGACTTGAACTCCTGACTCTCAGCATACACGCGCGCTACCTTTGACACTGGGGTGGCTGTACATCTGATAACATAAACAAAATAACAAATACATAACACAAGTCATGTCCTGAATATGACTTCATCTTCAACCTCCAGCCTAAACATTTGTAACTTCACCATTTCTCAATAAAAATGAAATATGCAAACATGAAAGTTGCTCCATTTTCCCATACGAATCCAACCATATAAATATCACATGCTATAAATCAAAGATGAATGAGAATTTCTAAAAGTATCAAATTTTGACCTAATTATTTTCATAGATTCAAACCTAAAATTTTCTAAGCTCAATCAATATAAATGAAATCTATGGACATGTACAGTTTCAGGGTAATGATGTCCATATTTTATCTTCACAAATGCAAGCATAATAATGCCTAAATGAAAAGATAGAAGTTCAGAAAATGTACCTCAAAACTGGAAATCGTGAAATGCAAATGCGCTTGATTCAAGGTGCTGCAATGATCAGGTTAGCTTCCTCAAGTTCTCAGGAAGCTAATGCAATGGTTAGCTTGAGCAATGGATGTCTGGAATGGTCTGGAGAAGTCAACTTGCAGTGCTCTGTTTTTGGTTATGGAGTTTGATGTAAATGGTGTTACAGTTAGGAAACAGGGACAGGGATAGGTTATATTTTGTGTATAGGAGCTTTAGGAACCAAAAGGCCAAGAAATGCACGAGTAGATTCTAAGTTTCAAGTTCAAAGTCAGAACTTGTGCATCAATGGAGTTTTTGGACAATTTTTGGCTTGAAGGAGTTTGGGAGAATTTTAGAGTGCTTGAGCTCGTGTCTTAGCTCACAAATAGTGCCTCTATTTATAAACAACAAGTTTGGAGGCTTGTCCTTGATCAAAATTCAAAATCACATGTTTAAGCTCAACATGTGATTTTTGAGAAATCAAGTTTCAATGCCCTTGTGTACTTGCTAATGTAGAGTGGTTATGATTTAAACAAACTTGCTTCTGAGTTTGTAGATGGAGTGTGATCAGAGGGAACAAGTTATAGGCTCAAGAATTGACTTTATGCATAAAGCTTGCTTTTCAAGAATGACATTCTTCCCTTTCTTCCCAAAATGGAAATTTGAATTGGATAAAGCTTAAACCACTTGGATTATAGCTCAAAAGTTTGTGTGATCCATTAATGATAGATAGATATACAAGTTAGAAGACCTGCAAATCAAGATTATGCAGCCTAACATTGAGATTGAATTATGTGTTCATCAAGAAATGGCTTGTAATTCAAGAATGAAACCCTAACTTCTTGCCTTCATTCTCCTTGCTCAAGTATGATCTTAATGAGTTCTTGGACATTTTGGAAAGCTTGTAACATCATCTACAACCTATATGTTAGACATTTTTGAATATTCATCTTGGAACTACGTGAAAATTTTCCATGAAGTTAGGTCAAAATCCTGCCTAAACTAGGGCAAAATTTCACTAAGTTTTTTCAAGTTTCATGAACATGTCTTCTTAAAATCATAACTTGTAACCCATGCATTTCTAGAAATAGTTGTGTTCTAAAATGTTTTAGATATCATTGAGATCTACAATTTTCATGTTGTAAGTTTCCTTTGAATCATCTTTCATCATGGTGAGAATTTGGCTCAAAGTTATGAATAAAATATGAATTTTCCAACACTTAGAAAAATTCTAAGTCTTGGAAATTTTGACTTTTCAAAATAAAATCTTGACTTTTTGATTTCTTGATGAACAAGTTTCATATTTTGACATGTCTTGATGAATTGTGATCTTTGATACTTGATTTTGACCAAAAAGTCAAAGTTTGACTTTTCAGTGTACAATTGACTTTTCATTAGTTGACTGAAATTCATCTGTCAATCAATTAATCTTGAGAGATGTTTTGAGCCATTCCATTAGGTCAAAATGAAGTATTTGAAATCTTGAGATCATAACTTAAACCAATCAATCATTTTCTAGGTCAAAAATCAGAAATTGCACCTTCTCAGTCAAAACCCTAATTTTGACCATTTTGCCCTTTTGATGATCTGATCAAATTTCTTGAGGAAATGTAGTCCAAACTTGATCAAATGACATATATGAGTTCATAATGTTGATATGGATAAAAAATTATGAAGTTTGACTGTAAATTGACCATAGTTGACTTTTCCCTAATACAACTGATTTTAGGTCAACTAATCAATTGACTGAGCAAAAATGTGATCCAAGACTTGAAACTTGACATGAGCAATCTTGAGGGTCCAAAATGATCCATGAAAGTAAAATGGGGCATTAAAAGTCCAGTTGTCCTTGTGCAATATCAAACCCTAATTTTGAGTCATCAGTGTTTGAGGAGGTGTCTTGAGCTGATCAATCCTTGTGCAGTCTTGAACTAAAGGAGATCTTGTGAGATATTACTTGAGAAATGAGAGAGAAAATTTTAGGGTACAATAGTATGATACTTTCACTATAAAGATATGGGTAATGCTGCATAGGATGAACCTAACTTGAAAAGAGAAAAATTACAAATTTAGTGAATGCTAGTCACTCTAAAGTCTAGATAAATATGGACAATTAGGAGATTATGGATGATCATAGTTGTTCAAAAATCTGTAGAATTTGAAAAATGACTCAAATGGTTATGATATCAAGTTCAACTATACAAGGCATAAAAGGATAGTTGTGCAAATTAGTTAGTCAATTATAATCTTACTTTGAACAACACAGAACTCTTCACTCTTTCAACTTTTCCAACAAATGCATTGAAAATCATTTTATTTGATGATAATACTAAGGCCATAATCCCAAAACTCGATAGAGCTTTCTATGTTTTTCTCTTTGAGTCATCAGTGTTGGTGCACAAGGTTGAAGATGAAGATGAATGAAGATAGAGAAAGAGAAGAGAGGAAAACAGTTGTAACAAACTTGTTGAGAAAGAAACTCTATTATAAAAGCTTACTAACTTTCTTATAGAAACCCTAGCCACAAACTTAGTTAAATACACAAAATAAACTGTCACGTAGACATAAACAAAAGTATACTTAATAGCTAAGCTATCAGCTAAGAGTAGCTTCTAAAAAAACATCTAACTACTGCTTCTGGTTAAATAGTCTTAGAAGCTTACAACTTCTGACTAACACCCTCGAAATTACTGTTTCTGACTAACAGACCCAAAAACTTCTGACTCTAACAATAACTTCTGAGTATGAATTATTTCTAACAATCAAAAACTTCTTTTATACCAAAAATAAAACTAACTAAAAACCGGAGAAAAATAATAATAGTAATATATTAAATTTTATTAAAGTAATTAGAGAACATTATTAACTAAAAACTGGAGAAAAAATCATTGTAATATATATAATGAAATCATTTAATATAATATATAAATATTTATTAATTAGATAAATGTGAGTTAATGGTTCAATCTCTTTTAAAAGTATGCAAATATGATTTTTTTTTATTACTTTTTTGAAAAGTAATATATTTTTAATAAAAAAAATTCATTAAAATTATATAATATTTGAAATTTATTATAGGAACATGTTATTGTAAATTTTATTTTATAACACAATGTTAATTTATAACATAAAATAGTATTTAAATTCTGCATATGCATATAGAACTAAGATTCTCTGTTACATATACTAACAAGAACTCTCAATCTAAAACACTGAATCCAAAATTGTAAACATGAAAGTGCAAATCATTCTTTCACAACTAAACTCAATAACTTAATCATAAAACTCAGAAATGTGTGAAACATGATCCATAGTATGGCTAGGAACCTTATCATGTTTAGTAGGATTGTTCTTCCCTCCAATCAACTTTGCAGGATTCCCAACAACAGTAGTCCTTGGAGGCACTTCCTTGATCACAACAGAACCGGCACCAATTTTAGCACTATCACCAATCTTAATATTCCCCAAAATACAAGTTCCAGCACCAATCAACACTCCATCACCAATCTTTGGATGCCTATCACCAACAGCTTTACCAGTTCCTCCCAATGTTACACCATGCAAAATTGACACATCATTTCCAATCACAGCTGTTTCTCCTACCACAATCCCCGTCGCGTGATCGAACAATATTCCACTTCCGAACCTCGCTCCCGGATGAATATCAACTCCGAAAACTTCACAAACTCGATTCTGAATTATAACAGCCAAAGCCTTCCTTCCATTTGACCACAAATTATGAGCCACCCTATGAGCTTGACATGCCAAAAAGCCTTTGAAATTCAAGAAACAATGAACATGAGTTATACAAGCAGGATCTCTTTCCTTAACTGCTTTCATATCATTCTTAACAGCATCCATAATTTCTTTATCAGATTCCAAAACTCCAACAAAAAGATCCGAAAGAGTTGTACTAGGAAGACTTACACTGCTTAATTTAACGGCTAAGTGATTAGCCAAAGCACTTTCCAATGACCTATGAGAAAAAATTGAAACATGATAGTAACCAGACAAAATAGGTTCAAAAGTCACATCCACTTTAGCTTCTTCTTTCATCTTCATCCACATGCAATCTTCAACCTCTTCCTTTTCAGACTGTTGCACAGCTGAATTAGTATGCAAGACATTGTAACCTGCTGCAGAGATTTTTCCAGCTGGATGTTTATCAACTGAAGAAGAAACAGACATGAAAGGGTGAGAGTGATATTGATGGTATCTAAGAGAAAGAAAGGACCATTGTTTTGGTGTTGGATTGACAAAGAATTTGAATCGTCCAATCATCATATTAACTTTGTTTGATTGAAGATGCAAAATTTTGTCAATGGTTAGCACTATTATATTCCAACTCATTATATAGGTTTACTTTCTCTTGTTTTAAATATAATAATAAATTTATCAAAAAAAATTGATGTATGTAAATCAAAATTTGGACTAAATACATAAATTTTCTGTCACCAACCTTTATTTTATATTAAATTATTTGAATTAAAAAAATAATTAAAACTCATGTATTTTATACAAAACTAAGACTAAATACATTTTTTTTTATTTAAATTATTGATTTATAAATATTTTAACAATTTATTTACATTAATATATAAATATGAATAAATACTTTTATTAAAAATAAACTTTGTATCACCAACTTATATTTTAATTCAATTAGTGCATATTAATTGAACTATATCTTCCATCTTAAATTAAATATATTTGATCTTTACTATTTTTCTTCAATTTTTTTAAAATCTTTTTTGAGATTTACAAATGTCAACACTAAATTATATATACTAATTTATTTTCACATTGTTTTCCTTCCAAAAATGATCTTTAAATTTTAGTTTTTTAAAATAAATACTAATATTATTTGAATTGTAATAAATATAGTACTTATTTGAGTATAACTTTTGCTAAGATTCATATAGTAAGAAATTAAATATTTGTTTAAATATAATTTACACTACAAGAAAAAATGAAACCAGCGAGAGAATAATCCTCTCACAAATGATAGAAATCTCTTACAAATTCAAAAATTATGAGGGAATTGATCCCCTAGCAAAATAGATGGTCGCAAATTTATTTACGAGAGGCTTTCCACGTCGCAATTTTGCTTGGGACTAACCCCCTCGCAAAATGCAATCAAAATTTTCCTTCGAACAACACACAAACATAGGCGCAGACTAAGAGTTCAGATATTGATGCAGTGTGTCAGACATTTTACTTGGGGCTAACCCCCTTGCAAAATACAAGTGTTTTCTATTGACTAGGGGTTAAGCCCCTGACAAAATATATAAAAAAATTATAAAAAAGAATAAAAATATTAATAGAATAAAAATATATTAACATTAATAGGAAAAAAAATAATATTATAACTATAATTAATATAATTAAAACTATTTCATTATATTATTTTTCTAAAATATCAATAACGTTTTCATGATAATATATTTATTGTCTTACTATTTTTTAAAGTATTATAACTAAAAAAATCATTTTACATACTACTATTTTTTACAAATATTTTTAACTAGTTTCTAGCATACTTATCATTATAAATAAATAATTTTTAATCAATAAATATTTATGCAAACATCACTCATAATCATTATAATAACAAATAATGACAAACATCACATATTTAATAATACTCATTTACAATTATAATAACAAACAACGAATTTTTTACCAACATACACCCCTTTTAACAACTATATCCCAATATACCACACATTTCAACCAATATTCCCAATATACCATCTTTTCAAAAAAAAAAATTGACATTAGGAGGGTCCGCCCAATGGATGGGCGGATGGTCCTAAAAATACACAGCATCCGCCCATTGCATTGGGGGAGCTGTGTGAGCAACGTTTTTTTTTTTAAAAATAATTTTAAAAATAAATTAAAATTACTGTTAAATAAAAAAACAATATATTTGTATAAAATGAAATTGAAATATTCAAATTTAAGTCATTTTAATAAAATTATTAAAATATTAAAATTTTAATATACAAATAAAATTTATTTTAATGTAATTTTAAAAATAAATTAAAATTATTATTAAATAAGAAATCAATATATTTGTATAAAATGAAATTGAAATATTCAAATTTAAGTCATTTTAATAAAATTATTAAAATATTAAAATGTTAATATACAAATAAAATTTATTTTAATGTAATTTTAAAAATAAATTAAAATTATTATTAAATAAGAAATCAATATATTTGTATAAAATGAAATTGAAATATTCAAATTTAAGTCATTTTAATAAAATTATTAAAATATTAAAATTTTAATATACAAATAAAATTTATTTTAATGTAATTTTAAAAATAAATTAAAATTATTATTAAATAAGAAATCAATATATTTGTATAAAATGAAATTGAAATATTCAAATTTAAGTCATTTTAATGAAATTACTAAAATAATAAAATATTAATATACAAATAAAATTTATTTTAATGTAATTTTAAAAATAAATTAAAATCATTATTAAATAAGAAATCAATATATTTGTATAAAATGAAATTGAAATATTCAAATTTAAGTCATTTTAATGAAATTATTAAAATATTAAAATATTAATATACAAATAAAATTTATTTTAATGTAATTTTAAAAATAAATTAAAATTATTATTAAATAAGAAATCAATATATTTGTATAAAATGAAAATGAAATATTCAAATTTAAGTCATTTTAATGAAATTATTAAAATATTAAAATATTAATATACAAATAAAATTTATTTTAATGTAACTTTAAAAATAAATTAAAATTATTATTAAATAAGAAATCAATATATTTGTATAAAATGAAATTGAAATATTCAAATTTAAGTCATTTTAATGAAATTATTAAAATATTAAAATATTAATATACAAATAAAATTTATTTTAATGTAACTTTAAAAATAAATTAAAATTATTATTAAATAAGAAATCAATATATTTGTATAAAATGAAATTGAAATATTCAAATTTAAGTCATTTTAATGAAATTATTAAAATATTAAAATATTAATATACAAATAAAATTTATTTTAATGTAATTTTAAAAATAAATTAAAATTATTATTAAATAAGAAATCAATGTTAAAATATTAATCATAGAAAGGGTCATGTTAATTTATTATTGCAGTGCGGCTCCGCCCCTGCAATGGACGGAGGGTTTTATTCATTTTATTATTTTATTATTTCAGTACGGTTCCGCCATTGCGATGGGCGGAAGCTTTCGTAATTTTATTATTTATTTACGGCTCCGCCACGTTAATGGGCGGAGGGTTTTATTATTTTATTAATTTAAATATTTTGCTGTGAACTATAAATATCGCTGATGTTGAATGATCCAAGCTACACTTAAATTATTTTTCTTTAGTTGTATCTTAAAAATGTCTTCAACATCCGGGGAGTTTTCAATATTTCCATATATGAAAAGAGACGCAGAACTTATTTTTTCTCCAGTAAAGCCTCCGATGAAGATCAAATTGTTGAACACGCGGACATTTGAGCATCTGCATAGGCACTTGGAGGGATGGTTAGGGGAGGAAATTGCCCAAGGTGAAAAGATTCGGAAAATAGAGAGGTTAGTTACGGTGCCTGGCTTAAATGGACCCAGTCGTTCTTGGAGACTTGTTCACAACGACGCATGTGTTCTTATGATGATGCTTCAACAAAAAGATATTGTGTTGCTGATTGTAATATCCTAGAAATGGTTATGTCCTTGTTTGAACATGTTGATGTTGTTTGCGTTTAATGTTGTTGCTAAGTTCTACTATTCGTCTTAGTATTTTAATTTATGTGTTGTTTTTTCGAATTGTTATTTATATTAAATGCAGAAGTATTAGTGAAATGAAACATAATAACTCGGCGTCATTATACATACAACTTTGCAGATTGATAACAAAATGAATAACTAATTATTACTAGTTCCTACATTGGGGCATCGTATTCGGTTGTGACCTGGAAGACGACACAATGTGCATTTTCTCTCCAACTTATCATATGCGTCCATTTCTGTTGTAATACGGGTACTCACGGGACGACCTTTCTTGTTCCTCCGCATAACTGGATTATGGCAAATTTGATCTCCCTCATAAGTGGGTCAATACTCATCGTATGGTAGAACTGGAAAGCTCGTGCTGTAAACCCCAAATAAGTTCGCAGCCTTGTAAACGTCAGACAACAGAAGAAATGCGTCTTGGCGCACCACAGAACATGCAGCGATAACATGTGAACAAGGAACACGGTATGCTTGAAACTTTCCGCAGTCACACCATCCTTCCATTAGGTTGACCTTGTAACGCCCCAATGGCTTCCCCTCGTCGTGGTTAATTGTCTCCTTCACACTGAAAGTGTTATTATTATAGTAAAAAATGCTTACCTGATGTGTGGTGGATTTAGACGTCTCTTCTTTCATCACCTTTACGCACCGTTCTGTAAATATTTGTCCATAATTTAAAACTGCACTCCACTTTGCACCTCTTTCAGCAAAGAGTGTTCCCATCCTATAGTATGTTGCACTTACTAACGATGTGATGGGGAGATTACGAGTGCCTTTAAATACGGAATTTAGTGACTCGACAAGGGTTGTTGTCATGTGCCCCCAACGACGACCCTCATCAAATGCCCTCGTCCATTTTTCAACGGGAATTTTGTCTATCCACCTCAAAGCATCACCATTAGCCATCCCAATTTCATTACGATAATATTTAAATGTTTGTTGGTTCAGCGCATACCCTACACGTTAAAAAAAATATTGGTTAATATAATGGTATACTATTAACGAGCATGTAATGTTTGCATAAAAAGTACTTACCCATGTTAATTATTTTTTTCCGGAGGATACGGTCCTTGATATCCTTCATAAAATTTTGCGCAATATGCCTGATACAATACACATGGACAGATGTAGTGTCATTCCAACCATTTTCAGGATTGTTATAAGCGCTTTCGATAGATGCATGTCAGTCAGAAATCAAACACAAGCCAGGTTGAGGAGCTACATGCATTCTCAAGTTTTTTAGAAAGAAACCCCAACCATCCTCCGTCTCACCTTCCACTAAGGCAAAGGCAACTGGGAAATATTGTTGTTTCCGTCTTGTGCTACAGCCATTAGTAGTGTACCTTTGTACCTTCCATATAACTAGGTACCATCAATCTGTAGTAAAGGCTTGCAATATGCAAAGCCACGTATACATGGTTGGAAAGCCCAAAATAGTCGGTGGAAGATTTGTTTCCCAGCAATAATAGTCCCGTCATCTGTATATACCGGTAGTGTTTGCATTTCTACTACAGTGCCTGGAACAAACTTCTTAAGGGCCAACAAGTAATTTGGAAGTTCATTGTATGACTTTTCCCAATTACCAAACACTTGTTCGATTGTTTTGTTTCTAGCAATCCATGCCTTCTTGTAAGATGGAGTGTATTTGAAAAAAGAAACAATTTCGTTAATACATACACTCACCTTGATGGAGGGATCCTTTTCAACAAGAGGCATTAATCGTTCACTCATCAGTCGAGAGCTTAGTTGTCGATGATCCTGATTAAAGATGGTCGTTGAACAATTATGTGGGGGCTCCATGATTCCTATCTCCCATAGGTCGCTCCTTTTCCTATAGGATGCCACTAGACGAAAGTTGCAACCACTTCGCTTACAACAAATTTTATATCTCTTCGTGTCAGAACACGTAACCCTGAAATCAACGACATGTTTCATATGGTACCTGGATATCGCAAAGACACAATCAGATTTGTTTTTGAACTGGTTCCCAATAGCTATGTCATCCTCCAGCGGAAGACGAGGATTTTTGGGCCATTGAAAGGAAGATTCGTCTCCAGCTGTATCCAGAGTTGTCATGTGGGCGGGTGGACAATAGACATTCTCAAGTGGAATGTGTTGTTCAGTTTCGTTGATTGCATCCGCCTCGTCACGTCCACCGTCTTCAAATAAAGTAGTGAATAAATCATCAGCTTGTGACTCAGTCTCCTCTTCTTCGTCATCTTCGACAACGACTTCCTCAGGAATTATGGACACGGGCTCAACATCATTGGGATTGGCCACTTGTGAGATTTGAGATTGTTGAGAAAGTTGAAATTTTATGTATAAATCTATCGCATGTAACCCAGATAATTCATGGTTGTAAAACATCATTTCCACATCATCATCATCTCGGATTTTCAGTGGAACATATTTCACCTGGTTAACACCGAAATTAACAGCATTTCGATATATAATTTGTGAGACAGCTCCAGATTGCATCCTTGTTTGTATCCTCTCCCTCAAATATTTAAATTTCGCATTTCTACTTAATTTGAACCGACATATATCAGTATTTTCGAATATAATTCCCATTTCATCAGAGATAAGGATCTCTCCATTGTAATGAACATCCACTATATATTGAGGTATTTGAGACATGTTGATTTGTTAGTGAATAAAATCTAAATTGTAGGAGAAATTTGGTTTTTAGATGGGTTGGCTTGATGGAAAAAAGTAGGAGGTAGAAGTGTATTTAAATGAAATAGATTTTGTGTTTAGTAGATATGTTGTAATAAATAAACGCGGGAAGAATTGAATTTAGTGGTCAAACTGAATTTATGTTGTAATAACTCATCCGCCCAATGCAGAAGCGGTTCCATTAAATTATGAAAGGGTTCCGCCCAATGGGAGGGCGGAAGCATTGATGTTCCTACATGCTCCGCCCATTGCTCCTGCGTCCTTGGCAGGCCTAATTGCACGCTTCCGCCCATTCAAAGCGCGGATGGCAAACAAAAAGTAACATGTCCTCCCATTGTATCTGCGGCGTGTCAGAAAATGCAAAGGGTTCCGCCCATTGAGTAGGTGGACTCTGTAAAGCTGTGCTGCATGCACAGTCTACGTACACAACATGCATGCAGAGTAATTACTCCCAACCATTTTATGGTTTCCATTAAATTTTTTGAATAAAAACCTTACATTTTTTCTCTATAAATACTACTCATTTTTTCAAAATTTACATCATATTCAATCTTTATCTATTCTTTCTCATCATAATTTTACACCAATCTCAATTTTCTATAATGTCTCTGTTAACTTATGGAGAGGAGCACCGAGGAACATTGTCAAACATCCTCCAATATGTAAGTCTTGAATATATTTACGTATAATTTTTTTTAAATTTTAAGCATATACTTCTGACATTAACCATATTCTAATATTAACTATTTTTTTTTTAGAATGAGAAAAAATTTAGGCCTCGTACACACTCATATGTGCGCGTAGACGAAATGATCCGTCCATATCTGATGCAAGCGGACTTTGGGCACATTCTCAACATAACGTCATATGGGGTGGATAGGAAATTTATTCTCGCTTTATGTGAAAGCTGGCGTCCGGAGACACACACATTCCATCTTCCTACCGGTGAATCCACAGTCACCCTTGAAGATGTCCACATGTTGATGGGTTTACGTGTAAACGGTTTGGCAGTGAATGGGAGAACAAATGTTGACTACTCCATAACTCAAGAACTCTTGGGTGAAGAATTGCCCTAAAGAGCTAGAAAGGGACAATTCGTCAAAATTACTTGGCTCCGGGAAATATATGATGCATTTGAATTGAACCAAGATTCCCCCATAGAACAAATTCATAAAAAAACTAGAATTTATATTTTATTGTTATTCGCTTGTTTATTATTTCCTGACACAAATGGTAACACAATACATCTAATGTATTTACCATTGCTAGCTGACTTTAATAAAATAGGTAGATACAGTTGGGGATCAGCAGTTTTATCGCATCTATACAGAAACCTCTGTAGATGCGCCAAAAAAGATGTTCATAATTTTGCTGGTTGTTCAACACTAATACAAGCTTGGGGATGGTCCAGGATGCCGAATCTAGCACCTAGGAATCGTAATCCTTTTCATTTTCCGTACGCAACCAAGTAAGTTGTAACTACTCCTTTGTCTTAAACTTATTTATTATGTGAACAATATTTAACTATTACATTTTTTTAGATGGTCTGCCTATGGGATGGATTACGAAAAGACTCCTAATCATTGTGCACCTGGCTATCGGACTTTCATCGATCATTTCGAAGAATCTGATGTAATATTCTTAACCATATTTTAAGTATTACATATTTTATATGGTTCGTTAAACTAATAACTGATTTTTTTAACAGTTTACATGGAGGCCCTATCTGGGACTTGATGATACCGATCCGACCGATAGTCACGTGTGAAGTGCAAAAACATTTATCATATGTTTTAGTACTGTTGAAACGCACCATTCTGATCGGGTAAAACTTCAATTTGGCATTAAGCAAGGCATACCGGATGCTCTAAAGTGCATGGAGGAGTATCACAAAAGTGTGGTGAACGATCAATGGGCATATAGTAATTGGAAAGATTGTTACAAGCAGGAGCGTCGTCAATGGCATAACCGTGAAAATAAAGTCTTACAAGGAGATGTCATGTCAGAAGAATGTAAACCAAGTAAGGAATACATGGAATGGTATAAGTCTGTTACAAATTTGTATCTATCACCAAACAACTTCTTATATGACCCTCGTAATTTGCCAACATCTTCAAACGTCTAACACACCAGACCATCATCAAGCACTTACACCCAACAACCATTCATGAGCAACCAAGAACCTTTCTTCCCAACACAACCATCTTTTACGCAACAACCTTTCTTCCCAACACAACCACCTTTTACCCCAAGCCAACAATACCATCAACAAAACCCTTCTTCTAACCCCACCCAATGGGGCACCCAACAACAAAACCCTTCATCTAACACCACCCATTGGGGCACCCAACAACAATATCCTTCCTCTAACCCCATCCAATGGGGAACCCAACAACAATATCCTTTCTCTAACCTCACCCAATGGGGCACCCAACAACAATATCCTTCATCTAACCCCACCCAATGGGGCACCCAACAAACCCCACAAAATCCCAACTATCAGACACCCCAACAATAAATGCCTATTCCCCGACCACAACAATTTACCTCCCAATATTGTTACCAACCCTCAATAAATAGCCCAATGTCTTCTAATCTCATACCAAATTGGAATTGGGAGGGAACCAGATTAAGTTATGACAGTGCAGCCGAGACAGACTTTACCAATGAGGACATGATTGAGGAATTTTTAATGGGCGGGTGTGACGCGGGACCTTCAACTTCAACTCAACCACAAAATGAAGAAGGAAGTCGCAGAATAGGCTAACGTACTAGACGAGCACCTGCTTGTGGAACTCACCAACGATTGACACGACCCGGTCAAAATCGACAGTAGATGTGTCTTGGAATTATATATGTTAAAATGCAAAAAATTAATTTATGTCCTTTAGTTAAAATTTTGTTTATTTATAGTATATTTTGTTTAATTAAAGTGTATTTCATTTAATTATAATGTATATTATTTAATTATATGAGTTTAATTTATAATGTATATTATTTAATTATATGAATTTAATTTATAGTGTATATTATTTAGTTATATGAATTTAATTTATAATGTATATTATTTAGTTATATGAATTTAATTTATGATGTATATTATTTAATTAAATGAAATTAATTTATGATGTACATTATTTAGTTATATGAATGTAATTTATGATGTATATTATTTAATTATATGAATTTAATTTATAATGTATATTATTTAGTTATATGAATTTAATTTATAATGTATATTATTTAGTTATATGAATTTAATTTATGATGTATATTATTTAATTATATGAATTTAATTTATGATGTACATTATTTAGTTATATGAATTTAATTTATGATGTATATTATTTAATTATATGAATTTAATTTATGAGTTAATTATATGAATTTAATTTATAATGTATATTATTTAATTATATGAATTTAATTTATAATGTATATTATTTAATTATATGAATTTAATGTATAATGTATATTATTTAATTATATGAATTTAATTTATAATGTATATTATTTAATTATATGAATTTAATTTATATTATATATTATTTAATTATATGAATTTAATGTATAATGTATATTATTTAATTATATGAATTTAATTTATAATGTATATTATTTAATTATATGAATTTAATTTATAATGTATATTATTTAATTATATGAATTTAATTTATAATGTATATTATTTAATTATATGAATTTTATTTATAATGTATATTATTTAATTATATGAATTTAATTTAGAGAATAAAAAAAAACACGTTTGTACACATCCGCCCATCTAATGGGCGGACCCTCTCTATTTTTATAAGCATCCGCTCAATGCAGATGCGGAAGCCAAGGAAAATACACTCCTCCGCCCATTGTATTGGCGGATGAGTTGTGGCAAAAAATTGTTTGTTTGAAAAGAGGGTATATTGGGATATATGACTAAAAAGAGGGTATATTGGGATTTAATGACTAAAAAGAGGGTATGTTGGTAAAAAATTCACAAACAACACCCATTTACAACTATGTAAGTAGATTTAAGAAAAATTAAACAAAAAATATATACCTTTGATGAACACCCAATTTGGATTTAAATTCTTTGATTGTCTTCAATGATAAAAATATATCTAAAAACATAAAACGAAAACTAAATATTAGAAGAAAAAAAACATAAACTAAATATTATATAAAATATAATTTAAAAGAACAATATCTTTAATAATTAATAAAAATGAGAGATGAATGTAGAAGAAGGTGAAAATATGAGAGAAAGAAAGAGAAGAAAGAAAGAGAGAAAAGAAAAAGAAGAAGAGACACAAATGAATCTGGGAAAGTGGAGTTTTTTTTTAATAGGACAATTAGTGAGGCGTAGCCCCTGACAAAATGTTAACACGCTTTTCAGAATTCTGCACACTTTTCAATCAACTACAATTTGCGAGGGATATATCCACGCGTAAGCAACAATCATATTTTGTGAGGTGGAGCCGCTCGCAAAATGCAGAGCGGTAAAAATTTTCAAAATTCAAAAATCTCTCATATTGTATTTGCAATTTTTTTTCTTTCGGTTTTGTCATTTGCAAAGGATTTACCCCAAACAATATCAAAATTTAGTGAGAAGTTTATCACTTCACTAAATCTCTTAGCTAATCAAATTTTTTCTTGTAGTGTTACCTTATTATTTTTTATTTGTATTAAAAATTGATGTAATTAGATTCTTATCAAGAATCAGATTTTATTAATGAAATAATTAAAGTGGTCATTTTAAAAGTTATTATTTTATTTGAAGATATGTATGTAACTACAAATTTATATCACCATGTATAGAGTTTGTAGACACTACAATATTTTTTGACTTTAGACAATAATACTTAAACTGCACTTAAACAACTAATAAGGGGGTATAATTGAACCACCCACCGAATTTTAAAATCACAGGCGCACAAATATTTATGTGTAATTTGTCATTTGAAAAGAAAGATTTTGGGCTATTTGTCAAAAAAAAAAATCATTTCACTTTTAAAAATAAAAAATTAAAATGATATATTAATCAAAAATATTTCAACACAAGGAGTATCAGAAAAATAATAAAAATATAGTTACAACATTAACGGAATCACAACTGAAAATCAATAAAAACAATTTTTTAACTAATTGACACACGGTAACAAATACTGTAAAGGATTAAACTTTCAACTCTGATAGTCGAAAGTGATCAAATGAAAATAAGATTTCATCCACTAGAGTGAAAGAAGTTTAACTTTTTCACAAATAGAAACCGAACTTTGACTAATGTTCTAAAAAAATCGATGATTCCGCTCTTTCTAAATGCTCCACACAACAGCTACCTAAATAATGTGAAAGGCATTACAACATGATTTTGACCACCCTCCCAAAGCTACAAAGTGATCACGATGCTCCCTAGGATTTCCATTTGACACCGATGAAAATCCTAGCTAACCCGACATCACTTGCCAAACTTTACCATAAAAATCACATCGAACAAAGATATGGTCCTTGTCTTCATGCTGGTCACACTCTGCTATACAATGTTTCTCCAGAGCACTAATAATATGACGCTTGACCAAATTATCCTTTGTCGGTAATCTATCACGATATAACCTCCAAGCAAAAAGGTTAACCTTTAACGGCAATGTCTTAGACCATCAAACGTGAGAGTCACTGAATTGTTGGGGCTCCGCCGACTTCGTCAAAAAAGTGATACGCATTGATCACATCATACTACTTTGATGAATGAAGCTTCCACACCAATGAGTCATCAACCGAGTCCTGCAAAACAAAAGAGTCCACCAACCAAATACACTCCCCAAGAAACTCCTCCTCCCACGTAAACAACCTCTTCCGCCAACTCCAAGCATGCCCATCTACCTCCACCCTAAAACACACATCTCTTCAACTGTAGCACCCTTATGCTTAGATAAATCATAGGGCCTTCGAAATATAGACATTAACACCCTTCCCTCCAACCAGGGATCCCTCCAAAATAAAGAGTTACCTCATTGGAAACCGATCTCTCAATGTTATCGAGCAGCCACCCGCATTCTCGTCTGATCCTATTCACGTTCTGCCACCAAACAAACCCTTCTTATGTTCCAAAACTCAACCGCTCGCTTCCTCGCCATATTGTTGGGCTAAAACCCTATACCAATGACTTTCACTCTCCTCCAACACCCTTAAAAACTATTTCTCCAATAAAGCCTCATTAAAACCCCTCAGCCTTCGCACACCCAACCCATCATCCTCCTCACTTTTACACACAGAAATTCAATAAAGCCATGTTATTTTCTTATGACCTTTCACCCCACCCCACAAAAAAACTTTAAATAAAGATTCAAGGGAAGAAATGATACTTGTAGGAGCCTTGAAGAAAGAAAATAAATCAAAATAGAGGACATAACAGACTTTAACAAAACCAACCAACCCCCCAAAGATAAATGATGGCTTTTCCACCCAGATAACTTACTTCTGATGCAATCCATCAACAGAGACCAAAAATTAAGATTTCGTGGATTGCCCCAAATAGGTAGTCCCATATACATAAACAGAATCACTCCCAATTTATAGTTTAACACCAAAGTTGTCTCTGTCAACAAAGAATTAGAAATGTTCACACCCACAAACATGCTCTTAGTAAAATTAACTTTTAAACTCGAAATAGATTCAAACACCAGCAACACTGCTTTAAGAGCCCTGGCATTCGCCCAACTCTTAGATACCATCAACAAAGTGTCATCCATGAACTGTAAATGAGTAATGGACATTCCATCAGCAGAACTGACTCTATACCTTAAGAACAATCTACCCTCAACAACAACATTCACCAACACATTGAAACTCTCTACCATAATTAAAAATAGAAAAGGAGATGATGTGTCACCCTGCCGGAAACCTCTCGCCATCCTAAACTCATCAGTTGGACTCCCATTCACTATCACTGATGTTGTAGCGGTTGAAGCACATTCAATTATCCATTTCACCCACAAAGAGGGGAAAGGCATTCTACCCATCACCCTCTTCAAAAACCACCAATCCACATAATCACAAGCTTTCTCGAAATCTACTTTAAATAACAATAGCTCTTTCTTATTCTTCTGAGCATCATCCACCACCTCATTAGCTATCAGAATGCCATCTAGAAATTTTCTACCACGGATAAAATCTATTTGAGATCAGGCCACCAATAATCTTTCGTAATCTATTAGCAAGAACTTTAGTCAAGACTGTATACAAACACCCAACCAACAAAATGGGACGAAATTCCACTACCCGTTGAGGACTATCAACTTTAGGTATCAAAGTAATAAATGTATTGTTAATACCTTTAGCTAACTTTCGCTTCCGGTTAAACTCCACCAAAAATCTCAACAAATCATCTTTCAATATATCCCATAATTCTTTTATGAAACCAAAACTCACACCATCTAGACCTGGACTCTTGAAATTATCACAATCCCACATTGTCTGTTTGACTTCTTTCATAGAGAACGGCTTAATAAGATCAGCTCCTTCCACACCACTAAGAGTTTTAAATGATAAATCATCAATGTCTGGACGCAGACCTTCTACCACCTTGAAATGAGATTGGAAGTGCTGAAAAACGACTTCCCGAATCAGCGTTACACCTTCCACAAGCACACCATTCACCGATAAGGAAGTATCATATTGATCCTTCGTCTAGATGACATAACCCCATGATTTTTTTTGGAGTTTGCATCGCCTTCCCTTAACCAATTTAATTTGGACTTCTGCCACTGCATACTAGAATTGGACTTAGATAGAGAAAGAAAATCATCTGATAGAGTATGTAATTATGCCACCTCTGTAACGCCCCGATTTATTAAATATCATATTTATATTATTATTTTCAAATTATCGGTTAATAATTATTTTGTGATAATATTATATTTTAATCGATATATTTATTAATATACTCGACGATATTTTATTCGGACTGATAACTATTTTATTCGGCCCGGTATCTATTTATTTGGTCCGATAATTATTTTATTCGGACCGGTAACTATTTTATTTGGTCCGATAATTATTTTATTCGGACCGGTAACTATTTTATTCGGTCCGATATTTATTTATTCGGACCGGTATTTATTTTCTTGGGCTTATTTAGTTTATTTGGGTTTTATATTACTAAGTGGTGAGACTAGATACAATAGTGTGTCACCCATTAGTTTTATTAAAATAAACCAAAGGCATATAGTAGTGTATTAGTAACATAGAGTTATCAGAAAAAGAAATAGAAACATAACATAGAGTGAGAGAGAGAAAAGAGTGGTTTTGGAACTAGAAGAGAAAAACAAGAACAAACTAGAGTTTTGCGATTTTGAAGAAGAATCAAGGAGAAATAGGAAGAATCCTTTGTTGTTCAAGCTTGCTAGGAACAAGAGGTAAGAGGTTTGGTAATTTTTTTCCTATAAATAGAGTTATGGTAGATTTTATGTGGGTTTAGGATTGTAGAGATATTGGGTGTTTCTTGCAATTTCTTGTTATGTTGTTGGATTGAAATTGATTTTGTGATGGTAGTATGGAGAATATTATTGATGTTGATGTAATTGAAAAGCTAGAAAAGAAAATGGTTGGATCTATTGAAAAAAAAAGAATTATAGAAAAAATACAAGTATCAGTATTTAAACAAGAAGTTAGTAGCAGAAATAAATAGTATATGTGATAATTTAGTTGAGTGGGTTTATGTAATAAAGAAACATTATGTACTAGTAGGAAAGTAGCATACTCAACTTGTTGACAGAAGAAGTAAAATAGTAGTTTCAAGTAGTTTTATAGAAGCTAGTAACAATTACAAAGATGGGGAACTTGATAATGGTTTAATTCAGTAGCTATATGAAATAAATAACAGGATGTTTCTGTTATCAGTGTCCTGTTATCAGTAGGGTAGTTTAGCGAACGAAGTTCTAGTTATCGATAAGTGTCGGTTTAGAATTTAACCGGTAATAAAGAGATTATTTTATAGTAGAAAATAATAGAATTAAGCGGTAAATCAGGTTTCGATTAGTCGATTTAGTCGAATTAGGCGGTGAAGCTAGTTGCCCAGAATTTAACGAAAATTGACGTGGTAGCTAAGTTTGACGTGTAGATTATTGTGGTGATGTTGTTTTGTCGAGATTGCAACGTTTTCGCTAACCAACCGGAATTGTGTTCAATTTGTAATAGGATTGGAACGGGTCTGAATTAGACCGTTTGGGTTGCGTTTCGACGACTCGGTTGTGACGGTTAATGATATGATTAATACCGATTATTTTGGGATGATTTTTATGACGGGCATATTTTGGTGAATATTATTCCACAATTGGAATTGTTTGATTTATTGATGATTGTTGATAAATGCTTCCCATTTGAGAATGCATGATTTTTATTTATGATGATTTGCATAATGCAAAATGTGACGATGTTAATGACGATGTTTTACCTCCGATGTTTGGTAAACAAAATGACGAGGGCTTATGCCATTTTGATGATTATGACGGTGTTGATATGTTGTTGTGTGTATGTGTGTCTTTAGCCGAGTCGCATACATTGCATAAATGACTAGGGCCTTTGCCAAAATGACGAGGGCTTTTGCCAAAATGACGAGGGCTTTTGCCAATGTACATAATTACGAACAAAGTGTGTCGGTACCACATGCATATATAGTCGAGTCACATTGTGTCAGTTATGTTCGTTTGAGTTCATTGGTTATGTGTTGTTTTGTGATGTTTATGATGACAGTGATGTATTGTGATGATTTATGTGGTGATGATAAAGTGTTGGTATATGAATTAAATTGGTGATAAAAGTGTGTGAGATTGGTATATATGTTGAAAATTACTTATTATCGGTATCTCTTTATAATTCTGAAACTATATATTATTTATCATCTCTTTATTTATATGATTTGAATTATCTCACCCTTTACTTGTTTTGCCGTTACCTTTATATTAGTAACGTGCAGGTGATCCGCCTTGATGAGGTGGATTAGCTCGAGTCATTACTTTTTGAATCGCTCTGCTCTGATAGCGTAATACTCAGGATGGGCGCTTTTGTTGTTTTGATTAGGATAACATACTTGTATATCCTGATAACTATGTGGATTATGTTTATAATATGACATGATTATTTTGTTGATGTATATGCTCTTATATGGCATAGACGATGATGTATCCGCTGCCTTGTGCATATTTATATGCTTATGTGATGTATGATGACATGATCGGTATATCCGACTTTGATTATTTTGATGATGCATTATATTGCAAAGAGAAAACCATGAATATGTGATGCCTCGATTTGTTTATGAAATTTTATTACTCTGATTTATTATTAATTCTGGCGGGTAGAATTAGGGTGTTATATTAGTGGTATCAGAGCAGGTCGGTCTGTCCGGCCAAGTTGTTGAGTCTTTAGTTGTTTAACAATCAAGTATTGTTGTTTGTTGATTCTAATCCTTATTTTTGTTGTGAGCAGAAGTTGTGATGGCTGGAAGGAATACTGGTAAGAACGGTGATGCCCTTGTTGTCGCTATGCATGCAATGGCTCAGGCGTTTCAAAATCCGCCAAATGCTGACGAGAACACGGGGTCTCATAGTTTGGCAACCTTCCAGAGGGAGAACCCTCCTACTTTCCAAGGGAAGTATGATCCTGAAGGAGCTTTAGCTTGGCTGAAGGAGATTGAAAGAATCTTCAGAGTGATGGATTGCACTCCTGTGCAAAAGATCCGCTATGACACACATAAGTTAACTGCTGAAGCTGATGACTGGTGGGTTGAAACCCGTCAGAGATTAGAACTTGATGGTGAAGAGGTGACGTGGGAAGTGTTCCGAATGGAGTTCTTGAGAAAGTATTACCCTGAATACGTGAGGGGAAAGAAAGAAATCGAGTTCCTTGAGTTAAAGAAAGGGAATGTGTCAATCACTGATTATGCGGCCAAGTTCACTGAGTTAGCTAAGTTCTATCCGCATTATGGTGGACTGACTACTGAATTCTCTAAATGCATCAAGTTTGAAAATGGCTTACGTCCTGAAATCAAGAAGGTTGTTGGTTATCAGAAAATCCATGTCTTTGCGGATTTGATTGATAGCTGTAGGATCTTTGAAGAGGATAGCAGTATCCACTACAAAATCATTTCTGATAGGAGGAACAAAGGTCAACAAAGCCGTGGGAAACCGTATGATGTCCCGGTTGGAAAAGGGAAACAAAAAGTGGTTCAAGGGCAAAGAACTAGTGGGGGATGCTCCTGCTAGTATTGTTTGCTTCAAGTGTGGAAAACCTGGTCACAAAAGTAATGTCTGTAGAGCTGGAGAGGTGAGGTGTTTCCGTTATGGGAAGTTAGGCCATACAACTCATGATTGCACTTGTAAGGATGTGGTTTGTTTCAACTGTGGTGAGGGAGGACACATCAGCACTCAATGTAAGAACCCAAAGAAGGTGCAAGGTGTGGGTAAAGTGTTTGCTTTGTCGGGAAATCAGACGGAAAACGAAGATGGTCTCGTTCGAGGTACTAGTTTCATTAATATCATTCCTCTCATTACTATATTGATATTGATGCTACTCATTGCTTTATTGTTGCTGATTGTGTTAAAAGATTGAGTCTTACTTTATCTTCCTTGGATAGAGACATGATTGTAGAGGTTCCAGCTAAGGGAACAATTACTACTTCTTTTGTGTGTGCAAGTTGTACTTTGTCAATCTTTGATAGAGATTTTGTTGTGGATCTTATTTGTTTGCCGCTTGTCGGGTTGGATGTGGTCTTAGGTATAGACTGGTTGAAATCTAATTATGTTCATATCAATTACTACGATAACACTATGAGATTTTCTTCTTTCGAAGAAGAAGAACGAGCCATTTGGTATCGACGAAACAGTTGAATGAATTCATGAAGGAAGAGGTGTTGGTGTTTTTGTTGATGGAGACTCTATCTGTTGAGAGTCAGGTTATGATTGTGAACTTTCCGGTGGTGTGCGACTTTCCCGAAGTATTCCCTGATGAGATTCCTAGTGCACCTCCAGAAAGAGAAGTTGAATTTTCTGTGGATCTTGTACCTGGTACCATACTTGTCTCTATGGCACCATACAGGATGTCCACGTATGAGTTATCAGAATTGAAGAGACAATTAGAAGACTTGCTCGAGAAAAAGTTTGTTAGACCAAGTGTGTCACCTTGGGGAGCTCCAGTTTTATTGGTAAAGAAAAAGGATGGTAGCATGAGACTTTGCATCGATTATCGTCAATTGAACAAAGTGACAATCAAGAATAGATATCCGCTTCCAAGAATCGATGATTTGATAGACCGATTGGTTGGTGCTCGCATGTTTAGCAAGATTGACTTGAGATCGGGTTACCATCAAATAAGGGTGAAAGACGAAGATATTCAAAAAACCGCATTCCGAACTAGATATGGGAATTATGAGTATTCGGTGATGCCTTTCGATGTCACTAACACACCAGGAGTATTCATGGAATACATGAATCGTATTTTCCATCCTTACTTGGATCGCTTCGTGGTAGTTTTCATTGATGATATTCTGATTTATTCTAAATCGGAAGAAGAACACGCGGAGCATTTGCATATTGTGATAGAAGTATTGAAAGAGAAGAAACTTTATGCTAAGTTGTCAAAGTGCGAGTTTTGGCTAAGTGAAGTAAGTTTCTTATGCCATGTCATTTCCGGTAATGGTATTGCGGTAGATCCTTCGAAAGTTGATGCAGTGTTGAGATGGGAAACTCCTAAGTCGGTTTCAGAGATTAGAAGTTTCTTAGGATTGGCTGGTTACTATAGAAGGTTTATCAAAGGTTTTTCTAAGTTGGCACTTCCTTTGACAAAGTTGACTTGTAAAGGAGCTGCATTTGTGTGGGATGTCAAGTGTGAAGAAAGTTTCATGAATTGAAGAAACGATTGACAACGGCTCCGATCTTGATCTTGCCTAATCCGGAGGAACCATTTGTGGTTTATTGTGATGCTTCCAAGATGGGTCTAGGTGGTGTGCTTATGAAAAATGACAAAGTGGTTGCTTATGCTTCTAGGAAATTGAAGGTTCATGAGAAGAATTATCCTACACATGACTTGGAACTTGCGGCGATTGTTTTTGTGCTTAAGATTTGGAGGCAATACCTTTATGGTTCTAGATTCTAAGTGTTTAGTGACCATAAAAGCTTGAAGTACTTGTTCGATCAAAAAGAGCTTAACATGAGACAAAAACGGTGGCTTGAATTGTTGAAAGATTATGACTTTGGATTGAATTACCATCCGGGTAAAGAAAATGTCGTGGCCGATGCCTTAATTCGAAAGACTTTGCATATGTCACTTTTAATGGTGAAAGAGTTGGAAATGATTGAATAGTTTAGAGATATGACTCTTGTGATAGAAGTGACGCCGAAGAGTGTTATCTTGGGAATGTTAAAGATCAATAATGATTTCCTTGATAGCATTAGAGGAGCTTAGAAGCTTGATGTGAAGCTTGTTGACTTGTTGGTTGGTATTGGACAAACTGAGAATGAGAATTTTAAATTAGATGCTCAAGGTGTGTTGAGGTTCCGAGATAGGATTTGTATTCCGATGATATGGAATTGAAAAGAATGATTCTAGAATAAATTCACCGAAGCAATTTGAGTATTCATCCCGGAGTAACCAAGATGTACCAAGACTTGAAGAAACTATTTTGGTGGTCGCGTATGAAACGAGAAGTAGCTCAGTTTGTTTATGCTTGTTTGACATGTCAGAAGTCAAAGGTGGAGCATCAGAAACCTGCAGGGTTAATACAACCGTTAGAAATTCCGGAATGGAAATGGGATAGCATTTCCATGGATTTTGTGACGGGGTTACCAAATACACCAAGAAGACATGATGCGATATGGGTGATCGTTGATAGGATTACAAAGTTGACTCATTTTATTTCTATTAACACCACTTATCCCGTATCAAAGTTGGCAGAAATTTATACGCATGTGATTTTGAGATTACATGGTATTCCTCTTTGTATCGTTTAGGATCGAGATTCGAGGTTCACTTCAGATTTTTGGAAAAGCTTACAAGAGGCCTTAGGTTCAAAATTAAGGTTGAGTTCGGCTTATCATCCTCAAACCGATGGTCAAACGGAAAGGACGATTCAATCGTTGGAAGATTTGTTACGAGCTTGCATTCTTGAACATGGTGGTTCATGGGATACTTATCTTCCTTTGATCGAGCTCACTTATAACAACAATTTTCATGCTAGTATTGGAATGACACCGTTCGAAGCATTGTATGGTCGGAGGTGTAGAACTCCTTTATGTTGGCATGAGTCGGGTGAAAGTGTGGTACTTGGATCGTTGGTTAGAGAGACTACCGAAGCGGTTAAGATGATTAGAGGAAAGATGGGAATTTCTCAAAGTCGACAAAAGAGTTACCATGATAAAAGAAGGAAAGATTTGGAGTTTCAATCGGGTGATCATGTGTTTTTGCGATTTACTCCTACAACCGGTGTTGGACGAGCCTTGAAATCGAAGAAGTTAACTCCTCGATTTATTGGTCCTTATCAAATTACTAGTAGAGTTAGAAAAGTGGCATATAAAGTGGCGTTACCGCCAAATCTTTCGAATTTGCATGATGTATTCCATGTGTCGTAACTTCGGAAGTATGTTCCGGATCCGTCACATGTGATTGAAATGGATGACGTTCAAGTTCGAGATAATCTTACGGTAGAGACGATGCCTTTGAGGATCGAAGATCGTGAGATGAAGTGTCTCCGTGGTAAAGAGATTGCTTTGGTCAAAGTTGTTTGGATAGGAGCGGCCGGTGAGATCACGACGTGGGAGTTGGAGAGCAAGATGCGGGATTCCCATCTCGAGCTTTTCGAATCAGGTAAATTTTCGAGGACGAAATTCTTATAAGTGGGGGAGAGTTGTAACACCCCGATTTATTAAATATCATATTTATATTATTATTTTCAAATTATCGGTTAATAATTATTTCGTGATAATATTATATTTTAATCGGTATATTTATTAATATATTCGGCGATATTTTATTCGGACTGGTAACTATTTTATTCGGCCCGGTATCTATTTATTTGGTCTCATAATTATTTTATTCGAACCGGTAACTATTTTATTTGGTCCGATAATTATTTTATTCGGACCGGTAACTATTTTATTCGGTCCGATATTTATTTATTTGAACCAGTATTTATTTACTTGGGCTTATTTAGTTTATTTGGGTTTTGAATTACTGAGTGGTGAGACTAGATATAATAGTGTGTCACCCATTAGTTTTATTAAAATAAACCAAAGGCATATAGTAGTGTATTAGTAACATAGAGTTATCATAAAAAAGAAAAGAAACATAACATAGAGTGAGAGAGAGAGAGAGAGAGAGAGAGAGAGAGAGAGAGAGAGAGAGAGAGAGAGAGAGAGAGAGAGAGAGAGAGAGAGAGAGAGAGAGAGAGAGAGAGAGAGAGAGAGAGAGAGAGAGAGAGAGAGAGAGAGAGAGAGAGAGAGAGAGAGAGAGAGAGAGAGAGAGAGAGAGAGAGAGAAAAGAGTGGTCTTGGAACTAGAAGAGAAAAACAAGAACAAACTAGAGTTTTGCGATTTTGAAGAAGAATCAAGGAGAAATAGGAAGAATCATTTGTTGTTCAAGCTTGCTAGGAATAAGAGGTAAGGGGTTTGGTATTTCTTTTCTATAAATAGAGTTATGATATATTTTATGTGGGTTTAGGGTTGTAGAGATATTGGGTGTTTCTTACAATTTCTTGTTATGTTGTTGGATTGAAATTGATTTTGTGATGGTAGTATGGAGAATATTATTGATGTTGATGTAATTGAAAAGCTAGAAAAGAAAATGGTTGGATCTATTAAAAAAAAGAATTGTAGAAAAAATACAAGTATCAGTATTTAAACAAGAAGTTAGTAGCAGAAATAAATAGTATATGTGATAATTTAGTAGAGTGAGTTTATGTAATAAAGAAACATTATGTACTAGTAGGAAAGTAGCATACTCAACTTGTTGACAGTAGAAGTAAAATAGTAGTTTCAAGTAGTTTTATAGAAGCTAGTAACAATTACAAATATGGGGAACTTGATAATGGTTTAATTCAGTAGCTATATGAAATAAATAACAAGATGTTTCTGTTATCAGTGCCCTGTTATCAGTAGGGTAGTTTAGCGACCAGAGTGCTAGTTATCGGTAAGTGTCAGTTTAGAATTTAACCGGTAATAAAGAGATTATTTTATAGTAGAAAATAATAGAATTAAGCGGTAAATCGGGTTTCGATTAGTCGATTTAGTCGAATTAGGCGGTGAAGCTAGTTGCCCGGAATTTAACGAAAATTGACGTGGTAGCTAAGTTTGACGTGTAGATTATTGTGGTGATGTTATTTTGTCGAGATTGCGACGTTTTCGCTAACCGACCGAAATTGTGTTCAATTTGGAATAAGATTGGAACGGGTCTGAATTAGACCGTTCGGGTTGCGTTCCAGCGACTCGGTTGTGACGGTTAATGATATGATTAATACCGATTATTTTGGGATGATTTTTATGACGGGCATATTTTGGTGAATATTATTCCACAATTGGAATTGTTTGATTTATTGATGATTGTTGATAAATGCTTCCCATTTGAGAATGCATGATTTTTGTTGATGATGATTTGCACAATGCAAAATGTGACGATGTTAATGACGATGTTTTACCTCCGATGTTTGATAAATAAAATGACGAGGGCTTATGCCATTTTGATGATTATGACGGTGTTGATGTGTTGTTGTGTGTATGTGTGTCTTTAGTCGAGTCACATACATTGCATAAATGACGAGGGCTTTTGCCAAAATAACGAAGGCTTTTGCTAATGTTCCTAATTACGAACAAAGTGTGTCGGTACCACATGCATACATAGTTGAGTCACATTGTGTCGGTTATGTTCGTTTGAGTTTATTGGTTATATGTTGTTTTGTGATGTTTATGACGATGGTGATGTATTGTGATGATTTATGTGGTGATGATAAAGTGTTGGTATATGAATTAAATTGGTGATAAAAGTGTGTGAGATTGGTATATATTTTGAAAATTACTTATTATCGATATCTCTTTATAATTCTGAAACTATATATTATTTATCATCTCTTTATTTATATGATTTAAATTATCTCACCTTTTACTTGTTTCGCCGTTACCTTTATATTGGTAACGTGCAGGTGATCCGCGTTGATGATATGGATTAGCTCGAGTCATTACTTTTTGAGTCGCTCTGCTCTGATAGCGTAACACTCGGGATGGGCGCTTTTGTTGTTTTGATTAGGATAACATACTTGTATATCCTGATAACTATGTGGATTATTTCAATGATTATTGCTGACAGGTTGGCATTTGTTATGCCTTTGATCATCTTCAAAGAGCAACGAGGTTTTGTACAGGGGAGGAATATTAAGGATTGTATTGGGCTCACTTCGAAAGCGATTAACTTATTAAAGAAGAATGATTTTAGTGGGAATCTCCTTGAAAGTCGACATTTCTAAAGCTTTTGATACTCTTAACTGGGCTTTTTTGTTGCAGGTTCTCAAGAGTTATGGTTTTAAAAGCATTTTCACCAACTGGATTTGGACGATTCTGAAGTCTGCTAGAGTATCGGTTTTGGTTAACAGAAACCTTTGTGGCTTTTTTTATTGTGAAAGAGGTGTGAGGCAGGGAGACCCTCTCTCACCTCTCCTATTTTGTATCGCGGAAGACGTTCTTAGAAGGAGCATTTCGAATTTGGTGTCTAAAAACTTATTGAAGCTTACCCCGGGTCCCAGAGGTATTTCAGTGCCGTCTCACTGTCTTTTTACCGATGACATTATGATTTTTTGCATGGGCAACAAGGCTTCCCTTGAAGCTTTAATAAGGTTGTTTGAGAGATATCCCTAGGCTTCGGGTCAGATTGTTAATCAGTCCAAGTCTTCTTTGTTTGTTGGCTCAATCACTGAGGCTAGAATTCATCATATCACAAATCTCACTGGGTTCAAGCAGGGATATCTTCCTCTCAACTACCTCGGTGTTCCGATATTCCAGGGAAGACCTAAGCCTTCTTATCTCAAGCCTTTAGCTGACATAGTCCTTCACAAGCTTAGTTCTTGGAAAGGATCTCTTTTATCTTTTGTTGGAAGGATCCAACTCGTGTGGTCTACTGTTCACTCTATGCTTGTTTATAGTTTTTCGATTTACTCTTGGCCTATATCTCTTATGAAGAGCCTTGATCACAACATAAATAATTTCATATGGTCGAGTAAGGTTGACAAAGCGGAATTAGTAACTATTGCTTGGAAGAAGGTTTTCAAACCCTTAACTCATGGAGGCTTGGGGGTGAGATCCTTGATTACGCTTAATAAGGCCTCGAATCTAAAGTTTTGTTGGGATATTTTGAATTCTCGAGAGGAATGGGCAGTTTTACTTGAGGCCCGCGATTTTAAGAATGGGGTGATTAATCTAAATTCTCATACTCTGATTGGTAATGGTTTGAATACGAACTTTTGGTTAAATCGGTGGTGTGTTCCGCCTTTGATAAATTGCATCTCGCAGCCTGACCTAGTGGATCTTTCTGTCACTGTTGCAAATTTTATTGTGGATGGGCAGTGGGTTTTTCCTGCAGAATTTGTCAATTTAGTTCCTGATTTGGTGGAACTTACTAGAAACATCATTATACCTTTGGATTTGGTTGAGGATTCTAGGTCTAGATTCATAACAAAAATGGGATTCTTACTTTGCAACAAAATTATTTTTTCAAAGATGACACTTAAATCGGTGGTGTATTCCGCCTTTGATAAATTGCACCTCGCAGCCTGACCTAGTGGATCTTTCTGTCACTGTTGCAAATTTTATTGTGGATGGGCAGTGGGTTTTTCCTGCAGAATTTGTCAATTTAGTTCCTGATTTGGTGGAACTTGCTAGAAACATCATTATACCTTTGGATTTGGTTGAGGATTCTAGGTCTGGATTCATAACAAAAATGGGATTCTTACTTTGCAACAAGCTTATTTTCAAAGATGAAACTTATATTGAGACGCCTTGGGCCAGGCTAATTTGGAACGTCGATGTTCCTTCGTCTCTGGATTTTATCGTTTGGAGATTGTTTCATAACAAGATGTCTACGGACGAGAATCTATGCGCTAGAGGGTGCATTATGGCATCGATGTGTAGTATTTGCAACAAAGCAATGGAAATATCTTCTCATATTTTCTTCAACTGCTAGTTTGCCTCCAGTTTATGGAATTGGTTTTCGGGTATTTTCGAGTTAAATCTTTGCGTCACTTTGGTTGAGCAGGCACCAGAGTGCTATGACAGGAGCTGGAATCTGCCATGCAGAGCTCTTATCCAGACGTGTATGGTTTCAGTTTTCAACTTCATTTGGAAATTCTGTAATTCTTGCAGGTTTGATAACAAGAATCGTAATGGGGTGGCTGCCATTAATTTAATCATGGCAGAGATTAGGTGCATCGTTATGCTATCGAAGAAAGCCTCGAACAATTCAATTAGGGATTTCACCATTATTAAGAAGTTCAGGTTATCTATCATTTCGCATAAAGCTCCTTCCATTCTTGAGGTTTTCTGGCTGCCTCCTTCTAGAGGTTCGTTTAGTCCTCTCAGTGCCGCTTGCGGAGGGATTTTTAGAGACCATAATGGGGACTTTATTCTGGGATTTGTAGACAAATTGCTTGTATCTCCTCTTTACACTCTGAGTTTTGTGGGATTATGCGTGGCATTGAGATTGCTCATTCCAAAGGTTGGAATAAGCTTTGGTTGGAGATGGATTCGACTATTTCCATCTTGGCCTTAAGAGACTCTTCTCTAGTGCCTTGGAGGTTGAGGAACTGTTGGTTAAATTGCAAAGTTCTCCTGAGATCGGTAACCTTCTTCATCACTCATATTTTCCGCGAGGGAAACAATTGTGCAAATTTATTAGCCTAGATTGGCTTAGATATTTCTGGCTCATTATTGTGGAATGTGGCTCCTCCTTTAATTCTTCCTCATGTAATTCGTAACAAATTAGGTGTTTCTAATTTCAGATTCTAATTTCAGATTTTCTAATTCGTGAGAGGGTTTGGTTTGCTCCTCTCTCTTTTGGTCGTCTCTTTTTCTTTTATTGATTTGGTACTTATAAAAAAAAAACTTACGAAAGGTGTTCAACAAAATTGATAATGAAATGATTATATTGAATGACTTCGATTATATTGAATGACTTCATATCATAAAAATATGCATTACACAATTGTAAAGTAGATGTAATTTTTTTTAGTGAAGATTAATTTTGGTTCCTCACAAAAGTTACACAATCCAAATTAGTCATTCACAAAAAAAAAATTCTAATTTAAACCCTTATAAAATTTAACTAGTCAATTATTAATTATTATGTCAATATTTTTTTAAAATAGAGTTTTTTTTTTTACTTTTAAATTGTGACTAGACTGTCAAGTTGGATTTTAGTTTTTATTTTTATTTTTTAAATATTAAATAGATATTTAGTTTTAATTTCATTTTTAAACATTTGAACTAATAATATAAAAAAAAATCAAAATTATTTCTTACAAGGAATTGAACCTTTAAACTACATCTTATCTTATGACTTTACCGCTAGGCTAATATGCATTTATACAAATAATTTTCATGATTTCTAAAAATATTAAATAATTTTAAATTTAAAATATAAAATATAAAATTTAAGTTCGTTCAAGTTAAATAATAGTCATTTTTCAACTATACAAATCAATTTCTATTATTAATATTTATAATAATGAATACTTAACTTAATAATTCGGAATAAACATTTACTTATTTCAAATAACACACAAATAAATATTTACTAATTTCAAATAATGCACAATATAAAAATAAAATTAATAAAATATAAATCTAAATATAATTAATCAAATAGAAATAAGTTTATTAATATTTAATTAAATTACTATTAAATTAATTAATTACTATTTAGTTTGAACTAATTAAATAATTTAAAAAATTAATTGATTATTTAATTTAAATTAATTAAATATTTTAACAATTCATTGAATTACTAGTAAATTGATTAATATTTAATTTTAATTAATTTGAAATAAGTAAATATCATTTGTGAGTTATTTAATTTTAATTAAATATTATTTAATTTAATTCTACTTGATTAACTATATTGAGGATTTATATTTTATATTTTATTTAAATTTGTGTATTATTTGAATTAAGTAAATATTTATTTATGTGTTATTTAAAATAAGTAAATAAGTAAATTTTTATTCTTAATTATTAAATTAAGTATTTATTATTAGAAATATTAACAAAAGCTGGTATAGTTATGAAGTGATTACTATTTAATTGATGAGAGTTGAATTTGTGATTCTATGGATACAAATTCTATATTTTTTATTTTAAATTCAAAATTATTTAATATTATTATAAATCATGAAATTTCTATGTCATGAATGTACATTATAGTAGTAAATACATAATATGTGATTTAAAAATCTTGAGTTCGATCCACAATTTTGACTTTTTTGGTATTATTAATTTTGAGTTGTTTAAAAATGATTTTGAAGGATCAAAATAAATCTTCATCTTTTTTAAGTATAATGTAATCTTTTGGATATATCTTAACACAATTATGCATTAAAGTTTAAAAGTTTACATCCATGAATCACGTTTGTGGGATGTGTCGATTTCCTTTAAAATTCTTTTTTTCTTTCTAAATTACAATTTTAATCCTCCATCACAAAATCAATTCTTCTATTTTAGTTTTAGTTTTGAACACTTTTGATCTCTTTTATTTTGATAAAAATAATATTGATGTGAGATTTTTTTGTAGTGACAATTAATAATGATTAAGTTTGATATTTTTGAATGTCTTGATGAATCTTGATCTTTGAAATTCAATGTTGATTAAAAAGTCAAAGTTTGACTTTTGTGTGTTAGTTGACTTTTCATCAGTTGATCTAAATTTCAACTATCAATCACTTGATCTCCGAGGATGTTTTGAACCATGCAATTAGGTCAATATATTGTGTTTGAGTCCTTAAGATCATGCTTCAAGTCATTAGGCTATGTATTAAGTCAAAAGTCAATGATCAGTCATTCTCAGTCAAAACCCTAATTTGGTCAATTTTGCCCCTTTGATGATTTGAATACTTTCCTTGAGGAATTATGATCACCCCTTGATCAAATAATGAATATGACTTCAAAATGTTGATGTTGGCAAAACATCTTGAAGTTTGACTGTATATTGATCATATTTGGCTTTTTACCCAATATAGTTAATTTTCAGTCACCTGAGCAATTGACTGGGCAATTTTGAGATGCAAGACTTAAAACTTGCATGAGCATTCTTGGAGGTCTATGATGAACCATGAAAGTCATTTGAGGCATTAGAAGTCCAATTTTCCTTGTGAAAACCAAAACCCTAATTTGTGGTCTCAGTGCTTAGGAGATGAGCTTGTCTGGTCAACTCTTTGAGAATCCTTAAGCATTTGAGATCTTTTGTGAGAAATGTCTTCAACAAAAGGGAGGAAAATTTTTGGGGTACAACAATACGGAAGAAGAGGGGAAGTGTGGTGCTTATCTGCAGATACTGGCAGACGAGCTCAAACGCCCGCATGAATGCCAGCGCGTTTGGGTGAAGTTGAGTGGGCGCCAATTGAAGCCACTTAAAAACCCCCACCTGAAAATTGTTGAAGGGCAAACGCATCCCTGCCTCTTTGAACGCGAACTCGTACGTAGGAATACATTTTCCCTGATATGTCGAGCAGATCCTCCAGTTGCGATGGGGAATTTGAAGAATCCAGTTGGCGGGGGCCCCTTCGACTCGAACCTCCGGACAGTTGAACGCGTCTGTTGCGTCATGCGAAAAGCACAACCTTTTATTTTGAGGTTCAGGTGTGACCTAGGCCAATGGGTTTTCCTCGACATTGGTTTCGTCTTTGTAGTTGACGGGAAGGACATCATCCCCGACCGAGTGTGCCATTATACCTGAAAAACAGGGGAAAACAATGAATTTGACATTATCAAATTCACCCTTCCACCGCATATCAAGTGAAAGGGCGATGAAGTAGTCGAGGAGCGAACCTCGACCCAAGCCCCCGACTACACACTAAAATGGACTACACTCTCGTTGTGGATATCCAGTCAAATGGGCAAGAAGCTCGAATCAACCTCAACTATTATGGGAAATCGTCCCCGGCATCATGACCACTACTCGGGGAGATTCTCCCTGACATCATAAACTCATGAACTCCAATGAATATTCATGAGTCTTCATCACAGAACTCGTGAATTTTCATCCAAGATTCATCCAGTCAAGGAAAAAACAGTATTTAATCTAGAAACACTGAGGAAATACATTGTTAAGGAGTATGACTTACTTGGATGAAGGATTCTTAAAAGAAATCTGGAAAAGTTGAGAGGAAAGGATTCACGCGCGAGCAAGGGAAGTTGAAGAAGAAAAATTGAGAAATGACAAATGAAATCCAGGGGTCCCCTTTTTATAGGTGGCTCACACCCCACGAGGTTCATCACGGAAAATCATCATTGGATTGGGCCTTTTGGACTCCCCGTGAAGAGATGACACCCCAAAGCAACAACCACGTGGCCCAAGAATCAGCCACATGTCCATTCTCAAGAGACGAGCACGTCCCTGACTTCAACAGAAAACTCCCTACGCGAGTACAAGGCAGACGCCTCACACGAGGGAATGCTCGACGCTATGGCTGAGACATGTATACGAGCATATTCATCGACATCCACCTCGAGGGCGAAATAACGCTCGACATCATGACAAACCCTTGAAGATGGTCACGTCGAAAGAGAGTTCGTGGAAGCTCCCTGTAACTTATAGACTCATATCGGACACCAGAAAAACAATTGACCCAGTCGGTCTCACAGCTCGTTTGTCCACGAGATCCCCGACATGTTCAAATAGGTTATCCCCGACATAGGCAACAACTCGTTTCCTTTCAAAGGACTTCAACCTTCCTTCCCGAGCGAATCCTCCCTGACTATAAAATTTGAACTTAAGTCATCACCCTTTCACCAAAGAGAAATAACTTGGGGGGCTCTTGATCTGTACTGGGCTTGCACTTGCCCTACAGTTGGGAGTCCCAATTCATCACCCCTGTAGAAGGCCCAAAGGCAAGCAACCCAAGCTAGGGACCGTTGGGAAACTCCCCACGCCTCCATTAGGGAACATGGCCTGCGTATCCATATCACTATCATCTTAACTGCCCTCCGGAAATCACGAGTCCAACCCCTATTCTCACGGAGCAGTTGACCAGGGAGGAGTCCATGTGCTGGACTCCATACACACGTAAGCCCTGGAAGTCTTCATTTTTGGGCCTCATCATGGCCCAACATTGGGGACCTTGGCCCAGCGCTATGGGCTATAAATACCCTCTCACTTGAGAGGGTCAGTGTAACACGATGGAAGAACTGAATTGGGTGTTTTGCGTTTGATTGCAATTGTTGCGGATAGCAAAATTCGCCACCGACTTTTCTTTTATCCAATAAGGAAAGAGTGAAAAGAACAGGAAAGACCTTTCAATATTATTTCTTGAGTTTGGAGGGTAGGTTATGAAAAGGGAAGGTATTAGCACCATTTTCATCCGTAGTTATCTACGGGCTCTTAGTTTCTTGCTAGATCACTTGCTTTTGTTTGAAAATGTGCTTGTGGTGTGGGTTTTGAAAGTATTTTAAAAACGTCTTTGTAATGGTTCTCGTATCTATAAGAACGCGTACAAAAAGCTTTGTCTTTTGAAAATGTTTCAAGATAAAAGTGTTGGTGTAAAAAATGTTTTGTTGTGAGCAAGCGAGCAACTAGGAGCATCCTACCTACTCAAAAGGTCTTAAATGTTCTTCTCCTCCTCCTTTAGATGTGTCTATCTTACCATTTATTTGGTAAGAATCCCCATCGTTGGATGTGAAGGGACAAGCGCGAGTCAATTGTACAGTCATAGAAGGCAACTTGTGAGACGCTTTAGGAATTTTTCGTAAGGGACTAGATCATTTTACCGAAGGCAACATCGAGGGACATCGAGGGACTACGATCTTTTTTATTGAAGGGTCTTTGCTAAAGTGTCCCATATTCGCTGGACATGACTGTGTTTCCGAGGCAACAAGCGAGGTTACCCTAGAGGTGCGCGTGTAAAAGTGTGTTTGATTCAAGTTAAGTTATTCTTTGATTATGGTTATCTAGCAATTGATTTTAAATCTTGCCATGCACGCCTAATTACTATACAATATAAGGAAAATAGTAAATTGCGGAAATTAAAATTCTACACTATTACAGAGCTTTCAGGAATGGGGGTACAAATTCACAAATGGGGATGGATCAATGCGATTAAAAGTCTAAATAGGCAATCAATACAATCAAATCAAATCGAGCAATTAATTGAAACTACAACAAATCTATGAAGTAAAAATTAATTAACAAAGTAAAAATATGGAAATAAAATTCTAGGTATTTTGCTTGAAAAGTTTGGAAAGAAAAATAAGATTCTATTCTATTAAAGAGAAATAATTAACTAAAGAAATTAAATCAAATATTTTTTTTTTAGCTTTTAGTATTTTTTATTGTGTAGAAACTAAATAAATTAAAAAAATATTAACTAAATGATAAAATGTTAATTAACAAAATTATTCACAAATTTTCCTAATTTAAATTTAGAACTAAGCTAATTAAGAAAATTATCTTACAAAACTACATGATTTATTAAATTAAAGCAAATAAAATCAAAACTAACAAAACAAAGAAAAATGGTGGTATTAAACTGACTATGGGTGTGTAAGGTAGAAATCTGGATGGGCCAGAAAAGAATTGTAAATCCCAAATTTATTTGTTAAAAATAAAGAAAAGTATGTGTTTAAGAAAAAATACAAAGAAAAAGAAACAAAACACCCTCCAGGACTCGAACTCAGAACACCACGCTTGCAAACCAACACTCCAACCACTATGCTATTCTGTTTCATTCGTTATTAATAAGAATTAATTGAAATATAAGGGAATGATGGATGATGAAATTGGGCCAATCAAGCCCAATGGGCTGACCCGGTTGGGAGGAGGAAAAGAAGGGTTTGGAAAACCCTAATAACAATAGGCGCCGCTTGGTTTTGTGTTATGGGGAAGACAAAGTCAGATTATTATTATTGTTAGTTCCAAAAAGAAAAATTAACAAGAAAAATTAAAATAAACGATCCCTCTCTTTACTCTCAACCAATTGTCCCTGTTCCAATTTTACCCACACAAACTTTTTCAATCGATTGCCTCGCGATCTCTTAATCATCACCGATCTCATATTCATCTCAACACCTATGTTCTCCACGACTCTCATCTTTCTCAAACTCTTGTCCCTCGCTCTCTAACAATATTTTACGGTCTCTTTATGCTCTTTCTCAGTTTTAAGAAGATAGCAACAACAACTATGCTCAACAATGGTGGAAGAACATTGATTCCCAATTTTACGGCAACAACAATAAACTTTGTAGTCTTAACAGTAACAAAGATTAAAGAAAAATGAAGGGAAAGAAGAGTTACCGAGTTGGAGTTCCTCCAACGGGTCTTCAAATCTCAGGTATAGCTTTCGAAACCCTCTCCTCAATAAACTTCTTCTGAAGAATTCAATTCTGATTCTTGTGGTGCACTGTGGTATTGCATCGATGTCGGTATTGAGTTGATGAGTGAAGGTTGAGGTTTTTGTTAAAGATTACAGTTTGTATATACATATCAGTATATTTATTTTCTGGTTTTTTGTCCTTCACCAAAAGCTCTCCCCTCCTTTTGTACTGCTGGTTAATCTTCTCTTGCAGATAAAACGCGAATGATCAGAGGATTAGAGAGAGTTTTCTGAGTTGAGTTCTCTCTGTGATTTTTGTGTGTACTCTGCTCTTCATTGAGTATTGTTGGTTTCTGATGTGTTTTTGCTATGTGCATATGATTTGTGAAGGGTCTGGTTTTGAGAGATTCAGTGGTGAGGTCCTTTTTTCTCTTTTTCTCTAATCGAACAGTGGTTGTTATTATATTGAGATGAGGGTGAAAAGTGGGGGAAAATTGTTCAGTTTTAAAATATTTTGGCAAACTGTTTTCAGGCTTTATTCACACAATTTCCTTTAACCATTTTGATGTAATTTTTGGTTAGTATTTGCAGTAGACAGCAGGGCCGTTTTTGTCTGGTTTTAACTGTTTAATAGCAGGTTTTGACAACAATATGCAGGGGCTATTTTGTAGGGTGTCTGGACTGTTGTATAGGCTAGGTGATATCTTTCTGTCTCTTTCCTCTTTATCTTTCCATGATGCAAAGAAAATGTGCTTTTTTACATAATCTCAGAAGGATTTTCCATTTAGGAACATGATGACATAAGGGCTATGAATCAATGCTAGCTTGCATTATTTTGTGAATTATTGTTATTGCTTTGGTTTTGGCCTTACTGCTATTTTACAGTCTTGCTATTGTACTGTTTTGGGCTGCTTTAGTAGCCTGCTGTCTTTGCTTTTGTTTAGGCTGTTGTTTTTTCTTTATTTGTGCTGCATTTGTTTGGCTTGTTGCTGCCTTACTGTTTGCTGTTGTCTAGGCTGTTGTTGGTAGCTTTAGTAGTCTGCCTTAGTGCTGCGCTGCTGCTGTTTTGTTTGGCTTGTTGTTGCCTTGCAGTTTGCTATTATTTGCTGCTGCCTTGGTGCTTTGCTGCATCTGTTTTTGTACTTGTCAGTTTTGGCTTGTTGCTTTTGCAGTAGGAAAACATTTGTGAATTTCTATTCCCTTTTGTGAACCAAAAAGATCAAACTTTTTGTGATTTGCAAAAGTAGGAGATAGTCCATGATTAAAAACAAAACCTTTTAGTTCTAATTCCAAATGCAAATCCTAATGATGAGTTTTCTTGTTTAACAAATCATTCTTGCTTGAAATTTTCACATGTTGATTGTTTGCTAATTTTTCTTTCTTTTGTTACATGTACGAGCAATTGGATGGAAAGCGAGGTTGAAAGGCGAAGAAGCCATGGCGAGGAGTGGATGATTTTCTTGAAGATGAAGCAAGAGAAAATTGAAGAAGCAATATTTTTTTTTGTAAACAAAACACTTGTAGGTTGTATCTTAAATTGTAACCCACTTTGAAATGTATCTTGAAATTATTCCTTTGTAACATAAATTGATGGAACGTGTAGTGATGTAACAAATTTGAATGATTTGCAAGATAGAAGCTCGAAATTTCCTTGTGTAAACTCATTGGTCTCAAAATCTTGAAGGAGATTGACACATAAGTGAATCAATGGGATTTCGAACATGTGTTGAGTGAAGTTTGTTTGATAATATTGGATATGTTTTGAACATTGTATACCCTCTTGATTCCATGAAACTTGCACTCAAAATGAAATTCGCATGCCATGCTCGATTCAAATGGAACTTCATTGCCAAACCTGAATTCAATCTCTTGATGACAAAACATATGCTTTAAGAGTATTCATCGATCTTGTAAAATTAACAACTTCAACATGAGAATCATAGTCCTGAGAAAATAATTGTGGTGTGAATTTAAATTAGGAGTTAAGAACATTTGAAATGAAGCAAATGACCTGTGATTATTCAATAACTTTCAAAGTCTTCCAAACATAATTTTCCTTTGATGTTTGAAGATAAACTCATAAACAACATCACTTATGACAATATGCAGAAATAATCGTCTCAAGATCTTGGAATTTGAGGAAATCACAATTCTTAGAAGTCAGACGACAGTTACTTAATATTAGGTCAAATCCATGAAGCAACCTCTAAATTATTCAAATTTTGATAATCTTCCGCGTGTAATCAACACTTGATTTGTGAAGAGAAATTGGAGATGACGTCAAGGAGAGTCATATGCAAAAAGAACCGCTCAAAAATATCGATTAATGAAGAAGTTACAATCGTTTGAACTTGGTCTCGCAAAAGGTTAACTTTTGGGTCAATGGAGTCATTTTCAATCATCTGAACCATTGACTGAATAAACTTGCAATGCGAGGTTTGAAACTTGGCATGAACATCCTCGAGGAGACATAAAGATCTATGAAGACCATTTGAAACCTTGAAGACTCAATTTTCTTTGAGAAATACCAAACCCTAATTGTTGACTTACTGCCTAGGAAGAGAATCTGTCTGATCAACTTCTGAGCCAAATTGACTACTCGAGAAACCCTAGGATAGTATCTTGAATGAAAAATGAGAGGGAAAATTTTGGGGTACAAAAGTCAGGTGTTCATTCTCATACTCATGCTCACACTTTCTTGCATTCTTCCTGAAACTTACTTTGGCATCGGAGTGTCTTGCAGGTACCCCCCATCTTGCTTTCAACCTCAGCTCGACGTAAGGCCTTGACGATCACTCTGGTTAGGTACAATTAGTAGGGGCTATGGAGAGAGATTGGGTGGATGTATAGTGGTGGTGGCGGCAGTGGCAGTGAAGTTCTAGGTTTTGTTAGTCGTAGTGAGAGAGAGAAAGAAAATTTATGGAGTGAAAAGTTAGGTTAGAACTTCATAGTGAGAAAGAGACAAAGAATCCAATAGTGAAGTTAGTGACACCGACAGTGTTATTTTCTTCAATCGGACCCGCCTTTTCCAACCCTGTCAAACCTGCACTGATGGACCATTAACCCATTTCACTCATATGAACCCGCTCGTTTTCATTAAAACTGTTTGGTTTGACCGGTTTTTAGTGGGTCTTCGGGTTTTGTCCACCCTAGACTTAACTATGAAATTGTACATCTCGTAGGAAAATTATTATTTTAAATGAATAGAAATTGTGATAAAAATAAGCACAATAATTATATTATTTTTTAAATAAATTTAATTTTTCAAACAAAATTAATGTATTACAGTTGTCCGTATTTAATTATATTTAACTAGAGAATATGAAAGATAGAAGTATTCATACAATCTTCAAAGATAATTAAATATAAAAGACTCAAGTTTTGTCTTTTGATGACAAGAAAACAAAATGATCGTCTCTAGATTACATATTAGTGTGTAGATTGACAGGACAATAAATAATCGTCATTAGGTTGTACGTTGGTTCTTAGATCGACAGAAAGTACACTGGTTCTTAGACCGATATAAAAAATAAATGATCCTTGTCAGGCGGTAGAATGGTCCTTAGATCGACATAAGAGTAAATGATCGTCTTTGGGCGGTACATTGGTCCTTAGATCAATAGAAGAATAAATAACCTTGGTGTTGATGGTTATTAGGCTTTAAGGGTGCCAATGAGGATTGGGCTTCGTGCGTGGATAAATTTTGAATAGGGATTACACTATGAATGATGATAATGATTGTTTGGCGTAATGCGTTTATTGAGAAGGTGTGATATGGATACAGTGCGTGATGTAACACCCTAAACTCCAATATACATTTTATACAAACACATGCAAAAAATATGACAATAAAACAAAACAAGGTGTCACACATATCTCTCAGCATTCAATCTTTAATTCAAAATATGAAATTAACTTGAAAATAACATAATGTCATTATTCAAGTAGGAAAATTAGAAACAAAACATGGTATTTCCAACCCAGTGTTACACTATCCGAGCGACAAGAGGAATACTAAATAGCCAACAATAATGTGGTGAATATAAAATGGTAAATAAAGCGACAAAAATGATAAATATACCATCCTTCAATATTAAGCATAATAACTACTCCCCAGTCTCAACCTGAGCATCTGTAGAATATACATATAGAGCAACATAGAAACAAGAAGAAAGCGGTGAGAATAAATTCCATAAATTAAACAGTTTTAAAACAGCAAGGATAGTATAATCATCATCTATAATCAAATAACAGTCACACAATCAGATAACATAGATAATTAGGCATGTAATGTTCATCTCTTCTACTCTCATGCATATGGTACCGATCTCTTAGATATTAGAGGTGTGTTACTAATTTATCCAACTCGTCATTGGACCAGAGTCCTACTTGTCATTAGACCAAAGTCCTACTCATCAGTAAACCAAAGTCCTACATGTCACTGGTTCTTTCGAACTTAAACACATCATTATCAAATAATTTTTTGTGTAAGGCCACATCACTGGTTCTCCTAAACTAAACATCTCAACACTGGTTCTTTCGAACATAAGCATAAATCACATCAACACCAAACTTACGTTATAAACTTAAGAACTTGACTTGTATACGTATTATCAAACATTGAAATTATTTCCTAAAAAATTAACAACTTAATTCACATAGCATCTTATCAAAATAACCCTAAAATCATGTTTTCTGTTAGTCATGCCTCAGATTCGAATAATTATTTAAAATGTCAAACAAAGTCAGAATTAAGCAAATGAGTATGTTTCGGAAATCTTAGAGAGTCTATTTTAAGTCTATGATTTTATTTTAGGACTTAAGATCCAAATCTATACATTTTAATCAAACAATAGGAATTGGTACAGACACCAAGCAGAATGTTTTGTCAGACATTTAACTAGTATTTCTCCTACGAAACTTAGTGGAATGAGATGCTAATTTAGTCTAGTATGTAGGAAATTTTGTCTATTTTCTTATGATATAAGGTTTTCTATTAAAGGACTTGTGTAGAGATATTTGTGTCCAAATTGAAGGTATAGGAAACACTAGTTTGCTGCCAGCTATTACAGAAAAATGTCTACCACCAGCCTATTCAGCATATGACATGATCCATCAGAGTCACTGAGGGACTACCTTGTCCAGTTTAACGAAACCACCATCAGGGTCATCCCACCAAACCAAAAAAATGTTTTTTGGGGTGTTCTAAAATAGACTTAAGGTGAGACACTTCAACAAGTTTCTCTCTCTCTCATAGAAGCCAATTCATTTGTTAGTGGAAGTGGTCACTAGAGCATAATGCTATATAAAGGGCGAGGAGAGCAACACTGAAAACAAGTGTGTGATGTCAATGAGTGTGTTCCCAACACCGAGAGTTCACACCACTAGAGTAAGAGTAATTATAACTCTCTCATAAAAGATAAGAATGCTTTTAGGAGAATAGGTAAGAAGACGGGGGACTTCACGCCCCTGAACACCTGTCGTGAACATTGAACAAATATGGAGTGAGGTTATTCACCTGCACAATATCGATACGCCTCCTGCTCTGAAGATGGATGTAATGGGTTCTATACCAGAAAGATGGTGCAAGTTTCATAAAGTCAAGGGACATCACATTGACGATAGTTACCAACTCAAGAAATAAATTGAGAGACTAATTCAAGAGGGAACCCTCAAGAAATATGTAAAGGACAACTCTTCCTAATGGTAGGACAAGTCTAACTCGTAAGGGCAAGATAACATAGAAAGTCCTGGACCAAAAAAAAATAGGTATCCCATGGAGAGGGAAACAAAATTGTGTGCCACATGCTCAACACCATGGCACGATGATTTGCCGGAGACTGAGAGACTAGCTCTTCCTATAGAAGGTATGCTCTCCAAATCTTGAATATATAATACCTCCCTGAAGTCAATGGAAAAGTTAAGGCCCGAGCTCCAGAAGCCAAGATCACCTTCTCTGAGAAAGATAGAGTTGGAAAATACGATGAATGAGAGATCAAAAGAGTCTTTGTAGTCTAATGAAGTTCTAAAACATTATGTACTAGGAGGCGTTCGAAAGACTTTGCCTCGACCAAGAGGACTCAAAAACCTTCAAAGGTTTGATAGTTGGATTCTCTAGGGAGCAAGTACAAGTAAAAGGATACATCACGCTGAAGACCACTTTTAGAGAGCAGGACCGGGCCAAAGTAATAAAGGCCAAGTATTTGGTTATTGGCGCTTTGTTTTCTTAAAACATTATTATCAAGAGACAAACTTGTAACTATATGGGTGTCGCTCTGTCCACTTTATATTTATGCATGAAGTACCTGCTCTTTGATGGGCTCTTTAAATGGGGCCCTTGTTGCCCAAAGAGGCAATTATAACATTGGATCCCTAAGTTAGATCCTTGCCTCCAATAGAGGAAATTAAAATTATGGACCCTTAAGTGGCATCCTTGTTGCCCTATGCATTTGAAAGATTTTAATTTTTCATGTAATCCTTCTAGTGCATTTGATAACACTTATCAAAAAATTAATCTTGTTTACTATACGATACTTGGTAAATAATTGTGAAGCCCTAATATGGAAATTGAGTTAAAAGTTTGATAAAACCATTATGAAGCCCTAATATAATAATTGAAGTGAGTGTGGGTAAAACCATTTGAAGGCCCTACTGCGATAATCAAGGAAAATGTGTTTTCCATAGGGGAAAGAGGTTTGGGAGGAATTCACATATCTTTGATTCTTCATACATCATACTAGAGTGGGAGTAGGTTGTGTCTAGATATGGTGTTGTAGTACGAACGTAGCTCATAAGTACTCCTAGATAGCTAAGTGTCTAGGGACGTCTAAAGAGAGTGTTTTAGTACGGATGTAGCTCACATGTCCTCCTAGATTAGAGTTTCGCAAGAGTGTTATAGTGCAAACGTAGCTCACATGTACTTCTAGACCGTTGAGAGTCCATAGATATCTAGAGAGAATGTTATAGTATATAACATAACTCACATGTCCTCCTAAACTATAACACTCAATAAAAGTGTTGTGGTACTTGAGATAGCTCGTATGCCCTTCCATAATGAGTCATGAGTTTAGTGACTAGTACCACATGCATATGGAGTAGAGGATAAAGTGTATTGCATAAACATTCATTGTATATCACATAATGTCGTGTAACCATGTGCAATATCGTATGATTGTGTAATGTTGTATAATTATGTCATGTTGTATGACTGGGTAATATTGTTGTTGTGATTGATGCTACCCTTTGTCATTATTATACCTTATAACTTGTAGAATGTATTCTCACCTCTCTGCTTCTATGTTTTCATAATATGAATCACGTGCACGATATCCTCAGGTTGAGACTGGGGAATAGTAATAGTGTGATACTTTTGTTGAGGATGGTATATAAGAACACTTCATTGGTTTTCTTTCTTGTCTGTGTATGATAAACTGTTAAGTCAGCTAGTACGTTTGGGTTTGTAGTAAGGCTCAGATATTGTGACATCGGGGTCAAGATTTATGTTTTCCAATTATTATGTTTGATCCAATGTTTGAACAAGTACTCATATATGAGAAGTGTGATTTTATTTAGAGTTAATGTGATTCCCATTTTATTATATTAAATAAATATTCCGCAAAATCACGCTTTAAAAAAAATTGGGGTTTTTAGGGTGTCACATTCAACACTCAAATGTGTATAGTTTGAAGTCACCATCACCTGCTGGGAGATTCATGGTAAAGAATAAGAATAAAGGGAGTCACTATTAGAACTACTAGTGTTCTCATAGCTCCAAAATATGTATAAGTCTAAGAGTTTGTAGTTAATGGAGCCATTTGCTCGTTCAGTATTCCTCGCATATTCCAATTATATATTAGACCATTCTTTAATGTTAGAGGGCTCTATCATCCTACAATTTTTGTCTAAATCCCTAATAATCGCCATTAAAAGGATGAATTAGGAAATAAAATGAGAAGGTTTATACTTGAAAAGTAGAATGGATAATAAAATTGTTAAGAACAAGGGACGGGTGTGTTATGCTCCTTGAGAAACTTCGAGGAAATATTATTGTAGCTCTAAAGAATGAGATATGTGAAAAGTTAAAATAGTAAGAGTTGGCCCCTTTTATAAGGGATTCAAAAGCTATCCATGTGGATAATATATAATCCCTCACTATGTTCTTTAATGATTGCAAAAGATTCTCCACGTCTTTGACACATGTGAGGAATTATGACCGATTTGGTTTCTCAAGACTATTTCACCATTGATCAGATTAAATGTTGCGCGTGCATCCACCTTGTGATACGGTGGGAAGAAATGACTGTTTTTTGGAATGCTGGTTTGCATTTTGCGTTTTGTGTTCACAAAATGTCGCGGTAAGCAAGAGTCTCCACCGACTTTTATTTTATCCAACAAGGAAAGAAAAAAGCACAGAAAAATTCCTTTTTCGAGATTTTCTAGGTACGGGGGGTAGATTATAGAAAGGGAAGGTGTTAGCACCCTTTCTATCAGTAGTTATCTACGGGCTCTTAGGTACTTGCTCATCATTTTCAAAATTGTTTTCTTTGTGTTTGTGGATTTGAAAAAGTTTTTGTTTTTAACTTCGATTTAACTCTTGCTTCTATCCTCAAGAGTGTAATGAAGTGTTTTTGAAAACTTTGTTTGAAAAAGTGTGTAAATGTAAAAATTTGGTTTTGTTTTGGATGAGCAAGTATCTAAGAACTATCTACCTACTCGAAAAAGGAATCGTTCTATGCTAATTTCCTTTAGACAATGCTATCCCACTATTAGTGTGTAGGTAGCACCGTCGTTGGAGTTTGAGGGTCAATTCGAATGAGGGACATACGCTTACTAAAGCAATGTTAGGATGTCTTAGCGGGAACCCTAATGTCTTAGATCATGTATTCGAGGCAACAATTTCCGAGGCAACCATTTGGAGGCAACTATAATCTTTTAGACAAGAGGGCGACCTCTAAAATACCCTATACTCAATAACCGTGTACGAAGGCAACCAAGTGGGGTGTATCCTAGGAGTGCGCATGTGCGAGTGTGTTGTTTTCAGTTATTTTTATCTTTGCACATGTTAAGGGTGATCTAATTTGATTTTAGATTAATCATTCATTCTTGTCATGCAAACCCTATTATGAAACATCTAACAGTTGTAATTTGCAGAATTGAAATGCGGAAATTAAAACTAATTATTACAAGGCGTCGGGTATTTACATCGCCAAAAGCAACCCTTTGAAAATAAAATAAAGCGGTAAAATAAATAAAATGTCCTAATTATTATTACAAGCCATAAGCAGATACATCAATAATTAAAGAAAAATAAAGCGCGACGCGAAATTAAATCAGATGCGAAATTAGGGTTTTGACCCTTTTAAAAGAAAATGCTTTTTTTGTTGTTTTTTATTTTAAGAAAAGAGATTAAATCCTAAATTAAATACTAAATTAGAAATTAAATAAATTAATGAAAAATAATTAATGACATGTTTTTTCTGGAGTTTTTGTTAATTTAAGAAAGAAATTAAAATAGTTAAATTAATGTTAAAACCTAATTAATTCTAATTGATTTTATTTATTTACAACATAAATTAAAGTTGTTCTAGAATTAAAAACCTAATTAATTAGTTAGTAATTATTAATAAAAAATAAAATTCTGAATTTAAGTTGGATAAAAGTATTTTTGTGATTTTTGATAAAAAAAGAAAATTCATTTATTGGTTAGTAAATTAATTAAATAAAAATAAAGTAATCAAATAAATAAACAAAATATAAAGAAAGGAGTGAAAATGGGCCTGTTTGGAGGGTGTAGAAAGCATTTTTGTTGGCCCATTTGAAGCTGACCCAATTGACTTTTTGTGATCCCGTGCATGCGCATTGACTGGCTTTGTGGTGCTCCTTCAATATTTGACCACCAGATCTGGCCACCTGGCCATCTGGCACGCTGAAGAGTGAGGCGCATGGTGGATTATGGACTTGTGTGCACACTAGATTTCCTGAAGACAAATAAGAAAATGCAAGTTGCTGGAGGCAGGGATCGAACCCCTGACCTCCAGCCTTCAACGCCTTGAATGTCCTCCTTGTGGCCACTACACCACTTATTTCTTTTTGTTAATATAACACAAATAAAAAATAATATAATAAAACAAGATTAATGGCCAGGAAAATAAAAACACGCGCAGACGTTTGAACGAGCGAATGGACGGACGAAAACTCATCATCCATGTCCTCCATCCGTTGCTAAAAGTCCCAAGAGCTATACCCACGGACAAATGTCCGTCACTACAAACCAAGCTTATTCTAAAATCCGCTACAGGCCATATAAACGCATTCTAAGAACATGGTTGAGTTCGTCTCAACCTACTGATCACAACCATGGCTAATATTAAGGCTGATTTTTCCTGAAACAAAAAACCCCAAAAACAAAAACGAAACCCTAACAATGGTGGGTCTCGTTACAGGTCATGGAAACACAATTGAATAATACCAAACGCTTGCAAATGACTTGTAGATTCAGAGTATGCTATCAATTCCTATCAAACATGCTTGAATTGCAAAATACGAAATCAAGAACAGGGCAATGTTACGAATGACTTACAGCGCATATGAAGGTCTGAAAATGCATGGTTTCGCTTGCTTTCACTTGTGGTGATTGCTAGGAAGAGATTGAGACAAGTCTTAAGTCTTGAAATTGCCTCTATGCCCTGTTTTGATCTCAAGCTTTTTCTTGTTTTTTGCAAACTTTGTTCTGCCTCTAGAACTGATTTCCAACCCTTAAAATTGTCTGCCTCGCCTCCTTATGTATTGTACAATACATTAGGGTTGTTTTTACTATCCAAATCTTCATCTATCAATGCTTGAATATTTGATTTGATCTTCTTTTACAACCTTCCAATTTTGGCTTGATTTGAATCTTTTTGTACTCTAATGCCTTAATATGAGTTTGGTATGGTGCAAGCTGTCCATTGAAACCTATAATCATCAAAAGATCTTTGGTTATCAATATTTTTTATTTTATGTGATTTTATTTGATTTAAGATGAATTAATTCAAATAAAAATCAAATTAAATAATAAAAATATAATATGAACACATGGCCAAGGCTAGAGAACGTGGGATACAATGCAAACTCAAAACAAGTGAAAAAGAATGGGCCCATTTGGCAAAATTTGAAGTTTTGGGGATAGTTGACTTTTGGCAATTTTGCAAAAAGGTCCAACTTCAACAATTCATAACTTCCTCAATTTTGAACTTTTGAATGTGTTCTTGGACTTTTTAGAAAGCTTGAGATGTCCTATAATCAACCCTTTTGGTTTCATATCATTTTGATATTCCATGCTCAAGTTGGAATCTTTGACAAAAAAGGTGTTTTTGTTGATTTTTCAAAATGACCTATAATGTCAAAATTAATAACTTCTTGTGAGTGCATATTTTTATCTTGGGATATGAAGATGGATTGTAGGGAATTTCATCCTCTTCAAAATGAGCTTTTGATGGGTCATTTCTCATATATTATGAGAACGTTATGCTTGGTCAAAGTTGAGTTGACTTTTCCTACAAAACCCTAATTTAGCAACTTTTGAATCTTGATGAATCTTGAGCAATCCTTGATGAATCATGATCAACCCTTGATCAAATTATGAAATATCCTTAAAAATGAGAATGTTGACAAAAAATCTTGGAGTTTGACTGTATTTGGGTCACAATTGACTTTTGCCCTATCACAGTCGATTTTTGGACCTTTTGAGCAATTGAATGAGTAAAATTCCTCTGCAAGGCTTAAAACTTGACATGGATGATCTTGAGAACATATTAGGACATTGGTGAGAACTTGGGGTCACTTGGACTCAACGATCTTGATGCAAAACAAAACCCTAATTTGAGTAGACTGCCTTAGGAGAGAGCTTGTGTGGCCAACCCTTGGACTACTTTGAGCAATTTGGAGATTTTTCTTGCAATGTTTTAAGAAATATGGGAGGGAAAATTTTGGGGTACAACAAATGCCCCTGTTCAATCTTCTTAAACCTGAGGATGTAGATTGGCTTTCGTGCCTTTTGTGATCCGAAGGTGGAAGAGGATTGAACACTAGAGTGCCCATAAATTTGCACTCGCATGAAGTGGTAGTTGCTTTGTGATGTCGGGAATGGGCTTACAGATGCCGTTTAGAGAAGTGTCGATCGCATAAGAGATTCCTTAGCGAGAGCTTGCATACCTAATGTTGAGGAAGATTCCGCTGGGGAAGTCTGATCTTTGTTGAGGGAAAGGAACTCGCCCGTAACTCAACTGAGATGTCGAGATTTAGGAACTTGCTCGTAATTAAGCTGGGGAAACATCTTCGTCGAGATTTAAGAACTCGCCCGTAATTCAACTGAGAGAAATTCTCTGCTGAGATTTAGGAACTCGTCTGTAATTCAATGGAGGAACACTTTTGTCGAGATTTAGGAACTCGTCTGTACTTCAACTGAGAAAACATCTCTGCTGAGTTTTAAGAACTCGTCTGTAATTCAACTGGGGAAACATCTTCATCGAGATTTAAGAACTTGCCCGTAATTCAACTGAGAAAACTTCTCTGCTGAGATTTAGGAACTCGTCTGTAATTCAACGGAGGAACACTTTTGTCGAGATTTAGGAACCCGTCTGTACCTCAACTGAGAAAACATCTCTGCTAAGTTTTAAGAACTTGTCCGTAATTCAACTGGGGAAACATCTTCGTCGAGATTTAAGAACTCGCCCATAATTCAACTGAGAAAACTTCTCTGATGATATTTAGGAACTCGTTTGTAATTCAACGGAGGAACATCTTTGTCGAGATTTAGGAACTCGTCTGCACTTCAACTGAGAAAACATCTCTGCTGAGTTTTAAGAACTTGTCCGTAATTTAACTAGGGAAACATCTTCGTCGAGATTTAAGAACTCGACCGTAATTCAACTGAGAAAACTTCTCTGCTGAGATTCAGGAACTCGTCTATAATTCAACGAAGGAACATCTTTGTCGAGATTTAGGAACTCGTTTGTACTTCAACTGAGAAAACATCTCTGCTGAGTTTTAAGAACTTGTTTGTAATTCAACTGAGGAAACATCTTTGTCGAGATTTAAGAACTCGCTCGTAATTCAACTGAGAAAACTTCTCTGCTGAGATTTAGGAACTCGTCTGTAATTCAACGGAGAAACATCTTTGTCGAGATTTAGGAACTCGTCTGTACTTCAACGGAGAAAACATCTATGCTGAGTTTTAAGAACTTGTTCGTAATTCAACTGGGGAAACATCTTCGTCGAGATTTAAGAACTTTCCCATAATTCAACTGAGAAAACTTCTCTGCTGAGATTTAGGAACTTGTTTGTACTTCAACGGAGGAAAAAGCTTCATAGCTTTGAATTTTGTGAGAATTTAACCACATCATTCCTGAAAGATAAAGGTTAGTTGTATGTAATGCATGATATGTATCAAGCGAATGATGTTCTCAAAATAAATGAGATTGTGTCGTATGATGCGTATGCATGTCATGATGTATGGAAATGTAATGTTTTTAGCTGGGGAAAATAAATCCCAGATAGCCGCTGGAGAAAATAGTTGAATTCTTCGTTTCTGCTGGGGATAGCGAATAAATATGTTTGTGAGAATAAACCTACAGGAGAGGATAACTTCGTCGGGGAATAAACTGATAAGGAGATTACTCTGTGGGGAAGAGATGCTCTGCTGAGGATTCCGCTGATAAATTCAGCTGGGGATAAAAATTACTGCTGCTGGTGATAATGAACCTTGTTAGGGATTGAATTCCTGTTGGTGAAAGGAATGAACTCCGCTGGGGATGATTTTTTTCCAATAGCGACCTTACTGGGGATAACCTTTTAGGCTATACTGAGGACAATCTGCCAGAGTCTACTGGGGATGATTCTCCAAACTTCACTAGGGAAACTTTTTCAGACTGCGCTGGGGAAACTTTCCAAACTCCACTGGGGATATTTATACTCCGCCGGGGATGATAAGACTTTTCAGCGCTGACGATAGATAAACTTTGCTTGGGAAAAATATTACCGATTCATTCGCGGTTGTGAGTCTCAGCTGGGGAGAGCTAACATTACTGCCTTTTCTTACTCTGCGGCGAGTGAAAGTATTTTAGCCATATCTTTCAGCTGAATTTATCCTTGTACCTGGTGGACAGAGCAACTGTAAAGCTTGGACAATTCTTATTGCCCTTATTTCTGATATTACGAGTAATTGTCTTTTGTTTCGCGTGTAAATATTCATGAGCAATAATTAATGTCAAATGCATATATCAAAAATGAACATTGGACGTTCTTTGCAAAACAAAACAGATAAAAGGAAAACAGTTTGAAATTTCTTTGAAAATGAATTGTATTGATTTTGAAGTTTGGCCTGTAAATAGACGTTTTTGTACAAGAGGCTGACGTCCTAGTAAGAGAACGCCGCCAAACAAATATAATTTATACAATTTATAACAAAGAAAAACAGCTATGTGAATAATCTCACTGGGTTCCAACTCTGCTATTGCCTTTATGTCCTCGAGCATCTCATCACTTTGCTACTTGGTCGAAGGTAGATCAGAGTGATTAGTGTCATCCGAGTTTGATAGTCGATACCGAAGTTTGGTTGCAAGGTGATCCAATGAGACATAGTGTTACGCTTTGATCCCTAATTTTTGCCTGGACCGCCCTTTCGGGTTTTCAGTCCACCGGGATACCCTTTTTTGCCCAAGCCGCATTTTCAGGTTTTCGAATTGCCGGGTGTACATATTTTTTTTTATTTTCATCCCTTATTTTTGCCCAAGCCCTTTTGGTTCGTCGGGAAGCCCTTATTTTTGCCTAGGCCATTCAACCTAGAGGGTCTTTGATTATGCGTAGTATTTTTTCACTATGTCTGCATTGACGGGGTGAGGAAGGTCGTCACCATCCATGGTGGTTAGAATCATAGCTCCACCTGAGAAAATGTTCTTAACCACAAGTGGCCCTTTGTACGTGGGGGTCCATTTGCCCCTGGGATCACCTTGAGGCAGGATAATACGCTTGATAACCAGGTTCCCAACTTGATACTCTTGTCGTCTGACTTTCTTGTTAAATGCCTTGATCATCCACTTTTGGTATGTATGACTGTGATACGGTGGGAGAACTGGCTTGTGGTTTTGTGTTTGTATTCGCACTTGTTCGATTTAGCAAGAGTCGCCACCGACTTTTTATTGATCCTAAAGGAAAGGTTAAAAAGCACAGGAAAAACCTTTGAGATGTTTTCGTGGGTTCGGGGGGCAGATTATAGAAAGGGAAGGTATTAGCACCCTTTCTATCCATGGTTATCCATGGGCTCTTAGTTACTTGTTTTAGATCACTTGCCTTGATTTTCAATTGCTTGAAATGGTGGTGTGTGCGTGTGTTTGAAAATGTTTTGAAAAAGATGCCTTGTCTAGGCAACCGTTGTAACAATTCTTTACTCGAATGTTTTACAAAGGTGCTTGTCTTTTTGAAAAGATATTTCAATGTTTTTGAAAGTTGTTTTGAAAGTTGTGTTGTGGAGTGTGTTTTGAAAGTAGGCAAGTGTGCTTTGCAAGTTTGATCAAGTAACTAAGAGTTGTCTACCCCTAAATTTACTCAAAGATTTTTCTCATGTTTTAACCCTTTTAACAATATTGTTCCACCATTGTATTTGGTGGACAATCTTGTGTTAGGATGTTAACGGGACAGGCGCGGGTCATTGTATAGACCATGAATGCAATGGTGCCAAGTGTCTTTGGCAATTTTCCTTTAAGGGACTATGATCATTTTGTTTAGGCAACTTCGAAAGTGTCATCGAGGGACTATGATCATTTGATTCGTTTTTGTTTTGCCAAAGAACTCAACATGCAACATGGCCCATTTTGGAAGGCAACAAGCGGGATTACCCTAGGGGTGCAAGTGTGAATTATGTATTGATTGTCATGCATTTGTCTTGTATTGGGTTATCTAGCGGTTGATTTTGAATCTTCGCATACAAACCCTAATTACTATACATTATATAGAAAGCGATAAATTGCGGGAATTTAAAGTCTAAGCTATTACAAATAAGTATCTGGGGATGGGGGTACAACTATTTACAAATGGGGATGAGACTTATCAGGATAGTAGTGTCCAAATAATATTTACAACCAAATTGAATCGTCATATTCTCAATGTAAAATATAGCAAAGTATAAGAATCAAAGAGAAATAAAAGTATTTGTGAAAGTGTATGTGATTATTTACAAGTGATGCAAGATGTTAACTTAATGCAAAATTAAGTAAGTATTTATCCTTTTTGTGCTTTTTGTTAATGTTATATGAACAAAAGTTTTAATTAAAAGAAAAGAAAAATGTTTTAAGTTTAGGAAAAATTAATGCTTATGTATTTTAGTTTATATACAAAAGTTTTTAACTAAAAAAAAAGTTCTAAAGAGAAAATTGTTTAGACCTAATAAAAAAATCTAATATTTACATTTCAAGTGTGATAAACAATATTAGTAAGATTTTTACAAAAAATAAATTAATGTATTATTTAATCAAAAGAGAATTAGGTTATGAAATAAAAAAGTGTTGATTTTATAACAAGTTATATGGGCCTTAAAAAATGTTCTTGGCCCAAGGAAACAAAATAGAAAAAATAAGGTAAGAAAAAGGAAGGGGGGTAAGGCGCCAGAAGTTTGGGCTTAGGGGTTTAGAAAGTGGAGCAGGCCCAACGTTCCACAAACATTTGTTTAGGGTTTCGTTTGTTCTGGCTCAGACTAGGGTTTACAGTGGTACGAACGACGCTGTTTCTCTCCTTCTTTAACGTCTTCATCTTTCTCAAAGCATGTCCAATGACGTTCTCTCCGCCTTAGGATACCAGGCGCCACCTCTAACTCCTTCTCCCTCCATGGTTGGGCAAAGTAGTGACAAGAAAAGGTAACAGTTTCCCCTTTTTTATGTTTTAGGGTTTTAAGTTTTGCGTGTTATTGATCTCTTTTTCTTGGCAAGTTCTGATATTCTATGTTTGTTCATGTTTGTTGTGAGATATTTAAAGAAAAGGGAAGAGGAATTATACCTTTGTTGGCTCTTGGAGACGGAGGAGGAGAAGTGGATACGAGATGTCCTCAGGCGGCCAAGGTGGAGGGAGTATGATGCTGTGAGCTTTGCTGGAAATATGGTACTTTGTATCTTACCTTTGGTTTTATGATGATAATACAATCTGAAAACACTAGCTTTTGGTGCTCTCTTCTTCTTCTGTTTGCTTTCTCTGAGATACTTGTTGTCGATTCTGAGTTACCTGATGTGCTAACCCTATGATGAAGTCATTCTGAGGGTTTTGTTGGTTTAAACGCTTTCAAGGTTTTTCTGGTTTTTGTTGGATTGAAATTGTAACAAGTTTTTTAGGCTGTACAGGGCTTGAGGTTATAGGCCTTTAGGGCTTGTAGGCTTCTAGTTAGGCTTGCTTTGGGTCACTATGTCTTGAGTTTAGGCAGGTTGATATGCTTGTGCTTTTTTCTAGTTGTTTTGAAGCAGGCTTCTGGTAGTTTGAAGTTTGTGCAGGCTTCAGGTAGTTAGAGCAAGCTTCAGGGCTTATGCTTGGCTTGAATATTTGAGGCAAGCAGGTTTATATGCAGGTTTTTGGTATGAGCTTGAAAACAGGCTTGTGTTGCTTGGTTTTTGACTGGCTTTGATGCAGGTTAAGTTTGAAACGGGCTTATGTTTATGCAGGTCTGAAACAGGTTGGAGGCAATTTGTGTTAGTGTTTAGGCAGGCATGAGGCTTGAAGTTTTTGACATAGTTTGGAGGTTACAAGCTTTGTGTTATTTCTGCTATGTGGTTTTGCCCCCCTTTTACTGTCCTGGTATATCTTGTTTTCTAAGCCTGCCTGTAAGCCTTTCTCTCCTCTCTCTTTCTCTCTCCACAGATTAAAAAGCATTTTTTATTGCTTTAAACTGTACCTTTCTGAAAAATGCTTGGCTGGGAAATGATGATATTTGAATATGTTGCTTGCATTGTATCTTTCCTATGCATACTTCCTGCTTTTCTGTCTTGCTTTTGCTAGCTTGTAGGCAGCTTTGACAGTTTTTGGTTGACATCTCTTTTGGACAGTTCTGCACTTGGTTAGGCATTTTTTCAGTTTGCATATGTGCAGTTCAGTTTGGACTTTGTAATTTGTTTGGCATATTCAGTTTGTCCATTTTGACATTTTTGTCGACACTTTGCAATTTGAAACTATGCAGCCTTGTACATTTAATTAATTCCAATGCTTGCAAGATAATTTTCTATCCCTCTTTGTGAACCAAGAGTTCTCTTGTGATTTGAAGAGAGGGTGAACAAACTGATTCCGGCCAATCACTTTTAATGATGAGCTTTAAATATCTGTCTGCTTTTTTTTAATTCATCTGCATTTGACTTCTTCCTTTTCTTTTTTGCAGGTAAAAATCAGTTGAGCAAAGGATGTAATTAGAAGATGAAGATTTCAAGACATTTAGGATATAGCTTTATTTCATTTTAATTATTTGTAATAATATTAATGTAAATAACTGTAAATGAATTTACAGTATTCAAATAATATCTGTAACAAACAATTCAAAATGAATAAACAAATCTTTTTTGTCAGATTTCTCTTTTAATTCCTCTTCAATTGTTTATTTAATTATTTATATTTCTTGAATTATAATAACTGGACAATATCCAATAATTTTAACTTAGAAATGATAAATAATCAATAAACGTCTGGCATTCTGAATAATCAAAAGCATTGCACAGTTAATCAAACAAACGTCCACATGTCTTTCCTTTTACTGATTAACTAAACACTGCAAATTTTCAATTCAAATGCCTCAGCTTTTATCCCAGATGTTTAGACAGAAATCTTGAACAAACGTCAAAACCATGTGACAGTCAATTAAGACACTGTGGATTCAAATTCTTCTGAAAATGCGCGTGCAAACCCTAATGTTGGATTTACTGTCAAAGAAGCATCTGCTTGATCAAACCCTGAGCCAAACTCAAACAAACCCTAGCAATCTGCTTGAACTGTTCCAGAGTCCATGAAAACCCTAATTTGGATAGACTGATAAGAAAAAGTCTGCTTGACTGATTCTTGAGCCAATCTGAAAAGTCAGGAAAAGCCCGAAGCTGTGATTTCTTATGGAAAAGAGAGGGCAAATTTTGGGGTACAACAGTTGCCCCTGTTCAATCTTCTTGAACCTGAAGAGTTAGATTGGCAAGTTTGTCGTTCGCGACTCGAAGGTAAAGGGAGATTGGACACTAGAGTGCCCAAAAAAATTTGCACTCGTCAAAGCGTAGTTTGAGGGAATGGGCTTAAAGATTCCATTTGGAGATGGGCTTAAGGATGCCATCTGGAGATGTGACAGAATCTTGTCGGGGGATGGGCTTAGAGATGCCATCTGGAAATTGCTGGTAGGAGGATGGGCTTAGAGATGCCATCTGGAAATGTTTGTTGAACTGTATGTCATTGGTGGGTGGGTGAGTATCAGAAAGGTATCCATGTTTTGGAACATCTCTGAACTGGGGGGTCTGAATAAGCAATAGATTGACATCCGTATCTGGAAGCATCCGTAAACTGTTTTCAAAAGTTGCATCTGAACAAGCGATAGATTAACATCCGTGTTTGGAGAATCTGTAAACTATTTTCAGAAGTTGAGTCTGAACAAGCGATAGATTAACATCCGTGTCTGGAGAATCCGTAAACTATTTTCAAAAGTTGAAGAATATGAACAAGAGATAGATTAACCTCCGTGTTTGGAGAATCCGTAAACTGTTTTCAGAAGTTGAAGAATCTGAACAAGTGATAGGTTGACATCCGTGTCTAGAGAACCTGTAAATTTTTTTCAGAAGTCTTGAAGTTGAATAAGCAATAGAGCAGCATCCATGTTGGGAAGCGTCCGTAAACTGTTTTCAAAAGTTGAGTCTGAACAAGCGATAGATTAACCTCCGTGTTTGGAGAATCCGTAAACTGTTTTTAGAAGTTGAAGAATCTGAACAAGCGATAGGTTAACCTCCGTGTCTGGAGAACCCGTAAACTGTTTTCAGAAGTCTTGAAGTTGAATAAGCAATAGAGCAGCATCCATGTTAGGAAGCGTCCGTAAACTGTTTTCAAAAATTGAGTCTGAACAAGCGATAGATTAACCTCCGTGTTTGGAGAATCCGTAAACTGTTTTTAGAAGTTGAAGAATCTGAACAAGCGATAAGTTAACCTCCGTGTCTGGAGAACCCGTAAACTGTTTTCAGAAGTTGAAGAATCTGAACAAGCGATAGGTTAACCTCCGTGTCTGGAGAAACCGTAAACTGTTTTCAGAAGTCTTGAAGTTGAATAAGAAATAGAGCAGCATCCATGTTGGGAAGCGTCCGTAAACTATTTTCAAAAGTTGAGTCTGAACAAGCGATAGATTAACCTCAGTGTTTGGAGAATCCGTAAACTGTTTTCAGAAGTTGAAGAATCTGAACAAGCGATAAGTTAACCTCCGTGTCTGGAGAACTCGTAAACTGTTTTCAGAAGTCTTGAAGTTGAAGAAGGAACCGACGTAGGGTTGCCTGATGATGAGTCAGTGTAAAACTGCATCTGGATTTGAGAAGGAACTGGTGTAGGGTTTCCTGATGATGAGTCCGTGTAAAACTGCATCTGAAATTGTTAATGATAGCCTTTTATTCTTATCCTGAAAAGGACAAAATGTTAGCTAAACACAAAATTATGTTGCATGAAATGTATGATGCAATATATGTTATATCAATGTTTATGATATGAATGTAATGAATGCGCATGTAAGCTGATGAGCTGTCTTGCTAGGGATAGATGAATCCTGGATGGCTGGAGATAATAGAATCTTGACTGCTGTCGGGGAAAGTGAATCCTTGACTGCTGCAGGGGATTGCAAGAATCTCTGATTGCTGAAGATGAGAAATCCTTGGACCGCTGTTGGGGAACCAGGAGCTTGGGTTGTATGCCAATCTACTGGGGATTCCTGTCTTGAGGAGATCTTCACTGGGGAATATCTGAATATCCTGTGAGGAACTGAGAATGAGAGTCTTCATTCTGCTTGGGGATTGATAGTTGGAAGTTTTAGCTCCGCTGGGGATTGCAAGAATCTTTTGATTGCTGTAGGTATTGATCTGGGATAAGTATCGGAATGTCGCCAAATCTGGGTCACATCTGAACTATCTCTAGAAGGAAATCTGGAATAAGTATCAGAATGTCGCCAAATCTGGGTCACATCTGAACTATCTCTAGAAGGGAATCTGGAATAAGTATCAGAATGTTACCATATCTGGGTCACATCTGAACTATCTCTAGAAGCAAATCTGGAATAAGTATCAGAATGTCGCCATATCTGGGTCACATCTGAACTATCTCTAGAAGGAAATCTCGGAAGGTGTTGATCTTGATTTTGTTAAGGGTCAGAAATTGGGAGTATACCAATCTTCTGAGGCGATGAGAATCTTCAATATGTTAACCGTTAACTGCTATCTGGTCGATCTCCAGGCTTCACAATAACTTGTTAGGGATTAAACTATTATCCGGTCGAATCCGGGCTTCATAGCTTGCTCTTAGGAGATACCACTATCTGGTCGTAATCTCGGCTTCGTGGTAGTCTGATACCGTAACTGGGATCTGAATGAGTGACAGAATGGATACCGTGTTTGGAGCGTATCTGAAACTGTATCTTGGAGTTGAGATCTGTATGAGTAGCAGAATGACTTCCTTGTTTGGAGTGTATCTGAAACTGTAACTAGGATCTGAATGAGTGACAGAATGGCTACCGTGTCTGGAGCGTATCTGAAACTGTATCTTGGAGTTGAGATCTGTATGAGTAGCAGAATGACTTCCTTGTTTGGAGTGTATCTGAAACTGTAACTAGGATCTGAATGAGTGACAGAATGGCTACCGTGTCTGGAGCGTATCTGAAACTGTATCTTCCAACAGGTGATGAAGGAATTGTTGAACACTTTCGACATTCGAATTCCCCAAGTGATGATGAAGGAGACTTGCCCCAAGTTCACTGAACCTTTGATAGATTTGTTGACTGGACTGCCCCAGGTTAACTGAACTTTGAAAGTTTTGTTGAAATCTTGACTGGACTGCCCCAGGTTAATTGAACTTTGAAAGATTTATTGACTGGACTGCCCCAGGTTAACTGGATAGTGACATGTCATGCCCCTTGTTGATAGGAGATTTTTTTTTGTAATGGAAGTGTCATCCTTTTTGAAGTGATTTTGTTCACTAAGAGGGCTTTCGTTCCTCTGAACATTCGCTGTATGAATTTCTTCACTGTCAAACAAACAACCATGTGCAAACAACGATATTCAAATAATGAAAAGTTTATGCTTGTCTCGAAGTTTTGAAAAATGCGTTTTTTAGCAGAAAAACTTTTTTATAAGACAAATTCAACACAAGATTTAGGGCAAAGCCTTACAGGAGTCAGGATACCTTTTGTAACAGTATGCTTTCGAACTAACCCATGCTTCAATTAGGACTTTTAAAGGGTTGTAACGTGGCTTGGTTCACGGTTTAAGAAACAAAGGATAAAGGCTCAAAGTATATTTGTACCCACCCGCTCTTCGTGATGTCCTTCAATCCTAGACTCAGTTAATTGTGCGTCGAACTCGATTTGAGTTTGGAACGACCTTTTGGTGATGGTTCACACCAATTGAATTTGTTGGAAGGAAGTCATTTTTGCAACATTTTTCATGTTGTTTGAGGATTTGTAATGACCTCTTTCTTGATTTGTTATCCCTAACTTTTGCCTGACTGTTCTCATTTTCGAGATTACAGTCAGCGGGATGCCCCAGCTTTCTTAAGCCTCCTTTATAGGTTTTGGCTCAGTGGGCTTTTCTCTTTTGAGAGGTTGACTGCCTATGAGATAAGGAACCATCACTGTCTTTTGATTCCAAAGGAATGTTTTTTTGATGTTGTTCGTTGTATTACGAACTGAGAGTTTGCGACTTCAATGCGCACCTTTTTTGAATTAACTGAGAGACTACCCTGCGCCAGGTTTAAATCAAAGGTTTCAAATTGTTTAGAACAGAAAACTCCTACTTCTTTGGCTCGAAGGGGTTGACTAGGGATTATCTTCCTTATAACTCCAGTGTCTGGGAATTGAAAGAAATGCCTGTACATCATCAGCAAGGTCTGTTCAAAAGCATATTGTATGAGATTATGGTATTGTTTCGTCATCCTCCCTCTAAAGGCTTGTAGCTTTTTATCAAGAGTTAAATATCATAAAGAAAGCATAAGAGTAGTGAAAACGAATGGATGAATTCAAGACAAACATATGCAATGCATTAATGAAACAGAGTTTGACATCAACAGATAATTGTTTGAATCACAAAAGAAATTACAACTTTGAAAATTCAAATGGAACAAAAGTCTCTCAGTTTGAGCTTTGTCACTTCAAGTGGAGAAACCCTTAACGGAAGATTTTCATCTCGCCATCTGGCATGAATCTCAGCACTCCAATGCCAATCAGATCTTGAATCTTGTTCTTCAAGGCCCAACAGTCGTCGGTGTCATGTCCCGGACTATAGGAGTGGTATACACAAAATGCGTCGGGATGATAGTTAGGAGCAGAGGTATTGGGCTTCCGAATAGGATCCCTTAAAGCAGTCAGATTGACCTCCAACAAGCGCTTCAGTATTAGAGATGACGGTATGTCAGTCTCAGTGAACTGTCTTCCCGACGTATTTTGCTTACACCGATTACCTAGTTGGTGCTGGCGAGGTTGTTGATGGGCTTGTGACCCTGAAGCAAGTAGAGGAGCCTTTCCCTTGTCTTCTTGTCTGGAAGAGGGTTGAATGATGACTTTCTCTTCAACCTCAGATGTTTGCCCCACTTGGTTGTCCCGAAGCAGTTGGTTGACGAGGACTCTGAGCTCCTCTTGTCTTTGAGCCAAGTCCTGGATGAGAGCCATCTGGCCCACCAGTTGCCCCATCATCTGGATCCTCATTGTTGCCAGCTCGAACTGCAGTTCTTCCAACTGATCACTCCTGGCATTGCTTGAATTCCCCTGGACCATGCCCGTTGTGAGGAAAGCTTTCACTTCTTCTTGCCCCAGGGACAGGTTCAAGAACATTTCCTGAAGTTGAGCATTTTGGTCCTGGATATCCTTGACAGTCCTCTCTAGAGCCATCTCTACTGAAATAAACAGTAGGAGAGTAAGGAAACCTGAAAAGGAAAAACTGTTATGATGCAATGCATGATATGTGAATGCATGTTTTCAAGGATCTCTCGGGGTAAACACGAGAAAATGTTAGAGGTTGAACTTTGATCTTTGATTGGAGAACTTTGCACTGGTGGATGTCTTTCCACGAGAATCAAGCTCACCATGTCGAGTGGGTCATAGCCCCTGATTCAAGTTGTTGCACTTGATCTTTGATGGCATTTGTTTAGAGGAGAAACCTCTTGCCTTTTGGTAGACGTCTGGTTCAACGTGACCCTGCATCAAAAGACCCTCGAGATCCTTGAAATGGTTAGTGAAAAAATGCTATGGTATGATGTCATGATGTTATGTACATGTATGCAAAAGCAAGTAAGTGTATATACAGGTAATCATATTCACACAAAGCAAACAATTCCTTAGGTTTAGGCTTGCATGGGGTTTATAGGTAAGTACCCTCTTGAAGTTAGTTGGCTCATCCTGTCCTAAAATAGAAACCGGGTTCTAAGGAGCTCAATATCACTGGATTGTTTTCTATGTTCATTGTTTTGGTTTAGCCACTTAACTGGCGACCAAAATATTCCAAGAAAACAACCCTCAATGATTGTAGTATCGAGTATCTACCAACTTCGGATTGCACCAAAGTCGGTCACCTCACTACCCCTAAAAAGGCTAAGATGGTCAATTAAGGTTCTAAGAGTTCGTTAGTGCTTCATGACATCGCTCAGCGGCCCCGTATTCTCCTTGACTACTCAAGGGCTACCGGTACTCACAAATATGTCACACTAACATAGCTTACTGCTTCAACCATGTCGGTATACCCCGCACAGTTCCCTCACATTTTTATTGCTATTTACCTAAAAAGGTGCCCCCAAATCCGTGTGTAGGATTTACAACAAACCCAAACAAGGACCCAAAAAGTAAAGCAATCAAAGCAATCAAAGCAAGTATGTAAAGGTGATCTAAACCCTAAGGTAACCCAACTTTTAAATTTAATCCCCAGCAGAGTCACCATTTCTGTGATACGGTGGGAGAACTGAGTTGTGGTTTTGCATTTGTATTCGCACTTGTTCGGTTTAGCAAGAGTCGCCACCGAATTTTTATTTATCCTAAAGGAAAGGTTAAAAAGCACAGGAAAAACCTTTGAGATGTTTTCGTGGGTTCGGGGGGTAGATTATAGAAAAGGAAGGTATTAGCACCCTTTCTATCCATGGTTATCCATGGGCTCTTAGTTACTTGTTTTAGATCACTTGCCTTGATTTTCAATTGCTTGAAATGGTGGTGTGTGCGTGTGTTTGAAAATGTTTTGAAAAAGATGCCTTGTCTAGGCAACTGTTGTAACAATTCTTTACTCGAATGTTTTACAAAGGTGTTTGTCTTTTTGAAAAGATATTTCAATGTTTTTGAAAGTTGTTTTGAAAGTTGTGTTGTGGAGTGTGTTTTGAAAGTAGGCAAGTGTGCTTTGCAAGTTTGATCAAGTAACTAAGAGTTGTCTACCCCTAAATTTACTCAAAGTTTTTTCTCATGTTTTAACCCTTTTAACAATATTGTTCCACCATTGTATTTGGTGGACAATCTTGTGTTAGGATGTTAACGGGACAGGCGCGGGTCATTGTATAGACCATGAATGAAATGGTGCCAAGTGTCTTTGGCAATTTTCCTTTAAGGGACTATGATCATTTTGTTTAGGCAACTTCGAAAGCATCATCGAGGGACTATGATCATTTGATTCATTTTTGTTTTGCCAAAGAACTCAACATGCAACATGGCCCATTTTGGAAGGCAACAAGCGGGATTACCCTAGGGGTGCAAGTGTGAATTGTGTATTGATTGTCATGCATTTGTCTTATATTGGGTTATCTAGCGGTTGATTTTGAATCTTCGCATACAAACCCTAATTACTATACAGTATATAGAAAGCGATAAATTGCGGGAATTTAAAGTCTAAGCTATTACAAATAAGTATCCGGGGATGGGGGTACAACTATTTACAAATGGGGATGAGACTTATCAGGATAGTAGTGTCCAAATAATATTTACAACCAAATTGAATCGTCATATTCTCAATGTAAAATATAGCAAAGTATAAGAATCAAAGAGAAATAAAAGTATTTGTGAAAGTGTATGTGATTATTTACAAGTGATGCAAGATGTTAACTTAATGCAAAATTAAGTAAGTATTTATTCTTTTTGTGCTTTTTGTTAATGTTATATGAACAAAAGTTTTAATTAAAAGAAAAGAAAAATGTTTGAAGTTTAAGAAAAATTAATGCTTATGTATTTTAGTTTATATACAAAAGTTTTTAATTAAAAAAAAAATTCTAAAGAGAAAATTGTTTAGACCTAATAAAAAAATATAATATTTACATTTCAAGTGTGATAAACAATATTAGTAAGATTTTTACAAAAAAGAAATTAATGTATTATTTAATCAAAAGAGAATTAGGTTATGAAATAAAAAAGTGTTGATTTTATAACAAGTTATATGGGCCTTAAAAAATGTTCTTGGCCCAAGGAAACAAAATAGAAAAAATAAGGTAAGAAAAAGGAAAGGGGGTAAGGCGCCAGAAGTTTGGGCTTAGAGGTTTAGAAAGTGGAGCAGGCCCAACGTTCCACAAACATTTGTTTAGGGTTTCGTTTGTTCTGGCTCAGACTAGGGTTTACAGTGGTACGAACGGCGCTGTTTCTCTCCTTCTTCAACGTCTTCATCTTTCTCAAAGCATGGCCAATGAAGTTCTCTCCGCCTTAGGCTACCAGGCGCTGCCTCTAAATCCTTCTCCCTCCATGGTTGGGCACAGTAGCGACAAGAAAAGGTAACAGTTTCCCCTTTTTTATGTTTTAGGGTTTTAAGTTTTGCGTGTTATTGATCTCTTTTTCTTGGCAAGTTCTGATCTTCTATGTTTGTTCATGTTTGTTGTGAGATATTTAAAGAAAAGGGAAGAGGAATTATACCTTTGTTGGATCTTGGAGACGGAGGAGGAGAAGTGGATATGAGACGTCCTCAGGCGGCCAAGGCGGAGGGAGTATGATGCTGTGAGCTTTGCTGGAAATCTGGTACTTTGTATCTTACCTTTGGTTTTATGATGATAATACAATCTGAAAACGCTAGCTTTTGGTGCTCTCTTCTTCTTCTGTTTGCTTGCTCTGAGATACTTGTTGTCGATTCTGAGTTACCTGATGTGCTAACCCTATGATGAAGTCATTCTGAGGGTTTTGTTGGTTTGAACGCTTTCAAGGTTTTTCTGGTTTTTGTTGGATTGAAATTGTAACAAGTTTTTTAGGCTGTACAGTGCTTGAGTTTATAGGCCTTTAGGGCTTGTAGGCTTCTGGTTAGGCTTGCTTTGGGTCACTATGTCTTGAGTTTAGGCAGGTTGATATGCTTGTGCTTTTTTCTGGTTGTTTTGAAGAAGGCTTCTGGTAGTTTGAAGTTTGTGCAGGCTTCAGGTAGTTAGAGCAAGCTTCAGGGCTTATGCTTGGCTTGAATACTTGAGGCAAGCAGGTTGATATGCAGGTTTTTGGTATGATCTTGAAAACAAGCTTGTGTTGCTTGGTTTTTGACTGGCTTTGATGCAGGTTAAGTTTGAAACAGGCTTATGTTTATGCAGGTCTGAAACAGGTTGGAGGCAATTTGTGTTAGTGTTTAGGCAGGCATGAGGCTTGAACCAAGAGTTCTCTTGTGATTTGCAGAGAGGGTGAACAAACTGATTCCGGCCAATCACTTTTAATAATGAGCTTTAAATATCTGTCTGTTTTTTTTAATTCATCTACATTTGACTTCTTCCTTTTCTTTTTTGCAGGTAAAAATCAGTTGAGCAAAGGATGTAATTAGAAGATGAAGATTTCAAGACATTTAGGATATAACTTTATTTCATTTTAATTATTTGTAATAATATTAATGTAAATAACTGTAAATGAATTTACAGTATTCAAATAATATCTGTAACAAACAATTCAAAATGAATAAACAAATCTTTTTTGTCAGATTTCTCTTTTAATTCCTCTTCAATTGTTTATTTAATTATTTATATTTCTTGAATTATAATAACTGGACAATATCCAATAATTTTAACTTAGAAATGATAAATAATCAATAAACGTCCGACATTCCGAATAATCAAAAGCATTGCACAGTTAATCAAATAAACGTCCACATGTCTTTCCTTTTACTGATTAAACCAAACACTGCAAATTTTCAATTCAAATGCCTCAGCTTTTATCCCAGATGTTTAGACAGAAATCTTGAACAAACGTCAAAACCATGTGACAGTCAATTAAGACACTGGATTCAAATTCTTCTGAAAATGTGCGTGCAAACCCTAATGTTGGATTTACTGTCAAAGAAGCATCTACTTGATCAAACCCTGAGCCAAACTCAAACAAACCCTAGCAATCTGCTTGAGCTGTTCCAGAGTCCATGAAAACCCTAATTTGGATAGACTGATAAGAAAAAGTCTGCTTGACTGATTCTTGAGCCAATCTGAAAAGTCAGGAAAAGCCCGAAGCTGTGATTTCTTGTGGAAAAGAGAGGGCAAATTTTGGGGTACAACAATGACCATGACAAATAGCAGTAAGTCTCTTTTCGTCGATTAAATTCAGCTGATCAAGCCGGGTCTGAATCCAGTCATCTTCGCTCAAACATGCATCCTTCATAATCCGAAGATAGGGTATCTGAACTTCAATGGGCAAGACAACCTCCATGCCATAAACCAAGGAATAGGGTGTTTCCCCTGTTGACGTCCGTGCTGAGGTACAGTATCCATGAAGAGCAAAAGGTAACATCTCGTGCCAATATTTGTATGTCACCATCATCTTTTGCACAATCTTCTTGATGTTCTTATTAGCCGCTTCTACAGCCCCATTCATCTTCGGCCGGTAGGGATAAGAGTTGTGATGTTGTATCTTGAACTGCTTGCAGAGCTCGGTGATCATCCTATTATTGAGATTTGTACCATTGTCCATAATGATCCTCTCTGGTACATCGTATTGACAGATCATATTATGTCGAATGAACCGTGACACAACATTTTTGGTTACAGTAGAAAATGAAGCTACTTCAACCCACTTTGTAAAGTAGTCAATCGCTACCAGGATGAAACGATGCCCGTTAGATGCAGTAGGTCTGATCTCGCCGATCATGTCGATGCCCCATATTGCAAAAGGCCAAGGAGCTGTCAAGACATTCAGAGGTACTGGAGGTATATGCACTTTATCAGCATAGACTTGGCACTTGTGAAAGGTCCGAGAATGCTGATAACAGTCGGATTCCATTGTGGACCAATAATATCCTGCCCGAAGGATTTTCTTTGCCATGGTATGTCCACTGGAATGAGTCCCAAAAGTAACTTCATGTAACTCTACCATAATCCTTTCTGCTTCATTCTTATCCACACAACGCAGTAAGGTTGAGTCATGGTTACGCTTGTAAAGGATGCCATTGCTAATAAAGAACTTCGTCGTGAACCTCCTCAAAAACTTCTTATCATTAACAGATGCACCCTCAGGGTATTCCTGAGCCTCAAGATACCTCTTCACCTCATGAAACCAGGGTTTATCCGTTTCCTCTTCAGCCTCAACATCACAACAATGCGCAGGTTCGTCCAACCTGTCAATGTTAATCTGGGGAGATTCATTGTCCCATCTGACCTTAAACATAGAAGACGTCGTAGCTAGCGCGTCCGCCAACTGATTCTCCTCTCTAGGGAAGTGTTCAAAAGTTATCTCCTCGAAGTGCGAAAGTAATGTCAACACATACTCCTTGTAAGGAATAAGATTAGGGTGTTTCGTATCCCACTCGCCTTTGATCTGGCTGATCACGAGAGCGGAATCTCCGAAAACACTTAGAAACTTAATCCTTAGGTCAATAGCTGCTCGAAGACCCATAATGCATGCTTCATACTCCGCCATGTTGTTGGTGCAGTTGAAACATAGTCGGGCGGTGAACGGAGTATGAGAGCCTTCAGGAGATATAATCACGGTGCCAATGCCATTAACCAAAGCGTTTGAAGCTCCATCAAAGTACATAGACCATCGGGATCCCTCCTCAGGTCCTTCATCTGGTCCAGGTGTCTCACAGTCAGTCACCAACATGATGTTCTCATCCGGGAATTCAAAGTTCATAGACTGGTAATTGTCCACTTCCTGATATGCCAAATGATCTGCCAGCACACTTCCCTTGATGGCTTTCTAGGTCGTGTATTTGATGTCATACTCAGTCAAGATCATCTTCCATCTCGATATTCTTTCGGACAAAGTAGGCTTTTTGAAGATATACTTGATTGGATCCATCTTTGATATCAATAGAGTAGTGTGAGTCAGCATATATTGTCTCAGTCGGCGAGCAGCCCATGCCAAAGCGCAGCAAGTGTTCTCAAGCAACGAGTATCGGGTCTCGCAGTCGGTAAACTTTTTCCTAAGGTAATAAATAGCATGCTCTTTTCGGCCAGACTCATCATGCTGCCCCAGCACACACCCCATCGAATTGTCGAGTACTGTCAAGTATAAGATCAAAGGTCTCCCTTCAACTGGCGGCATCAGAATGGGTGGCTCTTGGAGATATTCTTTGATCCTTTCGAAAGCGGTATGACATTCATCATTACATCTTACCACCTGATCTTTCTTCAGTAACTTGAAGATTGGTTCACAAGTAGCAGTCAGGTGCGAGATGAATCGAGCAATATAGTTCAAACGTCCCAAAAATCCTCTGACTTCTTTTTCAGTTCGGGGAGCCGGCATTTCCCGTATAGCCTTCACCTTTGCAGGATCCACTTGAATACCCTTATCACTTACGACGAAACCCAGCAGCTTACCAGATCTCACCCCGAAGGTGCACTTGTTTGGGTTTAACCTTAGCTTGTACAACTTCAACCTGTCAAATAGCTTCTGAAGATGGTCAAGGTGTCCTTCCTCAATCTGGGATCTTGCAATCATGTCGTCAACGTATACCTCGATCTCATGATGGATCATGTCGTGGAACAAAGCGACCATGGCACGCTGATACATTGCCCCAACATTCTTCAATCCAAAAGGCATGACCTTGTAGCAAAAGGTACCCCATTGAGTAACAAAGGTTGTCTTCTCCATATCTTTGGGATCCATCTTAATCTAATTATAACCGGAGAAACCATCCATAAAGGAGAAGACCTTATGCTGTGCGGCATTGTCAACCAGAACGTCGATGTGAGGCAGAGGGAAATCATCCTTGGGGCTTGCCCTATTCAGATCCATATAGTCGACACACATTCGAACCTTACCATCCTTCTTCGGCACTGGAACTACGTTGGCCACCCACTGTGGGTAAGAAGTAACTGCTAGAAAACCGGCGTCAAACTGCTTCATCACTTTAGCCTTGATTTTCTCAGACATCTCTGGGCGCATTCGGCGGACTTTCTGTTTCACTGGAGGATAGTCTTCCTTGGTAGGAAATCGGTGAACCACAATATCGGTATCCAACCCAGGCATATCTTCATAAGACCAGGCAAAGATCTCAACATAGTCACGCATCATCTGAATTAGCCGTTGCTTAACACTAGACTCCAGATTTGCACCGATCTTGACCTCTTTCTTGTCTTTTTCTGTACCCAGATTTACTGTTTCCACTGGCTCTTCGTGCGGCTGTATAGCCCTCTCTTCCTGAAGTAACAGTCTAGCAAGTTCACCAGGCACTTCGCAATCATCTTCACCTTCGTCTTCAGCTAATTTGATCGGACTTTCAAAGTCATAACTGGCAGTAGCAGAGTCGTTATCAGTGGGATCCAGAGTGGATGTAGACCTATATATGTGAGTGTGTGTAAAATAGTTGTTTTGCAAGATAAAAAGAAAAACAAGGAGCGCAAAATTTTAAATGCAAGAAACGTCCAATGCTTTTATTAATGATATATGAAAATGACACACATAAAGCCCTCACAAACAAAGCCACGGTGTCTCGGGTAAGGCACCGGGCCGTAAAGTTTAAAAATTGTCTATTACAAATTCAAAACAAAATTCTCATTACTGGGTAATAAAAGAAATTGGGACGAAGTACTTTGTCGTCCAATTGCTTAGTCCGCCATCAGTAGTTGGGTAGATCCAACTGTCAAACTCAGATTCTTCAACATTGTCTTCAATGGTATTTACTCCTGAATTGCTGATAGACAGGGGAGGTCCTCCGATCCGTGCATGCCGTACAACCCTTTGAGCTTTTGCAGTGAAACCCAAACCAAACTTGTTAGTCTTATGTGCAAAATTAGGGAGTTGGCCCCAATTCGCACACCCACCTTTCTCAACAACAGCCCGGGCATCCCTGAGGGAAGCCATCTTCATTGGAGGATCTTCAGTAATAGTTTCAGTTGATGCCAGCGTCTGGGGGACTTTTTCAAAATGTTGAAACGGGGTCTCAATGAACTCCCCATCCATCTCCATATACCGGAAAGAGTTAAGGTGGCTCACCATGTACTCCTCTTCTCCTCGTACCGTAACAATTTTCCCATTCACTGGGTATTTCAGCATCTGGTGAAGTGTAGAAGTCATTTCCCCTGCTTTGTGGATCCATGGGAGACCCAGCAAACAAGAATAAGATGGCCGAATGTCCATCACATAGAATGTAGACGCGAATATCTGAGAACCAACCTTAACTGGAATATCCACTTCTCCATGTACCATCCTCTTGGACCCGTCAAAGGCCCTAACCACAATATTACTTGGCTTCAGCTCCAGCCCTTCACACTCTAACTGGTCTAACGCCTTCTTGGGTAACACGTTCAATGGGGACCCAATATCCACCAACACATGAGCTAAGGTAGTGCCCCTGCACTCAATGGAGACATGCAAGGCGTCATTGTGATTCTTCCCCTTAGCAGTCAAGTCTGCGTCAGAGAAACCCAACCCATTATCTGCTGTAAGACTAGCCACGCAATCTTTAAACTGATCAGCTGATGTCTCCTATGGCACATGCGCAGTCTTCAGGAAATCAATCAGAGCCTTAGCATGAGCCTTTGAACACAACAATAAGGACAACATAGAGATCTTTGACGGGGTTTGCCCCAACTGTTCGACTATATTGTAGTCGCTTTTCTTGATGATCTTTAGAATTTCCTCTATCTCCTGTCTAGAGGCCTCAACAGTAATCTTCCTTGGTGCCTCCGTCCGGGAAGGCTCACTGGTGGTCCCTTTGCCCCGAGTGTCAGCTGACTCAGTGATAGGGGTAAGAATTGGAACTTGAGCAGGGACAGTAGCAGATGTACTGGCCGGTGTAATAACAACAGGCTTCCGAACAGTTGGTGAGAGATCTCGGGAGAGAAAAGTATTCCGCTGCGGGTGACTTTACTAGATCCAACAATATTACTGACGTCAGTATCAACCTCTTCATCCTTAAAATATTGCTTAACCCCGTGATAATACACGTCAGCCCCATAGTGCCACGGGATAGCCTTATCTGACGTATAGGGGATAGGTCCAGGAACAGTGATGATCAATGGTGCGATTCTCGGAACATATGTAATTCTAACCGGCTTTCTCGAGGAAGCCTTGGAAGAATTGTAGAAAATGGTGATTATAACAACTTCTTCAACAGGAACCAAAGGAACAAAAGTCTTCTCAAACAAAATTTCTTTATTATCCATCAGACGTTGGACACTTGACTTCAAAAGATGGCAACCGGTAGGTAGGACGGAACACAGACGACAACCTTCGCCATAGCCCGGAAATAAACCGGCTAACAGAAGGTTCTTCTTCACAGTCATCAAGGGAGTAGAAAAGTCTTCTACGGAAGTCACAAACACATCGTCATCTACAGCATTCACTCCATGCTTGGGCATAGGAGCAGTCATAACATTAGGCTTTTCTGGTGCTTCAAACTCAATCTCCTTAGCATCAATCAGATCTTGTACCTTATTCTTCAGGACCAACAATCATTCGTATCGTGCCCCGAGCTATCAGAGTGAAAAGCACAGCGGGCATTCAGATTGTACAATGGTGATGTTGTATTGGAATTCTTTGGGGCTTCCTTCGGAATCACCAAGTTGGTCTTTAACAACTGCGGCAGAATCTGAGACACAGTCATATGGATCTGAGTGAATTGTCTTCGCGGCCTCTCGGCTCTTGGCTGATTGTTGCATTGTGAGGCAACAACAGGTCTTGATATAACAACCACATTGACTACTTGGCGGCGCTCAGGTCTATTATGTCCTTTTGAACTGTAAACTGCACTGGACTCCTTCTTAAAAGGCTTTTTCTCGGTACTTGACGAAGCACCCTTTTGTATCTTACCGCTCTTGATACCGACCTCAATTCTTTCCCCGGTCATAATCAGCTCAGTAAACCCGGATGATGAACTTCCAATCAGATGGTTGAAATACGGACCAGACAAGGTCCCCAGAAACATATCCACTAACTCCCTGTCAGCCAGTGGGGGTTGTACTCTTCCAGCAAGGTCCCTCCATTTCTGAGCGTAGTCTTTGAAACCTTCGCTCGCACCCATAGACATGCCCTGAAGTTGGGTACGCGTGGGAGTGAGGTCGGCATTGTATTGGCACTGCTTGCAAAAAGCAGCAGCAAGGTCTTTCCAATTACGGATACTAGCTGCTTCCAGCTGGTAAAACCATTCAAGTTGAGTCCCTGAAAGACTATCTTGAAAGAAGTGGATCCATAGGTTCTTATCAGTAGTGTATGGCTGGATCTTTCTAACATATGAGCGGAGGTGCAGCTTTGGACAAGAAACCCCGTCGTATTTAGCAAAGATTGGTGCTTTAAACTTGTGGGGAATCACCACCCCAGATGACAAACCCAAATTATCAAAGTCCAATCCAGGTACCTTCTGGATCTCCATTGCACTTAACCGGTCTTCAAGCTGTTTATATCTATCCTCAGCCGGAGGATACTGGTCTTCGTCAAAGTCAGTCTCGTTGTCAAATACAACAGGGCTGGGAACCCTCCTTTCTTCTTGGTTTTCTCTCCCTCCAGGTGAGTGAGATAAATCAACATCCCGCAAATTGTTCCCAAATCTGCGACCCATGTTTAGGAGGACCGTCTTCTTCTTTTTCTTCTTCTTATCCTTCAAGATAAGAGTCTTCAGATCTTGCTGACCCTTGGCCAAATTCATGAACATTTCCTGGAACTAGGCGTTCTGAGCTTGCAGAACCTTGATAGCTTGATCAGTTGATGTTTCAGAAGACATGATGAGCACTAAAATAAACAGCGAAGAAGATGAGAAACCTATAAGGGTACCTGCAATGAGGTGCATGGGAATGATATGTGTATGATATGATTTCAAAGACTTTAGGGATTCAAATTCGTAAACCAAAATGAAACACACTTTATTAGATAACAAACTTGAAACAATGTTTGACAAATGCCTTTAAGGCGTTACAAAGAGAAAAAACTAAAAAGTAAATTGAAACTAGAAATAGCAAAAGACATCAGCGCTCCCATGGTCGTTTTCCATTGGTGCTGACATAGTCGTTGAGGACCTTCTCATTCTCCAACTGCCTTGTAAGTTTTAGAATCTTTCGCTACTGCTCATGATACTTTTCTTTGTAAGTATCCCGCTCTTCTCTCAACTGGATCCACGACCTCTTTAATTCCCCAATGTCAGTTGGCATGTACGGATGTAGGACAGTAGGAGGAACCCCTTCTTCATCAGCATTCCTAACAATTACCGGTAAGACAGCTTCGTACGGCATTCCCAGCTTTTGGGCACGGATTCGAACCTATCGGAGATATGGTTCCATCGGAAAAGAGGTCTTCATCCCTAACTCGTGTGGATCAGACCTGTGTACCCTGTTCCAAGCTAGTATGAACTTGCGGCGATGCTCCTCACTATCCCCTTAGAAGTCAAAAACAATGCTCGTAAGCAATAACTCATGAGGTCTGTCCCTTCTAGCTCGCCCAAACTGTTGCAAGGCCAAATAAGGACTATAAGTAATTCCTCCCCTAATTCCAAGTAAAGGAACATTGGGGTATTCTCCGCACCGGTCAATAATAGCTACTTCTTCCATGTCTTTAGTGCTCCAAATGATGTCCATGTGAGCAAGGGACATAATTCTGTAGGCCCATCACATACCTTGTTCTTCAAAACAGATTTGGGGAGGTGAGAAATAAACCACCTCGCCAACAATGGTGCATAACACATAAGGGTTCCCCGTTTCCGAGCAGTACGGGCATAAAGAGCATGAAGAATGTCACCTAAGAGAGTGGGCACTGGATTACAGGACATGAAAATATTCATTGCGTTCATGTCAACATAATAATCTGAATTAGGGAACAACACCAAACCATATATGAGAAGAGCCAAGACGTCTTCGAATGCTTGAAAATTGAAACTGACCCAAAACTGATTAGCCTGATCAACCAAGAACTTAGCCAATAAGCCTTTTGTCCCACTCCGAGTCTCCCAGTTAGACATTACCTCAGCCTTTGTCAGATGTAGGGCTGTGGCAACATCTTCTGGCCTAAGAGCTTTCTCCCAACCTGTAAGCAGTATCTGTTCTAGAATAGAAATACCAAGTAGATCAGAGAACTCTTCCAAGGTAGGGACTAATTGATAGTCCGGGAAGGTGAAGCAGTGGTACAATAGATCAAAGAACTGGCACAAAACACTCATCATCTGCTCATCCATCCTAGAAGTGACCAAAGCCATGAGGTGACCATGTCTTCTGATAAAGGAGGAAGCATCTAGAACTTTGGAAACCAAATCTCTAAGCTGAGTAGGAACCTGTACACAACTGATCCGAATAGTGTTTCTACGCATAGAGGCCATGACCTACAAAACAGAACAAAGATGAATCCCCTCTATCTTTTAAATAGGTTAGTCTTAATGCAAGATGCATGCAATGTCATGATGCATGATGTTATGATAGAAACACACCACAAGTATTCACAGATAGCAAACATGGTAAGGGCAAACAAGTCACACAGTAGCCTTTAGATTTCAGGCTGGCATGGAGTTTAGGTATTACCCTCTTTTAGTTTAGTTGGTTTAACCTATCCTAGTAATAGTAACCAGGTTCTAGAGGATCTCAAAATCACTGACCACCCTCGATCGGTCATAATTCTAGTTTGGCAACCTTTTCTTGCAGCCGGAATCATCGCGAGAGTTTGGTCTCAATGAGTGTAGCATACTGCTACTTTTCTATGGCCAAGTTGGTCAATTATAGGTTCTAAGATCAGTTGGTGCTTAATGACCCCTTAGAAGACCCATATTCTCCTTATTCCACCACAAGGGATATCGATACAAACTAAAGTGCCACACAAACACAGCTACTGCTTCAACCGTATCGGTCTACGCCGTACAGTTCCCTCACAGTCTATTGCTACTTACCTAAAAGGTATCCCCAGATCCGGGTTAGGATCTATAGTAACTCCGATTCAAACCCACAAAGATAAAGCATACAAATCAAGCAATTGAAAACATTATGATGAGCTTATTACTAAGGTACACCCCACTTATAAAAGAATTTTCCCAGCAGAGTCGCCAATTTTGTGATACGGTGGGAAGAACTGACTGTTTTTTGGAATGCTAGTTTGCATTTTGTGTTTTGTGTTCGCAAAATGTCGCGGTAAGCAAGAGTCGCCACCGACTTTTATTTTATCCAACAAGGAAAGGAAAAAGCACAGAAAAATTCCTTTTTCGAGATTTTCTAGGTACGGGGGGTAGATTATAGAAAGGGAAGGTGTTAGCACCCTTTCTATCCGTAGTTATCTACGGGCTCTTAGGTACTTGCTCATCATTTTCAAAATTGTTTTCTTTGTGCTTATGGATTTGAAAAAGTTTTTGTTTTTAACTTCGATTTAACTCTTGCTTCTGTCCTTAAGAGTGTAATGAAGTGTTTTTGAAAACTTTGTTTGAAAAAGTGTGTAAATGTGAAAAATTTGTTTTGTTTTGGATGAGCAAGTATCTAAGAACTATCTACCTACTCGAAAAAGGAATCGTTCTATGCTAATTTCCTTTATACAATGCTATCCCACTATTAATGAGTAGGTAGCACCGTCGTTGGAGTTTGAGGGTCAATTCGAATGAGGGACATACGGTTACTAAAGCAATGTTAGGATGTCTTAGCGGGAACCCTAATGTCTTAGATCATGTATTCGAGGCAACAATTTCCAAGGCAACCATTTGGAGGAAACTATAATCTTTTAGACAAGAGGGCGACCTCTAAAATACCCTATACTCAATGACCGTGTACGAAGGCAACCAAGTGGGGTGTACCCTAGGAGTGCGCATGTGCGAGTGTGTTGTTTTCAGTTATTTTTATCTTTGAACATGTTAAGGGTGATCTAATTTGATTTTAGATTAAGCATTCATTCTTGTCATGCAAACCCTATTATCAAACATCTAACAGTTGTAATTTGCACAATTGAAATGCAGAAATTAAAACTAATTATTACAAGGCGTCAGGTATTTATATCGCCAAAAGCAACCCTTTGAAAATAAAATAAAGCGGTAAAATAAATAAAATGTCCTAATTATTATTACAAGCCATAAGCAGATACATCAATAATTAAAGAAAAATAAAGCGCGACGCGAAATTAAATCGGATGCGAAATTAGGGTTTTGACCCTTTTAAAAGAAAATGCTTTTTTTGTTGTTTTTTATTTTAAGAAAAGAGATTAAATCCTAAATTAAATACTAAATTAGAAATTAAATAAATTAATGAAAAATAATTAATGACATGTTTTTTTTTTTGGAGTTTTTGTTAATTTAAGAAAGAAAAATTAAAATAATTAAATTAATGTTAAAACATAATTAATTCTAATTGATTTTATTTATTTACAAAATAAATTAAAGTTGTTCTAGAATTAAAAACCTAATTAATTAGTTAGTATTTATTAATAAAAAATAAAATTCTGAATTTAAGTTGGATAAAAGTATTTTTGTGATTTTTGATATAAAAAAAGAAAATTTGTTTATTGGTTAGTAAATTAATTAAATAAAAATAAAGTAATCAAATAAATAAACAAAATATAAAGAAAAGAGTGAAAATGGGTCTGTTTGGAGGGTGTAGAAAGCATTTTTGTTGGCCCATTTGAAGCTGACCCAATTGACTTTTTGTGATCCTGTGCACGCGCGTTGACTGGCTTTGTGGTGCTCCTCCAATATCTGACCACCAGATCTGGCCACCTGGCCATATGGCACGCTGAAGAGTGAGGCGCATGGTGGATTGTGGACTTGTGTGCACACTAGATTTCCTGAAGACAAATAAGAAAATGCAAATTGCTGGAGGCAGGGATCGAACCCCTGACCTCCAGCCTTCAACGCCTTGAATGTCCTCCTTGTGGCCACTACACCACTTGTTTCTTTTTGTTAATATAACACAAATAAAAAATAATATAATAAAACAAGATTAATGGCCAAGAAAATAAAAACGCGCGCGGACGTTTGAACGAGCGAATGGACAGACGAAAACTCATCATCCCTGCCCTCCATCCGTTGCTAAAAGTCCCAAGAGCTATACCCACGGACAAATGTCCGTCACTACAAACCAAGCTTATTCCAAAATCCGCTACAGGCCATAAAACGCATTCTAAGAACATGGTTGAGTTTGTCTCAACCTGCTGATCACAACCATGGCCAATATTAAGGCTGATTTTTCCTGAAACAAAAAACCCCAAAAACAAAAATGAAACCCTAACAATGGTGGGTCTCGTTACAGATCATGGAAACGCAATTGAATAATACCAAACGCTTGCAAATGATTTGTAGATTCAGAATATGCTATCAATTCCTATCAAACATGCTTGAATTGCAAAATACAAAATCAAGAACAGGGCAATGTTACGAATGACTTACAACACATATGAGGGTCTGAAAATTCCTGGTTTCGCTTGCTTTCGCTTGTGGTGATTGCTAGGAAGAGATTGAGACAAGTCTAAAGTCTTGAAATTGCCTCTATGCCCTGTTTAGATCTCAAGCTTTTTCTTGTTTTTTGCAAACTTTGTTCTGCCTCTAGAACTGATTTCCAACCCTTAAAATTGTCTTCCTCTCCTCCTTATGTATTGTACAATACATTAGGGTTGTTTTTACTGTCCAAATCTTCCTCTATCAATGCTTGAATATTTGATTTGATCTTCTTTTACAACCTTCCAATTTTGGCTTGATTTGAATCTTTTTGTACCCTAATGCCTTGATACGAGTTTGGTATGGTGCAAGCTGTCCATTGAAACCTATAATCGTCAAAAGATCTTTGGTTATCAATATTTTTGGTTTTATGTGATTTTATTTGATTTAAGATGAATTAATTCAAATAAAAATCAAATTAAAAATAAAAATATAATATGAACACATGGCCAAGGCTAGAGCACGTGGGCTACAATGCAAACTCAAAACAAGTGAAAACGATTGGGCCCATTTGGCAAAATTTGAAGTTTTGGGGATAGTTGACTTTTGGCAATTTTGCAAAAAGGTCCAACTTCAACGATGCATAACTTCCTCAATTTGGAACTTTTGGAGGTGTTCTTAGACTTTTTATAAAGCTTGAGATGTCCTCTAATCAAACCTTTTGGTATCATCTCATTTTAATATTCCATGCTCAAGTTGGAAACTTTGACAAAAAAGGTGTTTTTGTTGACTTTTCAAAATGACCTATAATGTAAAAATTCATAACTTCTTGTGAGTGCATATTTTGATCTTGGGATATGAAGATGGATTGTAGGGAATTTCATCCGATTCAAAATGAGCTTTGGATGGGTCATTTATCATAAAGTATGAGAAAGTTATGCTTGGTCCAAGTTGAGTTGACTTTTCCTACAAAACCCTAATTTAGCAACTTTTGAATCTTGATGAATCTTGAGAAATCCTTGATGAATCATGATTAACCCTTGATAAAATGATGAAATATCCTTAAAAATGAGAATTTTGACAAAAAATCTTGGAGTTTGACTGTATTTGGGTCACAGTTGATATTTGCCCTAGCACAATCGATTTTTGGACCTTTTGAGCAATTGAATGAGCAAAATTCCTCTGCAAGGCTTGAAACTTGACATGGATGATCTTGAGAACATATTAGGACATTGGTGAGAACTTGGGATCACTTGGGCTCAAGGATGTTGATGCAACACAAAACCCTAATTTGAGTAGATTGCCTTAGGAGAGAGCTTGTCTGGCCAACCCTTGGACTACTTTGAGCAATTTGGAGATTTTTCTTGCAATGTTTTGAGAAATATGGGAGGGAAAATTTTGGGGTACAACACACCTCAACTTAAGTTTGAGTATTCATGTCAATTGACATTTGGAGATTTACCACATGTCATCCCGAGGGACTCGCCCCAAGACATGCTTAAGGGACTTGCCCCAAGATAAGCCTAAGGGATTCGCCCCAATATATGCATGAGGGACTCGCTTCCAAGACATTCTTGAGGGACTTTTCTAGGTGTGAAGAAGGGATCAAATCAAATTACTTCATCCTTTGCAAGTCCTCGTGCTTGAGGGTATGTGTATTGATATATTTGTAAAGGATCCACAAGAGACAACACAAGATTCTCTAAGGGCTTTCAGATGATATCCATTGTCTAAACTAGAGCCCATAATCGCCCATTTATTACAATATGCACTAATGTATTACAATTTGTGCCCTTTATTAGAGTGTGCATCCATTTATCATAATATGCACTCATTGTCTAGTACATGTGTTGTTTGATTACTTCACTCATCCACTTATAAAAATGTGGGAAATGACGGGTTCCTACCCCGTAACAATAAGGGAGGGGAAATCTAAGAAGGAAGTCATGTTCTCCAAACTAGCAGAGGAATAACGACTCCACTTTCCACGTTCCTAATAAAATAATATTGTAACCGCTCTCGTGGGTCATTAAGATTCACCCCCAAGAAATTTCTATAAATACCTCAACCATTAAGTTGAGGGGAACATTCAACTCACTAACAAATCACATGGATATAGAGTTTTTCACAATTCTTATGTGAGTTTGTTCTACACAACAACAACCCGTAAACTCTATGACAATCCTACATTATTAGATATTGTCACTCATTATACTTTTAATAAGTTTATTAATTGTTTTGGACTGGCCCGAAAGCTTGAGTAGGCCCAGTCTAAGACATATCATAGGCGCCACCCACTGACCGAGACCCGGACTGCCCACACCTGTCGGGAAATGTCACCCTCTTGCCCTTCTGGTCCAGCGCTGATCCAAGATGCCCGTCGAGCGTCTTCTCAGCCTGCCCGACACCAGTGTCGTAAAGGCCACCACGGACCGACCAGAGAGATTCCCGTAACCAATGGCTAGTTACGAGCATATCTTCCCGGTTTAACCAAGTCCTAGCAGTTACTTGATTTTCCAGACCCGCATATCTAGGCAGGAAATCAAGAACCAATGGCCACACGCCAGGGGCATTATATAAACCCTCACACATGTGAGGGCCAAGTATCACATATTCACTACTCACTACCTGATATTTTGCTAGTACCTCCTTGCTCCCACTCTTAATTGATCGTTGGAGTACCTTCCAGGTACAACCCCCACTCTCCTCAGCCCGACTGAAGATTATCCTCCGACCACTCTCCAGGTTCTGATCAACCGCAAGATCAGTGGCGCCGTCTGTGGGAAACTTCTATCCCCATCTTTCTTCCCTCGGAACCTAAGAACAAAACAACTTTTCTTTCAAGATCCATCTCTCTTATCATGGTCGACCATAATGATCTTTACATGCCCATAAAGACCATCCTTTCCCCTGCTCGCAAGACTGATGGAAGATAGGAACACCCTCACCTTAAGGACGACCTGGGCTTCCGTGATGGACAAACCGTGTCCCCTGATTCTGCTGATGCCCGGCGTGGTGACGACCAACTCTTGGACAGAGGATATTCCAAGAATCCTACTGAGGAACTGCCAAAAATCTTGCAATCGGTTCCTATCCCTCTCAATGCCGACCCGACCATGGCATCACTGCTCGCTGCCTTAAACCAGACCAACACCCTCATCCTCCAACAAAATCAGAGGATATGGGCCTTGGAGAACAGACGCTCAAGATCTCCTCCTCGGAGAGCCGAAGACGAAACTCCCCCAGTGCATCACCACCCAGGCGTGGTCCACCGCCCAAAAAGAAAAGGCACGAAGTTTATTTCTTCAAGAAACGTAATCACACACCTCATGCCCGATATTAAGGCTCCCCTTCATTCAAGAAGAGGAGGCACAACAAGCAGATCGATCACACTCGATTTCCCTCTCCCAAGCCAAAGAGGAAACGAAGGAACCCCTCTCCTCGACGGGACCGTGACGACCGACGGGGGAGAAACTATCACTCTCCTTCTCCATCTCTCGTCAATAGTGAAGATGACGAGCCCTATGGCCCGCTATCGAGGGAGATCACCGAAGCTCCGCTCCCTGTCGGCCTAGAGAAGCCACCCACTCTAGGGGCCTACGACGACACGACAAATCCTGACGAGCATATCGAGAACATCGATGCCCTCTGTTGTACCCCAAAATTTGCCCTCTCAATTTCTCATAAAGATTTTCAAAAAAGGCTCAAGTTTGCATAAGTACAAAGCATATCAAAAGGAGTGACTGTAGACAACAGTTTTAATTCAAAATATAGCAAATGGCCTCCTTTGATGCAAGCTTGATTCACCAACTTTCGACTGGGCACCTGGCCTCCTTCAAACTTGCTTCAAATTCCCAAGCTTCGATTGAGGCATTGGCCTTTTGCTTGCTTGCTTTATACAAGCTTCGACTGGGCATTTATTTCCCTTTGAAACGGCTTCCTTCGATTCAGAAGGCAAGGGCCTCCTGTTGGTTTCCTTCGATTTAGAATTTAGTGGCTTCCTACTGGCTTCTTTCGATTAAGAAGGCAATGACCTTCTGAAAGCTTCCTTTGTTCAAGGCAATGACCTCCTGTAGCTTTCCTTCGATTCAAAAGGAAATGGCCTTATGAAGGATTTCCTTCGATTCACAAAACCAGGACTTCCTTCATGCCAGCAGGCACAAGGTTATGGCCTCCTGTCAGCTTTCCTTCGATTCAGAAGGCAATGGCTTTGATTGGGCAGGGGATACCTTCACTCAAAGCTTTGATTGGAGTATTGGTTTCCTTCGAAGCCACATACTTTGAATCCAATTTTGAACCCTTCGAGCAAGATTGGTTGAAGTACAAATCTCATAGCCTTATCCTCCAAATCTCACTTGTCAGGCTATGTTACTTCCAAATCTTTACATAATCAGAGGCTTACACAAATTTGTGATACATTACACAAAGATTCGAAGCTTTATCCACTGGATAATACCATTCTTGGATGAAATGACAAAAAGCTACGTACCCTTTTTTTCAAAAAGATTACTTTAATCGCAAAGTTAGCTCCCAATCTGATTTTTGTCTGAACACAAGCAATGTCAAAAGCACAAGTCAAATCTCCTACCCCCAACTGACATCAGGCCCCTACTTGTACTTGAAACTTAGGAACAACGAAAATGGATCAAACTTGTTTTCATTTTCAACCAAACCATGGTTTGTTATCCTACAAACCTAGTTACTCCAACATCTCTAACCTTTTCTCTATAAATAGAGAAACCATTTGCAAGCTGAAACAAATTTTGGTGGCGTAGGAAAAATCATCAAACTCTCAAACTCTCAAACACTCTCAAACATTCTCAAACATTCAAAATCTAAAACTCTCACAAGAAATCTCATATCCCTTCATGCATTAGTGAACCCTTCAATTCATTCCCTAACAGCAACATAACAGTCCTTTGAGTCACTCCCTAGACTGTTATATAACAACCTTCAATTCAGCGACTCTTCAAACAAAGCAGCGACTGAACCAGTTCAAGGAAGGTCTCTGCAGGCTTGGTCCATCATCGAATCCTTCCTGGAAGTCACATAAAGCTCCTTCGATTGGTACTTCAAGAGGTAAGTTTCCTCTAAACTTGGAACTTTCCATTTAAACATCATTTGTACATACAAATAAAAGGAAAATGTAGATATTATATCTAGGAAGTTGACACTGCTTTTAGCTTCGATTCTCACTGCCTATACATTGAGAATATCAACTCTGAGTAGTTAGCCTTTGATTTTGGTGCCAAATAAACTTGTGCTAACCCATGGCCTGTAGCTTTCGAAAGTTACATTTACTAGATTCATTTTTAAACTTTAGACATGTTTTCTGTATCCTTCGATTGGTTGAGGATGAAAGCCTTTCGAATCTCAACATGGGATTCTTGCACTCCTGCAATCGAAAGAAAAAACTGGGCATGTGAAACATTTAGAAACAAGTTCATCTTGTACCCAATCGAAGCTGCCTTATCAACGGATGAAACAAACCACCCCAATGGTACAAACAATCATTTCTGTGTAGGGTCCTGAGTTCAAACCATGGCAGGACCAGAACAGTTTTTACGCTTTGTTTGTTTCCTTTCTCTTTTTAACAAACTCCAAACATTTTTCCAACTAATCAAAACAACTCCTTTTGAGTTGATTTTTTACACACTATTTATTTGCAAGTTTTATTTTATGAATTTATAAAAATATCACTAAAAATATTTTATTTTCATAATTATTTTAATTAATCAAAACCATTCCTTAACAAAAATCAAAACAAAGTTCATTTTATTTTCATTTAAATTCTAGTACACTTATTCACATTCAATATGGTTGTAATAGATAATTAGAATTTTATTTCTTGCAATCCCCATTTGTAAATTTGTATCCCCATCCCCAAATGATGTAATAGCATAGTAAATTTACTTTCCACAATTTACCGCTTTCATATAAATGTTAGCAATTAGGTTGTGTATGGCAAGATAAAATCAACAAGTAGACAACCCTAAATTCAAGACAAAAATGCATGCAATCAAACACACTTGCACACATGCACCTCTAGGGTTAACTCCACTTGTTGCCTTTAGAAAATGGTCATAATATGCATGTGAGACGTCTTAGCAAAAACAATCAAAAGATCATAGTCCCTCGATAATGCTTCGAATGTTTCCTTATAAATGATCTAGTCCCTAAACAAAAATTTCTAAAACGTCTCATAGGTTGCCTTCTATGACTATACAAATGACCCACACCCGTCCCTTCACATCCAACGATAGGGCTTCTTATCAATCAATGGTAAAATTGCAACATCTAAAGGAGGAGGAAAAGAACAAAGACCTTTTGAGTAGGTAGGATGCTCATAGTTGCTTGCTTGCTCACAACAAAAAAACCATTTTCACACCAACACTTTCAATTGAAACATTTTCAAAAGTCAAAAACACTTTGTACACATTCTTAAAGAGACGAGGATCATTACAAAGGCACTTTTCAAAATCACTTTCAAAAATATCTTCCACAACAAACATCACTTTGAACTATTTTCGAAACCAACACTTTATACGCATTCTTATAGAGACGAGAATCATTACAAAGATGTTTTCAAAAAAATTTCAAACCCACACCACAAAGCACATTTTCAAACAAAGCAAGTGATCTAGCAAGCAACTAAGAGACAATAGATTACTACGGATGAAAAAGGTGCTAGCACCTTCCCTTTTCATAACCTACCCCCCAAACTCAAGAGTAAATCTCAAAGGTCTTTCCTGTTCTTTTCACCGTTTCCTATTTGGATAAAAGAAAAATCGGTGGCGACTCTTGCTATCCGCAACCATTGCGATCAAACGCAAAACAACCAAGTCAGTTCTCCCATCGTATTACAGAATTGGCGACTCTGTTGGGGGTTTAAAACTTAAAAGTGGGTTTACCTTGGTGCTAGATCACCTTTACTTCCTTTCCTTGTCTGACTTACTTGCTTTATATTTATGGGTCCTTGTTTGGGTTTTTGATCCTACACCCAGATTTGTGGCACCTTTTAGGTAAGTAGCATTAGATTGTGGAAACTATATGGCATAAACCGATATGGTTGAAGCAATGGCTATGTTAGTGTACGCATTTGTTGGTACCGGTATCCCCTGTGTTGAATCGAGGAGAATACGGGGCCGCTGAGCGGTGTCATAAAGCACTAACTGACCTTAGAACCTTAATTGAACAACTTGGCCATTAGGAAGTAGTGAGATATACGACTTTGGTGTAAAGCTGAAGATTGGTTTATACTCGATGCTACACTCATTGAGATTGGACTTTTGGGATATCTCGGCCGCAAAAAAAGATTGAGTGTGCTGAGACAATGCCTAAAAGAAAGATCAGTGATATTGAGATCCCCTAGAACCCGATTACTTTCTAGGACAGGTTGAACCAACTAAACTTCAAGAGGGTACTTACCTACAAAGTCTATTGCAAGCCTAAACCTAAGGACTTGTCTGCTTTGTATGTATATGATTATTTGTACATAAAGACTTGTTTGCTTTGCATACTTGTACATAACATCATGACATCATACCATAGCATTTTCAATAATCATTTCAAGGATCTCAAGGGCCTGTGATGAAGAAACATGTTGAACCAAACATCTATCAAGGGGCAAGAGGATTTATTCTCCTCTAACCAAACACCGACAACTTGAGTCACGAGCTATGGCCCACTTGATATGGTGAGCTTGATTCTCGTGGAAGGACATCCAACAATACGAAGTTCTTCACTCAAAACTGTAGTAAAATTTCAACTTCTAACATCTTCTTGTGTTTACCTCGTGAGATCCTTGAAAATATTGCATCCACATATCATGCATAACAGGTTTTCCCTACACAAGTTTATCATCTGCTTACTGTTTATTTCAGTAGAGATGGCTCTAGAGCAAACAGTTAAATATCTACAAGCTCAAAACGCTCAGTTCCAACAAGTGCTCATGAACTTAGCCAAGGGGCAGGAAGATCTGAAAACACTCTTCACCAAATAGAGTAAGAAGAAGAAAAAGGTTGTCACCCTCAAAATAGGAAGAAAGTTTAAGGGGTCTGCCCAACTAGCTCAAAAAGAAGATACTTCTTCTGAAGAAGAAGACAATCAAGAAGAGGAAGCTAGAAGCACTAGAGCTAACCAAGCTACTAATGAAGAAGGCTATTATGAGGAGAAATATCCACCGACGGATGAAAAGTACAAACAACTTGAAGACAGACTAAATGTTGTGGAGATCCAAGTTGTGCCTGGCTTGGACTTTGGAGACTTGGGTTTGGTTCCCGGGGTGGTCATTCCCCACAAATTTAAGATCCCTGCTTTTGCCAAGTATGACGGGGTCTCCTGTCCGAAGCTTCATCTAAGATCCCATGTTCGCAAGATTCAGCCACACACCACTGATCAGAAGCTCTGGGTCCATTTCTTCCAAGAGAGTCTAGTTGAGACTTAACTTGAATGGTTCTATCAATTGGAAGGTTCTTGCATTTACACCTGGGAGGATCTAGTTACTGCTTTCTACAAGCATTACCAGTACAATGCTGATCTTGCACCAACTCGTGTGCAGTTGCAGAATATGACCATGGGTTCCAACGAGGGCTTCAAAGAATACGCCCAAAAATGGAGAGACCTGGCAGGCAGAGTTCAACCATCCTTAACGGACAGGGAGCTGATTGATATCTTTATGGGAACTTTGGTAGGACCTTTCTTCAATCACCTAATCGGAAGCTCCTCGGTCGGGTTCACCGAGCTAATACTAACAGGTGAAAGAGTAGAAGCTGGCATCAAGAGCGGTAAGATTCAAAGGGGTGCATTTTCAAGTGCAGGTAAGCAACCTTTCATTGGGAAGAAAGAGTCCAATGCCATGTACAGCCAAAAGGGTCGTAACAAGAGCAACCACGACCAACATGTGGGGGCAGCACTGATCTCTAGTCCTGTAACACAACGATAATAACAACGGGGAAATCAGCGAAGGAAAGACAAGCCCAAGAGACATTTTACCAACATCAACATGACACTATCTCAAGCATTGCAACACATGTTGAGGATGAATCTGATTACGTTGATAGGACCTCATCCAAATCCCAAAACTTCTTCCCCTAACTACAATCCTGATGCAATGTGTGCTTATCATTCTGGCAGTCTCGGGCATGATACTAACGATTGTTGGGCGCTGAAATACGAGATTCAGAATATGATTTACGCTAAGGAGATTGAGTTCGGTCCTCCTGAGACTCCAAACGTGATCACTGCTCCCATGCCAAATCATTGAGCGTTCCAGTTCATTTTGAATTTTCAATTGTAATTTTCTTTTGTTGTTCAAACACTTATCTATTAATGTTAAACTTTGTTTCATTAATGCATTGCATATGTTTGTCTTGAATTCATCCATTCATTTTCACTATATTTAAACTATGCTTTTTGATCCCTTTATGATAATCAACTCTTGTTTGAAAGTTGTAAGCCTTTAGAGGGAGGATGACGAACAATGCCATAATCTCATACAATATACTTTTGGATAGACCTCGCTGAGGATGTACATGCGTTCTTTCAATTCTTAAACACTGGAGTTATAAGGAAGATAATCCTAGTCAACCCCTTTGAGCCAAAGAAGTAGGAGTTTTCTTTTTCACACAAATTGAAACCTTTAATGAAAACCTGGGGCAGGGTAGTTTCTCAGTTAATTCAAATGCGCGTTCAGTCGCAAGCTTTCACTTCATAGACAATGAATGACATCAAGAACGTCCTTCTGAATTAAAAGACAGCGATGGTTCCCTATCAAATAGGCCGCCATTATTTCTCAAAAGAAAAACCCGCTAAGTCAAAACCTACGAAGGAGACTTAAGAAAAACTGGGGCATCCCGTTGACTATAATTTCAAAAAAAAAACCAGTCAAGCAAAAATTAAGGATAGTAAATCAAAAAGAGGTCACTACAAATCCTCGACAACATGAAAAATATGGAAAAAAAACGTTTTCCTTTCCAAATAAGCTTCCAAGTTTCCGAACCATCACCAAAACGTCATTCCAAACTCAATTGGAATTCAAACACACAATTAACTTTGTTTAGGACTGGAGAACATCATGAGAACGGATTGGGTACAAATACACTTTGAGTCTTATCCTTTGTTTCTTAAACCGTGAACCAGACCATGCTACAACCCTTCAAAAGTCTTAATTGAAGCTTAGGTTAGTTCGAAAACATAATGTTACAAAAGGTATCCTGACTCCTGTAAGTCTTATTATAAAATCCATAGTTGAATTCATATTTTTACAAAACTCTTTTACTTGTTAAATTTTATTTTCAAAACTTCAAGACGAACATAAACTTTGCATTGTTTGAATATCGCTGTTTGCATATGGCTAATTGTTTGAGAATAGAGAAATTCGCACGATGAATATTCGTTGAACAAAAACTCTTTCAATAAACAGATTTGCTTCAAATGGAAAGACGCTTTCAGTGACAAATCTCTCATAATCAAGGGGCACGACATGATCATTGTCTAGCACATATGGGGCAGTCAAGACAAGATTCCAAGAGATCTCTCAAGAAGTCTTGAGTAACCAGGGGCAGGTCTTTATCTGAATAACTTGGGGCATTGAACTTGAATTCCAGCAAAGGGTCATATACGACCAAGCAAACATTATTTTGGAAATGCTACAACACTTGCTACTAGGGGCAGTGACAATTCTCCCACAAAGTTCTTTTCATAGGGTGATCCTCAGTCAGGTCCCCACGGAGTCATTTCTATAAGATTATCCCCACAGAATAATCTTCACAAATAAGGGTCCAAAATCCACCAAGACTAAATTCATGGATATCCCCACAGAATTATCCCTACAAAATTGGATTCATGCAATCCCCAGCCAGAGCTTCAATCTCCGGAAAACTTCTCCCCAACCGATTTGACCTCAAGAATCCTCGAGGAGTTCTTCCAAAAGAATACGCCTATCTAGAAGATTAGCAATAGGGTTTATTTCCCCAACAAACGGCAAGACTTCCCAGCTTGAATTTGCCTCTCAGACTAACACAACTCAAGGGACCACAACCCTCTTCCCCAGTAGACTTTTCTATAATCCCCAGTGAGTTCCTGTAAAGCCTGGAAGACAACCAAATAACATTTAACTTCTTTATCCCCAACAAGTTGTTAACTTCCTTTCTCTCCAATCAAGAGATAACTCCCTAGTAGAACAACAGAATCCTAAAACTCCTGAACTCTTTTCTCCAAGCAGAAATCAACACTCTCCACAAAGTTTTCTTCTCAAGCAAAGTCAACGTCCCCTAGTGGATTTCTCCTCAAACAACAGAACACAAACCCCCAGCGGAAGCATTCTAAAACAAGGCCTGAAGATGTGCATACTCTTCATCCCAAACAGCAGTCCGGGATTTCAATTCCCAAGGCTCACCAGCATTTGTCAAGGATTTATTTTTCCAGACAAAGAGACACTTCAATAAAATTTCACATCATACATCATATTACATACATGATAAGGGCATATAACATAATCTCATTTATTTTGAGAATATCATCAAGCCATGCATACATCTGCAGGCAACTAACCCCCTTCCTTGCAGGAAAAGTCAATCAAATCAAAGACCTCTTTTGGTTAGATTCATTTCTTCCAGATTAAAGACATGACAACTATCTACATGAGTAGATTGAAGATTAACTCCCGAAACAAGTCGGGGTAACTATATTTATTTCTCAATTAGGCCATAGATTAATTCCTGAAACAAGACAGGGCAACTATCTCTACAACCAACAAAAGTAGGTTCCAGATTAATACCTGAAACAAGTCAGGACAACTATCTACAGGAACATATGCAGTTTTACACGGACTCGTCCTGAAGCAACCCTACCTAGGTTCCTTCTCAATTCCAAATGAATTTTTACACGGACTCATCCTAAAGCAACCCTACCCAGGTTCCTTCTCATTTCCAGATGCAGTTTTACACAGACTCATCCTGAAGCAACCCTACCCAGGTTCCTTCTCATTTCTAGATAAAGTTTTACACGGACTCATCCTGAAGCAACCCTACCCAGGTTCCTTCTTATTTCCAGATGAAGTTCTACACATACTCATCCTGAAGCAACCCTACCCAGGTTCCTTCTCATTTCCAGATGAAGTTTTACACGGAATCATCCTGAAGCAACCCTACCCAAGTTCCTTCTCATTTCCATATGCAGTTTTACACGTACTCATCCTGAAGTAACCCTACCCAGGTTCCTTCTCATTTCCAGATGAAGTTTACACGGACTCATCCTGAAGCAACCCTACCCAGGTTCCTTCTCATTTCCAGATGCAATTTTACACGGACTCATCTTGAAGCAACCCTATCCGGGTTCCTTCTCATTTCCAGATGAAGTTTTACACGGACTCATCCTGAAGCAACTCTACCCAGGTTCCTTCTCATTTGTAGATGCAGTTTTACACGAACTCATCCTGAAACAACCCTACCCAGGTTCCTTCTTATTTCCAGATGAAATTTTACACTGACTCATCCTGAAGCAACCCTACCCAGGTTCCTTATCGTTTCCAGATACCGTTTTACACAGGCTCATCATAAATAAATCTTACACATATTCCTTTTCATATACCTCAGACATAGTTTCATACAGATTTATCTTGAAGCAATCTTACACAGATTCCTTCTAATGTATTTTTAGACATGGCTTAACACGAGTCCATTCCAGCATATCATTCAGAGTTAAATCAACCAAAGATTTATTCTGATAGTGTTCCCAGTTACAGTCAAGCTCAGGCTTGGTTTAATTTCTATCAACAATCACCTTTGGATGTCATCTATAAGCCCATCTTAGATAACTCTCCGTCATCTCTCCAAATGACATCTTTAAGCCCATTTCCTACACAGTCAACCACCACATCATCGAGTGCAAATTTCTAGGCACTCTAGTGTTCAAATCATCTTCCACCTTCAAGTCATGAATGGCGGACTCACCAATCTAACTCTTTAAGTTTAAGAAGATTGAACAGGGGCAGCTGTTGCACCCCAAAATTTTCCCTCTTAATTTCTCAAGACATTTCTCATAAAGATTTTCAAAAAAAGGTTCAAGTTTGCATAAGTACAAAGCAGATCAAAAGGAGTGACTGTAGACAACAGTTCGAATTCAAAATCTGGAAAATGGCCTCCTTCGATGCAAGCTTGATTCACCAGATTTCAATTGGGCACCTAGCCTCCTTCAAACTTGCTTCAAATTCCCAAGCTTCGATTGAGGCACTGTCCTTTTGCTTGCTTGCTTTATACAAGCTTCGACTGGGCATTTTTTTCCCTTTGAAACAACTTCCTTTGATTCAGAAGGCAAGGGCCTCCTGTTGGTGTCCTTCGATTCAGAAGTTAGTGGCTTCCTACTGGCTTCTTTAGATTAAGAAGGCAATGACCTTTTGAAAGCTTTCTTTAATTCAAGGCAATTACCTCCTGCAGCTTTCCTTTGATTCAGAAGGCAATGACCTTATGAAGGATTTCCTTTGATTCACAAAACTAGGACTTCCTTCATGCCAGCAGGCACAAGGCAATGGCCTCCTGTCAGCTTTCCTTTGATTCATAAGTCAATGGCCTTCTGAAGGATTTCCTTCGATCCACAAAACAGGGACCTCCTGCATGCAAGCCTCGTTTGGGCATTTAGTCCTCCTGCATGCAAGCCTCGTTTGGGCATTTAGGCCTTCTGCATGCAAGCTTCGATTGCACCATTGGCCTTACATGTTTGCCTTTGATTCACAAAGCCATGACTTCCTTCATGCCAGCAGGAACAAGGCAATAGCCTCCTGCAGCTTTCCTTTGATTTAGAAGCCAATGACTTCCTGCTGGTTTACCTTGATTCATAAAGTAGTGGCCCCTCTGCATGCAAGCTTCAATTAGGCAAGGGCTACCTACACGCAAGCTTTGATTGGGCAGGGGATACCTTCACGCAAAGCTTCGATTGGAGTATTGGTTTCCTTCGAAGCCACATACTTTGAATCCAATTCTGAATGCTTCGAGCAAGATTGGTTTAAGAACAAATCTCATAGCCTTATCCTCCAAATCTCACTTGTCCGGATATGTTACTTCCAAATCTTTATATAATCATAGGATTACACAATTTTGTGATACATTACACAAATATTCGAAGCTTTATCCACTGGATAATACCATTCTTTGATGAAATGGCAAAAAGCTATGTACCCTTTTTTTCATAAAGAGTACTTTAATCACAAAGTTAGCTCCCAATCTGATTTTTGTCTGAACACAAGCAATGTCAAAAGCACAAGTCAATTCTCCTGCCCCCAACAGACATCAGGCCCTACTTGTACTTGAAACTTGGGAACAACAAAAATGGATCAAACTTGTTTTCGTTTTCAACCAAACCATGGTTTGTTATCCTATAAACCTGGTTACTCCAACATCTCTAACCTTTTCTCTATAAATAGAGAAACCATTTGCAAGTTGAAACTGATTTTGGTGGCATGGGAAAAATCATCAAACTCTCAAACTCTCAAACTCTCAAACACTCTCAAACATTTTCAAACATTCAAACTCTAAAACTCTCACAAGAAATCTCAGATCCCTTCATGCATTAGTGAACCCTTCGATTCATTCCCTAACAGCAGTATAATAGTACTTCTATTCACTCCCTAGACTGCTATATAACAACCTTAGATTCAGTGACTCTTCAAAAAAAGCAGCGACTGAACCGGTTCAAGGAAGGTCCCTGCAGGCTTGGTCCATCATCGAATCCTTCCTGGAAGTCACATACAGCTCCTTCGATTGGCACTTCAAGAGGTAAGTTTCCTCTAAACTTTGAACTTTCCATTTAAATATCATTTTTACATACAAATAAAAGGAAAATGTAGATATTATATCTAGGAAGTTAACCCTACTTTTAGCTTCGATTCTCACTACCTATACATTGAGATTCTCAACTCTGACTAGTTAGCCTTTGATTTTGGTGCCAAATAAACTTGTGCTAACCCCTGGCCGGTAGCTTTCGAAAGTTACATTTGTTAAATTCATTTTCAAACTTTAGACAAGTTTTCTGTATCCTTCAATTGTCCGAGGATGAAATCTTTTCCAATCCCAACATGAGATTCTTGCACTCCTGCAATCGAAAGAAGAAACTGGGCATGTCAAACATTCAGAAACAAGTTCATCTTGTATCCAATTGAAGTTGCCTTATGAATGGATGAAACAGACCACCTCAGTGGTATAAATAGGGCGCAAATGGAATTTCTATGTAGGGTCCTGAGTTCAAACCTTGGTAGGACCATAACAGTTTTTACCCTTTGTTTGTTTCCTTCTCTTTTTAACAAACTCCAAACATTTTTCCAACTAATCAAAATAACTCCTTTTGAGTTTATTTTTTGCACACTATTTATTTGCAAGTTTTATTTTATGAATATATAAAAATATCACCAAAAATATTTTATTTTCATAATTATTTTAATTAAATCAATACCTTTCCTTAACAAAAATCAAAACAAAGTTCATTTTTTTTTTCATTTCAATTCTAGTACATTTATTCACATTCAATATGGTTGTAATAGATAATTAGAATTTTATTTCTTGCAATCCCCATTTGTAGATTTGTATCCCCATCCCCAAATGATGTAATAGCATAGTAAATTTACTTTCCGCAATTTACCGCTTTCATATAAATGTTAGCAATTAGGTTGTGTATGGCAAGATAAAATCAACAAGTAGACAACCCTTCAATTGTCCGAGGATGAAATCTTTTCCAATCCCAACATGAGATTCTTGCACTCCTGCAATCGAAAGAAGAAACTGGGCATGTCAAACATTCAGAAACAAGTTCATCTTGTATCCAATTGAAGTTGCCTTATGAACGGATGAAACAGGCCACCTCAGTGGTATAAATAGGGCGCGAATGGAATTTCTATGTAGGATCCTGAGTTCAAACCTTGGTAGGACCATAACAGTTTTTACCCTTTGTTTGTTTCCTTTCTCTTTTTAACAAACTCCAAACATTTTTCTAACTAATCAAAATAACTCCTTTTGAGTTGATTTTTTGCACACTATTTATTTGCAAGTTTTATTTTATGAATATATAAAAATATCACCAAAAATATTTTATTTTCATAATTATTTTAATTAAATCAATACCTTTCCTTAACAAAAATCAAAACAAAGTTCTTTTTTTTTTTTCATTTCAATTCTAGTACATTTATTCACATTCAATATGGTTGTAATAGATAATTAGAATTTTATTTCTTGCAATCCCCATTTGTAGATTTGTATCCCCATCCCCAAATGATGTAATAGCATAGTAAATTTACTTTCCACAATTTACCGCTTTCATTAAATGTTAGCAATTAGGTTGTGTATGGCAAGATAAAATCAACAAGTAGACAACCCTAAATTCAAGACAAAAATGCATGTAATCAAACACACTTGCACACATGCACATCTAGGGTTAACCCCACTTGTTGCCTTGAGAAAATGGTCATAATATGCATGTGAGATGTCTTAGCAAAAAAAATCAAAAGATCATAGTCCCTCGATGACGCTTCGAATGTTGCCTTATAAATGATGTAGTCCCTAAATGAAAATTGCTAAAACGTCTCATAGGTTGCCTTCTATGACTATATAAATGACCCACGTCCGTCCCTTCACATCCAACGATAGGGCTTCTTATCAATCAATAGTAAGATAGAAACATCTAAAGGAGGAGGAAAAGAACAAAGACCTTTTGAGTAGGTAGGATGCTCATAGTTGCTTGCTTGTTCACAAAAAAAAACCATTTTCACACCAACACTTTCAATTGAAACATTTTCAAAAGTCAAAAACACTTTGTACGCATTCTTATAGAGACGAGGATTATTACAAAGGCACATTTCAAAATCACTTTCAAAAACATCTTCCATAACAAACATAACTTTGAACTATTTTTGAAACCAACACTTTGTACGCATTCTTATAGAGACGAGAATCATTACAAAGACGTTTTCAAAATATTTTCAAACCTACACCACAAATCACATTTTCAAACAAAGCAAGTGATCTAGCAAGCAACTAAGAGCCCGTAGATAACTACGGATGAAAAGGGTGCTAGCACCTTCCCTTTTCATAACCTACCCCCCGAACTCAAGAATAAATCTCAAAGGTATTTCCAGTTCTTTTCACCCTTTCCTATTTGGATAAAAGAAATTTTGATGGCGACTCTTGCTATCTGCAACAATTGCGATCAAACACAAAATAACCAAGTCAATTCTCCCACCGTATTACACCCTCCTCGACTACAGAGGGGTCAGGGACGCCATCAAATGCAGACTCTTCCCTACCACTCTCAGGAAGGGGGCAATGGCATGGTACAAAAGCTTTCCCTACGAATCTATCACCTCGTGGAAACAACTCGGGAGAATGTTTTCAAGGCATTTCACTGCCTCCCACTGATACCCTAAATCAGAAGCTTCGCTCGAAGCGATCATACAGGGAAAGGACGAATTTCTGCGAGCATAGATTGAACATTTCAACAAAGAAGCGGTCCAGGTGCCGACAACGGACAATATGAAGAAATACCTACTCGAGCGTGGGCTCCGTCCCCACAGCGACTTTGCCAAGGCTGTGGGCATAGAAACATCAACCACGCTCAATTCCCTTCTCCTAAAGGCCTAGGCGTACATACAGTACAAAAAGAAGGAGTCGGCCAACAGCGCCCGAGAATCTAGACACAGGGAGAGTGCCAAACCTTCGAAGACTGATGAACCCTTGACATCCCGTCGGGGGGGGGGGGAGAAGAATCGGGAAGACAAACCCCGTGATCCTAGAGACTACAAGGGGCCAGCAGGTCGTTTCCACGACTACACCCCCTTACAACCTCAAGAGAGCGTATTCTCTCTGAATGTACTAATTCTGAATTCAACAAACTGGGGTGCACTTCCCCCGACAAACATCGTCAAAGCCATGAACCGACAAGAGCAAGTACTGCAGGTTCTACAAGAGTCACAACCACAACACAGAGGATTGCATCCATCTTAAGGATGCAATGGAAATACTGATCACATACGGTCATCTCAAGTAGTATAAGAAAAAGAGGCTGCCCGTGACGAAGCACCAGAGACCAAGACTGTCGAAGAAGGGAAGATATCCCCCAACCTCGACACCATTTCGGTCACCTTGAGCATCTCACGGCTGGAAGACTTATACTTTTCAGACATGGAGAACGTCCCCCTGTACTTCTCCACCCACAGTCTGTGGGAATCCTTCCCCACAACCATGGTTATTTCCGGCAGAGGGTTCAACAGGCATACAGTCGGATCAGTGAAGAGAAGGTTCGACTAACTCATCGAGGCCAACTCTGAGATGGACCTCCAACACCTCAAGCAGTATAAGAAAAAAGAGGTTGCCCGTGACGAAGCACCAAAGACCAAGAATGTCGAAGAAGGGAAGAAATCCTCCAACCTCGACACCATTTCAGTCGCCTTGAGCATCTTACGGCCGGAAGACTTCTACTTTCCGGACATGGAGAACGTCCCCCTGTACTTCTCCACCCATAGTCTGTGGGAATCCTTCCCTGCAACCATGGTCATTTCCGGTGGAGGGTTCAACAAGCATACAGTCAGATCGATGAAGAGAAGGTTCAACCAACTCATCGAGGCTAACTCTGAGATGGACGCCACGCTCGACAAGTTTCGAGGAGGATTTCACCCCCTCGCATTCTACAGGGTGGAGTTATCGGGACGAGTCTTAAATTCTAGCATCCCACTACTTGTGAGAGCTCGAATGACTAACTTTGACGTGCATCGCATTTTGGTCGACCAGGGCAGTTTGGTGGACATCATGTACGCCCAACTGTTCAACACCTTGCAACTAAACGAGAGCCACCTAACCCCCTACGTGGGTTCTGATCTTCAAGGTTTCAACGGGGCCAACACGAAGCCATGGGGGTACGTAGAGCTGATCATCACTTTTGGGAGGGGGATAACGGCCAAAGCCATCAAGACCCAATTCTTGGTGGTGGACTGCCTATCTCTATATCAATGCATCTTCGGAAGACCCACTCTCACCGAGATCATCGCGGTCCCCTCCATCGTTTATCTCAAGATGAAATACTACATGGCCGAAGGTTTAGTTGCCACTCTTCATGGTGACATCCAAGTAGCCAGGAGGTGCTTCGATGCTTCTGCGAAGGGCCTCAGCTCCATCAACTTCCAACCTCAGACAACCACTAGAGCCATACTGCCCTTCAGCTTCGAGGAATCCAGGCCACTGCCGAGGGTTGACACTATTGACCTCGACAGTCGCTTCTCCATGGAGGACATGGTCGAGCAAAGGAAGAAGGGGAAGGAGCCTATGGTCGAAGACGAAGGGTCAACCTCCTCTTCTGGCCATGATGAACTCTTGAGTAACGCATGACCTATCCCATACAGCGACTTCGAGCTGGTTCCCCTCGGAGAAGACCCCATCAGGGGAGTAAAGATCGGAGAGGACCTCCCCGACTTGGCAAAAAGGCAACTCAAAGCTTGCCTACGGGAAAACGCTGATCTCTTTTCCTGGAGCGCAGCCGAGATGCCCGGTTTAGACCCTGAGGTTGCATGCCATCACCTGACCATTGATCCCACCGTCAAGGCGGTCGCACAACGCGGAAGAAAGCAGTCGATCGAGAAGTAAAAGGCTGCTGAATTAACTGTAAAAGACCTCTTAGAGGAAAATTTTATTTCCGAAGCCCAGTACACAACCTGGCTCTCAAATGTAGTCCTCGTTAAAAAATCTAATGGAAAATGGCAAATGTGTATTGACTATACTGATCTCAACCGGGCTTGCCCCGAAGATGTTTATCCCCTCCCCAATATTGACAAACTGGTTGATAATTCGGCCGGTTTTAAACTATTATCTTTCATGGACGCATACTCTGGTTACAACCATATTCCCATGGAAAAAACAGATAAAAAATATACCACTTTCATGACCGAGTCGGTCAATTGTTACTACAACGTAATTCCCTTCGGCCTGAAAAACGCGAGCGTTACCTACCAGCGCATGATGAACAAAGTCTTTTGCAGAGAAATAGGTGACATTCTCGAAGTCTATATGGACGACATGATCGTCAAGTCCACCGAAGAGCTCGACCATGCCTCCCATTTGAAAAAGGTGTTCGAGCAAGCCCGAAAGTGCTAGATGCGATTCAAACCATAAAAATGCACCTTCGGCGTACGGGAAGGAAAGTTCCTCGGGTTATATCTGACAGAACGGGGCATCAAGGCGAACCCCGAAAAATGTAGGGCCTTCTCCGAATTTCCGACACCCACCTCAAAGAAATCCATCTAGATCTTAAACGGCATACTCACTTCTCTTTCCTGATTCGTGGAAAAATATGCCCAGCACGCGCTCCCCTTGTTCAAACTCCTGCGCAAGGAAGCCACCTTCGAGTGGACGCCCGAATGAGAGCGATCCCTCGCCCATTTGAAAAGAGTGCTCTCACAGCCGCCCGTCTTATCCCAGTCCGGGAAAGACGAAGTCCTCTACCTTTATCTAGATGTCGCCTCTGAGGCAATAAGAGCGGCACTAATAAGGGAAACTTTGGAGGGGCAAAGGCCAATTTATTTCACGAGCAAAGCCCTGCAAGGCCTGGAAGCGAGATATCAACAAATCGAGAAAGTAGCCCTGGCTCTTGTTAATGTTGCGAGGAGGCTATGACACTACTTTCTGGCCCATACCATAGTGGTCTGGACAGATCAGCCAATAAAATAGCTGCTCGGAAGGCCAGACATGGCCGGTAGAATGCTGAAGTGGTCTCTGGAACTCTCTGAATTTTATATCCAGTACGAAAGCAGGAAATCCCTTAAGGCTCAAGCCTTAGCCGACTTCGTAGCAGAAATAACCTCGCCCGAAGATCCGGAAGGCTTACACCACTGGACGATCTTCCTCAATGGGGCCTCCAGTGCGACTAGAAGCGGCGCATGCATCATACTAGAAAACAAGGAAGGGACTCTGGTCAAAGTTTCCCTCGTGCTGTCTTTTCCGACCTCTAACAAAATTAAGCCAAATACGAGGCATTCCTCATAGGCTTACGGCTAGTCAAAGATCTGGGGGCCGAGGAAGTAAAAATCTTCATCGATTCTCAGCTGGTCGCCTCGCAAGTCCGAGGTGAATATCAGGCCAAAAACGACCACCTCGCTGAATATTGGGCCCTGGTTCAGGAGGTAAAGAAGAAATCCAGGTCTGTGGATGTTCAACATGTTCCCTGCGAGCACAATGCCCGTGTAAACGTTTTGTCCAAATTAGCGAGCACAAAGAAGAAGGGAGGAAATAAATTTGTAATACAAGAGGTACTTCCTCGATCGAGCACCCAGAAACCATCTGCCACCCTAGGAGTATTCACCATCGAGGACAACGATTGCTGGATGACCCTCGTACACGATTACCTTACTAAAGGAAAACTCCCCGATGACCCGAAAGAATCAGTTGTTATCAGATGAAGGGCCTGCTCATATGTCTTAGTCGAGGGAAACATTTATAGAAGAGGATTTTCCATCCCACTTCTCAAGTGTGTCGATTGAAGCACAGTAGAACACATATTGCTCGAAATCCATGATGGCATCGACAATCAACATCTGGGCGGAAGATCTCTCGGGAGGAAAGCCTTGATGGCGGGATACTACTGGCCCACAATGCAGCATGATGCAAGAGAACACGTGAAGAAATGTGACAAATGCCAAAGAAACGGGGACATGCATTTAGCTCCTCCTAGCGAGCTCAAATCCCTCTCCTCTCCCCGACCCTTCACCTGGTGGGGACTAGACCTCCTCGGCCCGTTCATGGTCGGAATCAATCAGAACAAATATCTGATAGTAGCGGTCGACTACTTCATCAGGTGGATAAAAGCCGAAGCCTTGGCCAAAATCACTTCCCAGAACATCCTTCGCTTCTACAAAAGAAATATCCTCGCTCACTTTGGCATCCCATAAGCGATAGTCACTAACAATGGAACCCAGCTCACGGACCACACCTTCCATGAATTCATCACCAAACTTGGCACGACCTAACATTTCGCCTCCTTCGAGCACCCCCAGACCAACGGCCAAGCCGAGGCTGCCAACAGGGTGATAATCAGAGGCCTCAAGCAAAGGCTGGATGAAACCAAGAAATGATGGGTCGAAGAACTACACAACATGCTCTGGGTGTATTGAACAACCACTCACTCGTCTACTACGTAGTATCCATTCTAGCTAGCATACGGGATGAAGGCCGTTATTGCCATAGAAATTGAAGAACCTTCCAAACAAACTGAGGCACCTCTCGACGAGGAAATGAATGATGTCGCCCTCAGAGAAGAACTGGATCTGGTGGAAGAAATAAGAACGGGAGCGGCTCAGTGAGAGGCCTCACTCAAACAAAAAATAGCCATGCGCTATGACGCCAAGGTGATACGTCGAGAGTTTGAGGTTAGCAGCCTTGTCTTGAAGAGAAATCGCAAAGAATCTAGCGAGGGCAATCTCGCAGCCAACTGGGAAGGTCCCTATCGCGTCTACACCAAAACGGGAACCAGAGCGTATTACTTGGAGAACTTACAAGGGGAACAACTCGTTCGATCATGGAATGCTGAAAAGCTAAAACAATACTACAGTTAAAACCAATGAGCATTCGACAGGTTTGGTCAACAAAACAGACTCGCCTGAGCCCGACCATGCATGCACACCTAGGCACAAGTGTAGCACCCAAAATATTCAGAAGGGGCGAGGCTCCACTCTGTTGACGAGCTTACCCTCAGCACAACGTGGATAACTCGACCGATCTCCACAGTCTTTGTGCCTCGATGGTATAACGCCCGGCTCGCGACGGGAAGTTCATGCCACCGAACCCGGGTCCCTCGAAACGAGACATGGATTCCGGCCCTCACCCGGTATTCACCCTGGCGGTTTGATTGGTTTCCCCACACCGACGAACATACAAAACGAGCATATCCCTGATACAAACTCTTGGAAAATATTTAAAGTCCTAATCAGGCTAACTTGTCAACAAACATACAAATAACACAAGTTAAATATTCAAAGCAAAATGACCAATGGCCGGAAAATAAATAGAGTGACCACTTGGGATGAATTTGTTTGAATATTACATAAACGGGCAACATCCCGGGAAATAACAAATATTAGAAAAACGACATGCAAGCCAAAACAAATACACAATCACACCCCCGCTTCTCTTTCAACAATGGGAAACAATCGAGCAGGATCCCCAGCCGGTTGATCAGTAATATCCCTCAGGAAGCCGGGAACCAAAATCTGTCTGTCAGCCACATAGTAGTTGACCCCCATGCCCGAAGTGTTGAGCTCAACGTCGGGATTCAACACACGCATCTGATTCACCATGTTGTCAAAGCTCCTCTTGGAAGCGGCCTGAGCACCGTCCACGACAAGATGAAAACCGACAACCAATTCAGCCCGAGTATTCAAGTCATTGGTGTCCTCCGGCTCATCCTTAGCGGGTGAAATCTCGACAATCAAGGCTTCTACCTTCCCCTATAGACTCTCGCTCTTAAGCATAAGAGCGCTGCACTCCTCGGATAACTTCCCCGATAATGCCTCGGCCAACTTTACGGCTTTGTCTTTGTCGACCAAGGCCTTCTCGGTTGCTGCCAACTTGACCCAAAGATTCTTATTTTCCATCTCCTTGGATGAAATCCCCTCGATGTACGTGACGAACATTTCCAAGATCCGCATCAAACCACCCGCGTCTTGGGCCAGCGTCACCCTCTTTTCTGGATGACTCGTTCCCTCGAGAAGGAGAGATTCAGCCATAGGAAGACGAAGAGTCACACTCTCGAAAAAAGACCTCTCCAGCCAGCAAGGAGGCAAATCATAAGTCCCTTTTTCCGTCTCCCCAGTAAGGTCAACGCTCCCCTCGGGTCGAGGCCTCTTCGCCTTCGAGGAAATAATAGATAGAGACATAGCAACTGTGATGGAGTCGAGAATGATCCACCTGATCCAGGAGCAGGAACTGGCCCCGTGCTAGTCTGAGCATCCTTCTTGGACTTTCTCGTCCGAGTAAGAAGCGTCTTGGCTAGACGTTCCTGAGCAGGATTCATGTTTTCTGCAAAATAAACAAAAAAAGGGAAGAGTCAGTGTGATCGGTGGATCTGGAACTGACTGTTTAACGCTGGTTCGCGAAATGTCGCGGAAGCAAGAGTCGCCACCGTCTTTTACTTTCTCCAAATGGAAAGGACAAAAGCACATAAAAATTCCTTATAGAGATTGCTCTCGGTTCGGGAGGTAAGTTATAGAAAGGGAAGGTGTTAGCACCCTTTCTATCCATGGTTATCCATGGGCTCTTAGATACTTGCTCATTTGTGTTTTCAAAAATGGTTTGTTTTGCTTTTCAACTGTGGGTTTTAAAAAAGTTTCTTTGAAAGTTTCAGATCGACTCTTGTGTCAGAGTGTTTGAAAAATTGCTTTGAAAGCTTTTGAAAATGTGTTGGTGTGAAAAGTAGTTTTGATTTGTTTGAAATTAGAGCAAGTATCCTTGAGAACCTACCTACCCTAAGGAATTCGTCTGTGTAGATGTCCTTTAAAGTAGTGCCATCCCACCATTGAGAGGTAGGTAGCACCACCGTTGGAGGTGTTCGGGTCAATTCGAGTTTAGGGACATGGTGATCACCAGAGCAATGGGAAGACACCTTATAAGCTACCCTCATGCCAGGTTCCCGGATCATGAGGACTTACTAAGACGTCCTCTACTCGACGATCACCTTTCGAGGCAAGGCAACAGTGAGGCGTACCCTAGGGGTGGTGTGTGCGATTCGTGTGTCGTTTTCATTTGTATTTGTCTTGTCATGTTATTGGTGATCTACGCTTGATTTTATTATGGCCATTCATTCTTGCATGCTTTGTTTAACAGTTAATATTTGCGGGAAAAGTAAATTCTAAACTATTACAAATGGCGCGGGTCCACATCGCCAAAATTAAACCGGACCCGATTTGACAGAAAAGTAAAGAAGCAAACAAAGTAAAAGTGCGAGAAGTTTAAGTTACAACGCTTTGGGAGAGATACATAATTATTTAAGCAATAAAATAAATACGCAAATTAAACAATTAAAAATATGGGCGTTGGACCCTTTTGCAAAATTAAAATTAATAAGGAATTAAAATTAAATTAAAAGAAAATGTATTTTGGTATTTTTATGTTTTTTAAGATTTAATAGAAAAAGATTTAATCAAAGTACGATGCAAACCCTAATTCTAATGGCTTTTAAATTTATTATGAAAGTATTAATATTTAACCTAAATTAAACCTAAATTATTTATGTACAATTTTAATTATGAAAATAAATAAATAAATAATATTATGGTAAAAAGAAAAATTAAAAGGAATAAAACATTTATTAAACCTAATTCTATATTTTTTGGATTTTTGTTATGAAAAGAATTTAAATTGTAACCTAATTTAAGACTAATTTTACATGCAAATTTATTTACAAGAAAATATTGAAAATAAAATATTTATGTTTTTTATCTTTTCTGATTTTTAGGTATTTTTCATATTTTGTAAAAATAATTAATTAAATTAATAAAACAAATAAAACAATAATTGAGAATAAAAATATAAAAATATAGAGAAGGCAAACCAGGGGGGGTGGAAGTCCCAATTTAGGAGGTATGGGCTCAACAATTCAGGCCCATTTGGATCATGGCCTTGTTGACTTTGATGCACGCGTGTGGGACGGTTGACTCATCCTCATGGTGTTCATCAATTCCCAGCCTTGGATCTGAATATGCTAGACGCGTGTATGGGTAGATGATGAAGGAACATGATGCGTCTGCAGCCTTGAAGCACATAGGAATTGCTTTTGAAAAATAATATGGAAACTTGTAAGACCTGGGGCTCGAACCCAGGTCATGTACCGTTCCCAACAACGCATTTGCCACTGAACCATCGCTTGTACATTTAACAAATAATAACATATAAATATAATAAACAAAAACATGATGTTAGTGGGTTAAAAACGCGCGAGATTCAAATTAGCGTATCATACACTGCCACAACTCCATCTTCTCCACGCGTTCCTGAAAACAAAAACATATGGCAACGGTTTCTTAAGCGTGGTTTTAAGGGCGTTTTGAGAAAATAGCGATTAGCTCATCTCTAAACATAAATTAGGCGCGAGTATATATTCATGATCGTCCAACAACGCTTGATTCAATGATACAAGTCTTGGATGCCAATTTTTCTTTAAACAAAAGACCCTAAATTGAAGCTCTGCAAACCCTAAGAAGTATCAATGGCAGATTCTCCAATAGTGCATAAGAATTCAATTAAATCATGTGGTTAGTTCTAGGATGATCTAATAAGTATGAATCCATGGAAAAAATGCAGTAAAAATGCTTGAATATCAAAATACGATTACAAGAAAAATGAGAAGAAACTTGGTTTCTGTATACCAATTCCGAAGGCTATGCGTATGGAAACCTATCCAGTTGTGCTCAGTGATGTCCTAGGAAGCTATTGAAACCAATATTATGCTTTGAATCGACTTAAAACGTGGTTTTCAGTTTTGAACTTTTGGACAAAATTTGCAAGTTTGTTAATGGCTTCTGCGCAGCTTCCAGTGTCTATGGGCATTAGGGTTGTGTTCATGTATTTGTATGGAGCAAATTAGGTCAAGAAAATTGATAAAAATCTCTTGCAATCATTGATTGAATATTTGATTTTCTTCCATTATGTTTTCAATCTTTTTCACATGGTTTTTGTATCAATTAGCATCCAATCAAGCCAAATCTTTCCACATTTGAATGTGCACGAAATCCTGATGGCAAAACATGCATGAAAAGATTTATTAGGTCAAGTTAGATATTTTTCATGTATTTAAATAATTTAAATGAATTAATATGAATAATAATTCAAATAAATAAATAAAAAATGAGAAAATACTTCCCTTTGGGCCAAGTGGTCGTGCACATGCTTAGAATGATGAATCATGGAAGAAAAATGGGCCCATTAGCAATTTTAGGTCATTTGGATCAAAGTTGACTTTTCAAAATATCCAAAAATTTCCCAACTTCCACAAGGCATAACTTGCTCAATTTTTAAGATTTTCTCATGTTCTTGGACATTTTGGAAAGTTCTTTGAGTCCTCTAACCAATGCCTTTGGTCCCATGTCATTTTGATTTACCAATCTAAAGTTATGGCCTTTGACTTAAAGTCCCTTTTTGTTGACTTTTGAAAATGACCTATAATGTTGAAGTTGATAACTTTTTGTGAGAGCATTTTTTGGACTTGAAGTATGAAGATGAGTTGTAGGAAATGTCTTTCTCTTCAAAATGAGCTTTGGATGGGATTTTTCTGATAATCCATGTGAAAGTTATGCCCTGGTCAATTTCAGTTGACTTTTTCAGCTGTCCAAATATAGTAACTTTTGCATCTTTGATGATTTCTGAGCCAAATTTTGAGAATCATGATCAAGCATTGATCAAATGATGTTTGTGGCTTCAAAATGATATGTTGACCAAAAATTTGAACTTTTGACTGTCAAATGACCATTTTGCCCCTACAGTTGACTGTAGTGCAATTTAGGGTTTTGACTGTGCAATTTTGAGCTGAATGCCTTGAAACTTGATATGAGGATACTTGACCATATTTGTAGGCATGTGAGACTTGATTGGGCCTTTGAAAACTTCCTTTTCTTGATCAGCACACAAACCCTAGCTTTGACTGTATAGGAGATCTTTGCACTATGCAACCCTTGGGGAATTTTGTAGCTTGGCTTGGCAATTTCTTAAAGAATATGGGAGGGCAAATTTTGGGGTACAACAGTTGCCCCTGTTCAATCTTCTTAGACCTGAGGATGTAGATTGGCTGACGTGCCTTTCGTAATCCGAGGGTAGAAGATGATTGGACACTAGAGTGCCCAGAAATTTGCGCTCACATGTTAGCAGTGATGGGGGAATGGGCTTATAGATGCCATTTGGAGATTGCTGGATAGGATGATGGGCTTGTAGATGCCATCTGGATGTTGATCGCGTAGGAGATTCCTTGGCGAGAACCTGCATACCTGCAAAACAGAAAATGAGTACCTGACACGTTGCAGGAGCTGATTTTAGATGCTTGGTATAGATGTGTCCTGACTGGTTACAGGAGCTGGATATGGAGCTTCAAAAGATGATGAATGAACCAGGTATGGTTACTGCCTTAGCATGAATGATAAGAGAATCTTGGGTGATTTTAACTTCAACAACGCTCGTTGAGAAAATCTTGGTGGGAAATACCATCTTCGCAGGATCGGAACGAGAACCATAGGCCATTATAATCTGAAAGGGAATCACCTCACTCGCCGTCGGAGAGGGAAACATCTGAAAAGGACTTACCACCTCACACACCGTTGGAGAGGGAACCATAAGAGACTATCACCTCACACTCATCGTCGGAGAGGGAAACATCTGAAAAGGACTTACCACCTCACACACCGTCGGAGAGGGAACCATAGGAGACTATCACCTCACACTCATCGTCGGAGAGGGAAACATCTGAAAAGGACTTACCACCTCACACACCGTCGGAGAGGGAACCATAGGAGACTATCACCTCACACTCATCGTCGGAGAGGGAATCATGGGAAAAGGAATTGTCACCTCACTCACCGTCGGAGAGGGGACCATAGGATACTATCACCTCACACTCATCGTCGGAGAGGGAAACATCTTGAAAAAGGAATTACCACTTCACTCGCCGTTGGAGAGGGGACCATAAGAGACTATCACCTCACACTCACCGTCGGAGAGGGAAACATCTGAAAAAGGAATTACCACCTCACGCACTTGTCGGAGAGGGGACCATAAGAGACTATCACCTCACACTCACCGTCAGAGAGGGAAACATCTGAAAAAGGAATTACCACCTCACGCACTTGTCGGAGAGGGGACCATAAGAGACTATCACCTCACACTCACCGTCGGAGAGGGAAACATCTGAAAAGGACTTCTATTGAGTCTTTATTAGAAAAATCTGTTGGGAGTCGATTTAGCTAGACTAGAGAAGGTCTTGAAATATGTTTGAGAATTTCAACTGCGTCTTTCCTGAAAGGTAAAGGTCAGTCATATGCAATGCATGATATGGATCAAGCAATGATGTTCTCAACATAAATGAGATTTGTATGATATGATGCGTTATGCATGCTATAATGATGTATGTATGTGATGTTTTATGAATGTTTTTGTCTGGGAAAGTAAATCCTTGACGGGTGCCGGGAAGTCATATCCTGGGCTGGTGTTGAAGAATAGATTTTTGCTTCCGCTGGGGATGATAGTTGCAAGAATACCGGTAGGAGAAGATGACTCCGTTGAGGAATAGACTTGGCAAATGGAAGATTCTGCGGGGAGAAAAGATACTCTAGCGACCATGCTGGGGAGTGATACTCTGTGAGGAGAGGGATGCTTTTGCTGAATTGTTGAGAATGACTTGCTGAGGATACCCTTGTTGTTGGAAGTGTTGATGGACTTCGCTGAGGTAAGGAGACTTTGTCGGGGACGATCTTTCCATGGCTTTTGGCTGAGGATAACCCAGTTATATCCTGTTAAGGAAATAACTCTTTAAATCAAGCCGGACGACGCGTTCGTGTTCTGCGAGGGGATAAGCTTCCAGAATCTACTGGGGATAAGCTTGTTTGGGGATAGGAATTCCAAATTTCCTGGGGAACTAGATTGGACTCTCTGGGGAGGTTTGAATTATATCGGGGAAGTGATTCCTTTGAATGTTGTTATGCCGCCGGGGAAACAATCTTTAGACCAAGACTGCCGGGGATGCTTGTTAAGAATGCATGTACTGCTGCTGGGGAATGTTGAGCTCTATGGGAGGGTACCCAACTTCCTTGAGGTTTGACAATAGCTTGGAGAAGAATGCACTGACTGCTGACTCTCTGGGGAATTAAGATGTACTGGCCACGTTCTTCAGCTGAACCTACCTTGGTACCTTGATGGACAGAGCAATTAGATTGTTTTTAGACAACTCATTATTGCCCCTGTTTCTGAAGTGGGAGAGGAAGGCCTGTGAGGCGCTGATAGTGGTTGATGGACAAACCTTCTTCTGGTAGGCAGGGGACGAGGTGACAGGACATAGTCGTACGCTTTGATCCCTAATTTTTGCCTGGACCGCCCTTTCGGGTTTTCAGTCCACCGGGATACCCATTTTTGCCCAAGCCGCCCTTTCAGGTTTTCGACTTGCCGGGTGTACATGTTTTCATTTCATCCCTTATTTTGCCCGAACCCTTTTGGTTCGCCGGGAAGCCCTTGTTTTTGCCTAGGTATGTCAACCTAGCGGGTCTTCGATGATGCGTAGTATTTTTTCCGACTTTGTCCACGCTCTTAGAATATAGGGAGTTGCCCCTGTTTAGAAGTGTTTTGTCACCAGAAGATGTTTGATCAGGCAAGATTCGTTATTGAAATGCCCCAGGTGACTCAGGCGGAGATTTGCCCCAGGCCATTTTTGCCTTTGAGAGATTCTCCGAGTCTTGACTGGATTGCCCCAGATGATGGACCATAATTATGTCTGCCCCTTGGTTGGAAGTGCTTTTGTTCACTAGGTATTTCTCATGCGAATTTCCCTGCTGTTCAAACAAAAATTCATATGCAAACGAAGTTATGTTAAAAATGCAAAGCCTATGTCTGTCTTGAAGATTTTGAAAATGCATTATTTTTCATAAAACAAGTGAATGTTTGTAAAACATGATGTCAACTCCGTATTTTACCGTAAGCCTTAAGGAGTCAGGATACCTTTCGTGACAGTATGCTTTCGAGCTAACCCATGCTTCAGCTAGGACTTTTAAGGGTTATAACGTGGCCTGGTTCACGGTTTAAGAAACAAAGGATAAAGGCTCAAATTATTTGTACCCACCCGCTCTTCGTGATGTTCTCCAAACCTAAACTCAGTTGATCGTGCGTTAGACCTTGCTTGAGTCTTTGCTTTGATGTTCCAATAATGGTTCAGATGTTGATGATTTCTTTTTGAATAGGCAGTCATTCCTTTTTTGTTGAGGGTTTGTAGGACCTCTTTCTTTTTTGATTTCGTTATCCCTTTCTTTTTTTTTGCCTGAACTGTTTCCTTTTGGAGTTACAGTCAGCGGGATGCCCCAGTTTTGTAAGTCTCCTTCATGAGTTTTGACTTAATGGGTTTTTATTCTTTGAGAGATAATGACTGCCTTTCTTTATTGATTATTCGGAACCATCACTGTCTTTCTTTTTTGTAAGGACCTCTTTTAGTGCCATTCGTTATGCACTTAGATCAACTGAGAGACTACCCTGCCCCCGGTTATGATTAAGGGTTTTAAATTTCGAAAAGAAAAACTCCTACTTCTTTGGCTCAGAGGGGTTGACGAGGGATTATCATCCTTATAACTCCAGTGTTTAGGGATTGAAACAATGCCTGTACCTCATCAGCGGGGTTTGTTCAAAAGCATACTGTAAAGATCGTGGTATCGTTTTCGTCATCCTCCCTCAAGAGGCTTAGATTTAACGAGAGTTGACATCAGAAAAAATATGAAAACAATTTGCATATAGTGAATGCGAATATATTGATTCAAAATAGACATAAGCGATACATTAATGGAATAACAATGTTTTAACATGAATAAATGTTTGAACGGTCAAAAGAAAAACACAACTTGAACATTCGAATGAACAAAAGTTTCCTAGTCTCGGAGCTTGTCACTTCAACTGGTGAGCCTTGGAGGAATGGTAGAAAAATTCAGCCTGTCCATCTTGTGTGAACTCCAATGCCCCTTCATCGATCAGGTCCTAGATTTTGTTCCTCAGATCCCAACATTCATTGGTATCATGTCCTGGGCTAGCAGAGTGGTAGGCACACCTCTTATTGGGATCATAGGCAGGAGATGCTGTGTTGGGGTTCCGGGGATGAGCCCTTAATGTGATCAGATTCAGCCTCAATAGGCGTTGCAAAGCTTGATACAGCGACATGTTGAGCGGGGTGAATTGCATTCTGGGCTTGTCTGGCTGAAGCTGGTGAGGTTGATGCTGAATTTGTGGCACTGGAGCCATTTGAGGAGCTTTCCCCTTATCCTCTTGTCTCGAGGATGATTGGATGATGAATGACTTTTTACCCTTAGATGTTTGCCCCAGCTGGTTACCCTGAAGCAGTTGGTTGACGAGAAACCCGAGCTCGTCTTGCCTTTGAGCCAACCCTTGAATGGCAGTCACCTGCCCTAGCATTTGGGCTTTCATAGCATCCATCTCAGCTTGTAGGTGTTTCAACCTTTCATCCTCAGCACTGTTCCTGACTAGAGTCTCCATGAGAAGTGTCCTTAGCTCCTCCTGCCCCTTGGATAGATTCAGGAGGATTTCCTCGAACCGAGTCCCTTGAGCAAGAAGGTCCTGGTTATCTTGTTGGGAAGCCATGGCTGAAATAAACAGCGAGAAGGGTAAGTGACCTGCAAAGAACGGGTACCTGTAATGCAATGATATGTATGATATACATGCAATGTTTTCAAGGATCTCGCGGGGTAAACAAGAAATTTGTTAGCATTTGAGTTTGGTAGCCTGATTGAAGGAACTTCATATTGTTGAGAGCCCTTCATCAAGGGTCAAAGGCTCACCATATCCAGTGGGTCATAGCCCCTGACTTTAGTCATCATGTCTAATTTTGATTTCCCAGCAACCTTGGTTAAGGGAACCTTCTTCAGGAGTCAGAGCTCACCATATCAAGTGGGTCATAGCCCCTGACAGCCTTGGCTAGAGGAAAATAAATCCTCTTTGCCCCTTGCTGGGATAGTTGATTCACCATGACCTGCATCACAAGCCCTTGAGATCCTTGAAATGAGTTAGGATGTAGGATGTATGCAATGGTATGATGTTATGCTATGCATGGGGTAATGTAAGTAACCCTGTTATGAGTCCTTAACTAAGGACTACAAACCGAAACCTGCAAGAAACTTAGGATACCCTGTTATGAGTCCCGATTAAGGACTATAAACAAAACCTGCAAGAGACCTAGTAAACCCTGTTATGAGTCCTAGTTAAGGACTATAAACAAAACCTGCAAGAAATTTGGTAAACCCTATTATGAGTCCTAGTTAAGGACTATAAACAAAACCTGCAAGTAGTTCATATGTCAGATAAAACATGCAAGTAGTCAAGTATGAAGGCACACAAGTCACACAAGAGAAGCCCTTAGAGTTTAGGCCAGCATGAGGTCTAGGTATTACCCTCTTTCAGTTTGTTGGTTCATACCTGTCCTAATCAAAAGTAACCGGGTTCTTAGAGGATCCCAATATCATTGACTAACCTCAATCGGTCATAACTCCAACATCGCAATCTTTTCTTGCGGCCAGAACCATCACGAGAGTTTAGCCTCAATGGGTGTAGCATACTGCTACTGTTCTAATGGCCAAGTTGTGTCATTTAAGGTTCTAAGGTCTGTTGGTGCTTAATGACTCCTTGGAAGACCCATATTCTCCCCGTTTCAACACGAGGGATATCGGTACAGACCAAGGCGCCACACCAACGTAGCCACTGCTTCATCCATGTCGGTATACGCCGGACAGGTCCCTCACAGCTTATGCTACCTAAACAGGGTATCCCCAGATCCGGGTTAGGATCTATGTAACTCCGATACAACCCACAATAGTAAAGCAAGCAAAGAAGACAATTGAAAACACAGTTATGAACTAACCCTAAGGTACACCTCACTTTATAAAAGTGTCCCCAGCAGAGTCGCCAGTTCTGTGATCGGTGGATCTGGAACTGACTGTTTAACGCTGGTTCGCGAAATGTCGCGGAAGCAAGAGTCGCCACCGTCTTTTACTTTCTCCAAATGGAAAGGACAAAAGCACATAAAAATTCCTTATAGAGATTGCTCTCGGTTCGGGAGGTAAGTTATAGAAAGGGAAGGTGTTAGCACCCTTTCTATCCATGGTTATCCATGGGCTCTTAGATACTTGCTCATTTGTGTTTTCAAAAATGGTTTGTTTTGCTTTTCAACTGTGGGTTTTAAAAAAGTTTCTTTGAAAGTTTCAGATCGACTCTTGTGTCAGAGTGTTTGAAAAATTGCTTTGAAAGCTTTTGAAAATGTGTTGGTGTGAAAAGTAGTTTTGATTTGTTTGAAATTAGAGCAAGTATCCTTGAGAACCTACCTACCCTAAGGAATTCGTCTGTGTAGATGTCCTTTAAAGTAGTGCCATCCCACCATTGAGAGGTAGGTAGCACCACCGTTGGAGGTGTTCGGGTCAATTCGAGTTTAGGGACATGGTGATCACCAGAGCAATGGGAAGACACCTTAGAAGCTACCCTCATGCCAGGTTCCCGGATCATGAGGACTTACTAAGACGTCCTCTACTCGACGATCACCTTTCGAGGCAAGGCAACAGTGAGGCGTACCCTAGGGGTGGTGTGTGCGATTCGTGTGTCGTTTTCATTTGTATTTGTCTTGTCATGTTATTGGTGATCTACGCTTGATTTTATTATGGCCATTCATTCTTGCATGCTTTGTTTAACAGTTAATATTTGCGGGAAAAGTAAATTCTAAACTATTACAAATGGCGCGGGTCCACATCGCCAAAATTAAACCGGACCCGATTTGACAGAAAAGTAAAGAAGCAAACAAAGTAAAAGTGCGAGAAGTTTAAGTTACAACGCTTTGGGAGAGATACATAATTATTTAAGCAATAAAATAAATACGCAAATTAAACAATTAAAAATATGGGCGTTGGACCCTTTTGCAAAATTAAAATTAATAAGGAATTAAAATTAAATTAAAAGAAAATGTATTTTGGTATTTTTATGTTTTTTAAGATTTAATAGAAAAATATTTAATCAAAGTACGATGCAAACCCTAATTCTAATGGCTTTTAAATTTATTATGAAAGTATTAATATTTAACCTAAATTAAACCTAAATTATTTATGTACAATTTTAATTATGAAAATAAATAAATAAATAATATTATGGTAAAAAGAAAAATTAAAAGGAATAAAACATTTATTAAACCTAATTCTATATTTTTTGGATTTTTGTTATGAAAAGAATTTAAATTGTAACCTAATTTAAGACTAATTTTACATGCAAATTTATTTACAAGAAAATATTGAAAATAAAATATTTATGTTTTTTATCTTTTCTGATTTTTAGGTATTTTTCATATTTTGTAAAAATAATTAATTAAATTAATAAAACAAATAAAACAATAATTGAGAATAAAAATATAAAAATATAGAGAAGGCAAACCAGGGGGGGTGGAAGTCCCAATTTAGGAGGTATGGGCTCAGCAATTCAGGCCCATTTGGATCATGGCCTTGTTGACTTTGATGCACGCGTGTGGGACGGTTGACTCATCCTCATGGTGTTCATCAATTCCCAGCCTTGGATCTGAATATGCTAGACGCGTGTATGGGTAGATGATGAAGGAACATGATGCGTCTGCAGCCTTGAAGCACATAGGAATTGCTTTTGAAAAATAATATGGAAACTTGTAAGACCTGGGGCTCGAACCCAGGTCATGTACCGTTCCCAACAACGCATTTGCCACTGAACCATCGCTTGTACATTTAACATATAATAACATATAAATATAATAAACAAAAACATGATGTTAGTGGGTTAAAAACGCGCGAGATTCAAATTAGCGTATCATACACTGCCACGACTCCATCTTCTCCACGCGTTCCTGAAAACAAAAACATATGGCAACGGTTTCTTAAGCGTGGTTTTAAGGGCGTTTTGAGAAAATAGCGATTAGCTCATCTCTAAACATAAATTAGGCGCGAGTATATATTCATGATCGTCCAACAACGCTTGATTCAATGATACAAGTCTTGGATGCCAATTTTTCTTTAAACAAAAGACCCTAAATTGAAGCTCTGCAAACCCTAAGAAGTATCAATGGCAGATTCTCCAATAGTGCATAAGAATTCAATTAAATCATGTGGTTAGTTCTAGGATGATCTAATAAGTATGAATCCATGGAAAAAATGCAGTAAAAATGCTTGAATATCAAAATACGATTACAAGAAAAATGAGAAGAAACTTGGTTTCTGTATACCAATTCCGAAGGCTATGCGTATGGAAACCTATCCAGTTGTGCTCAGTGATGTCCTAGGAAGCTATTGAAACCAATATTATGCTTTGAATCGACTTAAAACGTGGTTTTCAGTTTTGAACTTTTGGACAAAATTTGCAAGTTTGTTAATGGCTTCTGCGCAGCTTCCAGTGTCTATGGGCATTAGGGTTGTGTTCATGTATTTGTATGGAGCAAATTAGGTCAAGAAAATTGATAAAAATCTCTTGCAATCATTGATTGAATATTTGATTTTCTTCCATTATGTTTTCAATCTTTTTCACATGGTTTTTGTATCAATTAGCATCCAATCAAGCCAAATCTTTCCACATTTGAATGTGCACGAAATCCTGATGGCAAAACATGCATGAAAAGATTTATTAGGTCAAGTTAGATATTTTTCATGTATTTAAATAATTTAAATGAATTAATATGAATAATAATTCAAATAAATAAATAAAAAATGAGAAAATACTTCCCTTTGGGCCAAGTGGTCGTGCACATGCTTAGAATGATGAATCATGGAAGAAAAATGGGCCCATTAGCAATTTTAGGTCATTTGGATCAAAGTTGACTTTTCAAAATATCCAAAAATTTCCCAACTTCCACAAGGCATAACTTGCTCAATTTTTAAGATTTTCTCATGTTCTTGGACATTTTGGAAAGTTCTTTGAGTCCTCTAACCAATGCCTTTGGTCCCATGTCATTTTGATTTACCAATCTCAAGTTATGGCCTTTGACTTAAAGTCCCTTTTTGTTGACTTTTGAAAATGACCTATAATGTTGAAGTTGATAACTTTTTGTGAGAGCATTTCTTGGACTTGAAGTATGAAGATGAGTTGTAGGAAATGTCTTTCTCTTCAAAATGAGCTTTGGATGGGATTTTTCTGATAATCCATGTGAAAGTTATGCCCTGGTCAATTTCAGTTGACTTTTTCAGCTGTCCAAATATAGTAACTTTTGCATCTTTGATGATTTCTGAGCCAAATTTTGAGAATCATGATCAAGCATTGATCAAATGATGTTTGTGGCTTCAAAATGATATGTTGACCAAAAATTTGAACTTTTGACTGTCAAATGACCATTTTGCCCCTACAGTTGACTGTAGTGCAATTTAGGGTTTTGACTGTGCAATTTTGAGCTGAATGCCTTGAAACTTGATATGAGGATACTTGACCATATTTGTAGGCATGTGAGACTTGATTGGGCCTTTGAAAACTTCCTTTTCTTGATCAGCACACAAACCCTAGCTTTGACTGTATAGGAGATCTTTGCACTATGCAACCCTTGGGGAATTTTGTAGCTTGGCTTGGCAATTTCTTAAAGAATATGGGAGGGCAAATTTTGGGGTACAACAGTCAGTAAAACGACGAGTCAAATAGATGATGATCACATACCAGAAAAGAAAATATATACCCATATATCTAACAAGATCCTCGCTTCTGAGGAACTCCCTGATGTTTATGAGACCCGACTCGAACACGGGCTCCCTGTTTCTATCCATCACTGGCCTACCTCCCCGATCGACTCATTGGACCGGAGGAATTCGAGCCACGAACGAAGTCAGAGTGGTGAAGCTCGACAGGTCCTCATCCCCAAGCCCCCCTCTCTCCAGACATATGAGCCCAACTCCTTCTCGAAATGTCTACTAGTGCATTGAAAAGGGAACTAAGTGACCAGCGTCGCGGTAGGCTCCCCCAACTCGTTTATACGGGGAGTCCCATCCTCGTTGAGCGACGTCCGGCTTCTAAAAACATTCAGCAACGCCTTCGTCGAGGTGGGCTGCACCAAGACGTACTTGTCCTTAAAGTGGCGCACATAATACAAGTAGGCCTTAAATAACTTTCCGTTGCCTTGTTTGAGGGAGACCCATCCCCACCTTCCGCCAATCCTGCTCCTCTGAATGTGAAAACAATAGAAAAACAACGGGACCGTAGCCCCTATCTTCAGATAGTCGCACACTATCTGGAACACCCACATGAATGCAATCCCATTTGGATACAACTGGGAGGGAGCCACCTGCAGGTGCCGGAAAACGGCCACCTCAATGTCAGAAAAAGGAAGGAGGAGACCCATCTCCCGAAAGACTATATCGTACATTGGAATCTGCCTCCTATCATATCTCGAGCAGATCCTGCTGTCCTTCTTGGGGATATACAACGACCACTCCTCCCGGGTCCCCTCCCCATGGGTGTAAACATCGGTGAAAAAGTCCTCCCCGTGCTCATAAAAATATGACCGCCACTCCCAAGGGTCTTTCGCTACCCAATCTCGAGGATCCTCATCATCTCGAGGAGGAAATAGGCCGCTCCGATTCGAAGAGGTTTCCCCCACGTCGGGCTCCCTCATCTGTTGACCCGTCTGGTTTTGCTGCTCCCCGGAGATTTCCAATATGCTCGACGAGCTACCACTAGTCTCGCTCGAAGAGCTCCTGGAGGATTCTGTAGACTCGCTCGAAATGACAACTTGTGCGTCGTCATCCATAACAGTTGAAAAGCAGAGGAAAAGGATGAGCTCGACATCAATGATAGAACAACCCTTCCACCACTAAACAAGTGAAAGGATGCTGAGAGACGAGGATCATATCCCTGGCCAGAACTGTCACTGAGGAATGCTGACGGGCACAAAACATGAGAGAAAGTTCTAATTCCTCACTAAGGCACACTAACGGGTTGGAATCGCAGAAAAAGCCCAGTAATCTCCTGAGGTGTTCTAACGGGCACAAATTGTAGAAAATCTCAGATCACTAATGAATCACCTATAACACAGCGCCAGGCTCCCGAGGAAGCCCCACAACGGCTCCAACAGCCACGCGCCACAGAAACAACGTCCGCCACCTAGAGTCTCTAATGACTTCCTCCCTAACGGAACTCTAAATCCTAACCGCATGCATATCTGAAAGGAAAAAAACAAAAACACTAAGACATGCATCAATGTAGGAACAGAAAATCACCGATAGAAGAAGAAAAGATGAAGTTGGATGGCCGCGAACGAAGAAACTGAGTAAATACCGATGGTCAACTATCGAACCAATGCGAGCAATTGAAGGAGAAGGAGAAAAATATTAATCGCCTTGTTCCTCTCATATTTATAGATGAAACATCCTGCACGTACCAAACACGTGCCTTGGGAACCCCATGGTCATCATTATGACACCCTAGCCCTAGGCCATCATTTGCACCGCTCAACTGACACGTTTCCCAAAATAGCTACCTCTCCAAATTCAAAAGTCCCAACAGCAAACATTTCGCCTCCCCGACAGAGAAGTATAACGGGAAAACGCTCATTTCCCCGTCCCTCGAGCAGACATCAAAGTATTCACTCCTGTGCCTAGAAGCAACGACTTGGGGGGCTACTGCTCTGGACTGGCCCGAAATCTTGAGTGGGCCCAGTCTAACACATCTCATAGGCGCCACCTATTGATCATGACCCGGACTGCCCGCACCTGTCGGAAAATGTCACCCTCTTTCCCTTCTGGTCCAGCACCGATCCAAGATGCCCGTCGAGCGTCTTCTCAGCCTGCCCGACACCAGTGTCGTGCAGACCGCCAGAGATCGACCAAAGAGATGCCTGCAACTAACGGCTAGTTATGAGTACATCTGCCTGGTTTGACCAAGTCCTGGCAGTTACTTGATTTTTCGGACCCGCATATCTAAGCGGGAAATTAGGAACCAATGGCCACATGCCAGGGGCATTATATAAACCCTCACACCTATGAGGGCTAGATATCACATATTCACTACTCACTACCTGATATTTTGCTAGTACCTCCTTGCTCCCACTCTTACTTGATCATTGGAGTACCTTGTAGGTACAACCCCCTCTCTCCTTAGCCCGATTGAAGATTATCCTCCGGCCACTCTCCAGGTTCTGATCAACCGCAAGATCATTACTTATGTTAACAACACACTTTTTATTAGAGAATGTTGGAATAATATAGCAAGTGTGAGTAAATGGGGAAATAGTCCCACATTGGATATGAATGTGGAGACTTAAGCATATATAAGTGGGAGAATCCACTCACCTATCACATTAAGGATTTATGTGGATAAGTGGTGTGTCTCTCACAAAGGTGTATCGATGCTCCTAATAACTCCCCCTAACAGAGAAAACATTCAACTTTGAACTCTTGCAATTTTTTTATCGAAACGTTTTAATTAGTTGAGCTCTATTCATTGATTAATTCTCTCATATTTTAATGCTCCCGTTTCTTGATGGCCCATCCATAACCTTTTCATGTCCTTAATGAGCATTTCCTTATGTTAAAATGTTAAAATGAATAACTGAATTAAGCAATTTCTTTCTTTCTTTAGAAAAAACTAAACTAAGCAAATTTCTACCAATCAATATACAACCCTGACCAGTTATGTCCAATTACATCGATGAAACATATGTGTATGTGTTTTTTTATTGCATAGACATTAGGTCATGGGCTCATGGAACTCATGACACCATATCCCCTCAAAGACTTTGAAGCATCCTCACCACTCGTGTGTTAGAAATGTAGAAACAGTTGAAAGGAAGAAGAAAGAGAAAGAAAGGAAGAAAGAGAAAGTATATCTGAACTCTAATAGAATTGTATATTGTATTACAATAGAGGACAAGACTGAGTTATATACTTAACATAGTGATATTACAATATTACCCTTTCTACTACTGATGTATATATTCTAATAGCTCCCTTAGAAACCCTAGGTCACCCCTGATCTAGAGTTATCCTGTCACAGACCTGCAGCTTGCTTCTTAGTTGCAAGAACTTGAGAGATGAGAGGGGCTTGGTGAGTTAATCTGCATATTGATCAAACCCAGTAATGTGCTTGACTATCAAGCTCTTGTTCAACACTTTTTCCCGTAAGAAAAAGATATATAGTTCCATATGCTTGGTCCTAGCATGTAGAATAGGATTGTGTGACAATGACACAGTGCTGAGATTGTCACATAGCAGGACAGGTGTAGTAAATGGAATCTTGAGCTCAGTAAGCAGTGACTGTACCCACAACACTTCTGCAGCAGAATTAGCAAGGCTCATGTACTCTGCCTCTGTACTAGACCTTGCAACTAATGTCTATTTCTTGGACCACCAAGAAACAAGATTAGGTCTAAGAAAAATGCAGGAACCTGGGGTGGATTTCCTATCATCAGGATCTTCTCCCCATCCAGCATCAGAAAATGCTGTAATGGAAAGGGGAACTTGAGTGTTAGCAGCCTGCAGATGCAACCCATGACAAAGAGTCCCTTTAAGGTACCTAAGAATCCTTTTAACAGCAGCCCAGTGGCTTTCAATAGGATTAGACAGAAACTGGAAAGCTATGTTGACTACATAACTGATCTCAAGGCTAGTAATCGTGGCATATTGCAGTGCCCCAACAACGGACCTATAGAAAGTAGGATCCTGCACCACATTTGTGCCATGTTTGGTAAGCTTAAGACTGGATATCATGGGGGTAGGAACACCATTAGCCTCACTAAGATTAGACTTGACCAGGAGATCTTTTAGATATTTTGTATGAGACAAAAACAGGGACCCATCCTTTAAGTGAGATACCTCAATACCCAAAAAGTACTCCAATTCTCCTAGCTGTTTAAGTGCAAACTGAGCATGCAGTTTATTGACCAGTTCCTGAATTTGTTGTGCAGAATTTCCAGTTACAATTATACCATCCACATATACTAACATAATGATAGTATATGAGGGTGTGACAAGGGTAAAAAGAGATGGATCACATCTTCTAGAGGAAAAACCAAACCCCTTTAGGGCTGAAGTTAGTTTCTCAAACCAGGCTCTAGGCGACTGTTTAAGCCCATAGATGGCTTTGTTCAGTTTGCAAACAAGAGAGGCATCACTAGAAATTTCAAACCCATGAGACTGCAGCATATACACTTCCTCCTCAAGTGTGCCATTGAGGAAGGAATTATTCACATCCAATTGCGTGATATTCCACCTCTTGGAGATAGCTATAGTGAGCATAATTCTAACAGTTACAGGCTTAACCACAGGTGAGAATGTCTCAGTAAAATCAAAGCCCTGTTGCTGGTGGAAACCCTTGGCAACTAGTCTTGATTTTTACTTGTTAAGGGTTCCATCAGGGTTTTGTTTTACCTTGAACACCCATTTGTTCCCTATGTCCTTCCTATGAGGAGCCAAACTGGTTAATGTCCAGGTGTTGTTTTTCAAGAGAGCCTGATATTCATCAGTCATAGCAACTTTCCAATGGGGATCTTTTAGGGAAGCTTTATAAGATGTGGGCTCCAGTTCAATGAGAAGAAAGGTGGGATGCTGTCTGAGTTGTACTATGCCATTCTTCCTCCTAGTGGTCATAGGATGCACATTGTTAGGGTGTAAAGGTGGCAAAGAAGAATTATCTACAGGGACATCAGAAGCAGACAAATCAGATGCAGAGCCAAAGACAGAAGGTTCAAATATAGGTGCTAAAGAGTTAGAACTGGAGCTGATTGAAGTGTTGTTGTTGGTCTGAGCAGGTGATATGGGACTAGAAAGAGAAGTTGGCTCAGGGCTGATAGAAATTGAGGGATGAAGACTGCTGGAACCCTGATGGAAGTGAGGAGGCTGTGAGATTTGAGAGAGACTGATTGGAAATGGTGGGGGATAGAGGGATAGAAGAAACAAAAGGAACTTCAGTAGTCACACTCTTGGCATATGGAAACCTAGCTTCATTAAACACTACATCTTTAGAAATATAGATTCTACCATTGGAAGCTAGGCACTTGTACCCTTTGTGATTGGAAGAATATCCCAGGAAAGTGCATTCTTGTGAGTGAAAATTGAACTTATTGGGAGAATAAGGTCTGAGGTAAGGGCAGCAGGCACACCCAAAAACCTTGAGAAACCTGTAATCAGGGGCACATCCATACATCATGAAATAGGTAGATTTCATGGCTAGAAGAGGGGTGAGCATTCTTTTGATTAGATAAGTGGCGGTGAGGCAGGCATGATCCCAGAATTGCAAGGGAAGACTTGCTTGAGACAACAAAGTCAGCCCTGTTTCAATAACATGCTTGTGCTTCCTTTCTACAGTTCCATTTTGATGATGGGTGTGAGGGCAAGCAAGTCTGTGTGCAATGCCCTTGGTGAGAAATAACTTGGTGAGAGACTGAAACTCTCCTACACCACCAGTCTGAACTGATTTTATAGCAGTTCTGAACTGTACCTCTACAGCAGTGATGAAGTGTGTGATGGTGTGCAATACATCAGACTTTAACTTGAGAGGGAACACCCATGTATATTTAGAAAAAGCATCTACACAAGTTGAAGTCATAGGAGTTGGACCCCATACATCCAAAAAGAGTAAATCAAAAGATTGATTATAAGTTGTGTGTGAAAGTGTACTAGGCAGCCTATGCACTTTTCCTAGGCAGTAGGGAACACAGAAATCCAAGGGAGACTTGTGTGGCACCAGAACATTGAGAGATTGCAGAGTTGACTTGAGCACTTCAGGTGAGGATGCCCCAGCCTATTGTGCCATAAGTTGTAAGTAGATGCTGAAGTAGAAATTGAACCACTTGTGATATGATTTATTGAAGGCAAGGGTTGGAAAGGATCAAAGAAGTAAAGACCATCTTTATTCACCACACCCTGCAACAACACTTCATTGGCCTATGTTTTGACAAAACACCTGTCAACATGGAACTCAAAATAAACACAGTTATCCTTGGCAAACTTGCTGACAGACATGAGATTCTTAGTGATAGCTGACACAAGTAATATGTGATTGAGTGTAAAAGTGGTGTGTGTGTGCAGAGGTGAGACAAAGGTAGTTGAGCCAATAGAAATTATAGGGAGTCTTTGCCCATTTTCAAGCAAGACATGATCAGTACCAGGGAGTGTCATGCTTTCAGACATATAGGCAGCATTGCTGGTAACATGGTGAGTTACTCCTGAATCAGGATACCAAACTTGAGAAAGTTTACCAACAGCAGCTGCAGTCACATTTGTACCTGTACCAGTGAAATAAGCTTGTCGTTGTTGTGTTGGTTTTGCAGGAAACCCTGGTGGTGGTCCTCTTAGAGATGGTGTAAGCCACTGATTAAGAGTAGGAGCAGTCCACTGTGATTAAGCAGGCATAGGCATAGCTGGAGCACTTTGAGTTCACTGATTCCAGTTCTGATACTGAGGGTGTGACATATGAGCTTGTGACCACATGTTAGGCATCATTGTTATGTGTCTATGATAGCACACACTAGCATCACGTCCCATCTTATGATACATCTGATACTGCACCTTGTATCGTCCACCATAACGGCCACCTCTGCCCTTGTAGGCTCCACGTCCACCACGAAAACCTCCACGTGAATCACCATAGCCAGTTACAGGATCATATGTAGCTTGAACTGAAGCATCTTGAGAAGTTCGTGTCACATCTGCAGTCACAAGAGGTGTAGCCTGAGCTACGTTGACATAAATAGGTTCAGCAACCACACTCTTCTTAGTCTTCTCTAGTTTTGCTTCATGAGAAAGAAGCATAGATTCAGCTTCAATGATAGGACAAAGATGACGCATGTACTGGATGATTGAAGCTAGGGCATTGTACTCCTCTAGTAAACCATCAAGAATAGCTTCAATTTGATCACGACGCGAAATCGGATCGTCAACTGACTCAAGCACGTCCACAATTCGTTGAATACGAGCATGATACTCTGTAACCATTTTCTCCCCCTTTGTAATCGATTTGAGCTTCAAACGAAGTTAGGGCGACTTCGCATTTGTGTGCGCGAACATGTATTTGTGAATCTCATCCCAAATCTGATGAGAATGCACACAACGAACAACGCGAGGAAGGACGGAGTCAGACAAGGTGGAGAGAAGCCACGTGAACAAGAGCGAGTCCTGTTGCTCCTAAAAGACATACGCTGGATTTTCTGCATCGTTCTCACGATCTGCTTCAGTGAGATAGCATTGAGGAATGATAGAACTCACCAAAAGACGATGAAGTTTGTGCGTTCGATGATCCCTTTGACTTTTTGTTTCCACGAACTAAAGTTGTTCTCATCGAGTTTTAGAGTAATTTGTTGCGCAAATGCCTTGAACGCGTTCTTCACGTTGAGCGCCACCGTAGCCGGCGTTGCACCGGTCGTGTTCTTAGACTCACCATCGAAAGCCATGGCCAAGGATCGAGCTTAAGCTCTGGATACCATGTTAGAAATGTAGAAACAGTTGAAAGGAAGAAGAAAGAGAAAGAAAGGAACAAAGAGAAAGTAGATCTGAACTCTAACATAATTGTATATTGTATTACAATAGAGGACAAGATTGAGTTATATACTCAACACAGTGATATTACAATATTACCCTTTCTACTATTGATGTATATATTCTAATATCGTGAGTAGGGGTGGACAGGACCCGCTGGACCGAAATAAGTCGATCCACCGTGCGGTTATTTTTCTTTTGGGAGAGTTTTAATGGGTTGATGGATTGATCGGCCCAGAAATCAGGTTCACGCGAGTTTGGATGGGTGGGTAGGGGTCATAATATTTAATTTCTGTATTTTAGGTTTTGATTTCCATTTTTTTTTATTTTATGCTTTTTCTAACAGGTTTGTTGTTAATTTTGTTACTGATTTATTGTTTTATACACAGCTTTGACTTTGCAAGTTTCAAAACTGCAAGGTTAGAGTTAGTTTTAGTTGAATTAGTTTATGTTTTTTTTGTAATTTTTTTTTATTTACTAATTTTGAAACTTTTTTGTTTATTTTAAAAGAGTTGGAGTAAGGAACATAAAAAAGTTGTGCAGAGAGATTGGTTAGTGTAACCATTACTTGTGTTTTAATTATTGATGAATGAATGCTTATGTTTTTTTGTTACAAATGGATGCTCTTGGTTTATTCTATATATTTATTTGCTTTATCTTTTGTATTATAAGATTCTAGGTTTAAATGCATGTCGATTATGAGTGTCAATGTTTTCTGAGTTTGTATGTTGGCTAATTCTGAGTAGTACTGCTTAACATGTCAGTATAATTGTCTAACATGATTGATTGTTGATTATAAGTTTAACAAAGTTGTTTGCTTTCACTGATTGTTCATTTTATTGTTTTTTTTTGCTTTGTAACAAGTTGTGTGGACCTTTTGTTTTACTGATATGAATAGGAATTGTAGTAGAAAGAAACTGATTTGGAAAATTTTTTTTTTGGTGTTGTACTATGGAGTAAGTTTCTTTGATATGTCTGTGATTACTATGTTTAGATGATTCACATATTTATTTGGTTAAATTTGATGGTAGCAAGGTCAATTTTCAGAAATACAGAGGTGTTATTGAGTTGGGTTTGGTGTTGATTTTTTTTTTGTTTTACAAGATTGTGTATGGAGCTTGTTTCTTAGTGTTAGTTGAAAGAAACTGATTTGGTATAAGTGGGGCAAGTGAATTCATATTGTTGTGGTGTATGTGGTTTTGTTTCTTAGTGTAGTTAAAAGGGCATAGTTGGATTATGTTTTTAACAGGTTTATGCTATGCTAGTGTATATTCAATTCTAGTATTTCTTTTACTTGAATTAAATGTATTAAGGATTTTGAGTATCAATTTCATTGAAGTGATTATAAAATTCATTATTTTTTATGTTATAATAATAGTTAACTAAAAAAAATTATTTTTGTATGGCATTTGTTAGTTGAAGGCTAATTAGTTTATAAGTACCTTGGTATGATTGAAAAATGTCAACAATTTGTTGATTTTTTCTGTTTTTTTATGTTAACAATATTTATATGACAATGTTATTATTTGTTTAATTCTTGTTAACCTTGTTTAATTTTTTATTTGCTATATGATCGTACCTGACTATAATGGACTGTCACAACTTGCTCTGAGTAGAATTTGAGAGTGAGATGGGGGTACCTGCATGACACGCTGATGCCAAAGTAAGTTCCAGAATGAGCAAGAAAGTGAGTAAGAAGTGTTCAATACCTGACCCTCTTGAAAGAAAGGGTATTTATAGCCCCCAACGCTGGGTCAAGGCCTCCTCATTGGGCTGGTCAACTAGGCCCAACATGGAGACTGCCAGATCCTACGTGAGTAGTGGGGACTTGCACGTGGTCCCCAAATTGGATGACTTCCCACGCAAGATCAGAAGGATATGGATATGATCTTTCCGGAGTCACGAAGATTCTGTGATACTCGGAGACATTGATAGTTATCTTTACGAGGAGGATGCTCGTGAGGTGCTTCCACTAATCGTGAGGTCGTGTGATAAGACCAATCTTGGTTGAGGAGAGAATTTAAGCATGGCCTCGAGGTCCTCCTGATCGGCGGTGATCTTATTAAGAGTGACTGGGTTCAGCCCCATGCGGTGAGGTTGTCTCCTCGCGGAGAGTAGTTGGTACTCACATGGAGTTGGGCCAAGGGCAGGCCCAATCCAGAACATGGCCCCCCAAGTCGTTGCTCTTGATGAAAGAGTTATGACTTAATGTCCAGCTTTTTCTTTCGCAAGGAGAGGTGCTTGACGCGGAGCTTTCATTGAATTTGATGGAGAATATCGTTGGTATGTTGTTTACTCGAGTAGAGTTCAGAAAGGATTCGAGGTGGAATCGTTCTAATTGTTTCTCGACTCGCGGGGAGGAGATATCGCACCTGTCAGACATGTGGCGTGACCTTTGGGATATCAATGATGGCCTATGAAATAGGGGTCATCATTAATTGAGCACGTATGTGTCAAGGAGAAAGGCGACTTATGAGCTGTCCGACACGATGTTTCGCATTCCACGTCAGCCCTATATATAGAGCTTCAAGGCCCATTATTCCCTTTTATATTTTCGCATTGTCCACTCTCTTTGCTGCCAATGTCGTGCTGTCCTCTGCAACCGCTGAAACCACCGCATATTCCGCCGCGTATTCCCTATATACCACCGTCGCTCTTAATCTATTCTTCTTCAAGTGAGTATTTTTTCTGTGATACTGTGTATGTAGATTGGTTTTGATGATTTTTTAGTAGTAAGACTTTGCAACTGGGGGTTTTGCCCCGGGGATTCATACGTTTAGGCATATGATTCGTGATTAAGCTCGGGAGATTCATCTTCTCATCGATACTCAGATGAATCTTCCCCGTGGTCTCCCAATGTCCCCGTGAAACTCACGATTTTTCCCCATAAAATTGTTGCGTTCCCCGGTGAATACATAAGTTTGGTTGACAAGTTTATGAGTTTGGTCGGCAAATTCATAATCTACCCGCTGCACTCTTCCCGTGCCCGGTGTATTCATGAAAAAAGTTCGCCGTTATGATTGTTGTGTGATCTTTATAAGGCTGACATGATTTTCATGGGTCGGTCGAGAGACATGTATTTCCCTTTTTTGTGCGAATGACTCTCGACTTGGTTTGGGCGTTTCTTAGCCTCTTCATTTGGGTCGTTGAGAGATGGATTTGGATTTGCTATCGAATTCACCTGTTTCCTCTACTTTGCAGGTAAATGACCGACACTCCCAAATCGTCAGAGCATATGGACAACGAGGAGACCAGTGTAGCCGAGGAGGGCGCCAATTTGGTCGATGCAATCAACGATCCTGCTTTAGATTGGGTTGGTGCAAAGCCCCAAGGAATAGCCTCGATATTTTGTCATACCAGGAGGCAAGCCTATATTATTATCGAGTATGACGGTGACCAGGAAGGTTTTCATAGGAATTTCAAAATCATGAGGCTGGCGCAAGATGCTCGCATATGCTCAGAGTTCACCTAAGATGCCTTCCCTATGTACGAGGTCATATTCAAATACCCGGGACTTTGACTTCCCTTCAACGACTTCCAAATAGGAGTGATAAATCACTTGAACTTGGCACTCTCTCAGCTTTATCCCAATGCTATTGCCTTTATTCGGACATTCAAACTTGCCGGCTCCTAAGGATCGGGGCGACCATTCCCCTGTTCTTCAAGGTTTTTCATCTGCAACAACAGTCCCGTGGAGGGAAACACAACTGGGTGTCCTTCAAACAGTCGAAGAGGCTGTTCAGGATGTATATGGATTATGTCTTGTAACCCTCTACCCAAACAGCCTTGGATGACCTGTTCGATCCGGCTTCCGTCATGGACGAGGATGGAGAACCGCGCTACGATGCTGAGGGTAATCTGGAGATTAGGAGAATCTCGAAGTTTCCCATCCACTGGTGTTCGGCCCACTATGACCATGGTCCCGAACATTACCACACTTCCGCTGGCGGTATGAGCGTCGAAGACGAATAGGCATATGGCATCCTGAATCAATTTTTCGACGGTTTCTTCCCCGCCAGGTGAGTCAAGAGGGAAGGGCACGACATCCTTAATGAAGACGGTGAGCCAACGTTCGAGGCACGCCTGATTAACACCAAGGCGTTGGTCGAATTTCGATCTCATGGACAAGCCGTGAAACATTTAGGTTTTACTTACTTGGTTCTTATGTTTTTACTTGACTTCTTGTTTTGTTTTCCCGGGGCTGACCCGAGGATACTTTTTGTTTTCGCAGGCAACATGGTGGAACGTCGCGAGAGGCTGTTGAAGCTGACCCAAGAGAAGAAAAGCCACAAAAGGTTGGTGAAGCCACATCAGCCTTCACGCATGGGCCTAGTTTCCGAGCCGACCAAGGAATGATCTAATGGTTCGTTGGGGACTCGCATAGTCGACCAGCAAGCTGCTGCATTGGGAAGGAAAAGAAGTCGCCCGACAAATGGTGTGATACGGTGGCAGAACCGACTGTTTAATACTGGTTTGCGTTTTTTGTTCGCAAATGTCGCGGTAAGCAAGAGTCGCCACCTAATTTTCTTTTATCCAATAAAGGAAAGGGTGAAAAGAACATAAAAAACCTTTTTGGAGATTTTTGAGTAAGGGGGTAGATTATGGAAAGGGAAAGTGTTAGCACCCTTTCCATCCATGGTTTTCCACGGGCTCTTAGGTACTTGTTCATTTTTGAAAATTGCTTTCGTGTTTGTGTGAAAAAGTTTTTTGTTTGAAAATTACTTAGTGCGTGATTCACATTATGGTAACCCTTGTATCAGTCCTCAAGAGTGTGATAAAGCGTTTTGAAAACTTTGTTTGAAAAGTAGTATTTGAAACTGTGGTGTAAAAATTTGTTTGAACAAGTACCTAACAGTTATATACCTACTCGAAAAAGACTATTCTTTTCCTCCTATCCTTTAGACCGTGTTATCCTACTATTAGTGAGTAGGTAACCCTAGTCGGTCGATGTTGAGGGACTATTGAAAGGGACGTAATGGTCGTTGAAGGCAACATGTAAGGATACCTTAGCATTTCGAATGGACTATCATCATAAGATCATTTCTCATAGGCAACTCGAGGGACGTTTATGGACTATGATCTTTATGATGACTTTAAACTGAGGGTCTTTGCTAAGAGTATCCATACGTTTGAGGGACATGACCATTTTCGAAGGCAACCAAAATGGAAAATACCCTAGGGGTGCAAGTGTGCAATATTGTGCTATTCCAGATATTTTATCTTGCAATTTAGTGATCTACTGATTGATTGATTAAGCATACACGCCTAAGTTATTAGCAATTTATATACGGGTATATAATATAGTGCAAAAAGTAAAACCTACAACTATTACAAAGCTTTGGGGCAATTACAATTATATTGGACTAAGAATGTAAATTTTCGGAAATTAAAAACCTTAGTTAAGCTATTACAAACCGGGCACAGTTACATAATTAACAAAAAATGCTAAAATAAGTAAACGCGCGCATGAATTGAAAATACGCTTAAAATCCTAAATAAAAGGAATTTTTTTGTTTGTTTTTGTTATGAAAAGAAATTGAATTAAAAATCCTAACTCTATTAAATTTTAGTTTTTTAAGAAAATATTAAAATAATTAATTAATTAATTGACAAAATTAATTTAATATAAAAAACTAGGCCTAATGTTGTTGTGGTTTTTTCCTTGTTAATTAAAGCTTAGAAGAAGTAAGGTCAAACAGCCAAAGGAAGGTTGAAATCGAAAGGCCAAAACAGTAAGGGAAAAAATAAAGTGCATTCTTGGAAGTAATGCCTGAATCGAAGAGGCTTGGGTTGCTCTTTGATCCAATGAGCTGATCGAAGACCTCGTTCGAGGGTCTTGGGGGTGATAGATCTGCAAGCAAATTCGTTAGAAATTGAAACTGTAAGGCCTGGATCGAAGAAGCTTGGTGGCCTTTTGATCTAGAGGGCTGATCGAAAAAGCTTAAGAGAATGCATGTCTGGGGCGTTCGATCTGGATGTGACATCTTTCAATCTGGGATACTGGATCTGCAAGGAAGTTCGTTAGAAATTGAAAATGCAAGGCATGGGATTCGAACCCTGATCCCTTCGATTGAGGGAATTCCTTTTCGCCACTTGAGCTGCTTGCTCGTTTGAAATACATGACACCTGCTTTTGGTCCTGCAAATTAGTCAATTCCAAACTAAACAACACAAAAAAACATCCCATTCGAACTCAATCCCTGAACCCGGTCCTGGGTTGGTTTTGATTTTTCACAGCCAGTATCATGGGTTTCAAAAGTAACCAGCTTCGAAAAACTCTATCCATGGTGTTCGAACGTATGAACACTGTAACTTGAATACACTTTGTTAAATCGCTCACAAATAATAACAAAAACTATGAACATACAATCATGAGTCTAATTTAAGATTAAGTGGGATTGAATATTTTTACCACTGGAGGCACCTGGATCTGCAGTCCTGGGCATGAGATGGTTGAGGCACGAACGAATATACGCCTGTGTGAACTCCAAGAACTCGATCGGAGTGTCAACTTGGACGTAAGGTTCCTGCAATGGAGTTTTGACAACTTTAGAATTTGATGTTATTTTCTGGACTTTCGTGGGGCAGACTAGTGTTTTTTTGCGAGGCAATATATGTGTTTTCCGTGTGGCAGTCTCCGTCCCCCCTTTTTTCTCTGAGATCATGAGGTTTATATAGACAAGGGAATTTAGGTCAACATTTGTGTATCAAATCTTGGTCCATTATGATGAAGAGATTTGATTTGATTTCTTCATAAAGACTTGTTATATTTGATTCAATCAAGTTCCAATCTATTTTCATGCGTTACTGCCATCCTATTATGAGTTATTTGGGCCTCCAATATGATGGAAATCGAAAGCTGACCTGCCCCTGCAGATCCACTTCCCTTCGAATTTGCTCTCTTCGATAACTCTAAGCTCCAATTCAAATTACTCCATCTTCGACTACGTAGCCCCTTCGATTGAGCCTCCCTCTTCTTCGATTTCTTGATTCAAAAATAATCACCCTGGTCGAATCAGCTCTTGTGGGTTTGGTAGTAAAGAAGGAAAGAATCTGGCCTTTAACTCAGGAATTGAGTCCACAATCATCATTGAATTCATGCCATTTTGAACTTTGGGTGAACCTAGACAGGTTTGGATATGTGTTTTTGCTTAGTCATGCCAGCCTATTTCATTCCTTCGAGTCTGCCTTCTTTGCCTGCTTTAAAGTCCAATTCGATTCTATTCAGAACATTCGCTTTTAGACAACTTCGACCAGCCCTTGGCCTTGTGATGAGTCTAAGTTCTGAAGTGTTCAAAACTTCCTTCATCAGAGCATGTTAAATTAAGACAAACTCTATACTGAAATGCCATTCGAAGGTCATTTCATTCTGATGTTCGAAGGTCATTTCATTCTGATGTTCTAATTGAGGGAAACTATGAAGTTCCAGTCGAAGGACACTCTGAAGTTCCCGTCGAAGGACCTTTTGGAATTCCAATCGAAGGGCCTTTGTCCATACCAATCGAAGGACCTTTGTACAGATACCAATCGAAAGATACTTGTTAAAATGCCAATTGAATGACACTGTTACAATGCCAGTCGAAAGGTACTTGTTAAACTATCAATCGAAGGACACTGTTACAATGCCAATCGAAGGACACTGTTACAAGTCCAATCGAAAGGTACTTGTTCATGCCAATCAAAGGGTGTTATGTAGATGCCAATCGAAAGGCATTTTGGAGATGCCAATCGAAAGGCATTTTGGAGATGCCAATCGAAGGAAACTTAAAAACATCACTCACAAATTTTTTCTTTCCTTTAGGCAAAGTTTTGTGACCAACCATGTAGGGGAAGACCTTGAAAAACATGAGAGAGAAAATTTTGGGGTACAACCGCTGCCCCTGTTCAATCTTCTTAAACCTGAGGAAGTAGATTGGTTGGTCTGCCTTTCGTGATCGGAAGGTGGAAGATGATTGAACACTAGAGTGCCCAGAAATTTGCAATCGTCTGAGATGATACTTGACTGTGTAGATAGTATTGGGAATTGGCTTATAGATGATTTGGAAAAGATGACGGAAGATCGTCGAAGATGGGCTTAAAGATGCCATCAAAATGTGATGATTTCATGAGATATCCCTTTGTGGGAATTCCTGCTCTTGCTATTGGAGAGAACTCTGTTGAGGAATGTTGGTCTCTGTCTTGGAACATAGAGTTTTAGGAGCTTCAGTTGTCTGTTACTCTACTGGGGAGTCATCACTTGATTGAAGAGACGGAAGTGAACTGCTATCTGGTCAAGATTCAGGCTTCACAGTGACTTGCTAAGGATAATAAGGCTGCCTGATATCTGGTCGTGCTCTAGGATTCACAGCGACTTATTGGGGAGATGAGATTAAACTGTCATCTGGTCAGGATCCAGACTTCACAATGTCTTGAATTGTCTTCAACTAGGATAAAGATCTTAGTTTCGCTTTGACTGAACCAAGGGAAGGCCTTGAATTAACTTTTACTGGCATAGTAATCAGGAGAATCTTAGTATCGATTCAACTGACCCAGATGAAAGTCTTGGAACATCTTCAACTGGCATAGTAATCAGAGAGATCTTAGTGTCGACCTATCTGACCCAGGGAAAATCTTGGGTTAACTTTGACTGGCATAGTAATCAGGAGAATCTTAGTGTCGATTCAACTGACCCAGATGAAAGTCTTGGAACATCTTCAACTAGCATAGTAATCAGAGTGATCTTAGTGTCGACCTGTCTGACCCAGGGAAAATCTTGCGTTAACTTTGACTGGCATAGTAATCAGGAGAATCTTAGTAGTGATTCAACTGACCCAAACGAAAGTCTTGAAACATCTTCAACTGGCATAGTAATCAGAGAGATCTTAGTGTCGATCTGGCTGATCCAGAGAAAATCTTAGGTTAACTTTTCATGGCATAGTAATCAGGAGAATCTTAGTATCGATTCAACTGACCCAGACGAAAGTCTTGGAACATCTTCAACTGGCATAATAATCAGAGAGATCTTAGTGTCGATCTGTCTGATCCAGAGAAAACCTTAGCTTAACTTTGACTGGCATAGTAATCAGGAGAATCTTAGCATCGATTCAACTGACCCAAATGAAAATCTGGAACATCTTCAACTGGCATAGTAATCAAAGAGATCTTAGTGTCGATTTGGCTGATCCAGAGAAAATCTTAGGTAAACTTTGACTGGCATAGTAATCAGAAGAATCTTAGCATCGATTCAACTGACCCATACGAAAGTCTTGGAACATCTTCAACTGGCATAGTGATCAGAGAGATCTTAATGTCGATCTGGATGATCTAGAGAAAATCTTTGGTTAACTTTGACTGGCATAGTAACCAGGATAATCTTAGTATCGATTCAACTGACCCAAACGAAAGTCTTGGAACATCTTCAACTGGCATAGTAATCAAAGAGATCTTAGTGTCGATCTGGCTGATTTAGAGAAAATCTTGGGTTAACTTTGACTGTCATAGTAATTAGGAGAATCTTAGCATCAATTCAACTGACCCAGACGAAAGTCTTGGAACCTCTTCCACTGGAATGGTAATCAGAGAGATCTTAGTGTCGACCTGTCTGACCTAGGGAAAATCTTGGGTTAACTTTGACTGGCATAGTAATCAGGAGAATCTTAGCATCGATTCAACTGACCCAGACGAAAGTCTTGGAACATCTTCAACTGGCATAGTAATCAGAGAGATCTTAGTGTCGATCTGGCCGATCCAGAGAAAATCTTAAGTTAACTTTGACTGGCATAGTAATCAGGAGAATCTTAGCATCGATTCAACTGACCCAGACGAAAGTCTTGGAACATCTTCCACTGGAATGGTAATCAGAGAGATCTTAGTGTCGACCTGTATGACCCAGTGAAAATCTTGTGAGGACATCTTTATGAGGAAAATCCTGGAATAGCCCTTTGTTAGACGTAACTTGTTGATTTGATATTTTCCCTGAATGGTAAAGAGTTAGTCGTATGCAATGTCATGATGTATGAAATGCATTGTGATGATGTTCTCAAAATAAATGAGATTGCGCTGTATGCAATATGTATGCACATGCCATGATGTATGAATATGGGATGCTATTGCGGTATTTTTTAGTCGGGGAAAATAAATCCCAGACTGCTGCTGAAGACTATTGGGAAGCTGAATTCTTCATTTCCACCGGTGGTGGCGAATGGAGATGACTATGCTGGGGATTTACTCCTTTCTTTTTGCAAATATTCTGCCGGGGAGAGACTCTGCCTGAGAATAACTCAGCCGAGGAATAACTCTGTTTGAGAGAAGAGATGATTTGCTGGAAGATTTTTCCGATTCAGAGAAATAAAATCCACTAGGGGATGAACTTCTGTAGTTGGAGAAATGAACTATGTTGGGGATTGAGCTTCCACATTCAGAGAAATAAACTCTACTCGAGAGAAGGCTTCGCAGTCAGAGAAATAAACTATGCTCAGGAGAAAGCTTTATAAATCGTTTGCGATTATAAAAATCAATTGGGGAATATAGATATCAGATCCCTGAAGGAACTTTGTTGGGGAAAGTAACTCCTGTTTGGGGAAGCAGGGATCAAAACTTTTGGTTGTCTCTACTATGTGGGGAGTGTAGATGTCACGGGGTCGTATGCCGAGGATACAATGATGACTTCGCATTAAGACGTTTCTTCCCCTGTACCTGTTGGAGAAAGTACCCGCAGAGGCTTTGTGGATGGATCTATGTGTTGAAATAAGTGTCAGAATGACATCCATCTCTGGATCGTATCTGAAATGAGTTGTTGCTAGAAGATGATCTGAATAAGTATCAGGATGATATCCGTGTCTAGATCGTACCTGAACTATTGCTAGAAGATAGCCTGGATAAGTATCAGGATGATATCCGTCTCTAGATTGTACCTGAACTATTGCTAAAGGATGATCTGAATAAGTATCAGGATGATATCCGTCTCTGGATCGTACCTGAATTGTTGCTAGAAGATAGTCTGGACTAAGTATTAGGATGACACCCATTTTGGATCGTACCTAAACTGTTGTGTTGTACCCGAAAATTTGCCCTCCCATTTTTCATTCAAGATATTATCCTAGGGTTTCGTGAATACTCAATTTGGCTCAGAAGTTGATCAGACATATTCTCTTCCTAAGCAGTAAATCAATAATTAGGGTTTTGCATTTCTCAAATAAAATTGAGTCTTCAAGGTTTCAAATGGTCTTCATAGGTATTCATGTCTCCTCAAGGTTGTTTAAGTCAGTTTTCAAACCTCGCATTGCAAGTTTGCTCAATCAATGGTCCAGATAACTGAAAACGACTACATTGACTTGAAAATCGCCCTTTTGCGAGAACAAATTCAAACGATCATAAATTCTTTATTATTAAATATTTTTGAGCGGTTTTCCTTGCGTTTGATTCTTCTTGATGCCATCTCAAATTTCTCTTCACATGTCAAGAGCTGATTACGCGTAGAAGATCATCAAAATTCAAATGCGTTAGAAGTCGCATCATGAATTTTGACTTAATTTCAAACAACAGTCGTATGATTTCTAAGAATTGTGATTTCTTCAAATTACAATACCTTGAGACGTTTATTTCTGGTCATGATCATATGTGATGTCGTTCAAGGGTTTATCTTCAAAGAATTGAAGGAAAATTGGGTTTGGAAGATTTTAAAACTATCGAATCGTTGCAAGGCATTTGTTGATTTTGAATTTTTCTTAACCACAGTTTACTAAAGGATTGATGATTGTTCTTAAGAGCATGTTTGTTTGGACAAGATGTGAAGATTAATACTATCATTTAAAACAATCATGATTTTGGATTCAATTTTACCAATTGAATTACATTCTTAAACATTTATTTTGTTTAGGAATTGGAGTACAAGGTACAAGTTTGTTTGAAATGCAGTTACAAAGTCAATTGTGATTATTTGGAATTCAAGTTACCAGATTGAAATGTTTTATTTCAAATATTCTGATCGGGAATTTCAAAAATTCAATTAGAATACAAAAATTTGTATAAGATCCTATCATACTAAAGTTGTTCAACTCTTTGTATTATTACACTGCAAGAGAAATTACAAATTTTGTTGTTTACAAAAATCACAAATTTCTTGGTTACAAAGAAAAATTACAAATTTTGTTGTTTACAAAAATATTCAAATTTCCAAAGAGAAGATTCTTCTTCAAGTCTTCATCTTCATCTTCAAGTAAGCCATCCAATCTTTGTTTGCATCCAAGCCTCGCTTGCCGTTCATGAAACAAGAAAAGGAAAAGTTAGCAAAATTCAAGCGAAATAATATGTGAAAAAGAATAATTCATCATTAGGGTTTGCGACTTGGAATTAGAATGTTTGTTTGTTTCATCACATTCCATTTCCCCCAATTGAAAATCACAAGAAAGTTTTCTTTCTTGGTTCACAAAAAAGGGGAAAAAAAGAAATTTGTAAGAAAGTTCAAAACAAACAACAAGCAAGTCAACAAGGGCAAACTACAAACAGCAAATTGTCCAAGGCAGCTAACAGCAGGAAAACAGAAGCCAAGCTGCCTATTAATATAGCAAGTCTGCAACAAAGACAACAAGCACAACAGTCCAAAGTTTCACACAACAAGCAAGTCAACAAGGGTAAACTACAAACAGCAAACTGCCCAAGGCAGCTAACAGCAGGCCATCAACAACCAAGGTGCCTAAAGCATACAAACAAAAGCAAAACTACAGCAGTATAAGCATGCAGCAAATGCACAAAACAACAAAGCTACTGCAGAAAACCAAACAAGCTGCCCAAACAAGCCAATGCAGCGGCCCAAAGCTTCCAAATAACAGGCAGCAATGCACCAAAAGAAACAAAGCAGCAAAATATTAGCAATGCAAGCTATCAAAACATGGTGTCATCATTTTCCTAAACTAGCAAACCCTTCAGAATTTTTGGGTAAAGAAAAAGAAATTTGGATTTGTATCATAGAAATATGAAGAGGGAAAGAGAAAGATATCACCTAGGCCACTAGCAATCCCAAAATTACCAAGCCAGCTGCTATCATAAAACAAACAGCTCAACTGCTTCTACTCTAGCTTTGCATAACTGTCCAAAAACTGTGCACAAAACTGTCTAAATCCAGCCCAAGACTTGTACAAAAATGGCAAAAACCAAAAACTGCAACAAAGAACATCAACATAGTATACCACAAGTGTTAAAACGACTGTTATTTTCCCCCCATTTTCTTTTCGATTCTATTGTCAATATAGAGGGGAGAGGCATAAGCAAAACGGAGAGAGAGAGGTCAAAAAATAAAACCATATGAAAATTGTTGTACCCCAAAATTTGCCCTCCCATATTTCTCAATACATGTCAAGTGAGGTCCTCAAATTGCTCAAGGTAGTCCAAGGGTTGACCAGACAAACCCTCTCCTAAAGCAGTCTATCTCAAATTAGGGTATCAGTTTGCATCAATATGCTTGAGTCCAAAGGGTCTCAAATGATCACCATTGTCCTAATACATTCTCAAGATCATCCCTGTCAAGTTTCAAGCCTTGCAGAGGAAGTTTGCTCAGTCAATTGCTCAAAGGCCCAAAAATCGACTGTGCTAGGGCAAAAGTCAACTGTGGCCCACATACAGTCAAACTTCAAGATTTTTGGTCAACATCCTCATTTTTAAGTATCATTCATAATTTTATCAAGGGTTGATCATGATTCCTCAAGGACTGCTGACAATTCATCAAAACCCAAAAGTTGCCAAATTAGGGTTTTATAGGAAAAGTCAACTCAACTTTGACCAAGCATAACTTTATCATAATTTATCAAGAATGAACCATCCAAAGCTCATTTTGAAGAAGGTGTGATTCCCTACAATTCATCTTCATCTCCCAAGTTCAAAAAATGCACTCACAAGAAGATATAAATTTGGACATTATAGGTCATTTTGAAAAGTCAACAAAAACACCTTTTTTTCCAAAGATTCATACATGAACATGGAATACTCAATTGAGATGAGACCAAAAGGGTTTCTTATAAGACACCTTGAGCTTTCTAAAAAGTCCAAGAACACGTCTCTAGGGTCAAAATTGAAGGAGTTATGCATTGGTGAAGTTGACCTTTTTTGCAAAATTGCCAAAAGTCAAATATGTCTCAAATTGCAATTTTTGTCAAATGGGCCCAACTTTTTGTGCTTGCATTGAGTTGGTAACATGATCCACGACCCATGACCGTTCCCACTTGTCTTTATTTTATTTTTGTCATTTATTTTTATTTTTATTTCAATTAATTTAATTTAAATCAATAAAATCATGAAAATATCAAAACTAATTAAGGCTTGAGATTTTGTGCATGTTTAGGTCTCTTATATAACTCGCAACGAAATCAAATCGTGCAAGGCTTGTTTGGATAGAAAAATATTGAATTTTTCTTGTTTTAGAAAGATTTGATGCAAGGGTGAATCAATGATAAAATCTTCATAATTGCAAAGATTTGAAGGAAACTTGTAACCCTAATCCATTCAAGGGTACATATAGAACATGTGCAGACCAAAAAAACAAGGATTGGAGGCGTGAGAAGGGAAGAACAAATCTCAAAATTCCATATAAAAGTGGCAATATGATTTCATAGTTCTAGGATCTTTCAAGCCATTCCAAGGATACCATTCGCTTGTTGGGCATCTAAGGACTCTATTCCAATCATTAACAAGCTGCATAACATCCTAAAATGCACTATAAGTATCCCACGACATTGATACTTTCTTGAAATCAAATATCACGATTCTGGAATTTGTAGCAGGGTTTTTTTATATATTCTTGTTCATTAAATCATTTGCAAGCTATTGTTTATGTTCAATTGCATTTTTATTAACTGTAGAGAAAGATGCCATAGTTAGGGTTCTTGGCTCGTTTTTGGGGTTTTCTGTTACAGGTACAATTGGCCATGGAAAGTGGTACCATGATTCTCGTGAGGTTGTCACGAGTTGATTGGTACCATTGTTATGCATTTACCATGCTTGCAATGAATTTTGGAAGATCACAGGGATGTACCTACGCCCAGAAAACCGTAGGTAAAAGTGTTGGACTTTTGCCAACGGAGGAAGGAAGAAGAAGGGTGGCGTGGAACCCCCCGACTGTCCCATTCAAAAATTCGCGCGTTCTGATATATTAATTTGTTTTTTCATTATAATGTTTGTTTGCTATCTTTTGTACAACAAAGCACGCTAGCTCAGTTGGTCAGGAGGCGCTTGGAAAAGCCAAAGGGCCTGGGTTCGATCCCCAGGTCCCCCATATTATTTCATGATTTTATTTCTTGCATAATCAGGTACATGTACAGGCAAGGAGACCACCATATACCCTCAATGTACAGCCAACCAGATGTCCAACAAGCTGGATCCAAAGGCCATTCTTTAAAGGTCCATAATGCACCCTAGTCAACTTGCAACATGGGATCTGAAAAGTAAACATGGGCCAAGGAGTTTTGGGCTCATAAATGCAATTGGCATCCATCCTCTTTGCTGACACAATCAGGCCCATTTCTTTTTCTTTTATATTTTTCACTCTATTTAATTTCTTTATTTTAAATTATTTTCTCACATAAAAGTAATTCTTTTTTTACAAAAAAAAAACTCATAAAATTAATTTCCAACAATTTAGATTTAGGTTTATCAAATTTAATTTAATAATTAGTTTAATTTAATTTTAGGGTAATTTTAACCTTTTTTGTAAATAAATTAAAATCAATTAGAAAATTAGGATTTGTTAGATTTAATTTTTATTTGCTTTTCTTAAAATAACAAAAATATGAAAATAGGTCAAATTAATTATCTTTCTTAATTTAAATTAATTAGTAACTAGGTTTGTATTTATTTAATTAAAACCTTATTTTTCTCAAAAATAATTAAAAAAAATAACAAAAAATGACTTTTCTTTTAATTATGTTTAAACGGGGTCAAAACCCTAATTTTTTCTCGTTCTCGTTTCGTCGTGCGCTTATTATTTCTTTTACGATATTAATGTAACTGCTCATGGGATGTAATAGTTTAATTAGGATTTTTCTTTTATTTATCGTTTTACGGGTTTTTGGCTATGTAATTAATCCCCCTCCCCGAAGTCTTGTAATAGCGTAGTTTTATTTTCCGCATTTTAATTTTTGCAAATATTAACTGTTAGATGTATGATAATAGGATTGCATGACAAGAATGTATGTTAATTTTAAAATGGTTAGCAAACCCTAAATGTGCAAAGATAATAACTGAAATCAAATCACTCGCACATGCGTACTCCTAGGGTATACTCTCACTTCGGTTGCCTTCGGTAAACGATCATTAAGTATAGGGTGTATTAGTGGTTGCCCTCTTGTCTAAACAAAGATCAAATGTCCCGTTCGGAAATGTTGCCTCGGAAAGGTTGCCTCAGAAATGTTGCCTCGAATATGATCTTAAGACATTAGGGTTATTACTAAGACGTCCTAACATTGCTTTAGTGATCGTACGTCCCTTTCGAATCGACCCTTACAACTCCAACGATGGTACTACCTACTCCTTAATAGTAGAATAACACTGTCTAAAGGAAACGAGAATAGAAATAATCCTTTTTTGAGTAGGTAGATTCTAGTAGGTACTTGCTCAAAATCAAACTTTTCACACCATACACTTTTCAAACAAAGTTTTCAAAAACACTTCGTAACACTCTTAAGGACTGATACAAGGGTTAAAACGAAGTAAAACAATAACTTTTCAAAACACACAAACACGGAAGCAATCTTAAAAGGATGAACAAGTACCTAAGAGTCCATGGAAAACCATGGATAGAAGGGGTGCTAACACCTTCCCTTTCTATAATCTACCCCCATACTCAAAATCTCGAAAAAAAGGAATTTTTCTGTGCTTTTTTCCTTTCCAGTTGGATAAAATAAAAGTCGGTGGCGACTCTTGCTTACCACGACGTTTTGAAAACACAAAACACAAACCAGTATTAGCAGTCGGTTCTGCCACCGTATCACAGAACTGGCGACTTTGCTGGGGACTTGATAAGTGGGGTATACCTTAGGATTAGTTCATCATGAATTGCTTCTCTTGTTTGATTTGATTGCTTTACTTTTGAGGGTTTTGTATTGGGAGTTACTATAGATCCTAACTCGGATCTGGGGAACACCTTTTAGGTAAGTAGCAATAAATTGTGAGGGAACTGTACGGCGTAGACCGACACGGTTGAAGTAGTAGCTACGTTGATGTGGCACATTGGTTGGTATAGGTATCCCTTGTGGAGAAACAAGGAGAATACGGGGATGCTTTGGCCATTAGAAAAAAGTGAGATAGCCAGCCTCGGTATAAAGCTGAGAACTGGTTGATACTCGATACTACACTCATTGAGACCATACTCTCGAGATAGTTCCGGCCGCAAGAAAAGATTGTGTGAGCTGAAATCATGACCGATGGAGGATGGTAAGTGATATTGAGATCCTCTAGAACCCGATTACTATTATTAGGATAGGTTAAAACCAACTGAACTTCAAGAGGGTAGTACCTAGACCCCATGCAAGCCTGAAACTTAAGGGCTCTTGTGTGACTTGTTTGCCTTTACCATGTCTGTTATCTGCTATACCTGTTGTGTGTTTTATCATGACATCATGCACCATCACATAGCATGCGTACTTCATTATACTAACCATTTCAAAGACCGAGGGGATTTATCTTTGTTCTGTTTTGCAGATTATGGCTTCCGTGCGCAGAAACACCATTCGAGTTAACTTTGTGCAAATACCTGCTCAACTCAAAGATTTAGCCTCGAGAGTTTCTGATACCTCTTCATTCATTAGGAGACATGGTCGACTTCTTAGCTTGGTTACCTCAAAGCTTGATGAGCAGATGATGAGTGTGCTTTTCCAGTTCTTCGATCCTGTGCATCATTGCTTTACCTTTCCGGATTATCAGTTGGTTCCTACTTTGGAAGAGTTTTCTCACTTATTGGGCATATCCATCCTTGAGCATATTCCCTTCACAGGTTTGGAAGAGACTCCTAAACCAGAAGACATTGCCTCAGCTCTGCATCTAAAACGGGCTGATGTAGTATCTAATTGGGAAACACGAAGCGGGGTTGAAGGTTTCTTAGCCAAGTTTCTGATAGACCAAGCTCAACTATTCTGGGATAGTTTGGATTTTCCGGCTTTCGAAGACATTTTTTCTCTCCGTATCTATGGTTTGGTTCTCTTCCCAAATCCAGATTCTTTTATGGATGTAAATGCTGTCAAGATCTTCCTATCTCGCAATTTTGTGCCTACCCTACTAGGTGACATCTTGCATGCCCTCTACACTGGTACTGTGCGAAGAAGAGGGACTCTTATGTGCTGTATGCCGTTGCTATCGAGGTGGTTTATTTCGTACCTCCCTAAGTCCATGCTGAAGAACGAAGAAGGTTTAGGTTGGTCCTACAGAATAATGTCACTTGCCCATAACAACATTCTTTGGAGTTCCCGGGTTATGGAGGACATTGCTATCATTGATCGTTGTGGGGGATACCCTAATGTCGCTTTGCTTGGAATCAGAGGAGGTATAACCTACAGTCCTTGTTTAGCTTTGCGAAAATTTGGTCGTGCTCGAAGAGACGGTCCCCATGAGCTACTTCTTGAGGATATTTCCTTTGACTACAAGGAAGACATTAAGGAGCATCGCCGAAGGTTCATACGAGCTTGGGGCATGGTGAACAGATCTGACCCCCAAGAGTTGGGACCAAATACTTCTCTTTCTATGCAGCCTTATCTCCAATGGGTCCGAGCTCGTGCTCAGAAGCTTGGGATGCCTTATGAAGCCGTATTGCCTGTGATCGTGGAGCCCACTAATGAAGAAGGCGTTCCTTACACGGTTCTTTATCCTTACATGCCTACTGACCTTGGGGCATTGAAGAGGTCTTGGATTCAACTAAAAGAGGAAATGGATACTTACCGGGAGAAGTACCATGAGCAAGAAAGGAATATTTTAAAGCTCACTAGGCAGCTCGAGAACAAAAGAACAATCAATGACTATGTCAGCACAAAGGGGAAGCGTCTGTGGGATTTTTGATTTTTTATTTTCTAGTTTTAGATTTGTTTTTTCATTTACTTCTTTGTAACGCCTCAAAGGATTTGTTGAACCTTTTACAAGTTATTCTAATAAAGTTTGTTTAATTTTTGGTTTGCAAATTTAAATCTCCCAAAGTCTTTGAAATCATTACATACGCATCCCATTATCATGCACGTCATTACATGTATCATTACAGGTTTCTCATCTCCTTCGCTGTTTATTTCAGCATGAAATGTCTTCTAAAACGTCTTCCGATCAAGCCATCAAAACTCTCCAGGCACAGAATGTCCAATTCCAAGAGATGTTCTTAAGCTTGGCTAAAGGGCAAGAGGATTTGAAGACTCTCATCCTGAAGGAGAAGAAGAAAAATAAGAAGAAGGTGGTTCTTCTGAGTATGGGTAAAAGATTTGGGAATAGGTTGCGACAAGAAGCTGATTTGATCTCTTTGTCCAAAGATGGGGAAAACCAAGAAGAAGAAAAAGGCTCCAGCCCTATAGTCTCTGATAATGATACTGACTTTGATGATGAGCAATATCCTCCTGATGAGGATAGTTACAAACAACTAGAAGACCGGATGAGTGCTATGGAGGTTTAGAAGATCCCTGGTTTGGATTTTGGAGATTTAGGACTGGTATCAGGAGTGGTGATCCCTCACAAGTTCAAAGCTCCAGTTTTTGCCAAGTACGATGGAGTGTCTTGTCCAAAACTCCATCTCCGCTTGTATGTCAGGAAAATCCAACCCCACACTGCTGATAGAAATTTGTAGGTGCATTTCTTTCAAGATAGTCTCAGGGACTCATCTTGAATGGTTTTATCAATTGGAAGGAGACAACATCCGAAACTGGGAAGACCTTACTGCTGCTTTTTACAGACAATACCAGTATAATGCCGACCTTGCTCCCACTCGTACTCAACTTCAGAGTATGTCCATGGGTGCAAGTGAAGGTTTTAAGGACTATGCTCAAAAGTGGAGAGATTTGGCTGGCAGGGTTCAACCCCTTTTATGTGATCGAGAGTTAGTTGATATGTTCTTGGGGACGCTATGTGGTCCATTTTTAAATCATCTGATCGGCAGTTCATCATCTGGGTTTACTGAATTGATTCTGACTGGAGAAAGAGTAGAATCTGGTATCCGAAGTGGTAAGATACAGAAGGATACTTCATCAAGTGCAGTGAAGAAGCCTTTCACTGGTAATAAAGAAGCTAGTGCGATCTACGGCCCGAGGGGCCAAAGCAGACCTAACCACCGTCAAGCAGTAAATGCGGTAGTGATATCAACACCCACAGTTGCTCCATAATGCAACCATCAACCAAGGGTGGAAAGACCACATAGGCAATATACTCGGCTCAATATTCCCCTGTCTCAAATTCTACCACAGTTATTAAAGACCAACCTGATAACTCTGAGGGAGGCCCCGAAGAACCTCGACACCACTTCTCCTCAATATAACCCAAATGCCCGCTGCGCCTATCACTCTGATAGCCTAGGTCATGATACAAACAACTGTTGGGATTTGAAAAACAAAGTACAAGACTTGATCGAGGCCAAATAAATTGAGTTTGATGCTCCAGAGAAGCCCAACGTCATAACTGCCCCTATGCCCAAACATGGTCATGGAGTAAATGCTGTGGATGTTGATTTATTTGTAACCTCCATGAAAGAGATTTATACTCCTTTAATGACAGTTAAGAAGAATCTATTGTTGGCCGGCTTATTTCCGGGTTGTGGCGAAGGTTGCCACGTGTGTTCAGTTCTGCCTACTGGTTGCCACTTATTGAAATCAGGTGTTCAACGCCTGATGGATAATAGAGAGATCCTGTTCGAGAAGACTGTGATTCTGTTAGTTCCAATTGAAGATGTTGCCTTCATAACCATTTCCGCCAATCCTTCCAAGGCTTCCTCGAGAAAGCCTGTTAGGATTACACCCATTCCAAGAATCGCTCCGTTAATCATTACTATCCCTGGTCCTATCCCATACACTTCGGATAAGGCTGTCCCTTGGCACTAAGGGGATGATGTGTATTACCATGGAATTAAACAAGACTTTAAAAGTGAGGAAGCTGATGCTGATGTCAGCAATATTGTCGGGGCCAACAAGGTCACCAGAAGTGGAAGACTCTTTTCTCCCGAGATTTCCCCTCCAACTGTTCAAAAACCTGTTGTCATTCCATCTGCTAATACATCAACTATTGTTCCAGTTCTTACTCCAGTTACCACTCCTGTCGTCGAGCCATCTGAGACTCGGGGCAAAGAAATCACAGGTGAGCCTGCCCGGACGGAGGCGCCTAGAAAAATTGTGTTGGAGGCCTCTAAACAAGAGATAGAAGAAATTATGAAGATTATCAAGAAGAGCAACTAATACGTAGTCGAGCAGCTGGGGCAGAACCCGTCAAAAATCTCCATGTTGTCCTTGTTATTGTGCTCGGAGGCCCATGCAAAGGCTTTAATTGCTTTCCTCAAGACTGCACATGTGCCATAGGAAACTTCAGCCGATCAATTCAAAGATTACGTAGCTAGTTTGACTGCCGACAATGGGTTGGGTTTCTCAGATGCATATCTGACTGCTAAAGGAAGAAATCACAATGATGCTCTGCACGTATCGATCGAGTGCAGGGGCACTACTATGGCCCATGTACTGGTGGATACTGGGTCCTCATTAAATGTTTTGCCAAAGAAAGCATTAGACCGTCTGGACTGTGAAGGTTTAATTCTGAAGCCCAGTAATATTATGGTCGGGGCTTTTGACGGGTCAAAAAGGATGGTACACGGGGAAGTGGACATCCCTGTTAAAGTTGGATCTCAAACTTTTGGATCCACCTTCTATGTAATGGACATCAGACCATCGTATTCTTGCTTGTTGGGTCATCCCTGGATTCATAAAGCTGGGGCAGTGACTTCAACGCTCCATCAAAAGCTGAAATATCCGGCAAAGGGGAAGATTGTCACGGTACAACGTGAATAGGAATATATGGTGAGTCATCTCAATTCCTTTCGCTATGTGGAGATGGATGGGGAGTTCATTGAAACCCCTTGTCAAAACTTTGAAGAAGTCCTCCAGACCTTGGCGTCAACTGAAGTTACTACCTATAAACCTATGATGAAGATGGCTTCTCTCAAGGATGCCAGGGCTATAATTGAAAAAGGTGGGTGTGGAAATTGGGGTCAGCTCCCTAATTTCACACATAAGACCGACAAGTTTGGTTTGGGCTTTACTGCAGAGGCTCAAAGGGCTGTTCGGCACACACGGATTGGAAGACCTCCTCTACACATCAGTAATCAGGGAGTGAATGCAATTGAAGATGATGAAGAGGATTCAGATATCGACAGCTGGATCTACCCTACAACCGATGGTGGCTTGAACAACTGGAAAGCAAAAGACTTCATACCTGTTTCTTTTATTCCACAGTGATTGACTTTTGTTTTAAGAGTTGTAATAAACAGTTTGAAACTTTACGGCCCGGTGCCTTGCCCGAGGCACCTTAGCCTTGCTTGTGAGGGCTTATTATTTGTCATTTTCATATATCATTAATAAATCATTGGACATTTCTTGCATTACAAATTTTGCGCTCCTTGTTTTTATTTTCTGTCTCACTTTATTAAAACAGCTATGCTCTTACACACACTCACGTATCATAATGCAGATCCATATCCACTTTGGATCCCATTGATAACAACTCTGCTACTGCCAGTTATGACTTCGAAAATCCGATCAACCAAGCTGAGGACAAAGGTGAGGATGATTGTGAGGTTCTTGGAGAACTTGCTAGACTGTTACTGCAGGAAGAGAGGGCCATACAGCCTCATGAAGAGCCAGTTGAATCAGTAAATTTGGGTATAGATGAAGACATGAAAGAGGTTAAGATAGGTGAGAATCTGGAGCCTAGTGTCAAAAAGAGGTTAATACAAATGCTACGTGACTATGTTGAGATCTTCGCTTGGTCTTACAAAGATATGCCTGGTTTGGACACCAATATTGTGGTTCATCACTTGCCGACTAAAGAAGACTTTCCTCCGGTAAAGCATAAGGTTCGCCGTATGCGCCCTGAAATGTCTGAGAAAATCAAAGCTGAGGTCATGAAATAGTTTGACGCTGGATTTTTAGCTGTCACTTCTTATCCGCAGTGGGTCGCCAACGTTGTTCTGGTACCTAAGAAAGATGGTAAGGTACAGATGTGTGTGGAAAATAGAGATCTGAACAGGTCAAGCCCCAAGGATGACTTCCCACTATCTCACATCGATGTTTTGGTCGACAACACCGTACAACACAAGATCTTCTCCTTCATGGATGGTTTATATGGTTACAATCAGATTAAGATGGCTCCCGAAGACATGGAGAAGACAACCTTCGTTACACAGTGGGGCACCTTCTGTTACAAGGTAATGCCTTTTGGGTTAAAGAATGATGGGGCAACTTATCAGTGCACTATGGTCGCTTTGTTCCACGACAAGATTCACCATGAGATTGAGGTATATGTTGATGACATGATCGCAAGGTCCCAAACTAAGGAAGAACACCTTGACCATCTACAGAAGTTGTTTGACAGGTTGAATATGTACAAGTTGAGGTTGAACCCGAATAAGTGCACCTTCGGGGTAAGGTCCGGTAAGCTGCTGGGTTTCGTCGTTAGTGATAAAGGTATTCAGGTGGACCCTGCCAAGGTAAAAGCCATATAGGAGATGCCAGCTCCCCGCACAGAAAAGGAGGTTAGAGGCTTTTTGGGACGTCTGAACTACATCGCCCGATTTATTTCACATCTGACTGCTACTTGTGAGCCAATCTTCAAGCTACTGAAGAAAGATCAAGTGGTAAAATGGAATGATTAATGTCAGAACGCTTTCGAAAGGATCAAAGAATATCTCCAAGAGCCACCAATTCTGATGCCTCCAGTTAAAGGAAGACCTTTAATCTTATACTTGACAGTGTTGGATAATTCAATAGGGTGCGTGCTGGGGCAGCATGACGAGTCTTACCGAAAAGAGCATGTTATTTACTACCTTAGCAAAAAGTTTACCGATTATGAGACCTGATAACACCGAATCGCACTATGTTTCTGACTCGAATATCACATGTTTTCCTTAGTTTTATTATTGTTTTTCTAGTATTATGCCCTTGTTTCCTTTGTTTTCAGGTCACATGTCCTTTCAGAGCCTTCAGAGAAGAAACGAGCGAAAACGCCAGAAAAATAGGGTTTTTCCAAGAAAATACACACATGGCGTCCAGCTCCGTGCCGGCTACAGGGAACGCGCTGACATGGTGCACTTTCACCCAGGGGCCAACTGCCACGTTTCCACGATCTCTCCATTTTCACTCACCGCGCCCGCGGGGAGGGTGGCCGCACCCGCGGCCTTCACAAACCATTTCCTGCTCAGAAGGAGTTGAGGGGCATGCTCGTCTTTACAGAGTTTTAGGATCTTCTATAAATAGCAAGTTCATTTCATTTTCGCTTTCATCCAAACTTAGATGCAAACTTAGATCCAGACAAGTTATTGCTTAGGCATATATTACTACTTTGTAAAGTGATAATCTTCTCACATCGGGAAGTTATCACACTTGAGTGTGCGAGATTGTATTCAAGTTTGAAGCACTTTGGTTGAAGTTTATCATAATTTCTTTTACATTTCCACGACTTGTATCAGATTCAAGCCTCCGATTGGAGCAAGGTTCTAATTTAATTGCTTTCATTTATTTTATGTTCTTACCATAGTCTACACGTTTTATAGACTCTAAATGCTTTTACCATAGTCTCCACGTTTTATAGACTCTAAATGCTCTTACCATAGTCTACACGTTTTATAGACTTTAAATGCTCTTACCATAGTCTACACGTTTTATAGACTTTAAATGCTCTTACCATAGTCTACACGTTTTATAGACTTTAAATGCTCTTACCATAGTCTACACGTTTTATAGACTTTAAACGCTCTTATCATAGTCTACATGTTTTATAGACTTTAAATGCTTACCATGTCTAGCTAAATTTATTAGGGTTAGAATGTAAGGATCGAATCATAACTATGTTCTGTATGCCATGCTAATAGAAATACCTTTGAGATGTTTTAGCTTTTTAATACTGGTTTAAATGTGTTTAAAAGTTTATGGGTAAGATCGAAAGCCGTCCATACTCGAGCCAGATTAGTTCTTGACCAAACGAAAAGAGCGAAAGCAGTTCGTTTGGTTAAGTAGGATTACTTGATATAATTTTAGAAAACGATTTTGAAACTATTTGCGAACGCGTTTGTGGGATTAAAATCTGATTTTTGGTCAAAAGCCAAGGATCTCTTTAAGTTAAGTTTTCCAAATTAAAACACTTTTTCACTAAGTCAAAATAACTTGTTTCTTAAAAATAGGTTTAGTTCTTTAACACGTTAGGCACCCTTTATAAGTGACAATAAAGGAATTTAATTTAAAGAGTAAACTCGGTTCTTAGTATGCGAAAGCTACAAGTTCCTGTTAAAGAGTTCTTTGCTATAAATGGAAAATATTGCCCAAAAGTAAATACTATACATGCATGGTAGGACATTGTCTGATCTCGTGATTTACATTCGATCCCATTGTTTTATCTATTTAATTTTATTCGCTTTTATTTCCCTATACTGAACTCAATCCCTTATTGATATGCCTTAGATAAACACCTTAACAATAGAGTCGATAGATTGACAATTGGTCTTTGTGGTTCGATAATCTTATATATTACTTCGATAGGCTGTGCACTTGCAGTTATAATTTAGACTATACAGTAAAAGCCCATCAAGTTTTTGGCCCAACTTTGCCAAATTTCGTACCCTTTTTGTTATCCCGTTTAGACTACGGCTACTTATTTAGCCGGTTGATGCGTAGAAATCGTAGCACCGGTAACCTAATAGATCCTTTAGTAGAACCTGAACGTTTTGCTCGAGCCCGTCTCTTTATACGAAAGTTAAAGAAAGCTATGGCTGAGGACCGTAATCAAAGACCGCTTAAGGAATTTGCCCAACCATCTAATGAGGAACCTAGTTCTAGTATAGTAAATCCAGCTATAACAACTAACAACTTCGAACTAAAACCCTCACTATTACAATTAGTTCAACAAAACCAATTTGCTGGTCTCGCTACCGAGAACCCGAATCAACACTTGAAGGCATTTATCCAATTAGCCGACACCCTCAAAGCAAATGGTGCCACATCTGAAGCAATACGCCTAAGATTGTTTCCATTCTCTCTAAGAGGGAAAGCTCACGATTGGTAAGATTCCCTCCCTGCCAATTTGATAACAACTTGGGAGGACCTTAGAAGAGTGTTCCTTGCCAGGTATTTTCCCCCTAACAAAACCTCTATTCTTAGAAACCTGATCACTAGATTCACCCAAAACCAGGGAGAATCTCTATTTGAAGCTTGGGAAAGATATAAAGACCTTTTAAGAGCTTGTCCACACCATGGCCTAGAGAAATGGTTGATCATTCACACCTTCTATAATGGACTCCATTATAATACCAAAATGTCTATCGACGCTGCCGCAAGTGGTGCACTGATAAACAAACCTTACCCTGAAGCTTGTGCCCTGATCGAAGATATGGCCCAAAACCATTACCAATGGGGGGCAGAACGAGCGACAGTGGAGAAGAAGGAGACCCAAGGAGGGGTGCATGAGATAAGTAGCATGGACATGATGCAAGCTAAAATGGATGCCCTAGCCTTAAGAGTAGATAACATATCCCAAAACCCTGCCACAGTAGCTGCACTCCACTCGGAATGCGAACTCTGTGGAACCCAAGGACATCCAACTTCATATTGTTACCTGTTGAATGAGTCTAGCTCAGAACAAGTTAATTACACCCAAGGAAACTCGTTCTTGAACACCTATAAATCTGGATGAAGGAATCACCCGAATTTTTCCTATAAGAACAACAATCCAATCCAACATCCTGGAACACCCAGACCGCAAGGTTTTCAACCTCAAAAATCAAACCAACCTATGCAAGCTGTGCCACCAAGACCAAATCTTAGGGAAACCCTAGATACTTTTATCACAACCCAGACTCAGCAAAACAAAGAATTTATGAACCAGAGAACCCATACAAACGAACTAGTAACACAACTAGCAACTAAGTTTGACCAAATGATGACCCATCATAAGATGCTCGAGACTCAGATCTCGCAAGTGGCTCAAACGCAAGCCACGCAAACCACACCTGGAGGACAATTCCCTGGACAAACTCAACCTAATCCTAAAGGACAAGCGAATGCTATCACTCTAAGAAGTGGAACCGCTTACGATGGACCGAAACTTCCAACGATGTGTGTACCCGAAAAACCAATAAAAGATAGCATACCTGAGGACCAAGTAGAGAAACCAGAGGAACCAAGAACCTAACAGAACCAGGTGGAAGAATCGAAAGATAAAACTTATACACCACCTCCACCCTATAAACCTCCAATACCATACCCACAAAGACTTAAACAAACCAAGATAGAAAGCCAATACCAAAAATTTATCAAAGTAATAGAGAAACTCCATGTAGAGATTCCCTTTACCGAAGCGATTACCCAAATACCATCATATGCTAAATTCTTAAAAGACATCTTGTCAAACAAATGGAGACTCGACGATCCTAAACCCCTAGAATGTCATTCCACCTCTGAAAATAAACTTGCAAAAAAGGACAAAGATCCTGGAAGTTTTTTCTATTCCTTGCATCCTAGGAAATCATATGATCGACAAAGCTTTCTTAGACCTAGGAGCAAGCGTAAGCTTAATGCCTTTGGCAGTCTGCAAGAGGTTAAACTTAGGAGAACTACAACCAACCAAAATGTCTTTACAACTAGCTGATAGATCTGTCAAGTACCCCACAGGGATATTAGAGGATATACCAGTTAGAATAGGTCAGTTGTATATCCCAACCGATTTCGTGGTAATGGATATTAAAGAAGATGACGAAATCCCGATTCTCTTAGGAAGACCATTCTTGTCAACCGCCGAAGCTATAATCGACGTTAAGAAAGGAAAACTTACCTTCGAAGTAGGAGATGAAAAGATAGAATTTATCCTCTCTATATTTCTTATGGCACCTGTGATAGGAGATGCATGTTATGCAATCGACATCATTGATGAATGCGTAAACGAACTTGAGCAAGATGAATCCTTAATTAAACTACCACCAACACCCATTCTAGAGGATGATGGATATAAAGAACCTTACATTGATGACAACCTCTTTGAATGTTTATCTCTTACACCCGATCCTATGATGTGTCTTAAAAAGCCATCTCTAGAACTCAAAGAACTACCCAAGAATCTAATATATGAGTTTTTGGACGAAGAGATGAATCGCCCAGTTATAATTAACGCCACTCTAGGCCAAAACGAAACAAATCAACTCTTAGATACCTTGCGAAGATACCCTTCGGCATTAGGATATAAAATCTCTGACTTGAAAGGGATAAGCTCATCCGTATGCATGCATCGAATCATGCTAGAAGAAAATTCGAAACCCTCTAGAGAGCATCAGAGAAGAATAAATCCTATAATGAGTGATGTAGTTAAGAAAGAAGTTCTTAAGTTACTGGAAGCTGGTATAATATATCAGATATCAGATAGTGAGTGGGTAAGTCCTGTACATGTGGTGCCGAAGAAAGGAGGCATCACGGTTGTTGAAAATGATAAGGGAGACAAAGTAGCAAAACGAACAGAAGGAGGATGGCGTATGTGCATCGATTATAGAAAGCTAGGCGACTAGGAAAGATCATTTCCCACTTCCATTTATAGATCAGATGCTCGAACGTCTAGCTAGGAATTCGTATTTCTGTTATCTAGATGGATATTCCGGATTTTTCCAAATCCCTATTCACCCAGAGGACCAAGAAAAAACTACATTCACCTGTCCTTATGGAACGTTTGCCTATAGGCGGATGCCCTTTGGACTCTCTGATGCACCTGCCACCTTCCAACGTTGTATGATGTCCATTTTTACGCACTATCTCGACGGAATTATGGAAGTATTCATGGATGATTTTTCTGTATGTGGATTCGATTTCAAAAATTCTCTCTCGAACCTTGAGAAAATTTTAGAAAGATGTGTGGAAGTGAACCTTTTGTTGAATTGGGAGAAGTGTCACTTTATGGTCAACGAAGGAATAGTTTTAGGGCATATCATCTCCGAGAGAGGGATAGAAGTTGACAAAGCCAAAATAGAAGTTATAGAGAACCTCAACCCACCTAAAACCGTTAGGGAAGTACGAAGTTTTCTAGGACATATTGGATTCTACCGACGCTTTATAAAAGACTTCTCCAAAATAACAAAACCCTTAACTAACCTTCTTATGAAAGATACTGAATTTGACTTTAATGAGAAGTGTCTTAAAGCCTTCAACATTATAAAATAAGCACTGATTTCAGCTCCTGTCATTCAACCCCCTGACTGGGAGCAACCATTTGAAATCATGTGTGATGCTAGTGACTATGAAGTTGGGACTGTCTTAGGGCAAAGAAAAGACAAGAAATTACATGTCATTTACTATGCCAGTAGAACCCTAGATACCACCCAACTTAACTACACAACTACAGAGAAGGAATTGCTAGTTGTAGTATTCACAATCGATAAGTTCTGATCTTATTTAGTAGGAGCTAAGATTGTAGTTTATACTGATCACGCAGCAATCTGATATCTGTTAAACAAAAAAGACGCTAAGCCGAGATTGCTCAGGTGGATTCTCTTACTCCAAGAATTTGACTTAGACATTAAGGATAAGAGAGGCACTGAGAATTTAGTAGCCGATCATCTATCTAGGATAGAACATTTGAAACCAGATCTAATACCAATAGATGATCACTTCACTTACGACGAACTGATAGCTAGGATAAACACAATGAGCGAGGATGACTCTGAAACCTATAAAGAATTTAAACCGGAAAAAGTCTCAATGATAAGAAACGTACCTTGGTACGCAGACATTGTGAACTATCTAGCTGCTGACATCATACCCCCAGACTTAAGTTTTCAACAAAGGAAAAAGTTCTTCAATGACATCAAAAGCTTTTATTGGGACGAACCACTCTTGTTCAAAAGAGGAATAGACAACATACTTAGACGATGTGTTCTAGAGGAGGGAGTGGAAAGCGTCATCAAACATTGTCATGCCGCGTCATATGGTGGACACGCAAGCACATCAAAGACGTGTGCCAAAATCTTTCAAGCAGGCCTTTACTGGCCAACTTTATGGCGAGATGTCCACACTTACATCACCAAGTGTGACCGGTGTCAACGCACTGGGAACATTTCAAGGCGTGACGAAATGCCATTAAGAAATATTCAAGAGGTAGAACTCTTTGACGTATGGGGTATAGATTTCATGGGGCCTTTTCCATCATCAATGGGAAATAAATATATTCTTGTGGAAGTTGACTATGTGTCCAAGTGGATAGAAGCAATAGCGGCACCCACAAACGACACAAGAGTAGTGATCAAATTGTTCAAGAACATCATATTCCCTAGATTTGGAACACCCCGTCTAGTCATAAGTGATGGAGGATCGCACTTTATATCCAAGATATTCAATAAACTTTTAAACAAATACGGAGTCAAACATAGAGTAGCAACACCATATCACCCTCAAACCAGTGGCCAAGTGGAGGTATCGAATAGGGAAATCAAGCAAATCCTAGAAAAAACCGTGTCAATATCTAGAAAGGATTGGTCCGGAAAGCTGAAAGATGCACTTTGGGCCTATAGAACAGCTTATAAAACCCCTATTGGAACTACCCCATATCAATTAGTCTATGGAAAATCCTGCCACTTACCTTTCGAGTTAGAACACAAAGCCTATTGGGCTATAAAATCCTTGAATTTAGACTACCTAAGAGCTGGAGAGAAACGAATTCTGGACATTCATAAGTTAGAAGAACTCCGCCTAAATGCTTATGAGAATGCCATCATCTATAAAGAAAGAACAAAGATATGGCACGACAAAAAAATTACTAAGAAAGAATTCAATGTAGGCGATCCTGTTCTTCTATTTAATTCCAGATTACGACTTTTTCCTGGCAAGCTACGTTCAAGATGGATATGTCCATTCGAGGTATCAAAAGTGTTAGTATCAGGAGCTGTAGAAATCAAGAATAACTCAAGCGCTTCTTTCATGGTAAATGGACAACGACTGAAGTTGTATAGAGGAGGTGACCTGCCTATTTACTTCTCTAATCAGACTCTGATAGACCCACCAATCCCAACTTGAAAAGTGAGATCTTATCGTCAAGCTAACGACGTTAAACAAAGCGCTGCGTGGAAGGCAACCCACAATCTTTTTTCTTTATTTTTTAATTTTAATTTTTCTTTTACGTAATTAAAATTGTAATTTTGGACTGACTCATCTATCTTTTTCAGGACCAAGTGCTCTTATATCACCTTTTTCAGATGGATTTCGTTGATGGACTCGATGTCATCTTCAGAGACGATGCTCAGAGAGAGCGATTTGCTACACTGTCTGCTCGACCGATGCTTCCAACTAGATACCATGATTCTACTTGCATGGATGCACTAGGCATTGAGGCCAGTGTCCGTTATCTGTGCCATCAGGTCAGTTGGGATGTATATGCTGACGAGATCCACGTGACCTACAGGAACCTCACCTGGGAGTTCCTCAACTCACTGGAGTATGAGCCCTATGTTGGGACCAGAGAGGACCGTGGGCGGATTAGTTTTCGCATATTCGGAGCAGAGTATGCTTTTACTTTGAGACAATTTGGAGATCTGCTTGGATTCGAGACTGCACTTACTGCCATCCCTGAGCTTCCTCTAGGGTATTTCATGAGCAGTGATATAGACAGATTCTGGAGAGCTATTACCGACAGGGGCAGTCTCGACCCATCTGAGCAACTGTCTAAGAGGATTCATAACCCAGCTTTCAGGTACTTTGAGATGATTCTTTATCATACCTTCTTCAGGAGGAGCTATTGCGATCATTTAGTGACTGCAGAGGAGATACTATTTTTATACTGCGCTAGTCAGTCGCGTCCCATTGCGAGTGGAGCTTTCTTGATAGAAAGTCTAGATATGGCTGCATTATCCTCTGAGGGATACTTACACGCTGGTGGGAATGTGACGCTGATTGCATCTGCTCTGGGCTTGGATAGCCAGTTACTCCGCCTGACACAATATTGTGGTAGTACACGCATCGACATTGACTTCTGCTTAGACCATGGCCTTATGCGCCGAGCTTCTTTTCATCCATATCAGTACAAGTTCCTTATTGACGATCAGACTGTCTATTATTTCACCCTGCCTGATCCATAGATGACCTGCGTCTCCAACCGGGCAAACTGGAACTACACTTTAGAGGGTTGGGGCGAGGCAGTTATAGACATCACTGACCAGCCAGAGCCAGAGTATTCACCAGAGTCAGAGCCAGAACCAGAGTATTCACCAGATTCAGAGCCAGAGTCAGACGACCCGATCACTGAGGATCCGGTTACAGAGAATCCTACCCCAGAGTACACGCTTGCACCTGAGGTTGAGCATACCGTTGTTTATACTAATAACTTGACCTTACAGGAGCCCGACATGAAAGCGCAGGTGGCAGCCATGAGAGCTGAGATGGATACACTTCGCCAGGAGGTGGCTGATCTCATCCTACAGGTAGCGCTATATGGTTCCACATATGCTGGCGAGATCGACGATTTGACACACGAGATTGCTGAGCTCAGACACCAGGTGGCTGAGCTGCGAGGACATGACTTTGCTGATATCTGATCATGAGACGTCCACCATTGTTATTATTATTATACTATTTTTATTTTATTTCTCAGACTTACTTTTTTTGTTTTTCAGTTCAGTTGCACTTCGTACTCACTTACATTTATATATATATTATGTGTTTATTTTATTTTCTCTTAACTTGTTTTATTTTATTTTGCAAAAAGTAGAAAATAAAATGTATGTGTATGATGTACACATATATTTTACAAAAAAAATATATTTTCACCTTAAAACGCTAGGTACACCCCAAGTGACAAGAGAAAGCCACCATTTTTGAAGCCCAATTTCCCAAAGAACAAAACCCGGCCCAGCTAGAAATTCAACAGGCCGCGCCCGCGGAGGGAGGGACCGCGCCCGTGGACCTTCAACGGTAAAAAACGGCTACTTTTCGGAAAACTCACCATTTACTCCATTTTTTCCTATTTAAACCCCATTTTCTTCCTCATTTTACCCACATTTTCATACCTTACCTTCCATAATTTCTCCACTTCAACTAATTCTCTATTATATTTCTTTTCCCACTACAATCCTTCCAAATTTATAAAAATCACTATTTTCTTCCTCCACCATACTATTTTCCTTTCTCCAAATCATTCAAAACAATCAAAATGGACTTCAATGGGTATGTTCTTCGAAACGGCAAACCGTGATCCACACAAAGGAAGCTGCTCGAAAAGCTGCAGTCTACGGCAATTTACTCAACCAGGTATATTGACGAAGACTGTCTCTATAATTTAGGTATTTATCATAGTGTTTTTCATTTATTAGATAAAATAGGCATGCATAATATTTTCTCTGCAAAAGAACCTACCTGCCCAATGTTGACATGTGAGTTTTTAAGCTCACTTATTTATAATGTCACACCTAACACTGCTAGTACCGTAGGTGGGGTACAATTTATAATGTTTAACCGTGAATATAGTTACTCCACCGACGGTTTAGCTGAGTTGTTATGGATGTCTTTTGGGGAAGGTTCTATTTGTGAAGCACCCTTGGATACGAAATGGACAACCGCTGGCTATGCTTTCTGGCAAAAACTTACAAACCAAGAAGCAAATTCTTTTGATGGCCTGCTAGCCTCGAGTGTCCATAATCCGGCCATCCGTGTCTTCCGATACCTTTTAGCATCCACCATCTTTGCTTGGGAAAACCCAAACAAGGTGAATGCTAAAGAGTTAATTATTATGCAAGCATGCCTCACCGACACCAAAATTAACCCGGTTCCCTTTATGATTGCTCACATGAGCTATGTCCAAAAAAAGGGGGCACCGATTTCTTTTGGTGGCCTGGTTACTACTATCGCTCGTGCCCTTGGCTTGGCCACCGAGCTTGCTACTTTAGAGCCACTTCCTCCTCGTACTGCAGGCCTGAAATTTTTGAAAGATATGCGCCTCTGCAAAGCGAGAAGGGAAGGTGGCTATTACCTTATGATTGGTAATGCTGCTGTACCAAGTTTTGTCCTCCCCTTTACCCATCGCACTGACGTTAGATTGGAGCATAACTGGACCTATGATTTAAGCGCTCCCGTTTTCACTGGTCCGTTACCTCTGAATGTTCCTTTAGAGGAGGGGAACAACACTGATGATGAGTATGACTTTCAAACAGAGTCACCTCCTCGATTTACACCATCACACACTGCACCATCTTCTTATAACCCTCCTGCAGGTACCGTCCCGAGCTTCCATGTCATTGAGGACATGTGGAGAGAGCATATGGCTAGAGAGGAGAGGCGTGATTCCCTCCTTTCTATGATCCAGCAACAGGTTGCCGACAACATGGCTTTCATGCAGGCGTCTCAAATTCAAAATGCCTGCTCTCTGACTACCATCATGGAAAGTCAATTGGCTTTCCAGAACCAGCAACACCGTCAGTAGACTAGCTTCGCTACTCACTTCCAATTAATGGAGGCCACACAAGGCACATTGATTGGTCGGACTAGGGAGCTACAAGTTAAAAATGCTGCTCTCACTGAACGCATGGCACAGTTTAGCCTCGATAGAGATTGTCGCCGCCGTAGTCGTAGCCGCCGTTCCGGACATTCACCTCAGGATGGCGAGGGTACTAGTGGACCTCACTAGTTTTACCAGGTATCTCCTACCTAGACTTGTTTTGGAACATTGGGGACAATGTCCAATTCAAGTGTGGGAGGAGCATTTTATCACTTTTATCTCCTTTCTGTTATTTCTTTTTCCGTTATTTCCCTTTTCAGTACTTTATTTTTTTCAGTATCTTTTAGTTATTTCCCTTTTAGTAGTTTAGCCATTAAATAAAATACATGTGATTGACGAGTCATTTTACGTAGTGTATCCTTAAGTTCTCCACCACTTCCTAGCCTTGAGAAATTTTTTTTTTTGCTAAAAATGAATACAACATGTTTTTAGTTAGTTTTTAGTTAGTTTTTTGAGCCATAAGTAAAGATTTTAGGTTTAGGATAGAGTGTGATTAGTCTTAGGTACCCTTTTTGAAAGAATCAACATCGTCTTTTACACCATAGACCTTGTAAATATTAGAGTTAATTCCGTCTTCTCCCCATGCTATGATTTTAATTTTACAAAACGGGTCCTAAGTAGTTTATTCTCGTAGTCGGCTCCGGCCTAAGCATGTGCTACATGTAGGATCGATGAAAATAAGTGAATGATCTTTTTGCCTTGAAATATATATATATATATATATATATATATATATATATATATATATATATATATATATATATATATATATATATATATATATATATATATATATATATATATATAAAAGCAAAAATGTATGGTTACGACCATGAATTGGGTGATCCTCACACGATCATTTAATTCCACTGGTCGCGAACATCCACAAAAAATTAAAAAGTGAAAAATAATAATAAAAGGCATTACCCATTATGGCTGGTTCAGAGGTATTTGGTTCTGAACTCGGTAGGGCAGATTACAATCTGATCCCCCATAGCTATAATTGGGTAATAACAGGATTACACCAATTCTTGTACCAGAATCCCATTGCAAAGATCAGAATCACTAACCGATCACTACACTATGAGTATGTACGGATAACGGGCTTAATGTGATTACACCTGAATGAAAAGGGCCTTACCTAGAAGAGAAGTCTTAGCATAGTGGGAGTAATAGGAGTTGACTTATGTAGGAATAAGGTTTATGTCTGCATTCTGCGGTAAAGTGTCACTTCGATATTCTTAGTTCAAATAGTTGGTACCTGTCGAACACACTCTCACTTGAACCTTGCTGCTTTAGCTCGATAACTAGAAAAAACACTTGTATCCCTTTGACTACTTCTGAGAGTTTTGCTTGAGACAAGCAAAGGTTTAAGTGTGAGAGAATTTGATAACACCGAATTGCACTATGTTTCTGACTCGAATATCACATGTTTTCCTTAGTTTTATTATTGTTTTTCTAGTATTATGCCCTTGTTTCCTTTGTTTTCAGGTCACATGTCCTTTCAGAGCCTTCAGAGAAGAAACTAGCGAAAACGCCAGAAAAATAGGGTTTTTCCAAGAAAATACACACATGGCGTCCAGCTCTGCGCCGACTACAGGGAACGCGATGACATGGTGCACTTTCACCCAGGGGCCAACTGCCACGTTTCCACGATCTCTCCATTTTCACTCACCGCGCCCGCGGGGAGGATGGCCGCGCCCGCGGCCTTCACAAACCATTTCCCGCTCAGAAGGAGTTGAGGGGAATGCTCGTCTTTACAGAGTTTTAGGATCTTCTATAAATAGCAAGTTCATTTCATTTTTGTTTTCATCCAAACTTAGATGCAAACTTAGATCCAGACAAGTTACTGCTTAGGCATATATTACTACTTTGTAAAGTGATAATCTTCTGACATCGGGAAGTTATCACACTTGAGTGTGCGAGATTGTATTCAAGTTTGGAGCACTTTGGTTGAAGTTTATCATACTGTCTTTTACATTTCCACGACTTGTATCAGATTCAAGCCTCCGATTGGAGAAAGGTTCTAATTTAATTGCTTTCATTTATTTTATGCTCTTACCATAGTCTACACGTTTTATAGACTCTAAATGCTCTTACCATATGTGATACGGTGGGAGAACTGACTTGGGTTTTTGCGTTTGTTTTCGCACTTGTTCGGTTTAGCAAGAGTCGCCACCGACTTTTTATTTTATCCTAAAGGAAAGGTTAAAAAAGCACAGGAAAAACCTTTTGAGATGTTTCGTGGGTTCGGGGGGTAGATTATGAAAAGGGAAGGTGTTAGCACCCTTTTCATCCATGGTTATCCATGGGCTCTTAGTTACTTGGTTTTAGATCACTTGCCTTGATTTTCGATTGCTTGAAAATGGTGTGTGTGTGTGTGTGTGTTTTTGAAAATGTTTTTGAAATAGACGCCTTTGTTTCGGCAACCGTTGTAATGACTCGTGTTTGAGTATATACAAGGGTGTGTATCTTTTCGAAAAGATGTTTCAAATGTTTTTGAAAGTTTTTGTTTTGAAAGTGTTGTGGAGTGTGAAAAAAGTAGGAAAGTGTTTTTGCAAGTTGATCAAGTAACTAAGAGTTTTGTCTACCCCTATTGTACTCAAAGGTTATTCTTATGTTTTAACCCCTTTTTAACAATTTTATTCCACCATTGTATTTGGTGGATAATCTTGCGTTTAAGATGTTTAACGGGACAGGCGCGGGTCATCGTATGGACCATGAATGCAATGGTGCCAAGTGTCTTTGGCAATTTGCTTGAAGGGACTATGATCATTTTGATAGGCAACTTTTGAAAGCATCATCGAGGGACTTATGATCATTTGAATTGTTTTGCCAAAGAAACTCGACGTGCAAGCATGGCCCATTTTGGAAGGCAACATGTGGGATTACCCTAGGGGTGCAAGTGTGAATTGTGTGTTGATTTCATGTATTTTTCTTGTATTAGGTTATCTAGCGTTTGATTTTATGTACATGCAAACCCTAGGTCTAACCATGGTATAATTTGAAAGCGATAAATTGCGGGAATTTAAAGTCTACGCTATTACAAATAGTGTCCGAGAGTGGGGGTACAATTAGTTACAAATGGGGGATGAGACTTAAATAATTACAACCAAATCGAATCGATCGCAATGTAAGATATAATGTATAGCAATGTATAAGAATAGCAAATGGATAATGTATCAATATAAGTGTGTAAGTGTATGTGTAAATGTATGAGGTTTATTTACAAGTTTGAGAAATGCTAACTTAATGGGAAAATTAAGTATTTGATTTAATTAATTTTTGTATTCCTATATTTTTGTTTAATATGTACAAATTATTTATCTTAAGAAAAAGAAAATTATTATGTATTGATGTACAAGAATAAAATATTTTAAGAAAAGAAAATATTCAAATTCTATATATTAATATCTTATATTAAAGAAAAGTATTTCTTGTGTATTTACAAATTGATGTATTTTAATTAATCTTTTCATGTACAATTTTAATTAAGAGAAAATGTTTTAAATTTGAGAAAATTATTATGTTCATGTTTATTTTAATTAATATTCTATACAAAATTATAATTATGTTATATATAAAAAAAAGAAAGTATAAAAAATTAATGTAAAGAAAACAAAAATTAATGTATTTAATTAAGTTATAAAGGATATTAGGGTGATAAAAGAAAAAATATTTTTAGTTTAAACAAAAGCAGGAATGGGCCTTAGAGGGTCTTGTGGCCCAAACATAAATTGCATGAGAAGCAAAAAAGGGGGGGGGGTGTCAAATGGAACGCATTTGGGCTTTGGTGTTTCAGAAAGGGGCAAGGCCCAAAGCAAATTGACAAATGTTTGTAAGGGGTTTGGGATGTTTGTTCATTAGGGATGCGCTAGGGTTTGTGAGACAGAGGCGCGCCGTTCGTTCTCTTCATCGCTTTTTCTTCTTCATTCATTCTCATGCCAGCTTCTGAGTTTCTTCTTCGTCCAAGGCCACCGGCGCCACCGTTCCCACTTCTCCCTCAGTGGACCGCTCAGGCGATGCTTACAAGGTTCGATCTCTGTCTCCATCGCGTTAGGGATTTCGTTATTTCTTTTGATTTCTCGTTTTGATTTCGTATTTATGTGTTTTCGTTTGCCATTTGAAATGCATGATAAGGGTATGAGAATACTACCTCTTGGAGACAAAGGAGGAGGGAACTTGGAGGCGTTTGGAGGGCCAAGGATGGAGGACGCGTGATGCACCTTTTGCTGGAAACTGGTATCTATATCTAGCTTCTTTAGGTTTTATGATGAGCAACTGAGAACCTCTTTGTCTTCTTCTATCTGCTTCTTCTGCATGATTTCATTCTTTTCCTCTTCTTCTGCTAGCCTCGTATGCTTGACTCTATTTGCTTCTGTATGCTGCTTTTGTGTGATGGTATGCTTGCTTGATGGCCCTCTTGAATATTTCTTTGAATCTGTGTGCTTTCAATGATGAACCCTTTGGGTTCTGAGAACTTTTGCTTGGGTTGAATCCTGTTTCACTTTTTTTCCTCCTCTACTATGGGCCTGCTGAGATGTTTGGTGTGCTGGATATTAGACCCTGTGATGAACACAGTTCTGAGGTTGTTGGCTATTTGGTGTTTTGATTGCAGTTAGGCTTCAGTTTGTTTGAGGCTTCAGCAGGTTTAATGCAAGTTTAGGATTTATCAGTTGGTTCAGGCTTGGACTGCAGGTTTTTGAGTCTTGAAAGGCTTATGCAGGGCCTGCTGTTGTTACATTTGAAACAGGTTTAAGCTTGAGGCCTTTTTGTGAGGTTTGGATATTGGTCATGGCAGGTTTGATGTTTATTGATGGTTAAGGCTTGTTGTTAGGCTGTTTGTGCTTTGGGCATGTATGTTTTTGATAGTTTCAGGTTTGATGGACTTTGAGTTTTGGGGGCTGTAGGCTTTGTGTGTGTTAAGTTTGTATGCTTAAGGTTTGATGGACTTGGCTATTTCTGGTTTTTTTGTTTATGTGGCTTGTGATGTCCCTTATGCAGGTTGCTGGCCTTTTTGTATATTCTTCTAGGGTCTTTGCCCTCTTGCTATATTTTCTTTAGTCAAATTTGTGGACAGGTTTGCAAAGCTTGAGGTTTTCCCTCTTTGTGATATCCTGCTGCATATGTTCTGCCTCCTTTTTTCTATATGCTCTGATATGCTGTTTATAGTCTTTAGCCTGCTGCACTGTAAGCTATTTTCCTCTCTCTTTCTCTCTCCGGATTTAAAGACAGCATTTTTATATTGCTTATGTTTGTCTTATTCTGAAAAAGCAAATGGTTGGAAAGTGATGAAATGGAACTTGCTTGCTTGCATATGTAGTTTTGCCTCTGCATATTTTATCTCTTTTCCATACTTTCTGCTTCTTTGTGACAGCATCTTGTACTTGTTTTGACTAGCCTTTGATAGCACTTTGGCAGCTTGTGGAAAGTTTGAAATTGGAACTTTGTAATTCTAGTTCAGTTTGCCTTTGGACTTTGTTTGGCATGCTGTTTGCAGTTGGTTGACAATCCTTTTGATTTATGCAGTATGCTTAAGAATTTTGAATTTGTGCAAAAATCATAACTTTGTGCATTCATGTTTCATTGCAAGCATTTCATCCTTCTTTGTGAACCGGGAGAAATCTCGTGATTTGCAAAGAGGGTAAAACTGATTCCGGCAATTTGTTTTTAATGATGAACCTTTTTAACTGTTTATCTTTAACTATTTTTCTCTGCTTTGACTTTTCTTTTGTTTCTTGTTTTGCAGATGAAAAATAAATGATCAAAAAGGGAGCATTGGATAGAAGATGAAGACTTAGAAATCTTAGAACATAGTTTTTTATTTCAATTTAAATTATTGTAATATTATTATTGTAAATATTTTGTAAACAATAACAATTATACAAATAATTTAAAGATAAATAAAAAGTCTATTCATTTTTAATTCTTCTTCAGATATTTATCTAATTGTTTATAACTCTTAAATTAAAATAAAAAATGGAAATAAATTCCAATTATCTTAACTTAAAATAAATAATCAATTGATAAACACTGTGGTCTTATAACAAACCCGGCGCTCCAATTATCCAAAGCAATGCACAGTTAATCAAACCAGACGACAGTTAATCAAACAAAACATCCACCTGCCTCCTTTCACTGATTAAATCCAAACAAACTGCAAATTAACAACCAGCAGCCTCAGTTCTTATTTCAGAGTATTTTGAAAAGCATTGATAGAACTAACTCTTCTTGAGAAATATGCGCATAAAACCCTGATTTTTGACTTAACACTGGAGAAACGCCAGCCTGATCAAACTTTGAGCCAATTCAACCAAACCCTAAACAATCTGTTTGAACTGCCTAAACATCAATAAAAAACCCTAAATTTCATCTGACTAACGAGAAAATTCTGTTTGACCGATTCTTGAGCCAGTCTGAAAAATCAAGAAAAGCCCGAAATTGTGATTTCTTGTGGAGAAAGAGGAAGGCAAATTTTGGGGTACAACACCATAGTCTACACGTTTTATAGACTCTAAATGCTCTTACCATAGTCTACATGTTTTATAGACTTTAAATGCTCTTACCATAGTCTACACGTTTTATAGACTTTAAATGCTCTTACCATAGTCTACACGTTTTATAGACTTTAAATGCTCTTACCATAGTCTACACGTTTTATAGACTTTAAACGCTCTTATCATAGTCTACATGTTTTATAGACTTTAAATGCTTACCATGTCTAGCTATATTTATTAGGGTTAGAACGTAAGGATCGAATCATAACTATGTTCTGTATGCCATGCTAATAGAAATACCTTTGGGATGTTTTAGCTTTTTAATACTGGTTTAAATGTGTTTAAAAGTTTATGGGTAAGATCGAAAGCCGTCCATACTCGAGCCAGATTAGTTCTTGACCAAACGAAAAGAGAGAAAGCAGTTCGTTTGGTTAAGTAGGATTACTTGATATAAATTTAGAAAATGATTTTGAAACTATTTGCGGACGCGTTTGTGGGATTAAAATCTGATTTTTGGTCAAAAGCCAAGGATCTCTTTAAGTTAAGTTTTCCAAATTAAAACACTTTTTCACTAAGTCAAAATAACTTGTTTCTTAAAAATAGGTTTACTTATTTAACGCGTTAGGCACCCTTTATAAGTGACAATAAAGGAATTTAATTTAAAGAGTAAACTCGGTTCTTAGTATGCGAAAGCTACAAGTTCCTGTTAAACAGTTCTTTGCTATAAATGGAAAATATTTCCCAAAAGTAAATACTATACATGCATGGTAGGACATTGTCTGATCTCGTGATTTACATTCGATCCCGTTGTTTTATCTCTTTAATTTTATTCGCTTTTATTGCCCTGTACTGAACTCAATCCCTTATTGATCTGCCTTAGATAAACACCTTAACAATAGAGTCGATAGATTGACAATTGGTCTCTGTGGTTCGATAATCTTATATATTAATTCAATAGGTTGTGCACTTGCAGTTATAATTTAGACTATACAGTAAAAGCCCATCAAGACCCGATACTCACTGCTCAAGAAAACTTGTTGCGCTTTGGCATGGGCTGCTCGCCGGATGAGACAATATATGCTGAGTCACACTACCCTATTGATATCAAAGATGGATCCAATCAAGTATATCTTCGAAAAGCCTGCCTTGTCCGGAAGAATAGCGAGATGGAAGATGATATTAACTGAGTATGACATCCAATACACAACCCAGAAAGCAATCAAGGGGAGTGTATTAGCGGATCATTTGGCACATCAGGCCGTGGATGACTACCAATCCATGAATTTTGAGTTCCCGGATGAGAATATCATGTTGGTGACTGACTGTGAAGAACCTGGACCGGATGAAGGACCTGAGGAAGGATCCCAATGGTTTATGTATTTTAATGGAGCCTCGAACGCATTGGGTAATGGTATTCGTGCTGTGATCATATCTCTGGAGGGTTGTCATACTTTATTCATCACCCGATTATGTTTTAACTGCACTAACAATATGGCGGAGTACGAGGCATGCATCCTGGGTCTTCGAGCTGCTATTGACCTAAGGATTAAGTTCTTGAGTGTATTCGAAGATTCTGCTCTGGTGATCAGCCAGATCAAAGGCGAGTGGGATACGAAGCACCCAAATCTTATTCCTTACAAAGAGTATGTATTGACGTTGCTCCCTCACTTCGAGGAGATAACCTTTGAACATTTCCCCAGAGAGGAGAATCAGTTAGCGGACGCGCTAGCTACCATGTCTTCTATATTCAAGGTCAGATGGGACAATGAAGCTCCCCAGATTACCATCGAGAGGTTGGACGAACCCGCACATTGCTGTGACATTGAGACGGAGGAGGTAGCAGATAAACCCTGGTTTCACGAAGTAAAGAGGTATCTTGAGGCTCAAGAATACCTTGAGGGTGCATATGTTAATGATAAGAAGTTCTTGAGAAGGTTCGCAGCAAAATTCTTCATCAGTAATGGTGTCCTTTACAAATATAACCATGATTCGACTTTACTGCGATGTGTGGACAAGAGCGGGGCAGAAAGGATCATGGCAGAGTTACATGAAGGTACCTTCAGAACTCATTCCAGTGGGCATACCATGGAAAATAAAATCCTACGGGAAGGATATTATTGGTCCACTATGGAAGCCGATTGTTATCAACACGCTCGGACCTGTCATAAATGTCAAGTCTATGCTGATAAGGTGCATGTACCTCCAGTTCCTCTGAACATCTTGACAGCTCCTTGGCCTTTTTCAATGCGGGGCATCGATATGATCGGCGAGATCAGACCTACTGCGTCCAACAAACATCGTTTCATTCTGGTAGCAATTGATTATTTTACGAAGTGGGTTGAGGCAGCTTCTTTTGCTACAGTAACCAAGAAAATCGTGGCACGGTTCATCCGACACAATCTGATCTGTCAATATGGTGTACCAGAGAGGATCATTACAGACAATGGTATAAATCTCAACAACACGATGATCACCGAGCTCTATAAACAGTTTAAGATACAGCATCACAACTCTTCTCCCTACCGGCCAAAGATGAATGGGGTTGTTGAAGCGGCCAATAAGAATATCAAGAAAATTATGCAGAAGATGACGGTGACATACAAATACTGGCATGAGATGTTACCATTCACTCTTCACAAGTACCGTACCTCAGCACGGACGTCAACAGGGGCAACACCCTACTCTTTGGTGTATGGCATGGAGACAGTCCTACCCATTGAGGTCCATATACCCTCTCTCCGGATTATGAAGGATGCAGGTTTAAGAGAAGATGACTAGATCTAGACCCGACTTGATCAGTTAAACCTAATCGATGAAAAGAGACTTACTTCAATTTGTCATGGTCAGACGTGTCAAAAGCGGATGATCAAGGCTTTTAACAAGAAAGTCAGACGACAAGAGTATCAAGTCGGGGATCTAGTGATCAAATGCATCATACTGCCGCAAGGTGATCCCAGGGGCAAATGGACCCCCACTTATAAAGAGCCATTTATGGTTACGAACATCTTCTCAGGAGGAGCCATGATTCTAACCACCATGGATGGTGACGACCTTCCTCACCCCGTCAATGCAGACATAGTGAAAAAAATACTACGCATAATCAAAGACCCGCTAGGTTGACTGCCTAGGCAAAAATAAGGGCTTCCCAGCGAACCAAAAGGGTTCGGGCAAAATTAAGGGATGAAAATAAAAAAACTATACACCCGGCAAGTCGAAAACCTGGAAAGGCGGCTTGGGCAAAAAAGGGGTATCCCGGTGGACTGAAAACCTGAAAGGGCGGTCTAGGCAAAAATTAGGGATTAAAGCATAACACTATGTCTCATTGGATCATCTTGCAACCAGACTTCAGTATCGACTATCAAGCTCAAACGACGCCAATCAATCTGATCTACCTTCAACCAAGTAGCAAAGTGATGAGATGCTCGAAGATATAAAGGCAATAACAGAGTTAGAACCCAGTGGGATTGTTCACATAAGTAGCAAAGTGATGAGATGCCATGATGTATGGATATGCAATGTTCTTGTGATGTTCTCTAGCTGGGAAGAATAAATCCCAGACTGCTGTTGGAGAGTTCAAGGAGTTGAGTTATTCACGCTTGCTAGGGATAACGACCGAAGATGAATTGAGAATAAATTGGCGGGAGAATAACCCTGCTAGAGAATGAATTGGCGAGAGATTGACTCTGTGGGGAAGAGAGATACTCTACTAGAAGATATGTTGATTTAGAGAAATAACCTCGGCTGGGGATGAATTATCGTTGTTGGTGATAATGAATCCTTGTTGGAGACTGAGTTTTTGCTTGTGGAAGAAATAAACTCCACTGGGGATAATCTTCTAGTGCTGGTGATAGATAAACTCTGCTTGGGGAGAATTTTGCCGACTCATTCGCGATTATGATCTTTGGCTGGGGCGAGCTAACACCACTGTCTTTAGATGCCTTTTACCCTGCAGGGAGTGTATGTACCTTTATACATATTCTCAAGCTGCCTCTGTCCCTGTACCTGGTGGGTAGCGCAACTGTAAGGTTTGGACATTTCTTGGTTGCCCCTGTTCCTGGAATTACGAGTAATTGTCTCTTGTTTCTCATGTAAGTATTTATGAACAACAATTATTTTCAAATGCATATATAAAAAAATGAATCATTGGACGTTCTTGCAAAACAAAACAGAAAAAGAAAAACAATTTTTGAAATTTATTGTAAAATGAATTGTATTGATCCTTGAAGTTAGCCTATAATAGGCGTTTTGTACAAGAGGCTGACTCTGTTATGTGAACAATCCCACTGGGTTCTAACTCTGTTATTGCCTTTATATCTTCGAGCATCTCATCACTTTGCTACTTGGTTGAAGGTAGATCAGATTGATTGGCGTCGTTTGAGCTTGATAGTCGATACTGAAGTCTGGTTGCAAGATGATCCAATGAGACATAGTGTTATGCTTTAATCCCTAACTTTTGCCTGGACCATCTTTTCAGATTTTTAGTCCACTAGGATACCCTTTTTTGCTGAAGCCGCCTTTTCAGGTTTTCCACTTGCCGAGTGTATATATTTTTTTTGTTTTTATCCTAATTTTTGCCTAAATCCTTTTGGTTCACCGGGATGCCCTTATTTTTTCCTAGGCCAGTCAACCTAGCGGGTCTTTGTTCATGTGTAGTATTTTCTGACTATGTCCACGTTCACCGTGTACGGAGAATTGTCACTGTCCATAGTAGTAAGTGTTACCACACTGCCAGACGAAATTTGCTTGATCGTACAAGATTATTTGCTGGAATTCATGCCCAATACCCCAAGTGATTCAGATGGAGATCTGCCCCTGGCTATTTTTCATCTTTGAGAGATTCCTTGAATCTTGACTTGACTGCCACAAATGATGGACAATGATCATGTCGTGCCCCTTGGTTGGTGGTGTTTTTCCACTTGAGGTGATCCTTTTTTTAGAAGTTTTTTGTTCACTAGATATTCGTCATGCAAATTTCTCTGCTGTTGAACAAATAGTCATATGCAAACAATGGTATTCGGAGAATGCAAAGCTTATGTCTGTCTTGAAGTTTGTGAAAATTCACTTTTTAGTAAAACAAACAAATTTTGTAAAAGTGTGATGTCAACTAAGGATTTATAGAGAACCCTACAGGAGTCAAGATACCTTTTGTAATAGTATGCTTTCGAACTAACTCATGCTTCAACTAGGACTTTTAAGGGTTATAACGTGGCCTAGTTCACGGTTCAAGAAACAAAGGATAAAAGCTCAAAAATATTTGTACCCAACCCACTCTTCGTGATGTTTTTCAGTCCTATGCTCAATTAATTGCGCATTTAGATCCCGATTAAGTCTGGCATCTTTGCTCTGATACTTGGTGATGGTTCAGAAATTGAACGTTTGTTTGAGAAGGCAGTCATTTATGTAACCTTTTTTTTGTCGAGGATTTGTAGTAACCTCTTTTTTGGTTTTTTTAAATATTTTTTATCCCTACTTTTTCCTGAACTGTTTCTTTTGTAATTACAGTCAGCGGGATGCCCCAGTTTTTTTCTTAAGTCTCCTTCATAGGTTTTGACTTAACGGGCTTTTAGTTTAAAAAATAACGACTGTCTGCTTTGATGATTAGGCGGTACCATCACCATCTTTTGGAATGTATCTTCTACACTATTTGTCGTGTATGGAGGATGAGCTTGCGACTGAATGCTCCTCTGAATTAACTGAGAAAACTACCATGTCCCAGGTTATGATTAAAGGGTTTTAATTTGTGTGAAAAGAAAAATTCCTACTTCTTTGGCTCAAAGGGGTTAACTAGGGATTATCTTCATTATAACTCCACTGTTTAGGATTTGAAGCAATGCCTGTACATCGTTAGCGGGGTCTGTTCAAAACAATATTGTAGAGATTGTGGTATCATTTTCGTCATCCTCCCTCTAAAGGCTTATAGCTTTTAATCAAGAGTCGAATATCATAAAAAGGAAGTAAGAACGCAGTTTTGAAATAGTGAATACGGATGAATTGATTCAAGACAAACATATGTGATGTATTGATGAAATGACAAAGTTTGATATGAATAAATGTTCGAACAATCAAAAGAAAATTACAAATTGAAAATTCTAATGAACAGAAAAGCCTTCTCGTCAGAACTTATCACTTCAGATGGTGTGCCTTGGAGGGATGGCAGAAGAACTCATCCTGACCGTCTTGTGTAAACTCCAACACTCCTTCATCAATCAAGTTTTGAATTTTGTATTTCAACATACAACAATAATCGGTATCATGCCCCGGATTGTTGGAGTGATTTGCACACCTTGCATCAGGATTGTAAGTAGGAGCGGAAGTATTAGGATTCTGAGGAGGATCCTTCAAGGTAACCAGATTCATCCTTAACATGTGTTGAAAAGCTTGAGATAACGGCATGTTGAGTTTTGTAAACTACCTCTTGGGTGTATCCGGCTTACTCTGATTAACCCGTTGTTTTTGGCGAGGTTGTTGTTGGACCCGTAAGGTAGTAGCAATTTGGAAAGGTCCACTCTTCACCAAACCAACCTCTTGTCTTCTCGGAGGTTGATCAATGACTTGGTCCCTAGCCATGACTGCTTGCTTCATACGGTTGTATCCGTCTTGATGAAGTTTGTTGATAATGGCTCTCAACTCTTCTTGTCCCTGGGCTAGACCTTGGATAAGAGCCATCATCCCCAACATCTTGGTTCTCATTGCTTCTACCTCAGCTTGCAGTTGTTCCAACCGTTCGTCCTTATTGTCTTCAGGACTTTTCTTGGCCAGGTCCCCAGCGAGGAGTGCTTTCAACTCTTCCTGCCCCTTGGATAGGTTTAGGAACATTTCCATGAACCGAGCCTCTTGAATTTAGAGATCTCTGTTGTCTTGTTTGAGAGACATTGCTAAAATAAACAGCGAGAACATGAGAGACCTGTACTGGAAGACCTGTTATGCAAATGACATACGTGCAATGTTTTCAAGGATCTCGCGGGGTAAACAAGAAAATGTCAGAAGTTAAAATTTACAGCTTTGATTGAAGAACTTCGTATCGTTAAGTGTCCTTCTACGAGAGTTAAGCTCACCATATCAAGTAAGTCATAGCCCCTGACTCAAGTAGTCGTGTTTTGGTCTTTTAACGACATTGGCTAGAGGAAAATAAATCCCCTTGCCCTTTGCTAGACGTCTGATTTATCATAACCTGCATCACAAACCCTTGAGATCCTTGAAATGGTTAAGGAAATGATGTGGCATGATGTTATGATGTGTATGTTATACGTTAAGCAAAAGTGTAAGGTGATGAAGACAAGTATGTATTGCAAGAAAACCAGTTTATTGGATAATGACTGTAAACAAATCTTGCAAGGAAATCATGTTGTTAGATAATAAAACCCCGCAAGTAGTTCAAGTTGAAAGAAAACAAGTCATGCAAGCAACCTTAGGTTTAGGCTTGCACGAGGTTTGTAGGTAAGTACCCTCTTGAAATTTAGTTGGTTCCAAACCCGTCCTATTAATAGTAACCGAGTTCTAAGGAATCTCAATATCACCGATCTTTCTTTATCGAGTTATTTCAGCTTAGCAATCTTTTCTTGTGGATGAAACATCTCGAAAGTCTAATCTCAATGAGTGTAGTATCGAGTATCAACCAATTCCCAGCTTTACACCGAGACCAGCTATCTCACTACTTTCTAATGGCCAATTTTGTTTAACTAAGGTTCTAAGGTTTGTTAGTGCTTCATGACACCACGCGGCGGCCCCGTATTCTCCTCGATTCGACACAAGGGATACCGGTACCAACCAAAGTGTCACACCAACACAGCCATCGCTTCAACCATATTGGTCTATGTCGTACAGTCTCCATGATCTATTGCTGTTTACCTAAAAAGTGTCCCCAGATCCGGGTATAGGATCTATACAAGAATACCCCAACAAACCTTTAAAAGTAAAGCAATCAAAGCAAGCAATTTAAAATGATCTAGACCCTAAGGTAAACCCCACTTTATAATTTTCCCCAGCAGATTCGCCAGTTCTGTGATACGGTGGCAGAATCGACTGTATAATACTGGTTTGCATTTTTTGTTCGCAAATGTCGCGGTAAGCAAGAGTCGCCACCAACTTTTCTTCTATCCAACAAAGGAAAGGGTGGAAAGAACAAAAAAAGACTTTTTTTGAGATTTCTGAGTAAAGGGGGGTAGATTATGAAAAGGGAAGGTGTTAGCACCCTTTCCATTTGTGGTTTTCCACGGGCTCTTAGGTACTTGCACATTTTTGAAAATTTCTTTCGTGTTTGTGTGAAAAAGTTTTTTGTTTGAAAATGCCTTAGTGGGGCGATTCACTTTATGGTAACCCTTGTATCAGTCCTCAAGAGTGTGATAAAGCATTTTGAAAACTTTGTTTGAAAAGTAGTATTTGAAAGCATGGTGTAAAAATTCGTTTGAGCAAGTACCTAACAGTTATCTACCTACTCGAAAAAGACTATCCTTTTCCTCCTATCCTTTAGACCGTGTTATCCTACTATTAGTGAGTAGGTAATCCTAGTCGTTGGATGTTGAGGGACTATCGAAAGGGACATAATGGTCATTGAAGGCAACATGTAAGGATACCTTAGCATTTCGAAGGGACTATCATCATAAGATCATTTCTCATAGGCAACTCGAGGGACGTTTAGGGACTATGATCTTTATGATGACTTTAAACTGAGGGTCTTTGCTAAGAGTATCCCTACGTTCGAGGGACATGACCATTTTCGAAGGCAACCAAAGTGGGAAATACCATAGGGGTGCAAGTGTGCAATAGTGTGCTATTTCAGATATTTTATCTTGCAGTTTAGTGATCTACTGATTGATTGATTAAGCATACATGCCTAAGTTATTAGCAATTTATATACGGGCATATAATATAGTGCAGAAAGTAAAACCTATAGCTATTACAAAGCTTTGGGGGAAATTACAATTATATTGGACTAAGAATATAAAATGCGGAAATTAAAAATCTTAATTAAGCTATTACAAGCTGGGCACAATTACATAATTAATAAACAAATGCTAAAATAAGTAAACGCGCGCATGAATTGAAAATACGTCTAAAATCCTAAATGAAAGGAATTTTTTTGTTTGTTTTTGTTATGAAAAGAAATTGAATTAAAAATCCTAAGTCTATTAAATTTTAGTTTTTCTAAGAAAATATTAAAATAATTAATTAACTAATTGACAAAATTAATTTAATGTAAAAAACTAGGCCTAATGTTTTTGTGGTAAAGCTTAGAAGAAGTAAGGTCAAACAGCCAAAGGAAGGGTGAAATTGAAAGGATAAAACAGTAAGGGAAAAAATAAAGTGCGTTCTTGGAAGTAATGCCTGGATCGAAAAAGCTTGAGTTGCTCTTCGATCCAATGAGCTGATCGAAGACCTTGTTCGAGGGTCTTGGGAGTGCTAGATCTACAAGCATATTCGTTAGAAATTGAAACTGTAATGCCTGGATCGAAGAAGCTTGGGTGGCCTTTCAATCCAGAGGGATGATCGAAGAAGCTTGAGAGAATGCACGTTTGAGGCGTTCGATCTGGATATGACATCCTTCAATCTGGGATACTGGATCTGCAAGGAAGTTCATTAGAAATTGAAAATGCAAGGTCTGGGATTCGAACCATGGTCCCTTCGATTGAGCGAATTCCCTTTCGCCACCTGAGTTGCTTGCTCACTCAAAATACATGACACCTGCTTTTGGTCCCACAAATTAGTCAATTCGAAACTAAACAACACAAAAAGACATCCCATTCGAACTCAATTCCTGAACCCGGACCTGGGTTGGTTTCAATTTTTCACCTCCAGTATCACAGGTTTCAAAAGTAACCAGCTTCGAAAAACTCTATCCATGGTGTTCGAACGTATGAACACTGCAACTTGAATACACTTTGTTAAATCGCTCATAAATAATAACAAAAACTATGAACATGCCATCATGAGTCTAATTTTAGATTAAGTGGGATTGAATATTTTTATCAATGGAGGCGCCTGGATCTGCAGTCCTGGGCGTGAGATGGCTGAGGCACAAACGAGTGTACGCCTGTGTGAACTCCAAGAACTCGATCGGAGTGTCAACCTGGACGGAAGGTGCCTACAATGGAGTTTTTACAAATTTGGAATTTGATGTTATTTTCTAGACTTTCATGGGGAAGATGGTGTTTTTTGCGAGGCAATATATGTGTTTTCCGTGTGGTAGTCTCCGTGTGTTTCCGACCCCCCCTTTTTTCTCTGAGATCATGAGGTTTATATAGACAAGGGGATTTAGGTCAACATTTGTGTATCAAATCTTGGTCCATTATGATGAAGATATTTGATTTGATTTCTTCATAAAGACTTGTTATATTTGATTCAATCAAGTGCCAATCTATTGTCATGCATTACTGCCAGCCTGTTATGAGTTGTTTGGGCCTCCAATATGATGGAAATCAAAAGCTGACCTTCCCATGCAGATCCACTTAGCTTCGAATTTGCTCTCTTCGATAGCTCTAAGCTCCAATTCGAATTACTCCAGCTTCGACTATGTATCCACTTCGATTGAGCCTCCCTCTGCTTTGATTGCTTGACTAAAAAAGAATCACCCTGGTCGAATCAGCTCTTGTAGGGTTGGGAGAAAAAAAGGCAAGAATCTGGCCTTTAACTCAGGAATTGAGTCCATAATCAACATTGAATTCATGCCATTTTGAAATTTTGGTGAACCTGGATAGGTTAGGATATGTAGTTTTTGCTTAGTCATGCCAGCCTATTTCATTCCTTCGAATTTGCCTTCTTTGCCAACTTCAAAGTCCAATTCGAATCTATTCAGAACATTCACTTTTAGAAAACTTCGACTAGCCCTTGGACTTGTGATGAGTCTAAGTTCTGAAGTGTTCAAAACTTCCTTCATCAGAGCATCTTAGATTAAGACAAACTCTGCACTGAAATGTCATTCGAAGGTCATTTCATTCTGATGTTCGAAGGTCATTTCATTCTGATGTTTTGATTGAGGGACACTCTGAATTTCTAGTTGAAGGACACTCTGAAGTTCCCATCGAATGACCTTTTGGAATGTCAATTGAAGGGCCTTTGTCCATACCAATTGAAGGACCTTTGTCCAGATACCAATCGAAGGATACTTGTTAAAATGCCAATCGAAGGACACTGTTACAATGCCAATCGAAAGGTACTTATTAAACTGTCAATTGAAGGAAACTGTTACAACGCCAATTGAAGGACATTGTGACGAGGCAAATCGAAAGGTACTTGTTCATGCCAATCAAAGGGCGCTATGTAGATGCCAATCGAAAGGCATTTTGGAGATGTCAATCGATAGGCATTTTGGAGATGCCAATTGAAAGGCATTTTGGAGATGCCAATCGAAGGAAACTTAAAAACATCACTCACAAAATTTTCTTTTTCTTTAGGCAAAGGTTTGTGACCAACCATGTACGGGAAGACCTTGAAAAACATGAGAGGGAAAATTTTGGGGTACAACAGATGGGACTGCTGATGTGACCGGAGGGTCCACTACTCGAGCCTTCAGCCTCCCACCTTGTTTCGCCGAGAAGGATTTCTTCAAGGGGTTCCCTCTTACGGTGTCCGAAAACGAGTCCAACATCATAAGGCGCCTCGACAATGATGGTAGAAGGAAGCATTTGGCTTCCAGTATGGTTGTGGTGATGAATATGGAGAAGATGGTCGTGGTCCTTGCGAGTGAAGGGGCCAGCTCCTCTGGTCGGGTCAGGGAACTGGAGTCAGAAAACGTGACTCTGTAGGCGAAGACGTGGAAGCTAAAGACCGCCCTTGAACGGAGTGAAGATATGTTCTGGGAACAGGCTGATGCTCTGGAGGGGGAGAAAGAGAGAGTCGGCAAAGCCCTTGAGGAAAAGGACTTCCTACTGCTCGACAGAGAATTATGGGAGAGCGAAAGGGAGTGGTTGGAGAGGGAAGTTACTGATCTGAAGGTTGTTATGGCACCTGCAGAGGACGAACCTGAGAGTGTAACTAATTTGCGCACTCGCGTAGATTTAGTTTCCCAGATCCAGATCCTCGAGTCGGACTGCGTCGACACCTTGGCTGAAGATTTCGAGGATGCCGTGAACCAACTATCTGTTCTGAACCCGAGGCTTAAAACTGAAGGAACTGGGGTTCTGTCCCAGGTGGTCGATGGCCGGGTTTTTCCTACCCCCGATTCTCCTGAGGTCTAGGCTGGTACTCCGAGGAGAGATTAGATTTTTCCTTTTGATAACTGATTTCTAATTGGGCCTGCATGCCCGTAATTTTTTATAATATTCAGACGTTGTAGGTCGATATTTACAATTGTTTTGCTTTGCTTTGATGCCCATGTTTTTGCTGATGTTAGCTAATTATTATTTTTGTTCGTCGTTGCATTTGACTTATTTAATCCATGAATACTTGGATATTCCGCGTGGATATGCGCTTGACCTTTGTTGTGGCCGTTATAAATTTTCCATGAAAGTTTGTGTTTTCCACGTGGAGATGTGTGCTCGACCCTAATATTTGTTTGGCACATGTTGAGATGTGTCGAGGGCGTGGAGTAGAGATCTGTGGAATGAGCGTACGATCGCGGTCGAGATCCTACGCTCGTGGTGTGAACTGCCCATCACGAGCTAGGTGTTATGCCATGTTAGGTACTTCGACAACAGAGCTCGATTGAGGTGTCCCTGTCGGGCTAAGTTGTTATTTGTCAAATGAACAACCTCTTGCCTTTTAATGTTTGAAGGCCGCGTTCGTACCTAGACGCGCCTACATGGTTGAGCTCATCCCTTCATCAGTCGGATAGGATTAGTCGACAGCTAACACCCTTAACAGGTGAGGGACAGCTATAATATTTCTTTAGCTTCACAACATTCCAGGGTCGAGGTAGTGGTTCTTCATTTAATTGTTTGAGGTATTATGCTCCGGTGCCCGTGGCTCCCTGGACGCGGTAAGGCCACTCCCAGTTTGTGGCCAGTTTCCCTTCCCGAGAATCTTTCAGGTTTCTCCGCAAGACTAGGCTACCAACCTAAAATTCGCACTTTATAACTTTGTTATCATGGTGTAGGGCTGCCTACTATTTTAGCATGGTCCGAGCTGCTCCTGATCGGATTTCTTTGACTCGGTCAAGCTCATCTCTTAGGGCCTCGTCGTTCATCTCCTTGTCGAGGGGCATTTTAGTTCGCCTAGATGGCTCCATGATTTCTACCGGGATGACGGCCTTTGTGTTGTAGGTCAGTCTGAATGGTGTCTCGTCAGTCGTCGAATGAGGCGTTGTTCAATAGGCCCATAGGACACTGTAGTTCTTCGACCCATCCCCTTTTGGCTTCACCCAACCTGCATCTGAGTCCTCGCAAGATGATTCTATTTGTGGCATCAGCTTTCCCATTGGTATGGGGGTGTTTGACTGAGGTAAAATGCTGCTTGGTGCCGAGTTTGGCAACAAAGCTTTGGAAACCTTGGTCGGTGAACTGTGTGTCGTTGTTCGTGACGAGTGCTTATGGTATCCCAAATCGAGCGAGCATGTTTCGTTTGTAGAAACAGAGATTGTTGTGCGAGTTGATTTTCATTAGGGCTTCGGCCTCTATCCATTTGGTGAAATAGTCTACGACCATGATGAGGAATTTGTTTTGGTATGTCCCTTGCACGAACGGTCCGAGGATGTCCATTCCCCACCAGAAAAGTGGCCACGAAGATGATAGTGTATTTAGCTCGTGTGGGGGTGTGAGGTGCATGTCAGCGTGTCTCTAGCACTTGTTGCACCTCTTGACATGCTCTTTGGCATCTTGTTGCATGGTCGGCCAGTAGTACACTGCTCACAATGCCTTTGGCGCTAGGGACCTTTCGCCCATGTGTTGGGCGTTGATTCCTTCGTGGATTTTTCCCGTAGTATCTCGGGGACCACAAATTCTTCAACACACTTCAAGAGTGGGATGGAGAATCCACAATGATACAACTTGTGCTCGAGCACCACATAAGAGCACGCTCATCGTTTGGTTGCGACTTCCTCCCTTTGGTCTAGAGGAAGTTCCCCTTTCGTTAGAAAATTGAACACCGGGGTCATTCGGCATGAGCTATCCCCGATGGCATTCACTTCAAGTATAGTCGTGGACCTTTCAATGCTCGGGCGAGATAGGAACTCTTGTATGACTAATTTGTTTTTGCCCTTCTTCTTTATACTCGCGAGCTTCGATAGTATGTCGGCCCGTGTGTTCTGTTCGTGTGGTACATGTGTAATTTCTGCTCGGTCGAACTTTTTCATGTGTTCTCTGACCAAGTTCAAATAATCTAAAAGGTTGTTGTTTTTAGCCTGGTATCCCCCTTGAACTTGAGATGCGACAAGTTGGGAATTAGTGAAAATCTGTATCTCTCGGGCACCTAAATCCTCGGCTAGTCTTAGTCTCGCAAGCAGGGCCTCATACTTAGCCTGATTGTTTGAGGCCGGGAAGGATACAGTGAGAGAGTGTTTGATCACAAAGCCTTCCTTGTTTTCAAGGAGAATTCCTGCTCCACTCCCCGTCGAGCTGGAGGCTCCATCCACAAAGATGGTCCACTTGTGCTCCTTCCCTGCGGAGGGTTGAGAGAGGTCTTCTCCGCGATAAAGTCGGCCAGAGCTTGGGCCTTTAGGGCCTTCCTGCTTTCATACTAGATGTCGAACTTCGAAAGCTCCAGAGACCACTTTAGCATTTGACCTGCCATATCTGGTCGACCTAAGAGTTGTCTCACTGGCTGATCTGTTCATACGATGATCGTGTGTGCGAGGAAATAATGTTTGAGCCTTATCGCCGCGTTGATGAGGGCCAAGTCCACCTTCTAGATCTGTTGGTATCTGACCTCGGGTCCCTGAAGCGCTTTTCTCGTGCAATACATATGTTTTTGACCGTTAGGAGTCTCGCGAATGAAGGCCGCACTAACAACCTCGACGGAGACTGCCAGATACAGGAACAAGGTCTCCCCGTCTAGTGGTCGTGATAGTACGGGCGATTGCGAAAGGCTCTGCTTAAGATAGAGGAGGGATTTCTCACATTCCTCAGTCCACTCGAAAGCTTCCTCCTTGTGCAGGAGTTTGAAAAATGGAAGGGCGTGTTGAGCGAATTTCGCCACCAAACGGGAGAGCGAGGCGAGCATGCCGTTCAGGACTTGTATGGATTTTTTTGAATTAGGTGTAGGGAGGTCGGAGAACGCCCGACACTTATCGGGGTTGGCTTTGATTCCTTGCTCTGTTAGGTAAAAACTGAGGAACTTGTCCGCCTTAACCCCGAAGGTGCATTTCTCGGGGTTGAACCTCATTCTACATTGCCTTGCTTGGGCAAAGACTTTTCTGAGATGGGCAGCTTGGTCGGTGTCTACTCGAGATTTGATGATCATGTCGTCCATGTATACCTCGAGCTTGTCTCCGATCTCGTTGCGGAAGACTTTGTTCATCATCCACTAGTATGTTGCCTCTGTGCTTTTCAGTCCAAAGGGCATTACGTTGTAGTAATCATTGCTCGAGCTGGTGATGAAAGCAGTGAAATGTTTGTCGCTCATTGCCATTGGGATTTAGTTATAGCCCGAATAGGCGTCCATGAAAGATAAATTTTATAGCCAACCGAGTTGTCGACCAGCATGTCAATATTAGGCACGGGGGATGCATCTTTGGGGCATGTCCGGTTAAGATCAATATAGTCAACACATATACGCCATTTTCCATTATTCTTTTTAACAAGTACAACATTTGACAGCCAGGTTGAATATCGGGCTTCAGAAATAAAATTTGCCTCTAGGAGGCCTTTTACAACTTTTTCAGCAGCCTCCGTTTTCTCGAGGGACTCCCTACACCTACGTTGTACTATTGCCCTAGCGGCTGGATTGATGGCCAAGTGGTGACAGGTAACCACAGGGTCGAGTCCGGGCATCTCTGCGGCGCTCCACGCGAACAGATCTGTATTTTCCCTCAAACAAGCCTTGATCTTCTTCCTCACCAGGTCAGGGAGTCTGGTGCCAATCTTCACCCCTTTGTTCGGGTCTTCAGCGAGAGGGACGAGCTCAAAGTCTCCATCCGGAATTGGTCGGGGGAGTCCCTGCTCGCTGTTGGGTGCTTCATCTTGGTCGAAGAGGGTGTCCAATGAAATTGAGTTGACCCTTGGAGGAGCTCTCTGTTCTTCTGCCTTGACGGGCAGTTGCCGTGGCTCTAGTCGTGTTGTAGCAATTCTCTTGGAGGGTAGTGCTCCAGTGTCGATCGTGCTTTTTCCCTTGGCCGCCGCATTGAAGCATCTTCGGGCAGCTGCTAGGTCGCCCTGGATGGTGGCGACGCGTCCCCTCCTTGTGTAGAACTTCATCTTCAGATGGATGGTGGAGGGAACAACGGTCAACTATGTCAGTGTCGATCTCCATAGAATATAGTTATAGAGAGATGGACAATCGATGACCAGAAAGTGCACCTTGACTTGCCTGGTGGAGGTATCCTCACCGAAGGTGACGAAGAGTTCCACATACCCCCATGGTTTGGAGGTCGAGCCATTAAAGCCCTACAGGTCAGACCCCACGTAAGGTGACAGGTGAAAGTCGTCGAGCTGAAGGGTTTGGAAGAGCTGGCTATACATCACATCAACAAAACTCCTTTCGTCGATCAAAACATGATGAACGTCAAAGTTAGCCATTCTCGCCCTAACCAGAAGAGGTATGGCTGAGTTTGGGGCCCCTCCGGGAAATTCTTCGAGGTAGAAGGTAATCGGATCTGATTTGCTTTTAACCCTCTCGAAGGTCATTGTTTATGGGGGAGCCGCGTCGACCAGCTCGTCCAACTTCCTCTTTGCGGAGTTTATGGTTATATCATTGAATCCCCCACCATTTATGACCATGGCGGAGGGGAAGCTTTTCCACCTGCTGTGCATGGACAAAGGCTCTTTGATATCGTCGGGGACATAGAAGTCCTCCGGTCTTGTAATGAAGAATGTTGTTTGGATGGGGACCGTCTCTTCTGATGGTCGGGGATCCTCTTCGATCTCCTTTGTGTCATAGGCGTCTCGACGAGGGGCGTCGTCACTCCGATATTGCTCGAGTCTTCCCCCTTTGATGAAGGTCTCAATAGCATTCTTGATATGGACACAATCTTTAGTCAGGTGTCCATGACTTTGATGATATTGGCAGTATTTGCTCCGATCAGCCCCGGGCTTAGCAGGAGCGGAGCAAGGACGCTTGACGCTGTCGTCCTTGAAATCAGTGTTAGTGCACTCCGCCAAGATGCACTCATGGGAAGCCGTCAATGTAGTGTACTCGGTAAACCTCCCCGAGGGTCCTCTTTGCTTGCGAGGATCTCGTGGTTTATCATCCCTCCTCTTCTCGCTAGATCGTCGAGGAGGGCTGGAATCTTATTTTCGCGGATTGCTGGTTGATCCATGATTCCTGGGGTCCCGGGCTCTGTTGGCTGCTTCCCTCTCCTCATAATCCATATAGGCTTTGGCTTTCTTGAGGAGGGCATCGAATGTCCGTGATGGTTCGATGCCAACATTTCTTCTGAACTCTGTGCCTGGGCGGAGTCCTCTCTCGAGCAGGTACCTCTTCATATGATCGGTGCAGGGGACCTGGATGGACTCACGGTTGAACCGATCAATAAATTCTATGAGGGTCTCGTCGTGTCTCTAGATGATAGCCTTGAGGGCTGTTTCAGTCTTTGGATGTCGACATGAAGCAGTTAATGAACTGATGAACTGGTTTTTTAAATTTTGCCAAGAGGTGATTGACCCTGGGGCGAGGCTCTTGTACCAATCTATCGCAGCTTTCCTCAAGGTCGTGGGGAACAAACGACATTTTATTGGTCCCCTGACGTTATGATAATGCAACATTTCCTCGAACCCGTCGATATGGTCGACTGTGTCGGCAACGTTGTCGTACTCTTTAAATGGGGAGGTTTCTCCATGCCTGAGGGGATGGGTGCCTCCATAATAGCTTGTGACAAGGGACCGCGAGGGTCATCTTCGTCACTCCTGTCTGGCGAGCGAGAAGGAGATCTGTTGTAGTGGTGGTTATGATGGTAACCCTGATCGCGCGGAAGGTTCCTCGGGCGATATGGTCGTTCGTTATTCCCCCTATTTCTGTTTTCAAGGGGCCTTTGCTCTTGACGCGAGGGTATGTGATTGTGTCTCCCCGTATCTACGGGCTGGTCCCTCTCCAACATGAGGCGTCGCCCGATTGGTCGGGGAGAGGGGCTCGAGAGGCGTCCCTCCCGCGTCTCCACGAGGGAGATTGGGGATGTTCCTTGTGATACGGTGGCAGAACCGACTGTTAACATTGGTTTGCGTTTTTTGTTCACAAATGTCGCAGTAAGCAAGAGTCACCACCGACTTTTCTTTTATCCAACAAAGGAAAGGATGAAAAGAACAGAAAAAGACCTTTTTCGAGATTTCGAAGTAAGGGGGGTAGATTATGGAAAGGGAAGGTGTTAGCACCCTTTCCATCCATGGTTTTCCATGGGCTCTTAGGTACTTGCTCATCTTTTAAAAATTGCTTGTGTTGGTGTGATTTGAAAAGCTTTGAAAATGCCTTAGTGCGGCGATTCACTTTATGGTAACTCTTGTATCAGTCCTTAAGAGTGTGATAAAGCGTTTTGAAAACTTTGTTTGAAAAGTGTTTGAAAGTGTGGTGTAAAAATTTGTTTGAGCAAGTACCTAACAGTTATCTACCTACTCGAAAAAGACTATTCTTTTCCTCCTATCATTTAGACCATGTTATCCTACTATTAGTGAGTAGGTAACCCTAGTCGCTGGATGTTTGAGGGACTATCGAAAAGGGACGTAATGGTCATTGAAGGCAACATGTAAGGATACCTTAGCATTTCGGAGGGACTATCATCATAAGATTATTTCTCGTAGGCAACTCGAGGGACATTTAGGGACTATGATCTTTATGATAACTTTAAACTGAGGGTCTTTTCTAAGAGTATCCATACGTTCGAGGGACATGACCGTTTTCGAAGGCAACCAAAGTGGGAAATACCCTAGGGGTGCAAGTGTGCAATAGTGTGCTATTTCAGATATTTTATCTTGCAGTTTAATGATCTACTGATTGATTGATTAAGCATACACGCCTAGGTTAATAGCAATTTATATACAGGCATATAATATAGTGCAGAAAGTAAAACCTACAGCTATTACAAAGCTTTGGGGAAATTACAATTATATTGGACTAAGAATGTAAAATGTGGAAATTAAAAACCCTAAGTAAGCTATTACAAACTGGGCAGAGTTACATAATTAACAAAAAAATGCTAAAGTAAATAAATGCGCACATGAACTGAAAATACGTCTAAAATCCTAAGTGAAAGTAATTTTTATTTGTTTTTGTCATGAAAAGAAATTGAATTAAAAATCTTAAGTCTATTAAATTTTAGTTTTTTTAAGAAAATATAAAAATAATTAATTAATTAATTGACAAAATTAATTTAATGTAAAAAGTTAAACCTAATGTTTTTTAGGGTTTTTCTTCTTAATGTTAATTAAAGATTAGAAGAAGTAAAGACAAACAACCAAAAGAAAGGAAACACAATCAAAAGACCAAAATAATAAGGGGAAAATAAAGTGCATTCTTGGAAGTAATGCCTGAATCGAAGAGGCTTGGGTTGCCCTTTGATCCAATGAGCTGATCGAAGACCTCGTTCGAGGGTCTTAGGGGTGCTAGATCTGCAAGCAAAATCGTTAGAAATTGAAACTGTAAGGCCTGGATCGAAGAAGCTTGGGTGGCCTTTAAATCTAGAGGGATGATCGAAGAAGCTTGAGAGAATGCACGTCTGGGGTGTTCGATCTGGATGTGACATCCTTCGATCTGGGATATTGGATCTGCAAGGAAGTTCGTTAGAAATTGAAAATGCAAGGCCTGGGATTTGAACCTTGGTCCCTTCGATTGAGTGAATTCCCTTTTGCCACCTGAGCTGCTTGCTCATTCGAAATATATGACACCTGCTTTTGGTCCTACAAATTATTCAATTCGAAACTAAACAACACAGAAAAACATCCCATTCGAACTCAATCCCTGAACCCGTACCTCGGTTGGTTTCAATTTGTCACAGCCAGTATCATGGGTTTCAAAAGTAACCAGCTTCGAAAAACTCTATCCATGGTGTTCGAACGTATGAACACTGTAACTTGCATACACTTTGTTAAATCACTCACAAATAATAACAAAAACTATAAACATGCAATCATGAGTCTAATTTAAGATTAAGTGGGATTGAATATTTTTACCACTGGAGGCGCCTGGATCTGCAGTCCTGGGCGTGAGATGCTGAGGCACACGAGTGTATGCCTGTGTGAACTCCAAGAACTCAATCAGAGTGTCAACCTGGACGGAAGGTGCCTGCAATGGAGTTTTGACACCTTTGGAATTTGATGTTATTTTCTGGACTTTCGTGGGGCATGATGGTGTTTTTTGCGAGGCAATATATGTGTTTTCCGTGTGGCAATCTCTGTGTGTTTCCGTCCCCCCCTTTTTTCTCTGAGATCATGAGGTTTATATAGACAAGGAAATTTAGGTCAACATTTATGTATCAAATATTGGTCCATTATGATGAAGAGATTTGATTTGATTTCTTCATAAAGACTTGTTATATTTGATTCAATCAAGTGCCAATCTATTTTCATGCGTTACTGCCAGCCTGTTATGAGTTGTTTGGGCCTCCAATATGATGGAAATCGAAAGTTGACCTACCCCTGCAGATCCACTTCTGTTTGAATTTGCTCTCTTCGATAGCTCTAAGCTCCAATTCGAATTACTCAAGCTTCGACTACGTAACCCCTTCGATTGAGCCTCCCTCTGCTTCGATTGCTTGATTCGAAAAGAATCACCCTGGTCGAATCAGCTCTTGTGGGGTTGGTTGCAAACAAGGCAAGAATCTGGCCTTTAACTCAGGAATTGAGTCCACAATCAACATTGAATTCATGCCATTTTGAACTTTTGGTGAACCTGGACAGGTTAGGATATGTGTTTTTGCTTAGTCATGCCAGCCTATTTCATTCCTTCGAATCTGCCTTCTTTGCCAGCTTTAAAGTCCAATTCGATTCTATTCAGAACATTCTCTTTTAGACAACTTCGACCATCCCTTGGCCTTGTGATGAGTATAAGTTCTGAAGTGTTCAGAACTTCCTTCATCAGAGCATCTTAGATTAAGACAAACTCTGCACTGAAATGTCATTCGAAGGTCATTTCATTCTGATGTTCGAAGATCATTTCATTCTGATGTTCTGATTGAGGGAAACTCTGAAGTTCCAGTCGAAGGACACTCTGAAGTTCCCGTCGAAGGACCTTTTGGAATGCCAATCGAAGGGCCTTTGTCCATACCAATCGAAGGACCTTTGTCCAGATACGAATAGAAGGATACTTGTTAAAATGCCAATCGAAGGACACTGTTACAATGCCAATCGAAAGGTACTTGTTAAATTGTCAATCAAAGGACAGTGTTACAATGCCAATCGAAGGACACTGTTACAAGGCCAATCGAAAGGTACTTGTTCATGCCAACCAAAGGGCGCTATATAGATGCCAATCGAAAGGAATTTTGGAGATGCCAATCAAAGTGCATTTTGGAGATTCCAATTGAAAGGCATTTTGGAGATGCCAATCAAAGGAAACTTAAAAACATCACTCACAAATTTTTCCTTTTCTTTAGGAAAAGGTTTGTGACCAACCATGTAGGGGAAGACCTTGAAAAACATGAGAGGGAAAAATTTTGGGTACAACAAGTGCCCCTATTAAATCTTCTTAAACCTGAGGATGCAAATTGGATGGTCTATCTTTCGTGATCGGAAGGTGGATGATGATTGAACACTAGAGTGCCCAGAAATTTGCAATCGTCTGAGATGATACTTGATTGTGCAGATAGTATTGGGAATGGGCTTATAGATGCCATTTGGAAAAGATGACGGAAGATTGTCGGAGATGGGCTTAAAGATGCCATCAAAATGTGATGATTTCATGAGATATCCCTTTGTGGGAATTCCTACTCTTGCTGTTGGAGAGAACTCCACTGAGGAATGTTGGTCTTTGTCTTGGAACATAGAGTTTTAGGAGCTTCAGTTGACTGTTACTCTATTGGGGAGTCATCACTTAATTAAAGAGACGGAAGTGAACTGCTATCTGGTCAAGATCCAAGATTCACAGTGACTTGCTGAGGATAATAAGGCTACTTGCTATATGGTCGTGCTCCATGCTTCACAGCGACTTACATGGGAGATGAGATTAAACTGTCATCTGGTCAGGATCCTGGCTTTGCAGTGTCTTGAATTATCTTCAACTGGGATAGAGATCTTAGTATCGATTTGACTGAACCAGGGGAAGGCCTTGAATTAACTTTGACTGGCATAGTTATCAGGAGAATCTTAGTATCGATTCCACTGACCCAGATGAAAGTCTTGGAACATCTTCAACTGGCATAGTAATCAAAGAGATCTTAGTGTCGACCTGTCGGACCCAGGAAAAATCTTGGGTTAACTTTGACTGGCATAGTAATCAGGAGAATCTTAGTGTCGATTCAACTGACCCAGACGAAAGTCTTGGAACATCTTCAACTGGCATAGTAATCAGAGAGATCTTAGTGTCGACCTGTCTGACCCAGGGAAAATATTGGGTTAACTTTGACTGGCATAATAATCAGGAGAATCTTAGTAGCAACTCAACTGACCCAGACGAAAGTATTGGAACATCTTCAACTGGCATAATAATCAGAGACATCTTAGTGTCAATCTGGATGATCCAGAGAAAATCTTAGGTTAACTTTGACTGGCATAGTAATCAAGAGAATCTTAGTATCGATTCAACTGACCCACACGAAAGTCTTGGAACATCTTCAACTAGCATAGTAATCAGAGAGATCTTAGTGTCGATCTGGCTGATCCAGAGAAAATCTTAGGTTAACTTTGACTGGAATAGTAATCAGGAGAATCTTAGCATCGATTCAACTGACCCAGACGAAAGTCTTGGAACACCTTCAACTGGCATAATAATAAGAGAGATCTTAGTGTCGATATGGATGATCCATAGAAAATCTTGGGTTAATTTTGATTGGCATAGTAATCAGGAGAATCTTAGCATTGATTCAACTGACCCAGACGAAAGTCTTGGAACATCTTCAACTGGCATAGTAATTAGAGAGATCTTAGTGTCTATCTGGCTAATCCAGAGAAAAATCTTAAGTTAACTTTGACTGGCATAGTAATTAGGAGAATCTTAGCATCCATTAAACTGACCCAGACGAAATTATTGGAACCTCTTCCACTTGAATGGTAATCAGAGAGATCTTAGTGTCGACCTGTCTGACCCAGGGAAAATCTTGGGTTAACTTTGACTGGCATAGTAATCAGGAGAATCTTAGCATCGATTCAATTGACCCACACCAAAGTCTTGGAACCTCTTCCACTGGAATGGTGATCAGAGAGATCTTAGTGTCAACCTGTCTTATCCTGGGAAAGTCTTGGGTTAACTTTGACTGGCATAGTAATCAGGAGAATCTTAGCATCAATTCAACTGACCCAGACGAAAGTCTTGGAACATCTTCAACTGACATAGTAATTAGAGAGATCTTAGTGTCGATCTGGCTGATCCAAAGAAAATCTTAAGTTAACTTTGACTGGCATAGTAATCAGGAGAATCTTAGCATCGATTCAACTGACCTAGACGAAAGTCTTGGAACCTCTTCCACTGGAATGGTAATCAGAGAGATCTTAGTGTCGAACTGTCTGACCCAGGGAAAATCTTGGGTTAACTTTGACTGGCATAGTAATCAGGAGAATCTTAGCATCGATTCAATTGACCCAAACGAAAGTCTTGGAACATCATCAACTGGCATAGTAATCAGAGAGATCTTAGTGTCGATCTGGCTGATCCAGAGAAAATCTTAAGTTAACTTTGACTATCATAGTAATCAGGAGAATATTAGCATCAATTCAACTGACCCAGACAAAAGTCTTGGAACCTCTTCCACTGGAATGGTAATCAGAGAGATCTTAGTGTCGACTTGTCTTACCCAGGGAAAATCTTGTGAGGACATCTTTCTGAGGAAAATCCTGGAATAGCCCTTTGTTAGACGTAGCTTGTTGATTTGATCTTTTCCCTGAAAGGTAAAGAGTTAGTCGTATGCAATGTCATGATGTATGAAATGCATTGTGATGATGTTCTCAAAATAAATAAGACTGTGTTGTATGCAATATGTATGCACATGCCAGGATGTATGAATATGGGATGCTATTGTGATATTTTTTAGTGGGGGAAATTAAATCCCGGACTGCTGCTGAAGAGTATTGGGAAGCTGAATTCTTTATTTCCACCAGGGATAGCGAATGGAGATGACTATGCTGGGGATTTACTCCTTTCTGTTTTCAAATATTCTACCGGGGAGAGACTATGTCTGAAAATAACTCTGTAGGGGAATAACTCTATTTGAGAGAAGAGATGATTTGCTGGAAGATTTTACCGATTCGAAGAAATAAACTACGCTGGGGGATGAACTTCTGTAGCTGGAGAAATGAACTCTGTTGGGGATTGAGCTTCCACATTCAGAGAAATAAACTCTGCTCAGGAGAAGGCTCTGCAGTCAGAAATAAACTCTGCTCGGGAGAAAGCTTTATAAACCGTTTGCGATTATAAAACTCGGCTGGGGAATATAGATATCGGCTCCCTAAAGGAACTTTGGTGGGGAAAGTAACTCCTGTTTGGGGAAGCAGAGATCAAAACTTTTGGTTTCCTCTACTATGTGGGGAGTCTAGATGTCACGAGGTCGTATGCTGAGGATACCGTGATGACTTCGCATGAAGACGTTTCTGCCCCTGTACCTGTTGGAGAAAGTACATGCGGAGGCTTTATGGATGGATCTATATGTTGAAATAAGTGTCATAATGACATATGTCTCTGGATCGTATCTGAACTATACTGTTGCTAGAAGATGATCTGAATAAGTATCAGGATGATATTCGTCTCTGGATCGTACCTGAACTGTTGCTAGAAGATAGTCTGGATAAGTATCAGGATGATATTCGTCTCTGGATCGTACCTGAACTGTTGCTAGAGGATGATCTGAATAAGTATCAGGATGATATTCGTCTCTGGATCGTACCTGAACTGTTGCTAGAAGATAGTCTGGACTAAGTATTAGGATGACACTCGTTTTGGATCGTACCTGAACTGTTGCTAGAAGATGATCAAAATAAGTATCAGGATGATATCCGTCTCTGGATCGTACCTGAACTGTTGCTAGAAGATAATCTGAATAAGTATCAAGATGATATCCGTCTCTGGATCGTACCTGAACTGTTTTTAGAGGATGATTTGAATAAGTATCAGGATGATATTTGTCTATGGAACGTACCTGAACTGTTGCTAGAATATAGTATGGACTAAGTATCAGGATGACACCCATTTTGGATCATACCTGTATTGTTGCTAGAAGATGATATGGAGTAAGTATCAGGATGACATTCGTTCTTGGATCGTACCTGAACCGTTTCTAGATGAGAATCTGGTATAAGTATCAGGATGACATCCGTTCTTGGATCGTACCTGAACCGTTTCTAGATGAGAATCTAGAGTAAGTATCAAAATGATATCCGTTCTTGGATCGTACCTGAACCGTTTCTAGATGAGAATCTGGAGTAAGTGTCAAAATGGCATCCATCCTTGGATCGTACCTGAAATGTTTCTAGATGAGAATCTGCTTTATTCAGAATGTTTCCGTTGGGGAAAGGAAACTCTGTAATCCACTTGGGGAATCCCGAGAAGTTTGGCGACTTCATTGGGGAATTTTCTTTGGAGTAGTAATTTTGAGATTTTGCTCTGCCGAGGGTATGAGAACACCTGACATCAATAGGTTGTAAGCTGAGAATATGGAGGTGACCTTGTAGTAGAATGCCCCTCTCTCGATACCTGTTGTAGAAAATATCAACCGGGGATTTTGTAGATGGTTTGACTATTATCCCAACTCTTGGAGTCCTTGGTAAATGTAGATCAGGGTAATAAACCTTCTACTAATTAGACAAGTGACAAGATGATAGGACGTAGTCGTACGCTTTAATCTCTAACTTTTGCCTGGACTGTCTTTTCAGATTTTCAGTCCACCGGGATACCCTTTTTTGCTCAAGCCGCCTTTTCAAGTTTTCGACTTGCTGGGTGTACACATTTTTTTGTTTTTATCCCTAATTTTTGCCCGAACCCTTTTGGTTCACCGGGATTCCCTTAGTTTTTCCTAGGCCAGTCAACCTAGCGAGTCTTTGTTCATGCGTAGTATTTTCCGACTATGTCCATGTTCACCGGGTACGGAGAATTGTCATTGTCCATAGTAGTAAGTGTTGCCACACTGCCAGACAATGTTTGCTTGATCATACAGGATTAGTTGCTAGAATTCATGCCCAATACCCCAAGTGATTCAGATGGATATCTGCCCCTGGCTATTTGGCATCTTTGAGAGATTCCTTGAATCTTAACTTGACTGCCCCAAATGATAGACAATGATCATGCCGTGCCCCTTAGTTGGAGGTGTTTTTCCACTTGAGGTGATCCTTTTCATTGAGAAGGTTTTTGTTCACTAGATATTCGTCATGCGAATTTCTCTGCTATTGAACAAATAGTCATATGCAAACAATGGTATTCGAAGAATGCAAAGCTTATGTCTGTCTTGAAGTTTGTGAACATTCATTTTTTAGTAAAACAAACAAATTTTGTAAAAGTGTGATGTCAACTCAGGATTTATAGTGAACCCTACAGGAGTTAGGATACCTTTTGTAAGAATATGCTTTTGAACTAACTCATGCTTCAGCTAGGACTTTTAAGGTTTATAACATGGCCTAGTTCACGGTTCAAGAAACAAAGGATAAAGGCTCAAAAATTTTGTACCCAACCCACTCTTTGTGATGTTCTTCAGTCCTATGCTCAGTTAATTGCGCATTTAGATCCCGATTGAGTCTGGCATCTTTGCTCTGATACTTGGTGATAGTTCAGAAATTGAACGTTTTTTTGAGAAGGCAATCATTTTTGTAACCTTTTTTTTGTCGAGGATTTGTAGTAACCTCTTTTTTGGTTTTTTTATATTTTGTTATCCCTACTTTTGCCTGAACTGTTTCTTTTGTAATTACAGTCAGCGGGATGCCCCAATTTTTTTCTTAAGTCTCCTTCATAGGTTTTGACTTAACGGGCTTTTCGTTTGAAAATTAATGACTGCCTGCTTTGATGATTAGGCGGAACCATCACCATCTTTTGGAAGGTATCTTCTACACTATTTGTCGTGTATGAAGGATGAGCTTGCGACTGAATGTGCCTCTGAATTAACTGAGAAAACTACCCTGCCCCAGGTTATGATTAAGGGTTTTAATTTGTGTGAAAAGAAAAACTCATACTTCTTTGGCTCAAAGGGGTTGACTAGGGATTATCTTCCTTATAACTCCACTGTTTAGGATTTTGAAACAATTCTTGTACATCGTCAGCGAGGTCTATACAAAAGCATATTGTAAAGATTGTGGTATCATTTTTGTCACCCTCCCTCTAAAGGCTCGGAGCTTTTGATCGAGAGTTGAATATCACAAAAAGGAAGGAAGTTTAAATATAGTGAATACGAATGAATTGATTCAAAATAGACATATGCAATGCATTGATAAAGTAAAAAAGTTTGACATGAATAAATGTTCGAACAATCAAAAGAAAATTACAAATTGAAAGTTCTAATGAAAAAAAGCTTCTTTGTCTGATCTTGTCACTTCAGATGGCGTGCCTTGGAGGGAGGGCAAAAGAACTCAGCTTGACCGTCTTGTGTAAACTCCAGCACTCCTTCATCAATCAAGTTTTGAATTTTATATTTCAACCTCTAACAATCATTAGTATCATGCCCCGGACTATTGGAGTGATATGCACACCTTGCATCAGGATTGTAGTTAGGGGAAGAAGTCTTGGGATTCGAATGAGGCCCTATCAATGTAACCAGATTCATCCTCAACATGTGTTTTAAAGCTTAAGACAGCAGGATGTTGAGTTTGGAAAACTTCCTCTTGGGTGTATCCGGCTTAATTTGATTAACCTGTTGTTTTTGGTGAGGTTGTTGTTGGACCCGTGAGGTAGTGGCAATTTGGAAGGGTCCACTCTTCACCAAACCAACCTCTTGTCTTCTTGGAGGTTGATCAATGACTTGGTCCCTAGCCTCGAACTGCTTGCTTCATATAGTTGTATCCGTCTTGATGAAGTTTGTTGATAATGGCTCTCAACTCTTCTTGTCCCCGGGCTAGACTTTGGATAAGAGCCATCTGCCTCAGCATCTGGGTTCTCATTTCTTCTACCTCAGCTTGCAGTTGTTCCAACCGTTCGTCCTTATTGTCTTCAGGACTTTTTTTGGCCAAGTCCCCGGTGAGGAGTGCTTTCAACTCTTCCCGCCCCTTGGATAGGTTTAGGAACATTTCCATGAACTGAGCCTCTTGCGTTTGGAGATCTCTGTTGTCTTGTTTGAGAGCCATTGCTGAAATAAACAGCAAGAACATAAGAGACTTGTACTAGAGATTACCTATTATGCAATGATATGCAAATGTTTTCAAGGATCTCGCGGGGTAAACAAGAGAAATGTTAGGCGTTGAACTTTACAACTTTGATTGAAGAAATTCGTATCGTTGAGTGTCCTTCTACGAGAGTCAAGCTCACCATATCAAGTGGGTCATAGCCTCTGACTCAAGTTGTTGTGTTTTGATCTTTTGACGGCATTAGCTAGAGGAAAATAAATCCTTTTGTCCCCTGCTAGACATTTGCTTTATAATAACCTGCATCACAAGCCCTTGAGATCCTTGAAGTGGTTAAGGAAATCCTATGGCCTAATGTTTTTGTGGTTTTTCCTTGTTAATTAATGCTTAGAAGAAGTAAGGTCAAACAACCAAAGGAAGGGTGAAATCAAAAGACCAAAACATTAAGGGGAAAAATAAAGTGCATTCTTAGAAGTAATGCCTGGATCGAAGAGGCTTGGGTTGCTCTTCGATCCAATGAGCTGATTAAAGACCTCGTTCGAGGGTCTTGGGGGTGCTAGATCTGCAAGCAAATTCGTTAGAAATTGAAATTGTAAGGCCTGGATCGAAGAAGCTTAGGTGGCCTTTCGATCTAAAGGGCTGGTCGAAGAAGATTGAGAGAATGCACGTCTAGGGCGTTCGATATGGATGTGACATCCTTCGATCTGGGATAGTGATTCTGCAAGGAAGTTCGTTAGAAATTGAAAATCCAAGGCCTGGGATTCGAACCCTGGTCCCTTCGATTGAGCGAATTCCCTTTCGCCACCTGAGCTGCTTGCTCATTCGAAATACATGACACCTGCTTTTGGTCCTTCAAATTAGTCAATTCGAAAGAAAAAAAACACAGAAAAACATCCCTACGCCTATTGCTCTGTATTTGTTGAACAGACGTGGGATCGGAGATCTGGGTTGCCCCTACATGTTGATCATGACGACTCTTTTGATCATACACAACATTGGACTCTTTTTTTCCATTGTAGGGCTTTTTCGGAGTATCAGAAGGTGTTTCTTCTTGAATCTTCCCACTTTTGATGCCAGCTTCGACCCTTTCGCCGGTCAGTATTAGCTCGGTGAACCCGGATGAAGAGCTTCTGATCAAGTGTTTGAAATAAGGACCAGACAAAGTCCCAAGAAACATATCCACCAACTCCCTATCAGATAGAGGGGGTTGGACTCTTCTAGAAAGATCTCTCCACTTCTGAGCGTAGTCCTTAAAGCCTTCGCCTGTACCCATAGGCATCCCCTGAAGCTAAGTGCGCGTGGGAGCAAGGTCGGCATTATACTGGTATTGCTTGTAAAAGGCAGCAGCAAGGTCCTCCCAGTTGCAGATGTTGGCTCCTTCCAATTGACAGAACCATTCAAGTTGAGTCCCTGATAGACTATCTTGAAAGAAATGAACCCAGAGATCTCTATCAGCAGTATAGGGTTGGATCTTCCTCACATATGACCGGAGGTGGAGTTTTGGACAGGATACTCCGTCGTACTTGGCAAAGGCATGTGCCTTGAGTTTATGGGGAATCACCTCCCCAGAGGATAGACCTAGATCCCCGAAGTCCAGACCGGGAACCTTCTATATTTCCATGGCGCTCAAATGGTCTTCCAGCTGTTTGTACTTATCCTCAGCAGGAGGATACTGTTCTTCATCATAATCCGTCTCGTTGTCGGAGACCACAGGACTAGGATCCCTCCTTTCTTGTGGGATGTCTTTCCCTCCAGATGAGGTGGTTAGATCAACTTCATTCTGCAGTCCATTTCCAAACCTGCGTCCAGTGTTGAACAGGACAGTCATCTTCTTCTTCTTCTTCCTCTCTTTCAGAATCAGGGTCTTCAGGTCCTGCTGACCCTTAGCTAGGCTCATGACCAACTCTTGAAACTGGGCATTCTGGGCCTGGAGGACCTTGATAGCTTGCTCAGTGGAAGGTTTAGTAGACATGATGATTGCTAAAATAAACAGTGAAGAAGATAAGAGACCTGTAATGGTACCTGTAATGCAATGATATGTATGATATATGTATGCAATGTTTTCAAGGATCTCGTGGGGTAAACAAAGAAACTTGTTAGAATTTGAATTTTGCAGCTTGATTGAAGGAACTTCATGTTGCTGAGAGTCCTTCTTCAAGAGTCAGGCTCACCATATCGAGTGGGTCATAGCCCCTGACCCAAGTTATCATGTTTTGATCTCCACATAACCTTGGCTAGAGGAAAATAAATCCCCTTTGCCCCTTGTTAGACATTTGGTTCATCATGACCTGCATCACAAACCCTTGAGATCCTTGAAATTGTTAAGGAAATGCTATGGTGTGATGTTATGATGTGTATGCTATGCGTTTAAGCAAAAGTGTGAGGTGATGTAAGTAAGCCCTACAATAAATCCAAATTGTTGGATAAGGACTGTAAACAAAACCTGCAAGGAACTCATGCTGTCAGATAACAAGAATGTGCAAGTAGTTCAAAGTTTGAAGGCACACAAGTCACACAAAGAGCCTTAAGTTTAGGATGGCATGGGGTTCGTAGGTAAGTACCCTCTTGAAGTTAGTTGGCTCAAAACCTGTCCTATAAATAGTAACCGGGTTCTAAGGAGCTCAATATCATTAGATTGTTTTCTATGTTCATTGCTTTGATTTAGCCACTTAATTGGAGACCAAAATATTCCAAGAAAACAACCCTCAATGAGTGTAGTATCGAGTATCTACCAACTTCGGACTGCACCAAAGTCGGTCATCTCACTACCCCTAAAAAGGCCAGGATGGTCAAGTAAGGTTCTAAGGTCAGTTGATGCTTCGCGACACCACGCGGCGGCCCCGTACTCTCCTTGACTTGACTCAAGGGTTACCGGTACTCACCAAAGTACCACATCAACGTAGCTACTGCTTCAACCATGTCGGTATACCCCGCACAGTTCCCTCACAGTTTGTAGCTACTTCTAAAGCGTATCCCCAGATCCGGGTTAGGATCTATAAAACTCCGATACAAGCCCACAAAGTTTAAAGCATACAAAGCATACGATTGAAAACACAAGTGATCTAATCCTAAGATACACATCACTTATTAATATCCCCAGCAGAGTCGCCAGTTCTGTGATCGGTGGAAATAAAACTGACTGTTTTGAAATGCTGGTTCGCGTTTGCGTTTCGCAAAATGTCGCGGTGAGCAAGAGTCGCCACCGTCTTTTATTTTCTCCAACAAGGAAAGGACAAAAGCACAAAAAAATTCCTTTTCGAGATGTTTCTCGGGTTCGGGAGGTAGATTATAGAAAGGGAAGGTGTTAGCACCCTTTCTATCCGTGGTTATCCACGGGCTCTTAGGTACTTGCTCAAAGTGTTTTCAAAATTTGCTTTTCTTTGTGTTTGTGGGTTTGAAAAAAAAGTTTTGTTTGAAAACTTCGATTTAACTCTTGTATCTGTCCTCAAGAGTGTATGAAGTGTTTGTTTGAAAACTTTGTTTGAAAAGTGTAAGTGCGAAAAGTATTTTTGTTTTGAAAGAGCATGTACCTGAGAACCTCTACCTACTTAAAAGAAATTAAGTTGTGTAAATGTCCTTTAGACAGTACTATCCCACTATTGATAAGTAGGTAGCACCGTCGTTGGAGTTGTCGGGTCAATTTTATTTTAGGGACATGTGGTCACTAAAGCAATGGTAGGACGCCTTAGCGGTAACCCTAATGTCTTAGATCATTTTTTATCGAGGCAACCGTTTCGAGGCAACTTTGATATTTAGACAGGAGGACGACCTCTAAAACACCCTATACTCAATGACCACGTCGAGGCAACCAAGTGAGGCGTACCCTAGGAGTGACATGTGCAAGTGTGTCAGATTTCAGTTATGTTATCCTTGTACATGTTATGTTGCGCTACGATTGATTTTAATTTAAGGTAGATCTTGTCATGCATAGCCTAGTTAGCATACATCTAGCAGTTAATGGTTGCGGAAAATAAAACTAAGCTATTAGAAAGCGTCGGGTATTTACATCGCCAAAAACAAACCCTTGAAAAGTAAATTGCGGGAAAGTAAATAAAAGCGATAAAAAGGTCCTAATTAAAGCTATTACATCCTCGGAGCAAATACAATTATATGATAAAAAATAATCATGAATAAAAAATAATCACATGCGCGAGGAAAATTGGATCGGAGAGTTTTTAGGGTTTTGACCCTTTTTGAGAAAGAAAGAGGTTTTTTATTATTTTGTATTTAATTAAATTAAACCTAGACTAATTAATTAATTAAATAAAAGAAATATATTTTTTTTTGAGTTTTTTTATGTTTTTTAAGGGAAAAAATAAAAGATGGTCAAAAGTTATTAAAAACCCTAGTTCTATATTAATTTTAAATTATTGCAAAAATATTAAAATTAACCTAATTAAAACTAAATTAATTAATTACTTATTTATTTACAAAATAACTAATTAAATCTAATAAATAAAAATATTATATTTTTTATGTTTTCTGATTTTTATTATGAAAATAAATATTAATTTGTTAGTGAAAATAATTATTATAAAAAATAATTAAATGAAATAAATAAAAAAGAAAAGAAAAGAAATAAACTTGAAGGGGGGTGGTGAGCCTGATTTTGTGGTGAAAAAGCAAATCTGAAGCCCACTAACAATTCCAGCCTCGTTGACTTTCTGAATTATCTACACATGCGCTGACCAGGGAGTATGGTGAGGACTCAACTTTGGCCATTGGATTTGAGTTTGAGGACATCTGGCGCTTGGGAATTGGAGGTGTATGGTGGACCACTTTTTGCAAGCTACACATGAATTCCTGAAGAAGAAAAATAAACAAGATTTTGGGGGACCTGGGATTCGAACCCAGGTCCTAATGCTTCCAGGCCAACGCACCAACCACTCCACTAAGCTGCTTTATTTGTTATTGGAATAAGAGACAATTATTATATGGGGAAACTAATCAATATGCTGTAAAATAAAAAAATAACGCGCGCTTTTCAAATAAGCCAACATGATGTCAACACATCAGCGTCTTCAACCTTGGTTCTGTGTAAAAGAGAATCAGATAGCGGGGGTTTTCAACCTCCACTACCTCCTGCAAGAAAATATAGCGAATAGAACCACAGTAAATATAAATATTTTGCGAGGTATGGGTTGGAATCGTCTTGGCCTCACGATTTCAACCATGTATCCTATTAGTCCCAATTTTTCCTGGATTGAAAAGCCCCATTTAAAAGCTCAAGAACCCTATAAATTCAGTCATGGTATCTTTCGATTCAGGGCGTTACAGTTCAATTCAATCATGCCATTAGCTTTGTATGATCTCTAGCAATGCAAAACAATCACAAACACATGTTAAATGCGCATGAATTAGGAGATATAATTCTGAATAAGAAGTGAAAACCGTGGGACTGTATGCAGCGATTCCTTGAGCTTTAGTGCCTGAATTTGATTGCCAATCGTTCCTGGAACCTCCTACAATGTATTTAGATGGTCAAAGCGCCTTGAATTGGCCTAGAATGCAAGAACAGGTTTTCACTTTTCTTGAAATTTCTTGAATTTGACAGGGTCGTTTCTGCAGCTTTTTCACGTGTTCTAGGTCATGGTTGGCTTGCATACATATAAGAGAATCAAATTAGGTCAAAATTTTGGATCCAACCCATGTGCATTGATGTTTAAATCTTTGATTGAAAATCAAATATTATTGATTTTTCATGATTGAACAATGTTGCCAAATTTGGATTTTTTTTGTATCTTTGACTTGTGCACGAATTTGCCAGCATGTTTTGATCATATTTGCTTCACAAATTGATTTAAAAATCAAATCTTCTATTTTCTTACAATTTAAATTAATTAAATGAATTAATATGTATTAAAAATCCAATTAATCAATAAAAATAAGAAAATAAATCCAATTAATTTTGGTGGGTCGTGCATAAGTCATGGGTGAAGTTTCAAGAAGAGATTTGAGGCCCATTAGCAAAAAGAAGGTGTTTTGAGCAAAGTTGACTTTTGCAAATTCATAAAAATTTCCCAACTTCTCCAATGCACAACTTGCTCAACTTTGATCATATGACCATGTTCTTGGACATTTTGGAAAGCTCTTGAAGTCCTCTAACCAATGACTTTGGTCCCATATCATTTGGATTTACCAATCTCAAGTTATGGCCTTTGACTCAAAGTGTACTTTTGTTGACTTTTGAAATTGACCTATAATGTAAAAATTGGTAACTTTTTGTGAGGGCATTTCTTGATCTTGGAGTGTGAAGATGGATTGTAGGAAATTGAATTATCTTCAAAATGAGCTTTGGATGGGATTTTTCTGATAAACCATAAAAGAGTTATGCCCTAGTCAAGGTACACTTGACTTTTCTGTTGTCCAAAAATAGTAACTTTTGCATCTTTGATGAATTTTTAGCCATTCTTGTGAAATCATGATCAAGACTTGATCAAATGATGATTGTGGACTCAAAATAAGATGTTTACAAAAAATTATGACTTTTGACTGCAAAATGACCATTTTGCCCTTGCAGTTGACTATAGACCAAATGGAGCTTTTGACTGTGCAAATTGGCACTGTGAGTCTTGCAACTTGGCATGTAGGTGCTAGAGAATGTATATAGGCCTATGAGACTTGATTGAACCACTGAAAACCCCAAATTCCTTGAAAGAACCAAAATCCTAATTTCAGTTTTCTTAGGAGGTGGTCTGACTGTACAACCCTTGAGCCATTTTGAACCATCTGGAGATCATCTTGGACATATCTTGAGGAATATGGGAGGGAAAATTTTGGGGTACAACAGTTGCCCCTGTTCAATCTTCTTAAACCTGAGGATGTAGATTGGCTTGCGTGCCTTTCGTGATCCGAAGGTGGAAGATGATTGAACACTAAAGTGCCCAGAAATTTGCACTCGCATGGTGTGATATCAGCAATGTGATGTCGGGAATGGGCTTACAGATGCCATTTGGAGAGATGATGGATAGGAGGATGGGCTTATAGATGCCATATGGAGATTGTTTGTTGAATTGTAACTCTGTAAGTTGAAAGAAGGAACTTGTGTAGGGTTGCCTGATGATGAGTCCGTGTGAAACTGCATCTGAAAGAGAAGGAACCGGTGTAGGGTTGCTTCATGATGGTCAAGTAGATAGTTGTCCTGTCTGGTTTCAGGTATTAACCTACGATCAGTCGTCCACAGAATTTTCCTGGCTTGTTACAGGTATTAATCTGGAAATTGAAAAGGTTGATGGTAGAGTCTCTCTAGAGATGGGCTTAAAGATGCCATCCAGAAATGATTGCTGGACTGTATCTGAATGAGCGACAGAATTACATCCGAACCTGGATCATATCTGGACTGTTATTTGAAAGCGTCTGATTGCCTGTCATTAATTGGAAGAAATAAATCTAGCCAGGGGAGGTCTTTTGATAATGATGTGATGAAGGAATCTGAGACGATTGCTACTCCAAATAGATGATGAAGGAATGTGGGACGATTACTACCTCAGCAGGATGATGAAGGAATCTAGGACGATTACTACCTCAGCATGATGATGAAGGAATCTAGGACGATTACTACCTCAACGGGATGATGAAGGAATCTTGGATGACTTCTACCTCAATGGGATGATGAAGGAATCTTGGATGACTTCTACCTCAGCAGGATGATGAAGGAATCTTGGACGATTACTACCTCAGCAGGATGATGAAGGAATCTAGGACGATTACTACCTCAACGGGATGATGAAGGAATCTTGGACGATTACTACCTCAGCAGGATAATGAAGGAATCTAGGACGATTACTACCTCAGCAGGATGATGAAGGAATCTGGGACGATTGCTACTCCAAAAGGATGACTTTTATCTATCGATTGATCTTTTCGTGGGTAGGTAAAGAGTTAGTTGTATGCAATGTCGTGATGTATGCATTGTGTAATGATGTTCTCAAAATAGATGAGATTTATGTTATATGATGCGTATGCATGTCATAATGTATGGGGATGTGATGTTTTAGCTGGGGAATATAAATCCCGGAGCTGCTGGAGAATAGTGTTGAATTCTTCGTTTCCGCTGGGGATGGTGAATGAAGATGGTTGTGAGAATAAACCTGTAGGAGAAAATAACTCCGTTGGGGAATAAACTTGATGAAGAGATTACTCTGCGGGGAATACTCTATGGGAAGAGACGCTTTGCTGAGATTTTGACGATAACTCCGCTGGGGATTCTGTTGATAAGCTCTGTTGGGGATTTTGATGAACTCCGCTAGGGGATAGAAAGAACTTCGCTGGGGATGATCTTTCAGTTGCAACTTGCTGAGGATAACCCAGTTAGACTCTTGCGGGGATAACCTCTGAATTTGGCTGAGGAGATGCACTTGTATTCTTGCAGGGGATAAGCTTCCAGAATCTACTGGGTATGAGGATTCAACTCTGGCGGGGAAGCTTTTTTAGACTGCACTGGGGAAATGGCTCCACTGGGGGTATCTTGTATTTTGCCGGGGAACATTCTTATATTTCATTGACGAATATTAAGACTGTCGGGGATGCTCAACCTTTTTAGGGCTGATGGTAGACCAACTCTGCTTGGGGAGAGTATTGCTGATTTGTTCATAGTTGCAAGTCTCAGTGGGGAGAGAGCTATCATTATTGTCTTACTCTGCGGGGAGTGAAGGTATCTTAGCCATATTCTTCAGCTGAATCTACCTTTGTACCTGGTGAGCGGAGCAGCTGTACAGTTTGGACAATTTTATTGCCCCAGTTTCTGCGGGAGAAGAAAGCCTATGAGGTGCTTGATAACTGCCGATAGACAAATCTTCTTCTGGTAGGAAAGTGACGAGATGATGGAACATAGTCGTACGCTTTGATCCCTAATTTTTGCCTAGACCGCCCTTTCGGGTTTTCAGTCCATCGGGATACCCTTTTTTGCCCAAGCCGCCTTTTCAGGTTTTCGACTTTCCGGGTGTATAGATTTTTCATTTTCATCCCTCATTTTTCCCGAACCCTTTTGGTTCGCCGAGAAGCCCTTATTTTTGCCTAGGCTAATCGACCTAGCGGGTCTTTGATTATGCGTAGTATTTTTTTTTACTATGTCCATGCTCTCAGGATGTAGGGAGTTGTCATTGTCAGTAGTATTGTGTTGCCATACCACCAGAAGATGTTTGATCATGCAAGATTCGTAGTTGGAATTCATGTCCAATGCCCCAAGTGACTCAGGCGGAGATTTGCCCCTGGCTATTTGGCATCTTGAGAGATTCCTTGAATCTTGACTTGACTGCCCCAGATGATGGACAATGATCATGCCGTGCCCCTTGATTGGAAGTGTTTTTCCACTTGAGATTTTTGTTCACTAGATATTCGTCGTGCGAATTTCTCTGCTGTTCGAACAAATAGCCATATGCAAACAATGTTATTCTAAGAATGCCAAGCTTATGTTTGTCTTCAATTTTTTGAAAATGCAGTTTTCAATAAAACAAGTGAATTTTTGTAAAACGTAATGTCAACTCAAGATTTTACAGCGAGCCCTACAGGAGTCAGGATACCTTTTGTAACAGTATGCTTTCGAACTAACCCATGCTTCAGCTAGGACTTTTAAGGGTTATAACGTGGCCTGGTTCACGGTTTAAGAAACAAAGGATAAAGGTTCAAGTTTTGTTCGTACCCACCCGTTCTTCGTGATGTTCTTCGATCCTAAACTCAACTAATCATGCATTAGATCTTGTTTGAGTCTTTGCTATGACATACCAGTGATGGTTCTGACAATTTATTTTGAACATGCAGTCATTTTATTGAGAGTTTGCAGGATCTCTTTCTTTTTGATTTTATTATCCCTGTCTTTTTGCCTGAACTGTTTCTTTTATAATTACAGTCAGCGGGATGCCCCAGTTTTTTGTAAGTCTCCTTCATAGGTTTTTGACTTATTGGGCTTTTGTTTTTGAAAGATAACGACTGCCTCTCTTGACGATTATAGGGAACCATCACTGTCTTTTGTTTTGGAAGGACTTCTTTGATGCCATTCATTATGCACCTGGATCAACTGAGAAGACTACCCTGCCCCAGGTTATAATTAAAGGTTTTAATTTTTTGTGAAAAGAAAAACTCCAACTTCTTTGGCTCAAAGGGGTTGACTAGGGATTATCTTCCTTATAACTCCACTGTTTAGGATTTGAAACAATGTCTGTACCACATCAGCGGGGTCTATTCAAAAGCATATTGTAAAGATCTTGGTATCGTTTTCGTCATCCTCCCTCTAAAGGCTTAGAATTTTTTAATTGAGAGTTGGATGTCATAAAGTGAGTAAAAAGCATAGTTTAGATGTAATTAAAATGATTGGATTAAATCAAGACAAACATATGCAATGCATTAATGAAACAAAGTTTGGCACTAATAGAAAATTGTTTGAATAACAAAGATATTACAACTTGAAAATTCAAATGAACAAAAGACATTCTCAATGATTTGGTGTAGGATCAATGATCAAACTTGATCTCCTTGGCATCAATCAAGTCTTGGATCTTGTTCTTCAAACTCCAACAGTCGTCGGTGTCATGTCCAGGACTGTCAGAATGGTAGGCACATCTCACACTCGGGTTATACTTGGAAGAGGAAGTATCAGGATTTTGAGGAGGATCCTTTAGTGTGATCAGTTTCACCTTCAGCAATTGTTGTAATGCTTGAGACAAAGGCATGTTGATGTCAGTATATTGCCTTTCTTGATATGTTACCCTACGCCTATTGCTCTGTCTTTGTTGAACAGGCGTGGGATCGGAGATCTGGGTTGCCCCTACATGTTGATCATGACGTCTCTTTTGACCATACACAGCATTGGACTCTTTTTTTCCATTGTAGGGCTTTTTCGGAGTATCAGAAGGTGTTTCTTCTTGAATCTTCCCACTTTTGATGCCAGCTTCGACCCTTTCGCCGATCAGTATTAGCTCGGTGAACCCGGATGAAGATCTTCCGATCAAGTGTTTGAAATAAGGACCATACAAAGTCCCAAGAAACATATCCACCAACTCCCTATCAGACAGAGGGGGTTGGACTCTTCCTGAAAGATCTCTCCACTTCTGAGCGTAGTCCTTAAAGCCTTCGCCTGTACCCATAGACATCCCCTGAAGCTAAGTGCGCGTGGGAGCAAGGTTGGCATTATACTGGTATTGCTTGTAAAAGGCAGCAGCAAGGTCCTCCCAGTTGCGGATGTTGGCTCCTTCCAATTGACAGAACCATTCAAGTTGAGTCCCTGATAGACTATCTTGAAAGAAATGAACCCAAAGATCTCTATCAGCAGTATAGGGTTGGATCTTCCTTACATATGACCGGAGGTAGAGTTTTGGACAGGATACTCCGTCGTACTTGGCAAAGGCATGTGCCTTGAATATATGGGGAATCACCACCCCAGAGGATAGACCTAGATCCCCGAAGTCCAGACCGGGAACCTTCTGTATTTCCATGGCGCTCAAACATTCTTCCAGCTGTTTGTACTTATCCTCAGCAGGAGGATACTGTTCTTCATCATAATCCGTCTCGTTGTCGGAGACCACAGGACTAGGAGCCCTCCTTTCTTGTGGGATGTCTTTCCCTCCAGATGAGGTGGTCAGATCAACTTCATTCTGCAGTCCATTTCCAAACCTGCGTCCAGTGTTGAACAAGACAATCCTCTTCTTCTTCTTCTTCCTCTCTTTCAGAATCAGGGTCTTCAGGTCCTGCTGACCCTTAGCTAGGCTCATGACCAACTCTTGAAACTTGGCATTCTGGGCCTGGAGGACCTTGATAGCTTGCTCAGTGGAAGGTTCAGTAGACATGATGATTGCTGAAATAAACAGCGAAGAAGATAAGAGACCTGTAATGGTACCTGTAATGCAATGATATGTATGATATATGTATGCAATGTTTTCAAGGATCTCGTGGGGTAAACAAAGAAACTTGTTAGAATTTGAATTTTGCAGCTTGATTGAAGGAACTTCATGTTGCTGAGATTCCTTCTTCAAGAGTCAGGCTCACCATATCGAGTGGGTCATAGCCCCTGACCCAAGTTATCATGTTTTGATCTCCATATAACCTTGGCTAGAGGAAAATAAATCCCCTTTGCCCCTTGCTAGACATTTGGTTCATCATGACCTGCATCACAAACCCTTGAGATCCTTGAAATGGTTAAGGAAATGTTATGGTATGATGTTATGATGTGTATGCTATGCGTTTAAGCAAAAGTGTGAGGTGATGTAAGTAAGCCCTGCAATAAATCCAAATTGTTGGATAAGGACTGTAAACAAAACCTGCAAGGAACTCATGCTGTCAGATAACAAGAATGTGCAAGTAGTGCAAAGTTTGAAGGCACACAAGTCACACAAAGAGCCTTAAGTTTAGGCTGGCATGGGGTTCGTAGGTAAGTAGCCTCTTGAAGTTAGTTGGCTCAAAACCTGTCCTATAAATAGTAACCGGGTTCTAAGGAGCTCAATATCATTAGATTGTTTTCTATGTTCATTGCTTTGATTTAGCCACTTAATTGGAGACCAAAATATTCCAAGAAAACAACCCTCAATGAGTGTAGTATCGAGTATCTACCAACTTCGGACTGCACCAAAGTCGGTCATCTCACTACCCCTAAAAAGGCCAGGATGGTCAAGTAAGGTTCTAAGGTCAGTTGATGCTTCGCGACACCACGCGGCGGCCCCGTACTCTCCTTGACTTGACTCAAGGGTTACCGGTACTCACCAAAGTGCCACATCAATGTAGCTACTGCTTCAACCATGTCGGTATACCCCGCACAGTTCCCTCACAGTTTGTTGCTACTTCTAAAGGGTATCCCCAGATCCGGGTTAGGATCTATAAAACTCCGATACAAGCCCACAAAGTTTAAAGCATACAAAGCATATGATTGAAAACACAAGTGATCTAATCCTAAGGTACACCTCACTTATTAATATCCCCAGCAGAGTCGCCAGTTCTATGATCGGTGGAAATAGAACTGACTGTTTTGAAATGCTGGTTCGTGTTTGTGTTTCGCAAAATGTCGCGGTGAGCAAGAGTCGCCACCGTCTTTTATTTTCTCCAACAAGGAAAGGACAAAAGCACAGAAAAATTCCTTTTCGAGATGTTTCTCGGGTTCGGGAAGTAGATTATAGAAAGGGAAGGTGTTAGCACCCTTTCTATCCGTGGTTATCCATGGGCTCTTAGGTACTTGCTCAAAGTGTTTTCAAAATTTTCTTTTCTTTGTGTTTGTGGGTTTGAAAAAAAAGTTTTGTTTGAAAACTTCGATTTAACTCTTGTATCTGTCCTCAAGAGTGTATGAAGTGTTTGTTTGAAAACTTTGTTTGAAAAGTGTAAGTGCGAAAAGTATTTTTGTTTTGAAAGAGCAAGTACCTGAGAACCTCTACCTACTCAAAAGAAATTAAGCTGTGTAAATGTCCTTTAGACAGTACTATCCCACTATTGAGAAGTAGGTAGCACCGTCGTTGGAGTTGTCGGGTCAATTCGATTTTAGGGACATGTGGTCACTAAAGCAATGGTAGGACGCCTTAACGGTAACCCTAATTTCTTAGATCATTTTTTATCGAGGCAACCGTTTCGTGGGAACTTTGATCTTTAGACAGGAGGACGACCTCTAAAACACCCTATACTCAATGACCACGTCGAGGCAACCAAGTGAGGCGTACCCTAGGAGTGGCATGTGCAAGTGTGTCAGATTTCAGTTATGTTATCCTTGGACATGTTATGGTGCGCTACGATTGATTTTAATTTAAGGTAGATCTTGTCATGCATAGCCTAGTTAGCATACATCTAGCAGTTAATGGTTACGGAAAATAAAACTAAGCTATTAGAAGGCGTCGAGTATTTACATCGCCAAAAACAAACCCTTGAAAAGTAAATTGCGGGAAAGTAAATAAAAGCGATAAAAAGGTCCTAATTAAAGCTATTACATCCTCGGAGCAAATACAATTATATAATAAAAAATAATCATGAATAAAAAATAATCACATGCGCGAGGAAAATTGGATCGGAGAGTTTTTAGGGTTTTGACCCTTTTTGAGAAAGAAAGAGGTTTTTTATTATTTTGTATTTAATTAAATTAAACCTAGACTAATTAATTAATTAAATAAAAGAAAGATATTTTTTTGAGTTTTTTATGTTTTTTAAGGGAAAAAATAAAAGATTGTCAAAAGTTATTAAAAACCCTAGTTCTATATTAATTTTAAATTATTGCAAAAATATTAAAATTAACCTAATTAAAACTAAATTAATTAATTACTTATTTATTTACAAAATAACTAATTAAATCTAATAAATAAAAATATTATATTTTTTATGTTTTCTGATTTTTATTATGAAAATAAATATTAATTTGTTAGTGAAAATAATTATTATAAAAAATAATTAAATGAAATAAATAAAAAAGAAAAGAAAAGAAATAAACTTGAAGGGGGGTGTTGGGCCTGATTCTGTGGTGAAAAAGCAAATCTGAAGCCCACTAACAATTCCAGCCTCGTTGACTTTCTGAATTATCTACACATGCGCTGCCAGGGAGTATAGTGAGGACTCAACTTTGGCCATTGGATTTGAGTTTGAGGACATCTGGCGCTTGGGAATTGGAGGTGAATGGTGGACCACTTTTTGCAAGCTACACATGAATTCCTGAAGAAGAAAAATAAACAAGATTTTGGGGGACCTGGGATTCGAACCCAGGTCCTAATACTTCCAGGCCAACGCACCAACCACTCCACTAAGTTGCTTTATTTGTTATTGGAATAAGAGACAATTATTATATGGGGAAACTAATCAATATGCTGTAAAATAAAAAAATAACGCGCGCTTTTCAAATAAGCCAACCAGATGTGAACACATCAGCGTCTTCAACCTTGGTTCTGTGTAAAAGAGAATCAGATAGCGGGGGTTTTCAACCTCCACTACCTCCTGCAAGAAAAAATAGCGAATAGAACCACAGTAAATATAAATATTTCGCGAGGTATGGGTTGGAATCGTCTTGGCCTCACGATTTCAACCATGTATCCTATTAGTCCCAATTTTTCCTGGATTGAAAAGCCCCATTTAAAAGCTCAAGAACCCTAGAAATTCAGTCATGGTATCTTTCGATTCAGGGCGTTACAGTTCAATTCAATCATGCCATTAGCTTTGTATGATCTCTAGCAATGCAAAACAATCACAAACACATGTTAAATGCGCATGAATTAAGAGATATAATTCTGAATAAGAAGTGCAAACCGTGGGACTGTATGCAGCGATTCCTTGAGCTTTAGTGCCTGAATTTGATTGTCAATCGTTCCTGGAACCTCCTACAATGTATTTAGATGGTCAAAGCGCCTTGAATTGGCCTAGAATGCAAGAATAGGTTTTCACTTTTCTTGAAATTTCTTGAATTTGACAGGGTCGTTTCTGCAACTTTTTCACGTGTTCTAGGTCATGGTTGGCTTGCATACATATAAGAGAATCAAATTAGGTCAAAATTTTGGATCCAACCCATGTGCATTGATGTTTAAATCTTTGATTGAAAATCAAATATTATTGATTTTTCATGATTGAACAATGTTGCCAATTTTGGATTTTTTTTGTATCTTTGACTTGTGCACGAATTTGCCAGCATGTTTTGATCATATTTGCTTCACAAATTGATTTAAAAATCAAATCTTCTATTTTCTTACAATTTAAATTAATTAAATGAATTAATATGTATTAAAAATCCAATTAATCAATAAAAATAAGAAAATAAATCCAATTAATTTTGGTGGGTCGTGCATAAGTCATGGGTGAAGTTTCAAGAAGAGATTTGAGGCCCATTAGCAAAAAGAAGGTGTTTTGAGCAAAGTTGACTTTTGCAAATTCATAAAAATTTCTCAACTTCTCCAATGCACAACTTGCTCAATTTTGATCATATGACCATGTTCTTTGACATTTTGGAAAGCTCTTGAAGTCCTCTAACCAATGCCTTTGGTCCCATGTCATTTGGATTTACCAATCTCAAGTTATGGCCTTTGACTCAAAGTGTACTTTTGTTGACTTTTGAAATTGACCTATAATGTAAAAATTGGTAACTTTTTGTGAGGGCATTTCTTGATCTTGGAGTGTGAATATGGATTGTAGGAAATTGCATTATCTTAAAAATGAGCTTTGGATGGGATTTTTCTGATAAACCATAAAAGAGTTATGCCCTAGTCAAGGTACAGTTGACTTTTCTGCTGTCCAAAAATAGTAACTTTTGCATCTTTGATGATTTTTGAGCCATTCTTGTGAAATCATGATCAAGACTTGATCAAATGATGATTGTGGACTCAAAATAATATGTTGACCAAAAATTATGACTTTTGACTGCAAAATGACCATTTTGCCCATGCAGTTGACTGTAGACCAAATGGAGCTTTTGACTGTTTAAATTGGCACTTTGAGTCTTGCAACTTGGCATGTAGGTGCTAGAGAATGTATATAGGCCTATGAGACTTGATTGAACCACTGAAAACCCCAAATTCCTTGAAAGAACCAAAACCCTAATTTCAGTTGTCTTAGGAGGTGGTCTGACTGTACAACCCTTGAGCCATTTTGAACCATCTGGAGATCATCTTGGACATATCTTGAGGAATATGGGAGGGAAAATTTTGGGGTACAACACTATGAATATGAAATCATGAGTCTAATTTAAGATTAAGTGGGATAGAATATTTTTACCACTAGAGGCGCCTGGATCTGTAGTCCTGGGCGTGAGATGGCTGAGGCACGAACGAGTGTACGCCTGTGTGAACTCCAAGAACTCGATTGGAGTGTCAACCTGGACGGAAGGTGTCTGCAATGGAGTTTTGACAACTTTGGAATTTGATGTTATTTTCTGCACTTTCGTGGGGCAGGCTGGTGTTTTTTGCGAGGCAATATATGTGTTTTCCCGTGTGGCAGTCTCCGTGTGTTTCCGTCCCCCCCCCCCCCCCCTTTTTTTCTCTGAGATCATGAGGTTTATATAGACAAGGGAATTTAGGTCAACATTTGTGTATCAAATCTTGGTCAATTATGATGAAGAGATTTGATTTGATTTCTTTATAAAGACTTGTTATATTTGATTCAATCAAGTGCCAATCTATTTTCATGTGTTACTGTCAGCCTGTTATGAGTTGTTTGGGCCTCCAATATGATGGAAATCGAAAGCTAACCTGCCCCTGTAGATCCACTTCCCTTCGAATTTTCTCTCTTCGATAGCTCTAAGCTCCAATTCGAATTACTCCAGCTTTGACTGCGTATCCCCTTGGATTGAGCCTCCCTCTACTTCGATTGCTTGATTCGAAAAGAAACACCCTGGTCGAATCAGATCTTGTAGGGTTGGGAGCAAACAAGGCAAGAATATGGCCTTTAGCTCAGGAATTGAGTCCACAATCAACATTAAATTCATGCCATTTTGAACTTTGGGTGAACCTGGATAGGTTAGGATATGTGTTTTTGCTTAGTCATGCCATCCTATTTCATTCCTTCGAATCTGCCTTCTTTGTCAGCTTCAAAGTCTAATTAGAATCTATTCAAAACATTCACTTTTAGACAACTTTGACCAGCCCTTGGCCTTGTGATGAGTCTAAGTTCTGAAGTGTTAAGAACTTCCTTCATCAAAGCATCTTAGATTAAGAAAAACTACACTAAAATGCCATTCGAAGGTCATTTCATTATGATGTTCGAAGGTCATTTCATTCTGATGTTCTGATTGAGGGAAACTCTGAAGTTCCAGTCGAAGGGCACTCTGAAGTTCCCGTCGAAGTACCTTTTGGAATGCCAATCGAAGGGCCTTTGTCCATACCAATCAAAGGACCTTTGTTTAGATACCAATCTAAGGATACTTGTTAAAATGCCAATCGAAGGACACTGTTACAATGCCTATTGAAAGGTACTTGTTAAACTATCAATTGAAGGACACTGTTACAATGCCAATCGAAGGACACTGTTATAAGGCTAATCGAAAGGTACTTGTTCATGCCAATCAAGGGGAGCTATGTAGATGCCAATCGAAAGGCATTTTGGAGATGCCAATCGAAAGGAATTTTGGAGATGCCAATCGAAGGAAACTTAAAAACATCACTCACAAATTTTTCCTTTTCTTTAGGCAAAGGTTTGTGACCAACCATGTAGGGGAAGACCTTGAAAAACATGAGAGGACAAATTTTGGGGTACTACATTCCTCTATTTGACGAGGAGGAGGAGAATGAGGCCTCCTATGTCTTATGGGGGCTCTCCAAGAATCTTCGAGTGCCTTTAATCTCTCCCCTTGGGAAAAGATCGAGTATTTTGTTTGGTTTATCACCGTGAACAGTGCCCTGGTCGTGGCATCTGCTCCGGTGGGGACAAAGACTTCCTGGAACTGGTTCGGTTGGTACTTTTGAGGAGGAGGCCGGTCATATTCAAGTCGTCTGGATAGTGATGGCGATGAGGTGGTTGCTCTGTCTCTATATTCTGATGCGCTGGGCACGTCGACAGTGGGGCCAGTCTTGTGGCCAGTAGGACCAGTGTTGTTGAGGTCAGCGTTAGTGTAGACGACATTGTTGTTGGTGTCAACGAGACAGACATTCAGGTTGTTTTTTACCGTTTGATCATCCATGATAGTCAGAATTGAGTGTCATTAGCTTTTGTCTTGTGTGAATGGAAGACAAGGAAGCAATATTCCCACAGACGACGCCACTAATCGTACTTGACCAGAATGGACCATCACAACTTGCTTCGAGCAGAATTTGAGAGTGAGGTGAGGGTTACCTGCAAGACACTCTGATGCCAAATTAAGTTCCAGAATTAGCAAGCAAGCAATTGAGTAAGAAGTTCTCAATACATGACCCTCTCGAAAGAGAGGGTATTTATAGCCCTCAGCGCTGGGCCAAAGTCTCCTCATTGGGCTGGTCAAGAAGGCCCAACATGGATACTATCAGGTCCTACGTGAATAGTGGGGACCTGCACGTGGTCCCCAACCTGGATGACTTCCTCTACAAGATAAGGAGGATATACATGCGATCTTTCCGGGGTTACAAAGATTCTGTGATACTCGGAGACATTGATAGTCAGCCATACGAGGAGGATGCTCGTGAGGTGCTTCCACTAATCGTGAGATCGTGTGATAGGACCAATCTTGGTCGAGGAGATAATTGGAGCGTGGCCTCGAGATCCTCCTGACCGGCGGTGGTCTTCCTAAGAGTGACTGGGTTCATCCCCGTGTGGTGAGGCTGTCTCCTCGCGGAGAGTAGTTGCTGTCTGACACAGTAGAGGGAAGAATTGTCCAACTTGCTTTGAACGACATAATTGGATTGGGCCTCACATGGAGTTAGGCCAAGGGCATGCCCAGTCTAGAACACTATCTTTTTCAGATAAATGAAGAGCTTTAATCAATCATGAAGAAATGCCATAAATTCAATATTGACCAAGAAATTCTTCAAATGTGAATGAGTTAATTTTCAATGTAAATTGACTGTAATTTTTAAACTGCATTAGTCAATTAATATTATTAAATTTAGCGTTAAAAAATAAGTCATTTAAAATAAATTTGAATCTAGTATTATGTAGTAAATCTGGTAATGTTATTGGGCTAAAAATATGACAAGTCTATTATTTTGGATTGGGCCTGCTTTTGGTCCAACTCCATGTGAGGCCCAATCCAATCATATCGCTAAAAGCATGATGGACAGTTCTACCCTCGACTGCATCGAGAGGCAACTACTCTCCGCGAGGAGACAGCCTCATCGCACGGGGATGAACTCAGTCACTCTTAGGAAGATCACCTCCGATTAGGAGGACCTCGAGGTCACGCTCCAATTCCCTCCTTGACCAATATTGGTCCTATCACACGACCTCATGATCAGTGGAAGCACCTCACGAGCATCCTCCTCGTAGGGCTGACTATCAACGTCTTCGAGTATCACATAATCTTCGTGACCCTGGAAAGATCGCATCCATATCCTCCTGATCTTGCAGAGGAAGTCATCCAGGTTGGGGGCCACGTGCGGGTCCCCATTACTCACGCAGGATCTGGCAGTCTCCACGTTGGGCCTGCTTGACCAGCCTAATGAGGAGACCTTGGCCCAGTGCTGGGGGCTATAAATACCCTCTCTTTCGGGAGGGTAAGGTATTGAACACTTCTTACTCACTTTCTTGCTTATTTCGGAACTTACTTTGGCATCAGAGTGTCTTGCAGGTACCCCCCACCTCACTCAAATTTTGCTCGAAGCAAGTTGTGACGGTCTATTCTGGTCAGGTACGATCAGTGGAATCGTCTGTGAGAATCTTGCTTCCCTGTCTTCCATTCACACAAGACAAAAGCTAATCACACTCAATTATGACTATCATGGCTGATCAAATGGCAGAAAATAACTTGAATGTTTGTCTCGTCAACACCAACAACGTTGGTCCTACTGGCCACAATGTTGGCCCCACCGTTGACGTGCCCGGCTCATCAGAATACAGAGATGGAGCAACTGCCTCATTGTCATCGTTGTCCCGACGACTTGAAGACAACCAGCCTCCTCCTCAAAACTACCAACGGAACCAGTTCCAAGAAGTCCCTGTCCCCTCCGGAGCAGATGCCATGACCAGGGCACTGTTCACGGTGATAAACCAAACAAACTACCTGGTCTTTTCCCAAGGGAAGAGATTAAGGGCGATCGAAGATTCTCGGAGAGCCCCCATAAGACATAGGATGCCTCATTCTCCTCCTCCTCTCCAGATGGAGGAACGTTCCCAATCTCCCCCACAGAGACGCGGGCGGGACGCCTCTCGAAGCCCCTCTCCCTAACCAATCAGGCGACGCCCCGCATTGGAGAGGGATCAGCCCGTAGATACGGGGAGACGCGATCACATCCCCTCACGTCAAGAGCAAAGGCCCCCTGAAAATAGGAATAGGGGAAATAACGAACAACCACATCGCCTGAGGAACCCTCCGCGTGATCAGGGTCACCATCATAACCACGACTACAACATATCTCCTTCTCTCTCTCCAGACATGAGTGACGAAGATGACCCCCGCGATCTCTTATCACAAGCTATTATGGAGGCACCCATCCCCCCGGGCATGGAGAAACCTCCCCATCTGAAGGAGTACACGGTGTTGCTGACCCAATCAACAATATCAACGGGTTTGAGGCAATGCTGCATTATCATAACATCGGGGGACCAATCAAATGCCGGTTGTTCCCCACGACCTTGAGGAAAGCTGCGATGGATTGGTACAAGACCCTTGCCCCGGGGTTAAACACCTCCTGGAGAAATTTAAAAAACTAATTCATCAATTTGTTTACTGCTTCACGTCGACATCCAAAGACTGAAGCAGCCCTCGAGGCTATCATCCAGAGACACGACGAGACCCTCATGGAATTTATTGATCGGTTCAACCGCGAGGCCATCCAGGTCCCCTGCACCGATCATATGAAGAGATACTTGCTCGAGAGGGGACTCCTCCCGGGAATAGAGTTCAGAAAATTCGTTGGCATCAAACCACCGCGGACATTCGATGCGCTCGTCGAGAAAGCCATTGCCTATATGGACTATGAGGAGAGGGAAGTGTCCAATAGAGCTCGGGACCCCAGGAATCGTGGATCAACCAGCAATCCACGATAACAAGACTCCGGCCCTCCTCGACGATCTAGCGAGAAGATGAGGGATGACAAACCACGAGATCCTTGTGAGCAAAGAGGACCCTCGGGGAGGTTTATCGAGTACACTCCACTGACGGCTTCTCGCAAGCGCATCTTGGTGGAGTAAGCTAACACTGATTTCAAGGACGACGGCGTCAAGCATCCTCACTCTGCTCTTGTTAAGCCTGAGGCTGATCGGAGCAAATACTGCAAATATCATCAAAGTCATGGACACCTGACTGAAAACTGTGTCCATATTAAGGATGCTATTGAGACCCTCATCAAAGGGGGAAGACTCGAGAAATATCGGCACGGCGACGCCCCTCGTCGAGACGCCCACGACACAAAGGAGATCAAAGAGGATGCCCGACCATCATACAAGACGACCCCCATTCAAGCAACATTCTCTTTTACAAGACCGGAGGACTTCTATGTCCCCGATGATATCGAATAGCCTCTGTCCATGCACAGCAGGTGGCAAAGCTTCCCCTCCGCCGTGGTCATAAATGGTGGGAAATTCAATGATATAAGCATAAACTATGCGAAGAGGAAGTTGGACGAGCTGGTCGACGCCCCCCCCCCCCCCCCTACAAACAGTGACCTTCGAGAGGGTTAAGGGCTGATCAGATCCGATTACCTTCTACCTCAAAGAATTTCCCGGAGGGGCCCCAAACTCAGCCATCCCTCTTCTGGTTAGGGAGAGAATGGATAACTTTGACGTTCATCGCGTTTTGGTCGACGAAGGGAGTTCCATCATGGTGATGTATATCCAGCTCTTCCAAACCCTTCAGCTCGACGACTCTCACCTGTCACCTTACGTGGGGTCCGACCTACAGGGCTTTAACGACTCGGCCTCTAAAACATGGGGGTATATGGAACTCTTCGTCACCTTCGGCGAGGATACTGCCACTAGGGAATTCAAGGTGCGCTTCCTGGTCATCAACCTCCCGTCTCTCTACAACTGTATCCTAGGGAGACTGACACTGACAGAGTTGACCATTGTTCCCTCCACCGTCTATCTGAAGATGAAATTCTACACAAGGAGGGGACGCATCTCCACCATCCAGGGAGACCTAGTAGATGCCCGAAGATACTTTAATGTGGCGGCCAAGGGAAAAATCACGGTCGACACTGGAGCATGACCCGCCAAGAGAACTACTACAGTATGACCAGAGCCTTAGCAACCAGAGCAACTGCCTATCAAGGCGGAAGAATATAGAGCTCCTCCAAAGGTCAACTCAATTTCATTGGACACCCTCTTCGACCAAGATGAAGCATCCAACGGCGAGCAGGGACTCCTCCGACCAATTTTGGATGGAGACTTTGAGCTCGTCCCTCTCGGTGAAGACCCGAACAAAAGGGGTGAAGATTGGCACCGGACTCCCCGACCTGGCGAGGAAGCAGATAAGGGCTTATTTGAGGGAAAACACAGATTTATTCGCATGGAGCGCTGCAGAGATGCCTAGACTCGAACCTTAGGTCACCTGTCACCACTTGGCCATCGATCCAATCGTTAGGGAAATAGTACAACGTAGGCGTAGGCAGTCCCCCGAGAAAACGGAGGCTGTTGAAAAAGCTGTAAAAGACCTCCTAGAGGAAAATTTTATTTCTGAAGCCCAGTATCCAACCTGGCTGTCAAATGTTGTACTTGTTAAAAAGAATAATGGAAATGGCGTATGTGTGTTGACTATACCGATCTTAACCGGGCATGCCCCAAAAATGCATTCCCCTTGCCTAATATTGACATGTTGGTTGACAACTCAGCCGACTATAAAATTCTAACTTTCATGGACGCCTATTCGGGCTATAACCAAATCCCAATGGCAATGAGCGACAAACACTGCACTGCTTTCATGACCAGCTCGGGTAATTATTACTACAACATAATGCCCTTCTGACTGAAAAATGTAGGGGCAACATACCAGCAGATGATGAATAAAGTCTTCTGCAACGAGATCAGAGACATGCTCGAGGTATACATGGATGACATGATCATCAAATCTCTAGTAGACACCGACCATGCTTCCCATCTCAGAAAAGTCTTTGCCCAAGTAAGGAAATGTAGAATGAGGTTCAACCCTGAGAAATGCACCTTCAGGATTAAGGCGAGCAAGTTCCTCAGTTTTTACCTAACAGAGCGAGGAATCGAAGCCAACCCCGAAAAGTGTCGTGTGTTCTCCGACCTCCCTACACCTAATTCAAAAAAATCCATACAAGTCCTGAACGACATGCTCGCCTCGCTCTCCCATTTCGTGGCAGAATCCTCTCAACACGCCCTTCCATTTTTCAAACTCCTGCGCAAGGAGGCAGCTTTCGAGTGGACCGAAGAATACGAGCAAGCCCTCCTCCATCTCAAGTAGAGCCTTTCGCAACCGCCCATACTATCACAACCACTAGACTGGGAGACCCTTTTCTTATATCTGGCCGTCTCCATCGAGGTCGTCAGTGCGGCCCTCATTTGCGAGACTCCTGACGATCAAAAACCTATGTATTTCACGAGCAAAGTGCTTCAGTGACCCGAAGTCAGATACCAACAGATTGAGAAGGTGGCCTTGGCCCTTGTCAATGCGGCGAGAAGGCTTAGACACTATTTTCTCATACACACGTTCATCGTACGAATAGACCAGCCCGTGAGACAACTTTTAGGCCGACCAGTTATGGCAGGTCGAATACTAAAGTGGTCCTTGGAGCTTTCGGAGTTTGACATCCAGTATGAAAGCAGGAAGGCCCTAAAGGCCCAAGCTCTGGTTGACTTTGTCACGGAGATGACCACTCACAAGCCCCCCACAGGGAAGGAGCACAAATGGACTATCTTTATGGACGGAGCCTCCAGCTCGATGGGGAGTGGATTCTCCTCGAAAACGAGGAAGGAGTCGTGATCGAACACTCTCTCACTCTATCCTTCCCGACCTCAAACAATCAGGATGAGTATGAGGCCCTACTCATAGGACTAAGACTAACTGAGGATTTAGGTGCCCGAGAGATATAAACTTTCATTGATTCCCAACTCGTCACATCTCAAGTTCAAGGGGGATACCAGGCTAAAAACAACAGCCTCATAGAGTATTTGAACTTGGTCAGAGAACACATGAAAATGTTCGACCGAGCAGAAATTACACATGTACCACGCAAACGGAACACACGGGCCGACATACTATCGAAGCTCGCGAGTATGAAGAAGAAGGGCAGAAACAAATCAGTCATACAAGAGTCCCTATCTCGCCCGAGCATTGAAAGGTCCATGACTCTACTCGAAGTGAATTCCATCGGGGACAACTCATGCTGGATGACCCCGGTGTTAAATTTTTTGACGAAAGGGAAACTTCCTCTATACCAAAGAGAGCATGCTCTTATGCGGTGCTCAAGCACAAGCTGTATTGCCGTGGATTCTCCATCCCACTCTTGAAGTGTGCCGAAGAATCCGTGGTCCCCAAGATACTACGGGAAATCCACGAAGGAGTCAACGCCCAGCACATGGGTGGAAGGTCCTTAGTTCAAAATGCGCTGCAAGCAGGGTACTATTGGCCGACCATGCAACAAGACACCAAAGAGAATGTCAAGAGGTGCGACAAGTGTCACAGACACACTGACATGCACCTCGCACCCCTGTACGAGCTAAATACGTTATCATCTCTGTGGCCATTTTCCTGGTGGGGAATGGACATCCTCGGACTGTCCGTGCAAGGGGCATACCAAAACAAATTCCTCATCGTGGCCGTAGACTATTTCACCAAATGGATAGAGGCCGAAGCCCTAGCGAAAATCACCTCGCATAACATTCTTCGTTTCTACAAACAAAACGTGCTCGCTCGATTTGGGATACCACAAGTGCTCGTCACGGACAACGACACACAGTTCACCAACCAAGGTTTCCAAAGCTTCGCTACCAAACTCGGCACCAAGAAGCATTTTACCTCCGTCGAACACCTACAGTCCAACGGGCAAGCTGAAGCCGCAAATAGGGTCATCTTGCAAGGACTCAAACACAGGCTAGGTGAAGCCAAAAGTGGGTCGAAGAACTACACAGCGTCCTATGGGCCTATCGAACAACACCTCATTCGATGACTGGCGAGACACCATTCGGGCTGACCTACGACACCGAGGCCGTCATCCCGGTAGAAATCATGGAGCCATCTAGGCGAACTGAAATGCCCCTCGACAAGGAGATGAACGATGAGGCCCTAAGAGATGAGCTCGACCTAGTTGAAGAAATGCGATCAGGAGCAGCTCTTCGTGAGGCCACGCTAAAACAGCAGGTAGCGCTACGCCATGACAACAAAGTCATAAAGTGCGAATTTCAGGTCGGCAGCCTAGTCTTACTGAGAAGCCTGAAAGATTCTCGCAAAGGGAAACTGGCTGCAAATTAGGAGGGGCCTTACCGCGTCTAGAGGAGCCACGGGCACCGGAGCATATTACCTCGAATAATTAAATGGAGAACCACTACCTCGACCCTAGAATGTTGCGAAGCTAAACCAATATTATAGCTAAGTCCCTCACCCATTAAGGGCATTAGTTGCCGACTAATCCTCTCCAACCAATGAAGGTATGAGCTCGACCATGTAGGTGCGTCTAGGTACCGACGCGGCTGTTGTACCCTAAAATTTTCCCTCCCATTCTATTCAAGGCACGCTCATTGAGGTCCCCAATTGCTCAAGGTTGACCAAGAATTGACTAGAAAAATTCTCCTCTCAAGCAATGGATTTCCATCTAGGGTTTCATTTCTCACAAAGAACTTTGGTTTGCAAAAGCTTCAAATGATTTCCATGGCACCCTATACTCCTTAGCATAATGGCATAGCTGAAAGAAAGAAAAGAAATGTACTGAACCTGACGAGATGTAAGTTGAAAGCTGAAAATATGCCTACGAGCTTTTGGTTCGAAGCAACTTTGATAACAATATGCAGTCTAATTTGATGCCCAACGAAGTAGATGATCAAAGAAAGAGTAGTTCGAAAGAAAGTGTGATGAGGCCTTTACAAAGTCTTCGATTGATGAAGAGATAGTAAAGATATTTGAAGGATTCATTTTAGAACTATTGGAAAAAAATAAGCTATTTGAAGCATTACAAGGGAAGGAATTTCGACTGTCATGTTGATTTGAATTGGCGCTTTAAAAAGAAGAAAGCACAAAATGAAGCTTCAACACAGTCACAATTGTGTTCGAAGAAGATGACCAGAACGAAGCTTCGACTGGTCGAATCAAAGAACGACCTACACAACTGTGTTCGAAGAAGATGACCAGAATGAAGCTTCAAATGGTCGAATCGAAGAACCACATGCACAACTGTGTTTGAAGAAGATGACCAGAACAAAGCTTCGATTGGTCGAATCGAAGAACCACCTACATAATTGTGTTCGAAGGAGAAGAACAAAACGAAGCTTCGACAAGTCAAGATGAAGATGTGATAATTCGATTGGTCGAATTGAAGGAAAGGAGATCGAAAGGAACAAAAATTATTTGATTAGGCTGATGTTTCCAGATAAAACAATCGAAGCAGATGGTGACTTAATCAAAGAAGCCATGATGATGAAGCCTTGAGCAATTCAAATTAGAACTCATATCCATAAAAAAGAACAAAGCTTGGGAACTTGTTGAAAGAGTCAATTGATGTGAAATGGAGATGCAAGTCGAAACGAATACCTAATTGGATGAAACCTGTCCAGGTTCACTCAAAGTTCAAAATGGCATGAAATATCTCAAAATGGCAACTTTTCAAATCTTTCGATTTTGCTTTCAAAGCCATGGTTAATGCCTAATTCATGCCATATTTGTTCACCACCACACCCCTATAAATACAAGACCAAATCAAAAGCCGGACACACACAAAAATTGCCTCGAGGAGGACACAAAAATTACCTCGAAGAGCCAGACACAGAGATTTCCTATCAAAGCTCAACGATCACACACTGCCTCAAGAAACCATATCAAATTCTCAAAATCTCCCAAAGTGATCAAAATTCAAAACACACTTTGCAGGCCCCTCTAGTCCAAACGAATACCAGATTCGTATTCCTGAGATTCTCAAAAACCCATACCAGCTCTCCTCCAAGCCTGAAGCACGCCCAAAAGTCATGCACCAAGCCCACCGATCCTTGGTAAAATTCTGGATCATACCTCTTTGAATACATAATTTAATTTGGTTTTATATGCATGTTTATATTATTATTGATCATTGGGTTAAGTCTAATGTGATGCATGCAAATATGAGTGCTGGAAGTACAGGGTGCCATTTTTAGGGCTTCGAAGCAGCCAAGCTTCGAACTGGGTGATACACGGACCTTTGGCCAATTTTAACCCTAGATTTGGATTCAGGGGATGGTCTTACATAGGGTAGGGTCCTTGGATTTGTTTCGATCCAACATTTTATCAAGTTTGCAGGTGTGTGTGCAGGGGAAGGACTTGGGTTCGATACCCAAGTCATGCATTTTGGTTTTTCTAACTATTTCCTTGCAGATCTGGCGCTTCAAGTCCAAACGCACACACCATGTACCATCATATCATCACCATCTGATCCAGATCCAAATGCCTCAACATGCAGCTTCATGATAGACCCTCAAGGGCTAGCAACATAGGATCGAGCGAAACTCATGGGTTCTGTTTGTTTGGGCCTAACGTTTTCCAGAGAATACCACCCCTTGTTTACTTTTGCTGCCTGGCCCACTTTATATGTTTGTTTTTGTTCTTTTTTAGTTACTTTTTATTTAATTATAAAATCAGATAAAAGTCACAAAAAATTAGGTTTTAGTTTTTTTATTAAAATTAATTTTGTTATTAATTAATTAAATAATCACCTTAGCACTTTCTTAAAATTAAAATTAAGTAGACTTAGATTTTATTCTCTTTTATTAAACAAAAACAAACAAAAAGATTTCATTTTCTTTAGGATTTAGACGTCCTTTCTAATTCGCACGCGATTTTAATTTAGCATTACTATTTTTCATACTATTGTAACTGCCTACTGGATGTAATAGATTCAAACTAGGACATTTATTGTTTTATTTCCTCCAAGTTTTGGTATTGTAATTAAATCCCCCTCCCTGAAGCCTTGTAATAGCTAGGTTTTACATTTCCTCACTTTTAATTATTGCAAATTATTAACTGCTTAGATGCATGACTAATAGGATTGTATGGTAAGAGATTAAAATCAAATGCTAGCAAACCTAATGCAAAAGATAAATAACTGAATACAACACAATTGCACATATACACCTCTAGGGTACCCCACTTTGGTTGCCTTCAGAAAAACAGTCACAACTCTCGAAAGGTGATAGATTTTAGTGGCTACCCTTTCCTTTGTTAGATAAAAGAAAAGTCAGTGGCGACTCTTGCTAACCGCAACATTACGATAAAACGCAAAACCAGTAAATTCAGTTCTCCCACCATATTACAATCCTAAACAACCTCTTCGACTGTTTGAAGGATACCCAGATGTGTTTCCCTCCCCGGGACTGTCGTTGCAGATGAAAAACCCTGAAGAACAGGGGAATGGTTGCCCCAGGACTGTCGTTGCAGATGAAAAACCCTGAAGAACAGGGGAATGGTCGCCCCGGGCCTCATGAACCGGCGAGTAAGTTTGAATTCCCAAATGAAGGCAATAGCATTGGGATGAAGCTGAGAGGGTTCCAAGTTCAAGTGATTGAACACCTCCATTTGGAAGTCGTTAAAGGGAAGTCGAAGTCCCAGGTCTTTGAATACGACCTTGTACATAGGGAAGGCATCTTGGGTGAACTCCGAGCATATGCGAGCATCTTGCATCGGCCTCATGATTTTGAAGTTCTTCTGAAAACCTTCCTGGTCGCTGCCATACTCGACGACAGTATAGGCGTGCCTCCTGGTGTAACAAAATATTGAGGCTATTCCTCGGGGCTCTGCACCAACCCAATCCAAAGCAGGATCATCGATTGTGTCGACCAAATTGGCGGCCTCCTCGGCTACACTGGTCTCCTCGTTGTCCACATGCTCTAACGATTCGGAATTGTCAGCCATTTACCTACAAAGCAGAGGAAACCGGTGAATTTGACAACAAATCCAAATCCACCTCTCCACGATGCAAATGAAGAGTCTAAGCAACGCCCAAGCCAATTCGACAATCATTCACACAGAAAGGGGAAATACATGTCTCTCGATCGGCCCATGAAAATCATGCCAGACTTATAAGATCACACAATGATCGTAACAACAAACATTTTTCATGAATACACCGTGTACGGGAAGAGTGCGGTGGGCAGATTATGAATTTTCTGACCAAACTCATGAACTTGTCAATGAAACTCATGTATTCACCGGGGAACGCAGCAATTTTATGGGTAAAACTCGTGAGTTTCACGGGGACATAGGGAGACCACGGGGAAGATTCATCTGAGTATCAATGAGAAGATGAATCTCAGGGGCTTAATCACGAATCATACGCCTAAACGTATGAATCCCCTGGGCAAAACCCCCAGTTACAAAGTCCTACTACTAAAACATCATCAAAACCAATCTACATACAGAGTATCACGGAAAAAATACTTACTTGAAGAAGAATAGATGAAGAACGACGGTGGTAGATAGGGAATACGTGGCAGAATGTACGGTGGTTTCAGCGGTTGTAGGGGATAGCTCGGCGTTGGCAGCAGAGATAGTGGAGAGCGCGAAAATATAAAAGGGAATAATGGGCCTTGCAGCACTTTTTATAGGGATGACGTGGAATACAAAACATCGTTTCGGGCAGCTTATAAGCCGCCTTTCTCCTCGATACCTACGTGCTCAGTTAATGATGACCCCTATTTCCTAGGCCATCATTACAATCCCAAAGGTCACACCACGTGTCTGACATGTGTGATATCTCCTCCCCGCGAGTCAAGAAACAATTAGAACAATTCCACCTCGAATCATTTCCGAACTCTGCTCGGGTAAACAACGTATTGATGACATTCTCCATCAAATTCAATGAAAGCTCCACGTCGAGAAGCTCGCCTCGCGAAAGAAAAAGCTGGACATTAAGTCATAACTCCTTCATCAAGAGCAACGACTTGGGGGACCCCTGTTCTGGACTGGGTATGCCCTTGGCCTAACTCCATGTGAGGCCCAATCCAATTATGTCGTTCAAAGCATACTGGACAGTTCTGTCCTCGAATATGTCAGGCAACAACTACTCTCCGCGAGGGGACAGTCTAACAGCACGAGGATAAATCCAATCACTCTTAGGAAGATCACCGCCGGTCAGGAGGACCTCGAGGTTACGCTCTAATTCTCTTCTCGACCAATATTGGTCCTATCACACGACCTCACGATCAGTGGAAGCACCTCACAAGCATCCTCCTCGTAGGGCTGACTATTAACGTCTTCGAGTATCACATAATCTTCGTAACCCCGAAAAGATCGCATCCATATCTTCCTGATCTTGTGGAGGAAGTCATCCAAGTTGGAGACCACGTGCGGGTCCCTACTACTCACGTAGGACCTGGCAGTCTCCACCTTAAGCCTGCTTGACCAGCCCAATGAGGAGACCTTGGCCCAGCACTGGGGGCTATAAATATCCTTTCTTTCGAGAGGGTCAGGTATTGAACACTTCTTACTCACTTTCTTGCTTGCTCATTCCAGAACTTACTTTGGCATCAGAGTGTCTTGTAGGTACCCCCCCCCCCCCCTCCACCTCACTGTCAAATTCTGCTCGGAGCAAGTTGTGGCGGTCCATTCTAGTCAGGTACGATCATCTACCAACCCGAACAAACCTTCCACCCGTGACTCGTCTAGGCCCAATCCGTCAAAACCATTACTAAAATTAGGCAAAAATGGGTCTCTAAACTTCAACAGCGATTTAGGCTGGGTGTTACTTTTGGGCCGGAATCCTCCTAATTTGGCCCGTTGTCCAGCCCTACTCGTGAGTGCTTCCTATTAATTGTTTTAACCTTAAATTTATAAGTGATTGTAGATAAGGAAGAATTTGAAGTAGTACTCTGGTAAAAATTGAGGAATATGGAAAGGTAATAATCAATTCACCCTAGTTATTCTTTGATGCACTTATTGATTTTGCAACTCAATTGTTTATTAATGGACTGATTAGTTTTTGAAATTATAAAATGTTCCAACTTAATTGCATAATTAAATATAATTTCTGTTGTCCACCAAAATTAAGTAAAATTCCAGAAACATATTTTGAAAACAATCTATCTCTATTTGTCTAGACTAATGAATAGGAAAAAATTGGTGGTAGAATATTGGACACATATAATTTAAAAAAAAACTACTAATAATTATATATAATAAAATGAAAAAAAATATATAACAAAATATAGATGCGCATAAATACCATTATAAATATAAAATATTACACCGATGATCTAAGAAAAAACAAATTATGAAAGACAAATAAATACAAGTACAAAAGCAACAAAAACCGCCAATCAAACTCCAAAGAAATTCGTCTTCAAAACTACACCACACTCAAACTTCAAAGAAATTTGTCTTCAAAACTACAGCATAGTAAAGAATAAGTTAGATTTCAAACTAATAGGATTATCAATATCGGATAAAAAATTACCAAGAAAAATAAAGAAACACTCATAGTCACAACCTATCCATAATTTCAATTTGCTACTGGTTAATCTGAATGATAGAACTATGAAGTCATTTTATAAAAGTGAAAGTTCTCAATTGATTTCTCAAAAAAAATATTTTCAAGCTAAAAAAATATGTTTCTCCTCCACATATTTCACATTAGTTTCCCTAGAAAGCAAGTTGTTTGCTCGACAAAAAACAAGGAACATTAGTTTACCTAGAAAGCAAGTTGTTTGCTCGACAAAAAACAAGGAACTATCGAAGTGTATAAGCAGTTTGATACACACAAGTTTGATTTAGATCTGAAATAAATAGATTTGATTTAGGTCTAAAATAGATAGATTTGATTTAGTTCTAAAATATGTATTTTGGGCTTTTATATTTTTTGGTTTTTGGCTTAAGGAGCAAACTAACCTAAAATTATAAATAGAGGGGGTAATCCCGAATTTTTTTTATTAATAACCATGTATTAAAAAAATATTTCGCAAATAACCGGGTTTCGGAAAAAATTACGCAAATAACCATGTTTGAGATGGCTCCACAAAGGAGGAGCCATCTCATTTGGCGCATGCACCTAGGGTTTTGCCCTAGGCGCCATCTCACTTGGCGCCTCCCTTGGCATTTAGCCAAGTGAGATGGCGCATGCTCCTTAAAAAGAAGAGGAGGCGCCATCTCACTTGGCGCCTAGGGCAAAACTAGGGTTTTTTGCTGTTTTATAAATAATTCGTCCGTTTCTTTGAAATTTCTCACACTTTCTCGCACTGTATTTTTATTTTGTACTCCCTTATTTACGTAATGACGTCGCCTATGATTTTTAGCAGAGATGGTTACGTTATATTCTCCGCCACGAAACCTGCGATGAAAATGAAATTCTGGCACATTCACTCCATGGAGCGTCTGAAGCGGGAGTTGATGCGGTGGCTAGATGGAGACATCGCCGAGGGGGAAAAAATTCGAAGGATCCAGCGAAAATGAACAACAACCTCGCATGCGACAGGAAGACCTAATGTGTGGTTGGAGGAAGTCAAAACAGACAGTGATGTAATGCTGATGATGCATGGGTCAGATGAAATTGTGTTAACAGTTGTAATTTCCTAGATTGAATATCGTTAATCATTGTTGTACGCGAAAACCCTAATGTAATTTCCTATATTGAATTTCTTAAATTGTGTGAACAGTTTTATTAACGGGAAACCCATAATGTTTACAACACAAATATTGAAAAGATTTAATGTATTACAAAATTTATGTGGTCGAGCCAGACGCCCGATTCGGACAGTTTTTGCGATTGTGTCCGACCTGACGGCATAAACCACACTTTCTTTCCAACCTGTCAAGATCGTCCATTTCTGTTGTTATGCGCCTGCTTTTGGGACGACCCTTCTTGTTCCTTCGCATTTGGTCATTGTGCCAAACTATATCATCGTTGTATTCAGGCCAATAGTCCGGTTTTGCCACCAAAGGAAAGTTGTTGTTGTAAACAGTGAGTAACGTTTCAGATTTATAAACGTTTGAGAGCAGTTGAAGCGCGTCTTGATGGGTATGCGCACAAGCGGCAATGACATGAGAGCAAGGCATACGAAAAGCTTGAAACCTGCCACAATCGCACCATTGTGAAGGTAAAATGACCCTGTATTCTTGTCTTGCCAGGCCTTCATTGTGGTCAATTGTCTCTTTCACAATGAAGTTGTGGCTATGGCGGTCAAACCGTGTAACCATGTGAGTGTTGGCTTTAGCACTTTCAGCCTTAATGTATTTCATACAGCTTTCACTCCATAGTTGTCCTGATTGCAAGACCGCATACCACATTTCACCTCTTTTGGCAAATAACGCAGCCATCCTAAAATACGTGGATTTCACCAAGGCAGTGATGGGGAGGTTTCGTATGCCCTTGAATACCCCATTCATTGATTCAATAAGATTTGTTGTCATATGCCCCCATCTTTGGCCATTGTCGTATGACCTAGTCCACTTTTCGACCGGTATATTGTCGATCCACGTACCGGCTTCTGGGTTAGACAAACGGATCTCGTTGCGGTAATATTTGAATGTGGGCTGTGTCAGTGCGTATCATGCATTCATCACCGCTTTCCTCAATGTTTTGTCTTTGACCTCCCTCGAGAAATTCTGGACGATATGCCTGACGCAATAGACATGCGTAGAAGGAGGGTCATGCCAACCATTTGTCGGATTATTATAGGCACTTTCAATGGAGGCATGTCTGTCCGAGATCAAACAGAGGTCTGGTTGAGGAGCCACGTGTGTACGAAGATTTTTCAGGAAAAAGCTCCAAGCACCACCGGTCTCCCCCTCGACAAGGGCAAACGCAACGGGGAAAATGTTATTGTTGCCATCTTGTGCAACTTCCATCAAAAGCGTGCCTTTGTACTTCCCATACAACCAAGTCTCGTCTATTTGTAGAATTGGTTTGCATGAAGCAAACCCTGTGATGCATGGTTGAAATGCCCAAAAGACGCGACTGAATATTCCGTTGCCATGTAGTAGACTACCATCTTGGGCGTACGCTGGCAATGTTTCCAGAACATAAACACTACCTGGAGAATATGTCTTGAGTGCATTTAGGTAGCGTGGAAGTTCTCGGTATGACTCCTCCCAGTTCCCGTACACCCTTTCAATCGCCTTAGTCTTTGCTAACCACGCATTACGGTAAGACGGAGTGTAGTTAAAAACCGTGGTGATGTGGGAGATGATTGTTTTCACCTTCAAAGAAGGGTCGTTGCTGACCAGGGGTAGGATTTCTTGACATATTAGATCATGGTTGAGTTTTCGGTGGTCTTGTGATTGAGTGGAACTTACACAAGTATGGGTAGTCATGGAACCTATGACCCAGCAGTCACCCCTTAGTCTGTATGAAGCGGTCAGCTTGAACATACAGTCAGGGTGGACACACTTGATCTTGTACCTTTCCGGGTTTACACGATCCACCTTATAATCAACCGAGTTGAGCATGTGAAATTTTTTGATGGCCCTTATGCATTCCTCTCTATTACGAAACTTGTCCTTCTCTTTTAAATTTTCATCCGATTGCATATACGATTGGAAAAACAAGTCCGTAGAAGGTTAATCTCCGCCCATGTTGAAGTTTGTCATGTGCGTAGGTGGTGTGTAGATTTTGTCGGTAGAATACTTGGGATGCCATCATCGTCAGAATCGTCGTTCACCATTTCATCAAACTCTAACTCGTTATCTTCTTCTTCATCGTCAACTGCATCCACCTCATCTTGCTCATTCTCCAAAGGATCAACCTCCTGTGTCACCGGAGGCTCTACCTCCTGTGTCACCGGAGGCTCTTGAAACAGAACGTACAACTCAATAGAGTCGTTTCCAGAATAGACATGGCTGGAAATCATGTTCTGGAAATCCTCGTCATCTTGAATTGCAACCTTATAAAAAATAACTTGGTTGTTTCCAAAAAAGACTGGACTCTGATAAAATATCTGGGATACCGGGCCTCGTTCAAGTTTGGCCTCCAATCTTTTCTTAAAGTACGATAAATTTGCTTTCCCGTTTAAGAGAAATCGGACATTGTCGGTGTTTCTGAACAAAAACCCAACTGTGGGACACATGTATGTCTCACTGTTGAAATGTGCTTTGACAACAAATTGTGGTGAAGAGGCCATTGTGTAGAATTGTTTTAGGTATGAAGGTGGGAATGTTTTGGGTTTATTGATTGTATGAAGGTATGAATGCTGGAATGTTTGAAGGTTAGATGACTGATTCGAAGGTTGGAAAATTTTACAGTTTATGTGAATGAATGTTATGTTCAACGTAAGGCAAAAAATTTCAATTAAGTAAGTGATGCAACCCCCCAAGGCTGCCAATAATATTACATGCATGGGCTTATGCAGCCACCTAGCCTGCCACCCATCAACTCTAATGGCCTTGCATGCAACAAACAAAGGAATCCCAAAGGCTATCATGTAGCCTGAGCCAATGCTGTAAAACGTCACACCTCTTATTCGCCAAATGGGGTGGCGACACCATTCATTTTGTACTATTTCGCCAAGTGAGATGGCGCCTCCCTTACTGTCCAATCGTGATACATGCATGGGCTTATGCTACCACCTAGCCTGGCCCTATGCTGCACACATAAATGTTTTGTGTAAGACTCCACCCATCAACTCCAATGGCCTTGCATGCAACAAACAAAGGAATCCCAAAGGCTGTCACGTAGCCTGAGCCAATGCTGTAAAACGTGACACCTCTTATTCGCCAAATGGGGTGGCGACACCATTCATTTTTGTACTATTTCGCCAAGTGAGATGGCGCCTCCCTTACTGTCCAATCGTGATACATGCATGGGCTTATGCTGCCACCTAGCCTGGCCCTATTCTGCACACATAAATGTTTTGTGTAAGACTCCACCCATCAACTCCAATGGCCTTGCATGCAACAAACAAAGGAATCCCAAAGGCTGTCACGTAGCCTGAGCCAATGCTGTAAAACGTGACACCTCTTATTCGCCAAATGGGGTGGCGACACCATTCATTTTTGTACTATTTCGCCAAGTGAGATGGCGCCTCCCTTACTGTCCAATCGTGATACATGCATGGGCTTATGCTGCCACCTAGCCTGGCCCTATGCTGCACACATAAATGTTTTGTGTAAGACTCCACCCATCAACTCCAATGGCCTTGCATGCAACAAACAAAGGAATCCCAAAGGCTGTCACGTAGCCTGAGCCAATGTTGTAAAACGTGACACCTCTTATTCGCCAAATGGGGTGGCGACACCATTCATTTTTGTACTATTTCGCCAAGTGAGATGGCGCCTCCCTTACTGTCCAATCGTGATACATGCATGGGCTTATGCTGCCACCTAGCCTGGCCCTATTCTGCACACATAAATGTTTTGTGTAAGACTCCACCCATCAACTCCAATGGCCTTGCATGCAACAAACAAAGGAATCCCAAAGGCTGTCACGTAGCCTGAGCCAATGCTGTAAAACGTCACACCTCTTATTCGCCAAATGGGGTGGCGACACCATTCATTTTTGTACTATTTCGCCAAGTGAGATGGCGCCTCCCTTACTGTCCAATCGTGATACATGCATGGGCTGCCACCTAGCCTGCAAGAGTGACACCTTACATGTTTTGTAAATGCATGCATGCATATGTGTAACACCCTAAGCATGCAAATGTGACACATCGCAGGCATGCAACCACTACATCAAACTTATTTGACTATAAATACATACCTTATGAAACATCTCTCACACCCACACAACTCTCACTCTCTGCTACGAAATATTTCTTAAGTCTATCATACTCTCTATTTCTTCCTAAGTCTTTCATTCTCTCAAGCGTTCTGAACAATGGCCCTTCTAACAATGGGAGATACTCACAGAGGCACAAGGGAAAACATTGCTGCATTTGTAAGTCTCTTCTTTGGTTATACATTTTTCATACTTCAAATAACGTGTTGTTCATCTTAATTAATCTTACTCTTGTTTAATTATGATCTCAGGATACACAAAGATTCAGAATCCGTTCGCACAAATACCTTGCTCCCGACCCATTTATCGTCCCTTATCTGGAATATGCAGGTTTTGGACACGTGATAAAGATCTCCAACTGCACCATTGACTCCAAATTCATTCTTGCAATGTTGGAGAGGTGGAGACCGGAGACCCATACATTTCACCTACCAATAGGTGAATGTACCATCACTCTCGAAGATGTGTACATGCTACTGGGCCTCCCTATTGACGGTAAGGCGGTGAATGGGTCGGTTCAACAACCGAACTCACAGTGTGAAGAACTGTTGGGTAGGGACATGGTAGAAGGTGGTGGAGCAAGAGGGCAGGGAATACTACTCACTGACCTGAAACGGCATTATGCAAGTATGGAATTAAATGAAAATTCCTCAGAGAATGACCGAGTAGTAAAAGCCCGAACGTATATTATGATACTTTTTGGTACATTTTTATTTCCCGAAAGTACGGGAAATAGTGTAAATTTCATGTACTTACATTTACTAACAAATTTTGATAAAACTAGAAAATTTAGTTGGGGTTCTGCAGTATTAGCCCACCTGTACAGTTCCTTGTGCAAAAATGCAGTCAAGGAAAAATGTACATTTTATGGGTGTGCATTTTTACTACAAGCCTGGGGTTGGTGGAGGATGGAGTCCTTAAACCCCATCAACAACAACACTTTTGGTTTCCCTTACGCAACAAAGTAAGTCATTAAGTTATAGCATTTATAACTATTCTTCTCTTTCCAAAATATATGCTAAAAATAACATGTTTCTCATTTCCTTTAGGTACTGCGTGAGGGGTATGGATTACGGCAAGAATCCCAGATTCAATGTCGCACTCTACCGGAATCTATTGGATCACTTAGGCCCAGATGACGTACGTCGTAGCTTTTAACTTTTGTTCATTTTAATTATTTATACATTACTTTTGCGCTTACCTGATTTAAATTTTATTGCAGTTCGTCTGGAGACCATATTTGGGTTTGGACCATTCTCCAAATCCAGAGGATGCAGCAACTTGGACTGCAAAGACTGCACTCATTCGGTTCAACATTATGGAGATGCACCACAGCGACCGTGTGAAGATGCAGTTCAGAATGATCCAGGAGATACCAAGTGATCCAACAGATTTGTCCCCCTGGCATCTAAAAAGGGTCGACGCCCAGTGGAATCTTACCAACTGGAAAGACTTTGCTCCAGAATGGTGTAAAATATGGCAAAGGCGTCACCGCTACATCTTGCAATCCCCGGTTTTCCTTACTCAAGGTAACATGCGACACACCGATCAATATATGTCGTGGTACAGGTCGGTTAGTAACCCAGATATGCACGTGTCTCATCCGAGGTACTTGGTTGACCCACGCACACAATGGGCACAACCCTCGATTCCCCACCAACAAACCCAAAATCCATCAACCTCAAACCAACCCCCAAGAAGAAACAGACCAACAAACACACAACCACATTCCCCACCACAACACAACTACAACCAAATGCCGTACTACCAACCACAATCACCGCCAAACTACCAATACCCGGAAATGCCTCAAACCCAACCACAATACCAACCCCAATACCAGCAAACCCACATACCCCATACACAATTTCAGTCTTCCACATATCCCAATATGGCGCCCTCAACATCCAGCCTTAGCCCTGATATGGGAATGTCAGAAGATTATGACCAACCCGACCAAACCTACCATCAACCACCATATCACCAAACAACCCAACATCCACAATACCAAACACCCCAAGATCCATTTCCTTTCTACCCCCCATACTCAGACGACCAATGCTACCGACCAACCATGGAACCCCACCCACCGCCAACACGACCAAACTTCGAGGGTATGGGTAACCGACTGTACCAGAGTGGATCTTCGAGATATGGAGATCTTACTGATTTTATGGATTCGGATCGCATTGACTTCGATGGGCCATCGACCTTGCCGCAGCAGGAAACGAGACGGCACCCAGCAAGAGAAAGGCGGGGACGGGGATGCGGAACTGGGGGTCATTACCGGGTTCCTGGGGATCACTGATGTATCTTTTTTTTCCCAGTATTTTTTTGTATCTATTTTTTTACTGTTCTTTTAATGTAAAACAGTTGAATGTAATTTTTTTTTTAAATAAAAAATCCATTTTGTTTATCTCTGTCTAATACGCAACGCGCAGGAAAGAAAAAAAAAATTTTTTTTGACCTAATTTTGTACATAGGCGCCATCTCACTTGGCTTAGGGCTTACCCTTTGCCCTTAGGCGCCAAGTGAGATGGCGCCTCCCTTAAAAAAAGAGGAGGATGCGCCAAATGAGATGGCTCCTCCTTTGTGGAGCCATCTCAAACATGGTTATTTGCGTAATTTTTTCCGAAACCCGGTTATTTGCGAAATATTTTTTTAATACATGGTTATTAATAAAAAAAATTCGGTAATCCCTATTTTTTTATAATCAATCAAGTTGTATTCACAGAATTTACAGTTGCAAGTGAATAAGATGTTTTTCCATAGTTTGTGGGCAGAGAGAAACTCTGCAGAAAATCATTGTCTTCTTTCTTTTAATATTTTTATCGTTAATGTGTGGTGATAACAATCTTGTTCATCAAGATTGATAGAAATTTATCATAGGTTTTGGTGGATTTCTAACATCTGGTATCAAGAGCTCTGGTTGAACAATCAAGGGAAGAAAAGAAAATCAATGGCGATGAATTATGCAAGTGGAAATTTTCCATCAAATTTTCTGATTCTTAAAGGTGATAACTATGAGAATTTGTGCAAACAGATGAAGGTTATATTATGTTTTCAAGGTCTTTGAGAACTTGTAAAATATGGATTACAACCACTTGATGAAGGCGCTTTAGAAAAGAAAGAGGCAGAATACAAATAATTGAAGAAGAAGAAGAAGAAGAAGAATTATAAAGTTCTCTTTATAATTCATCAATGTGTCAGCCTAGACATTTTTGAAAAGGTTACTGATGTAGAATCTGCAAAAGAAGCCTGGAAGATTCTTAAGAAATCTTTTGGAGATTCAGAAAAGGTGAAAGAGGTGAGGTTACAAACTCACAAAATAACGTATGAAATGCTTCAGATGGAAGATAGTGAAAGCATATCTAATTTCTTCACCAGGGTTACGAAACTAGTGAATCAAATCAAGACTTGCGGAGAGACGTTAACAACAAGAGCAGTTGTTTCGAAGATCTTGAGATCTTTGGCTCTGAAGTTCGACCATGTGGTAGTTTCCATAGAAGAGCTTCAAGGGACGCTTGAATCTCATGAACAAAGAATGGTTGAAAGAGCCGCGGGAAAATCAAATAGTGACATGGCTTTGCAGGCTCAATCAATAAAAGATAAGAAGGCAAAGGAAATGGTTCGACAACAAAGGTAGAGGTGGCTTCAATAATTCGATTGGTAGAGGAAACCAGCCCAAAGAAAATGTGTTGAATCAGAGAAGACCATACTAAGGCCACCAAAGAGGCGGTGTTGCAAATAGATGAAGAAGTGGTGTTCGAAAACCTGACAAGAGTCACATTCAATGTTACAATTGTCAAAAGTATGGTCATTATTCTAGTGATTGACCAGAAAAGCGAAAGAATCAAGAAAGAGATGCAAAGTTCGCAAAGGATGAAGAAGAAGAGATGTTGTTGATGGTCACAACAAGAGATGAATAAAAATTCAAGGTTCAATGGTACTTAGATTCAGGATGCTCATCACACATGTCTGGAAGGAAAGATTGGTTTATCAACATAAAACCCTCAATGAAGAACACAATGAAATTCATAAATGACAATACCCTAGGAGCTAAAGGTATTGGTGATGTTATGATTATGAGGAAAGATAGAAACATGTCAGTAATTTCCAATGTGTTTTACATACCAGGCATGAAGAGCAATTTTCTTAGTATAAGGCAGTTAGTTGAAAACAACTATAAAGTGTAGATCGAAAATAAGATGATGAGATTGATCGACACAGATGGAAGGTTAATCTTGAAGGCTCCCATGTCTCAAAATAGAACCTTAAAGATTGAAATTAATATGATGGAGCACAAGTGCCTTTCAACTACAACTAGCAGAGATGAATTGTGTGATACGGTGGCCGAACCGACTGTTAATACTGGTTTGTGTTTTTTGTTTGCAAATGTCGCGGTAAGCAAGAGTCGCCACCGACTTTTATTTTATCCAATCAGGAAAAGGAAAAAGAACAGAAAAAACCTTTTTCGAGATGTTTCTGAGTACGGGGGTAGATTATAGAAAGGGAAGGTGTTAGCACCCTTTCTATCCATGATTTTCCATGGGCTCTTAGGTACTTGCTCATTTTGAAAACTGCTTGTGTGTGCTTGTTTTGAAAATTTTTTTTTTACTTCGTGCTAACCCTTGTTTCTGTCCTCAAGAGTGTTAAGAAGTTGTTTTTGAAAACTTTGTTTGAAAAGTGTTTGTGTGAAAAAAAATTTGTTTGTTTGAGCAAGTACCTAGGAACTAATCTACCTACTCGAAAAAAGTCTGTTCGTTTTCCTTTTAGACAATGCTATCCCATTATTGAGAAATAGGTAGCATCGTCATTGAAGTTTTTTAGGGACATTCGAAGGGACAAATACGATCACAAAAGCAATGTTAGGAAATATTAGTAATCATCCTAAAGCCTTAAAGATATTTTTCCGAGGCAACATCCGAATGGGTCATTTTAGATCTTTTGGGGGTAGAGGACAACCACTAACAAACCCTATACTTTATGACCGTTTACCGAAGGCAACCGGAGTGGAGTAAACCCTAGGAGTGAGCATGTGCGAGTGTAATTTTCAGTTAGTTTATCTTTGCACATTTAGGGTTTTCTACTGTATTAATTTTCATTTAGTCTTTCCATACAATCCTATTAACATACATCTAAGCAGTTTATAGTTTGCGGAAATAAAATGAGGGAAAGTTAAAAGTCCTAGCTATTACAAGGCTTTTGCAGATACATAATTATTTTGGACTGAAAATAAGAATGCGGAATTTAAAACCCTAATTACTATTACAAACTTGGAGCAGTTACAATAATAATAAAAAGGAAACTAAAAAATGTGCGCGGCGAGTTAAATGCGAGAATAATTAGAAAACCTAAAAATTTAGTTGAAAAAATATTTAGGTTATTTTTTGAGAAAAGATTAAATTATATACAAATTAACCCTAATTCTAATTGATTTAAATTATGAAAAAAGGATTAAATTGCCCTAAATAATTAATCTAATTAATTAAGAAAATAAAATATTTTTTATGAAAAAAAAGATTTTTATGTTTTTGTGATTTTTAATTTTATGCTAAAAAATGATTTTTATGTTATTTGTAAAAAGAAAATAATTAGTGAATAATTAAAATAAAAGAAATAAAATAAAAGAAAGAAATTGAAATTGGGCCTGTGTTATAAGCTGAAAGGGGGTGTGATGTTGAATTTGTAAGGCACAAAGAGCTGCTGAGCCCATTCCACGTTTGATTCAGTGCTGGTCCTTGCTGATGGTGCACCATGGTCATCTCTTGATGGGCGTTGGATCTGGCTAGGCAATGATCCATTGGCTGGATCAGTGGGGTGCATGGAAGGTGCTTGGCAAGGAGATGCATGGGAACTGTTGAAACAAAGTTAGAAAAATAAAATTGTTGGGACCTGGGATCGAACCCAGGTCCTTTCACTTTCAAACGTGCGCCTTTGCCACTAGACCACCTGTCTTAGTTGTTATAATATTGAAACAAAAATAAAATAATGTAAAATAATCACAAGTTTCAGAAAACGCGCGAAATTTGAATTGCCCAATGGAGGTCATCCACGTTGTTATCTCTTTCCCCAGGATTGTCGTTTTTGACACCAACCCTTTACCTACGGTCAAATTTGTCGTTGTATGCTATAGTGACGGTATTTTCCTGTAGCTATAAACCTGCAACATCTCAAAATGAAAAGCAAGCAATATTAATCAGAACTAAAAACATAAACCCATTAAGAATCTTGCCCTGAGTTCATTGGTATCATTAATCAGTCCTAATTTTGCCTCTACGGAGAATCCCTAATTTGAAGCTTCCAAACCCTAGTAATGACGTAAGCTTTTTCCTGCACTAGAAATCAAATCCAGGCTATCCAAAAGATCACAAAAATGATTATGAATACATTTATGCAAGCAAATCGAAGGTAAAATACGTAAAACCCTAAAAACGAGTTTGAGTTATAAGGGTGCAAACCGTGATCTGTTCCTTACAGTTCAAGATGTTTTGTGGCTTGAGAATGATTGGAATCACTTCAGAGTACGTCCAAGAATAGATTAATGGCTTTGAAATTGCTTGAATTGGACGACAAATAAAAATCCGACCTACACTTTTTCTTCAAAATTTGATTTTTGTTTGGGGTTCTCACGACTGTCATCCTTCTTCTTGCGCATTGGTTATGTTCAGCATATATACTAGAGCATATTAGGTCAACAAAAACGATTTAAATCTTTGTGAATCATGAAAATTTGATTTGATTTTGCTCTTGTATGATATGTTTCCAAAATAGCCATAATCATGCCAATTTGCTCCAATTATCCCTTGATATGATTTGGCCAGCTTGATTAGATTATGATTCCTACAAATATCAGATCAAAACCAATCTTTTCATATTTTTTGCAATTTATTTGATTTAATTTACTTTTAAATAATAAAGAATCAAAATAAATAAATAAATAAATCAAAAAATGTGTGGTGCTGATTTTTGTTGTGGACCATGTCTCTAACAAGATACAATCATGAAATGCTAGGCCCATTTGACAAAAAATGCACTTTTGAGTAAATTTGACTTTTGGCAATTTGGCAAAAATGGTCAACTTTGACAAGGCATATCTCCTCCAATTTTGACCCTAGAGAGGTGTTCTTGGACTTTTTAGAAATCTTAGGATGTTCCCTAAACAACCCTTTTGGTTTCATCTCAATTGCGTCTTCCATGTTCATGTAAGAAGCTTTAACCCAAAAGGTGTTTTTGTTAACTTTTCAAAAGGACCTATAATGTAGAAATTCATATCTTTTTATGAGTGCATATTTTGAACTTGTGGGATGAATATGAGTTGTAGGGAATTACATCCTCTTCAAAATGAGCCTTGGATGGTAACTTTCTGATAAAGTATGAAGAAGTTATGATTGGTCAAAGTTTGGTTGACTTTTCCTAAGAAACCCTAATTTAGCAACTTTTGGGTTTTGATAAATTTGAGGATTCCTTGAGGAATCATGATCAACCCTTGATAAAATGATGGATATCACTTCAAAATGTTGATGTTGACCAAAAATCTTGAAGTTTGACTGTATGTGGGCCACAATTGACTTTTGACCTAGTAGAGTTGATTTTTAGGCATCTGGGTAATTGACTGAGCAAACTTCTTGTGCAAGGCATGAAACTTGACATGGATGATCTTGAGAACATATTAGGACCATGGAAGGCATTTGGGACCCTTGGACTTCAACCATCTTGATGAGGAGTGAAACCCTAGTTTGAAGCTTGTTGCCTTAAGAGAGAGTTTATCTAGTCAACTCTTGGGCATCCTTGAGCAATTTGGGGATCTCAATGGGCATGTGTTGAGTAAAATGAGAGGGAAAATTTTGGGGTACAACAGTTGCCCCTGTTCAATCTTCTTAAACCTGAGGGTGTAGATTGGCTTGTGTGCCTTTCGTAATCTGAAGGTGGAAGATGATTGAACACTAGAGTGCCCAGAAATTTGCACTCGTCTGAAATGATACTTGGTTGTGTAGGTAATATCGGGAATGGGATTACAGATTCCATTTGGAGGAGATGACGGATGGTCAATGGAGATGGGCTTAAAGATTCCATCCGGAAGATATGACGGAGAATCGTCGGAGATGGGCTTAAAGATGCCATCTAGACGATGTTGATTTCCCGAGATATTCCTTTGATGAGAATTCCTGTTCCTGTCGTTGAGGAGGAATCTGCTGAGGAATGTTGGTCTCTGTCTTGGGAGAAATGGAATTTTAGGAGCTTCAGTTGTCTGTTACTCTAATGGGGAATCATCTCTTTGTCGAGGAGGTGAAAGTAAACTGCTATCTGGTCGTGCTCCAGGCTTTACAGTGATTTGCTGAGGATAATAATATTAACTGCTATTTGGTCGTGCTCCAGGTTTCACAGTGACTTACTAGGGAGATGAGATTACACTTGATATCTGGTCGTGCTCCAGGCTTTGCAATTTCTCAATTCTTATATGGTCGTGTTCCAGGCTTCAGAAGGAATTAAGTGGTTATCCGGTCGCATCCGGGTTTCAACTTGAATTTAAGGCATACTAACATCCGTACATTTCCATGCTTCATAGTAATTGGCCGAGTAAACTACTATTTGGTCGAATTCCAAGCTTCGCAGTACCTCATACTATTATCTGGTCGTGCTCTAGGTTTCAGTGTCTCTTGCCGCTATCTGGTTGTGCTCCAGACTTCACAGCGTCTTATACCGTTACCTGGTCGTGCTCCAGGCTTCAGTAATTTGGGGAAATTAAGATATTATCCGGTCGATTTCCGGGCTTCATAGCTTGAATTTGAGATATACCACTATCTGGTCGATTCCAAGCTTCAATAGTAATTGGCCGAGTAAACTGCTATCTGGTTGAATTCTAAGCTTCGCAGTACCTCATACTATTATCTGGTCATGCTCCAGGTTTCACAGTGTCTCTTGCCGCTATCTGGTCGTGCTCCAGACTTCACAATGTCTCATACCGTTATCTGGTTGTGCCCTAGGCTTCAGTAATTTGGAGAAATTAAGATATTATTCAGTCGATTTCCGGGCTTCATAGCTTGAATTTGAGATATACCACTATCTGGTCGATTCCAGGCTTCATAGTATTTTGTATTGTTATCCGGTCGTGTCCCAGGCTTCAGTAATTTGGAGAAATTAAGATATTATTCGGTCCATTTCCGGGCTTCATAGCTTGAATTTGAGATATACCACTATCTGGTCGATTCCAGGCTTCGTAGTATTTTGTACTGTTATCCGGTCGTGCTTCAGGCTTCACAGTATGATGTATTATTGGTTGACTATTATCTGGTCAGTTTCCGGGCTTCATAGCTTTTGAACTGGAATAGAAATCTTGGTGTTGATTTGACTGAACCAGAGAGAACTCAAGTTGTCTCAACTGGGAGAGAAATCTTAGTATCGATTTGATTGAACTCGGGAGAGGTCTCAGATTAACTTTGACTGGTATAGAAATCAGGGGAATCTTAGCGGCGATTCGGCTGACCCAGACGAAAGTCTTAGAACATCTTCAACTAGAATAGGAACCTTAGTGTCGGTTTGACTGAACCAGAGAAAATCTTGAAAAGTGTTGGAATATCTTCAACTGGAATAGAAACCTTGGTATCGGTTTGACTTAACCAGAGAGAACTTGTGAGAACTTGATTGCATCTTTCCCTGAAGGGTAAAGAGTTAGTCGTATGTAATGTCATGATGTATGAAATGTATTGAGTAATGATGTTCTCAAAATAAATGAGATTGTGTTGTATAATATGTATGCACATGCCATGATGTATGGATATGCAATGCTATTGTAATATTCTCTAGCTGGGGAAAATAAATCCTGGACTGCTGCTGGGGAGTATAAGGAGTTGAGTTCTTCATTTCCGCTGGGGATAGTGACCGAAGATGATTAGTTGGGGATTTACATCCATTCTGCTAGAGAACATTCTGCCAGAGGAGACTCTATCTGAGAATAATCCTGCAGGGGAATGACTCTGTGGGGAAGAGAGATACTCTGTTGGAAGATCTGCTGATTTGGAGAAATAAACTCAGCTGGGGATGAACTTCCATTGCTGGAGAGAAGAGCTCGATTGGAGATTGAGCTTCCGTTGTCAGAGAAATAAACTCTGCTCGGGGGATGGCTTTATAAACTGCTCATGGTTATAAAACTCGGCTGGGGAATGCATATATCAACTTTCTGAAGGAACCTGCTGGGGAAGAAATTCCTGCTTGGGGATACGGAGGTCGGACTTCGGTTGTCTTTGCTCTGTGGGGAGTATGGATATCATAGACTTGTATATGATAGTGATTTCGCTTCCAACTGTCTCTACCCCTTGTACCATGCTGGAAAAAGTACATGTGGAGATTTTGTGGATGGATCTATGTCGTGATTGTACTTGAACATGTATTTAATGAGTGTCAGGATGATGTAACGCCTGTAATTTAATTAATTATTTAATTAAATAATTTTTTGGAATAATTGTGAAGATGTGTTATGATTAATTGGATTTATTTATTAAGTGGAGAAATAATATTAGAAGTATAATATTATATGGTGTGGGCTTATTTTGAAGGAATAGAAGTAATAAGGGGGTGTATTAGTTTTGAGCCCAATAAGGAATAAAGAATAATAGGTTATTTTTTTATTGTTGTTAGAAAGAATAGAAAGAAGAGGCAGTGGAAGAATAAGGATTGAGAAGAGAACCGTGAAGCTGCTAGAAATAGAGGAAAAACGGCAGAACAAGAATTCAACCGGAAAATTGTAGAGCGACCTTTAATCCAAGGTAAGGGTGGGGTTCTAACTTTATAACTGGGTTCATGATGATTGATATGTGGGGTTAGAGGTGATTGCTGTATTGTTCTTGAATTGAGTGTGAATGATGATGTATGATGAAGAATTGATGGGTTTTAGATGAATAATGATGTCCCGATGTTGTTTGACCGATGTAGTATTATAGGATAATTGTAGGTGATGATTTATCATGATTATATTAAGTTTGTAGGGTTAAAAACATGAATCCCGTAGTAAAAATGCAGAGGAAATCGCAGAATTATGCAGGAAGGATCAGGATGTGTCGACCTCAAACTTGATGTGTCGATACATGAGGGTGTAAAGACTCAGTATGAGTCGACACGAAGAGACTTGCATCGATACATGAAGGTTGAAAGACACAGGATGAGTCGATCTGTAGGATGCATGTGTCGATACATGCTGTGTGCAAGACTCAGGATGAGTCGACTCATGTTGTGCAGTTAGAGAAGTACGCGTTGATCCAAGGGGTTTTGTGTCGACCCATATCGTCTGATTTTTGGCAGATTCAGTTTTAAAGTGCTGTAACTTGAGTTTTAGGATGCCGTTGGAGATGTCGTTCGAAGCGTTGAATAGCTAACGCGGTGAACTTTATTCTAGAGGATTTAAAATTAAGAATAGGAAGTGTAGTCCTAGTAGCCAATTTAGGAGTTAGAGTTAATTCCCGTGTTGATCGTTGCGTTGGTTTTGTACAGTATCATGAAGATGGGATGCTTAAAGGCTGCTATTTAAATTATAACAGTAGGAATAGTGACGGTAATGACGTAAGAGTTACAAAATAGCAGTATGAATTACTGTGGAATTAATGTACAGCTGAGTTGTTAGTGAGAATTTATTAGTGATGTTGTGTTGATATTTATAATAAATAAATGATGTTTGATGAATTATTATGATGATATGAGATGCGATGAGGAGACGTTGAGATGCTTTTGAGATGTAGGCCTTTGGCCAATGATGGTGTTGCATTGAGATGTTGTTAATTTTGGTGTTGTTATTACATTCATGATTGTGTCGCATACATTGCATTTTGAGATGGAGCTTATGCTCGTTGAGATGGCCTGTATTGGCGAATTTTGAGATGAAGGCTATGCCTTGTTGATGCCTCTATTAATTGGCAATTTTTGAGATGGGAGTTTGTAAGTCTCAGAGTGCCTAAGAGGGGGGGGGGGGGTGAATTAGGTCTTATAAAATTTATTCGGTTTTATGAGAATGCTTGGTAGTAATTTTTTTGGTTAAGTGTTTGAAGGTTTTGATTATATCTTTATCTTTTCGTGATTATGGTGATGAAAGCGATAAATGCGGAAAAGTAAAGAACACGGTGATATATCCTGGTTCCCCTCACAATCCGAGAGTACTCCAGTCCCCTTTCCAACACGAAAGAGATTTTACTATAGTTAGAATGATTGTACAGCCTATGCTTACTATCTAACCTATTGGGTGATCAAAGGTTCTTAACACCTTTAAGACCAAACAAACACTAATGTGAATGAAGAACAATCCTCTTCAAATCACAACACTTACTTCCAACAATCCTGGATAGTAAGGGAAAACCTTTAAGTAATACAATGATTTAGTTTGAAGTATATGGAGAGCTTTATCAATCTCCAATTGATCTTCTTCTTCAAGATAAAAACAATTCTCAACAATGTATATAAATGTTCACAATGTATGTATGAAACTTGTAATGATAATGAAAGAGTATATGGCAAATTTCACAAAATTATGAACACGTGAAAGTTTAAATTCAAATGTGAGTAAAGTGAGAAAATTGTTAATGAAGAAGTATATTTGTTAATTTTAAAATTGAAGTATTGAATATTGTTTGAAATAAGAAAATCTGCATTTTATAAAGTTGTAAGAACCTCTTCATTCATGCCAATTCATATGAAAAGTTGCAATGCATTCATGAAAAGATACCACTTGAAAAATGTTCAAAAAACAAAGTAAAAGCTGCATTGGTTCGCTAGGAACCGGTTCCGACACTGACAGAACCCGGTTCTTAGTGAACGTTATAAGTTAAAATTAAAATTTATCACGCAGGAACCGGTTCCCCTATTGATACAACCCGGTTCCTGGTACAAAATCCAGGGACATGTTTTTTGAGAAAAGCTGGAACTCGGTTCCCTGTTAGGGAGGAACCGGTTCCTAAAGGTTTATTTTCAAAAATACATTTTGAAAGATATTTCAAACAAAGTTTTTCTCGATGTTAAAGTTATGGAATATGTATATGTTGATGAATGCATATTGTGAACATCTATATTCAAGCTTTAAAGAATTATTTATACCATATTGACATTTGATGATTTCTTCAATAATTCTTCAATAATCTTTAATACTTTTATTTGATGTTGATAAGCTTTTTGCACATCCTTTGAAAGTTGATGTCCATGTTGTCTTCATCAAAACACATGCTTTAAATATGACTTGAGAAGCTTGCAATTACAGAGTTCTGCTCCAATGGTACCACATGCATTTGCATAGTATTGAGTCGCATTATATGATTTCATAAAGAAGTGTGTAATGATGTTGTGAATATGTATTACTTGTTGTGATTATTGTTGATTATGAGATGAGAAGTGGTGATGTTATGTGATCTAATTTAATATATTAATTATCATGTGCATTATTATATTGTTAGATATCTCACCCCTTCTGTTTGAATGTTGCTCTTATGTTGGTAACGTGCAGGTAATCAAGAGTGAAGGTTGTATACCTTCAGTTGTTCGAGTCGGTGTCATTTCTCTGATATGTAACACTCGGGGGGATGAACGCTTGCTGTTTTTGATTGTTGATTTTTCATTTGTTGAACTTTAAGTTGATTATTATTAAGTATTTGTTGTTTGAAGTTGTTGTACTGATGATAGAGATGTTATAATAATTCCGCTGCATGGATGTTGAATTATTTAATTAAAGATGTTTTGATGATGGTTCATCCAATGTTTTAAAAAGTGTTATATATCTACGATGAATGCAATGAATTTTGATAGAAGAATTTGTGACGCCCCGATTCGTTTGCATGAATGATTTTTATAACTCTGATTTATTTATATAATTTGTCGGGGTAGAATTGGGGTGTTATAAAGTTGGTATCAGAGTAATAGGTTGGTCTGACCTTGTCGTCGAGTCGTAGTTGTCTAACAGTCCAGTATTGTTAATTTGAGTTCTAACCATTGTTTGTGTTGTAGTGAGAAATTGAGATGGCTGGAAGGAATGAAGCTGCACTTGCTTCTGCTCTTGAAGCAATGGCTTATGCGATGGAAAATCAAGCGAATGCTGACGGGAATGCTGGATCTCGTAGCTTGGCGACTTTCCAGAGAGAGAATCCACCTACATTCAAGGGAAAGTATGATCTTGATGGAGCATTGGAGTTGTTGAAAGAGATTGAGAGAATCTTCTGTGTGATGGACTGCACTCCAGCGTAGAAGGTTCGTTATGGTACTCATATGTTAGCAGTCGAGGCTGATGACTGGTGGCTAAAGACTTATCAGAAGTTAGAAGCTGCAGGTGAGAATGTCACTTGGGCTGTGTTCCGTAGGGAATTCCTGAGAAAGTACTTTCCTGAAGATGTCTGTGGTAAGAAGGAGATTGAGTTTCTTGAGCTGAAGCAAGGGAGTATGTCAGTTATTGAGTATGCTGCCAAGTTTGCTGAGTTGGCTAAGTTTTATCCGCATTACACTGAGGCAGATGCTGAATTTTCGAAGTGTATCAAGTTTGAGAACGGGTTGCGCCCAGAGATCAAGAAGACAGTTGGATACCAGAAGATCCGTGTCTTTGTTGATTTTGTTAATAGCTGTAGGATTTATGAGGAGGATAACAATGTGCATTACAAGATTATCAGTGAGAAGAGGGGTAAGCACCAACAGAATTGTGGTAAGCCTTATGATGCCCCAGCTGGTAAAGGTAAACAGAAAGTTGCTCTGAGTCAGAGGACTAGTGGGGGGGATGTTCCCGCTGGTGTGGTTTGCTTTAAGTGTGGAAAGCCTGGACACAAGAGTAATGTGTGCACTACTGAAGTGAAGAGGTGTTTCCGTTGTGGTAAGAACGGACATGTTGTATCTGAGTGTAAACACAAGGATGTGATTTGTTTCAACTGTAGAGAAGAAGGGAACATTGGTATTCAGTGTCTGAAACCAAAGAGGGCTCAGTCAAGTGGTAAAGTGTTCACTTTGGTGGAGGATCAGACAACTGTTGAGGACAGACTTATCAGAGGTACATGTTTCATTAATAGTACTCCTTTAATTACTATTATTGATACTGGTACTACACATTGTTTTATTGTTGCTGATTGTGTTGAGAAATTGGGTCTTATGTTGTCTTCTTTGAATGGAGAAATGGTCGTCAATACTCCAACCAAGGGGTTGGTAACTACTTCTTTTGTGTGTTTGAAGTGTCCCTAGTCGATCTTCGACAGAGACTTTGCTGTTGATTTGGTATGTTTACCGTTAAGAGGTTTGGATGTGATTTTGGGTATGAACTGGTTAGAGCATAACTGTGTTCATATTAATTGTTATGACAAGTCTGTGAAGTTTTCTACTCCTGAAGCAGAGGAAAATGGTCTCGTTGATGGCGTCTCTATCTGTAGAGACTCAAGCTATAATTGAGGAATTATAGGTGGTGTGTGAATTTTCTGAAGTTTTCCCTGATGAGATTCCTGATGTACCGCCAGAGAGGGAAGTTGAATTTGCAATTGATCTTGTACCTAGTACTAGACCTGTGTATATGGCACCATACAGGATGTCTGCATCTGAATTGTCATAGTTGAAGAAGCAATTGGAAGATTTACTTGAGAAGAGGTTTGTAAGACCAAGTGTGTCGCCGCGGGGAGCTCCAATGTTGTTAGTAAAGAAGAAAGATGGAAGTATGAGGCTCTGTGTTGATTATAGACAGCTGAATAAAGTGACGATTAAGAACAAGTATCTGCTTCCAAGAATAGATGACTTGGTGGACCAATTAGTGGATGCTCGTGTGTTTAGTAAGATTGATTTGAGGTCGGGTTACCACCAGATTAAAGTGAAGGATGAAGATATCCAGAAGACGGCTTTCAGAACATGTTATGGACATTAAGAGTATTCGGTGATGCCTTTCGGTATTACTAATGCGCCGAGAGTATTCATGGAATATATGAATCGTATCTTTCATACTTATTTGGATCGGTTTGTAGTGGTGTTCATTGATGATATTTTGATTTACTCTAAGTCAGAAGAAGAGCATGCAGAACATTTATGAGTAGTATTGCAAGTTTTGAAAGAGAAGAAGTTATATGCAAAGCTGTCCAAGTGTGAATTCTGGTTAAAAGAGGTTAGTTTTCTTGGTCACGTCATTTCAGGTAGTGGCATTGATGTAGATCCATCGAAGGTTGATGTTGTGCTGCAATGGGAAACTCCGAGGTCAACTACTGAGATTAGAAGATTCTTGGGATTAGTTGATTATTATAGAAGGTTTATCGAAGGGTTTTCTAAATTGTCACTTCTGTTGACTAAGTTTACTTGTAAAGGTAGAGCTTTCATATGGGATGTTCAGTGCGAAGAAAGTTTTACAGAATTGAAGAAGAGGTTGACGTCGACTCTGATTTTGACGTTGCCTAATCCGGTAAATCCTTTTGTGGTGAATCGTGATGCTTCTAAGATGGGTTTAGGAGGTGTGCTTATGCATAATGGTAAGGTAGTTGCTTATGCGCCAAGGCAGTTGAGAACTCATGAGAAAAACTATCATACGCATGATTTTGAGCTTGTTGCTGTTGTTTTTATGTTGAAAATTTGGAGGCATTATCTTTATGGTTCTAGATTTGAAGTGTTTAGTGACCATAAGAGTTTTAAGTATTTATTCGATCAGAAAGAGCTGAATATGAGGCAACGAAGATGGCTGGAATTGTTAAAGGATTATGATTTCGGTTTGAATTATCATCCAGGAAAAGCGAATGTGGTGGTTGATGCGTTGAGTTGAAAGATTTTACATATGTCAACAATGATGATTAAAGAGTTGGAATTGATTGAGCAGTTCAGAGATATGAGCTTAGTTTGCAAGGTTACGCCGTGAAGTGTTATGTTGGGTATGTTGAAGATTAATAATGAATTTCTAGACAGTATCAGAGAAGCCCAGAAGTTAGATGTGAAACTGGTAGATTTGAGGGTTGGGATTGATCAGTCTGAGAACAGTGATTTTAAGCTAGATGCGCAAGGTGTGTTGAGATTTCATAACCGAATTTGTATTCCTGATGATGCTGAGATGAAGAAGGTGATACTTGAAGAGAGTCATAGAAGTAAGTTGAGTATTCATCCAGGAGCTACAAAGATGTATCAAGATTTTAAAGGTTTGTTTTGGTGGCCTGGGATGAAGAGGGACGTGGCTCGGTTTGTGTATGCATGTTTGACTTGTCAGAAGTTGAAAGTTGAACAACAGAAGTCTGCATGATTGATGCAACCGTTGGAAGTTCCTGAATGGAAATGGGATAGCGTTTCAATGTACTTTGTGACAGGGTTACCTAATGCTATAAGAGGACATGATTCGATTTGGGTGATTGTTGATAGGCTTACGAATTCATCTCATTTTATTCCTATTAACATCAGTTTTCCAGTGTCGAAGTTGGCTGAGATTTATATTAGTGTGATTGTGAAGTTGCATGGTGTTCCTTTGTGCATTATGTCAGATAGAGATCCAAGATTTACTTCTGAGTTTTGGAAGAGTTTTCAAGAAGCGTTGGGTTCTAAGTTAAGGTTAAGTTCAGTGTATCATCCTCAGACAGATGGTCAGACTGAATGGACGATTCAATCGTTGGAAGACTTGTTAAGGGCGTGTGTTCTGGAGCAGGAAGATTTGTGGGATACTTATCTTCCTTTGATAGAGTTCACTTACAATAACAGTTACCATTCTAGTATTGGGATGGAAACTTTTGAGGCGTTGTATGGTCGAAGATGTAGAACTCCGTTATGTTGGCATGAATCTGGTGAGAGTGTAGTACTTGGACCTGAACTTGTTCGTGATACTACTGAAAAGGTGGAGTTGATTCGAGAAAATATGAAAGCTTCCCAAAGTAGACAGAAGAGTTATCATGACAAGCGAAGGAAGGATTTAGAATTTCAAGCTGGTGATCATGTGTTTTTGAGAGTTACACCTATGACTGGTGTTAGGAGAGCATTGAAGTCTAAGAAGCTCACTTCTCGTTTTATTGGACCGTATCAGATTTCAAAGAGAGTGGGGAATGTTTCTTATAGAGTGGCTTTACCACCTAATCATTCGAATTTGCATGATGTGTTTCATGTGTCGCAACTCCGGAAGTATATTTCAGATCCATCTCATGTGATTCATATGGACGATGTGCAAGTACGGGATAATCTTATGGTAGAGACGATGCCTGTACGGATCGCGGATCATGAAATGAAGACTCTGAGGGGCAAAGAGATTGCCTTGGTTAAAGTTGTTTGGCTAGGAGCTGCCGGAGAAAGCATGACTTGGGAGTTGGAGAGCAAGATGTGAGACTCCTACCCTGAGTTGTTTGATTAAGGTAAATTTTCGAGGACGAAAATATTCTAAGTGGGAGAGAGTTGTAACGCCCGTAATTTAATTAATTATTTAATTAAATTATTTTTTTGGAATAATCGTGAAGATGTGTTATGATTAATTGGATTTATTTATTAAGTGGAGAAATAATATTAGAAGTATAATATTATATGGTGTGGGCTTATTTTGAAGGAATAGAAGTAATAAGGGGGTGTATTAGTTTTGAGCCCAATAAGGAATAAAGAATAATAGGTTATTTTTTTATTGTTGTTAGAAAGAATAGAAAGAAGAGGCAATGGAAGAATAAGGATTGAGAAGAGAACGTGAAGCTGCTGGAAATAGAGGGAAAACGGCAGAACAAGAATTCAACAGGAAAATTGTAGAGCGACCTTCAATCCAAGGTAAGGGTGGGGTTCTAACTTTATAACTGGGTTCATGATGATTGATATGTGGGGTTAGAGGTGATTGTTGTCTTGTTCTTGAATTGAGTTTAAATGATGATGTATGATGAAGAATTTATGGATTTTAGATGAATAATGATGTCCCGATGTTGTTTGATCGATGTAGTATTATAGGATAATTGTAGGTGATGATTTTTCATGATTATATTAAGTTTTTAGGGTTAAAAACATGAATCCCGTAGTAAAAATGCAGAGGAAATCACAGAATTATGCAGGAAGGATCAAGATGTGTCGACCTATAACTTGGTGTCGATACATGAGGGTGTAGAGACTCAGTATGAGTCGACACGAAGAGACTTGCATTGATACATGAAGGTTGAAAGACTCAGGATGAGTCGATCTGTAGGATGCATGTGTCGATACATGATGTGTGCAAGACTCAGGATGAGTCGATCCATGAGAGGATGCATCGACTCATGTTGTGCAGTTAGAGCAGTACGCGTCGATCCAAGGGGTTTTGCGTCGACCTATATCGTCTGATTTTTGGCAGATTCAGTTTTAAAGTGTTGTAACTTGAGTTTTAGGATGCCGTTGGAGAAGTCGTTCGAAGCGTTGATTTTGTACAGTATGATGAAGATGAGATGCTTAAAGGCTTCTGTTTGAATTATAATAGTAGGAATAGTGACGGTAATGACGTAAGAGTTACAGAATAGCAGTATGAATTACTGTGGAATTAATGTATAGTTGAGTTGTTAGTGAGAAGTTATTAGTGATGTTGTGCTGATATTTATAATAAATAAATGATGTTTGATGAATTATTATGATGATATGAGATGCAATGAGGAGATGTTGAAATGCTTTTGAGATGTAGGCCTTTGGCCAATGATGGTGTTGCATTGATATGTTGTTAATTTTGGTGTTGTTATTACATTCATGATTGTGTCGCATACATTGCATTTTGAGATGGAGCTTATGCTCGTTGAGATGGCCTGTATTGGCGAATTTTGAGATGAAGGCTATGCCTTGTTGATGCCTCTATTAATTAGCAATTTTTGAGACGGGAGATCTGTTCCAATGGTACCACATGCATTTGCATAGTATTGAGTCACATTATATGATTGCATAAAGAAGTGTGTAATGATGTTGTGAATGTGTATTACTTGTTGTGATTATTGTTGATTATGAGATGAGAAGTGGTGATGTTATGTGATCTAATTTAATATATTAATTATCATTGCATTATTATATTGTTAGATATCTCACCCCTTCTGTTTGAATGATGCCCTTATGTTGGTAACGTGCAGGTAATCGAGAGTGAAGACTGTATACCTTCAGTTGTTCGAGTCGATGTTATTGCTCTGATTAGTAACACTCGGGGGGATGAACGCTTACTGTTTTTTATTGTTGATTTTTCAGTTGTTGAACTTTAAGTTGATTAATATTAAGTATTTGTTGTTTGAAGTTGTTGTACTGATGATAGAGATGTTATAAGAATTCCGCTGCATAGATGTTGAATTATTTAATTAAAGATGTTTTGATGATGGTTCATCCGATGTTTTAAAAAGTGTTATACATCTACGATGAATGCAATGAACTTTGATAGAAGAATTTGTGACGCCCCAATTCGTTTGCATGAATGATTTTTATAACTATGATTTATTTATATAATTTTTCGGGGTAGAATTGGGGTGTTACAGATGACATTCGTCTCTAGATCTTATATGAATTGTACTTGAAAAATGTGTTGAATGAGTGTCAGAATGACATCCGTCTCTGGATCGTATCTGAACTGTATTTGAAAAATGTGTTGGATAAGTGTCAGAATGACATCCGTCTCCGGATCCTATCTGAATTGTATTTAGAGGAGAATCTGGAATAAATATCAGGATAACATCTGTCACTGGATCGTACCTGAACTATTTCTCAATGTATGAAAATCTTGAATAAGTAGCAGAATGACATTCGTATCTGGGTCGTATCTGAACTGTTTCTCGATGTATGAAAATATTGAATAAGTAGCAGAGTGACATCTGTATCTGGATCATATCTGAATCGTTTCTCGATTCTGGTGCTCTTGATGAATTCTGATCAAGGTATAAGTCTTCCACTGTTAGACAGGTGACGGGACATAGTCGTACATTTTAAATCCCTAACTTTTGCCTGGACCGCCCTTTCGGGTTTTTAGTCCACCAGGATACCTTTTTGCCCAAGCCGCCTTTTCAGGTTTTCGACTTGTCGGGTGTACAGATTTTTTTTATGTATATCCCTAACTTTTTCCCGAACCCTTTTGGTTCGTCGGGATTCCCTTATTTTTGCCTAGGTGTGTCAACCTAGCGGGTCTTTTTTTCATGCGTAGTATTTTCCGACTATGTCCACGCTTTCAGGATGTAGAGAGTTATCGTTGTCCATAGTGTTGTGTTGTAGTACTGTCAAAAATGTTTTCTTGATGGCACATGATTCGTTGGTGGAATGCGTGCATAATGTCCCAAGCGATTTAGATGGAGATCTTCCCCTGGTTATTTGGCACTTTTGGAGAGACTGCCCCAGGTGTGTTTAGACATCATGTCATGCCCCTTGCTTATGGAAGACCTTTTATTGGAAGTGTCTTTCCCACTGAGGTGATTATGTCCATTGAGAGGATGTCTGCTCATTGAATATTGTTGTACCCTAAAATTTTCCCTCCCATATTTCTTAATACATTTCAAGTGAGGTCCTCAAATTGCTCAAGGTAGTCCAAGAGTTGACTAGACAAACCCTCTTAAGGCAGTCTACCTCAAATTAGGGTTTCAGTTTGCATCAAGATACTTGAGTCCAAAGGATCTCAAATTCTCACCATTGTCCTAATATGTTCTCAAGATCATCCATATCAAGTTTCAAGCCTTGCAGAGAAATTTTGCTCAGTCAATTGCTCAAAAGCCTGAAAATCGAATGTGCTAGATCAAAAGTCAATTGTGGCCCACATAAAGTCAAACTGCAAGATTTTTGGTCAACATCATCATTTTGAAGTATTATTCATCATTTGACCAAAGTTTGATCATGATTCCTCAAGGATTGCTCACAATTCATCAAAACCCAAAGGTCCATGAATAGCTGGCAATGAGATCAAATCGTGCACGGCTTATTTGTACACAAAAATATTGGATTTTGGTTTGATTTGGAAATATTTATATGAGAATCAAATCTTAATCAATGATCATTATTGAAGAAGATTGGATGCAAATTTGTAAACCTAATTCACTCAAGGCTAATATAGAACAAATCCAGACCAAATGCACAAGGGTTAGAGGCGTGAGAAGCTGAGAAAGAACTTGAAAAAACTCAACAAAAGTGGCAATCTGATTTCATAGTTCCAAATCCTTTCAAGCTATTCCAAGCATATTGTTCACTTGCTGGATATTCAAGGAGTCTATTCAAATCATTAGCAGGCATTTTCGTGCCCAGAAACGCACTGTAAGTGCTTCACGACGCCCTTACTTTTTTGAAATCCATTCTTGCAATTTACGCAGCATTAGCATGTTTCAATGATATAGATATGTTTGTTAACCTATTTGCAATGATTTGGTTATACTCAATTGAATTTCTGACGCATGAACTGAGATCCACCATTGTTAGGGTTCAGGTTTTGTTTTTAGGGATATTTCATACAGGAACAATTGACCCAAATGGAGGAGACCATTGTGATCAGCGGGTCAAACCTAGTTGATCCATGATCTTGAATTTTATTTATATTGCATGTATGCAATTTCTGAAATGCACAGGGTTATAGCTTCAGCGCCATGTCCGTAGGTAAAGGTTCAGAGTTTTAAACGACAGATCCAGGGAAGAAGACGATAGTGTGTCACAACTTTATTGGCTGGTTTAAATTCTGGCACGTTTATTCTGGCTAGAAGCCTATAAGTTCTAATCTATTTGTTGTTTCTGTTGTATTGATAAACTAACACCCAACGCAGTTGGTCAGAAGAAGGAAGTCAGAAGTTCATGATTCTGGTTCGATCCCATGTCTTACCTTTTGGCATTTTTCCCCTTTGTTTTCACCAGATACAACGCCTACATCTTCTGAGGGCCGTCTTCTGGTTTCATCAACCAGGACGGGATCAAGCATCCGCTGGGCATTATCCTCTGGATCCATCAGTCCGAGCCAGATCCAGCACACCCCCATCTTCTAACGGTCATATTCTGCTGGATCCACTAGCCAGGAGCAGGCCCAGTATCACTATCCTCTGGATCACCATCCTCTGGACCCTCATCCTCTGATTAGAGCCGCTGACGGCAGGCCCTTGGGTTATTTCTTTTTACCTTTTTAATTTCTTTTCATATTTCTTTTCTTTATCAACACTAAATTTTTTTTTTTAAATTAACCAATCAAAAATCATAAAAATCAATTTTCACCAAATTAGGATTTAGGTTTTATTTTTTTAATCAAAATTAATTTAATTAGTTTAATTTAAGTTTAGGGCAATTCTAACCTTTTGTAAATAATTTAAAATCAATTAGAAAATTAGGGTTTTGTTTAATTTGATTTTTATTTTCTTTTCTTAAGATAACAAAAATACAAAAATAGGTCAAAATTAATTAGTTTTCTTTATTTAATTTAATTAGTAATTAGGTTTGTATTTATTTAATTTAAAACCTTATTTTCTTAAAATAATCAAAAACAATCAAAATTAATTTTTCTTAATTAGGTTTAGATGGGGTCAAAACCCTAATTTTTTCTCGTTCTCGTTTCATCGCGCGCGTTTATTTATTTTTACAATATTAATGTAACTGCTCATGGGATGTAATAGTTTAATTAGGACTTTTCGCTTATTTATCATTTTGCGGATTTTTGGCTATGTAATTAATCCCCCTCCCCGAAGCCTTGTAATAGCGTAGCTTTATTTCTCGCATTTTAATTTTCGCAAATATTAACTGTTAGATGTACGATAATAGGATTGCATGACAAGAATATATGTTAATTTTAAAACGGTTAGCAAACCCTAAATGTGCAAAGATAATAACTGAAATCAAATCACTCGCACATGCGCACTCCTAGGGTATACTCTCACTTCGGTTGCCTTCGGTAAATGATCATTAAGTATAGGGTGTTTTAGTGGTCGCCCTTTTGTCTAAACAAAGATCAAATGCCCCATTCGGAAATGTTGCCTCGGAAAGGTTGCCTCGGAAATGTTGCCTCGAATATGATCTTAAGACATTAGGGTTATTACTAAGACGTCCTAACATTGCTTTAGTGATCGTACGTCCCTTTTCGAATTGACCCTTACAACTCCAAAGACGGTGCTACCTACTCATTAATAGTGGGATAGCGTTGTCTAAAAGAAGCAGGAACAAAAACATTCTTTTTTTCGAGTAGGTAGATGCTAGTAGGTACTTTCTCATAACAAACTTTTCACACTTACACTTTTCAAACAAAGTTTTCAAAAACACTTCGTAACACTCTTGAGGACTGATACAAGGGTTAAAACGAAGTAAATAAAAACCTTTCAAAACACGCAAACATGGAAGCAATTTTTAAAATGATGAGCAAATACCTAAGAGCCCATGGAAAACCATGGATAGAAAGGGTGCTAATACCTTCCCTTTCTATAATCTACCCCCCGTACTCAAAATCTCGAAAAAGGAATTTTTCTGTGCTTTTTTCCTTTCCGATTGGATAAAATAAAAGTCAGTGGCGGCTCTTGCTTACTACGACATTTGCGAACAAAAAAACGCAAACCAGTATTAACAGTCGATTCTGCCACCGTATCATAGAACTCGCGACTCTGCTGGGGAATAATAAGTGGGGTATACCTTAGGATTAGTTCATCATATTTTCTTCTCTTGCTTGCTCTGGTTGCTTTACTTTTAAGGGTTTTGTATTGGGAGTTACTATAGATCCTAACCCGGATCTGGGGACACCTTGTAGGTAAGTAGCAATAGATTGTGAGGGAACTGTACAACATAGACCGGTACGGTTGAAGTAGTAGCTACGTTGATGTGGCACATTGGTTGGTACTGGTATCCCTTGTGGAGAAACAAGGAAAATACGGGTCCGCTGCATGGTGTCGTTAAGCATCAATTGACCTTAGAACCTATAATTGACCAACTTGGCCATTAGAAAGTAGTGAGATAGCCGACCTCGGTATAGAGCTGAGAACTGGTTGATACTCGATGCTACACTCATTGAGACCATACTCTCGAGATGGTTCCGGCCGCAAGAAAAGATTCCATGAGCTGAAACCATGACCGATGGAGGATGGTCAATGATATTGAGAACCTCTAGAACCCGGTTACTATTATTAGGACAGGTTAAACAAACTGAACTTCAAGAGGGTAGTACCTAGACCCCATGCAAGCCTGAAACTTAAGGGCTCTTGTGTGACTTGTTTGCCTTTACCATGTTTGTTATCTGTTATACATGTTGTATGCTTTATAATGACATCATGAATCATAACATAGCACGCATACTTCATTACACTAACCATTTCAAAGACCGAGGGGATTTATCTTTGTTCTGTTTTGCAGATTATGGCTTCCATGTGCAGAAACACCATCCGAGTTAACTTTGTGCAAATACCTGCTTAACTCAAATATTTAGCCTCGAGAATTTATGATACTTCCTCATTCATTAGGAGACATGGTTAGCTTCTTATCTTGGTTACCTCAAAGCTTGATGAGCATATGATGAGTGTGCTTTTCCAATTCTACGATCCAGTGCATCATTGCTTTACCTTTTCGGATTATCAGCTGGTTCCTACTTTGGAAGAGTTTTCTCACTTATTGGGCATATACATCCTTGAGCAGGTTCCCTTCACAGGTTTGGAAGGGACTCCTAGACCGGAGGACATTGCCTCAGCTCTGCATATGAAACGGGCTAATGTAGTATCCAACTGGGAGACGCGAAGCAGGATTGAAGGTTTCTTTTTTATAGATAAAGCTCAACTATTCTGGGACAGTTTGGACCTTCGGGCTTTTGAAGATATCTTGGCTCTCCTTATATACAGTTTGGTTCTTTTCCCAAATCCAGATTCCTTCATAGATGTGAATACGATTAAGATCTTCCTGTCTCGCAATCCTGTACCTACTCTTATGGGTGATATTTTGCATGCCCTCTACACTCGTAATGTGCATAGAAGAGGGACCCTGATGTGTTGCATGCCTTTGCTGGCGAGGTGGTTTATTTCTCACCTCCCCAAGTCCGTATTGAAGAATGAGGAAGGTTTAGGATGGTCTTACAGAATAATGTCCCTTTGCCCACACAGACATTCTTTGGAGTTCTAAAGCTATGGAAAACATTGCAGTCATTTATCAATGTTGGGGATATCCTAATGTCCCGTTGCTTGGAATCAGAGGGGGAATAACCTATAGTCCTTATTTAGCTTTGCGACAATTCGGTCGTGCCCGGAGAGACGGTCCTCATGAGCTACTTCTTATAGATATTGCATTTGACTATAAGGGGGACGTTGACGAGCATCGCCGAAGGTTCATACGAGCTTGGGGCATGGTGAACAGGTTTGACCCTCAAGAACTAGGACCATAGACTTCTCTCCCTATGCAGTGTTATCTCCAGTGGGTCTGAGCTCGAGCCCAGAAGCTTGGGATGCCTTATGAAGTTGTGTTGCCAGTGATTGTGGAGCCCACCAACGAAGAGGGCGTTCCTTATATAGTCCTTTATCCATACATGCCCACTGATCTTGGAGCATTGAAGAGATCCTGGATTCAGCTGAGAGAGGAAAGAGATACCTACTGGGAGAAGTATCATGAGCAGGAAAGGAAGATCTTGAAACTCACCAGGAAACTTGAGAATGAAAGGACAATCAATGACTACGTCAGCACGAAGGGGAAGCGTCCATGGGAGTTTTGATTTTTGCTTTATTAGTTTAGATTTGTTTTTCATTTACTTCGTTATAAACGCCTTAAAGGCATTGTTGAACCTTTTACAAGTTTAATCTAATAAAGTTTGTTTATTTCTTGGTTTGCAAATTTAAATCTCCCAGAGTCTTTGAAATCATTACATACGCATCCCATTATCATGCACATCATTACAGGTATCATTATAGGTTTCTCATCTCCTTCGCTGTTTATTTCAGCATGAAATTTCTTCTGAAACACCTACCGATCAAGCCATCAAAGCTCTTCAGGCACAGAATGCCAAATTCCAAGAAATGTTCTTGAACTTGGCTAAAGGGCAAGAGAATTTGAAGACTCTCATCTTGAAGTAAAAGAAGAAGAAGAAGAAGAAGAAGGTGGTTCTTCTGAATATGGGTAACAGATTCAGGAATAGGTTGCGACATGAAGCTGATTTGTCTCTCTCATCCAAAGGAGAGGAAGACCAAGACGAAGAGAAGGGTCCCAGTCCGGTAGTCTCTGATAACGATACTGATTTTGATGATGAGCAATATCCTCGCGCCGAGGATAGGTACAAACAACTTGAAGACCGTCTGAGCGCTGTGGAGATTCAGAAGATCCCTGGTTTAGATTTCGGAGATATAGGGTTGGTGTCAGGAGTGGTAATCCCTCACAAGTTCAAAGCTCCAATTTTTTCCAAATACGACGGAGTGTCCTATCCAAAAATCCATCTCCGCTCGTATGCCAGGAAATTCCAACCCCACGCTACTGATAGAAATTTGTGGGTGCATTTCTTTCAAGATAGTCTGTCAGGGACTCAGCTTGAATGATTTTATCAATTGAAAGGAGCCAACGTCCGAAACTGGGAAGACCTTGCTGCTGCTTTTTACAGACAATACTAGTATAATACCGACCTTGCTCCCACGTGTACTCAACTTCAGAGTATGTCCATGGGTGCAAGTGAACGTTTTAAGGACTATGCTCAAAAGTGGAGAGATTTGGCTGGCAGGGTTCAACCCCCTTTATCTGATAGAGAGTTAGTTGATATGTTCTTGGGGACGCTATCTGGTCCATTTTTTAATCATCTGATCGGCAGTTCGTCATCTGGGTTTACTGAATTGATTCTGACTGGAGAGAGAGTAGAAGTTGGTATCCGAAGTGGTAAGATACAAAAGGATACTGCATCAAGTGCAGTGAAGAAGCCTTTCACCAGTAAAAAAGAAGCTAGTGCAGTCTACGGCCCAAGGGGCCAGAGAAGACCTGAACACCGTTAAGCGGTAAATGCAATAAGGATATCAAGACCCACAGTTGCTCCACAATGCAACCCTCAACCAAGGGTGGAAAGACCACAAAGGCAGTATGCTCGGCTCAATATGCCCATGTCTCAAATTTTACCACAATTATTGAAAGCCAACCTGATAGCTCTGAGGGAGGCCCCGAAGAACCCTGACACCACTTCTCCTCAATATAACCCAAATGCCCGTTGCGCCTATCACTCCGATAGCCCAGGTCACGATACAAACAATGGTTGGGCTTTGAGAAACAAAGCACAAGATTTGATCGAGGCCAAAGAAATCGATTTTGATGCTCCAGAGAAGGCCAACGTCATAACTGCCCCTATGCCCAAACATGGTCATGGAGTAAATGATGTGGATGATGATTTATTTATGACCTCCGTGGAGGAGATTTCCAGTCCTTTGATGACAGTTAAGAAGAATCTATTGTTTTCCGGTTTATTTTCGGGTTGTGGCGAAGGTTGCCACATATGTTCAGTTCTGCTTGCTAGTTGCCACTTGTTGAAATCAGGTGTTTAACGCCTGATGGATAATAGAGAAATCATGTTCGAGAAGACTATGATTCCGTTAGTTCCGATTGAAGATGTTGCCATCGTAACCATTTCCGTCAATCCTTCCAAGGCTTCCTCGAGAATGCCTGTTAGGATTACACCCGTTCCAAGACTCGCTCCGTTGATCATTATTGTCCCTGGTCCTATCCCATACACTTTAGGCAAGGCTGTCCCATGGCACTATGGGGCCGATGTGTATTACCATGGAGTTAAACAAGACTTTAAAAATGAGGAAGCTAATACTGATGTCAGCAATATTGTTGGGGCTAGCAAGGTCACCAGAAGTGGAAGACTCTTTTCTCCTGAGATTTCCCCTCTGACTGTTCAAAAGCTTGTTGTCATTCCATCTGCCAGTACATTAGCTAATGTTCCAATTCTTACTCCAGTTATCACTCTTGTCGCCGAGCCATCTGAGACTCGGGGCAAAGAAACCACAGGTGATACATGAAATTCTAAAGATTATCAAGAAGAGCGACTACAACATAGTCGAGCAGCTGGGGCAGACCCCGTTAAAAATCTCCATGTTGTCCTTATTGTTGTGTTCTGAAGCCCATGCAAAGGCTCTAATTGCATTCCTCAAGACTGCGCATGTGCCACATGAGACTTCTACTGATCAATTCAAAGACTGCGTAGCTAGTTTGACTGTCGACAATTGGTTGGGTTTCTCAGATGCAGATCTGACTACTAAAGGAAGAAATCAAAATGATGCTTTGCACGTCTCGATCGAGTGTAGGGGCACTACTATGGCCCATGTACTGGTGGATATTGGGTCCTCATTAAATGTTTTGCCAAAGAAAGCATTAGACCGTCTGGACTGTGAAGGTTTGATTCTAAAGCCGAGCAATATTGTGGTCAGGGCTTTCGACGGGTCTAAAAGGATGGTACACGGGGAAGTGGACATCCCTGTTAAAGTGGGCTCTCAGACTTTTGGATCCATCTTCTATGTAATGGACATCAGACCATCATATTCTTGCTTGTTGGGTTATCCTTGGATTCATAAGGCTGGGGCAGTGACTTCAACACTCCATCAAAAGCTGAAATATCCGGCAAAGGGGAAGATTGTCACAGTACAAGGTGAGGAGGAGTATATGGTGAGTCATCTCATTTCCTTTCGCTATATGGAGATGGATGGGGAGTTCATTGAAACCCCGTGTCAGAACTTTGAAGAAGTCCCCCAGACTTTGGCGTCGACTAAAGTTTCTACCTATAAATCTCCGATGAAGATGGCTTCTCTCAAAGATGCCAGGGCTGTAACTGAAAAAGGTGGGTGTGCAAATTGGGGTCAGCTCCCTGATTTCACGCATAAGACTGACAAATTTGGTTTGGGCTTTACTGCAGAGGCTCAAAGGGTTGTTAGACGCGCGCGAATTGGAAGACCTCCTCTACATATCAATAACCAGGGAGTGAATGCAATTGAAGATGATGAAGAGGATTCATATATCGACAGCTGGATCTACCCTACAACCAATGGTGGCTTGAACAACTGGATGGCGAAAGACTTCATACATGTTTCTTTTATTCCACAGTAATTGACTTTTGTTTTAAGAGTTGTAATAAATAGTTTGAAACTTTACGGCCCGGTGCCTTGCCCGAGACACCTTGGCTTTGTTTGTGAGGGCTTACTGTTGTACCCCAAAATTTGCCCTCCCATATTCTTCAAGATTTTTCAAGATCAATCTTCAAATGGTTCAAGGGATTGCACAGTCAAACATGCCTCCTAAGCCAGTCAATTTAGGGTTTTGTTTCTCTCAAGGAAGTTGAAGTTTTCAAGGGCTCAATCAAGTCACATAGGCCTATATACATTTCCAAGCATCTACATGTCAAGTCTCAAGACTCACAGCATCAAATTGCACAGTCAAAAGCTTCATTTGCTTCACAATCAACTGCAGGGGCAAAATGGTCATTTGGCAGTCAAAAGTCAAAAATTTTGGTCAACATCTTATTTTGAAGCCACAATCATCATTTGATCAATTCTTGATCATGATTCCTCAAGCATGGCTCAAAAATCATCAAGATGCCAAAAGTTTCTATTTTTGGACAACTGAAAAGTCAACTGTAAATTGACCAGGGCATAACTTTTTCATGGTTCATCAGAAAAATCCCATCCAATGCTCATTTTGAAGGGGATGACATTTCCTACAACTCATCTTCACATTCCAAGTCCAATAAATGCTCTCACAAAAAGTTATCAATTTCTACATTATAGGTCAATTTCAAAAGTCAACAAAAAGGCACTTTGAGTCAAAGACCATAACTTGAGATTGGTAAATCAAAATGACATGGGACCAAAGGCATTGGTTAGAGGACTTCAAGACCTTTCAAAAATGTCCAAGAACATGTTCATAGGATCCAAATTGAGCAAGATATGCATTGGATAAGTTGGGAAATTTTTGGGAATTTGCAAAAGTCAACTTTGCCCAAAACACTTTGTTTTTGCTAATGGGCCTCAAATTCTTTCTTGAAACATTGCCCAAGGCCTATGCACGACCCATTAAGCTTAAATTGATTTATTTTCTTATTCTTAATTAATTAATTGAATTTTTATTAATATTAATTCACTTAATTGATTTTAATTGTAGGAAAATACCAAAGATATGTTTTTCAAATCTTTTGTGGAGAAAATATGATCAACACATGCTGAAGATTTCATGTATCAATCAAGGAGACAAAATCATCCAATTTTAGCAAGTTTTATCAATCAAAAAATTGGAAAAGATTTGATTGGAAATCAAGGATGCAAAACATTATGCCATGGATCTTTTTCCCAAAGATTTAACCTAATTCATTCCACTATATGTACTGAAGCTTAACCTAAAATCATTCACGTGCAAGCTGCTATCAAACACCATAAACCAAATTCCAAAAATTGAAGAAAAGTTGAAAACTGAATTCAACCTTCCAGGCCAATTCAAAGCCCTTTCTTGATTCCAATACCTTGTTGGGGCATTCAGGGACGATTTGCAATCAAGAACAAGCCCTAACACTCAAAGAATCATTCTATACAGTCATACGGTTTACCATTCTTTTCCATAATCGAAACTCAAGTTTTTATGCATCATTAACATGTTTTGATTATTGCTTTGCATTGCTAACATCATTCTGAAGCTTTTGGTATTGATTAATTGCCTTATGGTGCCCTGAAACACAAAACACCATTAATGAAATCTAGGGTTTCAGAGCTCTCAGATTAGGGCTTTCCACATACAGTAAAATTGGACTATCTCACGCATATGGTTGAAACCGCCTGGACAAGACGAATTGAATAAGACTATCGCGCCCAATTTATATAGCTCATGGACCTATTCACTATTTTCCCTCGTCCTATTTTGTGGGGGTTAAAAACCCCCGCTAATTGTTTTTGTTTTGCAGGTTACAGGATGAAGACGAAGGACGTGTCAGCTGGCTAATGGAGAATTCAAATGGCGCACGCTTTTTGGTTGTTTTGCAATACACGCGTTGTTATTTACATAATTATTTCATTGTTTATTGTATTAACAATTGCAGGCACATGGCTCAGTGGTGAATGCGCTGTCTATCAACCATTGGGACCTGGGTTCGATTCCCAGGTCCCCCCAAAACTCAATATTATTTTTTCTTATGTAATTCTATACAGGACATTCAATGCATTCCACCATATGTCCTCACAAATCAGCCTGCCAAGTGGCCCTGAAGCTCAATCCAAAGGCCAGGGATGGCTCCACACCATGCTCCAAGTCAATGAGCACGCACATGATTCCAGAAGTCAACAAGGGCTTTGTGCTATTGGGCCAGAATTGCTTCACTAACCTCCCTTGGGTCCATCAAACCCCCCCTGGTTTTTACTATTCTTTTTATTTTCTTTTTTTCTTTTAATTCTTTTAACTAATTATTATCATTATTATTATTAACTAACAAATTAATTAATTTTTTATAATAAAATCAGAAACTTAAAAATTGTAAATATTTTTATTTATTGTTTTTACTATTAACTATTATTTTTGTAAATAAAATATTAACAAATAAATTAGTTTAAGAGGTCAATTTTAACCTTTTTCTCAATAAATAAAAATTATGTAGAATTAGGGTTTGACAATTTTCAATCATATTTCCTTATTTTTATTATTTATTAATTATTATTATTTTTGTAAATAAATGTAAATTAATTAAATTAGTTAATTAGGTTAACTTTGACATTTTTTATAATAAGTAAAATAACTTAGAATTAGGTTTCACAAACTTTTAATTTTAATTCCTTTTCTTTTTATTTTCATAAATATAAAAAACATAAAAAACATTTTTCTTGTAAATAATTAATTAATTAATTAGGTTTAGGTTATATATTTGATTAATTGCAAAAAGGACAAAACTTAATTCTTTATTTCTCAAAAGGGTCAAAACTCTAGGACGTCCTGACTTAATTTCCTTTCGTATTTTAATTCTTATTTTTGATTATTTATGTATCTGCTCAAAGGATGTAATAGTAATTAGGATTTTACCGCTTTCTTTACTTTCCGCATTTATTTTCCAAAACGAGTTTTTGTTTTTGGTGATGTATAGACCCGCGCCTTGTAATAGCGTAGATTCATATTTCCGCACTTTATTTTCCGCACTCTTAACTGTTAATTATGCCTGCAAGACTGTATGCCAAATAAAATTAATCCGTAGCTCACAAATGCATGTTCAAAGATAAATATAACATGAAAACAACACACAAGCACATGTCACTCCTAGGGTACGCCTCACTGGTTGCCTCGAACGTGGTCGTCAAGTATAGGGTGTTTTAGAGGTCGCCCTCCTGTCCAAAGATCCAGTCGCCTCGAAACGGTTGCCTCGGATAAAAAGGATCTAGGAAATTAGGGTTACTTCTAAGGTGTCCTACTATTGCTTCGGTGACCACATTGTCCCTTAATCGAATTGACCCGAACACCTCCAACGACGGTGCTACCTACTTCTCAATAGTGGGATAGTACTGTCTAAAGGACTCTTACACAGCCTAATTCCTTAGGGTAGGTAGATCTCATGGGTACTTGCTCTCTCAAAAACAAATAAAAACATCTTTTCACACAGACACTTTCAAAAGTTTTCAAAACAAATTTTTCATACACTCTTGAGGACTGATACAAGAATTACTTAGAAAATTTTTAAACGAAACTTTTTCAAAATCCACACACACTTGAAAAGAAAACAAATTTTGAAAACATAAGAGCAAGTACCTAAGAGCCCGTGGATAACCACGGATAGAAAGGGTGCTAACACCTTCCCTTTCTATAAATCTACCTCCCGAACCGGGAACATTCTCGAATAAGGAATTTTGTTGTGCTTTTGTCCTTTCCATATTGGAGAACATAAAAGACGATGGCGACTCTTGCTTACCGCGACATTTCGCGAACCAGCTTTAAACAGTCAGTTCTATTTCCACCGATCACACTTATTATTTGTCATTTTCTTATATCATCAATAAAGCATTGGACGTTTCTTGCATTACAAATTTTGTGCTCCTTGTTTTTCTTTTATGTGTCTCACTTTATTAAAACAGCTATGCTCTTACACACACTCACGTATCATAATGCAGATCTATATCCACTCTAGATCCCATTGATAACAACTCTGCTACTGCCAGTTATGACTTCGAAAATCCTATCAACCAAGCTGAGGATGAAGGTGAGGATGATTGTGAGGTTCCTGGAGAACTTGCTAGACTGTTACTGCAGAAAGAGAGGGCCATACAGCCTCATGAAGAGCCAGTGGAATCAGTAAATTTAGGTACAGATGAAGACAGGAAAGAGGTTAAGATAGGTATGAATCTGGATCCTAGTGTCAAACAGAGGTTAATATAAATGCTACGCGACTATGTTGAGATCTTCGCTTGGTCTTACGAAGATATGCCTGGTTTGGACACTGATATTGTGGTTCATCACTTGCCAACTAAAGAAGACTGTCCTTCGGTAAAGCAGAAGGTTCGCCGTATGCGCCCTGAGATGTCTAAGAAAATCAAAGTTGGGGTCAGGAAACAGTTTGACGCCGGATTTTTAGCTGTCACTTCTTAACCGCAGTGGGTCGCCAACATTGTTCTAGTACCTAAGAAAGATGGTAAGGTACGGATGTGTGTGGACTATAGAGATCTGAACAGGGAAAACCCCAAGGATGACTTCCCACTACCTCACATCGATGTTTTGGTCGACAACAACGCACATCACAAGATCTTCTCCTTCATGGATGGTTTTTCTGGTTACAATCAAATCAAGATGGCTCCTGAAGACATGGAGAAGACAACCTTTGTTACACAGTGGGGCACCTTCTGTTACAAGGTAATACCTTTTGGGTTGAAGAATGCTGGGGAAACTTATCAGCGTGCCATGGTCGCTTTGTTCCATGACATGATTCACCATGAGATTGAGGTTTATGTTGATGACATGATCGCAATGTCCCAGACTGAGGAAGAACACCTTGACCATATACAGAAACTGTTTGACAGGTTGAAGATGTACAAGCTAAGGTTGAACCCGAACAAATGCACCTTCGGAGTAAGGTCGGGTAAGCTGTTGGGTTTCGTCGTTAGCGATAAAGGTATTCAGGTGGATCCTGCCAAGGTAAAGGCCATACAGGAGATGCCAGCTCCCCGCATAGAAAAGGAGGTTAGAGGCTTTTTGGGACGTCTGAACTACATCGCCCGATTTATTTCACATCTGACTACTACTTGTGAGCCAATCTTCAAGCTGTTGAAGAAAGATCAAGTGGTAAAATGGAATGATGAATGTCATACCGCTTTCGAAAGGATCAAAGAATATCTCCAAGAGCCACCAATTCTGATGCCTCCAGTTGAAGGAAGACCTTTGATCTTATACTTAACAGTACTGGATAATTCAATGGGGTGCGCGTTGGGGTAGCATGACGAGTCTGGCCAAAAAGAGCATGCTATTTACTACCTTAGAAAAAAGTTTACCGACTGTGAGACCCGATACTCATTGCTTGAGAAAACTTGTTGCGCTTTGGCATGGGATGCTCTCCGGTTGAGACAGTATATGCTGACTCACACTACCCTATTAATATCAAAGATGGATCCAATCAAGTATATCTTCGAAAAGTCTGCCTTGTCCAGAAGAATAGCAAGATGGCAGATGATCTTAACTGAGTTTGATATCCAATACACAACCCAAAAAGTAATCAAGGGGAGTGTGTTGGCAGATCATTTGGATCATCAGGCCGTGGATGACTATCAATCCATGAATTTCGAGTTCCCGGATGAGAACATCATGTTGGTGACCGACTGTGAAGAACCTGGACCTGAGGAAGGATCCCGATGGTCTATGTATTTTGATGGAGCCTTAAATGCGTTGGGTAATGGCATTGGAATGGTGATTATATCTCCTGAAGGCTGTCATACTCCATTCACCGCCCGATTATGTTTTAACTGCACCAATAATATGGCGGAGTATGAAGCGTGCATCATGGGTCTTCGAGCAGCTATTGACCTGAGGATTAAGTTCTTGAGTGTCGGAGATTCCGCTATAGTGATCAGTCAGATCAAAGGCGAGTGGGATACGAAGCACCCAAATCTTATTCCTTACAAGGAGTATGTATTGACATTTCTCCCACACTTCGAGGAGATAACCTTTGAACACTTCCCCAGAGAAGAAAACCAGTTAGCGAACGCGTTAGTTACCATGTCTTTTATGTTCAAGGTTAGATGGGACAATGAAGCTCCCCAGATTACCATCGAGAGGTTGGACGAACCCGCGCATTGCTGTGACATTGAGACGGAGGAGGTAGCAGATAAACCCTAGTTTCACGAAGTAAAGAGGTATATTGAGGCTCAAGAATACCCTGAGGTTGCATCTGTTAATGGTAAGAAGTTCTTGAGAAGGTTCACCGTGAAATTCTTCATCAGTAATGGTGTCCTTTACAAACGTAACCATGATTCGACTTTACTGCGATGTGTGGACAAGAGCAAGGCAGAAAGGATCATGGCTGAGTTACATGAAGGTACCTTCGGAACTCATTCCAGTGGGCATACCATGGCAAAGAAAATCTTACGGGCAGGATATTATTGGTCCACTATGGAAGCCGATTGTTATCAACACTCTCGGACCTGTCATAAATGTCAAGTCTATGCCGATAAGGTGCACGTACCTCCAGTTTCTCTGAATGTTTTGACGGCTCCTTGGCCTTTTGCAATGTGGGGCATCGATATGATTGGCGAGATCATACCTACTGCGTCCAACGGACATTGTTTCATTCTGGTAGCAATTGATTATTTTACGAAGTGGGTTGAGGCAGCTTCTTTTGCTATAGTAACCAAGAACATCGTGGCACGGTTCATTCGACACAATCTGATTTGTCGATATGGTGTACCAGAGAGGATTATTACGGACAATGGTACAAATATCAACAATACAATGATCACTGAGCTCTGCAAACAGTTCAAGATTCAGCATCATAACTCTTCTCCTTACCGGCCGAAGATTAATGGGGTTGTTGAAGCGGCTAACAAGAATATCAAGAAGATTGTGCAGAAGATGACGGTGACATATAAAGACTGGCATGAGATGTTACCATTCACTCTTCATGGGTATCGTACCTCAGCACGGACGTCAACGGGGACAACACCCTACTCCTTGGTATATGGCATGGAGGCAGTCCTACCCATTAAGGTCCAGATACCCTCTCTCTGGATTATGAAGGATGCAGGTTTGAGGGAAGACGACTGGATCCAGACCCGGCTTGATCAACTGAATTTAATCAACGAGAAGAGACTTACTGCTATTTGTCATGGTCAGACGTATCAAAGGCGAATGATCAAGGCTTTTAACATGAAAGTCAGACGACAAGAATATCAAGTCGGGGATCTAGTAATCAAACGCATCATACTGCTGCAAGGTGATCCCAGGGGAAAATGGACCCCCACGTACGAAGGGCCATTTGTGGTTATAAACATTTTCTCGGGAGGAGCTATGATTCTAACCACCGTGGATGGTGAAGACCTTCCTCACCCCGTCAATGCAGACATAGTGAAAAAATACTATGCATAATCAAAGACCTGCTAGGTTAATCGGCCTAGGCAAAAATAAGGGCTTCCCAACGAACCAAAAGGGTTCGGGCAAAAGTAAGGGATGAAAATGAAAAAGAATTATACACTCGGCAAGTCGAAAACCTGAAAAGGTGGCTTGGGCAAAAAAGGATATCCTGGTGGACTGAAAACCCGAAAGGGCGGTCCAGGCAAAAATTAGGGATTAAAGCATAACACTATGTCTCATTGGATCATCTTGCAACCAGACTTCGGTATCGATTATCAAGCTCGGACATCACCAATCAATCTGATCTACCTTCAACCAAGTAGTAAAGTGATGAAATGCTCGAAGATATAAAGGTAATAGCAAAGTTGGAACCCAGTGGGATTGTTCACATAACTATTTTTCTTTTTCATAAATTATATAATTTCGATCTTTCGGAGACGTTCTCTTACTAGGACGTCAGCCTCTTGTACAAAATGCCTATTATAGGCTAACTTCAAGGATCAATACAATTCATTTTACAATAAATTCCAAAAAAAATTGTTTTTCTTTTTCTGTTTTATTTTGCAAGAACGTCCAGTGATTCATTTTTGATATATGCATTCGAAAATAATTGCTGCTCATAAATATTTACATGCGAGACAAGAGACAATTACTCATATTTTCCAAGAACAGGGGCAAACAAGAAATGTCCAAACCTTATAGTTGCTCTACCCACCAGGTACAGGGATAGAGACAGCTTGAGAATATGACTAAAGGCACATACACTCCCCGCAGGGTAAAAGGTATCTAAAGGCAATGATGTTAGCTCTCCCCAGCCAAAGTTCACAGTCGCGAATGAGTCGGCAAAAATTCTCCCCAAGCAGAGTTTATCTATCACCAGCACTAGAAGATTATCCCCAGTGGAGTTTATTTCTTCCACAAGCAGAAACTCAGTCCCCAACAAGGGTTCATTATCACAGTAATTCATCCCCAGCCGAGGTTTTCTCCAAATCAACAGATCTTCTAGCAGAGTATCTCTCTTCCCCACAGAGCCATTTTCTCGCCAGTTTCTTCTCCAGCAGAGTATTCTCCCGCTAATTTATTCTCAATTCATCTTCGGTCGTTATCCCCAGCGAGCGCGAAGAACTCAACTCCTTGAACTCTTCAACAACAACCCGAGATTTATTCTTCCCAACTAGAGAACATCACAAGAACATTGCATATCCATACATCATGACATACGTATATGCATCATACAACATAATCTCATTTATTTTGAGAACATCATTACTCGATACATGTCATGCATCATGACATTACATACGACTAGCTTTTTACCTTTCAGGGAAAGATACAATCAAATTCTCACAAAGTTCAAGTTATGAAGCCCGGATCCGGTCGGATAATATCTTGATTTCTCTATCATACTATGAAGCCCGAAAATCGACCGGAAGATAGTTGAATCCCCAACAAATTACTGTGAAGCCTGGAATCAACCAGATAGCAGTATAAAGCACCATGAAGCCTGGACTCGACCAGATAGTGGTATATCTTTAATTCAAGCTATGAAGCCCGGACTCGACCGGATAGTATCTTGATTTCTCCAAATACCGTGAAGCATGGACTTGACCAGATAATGGTATAGGATGCTGTGAAGCCTGGACTCGACCAGATAACAGCAAAGCACCATGAAGCCTGGACTCGACCAGATAGTGGTATATCTTTAATTCAAGATATGAAGCCCAGACTCGACCGGATAGTATCTTGATTTCTCCAAATACCGTGAAGCCTGGGCTCGACCAGATAATGGTATAGGACGCTGTGAAGCCTGGACTCGACCAGATAACAGCAAAGCACCATGAAGCCTGGACTCGACCAGATAGTGTGTGATCGGTGGATCTGGAACTAACTGTTTAACGCTGGTTCGCGAAATGTCACGGTAAGCAAGAGTCGCCACCGTCTTTTATTTTCTCCAACATAGACAGGACAAAAGCACAACAAAATTCCTTATGAGATAGTTTCTCGGTTCGGGAGGTAGATTTATAGAAAGGGAAGGTGTTAGCACCCTTTCTATCCATGGTTATCCATGGGCTCTTAGATACTTCTCATTTGGGTTTTCAAAAGTGTTTGCTTTTCAATCGTGAGTGGGTTTGAAAAAGTTCCTTTGAAAGTTTCAGAATAACTCTTGTATCAGTCCTCAAGAGTGTTTGAAAAATTGTTTTGAAAGCTTTTTTGAAAAGTGTCGGTGTGAAAAGAGTTTTGATTTGTTTTTGAATAGAGCAAGTATCTATGAGTCATCCACCTACCCTAAGGAATTAGGCTATGTAAATGTCCTTAAGGTAGTGCCATTCCACCATTGAGAGGTAGGTAGCACCACCGTTGGAGGTGTTCGGGTCAATTCGTTTTTAGGGACAGTGTGGCCACCAGAGCAACAGTAGGACACCTTAGAAGCTACCCTTATGCCATTGATCATGGACATAAGGACTTACTAAAACGTCCTATACTCGACGACCACGTTTCGAAGGCAACAGGTGAGGCGTACCCTAAGAGTGGTGTGTGAATTTGTGTGTTGTTTTCATGTTATGTTTTATCTTGTACATGCATCACGGTGATCTACGCTTGTTTTTAATTTAGGCCATACATTCTTTCATACAATTAGAATTTAAAAGTGCGGAAGTTTAAATGCGGCAAGTAAAATCCTACGCTATTAAAAGCGGGTCTATACATCGCCAAATTACAAAGACCCGTTTTAATAAAAAAATGCGGAAAGTAAAACCTAGTTACTATTACATGGCTTGAGCAGTTACATAATATTCACAAGAAAATAAAATAACGTGCAAAAAAGAATAAAAATAGAACATTCGAGGGCGTTGGACCCTTTTGAAATTAAATTGAATTAAAAGTTAATTAATTATTAAATTAAAGAAAAGAAATGTTTTTTTATGTTTTTTGGTATTTAATGAAATAAGAAAAGAATTTAAAATTAGAAGGAAACCCTAGTTCTAAAGATTTTTAATTTAAAGAAAAGGTTAAGGTTTAAAACCTAATTTATGCTAATTAATTATTTACATATTTATTTACAAAGATATTTAATAATAATAATAATAATGAGAGAAAAGTTTTTATTGAAAGAAAAGATGAAAAGGTTGAAAAACCCTAATTCTACTTATTTTAATTTATTTAAGAAAAGATTAAAATTGAAAACCCTAAATTAAACTAAATTAATTATTAAAGTTTATTTACAAAATAAATTAATAGTGAGTTAAATATTATTAAATATATTACAATTTTTGATTTCTGATTTTTATATTATGAAAATTATTTGAAGTGAATTAAATAAAAATGATTAAAAGAACTAGAAAAAGAAAAGGAAAGGAAATTAAAAATATACAAACATTGGGGGGTGTCTGACCCATTTAGGAGGTTTTTTGGGAAGCAATTTGGCCCACTGAAATCAAAGCCTTGTTGACTTTTCCAGTTTGAATGCATGTGGTTGACTGAGTGTGTATCATGGAATTCACGTTATGGCCATTGGATTGATCATCAGAGACACTTGGCAAGCCTAAACGCTGGGATACATGGTGGAATATTTGAATGAAACTGCATGGGAACGTGTTAATGCAAAAATCATGAATAATATGGGGGGACCTGGGAATCGAACCCAGGTCCCAACGTTTACCAAGCGAATGCCTTGCCACTTGAGCTGTTTGCGTGCTTTGTATATGTAATAGATAACAAATAATATATGTGAAAAAGGAACATTATGCTGGAACGTTGAAAAACCGCGTCAAGATTTGAATTGTCCAACCACTCAAAGACACGCTAGCCTTCTTCTTCATCTTTGTACCTGTAATATAACCAAATAGCGGGGGTTTTAAACCCCCACTAAACTAGACCTGCAAAAATAGCGAATAGCACATGGACGAATATAAAAAGGGCGCGAGTAGTCAGTTTGCTTCGTCTGGATGTCACGAATTCAATGGCATAGGTTTGATGGTCTAATTTTTCCATATGAGGAAATCCCTAATTCGAAGCTTCTGAAACCCTAGGTTTCAACAATGGTGGATTCTTATTTAGGCAGCCATAGTTCAATTGAATGGAACCAACAGCTTCAGAATATCATTGTTAGTAAGAATCAACAATTAAAACTCATGAATAATGCATGTAAATTAAAAAACGATTATGGACATGTTTAAGAAAAGTGTGACTTTTTTCTACCAATTCTTGAGGTCTGGAGACTGGTTCTTGATTGCAACACGTTCCTAGCAATGTCAGGAACGTAATGGACAAGCTTTTAGACCTTGAATCGCCTTGTGACTATGATTTCAGTGTTCAAGTTTTTTTAGTGAAAAATTGCAAATTGGTTCTATGTTTTCTGAGCAGCTTTCGTGTCCAATGGAATAGGGTTATGTTATGCCTTTGTAGGTGAATGGAATTAGGTCAAGAAACAAGCCCATAATCCATTGAATTAATGATTCCAATCTTTGATTTTTTCACATCTTTTTTTCAATCTTTTTCATGCCAATCCTTGCCAATTGTGGAAGATATTGCCTTGTTAATTGATGCACGAAATATTTAGCTCATAATGAGTGAACTTGCTGCACAAAAGATTTGATAAGTGTTATTTGATATTTTTTCATATTTAAATTTAATTAAATGAATTAATAATAATAAAAATTCAAATAATTAATCAAAAATAAGAAAATAAATCCCTTTGAGGTCAATGGGTCGTGCATAGCGTTTGGGTAATGATTCATGAAAGAAATTGAGGCCCATTAGCATTTTTGAAGCTTTTGAAGCAAAGTTGACTTTTCAAAATTCCCAAAAATTTCCCAACTTCTCCAAGGCATATCTTGCTCAATTTTTAAGCTTTGATCATGTTCTTGGACCTTTTGGAAAGGCCTTGAAGTCCTCTAACCAATGCTTTTAGTCCCATGTCATTTTTATTTACCAATCTCAAGTTATGGTCTTTGACTTAAAGTGCCTTTTTGTTGACTTTTGAAAAATGACCTATAATGTTGAAATTGATAACTTTTTGTGAGAGCATTTATTGGACTTGAAGTGTGAAGATAAGTTGTAGGAAATGTCCTTCTCTTCAAAATGAGATTTGGATGGGATTTTTCTGATAAACCATGAAGAAGTTATGCCCTGGTCAATTTGCAGTTGACTTTTTCAACTGTCCAAAAATAGAAACTTTTGCATCTTGAGACTTTTTGAGCCATATTTTGAGAATCATGATCAAGAATTGATCAAATGATGTTTGTGGCTTCAAAATGAGATGTTGACCAAAAATTTTGACTTTTGACTGTCAAATGACCATTTTGCCCCTGCAGTTGGCTATGAAGCAATTAGGGTTTTTGACTGTGCAATTTGATGCTGTGAGTCTTGAAACTTGACATATGGATGCTTGACAATGTTTGTAGGCATATGGGACTTGATTGGACCCTTGGAAACTTCAATTTCTTTGCCATAACCAAAACCCTAATTTTGACTGTGTTAGGAGGCAATTGGACTGTGCAGCCCTTGAGAGATTTTGAAGCTTGATTTTGCCAAATCTTGAAGAATATGGGAGGGCAAATTTTGGGGTACAACAGTTGCCCATGTTCAATCTTCTTAAACCTGAGGATGTAGATTGGTTGGCGTGCCTTTCGTAGTCTGAAGGTGGAAGATGATTGAACACTAGAGTGCCCAGAAATTTGCACTCACATAGTAGAGTATCAGCAGTGTGATAGCAGGAATGGGCTTACAGATGCCATTTGGAGACTGATGGATAGGAGGATGGGCTTGTAGATGCCATTTGGAAGTGTGACAGTACCTTGTCGAGAATGGGCTTATAGATGCCATTTGGAGACTGTCGGTATGTGGATGGGCTTATAGATGCCATCTAGGTGTCGATCGCGTAAGAGATTCCTTAGCGAGAACTTGCGTACCTGAAAAAGAAAGATAATTACCTGGCCTGTTACAGGAGTTGATCTTCAAACTCTTTATGTAGATGTGCCCTGGCCGGATACAGGTATCGAGTCTATAATCGGTTACTCACAGATGTGCCCTGGCTAGATACAGGAATCGAATCTGGAATTAGTCGTCAACAGATACACCCTGGCTGGATACAGGAATCGAATCTTCAAACTCTTCAGACGTACCCTGGCTGGTTACAGGAATCGAGTCCGGAATATAGTCGTCAACAGATACACCCTGGCTGGATACAGGAATCGGATCCTCGAACTCTTCAGACGTACCCTGGCCGGTTACAAGAATTGAGTCTAGAAATAGTCGTTAACAGATACACCCTGGCTGGATACAGGAATCGGATCTTCGAACTCTTCAGACGTACCCTGGATGGTTACAGGAATCGAGTCTGGTAATGTCGTCAACAGATACACCCTGGCTGGATACAGGAATCGGATCTTCGAACTCTTCAGACGTACCCTGGCTGGTTACAGGAATCGAGTCCGGCATTAGTCGTCAACAGATACACCCTGGCTGGATACAGGAATCGGATCCTCAAACTCTTAAGACGTACCCTGGCTGGTTACAAGAATCGAGTCCGGAATTAGTCATCAACAGATACACCCTGGCTGGATACAGGAATCGGATCTTTAGTTGCGACCATTGATGGTAATCATCTTTGTATTGATCTTCCGTCCTGAAAATGAAAAACATCAGTTGTATACAATGTCATGATGTATGAGATGCGTGATGTTCTCAGAATAAGTGAGATTGTAGGTTCATGATGCGTGTATGCATGCTATAATGTATGAAGATATGATGTTTATGAATATATGTTTTGCTTAGGAAAATAAATCCTTGACGGGTGCCGGGAAGTTGAATCCTGGGCTGCTGTGGAAGAGTAGAGCTTTTGTTTCCGCTGGGGATAGGATGATTGCAAGAATACCGGTAGGAGAAGATGACTCCGCTGGTGAATAAACTTGGCGAATAGATTACTCTGTGGGGAGAGAGAGGTACTTCGTTGAGGTTGATAATAACTCCGTTGGGGATATCGTTGATAGATTATGTTGAAGGAATTAATAGACTCCGCTGGGGATGGGAAGACTTCGCCGAGGACGATCTTTCCGTGGCTTTTGGCTGAGGATAACCCAGTTATATCTTGGTGGGGAAATAACCTTTGAATAAAGTCGGGGGAGAATTCGTGCTCTGCGGGGGATAAGCTTCCCGAATCTACTGGGGATAAGCTTCAAGACTTGCTGGGGAGATGGATTGAACTTTCCAGGGGAAATTTTGGACTGGACTCTCCTGGGGAATTTTTGAGATATACTGGGGAAGTGGCTCTACTGAATGTCTGGTATACCGCCGGGGAACAATCTTAGATCAAGATTGTCGGGGATGCTTGTTACGAATGTTTGTGTACTCCGTTGAGGAATGTTGAGATCTGCGGGGGATAATTCGACTTCCTCATGGCTGACAGTATATTAACTCTGCTTGGGGAGAGCGTTGCTGAGTTGCTGGAGATACTGTGCCTTGTAGGGCTGATTGGGAGACCAACTGCGTGAGGAGAATTGTTGAATCTTAGGGACTTCACTGGGGAATGGAGGTATCTGGGTTACATTCTTCAGTCGAACTTACCTTGGTACCTTGGTGGACGGAGCAATTAGATCGCTTTAGACAACTCATTATTGCCCCTGTTTCTAATGTTACCTATAATTAGTCCTTTGTTTTGCATGCAAACATTTATGAGTTAGCAATTAGTGTCAAATGCATATATCAAAATTTGAACATTGGACGTTCTTCGCAAAACAAAACAGAAAAAGGAAAAACAACTGGCAATTTGTCTGAAAAGTGAATTTGTATTGATTTTTGAATCTGCCTGTAAATAGGCGTTTTATGTACAAGAGGCAGACATCCTAGTAAGAGAACGCCGCCGAACAACAGAGTTTATACAATTTTGTGAAAAAGGAAAACAAAACAGTTATGTGAAAAGATAATCCCACTGGGTTCCAACTCTGCTATCGCCTTTATATCTTTGAGCGTCTCATCATTTTGCTGCTCAGTTGAAGATGAAGTTGATCGATCCATGCCGTCTGAACTTGATGTAGATACCGGATTCTGGATGCAAGGTGATCCAATGAGACATAGTATTATGCTTTATCCCTAACTTTTGCCTGGACCGCCCTTTCGGGTTTTCAGTCCACCGGGATACCCATTTTTGCCCAAGCCGCCATTTCAGGTTTTCGACTTGCCGGGTGTACAGATTTTTCCATTTCATCCCTCATTTTGCCCAAACCCTTTTGGTTCGCCGGGAAGCCCTAATTTTTGCCTAGGTATGTCAACCTAGCGGGTCTTTTATCATGCGTAGTATCTTTTTACTATGTCTGCATTGACGGGGTGAGGAAGGTCGTCACCATCCATGGTGGTTAGGATCATGGCTCCTCCTGAGAACACATGTTTAACCACAAATGGCCCTTCGTACGTAGGGGTCCATTTGCCCCTAGGATCACTTTGAGGAAGGATGATGCGCTTGATTACCAGATCTCCAACTTGATACTCTTGTGGTATGACTTTCTTGTTAAATGCTCTGATCATCCGCTTTTGATACGTTTGACCATGACAAATAGCAGCGAGTCTCTTTTCGTCAATTAGGTTTAATTGATCAAGTCGTGTCTGGATCCAGTCATCTTCGCCCAAGTCTGCATCCTTCATTATCCGGAGAGAGGGTATCTGGACTTCAATTGGCAAGACTGCCTCCATGCCGTAGACCAAAGAAAACGGAGTTGCCCCGGTTGACGTCCTTGCTGAGGTACGGTACCCATGAAGAGCAAACCGTAACATCTCATGCCAATCTTTATAGGTCACTGTCATCTTCTGCACAATCTTTTTAATATTCTTATTCGCTGCTTCTACAGCCTCATTCATCTTCGGCCGGTAAGGAGACGAGTTGTGGTGCTGTATCTTGAATTGCTCGCAGAGCTCAGTGATCATCTTGTTGTTGAGATTGGTACCGTTGTCCGTAATGATCCTTTCTGGGACGCCGTATCGACAGATTAAGTTATGCCGAATGAACCGTGCCACGACATTCTTGGTTACTGTAGCGTAGGAAGCTGCTTCAGCCCACTTTGTGAAGTAATCAATCGCTACTAGGATGAAGCGATGCCCGTTGGATGCCGTAGGTTTAATCTCGCCGATCATATCTATGCCCCACATTGCGAAAGGCCAAGGTGCCGTCAAGACATTCAGAGGAACTGGAGGAACGTGCACCTTATCTGCGTATATCTGGAACTTGTGACATGTCCGAGAATATTGGTAACAGTCGGCTTCCATTGTGGACCAGAAATATCCTGCCCGAAGGATTTTCTTTGCCATGGTGTGTCCACTGGAATGCGTTCCGAAGGTGCCTTCATGCAGCTCTACCATGATCCTTTCTGCTTCAGTCTTATCCACACAACGCAGCAAGGTTGAATCATGGTTTCGCTTGTATAGAATGCCATTGTTGAGGAAGAACTTCGCTGCGAACCTTCTCAGAAACTTCTTGTCATTGACAGATGCACCGTCGGGGTATTCTTGAGCTTCCAGATACCTCTTCGCCTCATGATACCAGGGTTTTTCAGTTACCGTCTCAGCCTCAAGATCACAATAATATGCAGGTTCGTCTAACTTCCAGATAATGATCCGGGGAGCCTCATTGTCCCACTTGATTTTAAACATGGAAGACATCGTAGCCAACGCGTCCGCCAACTGATTCTCCTCTCTCGAGAAGTGTTCAAAAGTTATCTCTGTGAAATGGGGGATCAATGTCAACACACATTCTCTGTAAGGAATAAGATTCGGATGTTTCGTATCCCACTCGCCTTTGATCTGATTGATCACGAGAGCGGAATCTCCGAAGACACTCAGAAACTTGATCCTTAAGTCGATCGCAGCTTGAAGTCCCATGATGCATGCCTCATACTCCGCCATGTTGTTGGTGCAGTTGAAACATAGTCGGGCAGTGAGTGGAGTATGAGTGCCTTGAGGGGATATGATCACAGTGCCGATACCGTTACCCAAAGCGTTGGAGGCTCCATCAAAGTGCATAGACCATCGGGATCCTTCCTCAGGTCCTTCATCCGGTCCAGGTACTTCACAATCAGTTACTATCATGATGCTCTCGTCAGGGAATTCAAAGTTTATTGACTGATAGTCGTCTACTGCCTGGTGTGCCAAGTGGTCTGCTGTTGTACCCCAAAATTTGCCCTCCCATTTTCTCAACATTTCTCATCACAAAGCCCTTGGAGATCAAGATCCAGTTAGGGTTTCATCTGCTCAAGATTTCTCCTTGCATTGTTGACCCAAATTAGGGTTTGTGTTTACACAAAGATGTTTTGACCTGAAATGCCTAAGATGACTTTCATGCTTCATATTGGACTCCTAAGTTTATCCACATCAAGTTTCAAGTCTTGATTCCAAGTTTTGCCCAGTCAATTGGACAGTTGACCTAGAAATCAACTGTATTGGGAAAAAGTCAACTGTGGCCAATGAACAGTCAAACCTCATGAAAATTGACCCACATCAACATTATGAACTCATATGAACCATTTGATCAAGTTTGGATCACATTTCCATAAGAAATTTGATCAGATCACCAAAAGGGCAAAATGGTCATTTTTAGGGTTTTGACTGAACAAAGGCAATTTTTGACTGTTTGACCTAGCCAATGGCAAACCAAGCTCACATATGAACTCAAGTACCCCATGGAATTATCTTGACATGCTCAACAAACTCAAAAGATCCCAAGTACACAAGATTGACAGTTGAATTTCCCAGTCAATTGATCAATTTTGACTGTATACTGAAAAGTCAAACTTTGACTTTTTGGTCAAAATCAAGAGTCAAGATTCATTTTTCATCAAAACATGCCAAATCATGAAACTTGTTCATCAAGAAATCACAAAATGCAAATTAGGGTTAGAAATTAGAATTTTTCATAACTTAGAATTTTTCTAAGTTATAAAAAACCCTAATTTTTCCCAAACTTTGCCCCACTTTCTCACCAAGATCCATTTGGATTCAAACAAAAGTCAAAACATGAAAGTTGTAGCTTGTTGCATAATCTACAACTTTTATTCACAAAGTTTTCCCAAATGAGGCTTGTATCTCAAGTTACAAATTCTTGAATAAGGGCACTAAACCATTCTTAACTTAGTGAAATTTTAACCTATTTTGACAAGGTTTTCTACCCAACTTCAAGGCCATTTTCCATACACTTCCACTTGGAATTTCAATTTGCATTTCAAATATGGATTGTAGTACACATTCCAAGCTTTCCAAAATGTCCAATAACTTCTCAAACAACCTCATAACTTGAGAGAATCGAATTTCACAATATGGCAAAAACTCACTTTTGAATTGATCATGAACATGTTCATAACTTAAGCCATTTTCAAGTCAGCATAGTTTGTGCTAAATTACAGGTCCTAAAACCCTTTGACACTTAATAATTCAATGCAAAACCTTTGTGCCAAGGCCTTGTTTCATGAGTTCAAGCATTGCCTAAAGGATTAATCCCAAAATAGATAAAGCATTTCTTCCATTTTTGCAAAAGTTAACTTTATGTCCAATTGAAAATCCAAGCAGTACAAATGAGATCTAATTGGCACAAGATTATGAGCAAAACACTCTGATCAAGGAGAGATTATGCAGCTCATTAGGGGGCCTCTACTGACCTAGAACACAACTTGAGCATTTGTTGCTTAAAGTGTAAGTAACTTGGCATATTGTAACATAACTCTCATATCAGCCTGCAAACCCTTAAGCAAACTGGTGAAACATATCCAGGACATCCCAACCAAGCTAGTGCACGATCCTAACATCCCTCATACACCCCAAATCCCAGAATCACCTTCAAACTGCAAAAACAGGGTCAGGCCTGCAGTTTGAGTGCCATCTTCCATTTCCCTCAAGTTCTCTTGCCCAAACCAGTTCACACACATTCCCTAGCATCTATGCAAGCTAACCATGACTTGAAACACGACCTGTAACTCCTCTAACAAGTTCCACCATTTTCATTTTTCCATTTTGCAGTTGAAGTTCTACAGCTAAGTTCAAGGTGTCTCAAGGCAAAGTAAATATTGGAACAACATCACCACACCTCAAGGAAGCTATACCAACCATTATTTTGCACTGAAAGCTTCCCATTTGCCAGATAGAATTTCAACTGAACAGGTACTTTGGTGAACTTCTATCTCTCTCATTAGGCATCATTAGCTCTAAGTTTGTGAATAAGCAATGTTCTACTCATGCCACTGAACCTGTACATGCTTTTACTTTTCATTTCTTTTGCTTGAGCTGTGAGAATTTAAGGTTTGAAAATGGCAGAAAACTTAGGTTAGGATTGGGATTGTTAAAATTCTCTCTCATTTCTGAGGGTTAGGAGATGTTCTTTATATATTTGGAATCGTGGTTCCATGCTTAACATTTTTTGTGTTAAAAGTTTGTGCAAAAGATCAAAGAATCAGGATGTTGGGATGGAAGAACAGGGCGCGCGTTTTTTTGAATATTGTTGTTCAGAGGTTGAAGAAAGGTCTTCATGGGCTGGGCTTATGTTGACTTTCCTTTTTGCACCATATAACTTGTTCTGAACCCCCTGAGCCCATTTGCTTTATTTTTAATGTTTTTTTACTTTTTCTTTTTTTAATTGACTCATTTATTTTTTCTCAGCATATTAAAAATATAAAAATATTTTTTCTCATCATTTTTGAATTTATTAGGTATTTATTTGATTTTTCTTTTAATTTGTACATAAATAAATAAATATATACTTTTTGTTTAAAATACTAAAATAGCACAAATATATTTTATACACTTTTATCTTATTTTTACTTCCTGAAAATATTTTATAGAAAAATACTTTTTTTATTTAAATATTAAATATTATTGATTAATATACATAATACATATTTTGTAAATAAATATAAATAAATAGGTATATATTAATACACTTAGGATAAAATACCAAAAAATGTACATATTTTTATTTTATTAATAGTTAATACTAAAAAATACTTTTTTTACAAATATACTATATTTTTATCTTATTTTTGTATATAAATAGTAAATATTATATATATTAAATAATTAATCCCCTTTTGATTAAAATTAGGGTTTTGCCCTAAGTATGAGAATACTCCAAAAATAATACCTTTTTTTATCTCTTTTTATTTTTACATAAATAATACTTTTTTTCATACACATAAAAATTCTTTTTACATTTTTGCATATTTATTTCATTTCCATTTAATTATGCAATTATTTGTATTGTAAATATTCAAAGAAAATGATGTAATAGCTAGGTTTAATTTCCTGTCTAAATATACCCCATTTGAAACATTGTACCCCCCTCCCCATATTATTATGTTGTAATAGTGTAGGAATTTAAATTTCGCACTTTAATGCTTTCTAAACATACCATGCTAGAATTAGGGTTTGTATGCGAATAAAACGAACAAAATGGTTGGACCTAATTTCAAGATAAATAAGCATGAAAATGGACAACACATTTCACACTTGCACCCCTAGGGTATTCCACTTTGTTGCCTTCAAATAATTGGGCCATATTGCATGTTGAATTTCTTTGGGTAAAACAAACAATCAAATGATCATAGTCCCTCAAAATGTTGCCTAAATGAATGATCAAGTCCTTTTTAAAGAAAAAAATTGCCCAAAGACATTTAACACTATTGCAATTATGGTCTAAACGATGACCCGCGCCTGTCCCTTTCACCTCCTAATACAAGATTGTCCACCAAATACAATGGTGGAACAAAATTGTCAAAAGGTTTAAAACATAACAAAAATCTTTGAGAAAACTTTAGGGTAGACAACTCTTAAGTACTTGTCAATTTTCCAAGAAAACACTTGCCTAATTTCAAACCACACTTCACAAACACTTTCAAAACCCACTTTCAAAAAACCTTGAAACATCTTTTCTAAAGACAAAACACCTTTTGTAAAACATTCGAGTAAAGAATTGTTACAAGGGTAGCCTATACAAGGCATCTTTTCAAAACATTTTCAAAACCACACACCGAGCACCATTTAAAACAATTGAAAACCAAGGCAAGTTGATCTAAGCAAGTACCTAAGAGCCCATGGATAACCATGGATAGAAAGGGTGCTAATACCTTCCCTTTCTATAATCTACTCCCCGAACCTAAAAAAAATCTCAAAGGTTTTTGTTGTGCTTTTTAAACCTTTCCATAGGATAAAATAAAAAGTCGGTGGCGACTCTTGCTCAACCGAAACATTTGCGAAAACAAACGCAAAACCCCAGTCAGTTCTCCCGCCGTATCACAGAACTGGCGACTCTGCTGGGGAAAATTTTAAAAGTGGAGTAACCTTAGGGCTTAGATCACCCTCTTGCATGACTAATTGTTTGAATTGATTGCTTTATATCTTGGCTCTATTATTTGGGTTTACAATCCTACACCCGGATTTTGGGAAACATTCATAGATAGCAATACGTTGTGGAAACTGTGCGGGGTATACCGACACAGTCGAAGCAATAGCTATATTAGTGCGACATATTTGTGAGTACCGGTAACCCTTGAGTTTAATCAAGGAGAGTACGGGGCCGCTGAGTGATGTCACTAAGCACTAATGACCTAGAACCTTACTTGACCATCTTGGCCTTTTATTAGGGGTAGTGAGATGACCGACTTTGGTGCAGTCCGAAGTTGGTAGATACTCGATACTACATTCATTGAGGGTTGTTTTCTTGGAATATTTTGGTCGCTAGTTAAGTGGCTAAACCAAAACAATAAACAATGAAAACAATCCAGTGATATTGAGCTCCTTAGAACCCGGTTACTATTTATAGGACAGGTTTTTTAAGCCAACTACACTCAAGAGGGTACTTACCTATGAAACCCCATGCAAGCCTGAAACTAGGGTTTGGTGTGATTTACTTGTACATATGTTTTGTGCATACATCATAAACATCATAAACATCATAAAACATCATATGCATTCACTAACCATCTCAAGGGTTTTGGATCTTCATCTTTGTTCTTGTTTTGTAGGACATGGAAATTCCTCGCAGAAATACCATTCAAGTCAACCTTGTGAGAATCTCTCCTCAACTCAAGGAACTCACCTCAAGAATTCCGGAAAGCTCATCCTTCAGTGAAAGACATGGCAGACTGCTCAGCCTAGTCAACACCAACATTGAAGAAGACATGATGAAAGTGCTATTCCAGTTCTTTGACCCTCTTCACCACTGTTTCACTTTCCCTGATTATCAGTTGGTACCCACTTTGAAGGAGTTTTCTCAACTCCTGAGAATTCCTATCCTTAATCAACTACCATTCAACGGTACGGAAAAGGAACCAAAGCCAGAAGATGTTGCTCGAGCATTACATCTACAACCATCCGACATCAAGGGGCATTGGGAAACCAGAAGCGGCGTCAAGGGATTCTTAGCAAAATTCTTGTTTGAGAAAGCACAAGAATGTTGGATTTCATTGGACCTACAAGCCTTTGAAGAAATTGTAGCACTCCTTATCTATGGGTTGGTCTTGTTCCCAAATCCTGACCAATTGGTAGATGTCAACGCCGTCAAAATCTTTTTGTCCAGAAACCCAATACCAACATTGCTTGGGGACATCCTTCACTCATTTTACACACGAACAATGAGAAAGAGAGGTGTTCTCATGTGCTGTACTCCTATCCTTGCAAGGTGGTTTATTTCGCACCTTCCGCAATCTGTCTTGAAGAATGACCAAGGTACAAGGTGGTCCCAACGGTTGATGACTCTTACTCATTCTGATGTGCATTGGTGTTCTCGGTCCAGAGAAAATGTCATCATTGTCGATCGTTGCGGAGAATTTCCTAATGTTCCTTTACTTGGAATCAGGGGAGGTATCACCTACAACCCTTGCCTAGCTTTGAGGCAATTTGGATATGCACTGAGGGATGGCCCTCATGACATGTTGATTCCTAACCTAGTTTTTGACTTCGACAACGATGCGCAAGGACTTCGCCAAAGATTCATCAGAGCTTGGGGAAAACTCAACAAGGTTGATAGCAAGACTCTGGGACACAAGAACTCCATCCCTCTTGAGCCCTATCTCAAGTGGGTACGAGCCCGAGCCCAAAGTCTAATGATGTCTTATCCTCATGTACTCCCAGTGATTAAAGAGTCCGTCAATGAAGGAGAGGTTCCCTACACCATCCTAGATCCAGACATGCCTACATCGTGGGAGGAAATGCAGAAAAGTTGGATTCAGCTCAAGGAGGAACAAAATACTTTTGAAGCTAGCTTCTACGCCAGTGAAAAGAAGGTTCTAGAGCTTACCCGCCGACTCCACGAGCAAGAGGCCCTCAACACCTACATCGCACCAAAGAGGATGCGCAATGTCTTTCTGCCTTAAGAAGTTTATTTTGTAATATTTGGCCCATGAGGCATTTATGTACTAACAAATTTCTTCTTATTAATATGACATGCGTTCTTCTTTGTCTGAAACAATTTTGAATGTTCCAAATCCTTGAATGCATTGCATACATAAGCATACCATTCATCATGTGCATAAGCAGGTCTCACTCCAGGTTTCCTTATCTGTCTGCTGTTTATTTCAGTAGGATGGATCTCGAGCAAACAGTCAAAGACCTACAAGCTCAGAATGCACAGTTCCAGCAACTCCTGATGCCCTTGGCTAAGGGTCAGGAGGATATCAAGACTCAATTGGGGAATAAGGACCCAGTAAAAAAGAAGAAAAAGAGGATTGGGGTGGCTACTTTGGGGAGAATATTTGACGGAGAAGCTCGGAGAGTGCTTGAATTTCCTCCTACTTCTGATGAAGGGACTAGTAAAAGAGATGGAGCTGCGGTGCCTTCCGAGTCTGATGCGGAGGAAGAAGAGGTTGAAGAGGATGAAGATTATTCTGACCAGCAATACTCTCCGGCTGATGATAAATACAAGGGTTTAGAAGACAGATTGGCTGCCATGGAACTACAAAGAGTACCGGGTTTGGATTTTGAAGACTTGGGCTTGGTTGCCGGGATTGTGATTCCCCCAAAATTCAAAGTGCCAGTGTTTGTGAGGTATGATGGGCTGTCCTGCCCCAAAATGCATCTCAGGTCCTACGTGAGAAAGATTCAACCCTATACGGCAGATAAAAATCTCTGGATTCATTTCTTTCAAGACAGCCTTTCGGGAGCTCAGTTGGAGTGGTTTTATCAGCTAGAAGGAACCAGTGTCAGAAATTGGGAAGATTTGGCCACCGCTTTCTACAAACAATACCAGTATAATTCTGATCTTTCTCCTACTCGTACCCAACTTCAGGGTATGTCACTAGGAACAAGTGAGGGATTCAAAGAATATGCACAAAAATGGAGGGATTTGGCTGGCAGGGTGCAGCCTCCTTTAACCGACCGTGAACTCGTTGATATGTTTCTTGGGACCCTATCTGGGCCATTTTTTGACCATCTAATTGGTAACTTTTCTGCGGGGTTTACCGATTTGATCTTAACAGGCGAAAGAATAGAAGCTGGCATCAAGTCAGGAAAGATTCAGAAGGGTGTTGCCGCAAGTGTTGAGAAGAAACCTTTTAAGAAGGAAACAGCTGTGGTATATTCTCAGAGAAGAGCAGGGAAGACGGAGCGTCAGCCAACTGTGGGGGCCGTAATGATTCAAAACACTCCGAGCGAGCAGCCTCGCTATAACCAGTCCAGACCAAATCAACAACGAGTGGAACGGCCACAACGGCAGTTCACCCGTATTAACATGACTCCAGCGCAAGTGCTTCCCCATCTATTGAAGTTGAATCTCGCCACCATCAAGGAGGCACCAAAGAATGTGAATACGTCCTCTCCGCATTATCATGCTAATGCTAAATGCGCCTACCATTCAGACAGTGTTGGACACGACACCAATGATTGTTGGGCACTCAAGCATAAAATCCAAGATCTGATAGAGGCTAAGGAGGTGGAGTTTGACGCTCCAGAGAAGCCTAATGTGATATCTGCACCCATGCCGAAGCACGGCCGAAATGTCAATGCCATCGAAGAAGATTTGTATATTGCTGATGTCAGTGATCTGACTACTCCACTGCTAACCATTAAGTTGAATTTATTAAGGGCCGGGATCTTCCCGGGATGTAAGGAAGACTGCTATTGTTGTTACTCTCTGCCGTTTGATTGTCTGTTACTGAAGAAAGGCATCCAAGGCCTTATGGATAGTCGACAAATTTTGTTTGAAAAAGTTTCTGCTGTTCCAGTTCATACTGAAGATGTCTCAATCATAACCATTCACGCCAATCTTTCCAAGGCCGTCAAAAAGCCTGTTAAGATTACACCAGATACGAAATCTGTTCCTTTGAAGATAACAATGCCAGGGCCTGTTCCCTATGTTTCTGAGAAGTCGATACCTTGGAACTACGGCAGTGACGTCTACTACCATGGTATCAAGCAAATCGAAATAATTGAAGAAAGTTCGGATGATGAAGAAGCCAACATTAGTAACATTGCGGGCACTAGCAAAATCACCAGGAGCGGGAGAATATTTTCTCCAGAGATTGCCCCTCCGAGAGCAGTCTTTGGACCCTCATCAGCTGATAAAGTCGTCCCTGCACCAATAAAACTTTCTGCTAGAACTCCTTTGATTGAAGACGTTGTTGTTCCTAGTACTGTCTCTCCTGCCGCTGCTGACAAAGGTAAGGGAATCCAAGATGAGCCCGTCAGGACGAGGGCTCAACCCTTGGTTATCCCGGAAACCTCCAAGAAGGAAATGGATGAGATTTTGAGGATAATCAAGAGAAGTGATTACGATGTGGTAGAACAGCTGGGGCAAACCCCCTCCAAAATTTCCATGCTGGCACTACTACTTTGCTCGGAAGCGTACGCTAAAGCTCTGATAAAATTTTTGAAGGCAGCTCATGTGCCCCAAGAAACCTATGCGGATCAATTTCAAAATTGCATGGCTAGCCTGACGGCGGACAATGGATTAGGTTTTTCTAATGCCGACCTAACTCCTAAAGGCAGAAACCACAATGATGCTTTGCACATTTCAGTTGAGTGTCGAGGAACTACTCTCGCACACGTCTTGGTCGACACTGGTTCGTCGCTGAATGTTTTACCTAAGAAGGCCTTGGACCGACTAGATTGTGAAGGGTTGGAATTGAAGCCGAGTGATATTGTTGTCAGAGCTTTCGATGGTTCGAAGAGAATGGTCCATGGAGAAGTTGAAATTCCCATCAAGATAGGCATTGAGGTGTTTAAATCCACTTTCTATGTGATGGACATCCGTCCATCATACTCTTGCTTGCTGGGTAGGCCTTGGATACACCATGCTGGGGCAGTCACCTCCTCCTTACATCAAATGTTGAAGTATCCTGTCAAGGGAAAGATCATTACTGTCCACGGTGAAGAGGAGTACATGATTAGCCACTTGAATTCTTTCCGGTATGTGGAGGTTGAAGGAGAGTTCATTGAGACACCGTTTCAACATTTCGAAGAAGTCCTTCCTGAAATAGCAGTAGCAAAGTTGGCAGCTAAGACACCGAGACAGATGGCCAGGATGGTATCTCTGGAGGACGCGAGGGCCGCGATAAAAGAAGGGAAGAATTCAGCATGGGGGCAGTTACCTGACATTCCACATAAGACAGACAAATTTGGATTAGGGTTCACAGCCGCAGGCCAGAAAGCTATGCGCCGTTCAAAGATTGAAAGGGCGCCAATCAAGATTTCTCCCTACGGAATCAACGCTTTGGAGGATGAGGACAAAGAGAGCAACATTGAAGAGTGGATTTATCCAACTATCAAAGGAGGATTGAGCAACTGGGAGGCAAAAGACTTTGTCCCCATCACTTTTATTCATCAGTAATTTATCTGTTAAACATTTCCTATTTGGTCTGTAATATTTACTTTCAAACAATCCGTACACTATCTTTTCACCTCCTGCCTTACCCGGGGCATGTAGGTCCGCTTGTAAGGGTTTTGATTATTTTTCATATCCATATGCCATGTTTAATGATTCATTGGACGTTTTTCATGTGATAAACTGCTTGTGCCCATTTTCTTTCCTTTTGCATTTTTAAGGATGGCTATCCCTTACACACACCCACACTCACCAATGCAGGTACCCATCCACTCCGGATTCCATGGGTGACTATTCTGCTGTATCTTTCAATAACTCTGAAGATCTGGTCAATCTAGCCGAGTATGAAGATGACGAAGGTTGTGAAGTACCCGGGGAACTAGCCAGACTTCTGCAACAAGAGGAAAGGGCCATCTTACCGCGTGAAGAGTCACTGGAAACTGTCAACTTAGGGACCGAGGAAGACCGGAAGGAGGTGCAAGTGGGTGCCAATCTGGAACCAAAAGTCAAGGAGCGCTTGGTACAGTTGTTGAATGAGTATGTTGAGATCTTCGCTTGGTCTTATGAAGACATGCCGGGTTTAGACACAGACATCGTGGTTCACCGTCTCCCCACAAGAGAAGACTGTCCACCGATCAAGTAAAAAGTTCACCGAATGAGGCCTGACATGTCCGAAAAGATCAAAGCAGAAGTAATGAAACAATTCGATGCTGGTTTTCTGGCTGTTACGTCCTATCCTCAATGGGTCGCTAACATTGTGCCAGTACCTAAGAAAGATGGCAAAGTCAGTATGTGTGTGGACTACCGGGATTTGAATAGGGCCAGCCCTAAAGATGATTTCCCGCTACCTCATATTGACATCTTGATCGACAATACAGCTCAGCATAAAGTGTTTTCCTTCATGGATGGATTCTCGGGCTACAATCAAATCAAAATGGCTCCCGAGGATATGGAGAAAACGACTTTTGTCACACAGTGGGGCACTTTCTGTTATAAGGTGATGCCGTTCGGGCTGAAGAACGCAGGGGAAACTTATCAACGCGCCATGGTAGCTTTATTTCACGATATGATACATCATGAGATTGAAGTTTACGTAGACGATATGATAGCTCGGTCACAAACAGAGGAAGAGCACCTTGAACATCTGGAGAAGCTGTTTGCCAGGTTAAAAGAATACAAGCTCAGGCTGAATCCAAGTAAATGTACTTTTGGAGTTAGGTCTGGTAAACTCCTGGGATTCATTGTAAGCAACAAAGGCATTGAAGTCGATCCGGAAAAAGTAAAAGCAATACAAGAGATGCCTGCTCCCCGTACTGAAAAGGAGGTTAGAGGATTCTTGGGGCGCTTAAACTATATTGCCAGATTCATCTCACATCTGACTTCTACCTGTGAGCCAATTTTCAAACTCTTAAAAAAAGATCAGGTAGTGGAATGGAACGACGATTGTCAAGCTGCTTTTGATAGAATCAAGGAGTATTTGCTAGAACCTCCTATTCTGATGCCACCCGTCGAAGGAAGACCATTGATCATGTATTTGACCGTCTTGGATAACTCAATGGGGTGTGTTTTGGGCCAGCATGACGAGTCTGGTCGAAAAGAGCATGCTATTTATTACCTTAGCAAAAAGTTTACCGACTGTGAGACTCGCTACTCACTGCTCGAGATAACTTGCTGCGCTTTGGTATGGGATGCTCGCCGACTAAGACAGTATATGTTGACTCATACTACCTTCTTGATTTCCAAAATGGATCCTATCAAGTATATCTTCGAAAAGCCCGCTTTATCTAGAAGGATAGCTAGATGGCAAATGATCTTAACTGAGTATGACATCCAGTACACCACCCAAAAAGCTATAAAAGGGAGTGTGCTAGCTGACCATCTGGCTCATCAGGCTATCGAAGATTATCAACCCATGAGATTTGATTTCCCGGACGAGGACATCATGAATTTGGACAACATTAAAGGTGACGGACCGTATGACGGACCCGAAAAGGGATCCCGATGGACCCTGTACTTTGATGGTGCTTCAAATGCACTTGGAAATGGTATCGGCGCAGTACTCATTTCTCCGGAAGGTTGTCACACACCTTTCACGGCCCGACTTTGCTTCAGCTGCACAAACAACGTGGCTGAGTATGAAGCTTGCATCTTTGGTCTCAAGGCTGCTATAGACTTAGGGATCAAATCTTTGATCGTATTTGGGGACTCGGCTTTGGTTATCAGTCAGATCAAAGGAGAGTGGGATACCAAGCATCCTAATCTTATCCCATACAAAGAACATGTCCTGACATTGTTGCCTCATTTCGAGCAAATTACCTTTGAGCATTTCCCGCGAGAAGAGAATCAGCTAGCAGATGCTCTAGCCACAATGTCCTCCATGTTTAAACTCAACTGGGATAACGAGGCTCCCCAAATCACCATCGAGCGAATGGAAGAACCTGCGCATTGTCACGAGATTAATACCGAAGAAGTAATGGAACAACCCTGGTTCCATGAAATCAAAAGGTACCTCGAGACTAGAGATTATCCTGAAGGAGCTTCCGTAAATGACAAGAAGTTCTTAAGGAAATTCGCTGCTAAGTTCTTCCTGAGAAACGGCATCCTTTACAAGCGAAGCCATGATTGTGTGTTACTCCGATGCGTAGATAAAGCTGAAGCAGAATTGATCATGACTGATATACACAGCGGCACATTTGGCACTCACTTGAGCGGGCATACAATGGCTAAGAAGATCCTGAGGGCAGGCTATTACTGGTCTACCATGGAAGCTGACTGCCATCAACATTCCCATACTTGCCACAAGTGTCAAGTCTATGCTGACAAAGTTCATATCCCTCCGGTTCCTCTCAACGTCCTGACTGCTCCATGGCCCTTTGCAATGTGGGGCATTGATATGATTGGAGAGATCAAACCCACGGCTTCCAACGGACATCGCTTCATCCTGGTTGCCATTGACTATTTCACCAAATGGGTCGAAGCAGCTTCCTTCGCCTCCGTTACTAAAAATGTGGTTGCCCGCTTCATCAAGCAAAATCTTATATGTCGGTATGGTGTCCCAGACAGGATCATCACAGACAACGGTACGAATCTGAATAACACGATGATCACTGTATTGTGCAAACAGTTCAAGATTTATCATCACAATTCATCTCCCTATCGGCCGAAGATGAACGGTGCTGTTGAAGCTGCGAACAAAAACATTAAGAAGATCATTCAGAAAATGACAGTCACTTACAAAGACTGGCATGAGATGTTACCGTTTGCTCTGCATGGATACCGTACGATGACACGTACTTCAACTGGGGCAACCCCATTTTCTTTGGTTTATGGCATGGAAGCTGTTTTGCCTATGGAAGTCCAGATCCCTTCTCTAAGGATTATGAAGGATGCAGGTTTGAATGAAGATGATTGGATGCAGACCCGACTTGATCAACTCAATTTGATCGACGAAAAAAGACTCGCTGCTATATGCCATGGTCAGACGTATCAAAAACGGATGATCAAGGCCTTCAATAAGAAAGTCAGACGTCAAGTGTATCGAGTCGGAAATCTTGTGATCAAGCGGATTATCTTACCGCAAAGTGATCCCAGGGGCAAATGGACTCCTACATACGAAGGACCATTTGTGATCAAGAGCATATTTTCTGGTGGTGCAATGATTCTGACCACCATGGACGGCGACGATTTGCCGCACCCTGCGAACGCAGACATAGTCAAAAGATACTACGCATAAAATAACCCGACAAGTCGAAAACCCGAAAGGGCGGCTTGGGCAAAAAGGGGTTTCCCGGTGAATCGAAAACCCGAAAGGGCGATTCAGGCAAAAATTAGGGATAAAGACAAAAAAAAAATCTCTGTACACCCGGCAAGTTGAAAACCCGAAAGGGCGGCTTGGGCAAAAAGGGGTTTCCCGGTGGATCGAAAACCCGAAAGGGCAATTCAGGCAAAAGTTAGGGAATTAAAGCGTATGACTATGTCTCGTCGGATCACTTCGAGGACAATCTCTTCATCAACCGGTTCCAGGCTTCTGATCAGTCCAGTCATCGTCAAACGAAGCATTGAATGGACAGATATTCAGAGTTGAGAAAGCTATAGCGGAATGGAATCCTATGGAATTATTTCACACATCCATCCTTATTTTGTATAAATCTTTCAAATATTTACGACAAAATCCTCTTACTAGGATGATTGTCTCCTTTGTACAAATATACTCATAGAAAATCAATACAAATACTTTTCCCAGAAATTTGTGTCATTTCCTTTTCTTTGCTCTTGCACTGTTTGTTTTATTTTGAGAAACGTCCAATGTTTTGTTAAACATGCATATGCATTTGAACATAATCATTTCCTTACGAATCAAAAGAGAGGATTACTGATAGGTCAAAGGTGCGGTTGGATATCTTGATACCCTTTCAAAAGGAAACCCCCAGGAGATTTGAAGTCCATATTCTCCAGCAAGTCTTGAAGCTTATCCCCCACAGAGAACGGACATCTCTCCCGAGTTTTATTCAAAGTTATTTCTCACAAAGGACTTATAACTGGGTTATACTCAGCTTATTGTCACGGAAGATCGCGTTCGCTAAAATTCTTCCTATCCCCAGCGGAGTTCATCAAAATTCCCCAGCAATAACTTATCTTTACAAATCCCCCAGCCAGAAGGTCCTTAGGAACTCAATTCCCCTCAGAGTTTAAGTTTCAATATCCCCAGCGGAGCCAGACTAATGAACCTTCTCCCCACGGAGTTTTAGAAGAGAAAATCTTGAGTTCCCCAGTAAGGTCGCCAGAGGTGCTTCCCTCCGAACTGAAGATTCTCAGTCTTGCATCCCCGGCATGATTCTACTAGATTGGTATTCCCCGGTAAAAGTCATCAGGAATTCCCCAAAGGCTTGGTACACAACCCAAGCTCCTTGTTCCCCAGCAACAGCCAAGGAATTATTCTTCCCGGCAGCAGTCAGGATGCTTTTATCTTCAGCCATCCAGGATTCATCTATCCCCAGCAAGACAGCTCATCAGCTTACATACGCATTCGTTACATTCGTATCATAAACATTGATATAACATATATTGCATCATACATTTCATGCAGCATAATTTTGTGTTTAGCTAACATTTTGTCCTTTTCAGGATAAGAATAAAAAGCTATCCTTAACAGTTTCAGATGCAGTTTTACACGAGCTCATCGTCAGGAAACCCTACACCGGTTTTTCCTCCACCTTCAAGATTTCTGAAAACAGTTTACGGGTTCTCCAAGTAACGGATGTTAACCTATCGCTTGTTCTGTTTCTTCTCAAGACTTCTGAAAACAGTTCATGGATTCTTCCCAACAACGGATGCTAATCTATCACTTGTTCAGATGCAACCTTTGAAAACAGTTTACGGACGCTTCCCAACAACGGATGCTGCTCTATTGCTTATTCAACTCCAAGATTTCTGAAAACAGTTTACGGGTTCTCCAAGTAACGGATGTTAACCTATCGCTTGTTCAGTTTCTTCTCAAGACTTCTGAAAACAGTTCATGGATTCTTCCCAACAACGGATGCTAATCTATCACTTGTTCAGATGCAACCTTTGAAAACAGTTTATGGACGCTTCCCAATAACGGATGCTGCTCTATTGCTTATTCAACTCCAAGATTTCTGAAAACAGTTTACAGGTTCTCCAGTAACGGATGTCAACCTATCACTTGTTCAGATTCTTCTCAAGACTTTTGAAAACAGTTTACGGACGCTTCCCAACAACGGATGTTGCTCTATTGCTTATTCAACTTCAAGGCTTCTGAAAACAGTTCACAGGTTCTCCAAGTAACGGATGGTAACCTATCACTTGTTCAGTTTCTTCTCAAGATTTTTGAAAACAGCTTACGGATTCCTCCCAACGACGGATGCCAATCTATTGCTTATTCATATCCCCAGTTCAGAGATGGTCCAAAGCATGGACACCTTTCTGATATTCATTCCAGATGGCATCTTTAAGCCCATCCCCGAAAAGTTTCTGTCACCTCTCAAGATGGCATCTCTAAGCCCATCTCCAAATGGCAATCTCTAAGCCCATTCCCGCATTCATTTCTTTGACGAGTGCAAATTTCCGGGCACTCTAGTGTCCAATCTCCTTTTACCCTCGAGTCACGAAAGGCAAGCTTGCCAATCTAACTCTTCAGGTTCAAGAAGATTGAACAGGGGCAACTGTTGTACCCCATAATTTGCCCTCCCATTTTCTCAACATTTCTCATCACAAAGCCCTTGGAGATCAAGATCCAGTTAGGGTTTCATCTGCTCAAGATTTCTCCTTGCACTGTTGACCCAAATTAGGGTTTGTGTTTACACAAAGATGTTTTGACCTTAAATGCCTAAGATGACTTTAATGCTTCATATTGGACTCCCAAGTTTATCCACATCAAGTTTCAAGTCTTGATTCCAAGTTTTGCCCAGTCAATTGGACAGTTGACCTAGAAATCAACTGTATTGGGAAAAAGTCAACTGTGGCCAATGAACAGTCAAACCTCATGAAAATTGACCCACATCAACATTATGAACTCATATGAACCATTTGATCAAGTTTGGATCACATTTCCATAAGAAATTTGATCAGATCACCAAAAGGGCAAAATGGTCATTTTTAGGGTTTTGACTGAACAAAGGCAATTTTTGACTGTTTGACCTAGCCAATGGCAAACCAAGCTCACATATGAACTCAAGGACCCCATGGAATTATCTTGACATGCTCAACAAACTCAAAAGATCCCAAGTACACAAGATTGACAATTGAATTTCCCAGTCAATTGATCAATTTTGACTGTATACTGAAAAGTCAAACTTTGACTTTTTGGTCAAAATCAAGAGTCAAGATTCATTTTTCATAAAAACATGCCAAATCATGAAACTTGTTCATCAAGAAATCACAAAATGCAAATTAGGGTTAGAAATTAGAATTTTTCATAACTTAGAATTTTTCTAAGTTATAAAAAACCCTAATTTTTCCCAAACTTTGCCCCACTTTCTCACCAAGATCCATTTGGATTCAAACAAAAGTCAAAACATGAAAGTTGTAGCTTGTTGCATAATCTACAACTTTTATTCACAAAGTTTTCCCAAATGAGGCTTGTATCTCAAGTTACAAATTCTTGAATAAGGGCACTAAATCATTCTTAACTTAGTGAAATTTTAACCTATTTTGACAAGGTTTTCTACCCAACTTCAAGGTCATTTTCCATACACTTCCACTTGGAATTTCAATTTGCATTTCAAAGATGGATTGTAGTACACATTCCAAGATTTCCAAAATGTCCAAGAACTTCTCAAACAACCTCATAACTTGAGAGAATCGAATTTCACAATATGGCAAAAACTCACTTTTGAATTGATCATGAACATGTTCATAACTTAAGCCATTTTCAAGTCAGCATAGTTTGTGCTAAATTACAGGTCCTAAAACCCTTTGACACTTAATAATTCAATGCAAAACCTTTGTGCCAAGGCCTTGTTTCATGAGTTCAAGCATTGCCTAAAGGATTAATCCCAAAATAGATAAAGCATTTCTTCCATTTTTGCAAAAGTTAACTTTATGTCCAATTGAAAATCCAAGCAGTACAAATGAGATCTAATTGGCACAAGATTATGAGCAAAACACTCTGATCAAGGAGAGATTATGCAGCTCATTAGGGGGCCTCTACTGACCTAGAACACAACTTGAGCATTTGTTGCTTAAAGTGTAAGTAACTTGGCATATTGTAACATAACTCTCATATCAGCCTGCAAACCCTTAAGCAAACTGGTGAAACATATCCAGGACATCCCAACCAAGCTAGTGCACGATCCTAACATCCCTCATACACCCCAAATCCCAGAATCACCTTCAAACTGCAAAAACAGGGCCAGGCCTGCAGTTTGAGTGCCATCTTCCATTTCCCTCAAGTTCTCTTGCCTAAACCAGTTCACACACATTCCCTAGCATCTATGCAAGCTAACCATGACTTGAAACACGACCTGTAACTCCTCTAACAAGTTCCACCATTTTCATTTTTCCATTTTGCAGTTGAAGTTCTACAGATCAGTTCAAGGTGTCTCAAGGCAAAGTAAATATTGGAACAGCATCACCACACCTCAAGGAAGCTATACCAACCATTATTTTGCACTGAAAGCTTCCCATTTGCCAGATAGAATTTCAACTGAACAGGTAATTTGGTGAACTTCTATCTCTCTCATTAGGCATCATTAGCTCTAAGTTTGTGAATAAGCAATGTTCTACTCATGCCACTGAACCTGTACATGCTTTTACTTTTCATTTCTTTTGCTTGAGCTGTGAGAATTTAAGGTTTGAAAATGGCAGAAAACTTAGGTTAGGATTTGGGATTGTTAAAATTCTCTCTCATTTGAGGGTTAGGAGATGTTCTTTATATATTTGGAATCGTGGTTCCATGCTTAACATTTTTTGTGTTGAAAGTTTGTGCAAAAGATCAAAGAATCAGGATGTTGGGATGGAAGAACAGGGCGCGCGTTTTTTTGAATATTGTTGTTCAGAGGTTGAAGAAAGGTCTTCATGGGCTGGGCTTATGTTGACTTTCCTTTTTGCACCATATAACTTGTTCTGAACCCCCTGAGCCCATTTGCTTTATTTTTAATGTTTTTTGACTTTTTCTTTTTTTAATTGACTCATTTATTTTTTCTCAGCATATTAAAAATATAAAAATATTTTTTCTCATCATTTTTGAATTTATTAGGTATTTATTTGATTTTTATTTTAGTTTGTACATAAATAAATAAATATATACTTTTTGTTTAAAATACTAAAATAGCACAAATATATTTTATACACTTTTATCTTATTTTTACTTCCTGAAAATATTTTATAGAAAAATACTTTTTTTATTTAAATATTAAATATTATTGATTAATATACATAATACATATTTTGTAAATAAATATAAATAAATAGGTATATATTAATACACTTAGGATAAAATACCAAAAAATGTACATATTTTTATTTTATTAATAGTTAATACTAAAAAATACTTTTTTTACAAATATACTATATTTTTATCTTATTTTTGTATATAAATAGTAAATATTATATATATTAAATAATTAATCCCCTTTTGATTAAAATTAGGGTTTTGCCCTAAGTATGAGAATACTCCAAAAATAATACCTTTTTTTATCTCTTTTTATTTTTACATAAATAATACTTTTTTTCATACACATAAAAATTCTTTTTACATTTTTGCATATTTATTTCATTTCCATTTAATTATGCAATTATTTGTATTGTAAATATTCAAAGAAAATGATGTAATAGCTAGGTTTAATTTCCTGTCTAAATATACCCCATTTGAAACATTGTACCCCCCTCCCCATATTATTGTGTTGTAATAGTGTAGGAATTTAAATTTCGCACTTTAATGCTTTCTAAACATACCATGCTAGAATTAGGGTTTGTATGCGAATAAAACGAACAAAATGGTTGGACCTAATTTCAAGATAAATAAGCATGAAAATGGACAACACATTTCACACTTGCACCCCTAGGGTATTCCACTTTGTTGCCTTCAAATAATTGGGCCATATTGCATGTTGAATTTCTTTGGGTAAAACAAACAATCAAATGATCATAGTCCCTCAAAATGTTGCCTAAATGAATGATCAAGTCCTTTTTAAAGAAAAAATTGCCCAAAGACATTTAACACTATTGCAATTATGGTCTAAACGATGACCCACGCCTGTCCCTTTCACCTCCTAATACAAGATTGTCCACCAAATACAATGGTGGAACAAAATTGTCAAAAGGTTTAAAACATAACAAAAATCTTTGAGAAAACTTTAGGGTAGACAACTCTTAAGTACTTGTCAATTTTCCAAGAAAACACTTGCTTAATTTCAAACCACACTTCACAAACACTTTCAAAACCCACTTTCAAAAAACCTTGAAACATCTTTTCTAAAGACAAAACACCTTTTGTAAAACATTCGAGTAAAGAATTGTTACAAGGGTAGCCTATACAAGGCATCTTTTCAAAACATTTTCAAAACCACACACCGAGCACCATTTCAAACAATTGAAAACCAAGGCAAGTTGATCTAAGCAAGTACCTAAGAGCCCATGGATAACCATGGATAGAAAGGGTGCTAATACCTTCCCTTTCTATAATCTACTCCCCGAACCTAAGAAAAATCTCAAAGGTTTTTGCTGTGCTTTTTAAACCTTTCCATAGGATAAAATAAAAAGTCGGTGGCGACTCTTGCTCAACCGAAACATTTGCGAAAACAAACGCAAAACCCTAGTCAGTTCTACCGCCGTATCACATCTGCCAATACACTTCCCTTGATAGCTTTCTGAGTTGTGTACTAGATGTCGTATTTTGTCAAGATCATTTGCCATCTTGCTATTCTTCCAGACAGAGCAGGCTTTTCGAATATGTACTTTATTGGATCCATCTTTGAAATCAACAGAGTAGTGTGAGTCAGCATATACTGTCTCAGCCGGCGAGCAGCCCATACCAAAGCGCAGCAAGTTTTCTCGAGCAGTGAGTATCGGGTCTCACAGTCGGTAAACTTTTTGCTAAGGTAATAAATGGCATGCTCTTTTCGGCCAGACTCGTCATGCTGCCCCAGCACACACCCCATTGAGTTGTCAAGTACTGTCATGTATAGTATTAGAGGTCTCCCTTCAACCGGTGGCATAATAATGGGTGGTTCTTGGAGATACTCTTTGATTCTGTCGAAAGCGGCCTGACATTCATCATTCCAACGTACTACTTGATCTTTCTTCAGCAGCTTGAAGATTGGTTCACAAGTAGCAGTTAGGTGCGAGATGAACCGGGCAATGTAATTCAGACGTCCTAGAAAGCCTCTGACTTCTTTCTCTGTCTTGGGAACTGGCATCTCTTGTATGGCTTTAACCTTGGTAGGGTCCACTTGAATACCCTTGTCACTTACGACGATGCCTAGAAACTTTCCAGATCTTACCCCAAATGTGCACTTGTTCGAGTTCAATCTCAGCTTGTACAACTTCAAACGGTCAAACAACTTCTGTAGATGGTCAAGGTGTTCCTCCTCAATTTGGGACCTTGCAATCATGTCGTCGACATACACTTCAATCTCAAGGTGGATCATGTCATGAAATAAAGCAACCATGGCACGTTGTTAAGTTGCCCCATCATTTTTCAGTCCAAAAGGCATGACCTTGTAGCAGAAGGTACCCCACTGAGTAACGAAGGTAGTCTTTTCCATGTCTTCAGGAGCCATCTTGATCTGATTATAACCTGAAAACCCATCCATGAAGGAGAATACCTTGTGCTGCGCAGTATTGTCAACTAGAACGTCAATGTGAGGCAAAGGGAAATCATCCTTGGGGCTGGCCCTGTTCAAATCCATGTAGTCAACACACATTCTGACTTTGCCATCTTTCTTCGGTACCGGCACCACATTGGCAACCCATTGAGGGTAGGAGGTCACTGCTAGAAACCCGGCATCGAATTGCTTCATAACCTCAGCTTTGATCTTTTCGGACATCTCTGGACGCATACGGCGGACCTTTTGCTTAACCGGAGGGCAGTCTTCCTTGGTAGGCAAATGATGAACCACAATGTCAGTATCCAACCCAAGCATGTCTTCGTAGGACCAGGCAAAGATCTCCACATAATCATGTAACATCTGAACCAACCGTTGTTTGACACTGAGCTTCAGATTGGCACCAATCTTAACTTCCTTTCTATCTGTCTCAGTACCCAGATTTACCGTTTCCACTGGCTCTTCATGTGGCTGAATGGCCCTCTCTTCCTGGAGTAACAGTCTTGCAAGCTCACCAGGCACTTCGCAATCATCTTCACCTTCGTCTTCGGCTAAGTTGATCGGATTTTCGAAGTCATAATTGGCAGTAGCAGAGTCGTTACCAGTGAGATCCAGAGTGGATTAAAACCTGTATGAGTGAGTGTGTGTAAATACAGTTGTTTTGCAATATATAAAAGAAAGAAAGAAAGGGAACACAAGATTTGAGATGCGAAAAAACGTCCAATGTCTTTATTCATGATATATGGAAATGACAGTTAATAAGCCCTCACAAATGAAGCCACGGCGCCCCGGGTAAGACACCGGGCCATAAAGTTTCAATTTATTGTTCATTACAAATAAAAACAAAGGAATTCATTACTGCGTAACAAAAGTAACAGGTATGTGATCTTTAGCAGTCCAATTGTTCAGTCCACCGTCAGTCATCGAGTAGATCCAGCTATCAAACTCTGATTCCTCCGCATCGCCTTCATCCCTGATAGCATTCACTCCCGGGTTGGTGATGAACACGGGAGGTCTTCCGATCTTTGCTTTGCGTACATCCCTCTGAGCCTCTGCAGTAAAACCCAGCCCAAACTTGTCAGTCTTAGGAGTAAAATTAGGGAGCCTGCCCCAGTTAGCACATTCACCTTTCTCAATTACAGCCCGGGCGTCCTTCAAGGAGGCCATCTTCAAAGGAAAGTCTTCTTCAATCACTGTCTCAGCTGACGCCAATGTTGGAGGTACCTCTTCAAAATGTTGAAAGGGGGTTTCAATAAACTCCCCGTCCATCTCAATATACCGGAATGAATTCAGATGACTAACCATGTATTCTTCCTCCCCCTGCACTGTGACAATCTTCCCTCTGACAGAGTACTTAAGCTTCTGGTGTATAGTGGAAGTCATTGCCCCAGCTTTGTGAATCCAAGGTCGACCCAGCAAACAGGAATAAGATGGACGGATGTCCATCACATAGAAAGTTGAATCAAAGACTTGGGAACCAACACGAATCGGAATATCTACCTCTCCATGAACCATCCTCTTCGATCCGTCAAAGGCTCGAACCACGATATTACTAGGCTTCAACTCCAGGCCCTCACAATCCAACCGGTCTAAGGCCTTCTTGGGCAATACATTCAGGGAAGAACCGGTGTCCACCAACACGTGTGCAAGAGTAGTGCCCCTGCATTCAATGGAGACATGCAGGGCATCATTGTGGTTCTTTCCCTTGGCGGTAAGATCAGCATCCGAGAAACCCAAACCATTGTCGGTGGTCAGATTGGCCACACAGTCAGTAAATTGGTCCGCAGATGTCTCTTGTGGCACATGGGCCATCTTCAGAAATGAAATCAGGGCCTTGACATGGGCCTCTGAGCACAACAGTAATGATAGAATAGAGATCTTGGAGGGGGTATGCCCCAGCTGTTCGACGACGTTGAAGTTGCTCTTCTTAATAATCTTGAGGATATCCTCCATCTCTTGCTGGGAGGCTTCAGCATTCACTGTCTTCGGTGCCTCCATCCGGGCAGGCTCATCATCAATCCCTTTGCCCCGAGTATTAGATGACTCGGCAGCAGGGGTATAAACTGGATCAGAAGTGGAAACAGGCGCACTTGCAGGCGTTATTATGAGAGGTCTTTGAATAACTGGTGGAGCAATGTCAGGCGAGAAGAGCCTGCCACTACGGGTAACTTTGGAGGGACCAGTGATGTTACTGATACCGGTACTGGTGTCGAACTCCTGCTTCACTCCAAGCACATACACATCTGCCCCATAGTGCCATGGGACATCCTTATCAGATTTGTAGGGGATTGGCCCCGGAACAGTAATGGTTATAGGTGCAACAGACAAGATTTTGACTGGCTTCCTCGGGGGAGCCTTGGCAGGATTGTTGAAAATTGTGACGACAGATACTTCTTCAGCGGGAACAAAAGGAACAACGGTCTTTTTGACCAGAATCTCCTTGCTATCCATCAGGCTTTGGATGCTTGACTTTAGCAATGGACAACCGGTATGGGAAACAGCGCATAGAAGGCAACCCTTGCTACAACCCGGAAATAAACCGGCCAGCAGCAGGTTCCTCTTAACAGTCAACAGAGGGGTAGCAACATCATCCACAGAAACTGCATACAAGTCTTCCTCAATAGCATTTACTCCATGCTGGGGCATAGGAGCGGTCACAACGTTGGGTCTTTCAGGTGCCTCAAACTGTATTTCTTTCGCATCGATAAGGTCCTGCACCTTATTCCTTAGAGCCCAGCAATCATCAGTAGAATGCCCCGGGCTATCAGAGTGGTAAGCACAGCGGGCATTTGGATTATACTTGGGAGAGGTCGTGTTCACCACCTTTGGAGCCTCTCTGACGGTTACCAAGTTGGTCGATAGCAATTGCGGCAGGATCTGTGACAAGGTCATACTCAGCCGAGTGAATTCTCTTCTAGGTCTCTCAGCCCTTGGTTTGTTAAGTTGCCGAGGAGCGGCAGCAGGCTTTGCAATCACCACCGCATTGATAGCTTGGCGGAGTTCTGGTTTATTCTGCCTTCTAGGCCCATACACAGCACTGGCTTCCTTCTTGAAAGGCTTTTTCTCAGAACTTGGAGACGCACCTTTCTGAATCTTTCCTGATTTCATACCAGCCTCTATCCTTTCCCCAGTCAGAATGAGATCTGTAAACCCTGCAGACGAATTGCCGATGAGATGATTAAAGAATGGCCCGGATAGGGTCCCCAAGAACATGTCCACTAGCTCACGGTCAGTTAATGGTGGCTGCACCCTGCCAGCCAGGTCCCTCCACTTCTGCGCATACTCTTTAAAACCTTCTCCCGATCCTAGCGACATACCCTGGAGTTGGGTACGTGTAGGAGCGAGGTCGGCGTTATATTGATACTGCTTGTAAAAAGCAGTAGCCAACTCCTCCCAGTTACGAACCTTGGTTCCATCCAGCTGATAGAACCATTCGAGATGACTCCCTGAAAGACTCTCCTGGAAGAAATGGACCCACAAGTTCTTGTCCACAGTGTATGGTTGGATCTTCCGCACATAAGATCTGAGATGTATATTAGGGCAGGACGCCCCGTCATACTTTGCGAAAGATGGTGCTTTGAACTTGTGTGGGATCACCACACCAGAAGATAAACCCAAGTCTCCGAAATCCAAACCAGGCACTTGTTGAATTTCCATGGCATTCAGACGGTCTTCCAACTGCTTGTACTTGTCTTCAGCTGGAGGGTACTGCTCCTCATTAAAATCAGTCTCGTTGTCAGAAACCACCGGACTAGGAACTCTTCCCCCTCGGGGACTGCCTTTTCCCACAGAAGAACCAGTTTGATCAACCTCATTCTGCAGTGTGTTACCAAACCTCCGGCCAGTGTTGAACAGTATCGTTCTATTCTTTTTCTTCTTCTTAACCAGCAGAGCCTTCAACTCCTCTTGACCTTGGGCCAAACTCATGATCAGCTCTTGGAATTGGGCATTCTGAGCCTGAAGGGCCTTGATAGACTGCTCGGTAGATGATTCAGGGTTCATGATGCTGAAATAAACAGCGAAGAACATTAAGCAACCTGAAAAGAAGAGTACTTGTGATGCACATGATGCATGATATGTGTGTATGCAATGCATTCAAGGGTTCGAAAGTTCAAATCTGTTGTATACAAAAAGGAACACACGTTATCATTAAGAAATAATTGTTCAGTACATCAAAGCCTCGTGGGCAAAATATTACAAAGCAAATCAATCCCAGAAGACACTACACATCCTCTTTGGAGCAATGTAAGTGTTGAGAGTCTTTTCCTCATGCAGTAGGCGGGTGAGCTCCAAGACCTTCTTCTCACTGGCATGTAGACTGGACTCAAGAGAATTCCGTTCTTCCTTAAGCTGGATCCAGCTCTTCTGCATTTCTTCCCAGGATGTAGGCATGTCAGGATGTTGAATGGTGTAGGACACCTCTCCTTCCAAAACTGGCTCTTTGATCACAGGGAGAACATAAGGATAAGGCATCACTAACTTCTGGGAGCGGGCTCGTACCCACTTGAGATAAGGCTCCAACGGGATGGAATTCCTGTGCCCCAGTGTCTTGATGTCTATCTTATTGGGCATCCTCCAAGCTCTGATAAATCTCTGGCGAAGTCCTTGGGCATCGTTGTCGAAGTCAAAAACTATGTCAGGAATTAACATGTCATGAGGGCCGTCCCTCTGAGCATAACCAAACTGTCTCCAAGCCAGACACGGGTTGTAAGTAATACCTCCTCTGATTCCAAGTAAAGGAACATTAGGAAACTTCCCGCAACGATCAATGATAGTGACATCCTCTCTGGACCGAGAGCACCAATGTATATCTGCATGTGTAAGAGTCATCAATCGTTGTGACCATCTCAAACCCCGCTCATTCTTCAAAACTGATTGTGGAAGGTGCGAAATAAACCACCTTCCCAGGAGAGGAGTACAGCACATAAGAACACCTCTTTTCCTCATGGTTCGAGTGTAACATGAGTGAAGGATGTCCCCAAGCAACGTAGGTATAGGATTCCTGGACATGAAGATCTTGATAGCATTGAAGTCTATAAGCTGATCGGGATTTGGGAACAACACCAACCCATAGACAAGGAGGGCCACAACTTCTTCAAAGGCTTGTAGGTCAAGGGAGTTCCAATATTCTTGGGCCTTCTCAAACAGGAATCTGGCCAAGAACCCTTTGATACCACTTCTAACTTCCCAATGACCCTTGATATCATAGGGTTGTAGATGTAAAGCTTTAGCAATCTCTTCCAGCCTGGGTTCCTTTTCCGTACCGTTATAGGGTAGTTGACTAAGGATAGGGATCTTCAGAAGCCGGGAGAACTCTTCCAATGTAGGCACCAGTTGATAATCCAGGAAAGTAAAACAGTGGTGCAGAGGGTCAAAGAACTGGAAGAGGACCTTTATCATATCTTCCTCAATGTTGGTGTTGACCAAGCTGATGAGTCTTCCATGTCTTTCACTGAAAGAAGAGCTCTCGGGAATCCTGGATATAAGTTCCTTAAGCTGAGGAGGGATCCTTACAAGGCTGATCTGAATTGTCTTTCTGCGAATGGTTTTCATGTCCTACAAAATAAGAACAAAGATGAAGATTCGAACCCCTGAAATGGTTAGTGAATGCATATGATGTTGTATGATGTTATGATGCTATGATTAAACACACCACAGATATTCACAAGAAGCAAACATGGTAAAGCACACAAGTCACACCACAGCCCTTAGAGTTTAGGCCAGCATGGGGTTTGGGTATTACCCTCTTGAAGTTGGTGGGCTCAACCTGTCCTATCAGAAGTAACCGGGTTCTAAGGGTCCCAATATCATTGGATTGCTTTCATTGTTCATCGTTTCGATTTAGCCACTAAACTGGCGACCGAAATATTCCAAGAAAACAACCCTCAATTGAGTGTAGTATCGAGTATCAACCAACCTCGGACTGCACCAAAGTCAGTTATCTCACTACCCTAAAGAGGCCAAGATGGTTCAATTAAGGTTCCTAAGGTCAGTTGATGCTTCACGACACCATGCGGCGGCCCCGTACTCTCCTTGACTTGACTCAAGGGTTACCGGTACTCACCAAAGTGCCACATCAACGTAGCAAACTGCTTCAACCGTGTCGGTATACCCTGCACAGTTCCCTCACAGTTTTGTTGCTACTTTCTAAGAGGTATCCCCCAGATCCGGGTTAGGATCTATGAAACTCCCAAAACAGGCCTACAATATTAAAGCAAGCAAATCAAGCAATTGAAAACATAAGAGTGGTCTAATCCTAAGGTACACCTCACTTTAAAATGTCCCCAGCAGAGTCGCCAGTTCTGTGATCGGTGGATCTGGAACTGACTGTTTAACGTTGGTTCGCGAAATGTCGCGGTAAGCAAGAGTTGCCACCGTCTTTTATTTTCTCCAACATGGACAGGACAAAAGCACAGCAAAATTCCTTATGAGATAGTTTCTCGGTTCGGGAGGTAGATTTATAGAAAGGGAAGGTGTTAGCACCCTTTCTATCCATGGATATCCATGGGCTCTTAGATACTTACTCATTTGGGTTTTCAAAAGTGTTTTCTTTTTAATCGTGAGTGGGTTTGAAAAAGTTCCTTTGAAAGTTTCAAAATAACTCTTGTATCAGTCCTCAAGAGTGTTTGAAAAATTGGTTTGAAAGCTTTTTTGAAGTGTCGGTGTGAAAAGAGTTTTGATTTGTTTTTGAATAGAGCAAGTATCTATGAGTCATCCACCTACCCTAAGGAATTAGGCTATGTAAATGTCCTTAAGGTAGTGCCATCCCACTATTGAGAGGTAGGTAGCACCACCGTTAGAGGTGTTCGGGTCAATTCGTTTTTAGGGACAGTGTGGCCACCAGAGCAACAGTAGGACACCTTAGAAGCTACCCTTATGCCATTGATCATGGACATAAGGACTTACTAAAACGTCCTATACTCGACGACCACGTTTCGAAGGCAACAGGTGAGGCGTACCCTAAGAGTGGTGTGTGAATTTGTGTGTTGTTTTCATGTTATGTTTTATCTTGTACATGCATCACGGTGATCTACGCTTGTTTTTAATTTAGGCCATACATTCTTTCATACAATTAGAATTTAAAAGTGCGGAAGTTTAAATGCGACAAGTAAAATCCTACGTTATTACAAGGCGCGGGTCTATACATCGCCAAATTACAAAGAACCGTTTTAATAAAAAATGCGGAAAGTAAAACCTAGTTACTATTACATGGCTTGAGAAGTTACATAATATTCACAAGAAAATAAAATAACGTGTGTGATACGGTGGGAGAACTGACTTGAGGTTTTGCGTTTGTTTTCGCAAATGTTTCGGTTGAGCAAGAGTCGCCACCGACTTTTTATTTTATCCTAAGGAAAGGTTAAAAAAGCACAGCAAAAACCTTTGAGATGTTTTCTTGGGTTCGGGGAGTAGATTATAGAAAGGGAAGGTGTTAGCACCCTTTCTATCCATGGGCTCTTAGTTACTTGCTTAGATCACTTGCCTTATTTTTCAATTGTTTGAAATGGTGCTTGTGTGTGTGGGTTTGAAAATGTTTTGAAAAGAATCCAATGTGGTGGCAACCTTTGTAATGATCCATGTGGGGATGTATACAAAGATGTATGTCTTTTGAAAAGGTTTTCATTCGTTTTTGAAAGTTGTTTTGAAAGTGTTGTGAGGTGTGTTTTAGAAAATAGGCAAGTATTTTGTTTTTGCAAGTTTGATTCAAGTAACTAAGAGTTTATCTACTCCTAAATTTCTCAAAGACTATTGCTATGTTTTAACCCTTTTCATAAGTTTGTTCCACCATTGTATTTGGTGGACAATCTCATGTTAGGATGTGAAAGGGACGGGCGCGGGTCATTGTTCGGACCATAATTGCAATGGTGCCAAGTATCTTTGGGAATTTTCTTTAAGGGACTTGATCATTTGTTTGGCAATATTTTGAAAAGTGTTATCGAGGGACTATGATCATTCAATTGGTTTGTTTTGCCCAAAGAGACCTAACATGCAATATGGCCCAATTTTGAAAGACAACAAGTGGAATACCCTAGGGGGTGCAAGTGTGATTTGTGTGTCCATTTTCATGCTTGTTTGTCTTGTATTAGGTCCAACTATTTTGTTCATTTTTATTCGCATACAAACCCTAATTCTAGCATAGTATGTTTAGAAAGCGATAAAGTGCGAAATTTAAACTCCTACGCTATTACAACACAATAATATAGGGAGGGGGGTACAATGTTTCAAATGGGGATTTTGACAAGGAGTTTAAACCTAAAACTATTACATCAAGATTTGAATTATTTACAATTTAATTAATGTACAATAATTAAATAAAAATGGAATAAATATGCAAGATGCAAAAATGTTTTGTATATGTATGAAAAAGAGTATTATTTATGTAAAATAAAAAGAAAATAAAAAGATATTATTTTTGGAGTATTTTTATGTTTTAGGGTAAAACCCTAATTCTATTAAACAAAATGTATTATTTATTAATATATACAATATTTATCATTTATACACAAAAATAAAATAAGAAAAGAAACATATTTGTAAAAATGATTTTTTAGTGTTTAATAATAATAAAATAAAATATGTGTATTTTGGTATTTTATTCTAAGTATATTAATAAATATATATATTTATGTACTAAGTTCTAAATATGTATTATATATAAAAAATAATAATATTTAATATTTAATAAAAAAGTAATTTTTCTATAAAATATTTTCAGAAAGTAAAACAAAAATAAAAATGTATAGAAATGCATTTGTACTATTTTTTAGTATTTTAAACAAAATATATATATATATATATATATATATATATATATATATATATATATATATATATATATATATATATCTATTTATGTATAAACTAAAAGATAGTAAAATAAATGCCTAACAAAATCAAAAATGGTGAGAAAAAATATTTTTATATTTTTTATGTCATGAGAAAAAATAAACAAAGTCAATCAAAAAAGAAAAAGTCAAAAAGTCAAAGAAATAAGCAAATAGGCTTTGGGGGTGTAAAAGCAATTATGTGGTGCAAATAAGAAAAATATTCCAGGCCCAGCCCAGAAGACCTGTCTTCAACCTCCAGCAAACAATGTTTGAAAAAATACGCGCGCCTCTTGCTTCAACATCAAGATCCTGATTCTTTGATTTTCAATAAAAACTTTCAACACAAAAAATGTAAAGCATCATCTCACGATTTCATACATATAAAGAACATGATCTAACTCTCAGAAATGAGAGAGAATTTCTTCTCTCCCAATTTTTAACCTAATTTTTGTTCAAAGTTCAGGCATCAAATTCTTGCAACATACATAATATAAATAAAATCTAATTATATGGGCATGTTCAGGGCAATGATTATGACATATTCTATTCACAAACCTAAAGCTAACAATGCCTAATAAGAGAGATACGAATTCAAAAACTTACCTGTTCAGTTGAAGTTCAATCTGGCAATGTAGGAACTTTCAGTGCAAGGTGAGGATTGGAAAAGCTTCCTTGAGGTCCAGGGATGCTATTCCAATGTTTACTTTGTCTTGAAAGCTTCTGAATCGAGCTAGAGAACTTCACCTGCAAGTCAAAAATGTGAAAATGGTGGAACCAGTTAGAGGGATTACAGGTCGTGTTTTTGCTTTTGGTTAGCTTGCATAGATGTTAGGGGATGTATGTGAACTGGTTTGGGCAAGAATGCTTGAAGGGATTGAGAGATGATACTCAAACTGCAGGCCTTGCCCTGTTTTTGCAGTTTGAGAGTGATTCTGAGATTGAGGGTGTTTTGAAGGCTAAGGGCTCGTGTATTAGCTTGGTTGTGTTGTGTGGAATGTGTTTGATAAGTTTGTCTAAGTGTTCTTGAGCTGATATGGTAGTTGGTATGAGTTATGGTACTTTCTTCACTCTTAAGCAAACAAAGGCAACTTGTGTTTTTAGGTCAGTAGAGAACCCCTAATCCTGCTGCAAAGCTTCTCTTGATCAGTGTGTTATGCTCATAATCTTGTGCCAATCAGATTTGCAATGTACTTGTTGGATTTTCAATTTGACATAAAGTGCAACTTTTCAAGAATGGATATTATGCTTTATCTATAAATGGATTAATCTTGCATACAATGCCCAAACTCATAGAACAACACCTTGGCACAAAGGATTGGCATTAAATTAAGGATTGTAGATGAGATAAAAGACCTGTAATCTAGCTTAAGGCATGCTGAGTTCAAATTGCAAGGTTATGGACATGTAACTTGGTTATGAACAAAGTGAGTTTTTGCCATATTGTGAAATTCGATTCTCCCTAACCATGAGGTTGTTTGAGAAGTTCTTGGACATTTTGGAAAGCTTGGAATGTGTACTACAATCCATATTTGAAGTGCAATTTGAAATTCCAAGTGGAAGTGTATGGAAAATGGCCTTGAAGTGGGGTAGAAAACCTTGTCAAAATAGGTCAAAAATTCACTAAGTTAAGAATGGTTTAGTGCCCTTATTCAAAAATTTGTAACTTGAGATAAAAGCTTCAAATGAGAAAACTTTGTGAATCAAAGTTGTAGATTATGCAACAATCTACAACTTTCATGTTTTGACTTTTGTTTGAATCCAAATGGATCTTGGTGAAAAAGTGGGGCAAATTGGGAAAAAATTAGGGTTTTCCATAACTTAGAAAAAATTCTAAGTTATGAAAAATTCCATTTCAAACCCTAATTTGCATTTCTTGGTTTCTTGGTGAACAAGTTTCATGATTTGGCATGTTTTGATGAAAAAATGAATCTTGACTCTTGATTTTGACCAAAAAGTCAAAGTTTGACTTTTCAGTATACAGTCAAAATTGATCAATTGACTGGGAAATTCAACTGTCAATCTTGTGTACTTGGGATCTTTTGAGTTTGTTGAGCATGTCAAGATAATTCCATGGGGTCCTTGAGTCCATATGTGAGCTTGGTTTGCCCTTGGCTAGGTCAAACAGTCAAAAATTGCCTTTGTGCAGTCAAAACCCTAAAAATGACCATTTTGCCCTTTTGATGATCTGATCAAATTTCTTGTGGATTTGTGATCCAAACTTGATCAAATGGTCCATGTGAGTTCATAATGTTGATGTGGGTCAATTTCCATGAGATTTGACTGTCAATTGGCCACAGTTGACTTTTTCCCCAATACAGCTGATTTCTAGGTCATCTGTCCAATTGACTGGGCAAAACTTGGAATCAAGACTTGAAACTTGGTATGGATAAACTTGGGAGTCCAATATGAAGCATGAAAGTCATCTTAGGCATTTTAGGTCAAAACATCTTTGTTCAAACACAAACCCTAATTTGGGTCCATCAGTGCAAGGAGAAATCTTGAGCAGAGGAAACCCTAATTGGATCTTGATCTTCAAAGGTCTGGTGATGAGAAAATGTTGAGGAAATGGGAGGGCAAATTTTGGGGTACAACAGTTGCCCCTGTTCAATCTTTTTGGACCTGAAGAGTTAGATTGGCAAGTTTGCCTTTCGTGGCTCGAGGGTAAAAGGAGATTGGACACTAGAGTGCCCGGAAATTTGCACTCGCATGTTGGAGTCTCAACAATGTGATGTCGGGAATGGGCTTACAGATGCCATTTGGAGAGATGGTGGATAGGGAGATGGGCTTATAGATGCCATCTGGAGATGTGACGGAACCTTGTCGGGAATGGGCTTATAGATGCCATTTGGAAGTGTTGATCGCATAAGAGATTCCTTAGCGAGAACTTGTGTATTTGAGAAAGACAGATGTTTTCCTGGCTTGTTACAGGTGTTTGATCTTCCATCTCTTTATGCAGATATGCCCTGGCTAGATACAGGTGTCGAGTCTTCAAATAGTTGCTCACAGATGTGCCCTGGCTGGATACAGGAATCGAATCCGGAAATAGTTATCAACAGATATGCCCTGGCTGGATACAGGAATCAAATCTTCGAACTCTTCAGACGTGCCCTGGCTAGATTCAGGAATCGAGTCTGGAAATATGGTCAACAGATATGCCCTGGCTGGATACAGGAGTCGAATCTGGAAATGTTGTAGTTGATAGATGTGCCCTGGCTGGATACAGGAATCGAATCTGGAACTCTTCAGACGTACCCTGGCTAGATACAGGAATCGAGTCTGGAAACTGATCACTCTCAGATGTGCCCTGGCTAGATACAGGTATCGAATCTGGAATTTGTGACAGTTGAAGGAAGTTGTCTTTAGGATTGTCTTTTTTTCTTTCTGAAAAGGCAAAAACATAAGTTGTATGTAATGTCATGATGTATGACATGCATGTTGTCATGATGTTCAACATGAGATAGTGTTGTATGCACTTTATCATGTACGTAAGCAAGATGTATGAAATGTGAAATGTTTATGAGTGTATTTCCGTCTTAGGAAAATAAATCCTTGACGAACGGCCGAAGAATTGCTCTGTGGCAGAGATACTTTGCTGAAGTTTGACGAGAGGCCTGCTGAGGACTTTAATGATAGATTCCGCTGGGGATAATGATGATAAACTCCGCTGGGGAATACCAACGATAGACTCTGCCGGGGATTGAAGGAACTTTGCCGAGGGCGATCTTCCGTGGCAAATAGCTGAGGATAACCCAGTTATAAGCCCTTGTGAGGGATAACTCTGAATAAAGCTCGGGAGAGACGTCTGTATTCTGCAGGGAACAAGCTTCCAGAATCTACTGGGGATAAGCTTTTAGACCTGCCGGGGAAAGTTGGCGACTTCACTGGGGGAAGTATTACTGAATCTTGCCTTACTCTGCGGGGGGCTGAGATCATTTGGTCACATTCTTCAATCGAAACTACCTTGGTACCTTGGCAGACAAAGCAACCAGACTGCATCAGGCAATTTCACATTGCCCCTGTTTTTGATGTCACCTGTAACTAATCTTTTGTTTCTTATGCAAACATTTATGAATCAGCAATTTAATGTCAAATGCATATATAAAAAATGAACAATGGACGTTCGTCGCAAGACAAAACAGAAAAAGGAAAAAACAATGGCAATTTGTATGGACAAGTGAATTCGTATTGATTTGAATTTTGCCTGTGAATAGGCGTTTTTTGTACAAGAGGCTGACATCCTAGTAAGAGGATGCCGCCGAATAACACGGAATTTATAATTTTGAAAAGAAAACAAAATAGCTATGTGAATAATCCTACTGGGTTCCAACTCTGCTATTGCCTTTATGTCTCCAAGCGTCACATCGCTTTGCTGCCTAGTTGAAGATGAAGCTGATTGGTCGATGCCGAAGTCTGAGCCAGATAGTTGATGCCGAATTCCGGATGCGAAGTGATCCAATGAGACATAGTGTTACGCTTTATCCCTAACTTTTGCCTGGACCGCCCTTTCGGGTTTTCAGTCCACCGGGATACCCATTTTTGCCCAAGCCGCCCTTTCAGGTTTTCGACTTGCCGGGTGTACAGATTTTTATTCATTTCATCCCTTATTTTTGCCCGAACCCTTTTGGTTCGCCGGGAAACCCTAATTTTTGCCTAGGTATGTCAACCTAGCGGGTCTTTTATTCATGCGTAGTATCTTTTCACTATGTCTGCATTGGCGGGGTGAGGAAGGTCGTCACCATCCATGGTGGTTAGGATCATGGCTCCTCCTGAGAATACATGTTTAACCACAAATGGCCCTTCGTAAGTAGGGGTCCATTTGCCCCGGGGATCACTTTGAGGAAGGATGATGCGTTTGATTACCAGGTCTCCAACTTGATACTCTTGTGGTCTGACTCTCTTGTTAAATGCCCTGATCATCCGTTTTTGATACGTCTGACCATGACAGATAGCGGTGAGTCTCTTTTTGTCAATCAGATTTAATTGATCCAGTCGAGTCTGGATCCAGTCATCTTCACTCAAGTCTGCATCCTTCATTATTCGGAGAGAGGGTATCTGGACTTCAATTGGCAAGACTGCCTCCATGCCATAGACCAAGGAGAAGGGAGTTGCCCCGGTTGACGTCCTTGCTGAGGTACGGTACCCATGAAGAGCGAACGGTAACATCTCGTGCCAATCTTTATAGGTCACTGTCATCTTCTGCATAATCTTCTTGATATTTTTATTAGCTGCCTCTACAGCCCCATTCCTCTTCGGCCGGTAGGGAGAAGAATTGTGGTGATGTATCTTGAATTGTTCGCAGAGCTCAGTGATCATCTTGTTGTTGAGATTGGTATCATTGTCCGTAATGATTCTTTCCGGGACGCCGTACCGACAGATCAGATTATGCCGGATAAAACGTGCCACGACGCTCTTGGTTACTGTGGCATAGGAAGCTGCCTCAACCCACTTCGTGAAATAATCGATCGCCACCAAGATGAAGCGATGCCCATTGGATGCCGTCGGTCGGATCTCACCGATCATATCAATCCCCCACATTGCAAAAGGCCAAGGTGCCGTCAGGACGTTCAGAGGAACCGGAGGAATATGCACCTTGTCAGCATAGATTTGGCATTTATGACAAGTTCGAGAGTGTTGGTAACAATCAGCTTCCATTGTGGACCAGAAATATCCTTCCCGAAGGATTTTCTTAGCCATGGTGTGCCCACTGGAATATGTTCCAAATGTACCTTCATGCAGTTCTATCATGATCTTCTCTGCTTCGGCCTTATCCACACAACATAGTAGAGTTGAATCATGATTCCGCTTGTAGAGAATGCCGTTGCTGAGGAAGAATTTCGCCGCAAACCTTCTCATGAACTTCTTGTCATTGACAGATGCGCCTTCAGGTTATTCCTGAGCTTCCAAATACCTCTTCACCTCATGATACCAGGGTTTTTCAGTCACCTTTTCAGCCTCGAGATCGCAGCAGTATGCTGGTTCATCCAACTTCCAGATAATGATCCGGGGAGCCTCATTGTCCCACTTAACTTTGAACATTGAAGACATCGTAGCTAATGCGTCTGCTAGCTGATTCTCCTCTCTTGGGAAGTGCTCAAAAGTTATTTCTTCAAAGTGGGGAAGCAAGGTTGACACATACTCCTTGTAAGGAATAAGATTTGGGTGTTTCGTATCCCACTCGCCTTTGATCTGATTGATCACGAGAGCGGAATCTCCGAAGACACTCAGAAATTTGATCCTTAAGTCGATTGCAGCTTGTAAACCCATGATACATGCTTCATATTCTGCCATGTTGTTGGTGCAGTTGAAGCACAATCGGGCGGTGAGTGGAGTATGAGTTCCTTTGGGAGATATGACTACAGCGCCGACACTGTTACCCAAAGCATTGGAGGCTCCATCAAAATGCATAGACCATCGGGATCCTTCCTCAGGTCCTTCATCCGGTCCAGGTACTTCACAGTCAGTTACCACCATGATGTCTTCGTCCGGAAAATCAAAGTTCAATGATTGGTAATCGTCCACAGGTTGGTGTGCCAAATGATCCGCCAGTACATTTCCCTTAATAGCTTTCTGAGTTGTATACTGGATGTCATATTCTGTCAAGATCATTTGCCATCTCGCTATCCTTCCAGACAGAGCAGGCTTTTCAAATATGTACTTGATGGGATCCATCTTTGAAATTAATAGAGTAGTGTGAGTCAGCATATACTGTCTCAGCCGGCGAGCAGCCCATACTAGAGTGCAGCAAGTTTTCTGAAGCAGTGAGTAACGAGACTCACAGTCGGTAAACTTTTTGCTCAAGTAATAAATAGCGTGCTCTTTTCGGCCAGACTCGTCATGCTGCCCCAGCACACACCCTATTGAATTATCAAGTACTGTCAAGTATAATATTAGAGGTCTTCCTTCCACTGGTGGCATAAGAATGGGGGGCTCTTGGAGATATTCCTTTATCCTTTCAAAGGCAGCCTGACATTCATCGTTCCAGCGTACTACTTGATCTTTCTTCAGTAATTTGAAGATTGGCTCACAAGTAGCAGTCAGATGTGAGATGAATCGGGCAATGTAATTCAGTCGTCCCAGGAAGCCTCTGACTTCTTTCTCTGTCTTAGGGACTGGAATCTCTTGAATGGCTTTAACCTTGGCAGGGTCCACTTGAATACCCTTATCACTTACAATGAAGCCTAGCAATTTTCCGGGCCTTACCCCAAAGGTGCATTTGTTGGGATTCAATCTCAGCTTGTATAACTTGAGCCGGTCAAACAGCTTCCTCAGATGGTCAAGATGCTCCTCCTCACTTTGAGACCTTGCTATCATGTCATCAACATATACCTCAATCTCATGATGGATCATATCATGAAATAAAGCAAACATGGCGCGTTGGTAGGTTGCCCCAGCATTTTTCAACCCGAATGGCATGACCTTGTAACAGAAGGTGCCCCACTGAGTCACAAAGGTGGTCTTTTCCATATCTTCCGGAGCCATCTTGATTTGATTATACCCTGAAAAACCATCCATGAAGGAGAACACCTTGTGTTGAGCAGTATTGTCAACGAGAACATCGATGTGAGGTAAGGGGAAGTCATCCTTGGGGCTTACCCTGTTCAAGTCCCTATAGTCGACACACATTCTGACTTTACCGTCTTTCTTCGGCACTGGCACCACATTGGCAACCCACTGAGGGTAAGAAGTTACTGCTAGAAACCCGGCGTCGAACTGCTTCATAACCTCAGCCTTGATCTTTTCAGACATCTCTGGGCGCATACGGCGGACCTTTTGCTTTACCGGAGGGCAGTCTTCCTTGGTCGGCAGGTGATGAACTACAATGTTGGCATCCAAACCAGGCATATCTTCATAGGACCAAGCAAATATCTCCATGTAATCCTGTAGCATCTGGATCAATCGTTTCTTCACGCCGAGCTCTAGATTGGCACCAATCTTGACCTCTTTCCTATTTGTCCCAGTACCCAGGTTAATTGTTTCCACCGGCTCTTCATGTGGTTGAATAGCCCTCTCTTCCTGGAGTAGCAGTCTTGCGAGCTCACCAGGCACTTCACAATCATCTTCACCTTCGTCTTCGGCCAAGTTGATCGGATTCTCGAAGTCATAACTAGCGGTAGCAGAGCTGTTACCAGTGAGATCCAGAGTGGATTGAAACCTGTATAAGTGAGTGTGTGTAAATATAGCTGTTTTGCAATATATATAACACAGAAAGAAAAAGGAGCATAAGATTTGAAATGCAACAAACGTCCAATGTTTTGATTGATGATATATGGAAATGTCATACAAAAAGCCCTCACAAATGGAGCTACGATGCCCCGGGTAGGACACCGAGCCAATAAAAGTTTTAACACATTGTTTGTTACAAATTGGAAATCAAAAGAAATTAATTACTGCGTGACAAATGTGATAGGCGTAAAATCCTTTGCCGTCCAGTTGCTCGGTCCGTTGCTGGTAGTCGGGTAGATCCAACTGTCAAATTCTGCTTCCTCCACATCCTCCTCAATAGCATTCACCCCTGGGTTGGAGATAAACACCGAGGCCTTTCTGATCTTTTCCTTGCGCACAGCCCTCTGAGCCTCTGCAGTAAAGCCCAGCCCATACTTGTCGTTCTTTTGAGTGAAGTCAGGAAGCTGACCCCAGTTTGTACAATTGCCTTTCTCGATTACAGCCCGGGCATCCTTCAAGGACGCCATCTTCAACGGAGAGTCTTCTTCAACTATTGCTTCAGCTGATGCCAACACTGGAGGTACTTCCTCAAAATGCTGAAAAGGGGTTTCAATAAACTCCCCGTCCATCTCGATATACCGGAATGAATTCAAGTGACTCACCATGTATTCCTCCTCACCTTGCACAGTAACAATCTTCCCTTTGACAGGGTATTTGAGCTTTTGGTGTAAAGTGGAGGTTACTGCCCCAGCTTTGTGAATCCAGGGTCGACCCAACAAGCAGGAATAAGATGGACGAATATCCATTACATAGAATGTTGAGTTGAAAACTTGGGAACCCACACGAATAGGAATGTCCACTTCACCGTGCACCATCCTCTTAGAACCTTCGAAGGCTCTAACAATGATGTTACTAGGTTTCAAATCCAGGCCCTCACAATCCAAGCGATCCAATGCTTTCTTGGGCAACACATTCAGGGAAGAGCCGGTATCCACTAACACGTGTGCGAGAGTAGTGCCCCTGCATTCTATGGAAACATGCATGGCATCATTGTGATTTTTCCCTTTGGCGGTAAGGTCAGCATCTGAGAACCCCAAGCCATTGTCAGCCGTCAAATTAGCCACACAGTCAGTGAATTGATCCGCGGAGGTCTCTTGCGGCACATGGGCCGTTTTCAGAAATGAAATCAGGGCTTTTGCATGGGCCTCTGAGCATAGCAGCAATGATAGCATAGAGATTTTGGAGGGCGTATGCCCCAACTGTTCAACAACATTAAAGTCACTCTTTTTGATAATTTTAAGGATTTCCTCCATTTCTTGTTGGGAGGCTTCCACAGCAGTCTTCTTTGTTGGTGCCTCTGTCCTGGCAGGCGAATCGGTAGCAACTTCTTTGCCCCGAGTATCAGAGGACTCGGCGGCAGTAGTAGACACAAGAACTTGAATTGGAATATGCACACTTGCGGGTGTGATGGTGAGAGGTTTTCGAATAACTGGCGGTGCAATGTCAGGCGAGAAGAGCCTACCACTGCGGGTAATCTTGGCGGGACCAGTGATGTTACTGATACTGGTATTGGTGTTGAACTCCTGCTTCACCCCAAGCACATACACGTCGGCTCCATAATGCCATGGAACAGCTTTATCAGACTCATATGGGAGAGGCCCCGGGACAGTAATAGTGATGGGTGCAACAGACATAATCTGGACTGGCTTTCTCGGGGGAGCCTTGGTAGGATTTAAAATTGTGACGACAGATACTTCTTCAATGGGAACAAACGGAACAGCAGTTTTCTTGAACAGAATTTCCTTGCTATCCATCAGTCTTTGGATGCCTGATTTCAGCAGCGGACAACCGGTAGGGATAACAGCACACAGGTGGCAACCCTTGCTACAACCCGGAAATAAACCGGCTAGTAGTAAGTTCCTCTTAACAGTCAAAAGAGGGGTAACAACTTCATTCACCGAAACAGCATACAATTCTTCCTCAATGGAATTTACTTTATGCTGGGGCATAGGAGCAGTTACAACATTTGGTCTCTCAGGCGCTTCAAACTGAATTTCCTTTGCGTCGATAAGATCTTGCACTTTGTTTCTCAAGGCCCAGCAATCATCAGTAGTGTGCCCGGGACTATCAGAATGATAAGCACACCGGGCATTTGGGTTATACTTAGGAGACGCAGTATTGACGACCTTAGGAGCTTCTTTGGTGGTCACCAAATTGGTCGATAGCAGTTGAGGTAAAATTTGAGATAAGGTCATACTCAGCCGAGTATACTGCCTCTTGGGCCTTTCACTTCTTTGTTGATTGTACTGCTGAGGAGCAGCAACAGGTTTTGAAATGACCAGAGCATTGACGGCTTGGCGACTTTCGGGCTTGACTTGTCTTCTAGGACCATAGACGACACTTGCTTCTTTCTTAAAAGGCCTCTTCTCAGTACTTGTAGCAACACTCTTCTGAATTTTTCCTGACTTGATGCCAGCTTCTATTATTTCGCCCGTTAAGATCAAATCGGTAAACCCTGCGGAAGAGTTACCAATCAGATGATTGAAAAATGGCCCAGATAGGGTCCCTAGAAACATATCAACAAGTTCACGATCGGTTAAAGGAGGCTGCACCCTGCCAGCCAAATCCCTCCATTTTTGTGCGTATTATTTGAATCCTTCGCCTGTTCCTATCGACATACCCTGAAGTTGGGTACGAGTAGGGGCAAGGTCAGAATTGTATTGGTATTGTTTGTAGAAAGCGGTGGCCAAATCTTCCCAATTCCGGACACTGGTTCCTTCTAGCTGATAAAACCATTCCAACTGAGCTCCAGAAAGGCTGTCTTGAAAGAAATGAATCCAGAGGTTTTTATCTGCCGTATAGGGTTGAATCTTTCTCACGTAGGACCTGAGATGCATTTTGGGGCAGGACAGCCCATCATACCTTACAAACACTGGCACTTTGAATTTTGGGGGAATCACAATCCCGGCAACCAAACCCAAGTCTTCAAAATCCAAACCCGGTACTCTTTGTAACTCCATGGCGGCTAATCTGTCTTCTAACCCTTTGTATTTATCATCAGCTGGAGGGTATTGCTGATCAGTATAATCTTCATCCTCTTCGACCTCTTCTTCTTCCGCATCAGACTCGGAAGGTACCGCCGGTCCACCTCCTTTACTGGTTCCTTCATCAGAAGTAGGAGGAAATTCAAGCACTCTCTGAGCTTCTCCGTCAAATCTTCTCCCCAAAGTAGCCACTCCGAGTCTCTTTTTCTTCTTCTTCACTGGGTCCTTATTCCCCAGCAAGGTCTTGAGATCCTCCTGACCTTTAGCCAAGGTTGTCAGGAGTTGCTGGAACTGTGCATTCTGAGCTTGTAGGTCTTTGACTGTTTGCTCGAGATCCATCCTACTGAAATAAACAGCAGACAGATAAGGAAACCTGGAGTGAGACCTGCTTATGCACATGATGAATGGTATGCTTATGTATGCAATGCATTCAAGGATTTAGGACATTCAAAATTGTTTTAGACAAAGAAGAACGCACGTCATATTAATAAGAAGAAATTTGTCAGTACATAAATGCCCCATGGGCCAAATATTACAAAATAAACTTCTTAAGGCAAAAAGACATTGCGCATCCTTTTTGGTGCGATGTAGGTATTGAGGGCCTCTTGCTCGTGGAGTCGGCGGGTAAGCTCTAGAACCTTCTTCTCACTGGCGTAGAAGCTAGCTTCAAAAGTATTTCGTTCCTCCTTGAGCTGAATCCAACTTTTCTGCATTTCCTCCCACGATGTAGGCATGTCTGGATGTAGGATGGTGTAGGGAACCTCTCCTTCATTGACGGGCTCTTTAATCACTGGGAGTACATGAGGATAAGGCATCATTAGACTTTGGGCTCGGGCTCGTACCCACTTGAGATAGGGCTCAAGAGGGATGGAGTTCTTGTGTCCCAGAGTCTTGCTATCAACCTTGTTGAGTTTTCCCCAAGCTCTGATGAATCTTTGGCGAAGTCCTTGCGCATCGTTGTCGAAGTCAAAAACTAGGTCAGGAATCAACATGTCATGAGGGCCATCCCTCCGTGCATATCCAAATTGCCTCAATGCTAGGCAAGGGTTGTAGGTGATACCCCCTCTAATTCCAAGTAAAGGAACATTAGGGAATTCTCTGCAACGATCGACAATGATGACATTTTCTCTGGACCGAGAACACCAATGCACATCAGAATGAGTAAGAGTCATCAACCGTTGGGACCACCTTGTACTTTGGTCATTCTTCAAGACAGATTGTGGAAGGTGCGAAATAAACCACCTTGCAAGGATTGGAGTACAGCACATGAGAACACCCCTCTTTCTCATTGTTCGTGTGTAAAATGAGTGAAGAATGTCCCCAAGCAATGTCGGTATTGGATTTCTGGACAAGAAGATTTTGACAGCGTTGACATCTACCAATTGGTCAGGATTTGGGAACAAGACAAACCCATAGATAAGGAGTGCCACAATCTCTTCAAAGGCTTGTAGGTCCAATGAGTTCCAGCATTCTTGTGCCTTCTCAAACAAGAATTTTGCTAAGAATCCTTTGACGCTGCTTCTGGTTTCCCAATGCCCCTTGATGTCGGATGGTTGTAGATGTAATGCTCGAGCAACATCTTCCGGCTTTGGTTCCTTTTCCGCACCGTTGAATGGTAGTTGATTAAGGATAGGGATTCTTAGAAGTTGAGAAAACTCCTCCAAAGTGGGGACCAACTGATAATCAGGGAAAGTGAAACAGTGGTGAAGAGGGTCAAAGAATTGGAATAGAACTTTCATCATGTCTTCTTCAATGTTGGTGTTGACTAGGCTGAGCAGTCTACCATGTCTTTCACTGAAGGATGAGTTTTCCGGAATTCTTGAGGTGAGCTCCTTGAGTTGAGGAGAGATTCTCACAAGGTTGACTTGAATGGTATTTCTGCGAGGAATTTCCATGTCCTACAAAACAAGAACAAAGATGAAGATCCCAAAATCCTTGAAATGGTTAGTGAATGCATATGATGCTTCATGATGTTTATGATGTATGCACAAAACATATGTACAAGCAAATCACACCAAACCCTAGTTTCAGGCTTGCATGGGGTTTCATAGGTAAGTACCCTCTTGAGTGTAGTTGGCTTAAAAACCTGTCCTATAAATAGTAACCGGATTCTAAGGAGCTCAATATCACTGGATTGTTTTCATTGTTCATTGTTTTGGTTTAGCCACTTAACTAGCGACCAAAATATTCTAAGAAAACAACCATCAATGAGTGTAGTATCGAGTATCTACCAACTTCGGACTGCACCAAAGCCGGTCATCTCACTACCCCTAATAAAAGGCCAAGATGGTCAAGTAAGGTTCTAGGTTATTAGTGCTTAGTGACATCACTCAGCGGCCCCGTACTCTCCTTGATTGAACTCAAGGGTTACCGGTACTCACAAATATTTCGCACTAATATAGCTATTGCTTAGACCGTGTCGGTATACCCCGCACAGTTTCCACAACGTATTGCTATCTATGAATGTTTCCCAAAATCCGGGTGGAGGATTGTAAACCCAAACAATAGAGCCAAAGTATAAAGCAAGCCAATCAAACAATTAGTCATGCAAGAGGGTGATCTAAGCCCTAAGGTTACTCCACTTTAAAATTTCTCCCCAGCAGAGTCTCCAGTTCTGTGATACGGTGGGAGAACTGACTTGAGGTTTTGCGTTTGTTTTTGCAAATGTTTCGGTTGAGCAAGAGTCGCCACCGACTTTTTATTTTATCCTAAGGAAAGGTTAAAAAAGCACAACAAAAACCTTTGAGATGTTTTCTTGGGTTCGGGGAGTAGATTATAGAAAGGGAAGGTGTTAGCACCCTTTCTATCCATGGTTATCCATGGGCTCTTAGTTACTTGCTTAGATCACTTGCCTTATTTTTCAATTGTTTGAAATGGTGCTTGTGTGTGTGGGTTTGAAAATGTTTTGAAAAGAAGCCAATGTGGTGGCAACCTTTGTAATGATCCATGTGGGGATGTATACAAAGATGTATGTCTTTTGAAAAGGTTTTCATTCGTTTTTGAAAGTTGTTTTGAAAGTGTTGTGAGGTGTGTTTTAGAAAATAGGCAAGTATTTTGTTTTTGCAAGTTTGATTCAAGTAACTAAGAGTTTATCTACTCCTAAATTTCTCAAAGACTATTGCTATGTTTTAACCCTTTTCATAAGTTTGTTCCACCATTGTATTTGGTGGACAATCTCATGTTAGGATGTGAAAGGGACGGGCGCGGGTCATCGTTCGGACCATAATTGCAATGGTGCCAAGTATCTTTGGGCATTTTCTTTAAGGGACTTGATCATTTGTTTGGCAATATTTTGAAAAGTGTTATCGAGGGACTATGATCATTCAATTGGTTTGTTTTGCCCAAAGAGACCTAACATGCAATATGGCCCAATTTTGAAAGGCAACAAGTGGAATACCCTAGGGGGTGCAAGTGTGATTTGTGTGTCCATTTTCATGCTTGTTTGTCTTGTATTAGGTCCAACTATTTTGTTCATTTTTATTCGCATACAAACCCTAATTCTAGCATAGTATGTTTAGAAAGCGATAAAGTGCGAAATTTAAACTCCTACGCTATTACAACACAATAATATAGGGAGGGGGGTACAATGTTTCAAATGGGGATTTTGACAAGGAGTTTAAACCTAAAACTATTACATCAAGATTTGAATTATTTACAATTTAATTAATGTACAATAATTAAATAAAAATGGAATAAATATGCAAGATGCAAAAATGTTTTGTATATGTATGAAAAAGAGTATTATTTATGTAAAATAAAAAGAAAATAAAAAGATATTATTTTTGGAGTATTTTTATGTTTTAGGGTAAAACCCTAATTCTATTAAACAAAATGTATTATTTATTAATATATACAATATTTATCATTTATACACAAAAATAAAATAAGAAAAGAAACATATTTGTAAAAATGATTTTTTAGTGTTTAATAATAATAAAATAAAATATGTGTATTTTGGTATTTTATTCTAAGTATATTAATAAATATATATATTTATGTACTAAGTTCTAAATATGTATTATATATAAAAAATAATAATATTTAATATTTAATAAAAAAGTAATTTTTCTATAAAATATTTTCAGAAAGTAAAACAAAAATAAAAATATATAGAAATGCATTTGTACTATTTTTTAGTATTTTAAACAAAATATATATATATATCTATTTATGTATAAACTAAAAGATAGTAAAATAAATGCCTAACAAAATCAAAAATGGTGAGAAAAAATATTTTTATATTTTTTATGTCATGAGAAAAAATAAACAAAGTCAATCAAAAAAGAAAAAGTCAAAAAGTCAAAGAAATAAGCAAATAGGCCTTGGGGGTGTAAAAGCAATTATGTGGTGCAAATAAGAAAAATATTCCAGGCCCAGCCCAGAAGACCTGTCTTCAACCTCCAGCAAACAATGTTTGAAAAAATACGCGCGCCTCTTGCTTCAACATCAAGATCCTGATTCTTTGATTTTCAATAAAAACTTTCAACACAAAAAGTGTAAAGCATCATCTCACGATTTCATACATATAAAGAACATGATCTAACTCTCAGAAATGAGAGAGAATTTCTTCTCTCCCAATTTTTAACCTAATTTTTGTTCAAAATTCAGGCATCAAATTCTTGCAACATACATAATATAAATAAAATCTAATTATATGGGCATGTTCAGGGCAATGATTATGACATATTCTCTTCACAAACCTAAAGCTAACAATGCCTAATAAGAGAGATACGAATTCAAAAACTTACCTGTTCAGTTGAAGTTCAATCTGGCAATGTAGGAACTTTCAGTGCAAGGTGAGGATTGGAAAAGCTTCCTTGAGGTCCAGGGATGTTATTCCAATGTTTACTTTGTCTTGAAAGCTTCTGAATCGAGCTAGAGAACTTCACCTGCAAGTCAAAAATGTGAAAATGGTGGAACCAGTTAGAGGGATTACAGGTCGTGTTTTTGCTTTTGGTTAGCTTGCATAGATGTTAGGGGATGTATGTGAACTGGTTTGGGCAATAATGCTTGAAGGGATTGAGAGATGATACTCAAACTGCAGGCCTTGCCCTGTTTTTACAGTTTGAGAGTGATTCTGAGATTGAGGGTGTTTTGAAGGCTAAGGGCTCGTGTATTAGCTTGGTTGTGTTGTGTGGAATGTGTTTGATAAGTTTGTCTAAGTGTTCTTGAGCTGATATGGTAGTTGGTATGAGTTATGGTACTTTCTTCACTCTTAAGCAAACAAAGGCAACTTGTGTTTTTAGGTCAGTAGAGAACCCCTAATCCTGCTGCAAAGCTTCTCTTGATCAGTGTGTTATGCTCATAATCTTGTGCCAATCAGATTTGCAATGTACTTGTTGGATTTTCAATTTGACATAAAGTGCAACTTTTCAAGAATGGATATTATGCTTTATCTATAAATGGATTAATCTTGCATACAATGTCCAAACTCATAGAACAACACCTTGGTACAAAGGATTGGCATTAAATTAAGGAGTGTAGATGAGATAAAAGACCTGTAATCTAGCTTAAGGCATGCTGAGTTCAAATTGCAAGGTTATGGACATGTAACTTGGTTATGAACAAAGTGAGTTTTTGCCATATTGTGAAATTCGATTCTCCCTAACCATGAGGTTGTTTGAGAAGTTCTTGGACATTTTGGAAAGCTTGGAATGTGTACTACAATCCATATTTGAAGTGCAATTTGAAATTCCAAGTGGAAGTGTATGGAAAATGGCCTTGAAGTGGGGTAGAAAACCTTGTCAAAATAGGTCAAAAATTCACTAAGTTAAGAATGGTTTAGTGCCCTTATTCAAAAATTTGTAACTTGAGATACAAGCTTCAAATGAGAAAACTTTGTGAATCAAAGTTGTAGATTATGCAACAAGCTACAACTTTCATGTTTTGACTTTTGTTTGAATCCAAATGGAACTTGGTGAAAAAGTGGGGCAAAGTTGGGGAAAAAATTAGGGTTTTCCATAACTTAGAAAAAATTCTAAGTTATGAAAAATTCCATTTCAAACCCTAATTGCATTTCTTGGTTTCTTGGTGAACAAGTTTCATGATTTGGCATGTTTTTATGAAAAAATGAATCTTGACTCTTGATTTTGACCAAAAAGTCAAAGTTTGACTTTTCAGTATACAGTCAAAATTGATCAATTGACTGGGAAATTCAACTGTCAATCTTGTGTACTTGGGATCTTTTGAGTTTGTTGAGCATGTCAAGATAATTCCATGGGGTCCTTGAGTCCATATGTGAGCTTGGTTTGCCCTTGGCTAGGTCAAACAGTCAAAAATTGCCTTTGTGCAGTCAAAACCCTAAAAATGACCATTTTGCCCTTTTGATGATCTGATCAAATTTCTTGTGGATTTGTGATCCAAACTTGATCAAATGGTCCATGTGAGTTCATAATGTTGATGTGGGTCAATTTCCATGAGATTTGACTGTCAATTGGCCACAGTTGACTTTTTCCCCAATACAGCTGATTTCTAGGTCATCTGTCCAATTGACTGGGCAAAACTTGGAATCAAGACTTGAAACTTGGTATGGATAAACTTGGGAGTCCAATATGAAGCATGAAAGTCATCTTAGGCATTTTAGGTCAAAACATCTTTGTTCAAACACAAACCCTAATTTGGGTCCATCAGTGCAAGGAGAAATCTTGAGCAGAGGAAACCCTAATTGGATCTTGATCTTCAAAGGTCTGGTGATGAGAAAATGTTGAGGAAATGGGAGGGCAAATTTTGGGGTACAACAACGTGCAAAAAAGAATAAAAATAGAACATTCGAGGGCGTTGGAACCTTTTGAAATTAAATTGAATTAAAAGTTAATTAATTATTAAATTAAAGAAAATAAATGTTTTTTATGTTTTTTGGTATTTAATGAAATAAGAAAAGAATTTAAAATTAGAAGGAAACCCTAGTTCTAAAGATTTTTAATTTAAAGAAAAGGTTAAGGTTTAAAACCTAATTAATGCTAATTAATTATTTACATATTTATTTACAAAGATATTTAATAATAATAATAATAATGAGAGAAAAGTTTTTATTGAAAGAAAAGATGAAAAGGTTGAAAAACCCTAATTCTACTTATTTTAATTTATTTAAGAAAAGATTAAAATTGAAAACCCTAAATTAAACTAAATTAATTATTAAAGTTTATTTACAAAATAAATTAATAGTGAGTTAAATATTATTAAATATATTACAATTTTTGATTTCTGATTTTTATATTATGAAAATTATTTGAAGTGAATTAAATAAAAATGATTAAAAGAACTAGAAAAAGAAAAGGAAAGAAAATTAAAAATATACAAACATTGGGGGGTGTCTGGCCCATTTAGGAGGTTTTTTGGGAAGCAATTTGGCCCACTGAAATCAAAGCCTTGTTGACTTTTCCAGTTTGAATGCATGTGGTTGACTGAGTGTGTATCATGGAATTCACGTTATGGCCATTGGATTGATCATCAAAGACACTTGGCAAGCCTAAACACTGGGATACATGGTGGAATATTTGAATGAAACTGCATGGGAACGTGTTAATGCAAAAATCATGAATAATATGGGGGGACCTGGGAATCGAACCCAGGTCCCAGCGTTTACCAAGCGAATGCCTTGCCACTTGAGCTGTTTGCGCGCTTTGTATATGTAATAGATAACAAATAATATATGTGAAAAAGGAACATTATGCTGGAACGTTGAAAAACCGCGCCAAGATTTGAATTGTCCAACCACTCAAAGACACGCTAGCCTTCTTCTTCATCTTTGTACCTGTAATATAACCAAATAGCGGGGGTTTTAAACCCCCACTAAACGAGACCTGCAAAAATAGCGAATAGCACATGGACGAATATAAAAAGGGCGCGAGTAGTCAGTTTGCTTCGTCTGAATGTCACGAATTCAATGGCATAGGTTTGATGGTCTAATTTTTCCATATGAGGAAATCCCTAATTCGAAGCTTCTGAAACCATAGGTTTCAACAATGGTGGATTCTTATTTAGGCAGCCATAGTTCAATTGAATGGTACCAACAGCTTCAGAATATCATTGTTAGTAAGAATCAACAATTAAAACTCATGAATAATGCATGTAAATTAAAAAACGATTATGGACATGTTCAAGAAAAGTGTGACTTTGTTCTACCAATTCTTAAGGTCTGGAGACTGGTTCTTGATTGCAACACGTTCCTAGCAATGTCAGGAACATAATGGACAAGCTTTTAGACCTTGAATCGCCTTGTGACTATGATTTCAGTGTTCAAGTTTTTTAGTGAAAAATTGCAAATTGGTTCTATGTTTTCTGATCAGCTTTCGTGTCCAATGGAATAGGGTTATGTTATGCCTTTGTAGGTGAATGGAATTAGGTCAAGAAACAAGCCCATAATCCATTGAATTAATGATTCCAATCTTTGATTTTTTCACATCTTTTTTTCAATCTTTTTCATGCCAATCCTTGCCAATTGTGGAAGATATTGCCTTGTTAATTGATGCACGAAATATTTAGCTCATAATGAGTGAACTTGCTGCACAAAAGATTTGATAAGTGTTATTTGATATTTTTTCATATTTAAATTTAATTAAATGAATTAATAATAATAAAAATTCAAATAATTAATCAAAAATAAGAAAATAAATCCCTTTGAGGTCAATGGGTCGTGCATAGCCTTTGGGTAATGATTCATGAAAGAAATTGAGGCCCATTAGCATTTTTGAAGCTTTTGAAGCAAAGTTGACTTTTCAAAATTCCCAAAAATTTCCCAACTTCTCCAAGGCATATCTTGCTCAATTTTTAAGCTTTAATCATGTTCTTGGACATTTTGGAAAGGTCTTGAAGTCCTCTAACCAATTCTTTTGGTCCCATGTCATTTTGATTTACCAATCTCAAGTTATGGTCTTTGACTTAAAGTGCCTTTTTGTTGACTTTTGAAAAATGACCTATAATGTTGAAATTGATAACTTTTTGTGAGAGCATTTCTTGGACTTGAAGTGTGAAGATAAGTTGTAGGAAATGTCCTTCTCTTCAAAATTAGCTTTGGATGTGATTTTTCTGATAAACCATGAAGAAGTTATGCCCTGGTAAATTTGCAGTTGACTTTTTCAACTGTCCAAAAATAGAAACTTTTGCATCTTGAGACTTTTTGAGCCATATTTTGAGAATCATGATCAAGAATTGATCAAATGATGTTTGTGGCTTCAAAATGAGATGTTGACCAAAAATTTTGACTTTTGACTGTTAAATGACCATTTGCCCCTGCAGTTGGCTATGAAGCAATTAGGGCTTTTGACTGTGCAATTTGATGCTGTGAGTCTTGAAACTTGACATATGGATGCTTGACAATGTTTGTAGGCATATGGGACTTGATTGGACCCTTGGAAACTTCAATTTCTTTGCCAGAACCAAAACCCTAATTTTGACTGTGTTAGGAGGCAATTGGACTGTGCAACCCTTGAGAGATTTTGAAGCTTGATTTTGCCAAATCTTGAAGAATATGGGAGGGCAAATTTTGGGGTACAACATAGTGGTATATCTTTAATTCAAGCTATGAAGCCCGGACTCGACCGGATAGTATCTTGATTTCTCCAAATACCGTGAAGCCTGGACTCGACCAGATAATGGTATAGGACGTTGTGAAGCCTGGACACGACCAGATAACAGCAAAGCATCATGAAGCCTGGACTCGACCAGATAGTGGTATATCTTTAATTCAAGCTATGAAGCCCAGACTCGACCGAATAGTATCTTGATTTCTCCAAATACCATGAAGCCTGAACTCGACCAGATAATGGTATAGGACACTGTGATGCCTGGACTCGACCAGATAACAATAAAGCACTATGAAGCCTGGACTCGACCAGATAGTGGTATGTCTTTAACGCAAGTTATGAAGCCCAGACTCGGCCAGATAGTATCTTGATTTCTCTAAATACCGTGAAGCCTGGACTCGACCAGATAATGGTATATGACACTGTGAAGCCTAGACTCGACCAGATAACAGCAAAAGACACTGAAGCCTGGACCCGACCAGATAACAGTATGAGACACTGTGAAGCTTGGATTTCGACCAAATAACAGTTTACTTGGCCAATTACTAAGAAGCCCGAAATCGACCGGATATTAGTGTGCCTTAAAATCAAGTTGAAGTCCGGATGCGACCGGATAACAACTTGGTTCCTTCTGAAGCCTGGAGTACGACCAGATAAGAAGTGCGAAATTGTGAAGCTTGGAAAACGACTAGATAGTGTGATCGGTGGATCTGGAACTGACTGTTTAACGCTGGTTCGCGAAATGTCGCGGAAGCAAGAGTCGCCACCGTCTTTTATTTTCTCCAAATGGAAAGGACAAAAGCACAGAAAAATTCCTTAAAGAGATTGCTCTCGGTTCGGGAGGTAGGTTATAGAAAGGGAAGGTGTTAGCACCCTTTCTATCCATGGTTATCCATGGGCTCTTAGATACTTGCTCATTGTGTTTTCAAAAATGGTTTGTTTGCTTTTCAACTGTGGGTTTTAAAAAGTTTCTTTGAAAATTCCAGTTCAACTCTTGTATCGGTCCTCAAGAGTGTTTGAAAAATTGCTTTTGAAAGCTTTTTGAAAAGGTGTCGGTGTGAAAAGTATTTTTTGATTTGTTTGAAATTTAGAGCAAGTATCTAGAGTCGTCTACCTACCCTAAGGAATTCGTCTGTGTAAATGTCCTTTAAAGTAGTGCCATCCCACCATTGAGAGGTAGGTAGCACCACCGTTGGAGGTGTTCGGGTCAATTCGAGTTTGTAGGGACATGGTGATCACCAGAGTAATGGGAAGACACCTTAGAAGCTACCCTCATGCCAGGTTCTCGGATCATGAGGACTTACTAAGACATCCTCTACTCGACGATCACCTTTCGAGGCAAGGCAACAGTGAGACGTACCCTAGGGGTGGTGTGTGATTTGTGTGTCGTTTTCAGATATTTTTGTCTTTTGTCATGTTATTGGTGATCTATCGTTTGTTTTTATTTTTGTCCATTCATTCTTGCATGCATTTGTTAACAGCTAAAAATTGCGAGAAAGAAAAGATTTTAAGCTATTACAAAAGGCGCGGGTTCACATCGCCAAAATTTCTTGAACCCGATTTGACGGAAAAATAAAGAAAGTAAAAAAGTGCGAGAAATTAATTTACAAGGCCTTGGGAGAGATACATAAATATTAAACGAAAAAGAAATAAATATGCGAATTAAATAAGAATTAAAACGAGGGCGTTGGACCCTTTTTGCAAAATTAAATTAAATGATGAAATTAATTAATTAAAAAAGAAAAGAAATTGTTTTTTGGTATTTTTTGGTGTTTTATGATTTTTATGGGAAAAAAGAATTAAATGCAATTAAACCTAATTCTACAATTTTTTTATTTGTTAAGAAAATATTAAACTTTAACCTAAATTAACCCTAATTAATTTACATGCAATTTTTAATAAAAATAAATAATATTTTATATTTAATTATTATGAAAGAAAATAAAAAGGGATAAAAGATTAATTAAACCCTAATTCTATATTTTTTTAGATTTTTATTAAAAGTTAAGATTAAAACCTAATTTTAAAACTAGTTAATTAATGAATTTATTTATAAAAATACTAAAATAAAAATATTAATTATTTTTTCTCTTTTCTGATTTTTTTGTTTTTTTTTTTTTATGAAAATAATTGAATTAATTAAGAAAACAATAATTAAAAGGAAATAAAAATATAATGAAATAAAGAATAATAAAAACATTTACAAACCTAGGGGGGTTGCTGTCCCCAAAGTGGAGGCATAGCCCAGCAATTTGAGGCCCATTTATTCATGGCCTGGTTGACTATTGCGTTGGCACGTACACGCGTTGACTAGAGTTCAGCGTGCTCTCCAGATCATGGCCTTTGACTTGATGCCCTGGTACGCGTGGACAGTTTGATTTTGAAGGTGCATGATACGCTTCAGCATTGAAACTGCATGGGAATATTGATTGAAAAATAACATGGAAATAGTGAGGACCTGGGGCTCGAACCCAGGTCATGAACGTTACCAGCACATACGTATACCATTGAGCCATCCCACGCGCGTTTAACATATAATGACTAACAAATATTATAAAAGAAAAATAGTCAGTGGCTCAAAAACGCACGAAGAATTTGAATGATCCAATCAGCGCCTTCCACTTCATCGTCCTCTTCGTTGTGTTCTTTTTTCCTGAAACACAAAGACAATAAGCAACGGTTTTGAACCGTTCTATAACATACCATTAGAGAAAATAGCGAATAGGCCATAAGGCCTCATAAATTAGGCGCGAGGGTGGCCTTGTGATCGTCTAAACGCACTGAGTTGAATGGCCTTGGTCTTACACGCCAATTGTTCCTTAAACGAAAACCCCTAATTCCAAGCTTCACAAACCCTAAATATTGTTAATGGTAAATCTTCATATAGGGCACGAAAACAAAATTAAACCATTGGATTAGCATTAGAATCAAACCATGAACACGAATCAAGCGTTAAAAGTTACAAAAGATGCATGAATTGAGATGCACGATTATGAATTTTTTTGTGTACAGGTCATGTTCGTTTTACCAATTCTTGATGTTATGATGGATGATTTTGATTGGAAATCCTTCCTTGAAGCTTCAGGAAGGTGATGGGATAAAAATCTCGCCTTGAATCGCCTTGGAAATTGGTTTTCAGATTTCACTTTTCAAGCAAAAATTTCAAGTTTTTTTTGTATGCTTTTCTACGCAACTTTGTGGTCAATGGCATTAGGTTTTGCTTCTTTGTATATGTATGAATGAATTAGGTCAAAAATCTGATCAAAAGAATCCAAGAATTGATTATGCAATATTTGATTTTCAAGCATTAGTTTTTCCAATCTTTTTCATGCAATTTGATATCAAATCATATCCAATCCTTCCCTAATTGATCATGCACGAATTTGAGTGCCCAATGAGAGTATTTTCTGCACAAAAAGATTTTATTTCATTAGTTTAGCATTTTTCCATATTTTATTTGGTTTAAATGAATTAATTGTAATAAAAAATTCAAATAAATAAATAAAAATAATAAAAAAACTTCCCTTTGGGCCAAATGGTCGTGTGCATGTTTTGGATGATGAATTGTGGAAGAAAAATAGGCCCATTAGCAATTTTAGGTCATTTGAATCAATGTTGACTTTTTCAAAATATCCAAAAATTTCCCAACTTCCACAAGGCATAACTTTCTCAATTTTTAAGATTTGCTCATGTTCTTGGACATTTTGGAAAGGTCTTTGAGTCCTCTAACCAATTCCTTTGGTCCCATGTCATTTGGATTTACCAATCTCAAGTTATGGCCTTTGACTTAAAGTCCCTTTTTGTTGACTTTTGAAAATGACCTATAATGTTGAAATTGATAACTTTTTGTGAGAGCATTTCTTGGACTTGGAGTATGAAGATGAGTTGTAGGAAATTTATTTATATTCAAAATGAGCTTTGGATGGAATTTTTCTGATAATCCATGTGAAAGTTATGCCCTGGTCAATTTACAATTGACTTTTTCAGCTGTCCAAATAAGGAAACTTTTGCATCTTGATGATTTTTGAGCCAAGCTTTGAGAATCATGATCAAGCATTGATCAAATGATGTTTGTGGCTTCAAAATGAGATGTTGTCCAAAAATTTGAACTTTTGACTGTCAAATGACCATTTTGCCCCTACAGTTGACTGTAGTGCAATTAGGGTTTTTGACTGTGCAATTTTGTGCTGAAAGTCTTGCAACTTGGTATGAGGATGCTTGACCATATTTGTAGGCATGTGGGACTTGATTGGATCCTTGGAAACTTCATTTTCTTGATCAGAACCAAAACCCTAATTTTGACTGTTTAGGAGGCTCTTACACTGTGCAACCCTTGGGGAATTTGCAGCTTGACTTGGCAATTTCTTGAAGAATATGGGAGGGCAAATTTTGGGGTACAACAGTTGCCCCTGTTCAATCTTCTTAGACCTGAGGATGCAGATTGACTGACGTGCCTTTCGTAATCCGAAGGTGGAAGATGATTGAACACTAGAGTGCCCAGAAATTTGCGCTCACATAGTGGCAGTGTGGTGGTGGAATGGGCTTATAGATGCCATGCTAAGAGATGCTGGAGGGTGAATGGGCTTATAGATGTCATCTGGATGTTGATCGCGTAAGAGGTTCCTTAGCGAGAACTTGCGTACCTGCAAAAGAAAAATGAGTACCTGACATGTTGCAGGAGCTGGTCTTCAGATGCTTGGCATAGATGTGTCCTGACTGGTTACAGGAGCTGGATCTGGAGCTTCAAAAGATGATGAATGAACCAGGGGTGGTTACTACCTCAGCATGAACGGTGAGAGAACCTTGGGCGACCTTAACCTCAACAGCAAACGTTGAGAAAATCTTGGATAACTTCACTTCAACAGCAATCATTGAGCGAAATCTTGGTGGGAATTACCATCTCCGCAGGATCGGGGAGAGAACCATAGGCAATTATAATCTCAAAAGCGGACGTTTGAGAAAAACCTGGAATGGAATTATCATCTCCGCAGCATTGGGGAGAGAACCATAGGAAATTATAATCTCAAAAGCAGACGTTTGGGAAAAACCTGGAATGGAATTATCATCTCCGCAACATTGGGGAGAGAACCATAGGAAATTATAATCTCAAAAACGGACGTTTGAGAAAAACCTGGAATGGAATTATCATCTCCGCAGCATTGGGGAGAGAACCATAGGAAATTATAATCTCAAAAGCGGACGTTTGAGAAAAACCTGGGATGGAATTATCGTCTCCGCAGCATTGGGGAGAGAACCATAGGAAATTATAATCTCAAAAGCGGACGTTTGAGAAAAACCTGGGATAACTTCTACTGAGTCTTCATCAGAAAAACTGTTTGGGGTCGATTTAGCTGGACTAGAGAAGGCCTTGGACTGGATGAGAAATCTTTGGAGTCGATTAACTGAACCGGTCTAGGTCTTGGAATGTCTTCAACTGGGTCTTTATCAGAAAAATCTGTTTGGGGTTGATTTAACTGGACCAGAGAAGGCCTTTGACTGGATAAGAAATCTTTGGAGTTGATTTAACTGAACCAGACAAGGTCTTGACATAGCTGAGAACTTAACTGAATCTCTCCTGAAAAGTAAAGGTCAGTCATATGCAGTGCATGATATGGATCAAGCAATGATGTTCTCAACATAAATGAGATTTGTAAGGTATGATGCGTATATGCATGCTATGATGTATGGAGATGTTTATGAATATTATGTTTTCGTCTGGGAAAGTAAATCCTTGACGGGTGCCGGGAAGTCACTCCTGGGCTGATGTTGAAGAATAGATCTTTGCTTCCGCTGGGGATGATAGTTGCAAGAATACCGACAGGAGAAGATAACTCCGTTGGGGAATAAACTTGGCGAATGGAATATTCTGCGGGGAGAAAAGTACTCTAGCAATCTTGCTGGGAAGCAATACTCTGTGGGGAGAGAGATACTTTGTTGAGTGTTGATAATACCTTGCTGGGGATACTCTTGTTGTATTGGAAGCGTTACTGGACTTCGCTGGGGATAAGAAAGAACTGTGTTGACGACGACCTTTCCGTGGCTTTTGGCTGAGGATAACCCAGTTATATCCTGGTAGGGAAATAACTCTTTGAATAAAGCCGGACGACGCGTTCGTGCTCTGTGAGGATAAGCTTCCAGAATCTACTGGGGATAAGCTTACGGCTTGGGGAGACAAATTCCATCTTTCCTAGGGAACTGGATTGGACTCTCCTGGGGAAGTTTTGAACTGCGAGGGAAGTGATTCCTTTGAATGTTGGGTATACCGCCGGGGAACAATCTTTAGACCAAGACTGCCGGGGATGCTCGTTAAGAATACATGTACATATGCTGCTGGGGAATATTGAGATCTGCTGGAGGATACCCAACTTCCTTAAGGTTTGATTGTATAGTTTTATTTGGAGAGAGTATTGCTGACTTGCTGGCTCACTCTCTGGGGAATTGAGATGTCTGGTTATGTTCTCCAGCTGGACCTACCTTGGTACCTTGGAGGACAGAACAATTAGATTGCTTGGACCGCCCATTATTGCCCCAATTTCTGAAGTGGGAGAGGAGGACCTCTGAAGTGCTGATAGTCGTTCATGGACAAACCTTCTTCTGGTAGGCAAGTGACAGGACATAGTCGTACGCTTTAATCCCTAACTTTTGCCTGGACCGCCCTTTCGGGTTTTCAGTCCACCGGGATACCCATTTTTGCCCAAGCCGCCTTTTCAGGTTTTCGACTTGCCGGGTGTACAGATTTTTCATTTCATCCCTTCATTTTTCCCGAACCCTTTTGGTTCGCCGGGAAGCCCTTATTTTTGCCTAGGTGTGCCAACCTAGCGGGTCTTTGATTATGCGCAGTATTTTTCGACTATGTCCACGCTCTCAGAATGTAGGGAGTTGCCCCTGTTAGAAGTGTTTTGTCATGCTACCAGAAGGTGTTTGATCAGGCAAGATTCGTTACTGGAGTGCGTCAAGTGACTCAGGCGGAGATTTGCCCCAGTCTATTTAGCCTTTGAGAGATTCTCCGAATCTTGATTGGATTGCCCCAGATAATAGACCATGGTCATGTCGTGCCCCTTGATTGGAAGTACTTATGTTCATTAGGCATTCGTCGTGCGAATTTCTATGTTGTTCAAACAAAAAGTCATATGCAAACAAAGTTATGTTAAAAATGCAAAGCTCATGTCTGTCTTGAAGATTTTGAAAACGCAATCTTTTCATAAAACAAGTGATTGTTTGTAAAACGTGATGTCAACTCCGTATTTTACCGTGAGCCTTAAGGAGTCAGGATACCTTTCGTAACAGTATGCTTTCGAACCAACCCATGCTTCAGCTAGGACTTTTAAGGGTTATAACGTGGCCTGGTTCACGGTTTAAGAAACAAAGGACAAAGGCTCAAATTATTTGTACCCACCCGCTCTTCGTGATGTTCTCCAAACCTAAACTCAGTTGACCGTGCGTTAGACCTTGTTTGAGTCTTTGCTTTGACATACTTATGACGGTTCGGATTTTGACAGTTTATTTTAAATAGGCGGTCATTTCCTCTTTTTTCGTTGAGGGTTTGTAAGACCTCTTTCTTGTCTGATTCTTGTTATCCCTTTCTTTTTTTGCCTGAACTGTTTCCTTTTTTGGAATGACAGTCAGCGGGATGCCCCAGTTTCGTAAGTCTCCTTCATAGGTTTCGACTTATTGAGTTTTTTTTTTTTTTTGAAAGATAATGACTGCATTTCTTTATTGATCGTTCGGAACCATCACTGTCTTTCTTTGTAAGGACCTCTTTGGTGCCATTCGTTATGCATTTGGATCAACTGAGAGACTACCCTGCCCCAGGTTATGATTAAGGGTTTTAAATTTCGAAAAGAAAAACTCCTACTTCTTTGGCCCAGAGGGGTTGACGAGGGATTATCTTCCTTATAACTCCAGTGTTTAGGGATTTGAAACAATGCCTGTACCTCATCAGCGGGGTCTATTCAAAAGCATACTGTAGATTATGGTATCGTTTTCGTCATCCTCCCTCAAGAGGCTTAGAATTATTATTTAAGAGTTGATCATCAGAAAAAATATGAAAATAATTTGCATTTAGTGAATACGAATATATTGTTTCAGAACAGACATATGCGATACATTAATGAAATAACAATGTTTAACATGAGTAAATGTTTGAACAAAAGAGAATTGCAACTTGAACATTCGAATGAACAAAACTTTCTCAATCCTAGCCATGTTTTGGCAAGGGAGCAGTGATCACGTGGGGAGTCTTGGGTACTTTAAACTGAATCTCTCCAGCGTCGATCATGTCTTGGATCTTATTTTTCAAGCTCCAACAATCATCTGTAGTATGCCCCGGGCTGTCAGAGTGATAAGCGCAGCGGGCGTTGGGGTTATACTTCGGTGACGTTGTATTTTGATTCTTCGGAGCTTCTTTTAGCGTTACCAGCTTGGTCTCCAGCAACTGTGGCAATATCTGGGATAAGGTCATGCTGAGCCGAGTGAACTGCCTTCTCTCGCTCTTTTGTTGGTTGTAATGTTGAATTTGTGACACTGGAGCCAATTGAGGAGCTCTCCCCTTACCTCCTTGTCTCAAAGGTGGTTGAACGATGACTGGCTTTTTACCCTTGGACTTTTGCCCCAGTTGGATACCCTGAAGCAGTTGGTTGACGAGAAACCAGAGCTCATCTTGTCTTTGAGCTAACCCTTGAATGGCAGTCCCCTGCCCCAGCATCTGGGCTTTCAATGCATCCACTTCAGCTTGCAGGTGTTCCAGCCTTTCATCCTCAGCGCTGTTCCTGACGAAAGTCTCCATGAGAAGTGTCCTTAGCTCTTCCTGCCCCTTGGATAGGCTTAGGAAGATCTCCTTGAACTGAGTCTCTTGAGTGTGAAGGTCCTGGTTGTCTTGTTGAGCCATTGCTGAAATAAACAGCGGGAAAGGTAAGTGACCTGCAACAAGGGTACCTGTTATGCAATGATGTGTATGATATGCATGTAATGTTTTCAAGGACCTCGCGGGATAAACAAGAAAATTTTGTTAGAATTTGAATTTGTAGCTTGATTGAAGGAACTTCCTGTTGTAGAGAGTCCTTCTTCAGGGGTCAAAGGCTCACCATATCCAGTGGGTCATAGCCCCTGACAGCCTTGGCTTAGAGGAAAATAAATCCTCTTTGCCCCTTGCTAGATGTTTGATTTATCATGACCTGCATCACAAGCCCTTGAGATCCTTGAAATGGATTAGGATGTATGCAATGGTATGATGTTATGGTATGCATAGGGTAATGCAAGTAACCCTGTTATGAGTCCCAATTAAGGACTGCAAACCAAAACCTGCAAGAAACTTAGTAAACCCTGTTATGAGTCCCAATTAAGGACTATAAACAAAACCTGTAAGAAACTCAAGTGTCAGATAACAAGCATGCAAGTAGTCAAGTACGAAGGCACACAAGTCACACAAGAGAAAGCCCTTAGAGTTTAAGGCCAGCATGGGGTCTGGGTAGTACTCTCTTGAAGTTGGTGGGCTCAACCTGTCATATCACAAGTAACCGGGTTCTAAGGGTCCCAATATCACGGGATTGCTTTCATTGTTCATCGTTTCGATTTAGCCACTGAACTGGCGACCGAAATATTCCAGGAAAGCAACCCTCAATTGAGTGTAGTATCGAGTATCAACCAACCTCGGACTGCACCAAAGTCAGTTATCTCACTACCCTAAAGAGGCCAAGATAGTTCAATTAAGGTTCCTAAGGTCGATTGATGCTTCATGACACCACATGGAGGCCCCGTACTCTCCTTGACTGAACTCAAGGGTTACCGGTACACACCAAAGTGCCACATCAACGTAGCAGACTGTTTCAACCATGTCGGTATACCCCGCACAGTTCCCTCACAGCCTTGTTGCTACTTTCTAAGAAGGTATCCCCCAGATCCGGGTTAGGATCTATAGAACTCCCAAGACAGTCCCACAATTTAAAGTAAACAAGTCAAAGCAATTGAAAACACAGTGATCTTAGTCCTAAGGTACACCTCACTTTAAAGAGTCCCCAGCAGAGTCGCCAGTTCTGTGATCGGTGGATCTAGAACTGACTGTTTAATGCTGGTTCGCGAAATGTCGCGGAAGCAAGAGTCGCCACCGTTTTTTATTTTCTCCAAATGGAAAGGACAAAAGCACAGAAAAATTCCTTAAAGAGATTGCTCTCGGTTCGGGAGGTAGGTTATAGAAAGGGAAGGTGTTAGCACCCTTTCTATCCATGGTTATCCATGGGCTCTTAGATACTTTCTCATTGTGTTTTCAAAAATGGTTTGTTTGCTTTTCAACTGTGGGTTTTAAAAAGTTTCTTTGAAAATTCCAGTTCGACTCTTGTATCGGTCCTCAAGAGTGTTTGAAAAATTGCTTTTGAAAGCTTTTTGAAAAGGTGTCGGTGTGAAAAGTATTTTTTGATTTGTTTGAAATTTAGAGCAAGTATCTAGAGTCGTCTACCTACCCTAAGGAATTCGTCTGTGTAAATGTCCTTTAAAGTAGTGTCATCCCACCATTGAGAGGTAGGTAGCACCACCGTTGGAGGTGTTCGGGTCAATTCGAGTTTGTAGGGACATGGTGATCACCAGAGCAATGGGAAGACACCTTAGAAGCTACCCTCATGCCAGGTTCCCGGATCATGAGGACTTACTAAGAATCCTCTACTCGACGATCACCTTTCGAGGCAAGGCAACAGTGAGGCGTACCCTAGGGGTGGTGTGTGATTTGTGTGTCGTTTTCAGATATTTTTGTCTTTTGTCATGTTATTGGTGATCTATCGTTTGTTTTTATTTTTGTCCATTCATTCTTGCATGCATTTGTTAACAGCTAAAAATTGCGAGAAAGAAAAGATTCTAAGCTATTACAAAAGGCGCGGGTCCACATCGCCAAAATTTCTTGAACCCGATTTGACGGAAAAATAAAGAAAGTAAAAAAGTGCGAGAAATTAATTTACAAGGCCTTGGGAGAGATACATAAATATTAAACGAAAAAGAAATAAATATGCGAATTAAATAAGAATTAAAACGAGGGCGTTGGACCCTTTTTGCAAAATTAAATTAAATGATGAAATTAATTAATTAAAAAAGAAAAGAAATTGTTTTTTGGTATTTTTTGGTGTTTTATGATTTTTATGGGAAAAAAGAATTAAATGCAATTAAACCTAATTCTACAATTTTTTTATTTGTTAAGAAAATATTAAACATTAACCTAAATTAACCCTAATTAATTTACATGCAATTTTTAATAAAAATAAATAATATTTTATATTTAATTATTATGAAAGAAAATAAAAAGGGATAAAAGATTAATTAAACCCTAATTCTATATTTTTTAGATTTTTATTAAAAGTTAAGATTAAAACCTAATTTTAAAACTAGTTAATTAATGAATTTATTTATAAAAATACTAAAATAAAAATATTTATTATTTTTTCTCTTTTCTGATTTTTTTTGTTTTTTTTTGTTTTTTTTTTGTTTTTTTTATGAAAATAATTGAATTAATTAAGAAAACAATAATTAAAAGGAAATAAAAATATAATGAAATAAAGAATAATAAAAACATTTGCAAACCTATGGGGGTTGCTGTCCCCAAAGTGGAGGCATAGCCCAGCAATTTGAGGCCCATTTATTCATGGCCTGGTTGACTATTGTGTTGGCACGTACACGCGTTGACTAGAGTTCAGCGTGCTCTCCAGATCATGGCCTTTGACTTGATGCCCTGGTACGCGTGGACAGTTTGATTTTGAAGGTGCATGATATGCTTCAGCATTGAAACTGTATGGGAATATTGATTGAAAAATAACATGGAAATAGTGAGGACCTGGGGCTCGAACCCAGGTCATGAACGTTACCAGCACATACGTATACCACTAAGCCATCCCACGCGCGTTTAACATATAATGACTAACAAATATTATAAAAGAAAAATAGTCAGTGGCTCAAAAACGCGCGAAGAATTTGAATGATCCAATCAGCGCCTTCCACTTCATCGTTCTCTTCGTTGTGTTCTTTTTTCCTGAAACACAAAGACAATAAGCAACGGTTTTGAACCGTTCTATAACATACCATTAGAGAAAATAGCGAATAGGCCATAAGGCCTCATAAATTAGGCACGAGGGTGGCCTTGTGATCGTCTAAACGCACTGAGTTGAATGGCCTTGGTCTTACACGCCAATTGTTCCTTAAACGAAAACCCCTAATTCCAAGCTTCACAAACCCTAAATATTGTTAATGGTAAATCTTCATATAGGGCACGAAAACAAAATTAAACCATTGGATTAGCATTAGAATCAAACCATGAACACGAATCAAGCGTTAAAAGTTACAAAAGATGCATGAATTGAGATGCACGATTATGAATTTTTTTGTGTACAGGTCATGTTCGTTTTACCAATTCTTGATGTTATGATGGATGATTTTGATTGGAAATCCTTCCTTGAAGCTTCAGGAAGGTGATGGGATAAAAATCTCGCCTTGAATCGCCCTGGAAATTGGTTTTCAGATTTCACTTTTCAAGCAAAAATTTCAAGTTTTTTTTGTATGCTTTTCTGCGCAGCTTTGTGGTCAATGGCATTAGGTTTTGCTTCTTTGTATATGTATGAATGAATTAGGTCAAAAATCTGATCAAAAGAATCCAAGAATTGATTATGCAATATTTGATTTTCAAGCATTAGTTTTTCCAATCTTTTTCATGCAATTTGATATCAAATCATATCCAATCCTTCCCTAATTGATCATGCACGAATTTGAGTGCCCAATGAGAGTATTTTCTGCACAAAAAGATTTTATTTCATTAGTTTAGCATTTTTCCATATTTTATTTGGTTTAAATGAATTAATTGTAATAAAAAATTCAAATAAATAAATAAAAATAATAAAAAAACTTCCCTTTGGGCCAAATGGTCGTGTGCATGTTTTGGATGATGAATTGTGGAAGAAAAATAGGCCCATTAGCAATTTTAGGTCATTTGAATCAATGTTGACTTTTTCAAAATATCCAAAAATTACCCAACTTGCACAAGGCATAACTTTCTCAATTTTTAAGATTTGCTCATGTTCTTGGACATTTTGGAAAGGTCTTTGAGTCCTCTAACCAATTCCTTTGGTCCCATGTCATTTTGATTTACCAATCTCAAGTTATGGCCTTTGACTTAAAGTCCCTTTTTGTTGACTTTTGAAAATGACCTATAATGTTGAAATTGATAACTTTTTGTGAGAGCATTTCTTGGACTTGGAGTATGAAGATGAGTTGTAGGAAATGTATTTATATTCAAAATGAGATTTGGATGGAATTTTTCTGATAATCCATGTGAAAGTTATGCCCTGGTCAATTTACAATTGACTTTTTCAGCTGTCCAAATAAGGAAACTTTTGCATCTTGATGATTTTTGAGCCAAGCTTTGAGAATCATGATCAAGCATTGATCAAATGATGTTTGTGGCTTCAAAATGAGATGTTGACCAAAAATTTGAACTTTTGACTGTCAAATGACCATTTTGCCCCTACAGTTGACTGTAGTGCAATTAGGGTTTTTGACTGTGCAATTTTGTGCTGAAAGTCTTGCAACTTGGTATGAGGATGCTTGACCATATTTGTAGGCATGTGAGACTTGATTGGATCCTTGGAAACTTCATTTTCTTGATCAGAACCAAAACCCTAATTTTGACTGTTCAGGAGGCTCTTACACTGTGCAACCCTTGGGGAATTTGCAGCTTGACTTGGCAATTTCTTGAAGAATATGGGAGGGAAAATTTTGGGGTACAACAGATAGCAAGTCTAATTTCATCCCCCCAGTAGATCACTGTAAAGCCTGGATCACGACCAGATAGCAGTTCACTTGCACCTCCTCGACTGAGAGATGATTCCCCAGTAGAGTAATGGACAACTGAAGTTCATAAAGCTCTATTTCTCTCAAGACAGAGACCGACATTCCCCAGCGTAGTCCTCCTCAACAACAGGTATACGGGCTATCGCTTAGGAATCTCTTAGGCAATTGAAACTCCTTCAGGTGGCATCTTTAAGCCCATCTTATGTCATCAATCTCCAAATTTCATCTATAATCCCATTCCCGACATCACAAGACAAATACCACTCCATGTGAGTGCAAATTTCTGGGCACTCTAGTGTTCAATCATCTTCTACCTTCGGATCACGAAAGGCAAACAAGCCAATCTACATCCTCATGTTTAAGAGGATTGAACAGGGGCAGCTGTTGTACCCCTAAATTTTCTCTCCCATATTTCTTAATACATTTCAAGTGAGGTCCTCAAATTGCTCAAGGTAGTCCAAGAGTTGACCAGACAAACCCTCCTAAGGCAGTCTACCTCAAATTAGGGTTTCAGTTTGCATCAAGATACTTGAGTCCAAAGGATCTCAAATGCTCACCATTGTCCTAATATGTTCTCAAGATCATCCATATCAAGTTTCAAGCCCTGCAGAGAAAGTTTGCTCAGTCAATTGCTCAAAAGCCTGAAAATCGATTGTGTTAGATCAAAAGTCAACGGTGGCCCACATATAGTCAAACTACAAGATTTTTGGTCAACATCATCATTTTGAAGTATTATTCATCATTTGACCAAGGGTTGATCATGATTCCTCAAGAATTTCTCACAATTCATCAAAACCCAAAGGTCCATGAATAGCTGGCAACAAGATCAAATCATGCAAGGCTTATTTGTACACAAAAAGATTGGATTTTAGCTTGATTTAGAAAGATTTATATGAGAATTAAATCTTGATCAATGATCATTATTGAAGAAGATTCGATGCAAATTTGTAAACCTAATTCACTCAAGGCTACATATAGAACAAATCCAGACCAAATGCACAAGGGTTAGAGGCGTGAGAAGCTGAGAAAGAACTTGAAAAAACTCAACAAAAGTGGCAATCTGATTTCATAGTTCCAGATCCTTTCAAGCTATTCCAAGCATAACGTTCACTTGCTGGATATTCAAGGAGTCTATTCCAATCATTAGCAGGCATTTTCGTGCCCAGAAATGCACTGTAAGTGCTTCACGACGCCCTTACTTTTTTGAAATCCATTCTTGCAATTTACGCAGCATTAGCATGTTTCAATGATATATATATATATATATATATATATATATATATATATATATATATATATATATATATATATATATATATATATATATATATATATATATATATATATATATATATATATATATATATATATATATATATATATATATATATATATATATATATATATATATAGTTAACCTATTTGCAATGATTTGGTTATAATCAATTGAATTTCTGACGCATGAACTGAGATCCACCATTGTTAGGGTTCAGGTTTTGTTTTTAGGGATTTTTCATACAGGAACAATTGGCCCAAATGGAGGAGACCATTGTGATCAGCGGGTCAAACCCAGTTGATCCATGATCTTGAATTTTATTTATATTGCCTGTATGTAATTTCTGAAATACACAGGGTTATAGCTACAGCGTCATGTCCGTAGGTAAAGGTTCAAAGTTTTAAACGACAGATCCAGGGAAGAAGACGATAGCGTATCGCAACTTTTTTGGCCGGTTTAAATTCTGGCACGTTTATTCTGGATAGAAGCCTATAATTTATGATTTATTTGTTGTTTCTGTTGTATTGATAAGCTAACACCCAACGCAGTTGGTCAGAAGAAGGAAGTCAGAAGTTCATGATTCTGGGTTCGATCCCAGACGTGACCTTTTGGCATTTTTTCCCTTTGTTTTCACCATATACATCACCTACATCTTCTGAGGTTCATCTTCTGGTTTCATCAACCAGGACTGGATCAAGCATCCGCTGGGCATTATCCTCTGGATCCATCAGTCCGAGCCAGATCCAGCACACCCTCATCTTCTGACGGTCATAATCTGCTGGATTCACTAGCCAGGAGCAGACCCAGTATCACCTTCCTATGGATCACCATCCTCTGGACCACCATCCTCTGGACCCTCATCCTCTGATTAGAGCCGCTGACAGTAGGCCATTGGGTTATTTCTTTTTACCTTTTTAATTTCTTTTTCATATTTCTTTTCTTTATCAACACTAAATTTTTTTTTAAAATTAACCAATCAAAAATCATAAAAATCAATTTTCACCAAATTAGGATTTAGGTTTTATTTTTTTTATCAAAATTAATTTAATTAGTTTAATTTAATTTTAGGGCAATTCTAACCTTTTGTAAATAATTTAAAATCAATTAGAAAATTAGGGTTTTGTTTAATTTGATTTTTATTTTCTTTTCTTAAGATAACAAAAATACAAAAATAGGTCAAAATTAATTAATTTTCTTGATTTAATTTAATTAGTAATTAGGTTTGTATTTATTTAATTTAAAACCTTATTTTCTTAAAATAATCAAAAACAATCAAAATTAATTTTTCTTAATTAAGTTTAGATGGGGTCAAAACCCTAATTTTTTCTCATTCTCGTTTCATCGCGCGCGTTTATTTATTTTTACAATATTAATGTAACTTCTCATGGGATGTAATAGTTTAATTAGGACTTTTCGCTTATTTATCGTTTTGCGGGTTTTTGGCTATGTAATTAATCCCCCTCCCCGAAGCCTTGTAATAGCGTAGCTTTATTTCTCGCATTTTAATTTTCGCAAATATTAACTGTTAGATGTATGATAATAGGATTGCATGACAAGAATGTATGTTAATTTTAAAACGGTTAGCAAACCCTAAATGTGCAAAGATAATAACTGAAATCAAATCACTCACACATGCGCACTCCTAGGGTATACTCTCACTTCGGTTGCCTTCGGTAAACGATCATTAAGTATAGGGTGTTTTAGTGGTCGCCCTTTTGTCTAAACAAAGATCAAATGCCCCATTCGGAAATGTTGCCTCGAAAATATTGCCTTGAATATGATCTTAAGACATTAGGGTTATTACTAAGACGTCCTTGTTTACCTTGGGTTTTGGTAAACAACCGCTGATCCTCCAAATGGTTACTTATTTGGTTACTCGCAGGATCGATCAGATTGATCCTATGGACATAGGTTGATTTTGAAGTTTGATTAAATTGGATAAGGCTTTAAGTAAATTGTTTCAAGTAAATTGCATAAAGGAAAGGCTTGGTAAAATAAACAAGGCTTTAAAGTAAAGGTTCGACAGGAATTTAAAGGAGAAAAGCAAGTAAAATGCTGGAAAAGTAAATGACTTTAATTGATAAAATTGGTGTTTCACACATACATTTCTCAACAATTCTTTCGCTCACACTGGGTACTTGAATCTAAATGAGTGACTATGTATATAATTGTGAACACACGCGAGAAACTACATGTCTACTCCTATTTATACTAAAACATTCCAAGTAACCGTCGGGCAGTTACACTGCTTCGAGATCAAGCCACTTGGCACGTTCTCCATGCTCGACGCTCCAGATCCTTGCACGTTTGCACGTAGTAACTGCTGGAAACCGTTTTCCCTCCAAAGCTTTGAATTTCAAACTGCTCCACTCTGGACCATCGAACACCTTCATCAAGAGACGTCTTCGACGAAAACTCCTTCGACGTCGAAGGCAACCAGCCTTCTTCCTTGGAAGAAATCTTCTAAGTATTTTGCCATCTTTCGACGGGCACTTCGACAGGCTTAGCCAGTCGAAAGCATCTTTCAGCTTTTAATGGCTGACATCAATCAAAACAAAGGTGTCGAATTTAGGAGCCAACAAATTGCCCCCCAAGAATGCCTTATTTCGACTCTGAAAGAAAAAGGCATTCTTTGAAAACGCCATTCGACACCTGTTTTTCCACGCTTAGTCACAAGTTAACTTGTGCACTTTTTGTTGCTTTTTACCAACTATTGGCAATCCCAAGAAACCATCATTGATTTGATCCTAGGACGTCACTTTCAGTACGGCGTGCAGTACCAAAACGTCACTTCAGAATTTGTCATTATGACAATTCTCAAAAAACGAGGACGCACGCTGCGTCTCTCTACTTCTGCAGAAACGGCCAAAGCAACAAGGGGCTGCCACGCGTCCCACTAATTCCTGCAGCATTAAATGACATTTAATGTCCTCGTTATTGGGGATTTCTCCCACTATTATAAATAGTAGTGAACATCCCATTGTGGGACTTTTTACGCAAACTAGCCTTCAAACTTCCTTGTTTTCGTACAAGCTTGCTCTCTTTGCAGAAAAACTCTTCCTTTTTCACTTCATCTTCATCCTCAACAATGGCCTCTGCTTCTACTGCTCCCAAGACTAACGCACCAACTGAACAACATGTTAAACCCAAGGTCTTCGTTACTGCTCCGGTAGTAAACTCTACAGGGAAACGAAGGGTTCCTGAACCTTCTGACATCTCCGTTCGCGATGCTTACTCGCGCCACTTGATGATCCCGGTTGGATACTCCAACCAGATCTTCGCAATGTCTGGCCCCATGAATCCAAGCATCTCTGAAGCTCTGAAGATCAAGAGCTATTTCCCCATCGTCGAGAAACTCAAGCCAGTAGCATGCGCCAAGAAGGACGCAGAAGACAACGAAGACCCTACACGCGAAAAAATCGACCTCCGCTTCTTCAACAGAAGTGTTAGGGTCTTCAGGTCTTGCCCTAATCTGACTTCCGACTATGTTGCTTGGCTAACAAAGTTAGAGAAACATCAAACTCCAGTCTGGAAGGAAATGGGAATCTTCGACTTAGTGATGCTGTCGAAGACAGGCTTAAACTACTCCCCAGAAATGCTGATAGCTTCATTGTTGTTCTGGGATTACTCTCACTTCACTTTTCATCTTCCATGTGGGATGTTAACCCCCACACTCTTCGACGTAGCAGCTATTACTGGCCTTCGACCAACCGGAGATTACTTCGACCCGGAGGAGATGTCGGAGGACCAAATTGGCTTCTCTGAGACCAAGCCAACATACACTACCTTTATCAACCATTATCACGACAGGTCGACAGACGCGGTGTCGGATGTCGAACACATAGCGTTTCTAGCCTTATGGCTAACTCGCTTTGTGTTTTGCTCGAAGTCTCTACAAGTGACCAAAAAGATGGTCACTCTTGCTACCCAACTGCATCACCGCCAGAACATCTATCTGGCAGAACTGATTCTGGCCAGTCTTTATGACTCGATCAGCAATGGGGTCACTCTTCTGAAACATGTCGAAGATAGGGCCAGTTTGCTACTCGCTGGGCCTTTCTGGCTACTTCAACTGTGGCTCAACGCCACTTTCGAATCTTTCTTACCCAAGAAGATTCAGATAAATGAACAAGCCCCAGCGATAGCTAATAGACGTATCGAAGGAATTAGGCTGGCTCTGCTGACACCTGTGGAAGATGGGCTGGAGTTTCAACAAACCTTCACTAACTTCGTTCTGATGTTCGCTCGAAGGAAGGAATTTGTTTCAACTATGGCTCCATTTGCTCAACGGAGGGTGGGGCCAGCATGGTTCACAAGGCCACATCCAAAGGAGTCGAGCGGTCCCAATGTCGATGAGCACACCATACTTTGGGAGGCGTTCCTGACACCCAGGATCATGCCTCTTCGATTTAAGAGTTCTAAGACTCATTTGAGTCTGCTTGCCTATCAACCAAATCTGGTATCTCGCCAGTTTGGTATCATCCAAACCCTGCCTTCTCCTATTTTTCAAAGAGAGAAGTCAATGTTGTACTTCTGCAACGATTATACAGAAGAAGCTGCCATCAAGCATATCGGAAGATATGCTGGTCGAACAATCCTCTCGCTGTTTGACTACCAGCTTAATTTCCTTTGCTCACCATCCTTTGAGGAGTGGTGGAGAAGCTATTATGCTGAGTACTTCTTCGACGAGAAGGACTTCATGGCTGAGTTGCAGAAGTCTTTTGTCCTTGTGTTGGACAAGGTCAAGAAATGTAAGTTCATTCTCTCACATTACTTTTTGTCTTTCTCTTCGACTGCTAGCCTGTTAACCTTTTCTTTTGCTTTCAGTTGTTCGAAAGCCTCTAGCCAAGAAGGCTACAGAAGGCCCACAAGGAGGAGGCCCTTCAACAAAACCTCTACCGCCGGCGAAGACTACAGCGCCGGCGAAGACCATGAGCAACCAACAAGGGGAAGGCTCTTCGAGGAAGCCTCCTGTATCGGTAACCAGATTTTCTTCATTTTTCTTCTGGCTTTCGATTTTTGATTTTCGATGCAATTACTTAATCGAATTCCTGTTGGTTTTCTAGGCCCCTTCGCCCAAGAAACGGGCAGCATTGGTGGTCGAATCTGGGAGTGATGACGAAAGTGATTCCCCTCCTGCTCCCTTAAAGAGGCGAAAGTTAACGAAGGACGCTTCTGTTCCTGCTCCTGCTCCTGAAGGTCGAACCGTCAGAATAAAGGTCGCTGTGAGAAAGCCTAGGCCACCTGCAGTGATTATCGAGGAGCCAACTGAGGAGGAACTGAACGCTCTTCTTACCAAGCCTGTCGAAAGTGACAATTCCAGCCCTGGAGCTGAAGTTAATCCACAGGTAATCTATTGGACCCTTTTTATAACTTAGGCATAGATACCAGTATTCGATTGTGTCTCTTTCGACATCTGAAGATTTGTCTTCTTTCTCTTTTTCAGGACACTACTGAAAGTTCTCCACCAAGGACTTCAGAAACTCTAGAATCTGCTGACCTTAGCAGGCCTCAGGAAAAAGATTTGGGCAATGACGAAGCCCATACTGAGAATGAGGCCAATGCTGAAACAGTGGAGAAGACAACAGAAGAACCTATGGTGGAGGAAACACAGCCAGAAACGGTTCATGTGGTGGACTTGTCGTCAGAAGAGAATCCTGAAGGAAGAGACCAAGGCAATGGCGAAGAGAATCAAGATGCTGTTGACGAAGAGCACCAAGGTGGTACTGGCGAAGGACACCAGGGTGACGCTAGCGAAGAGCCACAAAATGACGCTGGCGAAGGACCCCAGGGTGATGTTAACGAAGAACCACAAGTCGACGCTGGTACCGCCTCAGTCCAAGTCGAAGAGCAACCAATCGAGGCACTCAGCATTCAACAGCCTCAAGCCCAAGATAATACTGTGGCAAGGGTTACCTCCTCAAAGCACAGGTCAAAAGAGGACTTGGAAATCTTGAAACAAACTGACCCTGTCAGCTACCTCAATGCAATCATCGAGAGTAAGAGTTCATCTGACACTAGTCATGAAATTCCTACCCTGTCGGGGAAGTCTACTGAAACTTCTCTTCTTGATGATGCATTGGCGAAGATTAAGGCCCAGTTCTTCAAGAGGGATTTGATGAAGACTTTAGAGGGGGACCCCACTGCTCCATCATGCTTAAAGGAGGTCTTGAATGCTGTTGACTTCGAAGCTGTAGCCCCAGAAATCTCAGACTTGATCATGGAATTACATTCTATGATTGATCAAGTTTCAGCGGATTATAGGCGCCAACGAGGTTTTAACAGTCAGCTCGAAGTGCTGCATGGCAAAAGCTCATCTGCGTGGACTGCTGTCTCAGATTCGACTTCTCGAATTGCCGAGTTGTCGAAACAAAAAGCGTCTGCACAGGAAAGAGTCGATGCCATTGAGCGAGAGAATGTCTCCTTCCGAGCACAAATCGCGGAGATAGAGGCGAAGATAAACGCCAACACTGTACTCCAGGAGGAAATTCTTTCGACCATCTCAGACACTGAGAGCCAGACTGAGATCAAGCAAGGCCTGGAATTCGCTGAGAAGGCCCAAAGCCTCGACGCTCAAATTGCCAAACTAGTGCAGGAAAACTCTTGGTGCAAAAAGAGGTTGGAGCTGCAGTACGCCAAGTATCTTCGACTCAAGAATTCTCTTACCTTTTGATTGATTCTCTTTTGTAACCATCTTCTGTAATCGTTTTCGACAACAATTGCCATCTTGGCTGAAATTAATAAAAATTTCCATTTTGGCATTTTTTATGGTTAATTTAGCTTGTTCTTTTATTATTTTATTTTTATCTCTTGAAGTATAGGCTTGTATTTTTTCAAATATTTACCATTTACTCTCAAGAGCCTTTTATCTCCACTTATCTCTTCGACTTCATAGGCTCCACCAGAAAAAGTTTGGATAACTCTGAAGGGTCCTTCCCATTTGGGTGACCATTTCCCCATACTTCGATCCCGTCGATCCATGGGAAGAATTACCTTCCAAACTAGTTCTTCAGGCAAAAATACCTTAGGTTTTACCTTTCTATTATAAGAGTCTTCTACTCTTTTCTTCTGAAGCCTGAGTAAGTCGAGAGCGTGTAATCTCTCTTCGTCTAAATCCACCAGTTCATCTAACATCATATTCCAATAAACCTCAGAAGGAATATCATAATGCCTCTGAACTCTTGCAGATTGAAGACAAATTTCTGCTGGCAATACTGCATCATGGCCAAAAGTTAGCCTATATGGTGTTGTACCAGTGGCTTCTTTTGGGGACGTTCGACAAGCCCATAAAATCTGGTCTAACGTCTTATGCCAATTCTTTGGTTTCTTCCCAACATGTTTCTTTATCAAGCCAATCACCACTTTGTTAGCTGCTTCGACTTGACCATTCGCCTGTGCATAGTAAGGCGTGGATGTTAGGAGTTTGAAACCTGTTTCCTGAGCAAATTCCTGCATCTTTCGACCAGTGAAAACTGACCCTTGATCAGTTGTTATTGTCTCAGGGATTCCATACCTAAATATAATGTTCTTTTGAATGAATTCAATGACATTTTCTTGGTCTACATTGACTAAAGGGACAGCTTCGATCCATTTAGTAAAATAATCAATGCCTACCAATATGTATTTCTGACTCTTTGATGATGCTGGTCGAATCTCTCCAATGAGATCCAACGCCCATCCTCTAAAGGGCCAAGGCTTCACTATCGAGTGAAGTTCGCTTGCTGGTACATGTTGGATGCCTGTATGAACTTGACACTCTTGGCAGCCTTTGGCGAACTCAACACAATCTTTCAGCATAGTGGGCCAATATAGTCCTTGTCGAAACAACAACCATTTCATCTTATGGCCTGCTTGGTGAGCCCCACATGCCCCAGCATGCGTAGTCGAAAGGGCTATGTATGCTTCAGTTTCACTTAAACATTTCAGCAACACCCCTTCAGGCGTCTTCTTGAATAACTCATTACCCATGAGCACAAAACTCAACGCCCTGTATTTTGTTTTTCGTTCTGTCGGAGCTCCTGGATTTTGAAGATAGTCCACAATGGGTTTCCTCCAATCTTGCTCTGACAAATTATCAATGAACGAAATCTCGAAGTTTGAGTGATCAGCATATCCCAGCCTCGTCGATTCCAAGTCTGATGGTGATAGACACGTTGCTTTTATCTTTTCCCGAACTTCGATTGCTCTTTGTAGTTTCGTTTTTGAAATCTTATACCCAGATGCAATTTGTGCCAAGTCATTGGCTATTTGATTTTCGACTCTGGGTATGTGTCGAATATTAACACTTTCAAATTGTTTCAATAAACGATTTGCTATCACAAAGTACATAATGAGATTCTCTCTTATGCATTTATATTCCTTTGTGACTTGCTTGATGACTAACTCTGAGTCTCCCATTATTTCGACTCGAGTTGCCCCCAATTCCAACAATATCTCAAGGCCAGTAATTAGAGCTTCATACTCAGCCTCATTGTTCGAACAAGAACCTTCTATTTGGTACTTGAATGTTGTTGGAATTTTATCTGGAGAAATAATCAAGACTCCTACTCCTGTTCCATTTTTATGGCTGGAACCATCGAAGTAGAATTTCCAAGGTTCTATCTCCACATAATTAATATCCTCGACTTGAATTGAGTGGTCGACTATGAAGTCTGCAACCACCTGTCCTTTTACTGCCTTAAGAGGCATAAAGGTCAAGGAGTATTCAGTCAATGCTAATGCCCACTTGCCAATTCGACTATGCAAGATAGGTTTCGACAACATATATTTGAAAACATCAAAATGAGACGAAACATAAACATCAACTGGTTTTATATATTGCTTGAGTTTTGTACAAGAGAAATACAGACATAGACACAATTTTTCAACTTCGCTATATCTAGTTTCTGCATCATTCAAAACTCGACTGAGATAATAAATGGGTCTTTCGACTCCATTCTCATCCTCTTGGGCTAACATGCTTCCCAGAGTTTTGTCAGATGCAGCTATGTACAATCTCATACTCCTATTGCTACAAGGAGGCACCAAAATAGGTGGCTTAGTGAGGTACCCTTTGATTTTGTCGAAGGCTTCTTGTTGCTCTTGCCCCCATTCGAACCCCTCTTTATTCAGTCGAAGTAAGGGTGAAAAGGCTTGAGCTTTCCCACTTAGGTTAGATATAAACCTTCTCAAGAAATTTATCTTGCCTAAGAGAGATTGCAATTCCTTCTTATTCGATGGCGCTTTCGCTTCCAGAATTGCCTTCGTCTTGTTCTGATTGATTTCGATTCCTTTCTTGTGGACAACGAAGCCCAAGAAATCTCCAGCTTTCACACAGAACGCACACTTCAAAGGGTTCATCTTCAGACCATGTACTCTCATTCTTTCGAATGATTGTCGAAGGTGGTCAATATGATTCTTCCTGGAAACAGATTTTATAACAATATCATCAATATAAACTTGCATAAAAGTGTTAATAAAATCATGGAAGATAGTATTCATTGCTCGCTGGTACGTTGCCCCAGCGTTTTTTAGGCCAAAAGGCATCACTACCCATTCGTAAGTGCCTAAGGCCCCAGGGCATCGAAAAGCCATTTTCGACACATCCTCTTCAGCAATGAATATTTGATTATATCCTGAATAACCATCGAGCATACTCAGGTATTCGTAGCCAGCGGCAGAATCGACTAGCATTTCCGCCACAGGCATAGGATATTCATCTTTGGGGGTGGCAGCATTCAAATCTCTGAAATCTATGCACACCCTTAATGTGCCATTTTTCTTAATTACTGGCACAATATTTGCAATCCATTCGACATACCTTGTAACACGGATGAATTTGCATTTCAGAAGTCTTTCGACCTCCGTTTTGATCTTCGACAATATTTCTGGAGCGAAGCGTCTTGGATTTTGCTTGATTGGCTTCTTTCCAGGTTTGATTGGCAACTGAAGTTCTACCAATCCTCTGTCGAGACCAGGCATTTCGTCATAATCCCATGCAAAACAGTCTTTAAACTCTTTCAGCAATTGGATTACTTCCAACCTAAGTTCTGGATCAATTTTGGCGCTGATGTATGTTGGCCTTGTCTCTGATCCTTCGCCTAAATTGGTTTCTTCTAAAGGGTCTTGTGCTAACATCTTAATGTTGTTCGCCAAGGGATCCTTTTCGAAGCCCAAAGGCTCATCGTCATAGATAGCGTCGAGCCTCTGTTCCTGCAATTCTTCTGGCATGATATCAGGAGGTTTTGGATCGAAATCCTTTCCCGGGCCAACAGCAGATAATTGTTGATCATTGGCCTGTGTGGCCATGTACTTTACTTCGGCTTCGAGAGCCGTTATCATCTTGGTTTCGGCTACATAAGCCGAAATTCGCTTCAGAGATTGTGACTCAGTCATTATCACTGAATTCACTTCCCCAACCAGTTGGTTGGATATCAGTTAGCCCACTGAAGTCTATGTGGGACAAGTCTTCTCTGTCCCATTGGAAACCATGCTCAGGATGCAGGTATAAGGAACAAAAGGTGTTTGGCGCTGGCGCCATGTCGAAGTCAGGTGTTGGACATGGCCCTATGTGAGCCAAGTTTTTGTCGAAATCTGTTACACCCAAGTGATTTACTTCGCCAAGGTAGTAACTTTGATCCGCCTCTATGTTTTCGACCATCCCATCTGGACGCCATAGCAGCAGTCTTTGATGCATCGATGAAGGCACAGCGCCAACACCATGAATCCACTCACGGCCTAACAAAAGGTTGTAGTTAGGTTTGGCCGATATGACCATGAACATTGTTGGTCGAAGGATCGACCCAACTTTGATATCTAGCTGGATCACTCCCATGGTGGTCCCAATGCCTCCCTCATAGTTGGACAGGACCATATTGTGAGGTTTGATTTCTTCATCCCTTTTGCCAATCTTCCTTAGCATAGAATGAGGGATAATATTGATAGTGGCCCCACAGTCGACCAATATTTTGTTCACAATGGTCTCTTCGAGCTTAGCCCTTATGAACAAAGGTTTGAGGTGATTCTTCATCGCCTCTGTAGGTGGCTCGAAGAAGCCATTCTGTTCCTCTGTAGTGCCATTGTCCATGACAAAATAGCACACTGGCCTATGTTTGGCCATTTCTTGTTCCACCTCCCAGTCACTGGCTTCGACTTCTACCTGTCGATTGAATTCCCTAGGCAGTACTGAAACAATATTCACCATTATATCCAGAGTATCGTCGGACTCAGCATCATCTTCGTCTTCGACTTCACTTTGGTTAGGCCAAACTAGCCTGTTGGTAACTGGTTCTCTCTCAAGAGGCTTTCTTTGTTTCCTTTGAGGCACATTCGAACTAGTTTCTGCCTTAGGTTCGTTGGCAGCCTCCCTTTCAGCTTTTCGCCTCCTTTGATATCTCCTCCACTGAGATCGAGACATAGGATTTTTACCCTTGTAGTTGCTGGACACTTGAGCAACCTTAGGTGCAGCAACTTGAGGCTCTTTCTTTTGAGTCAGAGAGGAACCTCTTGGCACATCGAAGGAATGCCATTTCTCTTCATTTGGCCTTTTTCGGCCAGAAGTTTTGTACCAAGTGTCTACTGGTACATTGGTTGGAGGCCTAAAAGTCAATGGCCTCTTGTCTTGATTAGAACCCCTTCTGGGATCATGTCGAAGGTCAGCATTCTCCCTTCTCTTGTTCGCTGCTCTCACGCCTTGAATGTGCTCAGCAGCTTTTTTATCAAAGATTGAACTGCATCTTGGACACAGCATTACCTCTGATTTCTTTTTCTGGCATCTTTGTAAAAAATCTGCCAAGTTTTCGTTTTCCCGAGGGAAAGCCGTTTTATTAGCCTGCTCTTGCCTTATGGCCTCTTCTGATGCTTTAGGATCAGAAAGTTCAACCATGTTGATATTCATTGTATCTTTACTAGCAAGAGTTAGTTGCTTCATTTGTATTTCCAGATTCTCCGTCTGGCCTTGAACAGTGGCCAAGTGGGAACTGGGCTTTGGTCCAGTTTTTTGTGTTTCAGCAGTCTTCGACTTCGGGTCCTCGACCGCTTTCTGGACAGCCTCAATTGTCTTCCTGGATAAATTTCCAGAAAAACTGCCAAAGATTGGCATGTTGATGTGGTCCTTTGAGACTTCGACCATGGTAATTCCTGGCTTCTTCGACGGGATGCTGGTTGCCTCTATCATGTTCACCTCAGAGGGTTCTGCATAGTGGGCTTCATCCTTTAGTGGATTGGAGTCGACAGCCATGGGGGATTTGTCAGCAAACTTTAATCTCCCTTCCTCAATAGCGTCTTGCACGAGATTCCTGAAAAGAAAACATTGAGAAGTTTTATGGCCCAAAAAATTATGATATTTACAAAAACCTCTCTTCTTTCTTTGATCAAGAGGAGGCACTTTTACCCCAGGGGGTACTATCATTTGGCCATCTTTAACTAGCAAGTCGAATATTTCATCACATTTTGTGATGTCAAAACTATAAGTCTTTTCTGGGAACCTATCGTTGGTCCTGTCTGGACCAATGGGATTTTTCCCATTTGAGGGGACTAACTGTTTACAAGAGTATGGTGGTCCTTGTTTTAGTTCTGCTAAATCGACTTCTCCTTCTTCGACAGCTAAAGTATCGTCGAAGGATTCTAGATCTTCATCATCCATCTCAACGTACGCTATTCTCTCTCTCTTATGAGTTTTCGTTGCCTTAGCTTTTTCAGCTTTGAGGCGTTCGACCTGTCGAACTCTATCGGCCAGTTGGGCCATGTCTCTTAGGTACTGGGTGTCTAGCTTCTTCCTAATGGAATAATCTAAACCGCCTGCGGCAATTTCGACCAACTCATGTTCTGGCACTTGTGTAAAACATCTCGCCTTAAGCAACCTAAACCTATTCAGATATTCGTCTATAGGTTCAGTGAAACGTCTCTTCACACTGGCCAGTTCTTTCAGGCTTATCTTGGTTTGCCCCATATAGAATTGTTCATGGAACAATCTTTCCAACTGGGTCCAATGATGGATCGAATTGGGGGGTAGAGTTGTGAACCAAGTGAAAGCGTTCTTGGTTAAAGAACTTGGGAAGTACTTGATCCTTAGGTTTTCATTATTTGAAATGTCTCCTGCTTCGATCAAATACCTCGCCACATGTTCGACAGTAGATTCTGTCGTGTCCCCAGAGAACTTAGTAAACTTGGGGACTTTGCTCCTAGGAGGTAAATCCGTTTGTAGCACATATTCTGACAATGGAGATGTAAAGTTGGGCCTTCGAAAGCCCATGTTCATTCCATTCTGAGTCATGATCCTTTCGATCATGGTTGCCAGATTGTTTTCCAAACCCATGTTTTGGTATTGGATATGCTGAACTACTTCGTCAGCATTTTGGTTTCTGTTCACTAACCTTACCTCTGAGGCTATTACCCTAGGTTCTTCGACAGGTTGTTCGACAGGCTGTTGAGCCTGGTTAATGGTGGTTTCTTCCTCTACAAATATCCCCTGATTTCCCCTTATTTGCGCCCTTTGGGGCTGTCGAATAGGTGGGGGTACTCCAAAGAAGTCAGCCAAACGCGTCATTTGCGCTGTAACTTGCTGATTCGATTGAGTAGTATTTTGTATTAGAGGATTTAGCACTGTACTCAAAGTTTGTGCCAACATTTGCACCATATCATGGTTGCTTTCGTCCATCTGTTGCCTCAAGACTGCTGTCGAGGCATTTGTAAGGCCATGGGCTACTTGGGACGTTCCTCCTAAGAGTTGAGTCCTATTTCTATTCGCCATGCCTACTCCAGAGCCTTGGAGTGGCGAAGAAGCACTCACGAAAGGGTCTGAATAAGTGGACGCAGCATTCGTTAGGCTTGCCACTTCAGAAGTTGGCATGCCATAGAATGGAATGAATCCTGGGGGAACCACAGGCCTTGTGCCTATATTTCCCCTTGGTGGGGGAGTTCCCAAAGGTATTCTGGGGCCTGTTAACGAAGTTATTGGCCCCGTGGTTGTGACCGACACTGCTGGTGTCGAACCAACGTTCGTCGCTTCACTCACGGTCATATTAACCGTTGCTCCCACACTCGTTTGTGGGATTTCGTTATTGTTTGGCGGATTCGCCATCTCTTCCCTTCTTCTGGCAGTATTGTTATCGTTGGTGTATATTCTACCACTCCTCAATAACATACAACTCGAAAAGATGAGATTATTTTCAACAATCAACACACAGTCCCACTGGGCGTGCCAATTTGTTTACCTTGGGTTTTGGTAAACAACCGCTGATCCTCCAAATGGTTACTTATTTGGTTACTCGCAGGATCGATCAGATTGATCCTATGGACATAGGTTGATTTTGAAGTTTGATTAAATTGGATAAGGCTTTAAGTAAATTGTTTCAAGTAAATTGCATAAAGGAAAGGCTTGGTAAAATAAACAAGGCTTTAAAGTAAAGGTTCGACAGGAATTTAAAGGAGAAAAGCAAGTAAAATGCTGGAAAAGTAAATGACTTTAATTGATAAAATTGGTGTTTCACACATACATTTCTCAACAATTCTTTCGCTCACACTGGGTACTTGAATCTAAATGAGTGACTATGTATATAATTGTGAACACACGCGAGAAACTACATGTCTACTCCTATTTATACTAAAACATTCCAAGTAACCGTCGGGCAGTTACACTGCTTCGAGATCAAGCCACTTGGCACGTTCTCCATGCTCGACGCTCCAGATCCTTGCACGTTTGCACGTAGTAACTGCTGGAAACCGTTTTCCCTCCAAAGCTTTGAATTTCAAACTGCTCCACTCTGGACCATCGAACACCTTCATCAAGAGACGTCTTCGATGAAAACTCCTTCGACGTCGAAGGCAACCAGCCTTCTTCCTTGGAAGAAATCTTCTAAGTATTTTGCCATCTTTCGACGGGCACTTCGACAGGCTTAGCCAGTCGAAAGCATCTTTCAGCTTTTAATGGCTAACATCAATCAAAACAAAGGTGTCGAATTTAGGAGCCAACAGTCCTAACATTGCTTTAGTGATCGTACGTCCCTTTTTCGAATTGACCCTTACAACTCCAACGACGGTGCTACCTACTCATTAATAGTGGGATAGCGTTGTCTAAAGGAAGCAGGAACATAAACATTCTTTTTTTCGAGTAGGTAGATGATAGTAGGTACTTTCTCATAACAAACTTTTCACACTTACACTTTTCAAACAAAATTTTCAAAAACACTTCGTAACACTCTTGAGGACTGATACAAGGGTTAAAACAAAGTAAACAAAAACCTTTCAAAACACGCAAACACAGAAGAAATTTTTAAAATGATGAGCAAATACCTAAGAGCCAATGGAAAACCATGGATAGAATGGGTGCTAATACCTTCCCTTTCTATAATCTACCCCTCGTACTCAAAATCTCGAAAAAGGAATTTTTCTGTGCTTTTTTCCTTTCTGGTTGGATAAAATAAAAGTCGGTGGCGACTCTTGCTTACCGCGACATTTGCAAACAAAAAAATGCAAACCAGTATTAACAGTCGGTTCTGCCACCGTACCACAAATATCCATTGTGTGGATTTCTCTACTTTCAAACAATTAGTCATATGCAAACAATGTCATTTAAAGAATGCAAAACTCATGTTTGTCTTGAAATTTTTTTGAAAGTGTGATTTGTGTAGTTAAACGAAATTTGCAAGAATGTGATATCAACTCAGGATTCATAATAAATCCTACAGGAGTCAGGATACCTTTGTAACAGTATGCTCTCAAACTAACCCATGTTTTAGCTAGGACTTTTAATGGTTATAATGTGGCCTGGTTCACGGTTTAAGAAATAAAGGATAAAGGCTCAAATTTTATTTGTACCCAACCCGCTCTTCGTGATGTTCTTCAGTCATATGCTCAGTTAATTGCGCGTTTAGATCCTGATTGAGTCTGGAATATTTGCTCTGATACTTGGTGATGATTCAGAAATTGAACATTTGTTTTGAAAAGGCAGTCATTTTTGTAATCTTCTTTTTGTCGAGGATTTGTAGTAACCTCTTTTTTTTTGTTATCCCTTCTTTTGCCTGAACTGTTTCTTTTGTGATTACAGTTAACAGGATGCCCCAATTTTTCTCTTAAGTCTCCTTCATAGGTTTTGACTTAATGGGCTTTTATTTCGAGAGATAATGACTGCCTGTCTTGACGATTATACGGAACCATCACCGTCTTTTGTTTTGGAAGAACGTCTTCGATGCCATTCATTGTGTACGAAGAGGCAAATTGTGACTGAATGCGCCTCTGAATTAACTGAGAAAACTACCATGCCCCATGTTATGATTAAGGGTTTTAATTTTTGTGAAAATAAAAACTCCTACTTCTTTGGCTCGAAGGGGTTGACTAGGGATTATCTTCCTTATAACTCCATTGTTTAGGATTTGAAACAACTCTTGTACATCGTCAGCAGGGTCTGTTCAAAAGCATAATGTAGAGATTATGGTATCGTTTTCGTCATCCTCCCTCTAAAGCTTATAGTTTTTTCAATCGAGAGTTGAATATCACAAAAGGAAATAAGAACGCATTTTTGAAATAGTGAATACGAATGAATTGATTCAAGACAAACATGTGCAATGCATTGATGAAATAACGAGGTTTGATATGAATAAATATTCAAACAAATAAAAAGAAAATTACACATTGAAAATTCTAATGAACGAAAAGTCTTCTTGTGAGAACTTGTCACTTCAGATGGTATGCCTTAGAGGGATGGCAGAAGAACTCAACCTGACTGTCTTGTGCAAATTCTAGCGCTCCTTCATCAACCAGGTCTTGAATTTTATTTCTCAATGCCCAACAACTGTTGGTGTCATGTCCAGGACTGTTGGAGTGGTACGCACATCATGCATTTGGATTGTACCTTGGGGAGGCTACGTAGGGATTCTTATGAGGGTCCCTTAACATAACCAACTTTGCCTTCAACATGCGTTGCAATGCTTGAGCCAATGACATGTTGATTTCAGTGAAGCGTCTTTTAGATGTATTCTTCTTATGCTGATTGCCCCGTTGTCGTTGGAGAGGTTGTGGTTGGGCTTGTGATGTAGTAGCAATCTGGAAAGGTTTGTTCCTGACCAAACCAATCTCTTCTCTCACTGGGGGAAGATTAATGCCTTGATCCATAATTTTAACTTTTTGTTTCATGGATCTGCATCCATCTTGGTGAAGCTTGTTGAGGAAGGCTCTTAGCCCTTCTTGTCCTCGAGCTAAGTTTTGGATAAGAGCCATCTGCCCCAGCATCTGGATTCTCATTGCTTCTACCTCAGCTTGCAGTTGTTCCAGTTGTTCATCCTTGTTGTTGTCAGGATGTTCCTTGGTCCGATTCCTGGCGAAGAGTGTTTTCAGGTGTTCTTACCCCTTGGATGGATTCAGGAGAAATTCCTTGAAATGGGAATCTTGAGCTTGGAGATCTCTGTTGTCTTGTTGGAGAGCCATTGCTGAAATAAACAGCGAGAACATGAGAGACCTGCTTTGAAACCTTCTTATGCAATGATATGTATTATATATGTATGCATTGTTTTCAAGGATCTCGCAGGGTAAACAAGAAAATGTCAGAAGTTGAATTTTGCAGCTTTGATTGAAGAACTTTGTATCGTTGAGAGTTCTTCTAAAAGAGTCAACCTCACCATATCAAGTGGGTCATATCCCCTGACTCAAGTTGTTGTGTTTTGATCTTCTGACGATATTGGCTAGAGGAAAATAAATCCCCTTGCCCCTTGCTAGACGTCTAATTTATCATAACCTGCATCACAGTCCCTCGAGATCCTTGAAATGGTTAAGGAAATGTTAAGGCATGATGTTATGATGTATATGCTATGCGTTTAAGAAAAAGTGTGAGGTGATGTAAGCAAGTAAACCCTGCAAGAAATCCAAGTTATTGGATAATAACTGTAAAAAAAGCCGGCAAGGAACTCATGTTGTCAGGTAATAAAACTCTGCAAGTAGTTCAAGTTGAAAGCACATAAGTCATGCAAACAACCTTAGGTTTAGGCTTGCATGAGTTTTAAGGTGATACCCTCTTGAAGCTGGATTAGTTTAACCTGTCCTATAAATAGTAATCGGGTTCTAAAGGGATCTCAATATCACTGATATTTCCCCCAACCCTTGTTCAATCGACGATTGACTCATAACCAAACAAAACTCAGAAGACAAACCTCAATTAGTGTAGCATCGAGTATCTGTCAACCTTGGGCATACACCAAAGTCGGCCATCTCGCTACGTCCTACTTGCCAAGTTGTGCAATTAAAGGTTCTAAGGCCAGTTGATGCTTTATGACACCACGTGGCGGCCCCATACATCTCCTTGATTGACTCAAGGGTTACGGGTACCAACCAAAGTGCCACATCAACGTAGCTACTGCTTCAACCGTGTCGGTATACCCCATTACAGCTCCCTCACAATTTATTTCTACTTACCTAAAAGGTGTTTCCCGACCCGGGTGTAGGATCAAATAATCCAAACAGTTCCCATAAATATAAAGCAAGCAAGACAATCAAGAGAAAGCAATTAAATATGACCTAGATCTTAAGGTTTACACCACTTTATATTTTCTTCCCCAGTAGAGTCGCCAGTTCTGTGATATGGTGGCAGAACCGACTGTTAATACTGGTTTGCGTTTTTTGTTTGCAAATGTCGCGGTAAGCAAGAGTTGCCATCGACTTTTATTTTTATCCAATCAGGAAAAGGAAAAAGAATAGAAAAAACTTTTTCGAGATGTTTCTGAGTACGGGGGGTAGATTATAGAAAGGGAAGGTGTTAGCACCCTTTCTATCCATGGTTTTCCATGGGCTCTTAGGTACTTGCTCATTTTAAAAACTGCTTGTGTGTGCTTGTTTAAAAAGTTTTGTTTTACTTCGTGTTAACCCTTGTTTCTGTCCTCAAGAGTGTTATGAAGTTGTTTTTGAAAACTTTATTTGAAAAGTGTTTGTGTGAAAAAAATTTGTATGTTTGAGCAAGTACCTAGGAACTAATCTACCTACTCAAAAAAAGTCTGTTCGTTTTCCTTTTAGACAATGCTATCCCATTATTGAGAAATAGGTAGCATCGTCGTTGGAGTTTTTAGGGACATTCGAAGGGACAAATACCATCACAAAAGCAATGTTAGAAAATGTTAGTAATCATCCTAAAGCCTTAAATATCTTTTTCTGAGGAAACATCTAAATGGGTCATTTTAGATCTTTCGGGGCTAGAGGACAACCACTAACAAACCCTATACTTCATAACCATTTACCGAAGGCAACCGGAGTGGAGTAAACCCTAAGATTGAGCATGTGCGAGTGTAATTTTCAGTTAATTTATCTTTGCACATTTAGGGTTTTCTACTGTATTAATTTTCAGTTAGTCTTTCCATACAATCCTATTAACATACATCTAAGCAGTTAATAGTTTGCGGAAATAAAATGCGGGAAAGTTAAAAGTCCTAGCTATTACAAGGCTTTTGCAGATACATAATTATTTTAGACTGAAAATAAAAATGTGGAATTTAAAACCCTAATTACTATTACAAACTCGGAGCAGTTACATTAATAATAAAAAGGAAATTAAAAAATGCATGCGGCGAGTTAAATGCGAGAATAATTAGAAAACCTAAAAATTTAGTTGAAAAAATATTTAGGTTATTTTTTGAGAAAAGATTAACTTATATACAAATTAACCCTAATTCTAATTGATTTAAATTATGAAAAAAAGGTTTAAATTGCCCTAAATAATTAATCTAATTAATTAAGGAAATAAAATATTTTTTATGAAAAAAAAAAGATTTTTATGTTTTTGTGATTTTTGATTTTATGCTAAAAAATGATTTTTATGTTATTTGTAAAAATAAAATAATTAGTGAATAATTAAAATAAAAGAAAGAAATTGAAATTGGCATGTGTTATAAGCTGAAGGGGGTGTGATGTTGAATTTGTAAGGCCCAAAGAGCCGCTGAGCCCATTCCACGTTTGATTCAGTGCTGGTCCTTGCTGATGGTGCACCATGGTCATCCCTTGATGGGTGTTGGATCTGGATAGGCAATGATCTATTGGCGGGATCAGTGGGGTGCATGGAAGGCGCTTAGCAAGGAGATGCATGGGAACTGCTGAAACAAAGTTAGAAAAATAAAATTGTTGGGACCTGGGATCGAACCCAAGTCCTTTCACTTTCAAACGTGCGCCTTTGCCACTGGACCACCTGTCTTAGTTGTTATAATATTGAAATGAAAATAACATAATGTAAATTATTTACAAGTTTTAGAAAACGTGCGTAATTTGAGTTGCCCAATGGTGGTCAGCCACATTGTTATCTCTTTCCCCAGGACTGTCATTTTTGACACCAACCCTTTACCTACGGTCAAATTCTTCGTTGTATACTATAGTGACGGTATTTTCCTGTAGCTATAAACCTGCAATATCTCAAAATGCAAATCAAGCAATATTAATCAGAACTAAAAACACAGACCCACTAAGAATCTTGCCCTGAGTTCATTGGTATCATTAATCAGTCCTAATTTTGCCTCTACGGAGAATCCCTAATTTGAAGCTTACAAACCCTAGTAATGGCGTAAGCTTGTTCCTGCACTAGAAATTAAATCCAGGCTATCCAAAAGATCACAAACATGATTATGAATACATTTATGCAAGCAAATCGAAGGTAAAATGCGTAAAACCCTGAAAACGAGTTTGAGTTATAAGGGTGCAAACCATGATCTGTATCTTATAGTTATAGATGTTTTGTGACTTGAGAATGATTGGAATAACTTCAGAGTACGTCCAGGAATAGATTAATGGCTTTGGAATTGCTTTAATTGGACGGCAAATAAAAATCCGACCTACACTTTTTCTTTAAAAATTTGAGTTTTGTTTGGGGTTCTCACGACTGTCATCCTTCTTCTTGCGCATTGGTTATGTTCAGCATATATACTATAGCATATTAGGTCAACAAAACAATTTAAATCTTTGTGAATCATGAAAATTTGATTTGATTTTGCTCTTGTATGATATGTTTCCAAAATAGCCATAATCATGCCAATTTGCTCTTAATTATCCCTTGATCTGATTTGATATGATTTGGCCAGCTTGATTAGATTGTGATTCCTACAAAAATCAGATCAAAATCAATCTTTTCATATTTTTTTGCAATTTATTTGATTTAATTTACTTTTAAATAATAAAGAATCAAAATAAATAAATAAATAAAGCAAAAAATGTGTGGATGCTGATTTGGGTCGTGGACCATGTCTCTAACAAGATACAATCATGAAATGCTATGCCCATTTGACAAAAAATGCACTTTTGAGCAGATTTGACTTTTGGCAATTTTGCAAAAATGGTCAACTTTGACAAGGAATATCTCCTCCAATTTTGACCTTAGAGAGGTGTTCTTGGACTTTTTAGAAAGCTTAGGATGTCCCCTAAACAACCCTTTTGGTTTCATCTCAATTGAGTCTTCCATGTTCATGTAAGAAGCTTTGACCCAAAAGGTGTTTTTGTTGACTTTTCAAAAGGACCTATAATGTAGAAATTCATATCTTTTGATGAGTGCATATTTTGAACTTGTAGGATGCAGATGAGTTGTTGGGAATTGCATCCTCTTCAAAATGAGCCTCGGATGGAAAATTTCTGATAAAGCATGAAGAAGTTATGCTTGGTCAAAGTTTGGTTGACTTTTCCTAAGAAACCCTAATTTAGCAACTTTTAGGTTTTGATGAATTTGGGGAATTCCTTGAGGAATCATGATCAACCATTGATCAAATTATGAATATTACTTCAAAATGTTGATTTTGACCAAAAATCTTGAAGTTTGACTGTATGTGGGCCACAGTTGACTTTTGACCTAGTATAGTTGTTTTTTAGGCATCTGGGCAATTGACTGAGCAAACTTCTTGTGCAAGGCATGAAACTTGACATGGATGATCTTGAGAACATATTAGGACCATGGAAATAATTTGGTACCCTTGGACTTCAACCATCTTGATGAGGAGTGAAACCCTAGTTTGAAGCTTGTTGCCTTAGGATAGAGTTTGTCTGGTCAACTCTTGGGCATCCTTGAGCAATTTGGGGATGTCAATGGGCATGTGTTGAGTAAAATGAGAGGGAAAATTTTGGGGTACAACAAATTTATATGGCACTATTTACTAGTCCATCTCAACTTTAGAGACATCAATTATTTGAAAAGAAGAAATATGGTTCCAGGACTGCTAGATATTGACATTCCGAACGAAGTGTGTGAGGAATGTGTGCAGGCGAAGCAACACAAGAATAGCTTCAGCAAGGATGCATGAATTAGGTCGAAGGCTACTCTCGAAGTCATATACTCTGATGTATGTGTACCAATTCAGGTGGATTTGATAGGAGGTAACAAATACTTTGTTACATTCATAGATGATTTCAGTCGAAAATTATGGACTTACCTGATCAAGAATAAAAGTGAAGTGATCGAGGTATTTTCCAAGTTTAAGTCTATGGTCGAAAGACAAAGTAGTCAAAAGCTCAAAGTTTTGAGAACTGATGGTGGTGGAGAGTATGTGTCAAAGGACTTTGACAAATTATGTGAAAAATAATGGATTGTGTATGAGGTGGTGCCACCCTACAATCCACAGCAGAATAGAACTGCAGAAAGAAAGAATTGAACCATCATGAATATGGTGAGAAGTATGTGGAAAGGAAAGAATTTATCTAAAGAGTTTTGGGGTGAAGTTGTATTGACTACAACACACATATTGAACATATGTCCGATAAAGAAGTTATAAGTAATTACACACATATTGAACATATGTCCGATAAAGAAGTTATAAGTAATTACGCCAGAAGAATGTTGGCCTGGTGTGAAGCCTAGCTTGAGTCATCTGAAGGTATTTGGATCTATAGCAAATAGACATGTGCCAGATCAGTTAAGAAAAAAACTTGATGACAAGTCGAGTCCAATGATCCTAGTTGGATATCATTTGACAGGAGGTTACAAGTTGTTCGACCCAATAAACAAGCACATTATGATTAGCAAGGACATGATCACATATGAGCTTAAGGAATGGGATTGGACTGAAAATGTCAAGAAAGATTAAGTGAGAATCTTACTTGAAGAACAGAAAATCAAGTTGAAAGAGAAGTTCGTTGGTACAAGTAGACCTCAAAGAACAAGAAGCATGTCTGCAAGGTTGCAAGATTGTGTGATTACATCAGAGGATGTAGTTGATGATGAAGGTGAGCTGGTACATTATGCTTTCTATGCAGATGTCGATCTTTTCAATGAAATGGACGCATTGAAAGATTCAGAGTGGATGAAATCAATGAACAAAGAAGTGAAGTTAATCGAACACAACAACACTTGGTCGCTTATTAAATAGCCTCAAGCAAAAAAGGCAATTGATATCAAGTGGATATACAAAGTGAAGATGAATCCAAAAGGGGAAATAACTCGACACAAAGCAAGACTCGTGGCGAAAGGATTTCTCCAGAAATAAGGAATAGACTTTGATGAAATTTGTGCACCTGTGGCTAGAATCGAAACAATCAGGTTAGTTGTTGGTCTTGCAGAAATAAAAAGTTGGCACATATGTCAGATGGATGTGAAGTGTGCATTACTAAATTGACCCTTAGACGAAGAAGTTTATGTTAAACAACCAGTTGGGTTTATGAAACATGATGAAAAGAGAAAGGTGTGCAGGCTGCATAAAGCCATGTATGGTTTGAAATAAACTCCAAGAGCTTGAAATAAAAAAAATTGATAGTTTCCTAAGGGAGAAGGAATTTGTGAAGTGCACAACTGAACATGGAGTATATGTAAGAAGAAGCAATAGTCAATTTCTTATATTATGTCTCTATGTCGATGACTTGTTAATAACAGGTAGCTGCAAGAGTGAGATTGAAGACTTCAAATGTGATCTCAGCAAGGAATTTGAAATGTCTGATCTGGGTGACATTTCATATTTCCTTGGAATCAAACTCTAAAAGAGTAGTAGAGGTTTGATGATGCATCAAAGAAGATATGTAGGAGAAATTCTCAAGATATTTAAGATGGAAGAATGTAATTCAACTTCGACACCTACAAAACCAAGACTGCAAATGTCGAAAGATTCAAAAGAAGATGATGTCAACCTAACCCAATACAGAAGACTTATTGGGTCATTAAGATACCTTTGTCACACGAGGCCTGGCTTAGCATACAATGTAGGTATGGTAAGTAGATTTATGTAGAAGCCAAAGGTATCTCATCTAGAAACGACGAAGAGGATATTAAGGTATCTCAAAGAAACTCTTGACTATGGAATTTTGTTTCCTACAACTGATAAAGGAAAAAATGCAAGTTAGTGGGGTACACTAGTTCAAGTTGGTGTAGTGATGTTGAGGATAAAAAATGCACATCAGGATACGTGTTTATGCTAGGTGGTGCATCAATTTCTTGGAGTTCGAGAAAGGAACCAGTATTGGCGTTATCATCGTACGAAATAAAGTACATAGTTGCTTCTGTTTGTGCATGTCAAGCAACATGGATGATGAACTTAGTCAAAGAAATAACGGGGAAAGATCATGGAGCAATTACCATGAAAATTGACAGCATATAAGTTATCAATCTGGCGAAGAACCCAATAGTACGCGGTTGAAGCAAGCACATCAAAATGAGGTTCCACTATCTTTAAGAGCATGTAGAAAAAGCGAAGATGAAGATGGAACACTGTAGAACTGAGAACCATATTGCAGAGATCATGATGAAGGGTGTGCAGGTCGAAGTGTTTAGAAGACTAAGAGCTTTAATGAATATTGATCTTGCGGTTGATCAGAACCTTGAGAGTGGTCGGAGGATGATCTTCAGTCGAGCAGAGGAGAGAGGGGGTTGTACCTGCAAGGTACTCCAACGATCAAGTAAGAGCGGGAGCAAGAAGGTACTAGCAAAATATCACGTAATGAGTAGTAAGTATGTGATACCTGGCCCTCACAGGTGTGAGGGTTTATATACTGCCCCTGGCGCATGGCCATTGGTTCTTAATTTCCTGCCTAAATACATGGGTCCAAAAAATCAGGTAACTGCCAGGACTTGGTCAAACCGGGCAGATGTGCTCGTAACTAGTCGTTGGTTCTGGGGAGGAGGCTGATTGTGGGCATCTCTCTTGTCGGTCCCTGGTGGTCTGCACAATGCTGGAGTCAGGCAGACTGAGAGGATGCTCGATGGGCATCTTGGATCGGGGACAGATCAAGAGGGAAAGAGGATGGTATTTCCTGACAGGTGTTAGAACATAGTTTGATTCTACAACCCTCAGTTAGAGTTTTGATGATAAAAAAATACAAGATTAAATGAATTATGAGATTTATATAAGACATATATGCTACTTAAAATTATGTTATGTATTTACAGAAACTCTGATGGAATCAGCATCAGAATATCAGTATCAACATCAGCATCAGAAGATATGTCAACATTAGAAGATTAAATAACATGTGCTATACGCTGAAGCCTGATGAACAGAATCTGCACATAACATACTCTGACTCTGATCAAGATCCTAACCATGTCATCAGCACTCAGAAGCGTCAGAATAAGCTAAAGCCAAGAACACTCTGATTATCATTAGCAGATCACTCTGAAGTGTCAACGTTACTATGCATTCAAGACAGATTAATTACCAACAACTTTATTCTAAGACAAAGATCTTCTCAAAAAGGAAAGAACGTTATGAGCATTGAAATGGATTTATGGACAGCAACATATCTATTCCTAGACTATTTAAACAAGTCAGTGAGAAAAGAAATGGCTAATACTCTACACACATATACACGCCTACGCTAATCATCCTCACGCACGCTCTCTTTTTTGCTAAAGCTTTCAACCACGCTTACTCTATAGCTCTAGCAATCTAATTTCATCTAAGCTTAATATTGTGTATTATCACAGTTGTGATGTATAGTTTTTCTAGAAAACATCAAACACACTTTTGATAAATTATCTGTAAGAGAAATTCCTTGAGATAAACCGGTCTGTGGTTAGACTCAATAAGGCTTTAACAGTTGTTAAAGCCGTTGTGTATTCAGTTGAATATAGTGGATTAAGACCTCGTTGGAGAGAGGCGAAATCACCTTGACGGGTGGACTGGAGTAGTTTGAGATCAAACGAACCAGGATAAAAATACAGTGTTGTCTTCATTTGATTTTAAGTTTTACAATTCAACCCCCCCTTCTTGTGTTTTTCACTTCTTCAATTGGCATCAGAGCGCCTGGTTCTGAGCTTATAACACTTAACCGTGTCAGTACAAGATCCAGCGTTAGAAAAACACAATGGCAGGACCACATCAAAACATCAGCAATGACAACAATGAAGAAAGAGACAGATTCAGTGGCAAACCTCCAGTCTTTGATGGAGAGAACTTTGATTACTGGAAAGACAGAATTGAAAGCTTCTTTCTGGCCCATGATGCTGATCTGTGGGACATGGTGACTGATGGATACACGCACCCAGTGGATGCAAGTGGTCAGAAGATTGACAGGAAAGCAATGTCTGATCAACAAAAGCGTGATTTCAGAAATCATCACAAGGCCATAACATTTCTTCTCAGCGCCATCTCTTACTCTGAATATGAAAAGATATCAAACAGAGATACTGCAAAGAATATGTTTGACTCTCTGAGAATGACGCATGAAGGCAATATTCAAGTCAAAGAAACCAAAGCTCTTGCGCTCATTCAGAAGTACGAGGCATTCAAGATGGAAGAAAGTGAATCAATAGAAACGATGTTCTCAAGATTTCAAATTCTGGTTGTCGGTCTCAATGTTCTGGACAAAGCGTATTCTACTGCTGATCATGTTAAGAAGATCATCAGAAGCTTGCCAAAACAATGGAGGCCAATGGTCACAGCGCTGAAGCTGGCTAAGGATCTCAACAAAATCTCTCTGGAGGAACTTGTCAGCTCCCTCAAAAGTCACGAGATAGAGCTAGAAGCAGATGAACCTCAAAAGCAAGGTAAGCCATTAGCTTTAAAATCTAACAGAAAATCTGAATCCAAAGTTTTGCAGGCTGTTGAAGAAACCTCTGATGGGTCCTCATCAGAAGAAGATGAACTATCTCTCCTCTCCAGAAGGGTGAATCAATTATGGAAGCAGAGGCAGAGGAAGTTCAGGAATCCCAGAAGATCAGAGAATCAGAATGAATCCTCCTCCAGATACAGAAGGTCAGAATCCTCCTCTAGATATAGAAGATCTGAAGGCTCTTCAGGAAGCAGAAAGCCAAACAACAAATACATCATTTGTTATGAATGTAACGAGCAAGGACACTACAAGAGTGATTTCCCAAAGCTTCAGAGGGAAAAGCCCAAAAAGAAGTTTGGCAAGGAAAAGAAGAAAAGTCTCATGGCTACATGGGATGACTCTGACACATCTGAAGCTGACTCAGAATCAGATGATAAGAGAGCAAACATAGCTCTCATGGCAAACATAACAGAAGACAGTGAAGCTTCTGAATCAGACTCTGAATCAGACACAGAAGAGGTATTCCCTGACTTTGCTATTAACTTTACTAAGGCTGAACTAGCTGAAAGCCTTAATGAAATTCTGGAAAGATACCAGCAGATCAGAGTCAAATTCAGAAACCTGAAAAGGAATCTTGCTTCTGGCTCTGATAAAACTGAGAGTCTCAAATTGGAGAATTCTGAGTTGAAAAATAAAGTTTCAAAATTAGAAAATCTATTGCAAAACTCTCATAAGGAAACAATCCCTGAAACTCCCAGTAGTGCGGATGAGATCATCAAGGAGTATGATCACAGCTTTCAGAAGTTTCTAGCTAAAAACATAGACAGAAGCAAAATGGCTTCAATCATCTATGGAGTTAGCAGAAATGGCAGAAAAGGAATAGGATACCAAGGTAAGGTACCTACACCAAAGAAGGCCATGGATTTAGTTATAAAACGAACTCCACTTAATGCACACTTTGTATATGGGCACACACACGACATCAAATATACTAGTAGTAGTTATTCTGTCAAACCAAAATTCAACCAGAGTTTTGGTCAAACTAACAAATCAGAACCCAAGAAAATATGGGTACCTAAGGATAAAATAATACATGTTGCAGATATCTTTAGCAGCAAAGCAGAAACACCAGTCATGGTACCTGGACTCTAGCTGCTCACGACACATGACGGGAAGAAAGCATATGTTCCAAAGCCTTGAACTTAAGCCTGGAGGCCACGTAGGCTTTGGAGGCAATCAGAGGGGAAAGATCATTGGCTCTGGAATAGTAGGTAATGGAAATCTTCCCTCTATAAGTAATGTTTTATTAGTAGATGGATTAATGCATAATCTGTTATCCATAAGTCAATTAAGTGATAACGGTTATGATATAATCTTTAATCAAAATTCATGCAAAGCTGTTAGTCAAAAAGATGGGACTATCCTATTTAATGGAAAGAGGAGAAACAACATTTATAAAATAAAACTTTCTGAACTGAAAAGTCAGAATGTAAAGTGTCTTCTGTCTGTTAACAACGAGCAATGGATCTGGCATAGAAGATTGGGGCATGTTAGTATGAGAAGAATATCTCAGATTAACAAACTCAATCTGGTCAGAGGACTTCCTAACCTGAAGTTCAATTCATATGCTCTGTGTGAAGCATGTCAGAAAGGCAAGTTTGCAAAACCAGCTTTCAAATCTAAAAACGTTGTTTCCACCTCTAAGCCATTAGAACTTCTGCACATTGACTTATTTGGACCAATTAAAACTGCTTCAGTCAGTGGCAAGAAGTATGGGTTAGTAATCGTAGATGACTATAGCAGATGGACATGGGTAAAGTTCTTAAGACACAAGGACGAGTCACACTCTGTGTTTGTCACCTTCTGCAACCAAGTTCAGAATCAAAAGGATCTTAGAATCGTTAAAGTCGGAAGTGATCATGGTGGAGAATTTGAAAACAAAGATTTTGAGTCATTCTTTAATGACAAAGGCATTCTGCATGATTTCTCTTGTCCTAGAACTCCCCAGCAAAATGGAGTTGTAGAACGAAAGAACAGAACATTGCAAGAAATAGCCAGAACCATGATCAACGAGACAAACATTGCTAAGATCTTCTGGGTAGAGGCAATAAACACAGCGTGCTACATTCAGAATAGAATCTCCATAAGACCTATTCTGGAAAAGACTCCATATGAATTGTGGAAGAACAGAAAGCCCAACATTTCATATTTTCATCCATTTGGATGTACTTGTTTTATTTTAAATACAAAAAAATATTTGAACAAGTTTAACTCTAAAGCACAAAAGTGTATTATGTTAGGATACTCTGAACGCTCAAGAGGGTACAGAGTATACAATACAGAAACACAGATTGTTGAAGAATCAATCAGTGTTAGTTTTGATGATAAGCTTGACTCTCAAAAGTCAAAGCAGAATGAATTACTTGCAGGTATGGAAGTTGAATTCACAGGTTCTGAAGACAAGTCATCAGAAGCTCTTAACAGAGACACTCCCTCAACATCAGAAAGAGGCACTGCAAGCAATCCAGCACCTTCTGTTGATCAACTTCAGAAAAGACCATCCAGAAGCAGCATGGATCACCCAGAAGAAACAATCTTAGGAAGAAAGGAAGATCCAATCAGAACAAGATCTAGCTTTAGAAACTCTAAAGAATCCCTCATGGGACTTATTTCTCTAATTGAACCATCTTCAATTGATGAAGCACTTCTGGACAATGACTGGATTCTAGTAATGCAAGAGGAGCTGAATCAATTCACAAGAAATGACGTATGGGATCTAGTTCCTAAACCAAAAGGATTCAACGTCATTGGAACAAAATGGGTGTTCAGAAACAAATTGAATGAACAAGGTGAAGTCATCAGAAACAAGGCACGATTGGTAGCACAAGGTTATAGTCAGCAAGAGGGGATAGACTATACAGAAACCTTGGCTCCAGTCGCCAGGTTAGAATCTATCAGACTTTTAATTTCATTTGCTGTAAATAAAGGCATCACTCTGTATCAGATGGATGTTAAGAGTGCATTCTTAAATGGCTATATAGAAGAAGAGGTATATGTGCACCAACCCCCTGGTTTTGAAAGTTCAAAAAATCCAGAATATGTTTTCAAACTAAAGAAGTCATTGTATGGTCTGAAACAAGCTCCCAGAGCTTGGTATGAAAGACTGAGTCACTTCCTGTTAGAAAAGGAATTCACCAGAGGGAAAGTGGACACAACCTTATTCTGTAAGACAGTTAAGAATGACATTTTAGTATGTCAGATTTATGTTGATGATATCATTTTTGGATCTACTAAACCTTCTCTGCGAAGAAAGTTTGCTAAGTGTATGTAGGCAGAATTTGAGATGAGCCTAATGGGGGAACTGAAATTCTTTCTGGGCATTCAGATCAATCAAACCCCAGAAGGAACTTACATTCATCAGAGCAAATATGTCAGAGAACTTCTGAAGAAATTTGATCTCTCAGAATGTAAGCCATCAAAGATTCCAATGCATCCCACGTGCATTCTGGAAAGAGAAGAGGTAAGCAAAAAGGTAGAACAGAAGGTCTACAGAGGTATGATTTGTTCTCTTCTTTATCTGACAGCTTCAAGGCCTGATATTTTATTCAGTGTATGCATTTGTGCAAGATTCCAATCAGATCCTAGAGAATCTCACTTAATAGTTGTTAAGCTAATTTTCAAGTATCTGAAAGGTACTACTAATCTGGGTTTATTTTATATAAAATCTAGTGATTACAGCTTAGTAGGATACTGTGATGCTGACTTTGCTAGAGATAGAGTTGAACGTAAAAGCACTTCTGGAAGCTGCCAGTTTCTGGGAGAAAATCTGATCTCATGGTCCAGCAAAAGACAATCCACAATTGCTCTATCAACAGTAGAAGTTGAATACATAGCAGCAGCTGGATGCAGCACACAAATGCTCTGGATGAAAAGTCAACTTGAGGACTTCCAGATATTTGAGAGTAACATTCCTATCCTCTGTGACAACACTTATGCCATTTTCTTAAGTAAAAATCCAATTTTGCATTCTAGGGCTAAGCATATAGAAATAAAACATCATTTTATTAGGGACTATATTCATAAAGGGATTTAAAATTTAAAATTTATTAACACATACCATCAATGGGCTGATATTTTCACAAAACCACTTTCTGAATATAGGTTCAACTTCATTCTGAAACATCTCAGCATGAAGTTCTGCCCAGAATAAAATTGTTCTAATTTTATATATTAACCTTCAGAATTATGAACTACTGATCAATCTTCTTTCAGAACTTTAGAAATGCAGATTGTATCAGAATCTATCCATAAAGATCTGAGCGCTTCAGTTCAAGGATAGAAGTGTTGTTCACTCAAGAAAACAAGTGTCATCCATTCATCAGCTATTTTCTGAGGCTGAACACGCGTTCACGTTTCTGAAAAGGCAAAGCACTGATTGGATGCATTGAGACACATGTCATGGGTAACCGTTCCAAATATCTTTCTGAATCCCCTAAAATCAGCTATCATTAAATGCTAATAATCATTATTTATTTCTCTCTCTTAAACGTTTATGTTTTCAAAAACTTTTTAGAAATCTATTTAAACACTTCACACCATTCACACGTCTTCCACCTTCTTCTTAGAAATTTTATTGTGTTTTCCCTGTTTTCTTTACATGTTTGTCTGTAATATTTTCTCGTGTTTTGAACTTAATCATTGCTTATGTTTTTATATAAACTCTCTTTTTGCTCTGATCATTTTAACTCTGATTATTTGTGCTTTTTGATAACTGACAAAAAGGGGGAGAAAGAATGATATTTTTCAATAACGGATTACTGAGACATAAGTCTCAAACATTCTAACATTCTGATATACTTGAATTTCCTTCTTCTGAAAAGCTTACAAGTACAAGAATTTGATGAACTCTGATAAAATAAAGTTCTGATGCTCAAAGAAAGTTCAATAAAGTTCTGATGCTCAAGGTCTCATGGAATTAAAGGGAAGTAATCAACTCAGGGGGAGTTTTTCTCTTCATTACTCTGATACCTTTTATTCCTTATCTTCTTATCTCTAATACCTTGTATTCTTTATTTGTTTATCTGTGATACTTTCTATTCTCTATCTGTAATCTCTGATACCTTCTATTCTTTAATTTTAATTGAAAAAATCTGGTTTTTGTCATCATCAAAAAGGGGGAGATTGTTAGAACATAGTTTGATTCTACAACCCTCAGTTAGAGTTTTGATGATAACAAAATACAAGATTAAATGAATTATGAGATTTATATAAGACATATATGCTACTTAAAATTATGTTGTGTATTTACAGAAACTCTGATGGAATCAGCATCAGAATATCAGTATCAACATCAGCATCAGAAGATATGTCAGCATCAGAAGATCAAATAACATGTGCTATACGCTGAAGCCCGATGAACAGAATCTGCGCATAACATACTCTGACTCTGATCAAGATCCTAACCATGTCATCAGCACTCAGAAGTGTCAGAATAAGCTAAAGCTAAGAACACTCTGATTATCATTAGCAGATCACTCTGAAGTGTCAATGTTACTATGCATTCAAGACAGATTAATTACCAACGGCTTTATTCCAAGACAAAGATCTTCTCAAAAAGAAAAGAACGTTATGAGCATTGAAATGGATTTATGGACAGCAACGTATCTATTCCTAGGCTATTTAAACAAGTCAGTGAGAAAAGAAATGGCTAATACTCTACACGCATATACACGCCTAAGCTAATCATCCTCACGCACGCTCTCTTTTTTGCTAAAGCTTTCAACCATGCTTACTTTATAGCTCTAGCAATCTAATTTCATCTAAGCTTAATATTGTGTATTATCACAGTTGTGATATATAGTTTTTCTAGAAAACATCAAACACACTTTTGTTAAATTATTTGTAAGAGAAATTCCTTGAGATAAACCGGTCTGTGGTTAGACTCAAGAAGGCTTTAGCAGTTGTTAAAGCAGTTGTGTATTCAGTTGAATATAGTGGATTAAGACCTCGTTGGAGAGAGGAGAAATCACCTTGACGGGTGGACTGGAGTAGTTTGAGATCAAATGAACCAGGATAAAAATACAGTGTTGTCTGCATTTGATTTTAAGTTTTACAATTCAACCCCCCCTTCTTGTGTTTTCACTTCTTCAACAGGTGCGGGCAGCTCTGGTCACGGTCAGTGGGTGGCACCCAAGAGATGCCTTAAACTGGGCCCACTCAAGCTTTCCGGCCAGTCCAGAACAGTAGCCCCCAAGTCGTTGCTTCTGGGCACAGGAGTGAATACTTTGATGTCTGCTCGGAGGACGGGGAAATGAGCATTTTCCCGTTGTACTTCTTTGTCGGGGAGGCGAAATGTTCACCGTTGGGACCGTAGAATTTAGAGAGTTAGCGTATTTTGGGAAACGTGTCGGCCGAGCGGTGCAAATAATGGCCTAGGGATAGGGTGTTATGATGATGACCCTGGGGTTCCCAAGGCGCGTGTTTTGTATGCGCGGGTTATTTCAGCTATAAATACAAGAAGAACAGGCTGATTAGTATTTTTCGCTTTCTCCTTCAACTGCTCGTATTAGCTCGACAGTTAACCACTAGCATTTGCTCAGTTTCTTCGTTCATAATCATCCAGCTTCATCTCTTCTTCTTCTCTCGGTGAGTTTCCATTTCTCCATTGTTGCATGTTTTAGCGCTTTCGTTTTTTTCTTCTTAGGTATCTATCTGGTTAGGATTTAGAGTTTCGTTAGGGAGGAGATCATTAGAGACCCTAGGTGGCGGACTTTGTTCTTGTGGTGCATGGCTGCCGGAGCCGCCGTGGAGCTCTCCCGGGGGCCTGGCACTGTGCTATAGGTGATTCATTTAGGGTTTGAGTTTTTTCTGCAATGTGTGCCCGTTAGAGTACCTTAGTGGACTTCTGGGTTTTTTCCACATTTTGTGCCCAGCAGTGCACCTCAGTGAGGGTTCTGGTCGGGGATAGAATCCTCGTCTCCCAACGCCCTTTCACATGTTTAGTGGTGGAAGGGTTTTGGCATTGATGTCAAGCTCACCCTTTTCCTCTGCTTTTCAGGTGTTATGGTTGTCGACACACATGTTGTCATTTTGAGCGAATCTACGAAATCATCCAGGAGCTCTTCGAGCGAGACTAGTGGCAGCTCGTCGAGCATATTAGAAATCTTTGTGAGCAGCAAAACCCGATGGATCAACAAATGGGGGAGCCAGACATGGGGGCGACCTGTTTCCTCCTCGAGATGACGAGGATCCTCGAGATTGGGTAGATAAGGACCCTTGGGAGTGGCAGTCATATTTTTAAGAGCACGGGGAAGATGTTTTCACCGATGTTTACGCCCACGGGGATGGAGCCTGAGAGGAGTGGTTGTTGTATATCCCCGGGAAAGACAGCATGATCTGCTCAAGATACGAAAGGAGGCAGATTCCTATGTATGATATAGTTTTCCGAGAGATGGGTCTCTGTCTTCCTTTTTCTGACTTTGAAGTGGCTATTTTCCGGCATCTGCATGTGTCCCCCTCTCAGTTGCACCCGAACAGGATTGCCATTGCGCAAGAATTCCAGATAGTGTGAGACTATCTGAAGATCGGGGCCATGATCCCGTTGTTCTTCTATTGTTTTCATATTCATAGGAGCCATGCTGACGAGTGGTGGGGATGGGTCTCCCTCAAACAGGGCAACGAGAAGTTTTTCAAGGCCTACTTGGAGTCTGTGCACCATTTCAAAGACAAGTACATTTTGGTGCAGCCCACATCAACGAAGGCGTTGCTGAATATTTTTAGGAGTCGACCTTCTCTCAACAAGGATGGGACTCCTCGTATTGACGAGCTAGGGGAGCCTACCAGGACGCTGGTCGCCAAGTCCTCATTCCAATGGACTAGCAGACATTTCGAGAAGGAGTAGGGCTCCTATGTCTGGAGAGAAGGGGGATCTTGGGGATGATGACCTGTCGATCTTCACCACTTTGACCTTATTTTTTGCTCGAATTCCTCCAGTCCAGCGAGTCGGTCGAGGAGGTAGGCCAGTGCTGGACAGAAATGGGGAGCCCGTGTTCGATCCGGGTCTCATAAACATCCAGGAGCTCCTTGGGAGTGAGGATCCCGTTATATATCTGGGTATAAATTTTCTTTTTCCAATATGTGATCGTCGTTTGTTTGACCTGTCGTTTTACTGACTCTTGTTTTTTTTCTTTGTTTTGCAGAAAATATGAATCCTGCTCAAGAACGTCTGGCCAAGACACTCGCCGCTCGGGCGAGAAAGGCCAAGAAGGATGCCCAGACTAGCACGAAGCCAGTTCCTGCTCCTGGATCAGGTGGGTCGTCCTCGACCCTGTCCGCAGCTGCTTTATCTTTGTCTGTTGTTTCCTCGAAGGAGAAGAGACCTCGACCTGAGGGGAGCGTTGACCTTACTGGGGAAATGGGAAAAAGGGGCTTAAGATCTGCCTCTTTGCTGGTTGGAGAGGTCCTTTTTTGAGAGCGCGGCACTTCGTCTTCCCAGGGCCGAATCTCTCCTTCTCGAGGGAACGAGTCATCCGGAAAAGAGGGCGACGCTGGCTCAAGACGCGGGTGGCTTGATGCGGATCTTAGAGATGGTTGTGGCGTATACCAAGGGGAGTTCATCCTAGGATATGGAAATCAAGAACCTTCGAGCCAAGTTGGCAACGACCGAGAAGGCCTTGGTCGATAAAGACAAAGCCTTGAAGCTGGCCGAGGCAGAGTCGAGGAAGTTGGTCGAGGAGCACAGTGCTTTCATGCTCAAGAGCGAGAGTCTCGAAGGGAAGGTGGTGGCCTTAACTGCCGAGCTAGCACCCGCTGAAGATGAGTCAGAAGACACCAAGGACCCCAAGACTCGGGCTGAGCTAGTAGCCCGTTTCTAGCTTGCAGTGGACGATGCTCAGGCTGCTTCCAAGGGGAGCTTCGACAACATGGTGAATCAGATACGTGTGTTGAATCTCGGCGTTAAGCTCAAACTTCGGGCATGGGGGTCAACTAATATGTAGCTAACAGACAGATTCTGGTTCCCGACTACCTGAGGGATATCATCAATCAACCGACTGGGGATCCTGCTCGACTGTCGCCTATTGTCAAAGGAGAAGCGGAGGGATGATCGTTCATTTGTTTCGATCTGCGTGCCATTTTTTGTAATATTTGTTGTTTCCTGGGCTACTGCCCGTTTATGTAATATTCTCACAATTTTGGCCCAAGTGGTCGTTTTATTTATTTTCTGTCCATTCGTCGTTTCGCTTTGAATATTTAATGTGTTATTTGCATGATTGTTGACAAGTCATCTCGATTAGGACTTTTGTATTTTGCTTAGTTTGTATCCGGCATATGCTCGTTTTGTATGTTCGTCGGTGTGGGGAAACCGATCAAACCGCCAGGGCGAATGTCGGGCGAGATCCAAAATCTAGGTCTCGTTTTCGAGGGACCCGATTCGACGGCGTGAAAGACTGTGGAACTCGGTCGAGTTATCCACGTCGGGCTAAGGGTACACTCGTCAACAGAGCGGAACCTCTCCCTTCCTACATACTTTGGGTGCTACGCTTGTGCCTAGGCGCGCATGTGTGGTCGGGTTCAGGTGGGTTTGTCTTGTCGACTGAACCTGCGGACAACTCAGTGTTTTCAACTGTAGTATTGTTTTAGCTTTTCAGTGTTCCATGATCGAACAAGCTGTTAGCCTTGTAAATTTTCCAAGTAATACGCTCTGGTTCCCGTTTTGGCGTAGACGCAATAAGGACCTTCCCAGTTCACCGCGAGCTTTCCCTCACGAGACTCTTTACGATTTCTCTTCAGGACAAGGTTGTCGACCTCAAACTCTCGACGTATCACCTTGGCGTCGTAGTGCATAGCTATTTTTTGTTTGAGCAAAGCCTTTCACAGGGCCACTCCCGTTCTGATTTCTTCGACCAGGTCTAGCTCTTCTCTAAGGGCGACGTCGTTCATCTCCTAGTTGAGAGGTGCCTTGATTCGTCTGGAAGGTTCCCCGATTTCTATGGGGATAACAGCCTATGTCCCGTATGATAGTCGGAACGGAGATTCCCCGGTAGACGAGTGAGTGGTAGTTCGATACGCCCAGAGCATGTTATGTAGCTCCTCGACCCATTGCTTCTTGGTTTCGTCCAACCTTCTCTTGAGGCCTCTGAGTATCACCCTGTTGGAAGCCTCAGCCTGACCGTTGTTCTGGGGGTGCTCGACAGAGGCGAAGTGTTGGTTCGTGCCAAGTTTCGTGACGAATTCGTGGAAGGTGTGATCCGTGAACTGGGTCCCGTTGTTGGAGACTATCGCTCGTAGGATGCCGAAACGAGCTAGAATATTTATTTTGTAGAAGCGAATAACGTTCTGGGTAGTGATTTTGGCTAAGGATTCGGCTTCTATCCACTTGGTGAAGTAGTCGAATGCTACTATCAGATATTTTTTCTCATTGGTTCCGACCACGAATGGGCCGAGGAGATCTAATCCCCACAAGGAGAAGGGCCGCGGAGAGGAGAGGGATTTGAGCTTGCTAGGAGGAGCTAAATGCATGTCCCCGTGTCTTTAGCATTTATTTCATTTCTTCACGTGTTCTCTTGCATCGTGCTGCATGGTGGGCCAGTAGTATCCCTCCTGCAAGGCTTTCCTCGCAAGGGATCTTCCGCCCAGATGCTGACTGCCGATACCCTCGTAGATTTCGAGCAGTATGCGTTCTGCCGTGCTTCAATCGACACACTTGAGGTGACCAGATTGAGAAGTTGACCATGTATTTCAGTGAACGGAGAGCTCTCAGGAACCCTGGATGCTAATTCCTTGAGTTGAGGAGGTACCCTTATGAGGTTGACTTGGATAGTATTCCTACGAGTGGATGCCATGTCCTACAAAACAACACAAAGATAATCCCTAAAAATCCTTGAAATGGTTTGTATGACATTCCATGTTATGATGTTATGATATCATGATCATGCTAAGAAAACACAAGTATAGCAAGCACAAGCAAATCACACAAAGACCTTAGGTTTAAGGCTTGCATGGGTTTTTAGGTAAGTACCCTCTTGAAGTTTAGTTGGCTCAACCTGTCCTATCAATAGTAACCGGGTTCTAAGGGATCTCAATATCACTGATCTTTCCCACAAGTTTCATTCCGATCGACAACTAACTTGCCACCAAACAAAACTCGGGAGTCAAATCTTAATGAGTGTAGTATCGAGTATCAACCGACTAAGGACTACACCAAAGACGGATACCTCACTACTTCCTATTGGACAAGTTGTTCAATTAAAGGTTCTAAGGTCGATTGATGCTTCATGACACCATGCAGCGGCCCTGTATTCTCCTTGACTACTCAAGGGCTACCGGTACCAATCAAAGTGTCACATCAATGTAGCTATCGCTTCAACCGTGACGGTATACCCCACATAATTTCCATGATCTATTGCTACATACCTAAAAGGTGTCCCAGATCCGGGTGTAGGATCTATAGTAACCCAAACAAAACCCTAAAAAGTAAAGCAAATAAAGTATACAAAAGCAGTTAAATAATGAACTAACTCTAAGGTAAACCCCACTTTTTTTATAGAGTCCCCAGCGGAGTCGCCAGTTCTGTGATACGGTGGCAGAACCGATTGTTTAATACTGGTTTTATGTTTGTGTTTGCAAATGTTGCGGTAAGAAAGAGTCGCCACCGACTTTTCTTTTATCCAAATTAAGGAAATGGTGAAAAGAATAGAAAAAGACCTTTTCGAGATTATTCTGAGTAAGGGGGGTAGATTATGGAAAGGGAAGGTGTTAGCACCCTTTCCATCCGTAGTTATCTACGGGCTCTTAGAGGTTTGCTCATTTTTGAAATACCTTTATGCTTTGTGTGTTTGAAAATGTTTAGAAAATGCCTTAGTGCGGTGATTTACTTTGCGTTAACTCTTGTATCAGTCCTCAAGAGTGTTGACAAAGAAAATGTTTTTGAAAGTTGTTTTTGAAAAGTGGTATTTGTGTAAGTGCAACATGTTTTTTTGAGAAAACTTCTAATAGCTATCTACTTTGTACTCGAAAAGGTAGTTCTTTTCCTTCTATCCCCTAGACAGTGCTATCCTACTATTAGTGAGTAGGTAGCCCTATCGTTGGATGTATGAGGGACATTCAAAGGGACGTTACAGTCTCGAAGGCAACTTGTGGAGACGCTTTAGCAATTTTGTTTAGGGACTAGATCATTTACCGAGAGGCTACTGTAGGGTCATCGAGGGACTATGATCTTTTGATTTTTACGGGTCTTTGCTAAAGCGTCCCCGTTTCGAGGGACATGAATGTTTTATTTCTGAAGGCAACCAAAGTGGGATACCCTAGAGGTGTATATGTGCAAGTGTGTTATCTTCAGTTATTTTTGTCTTTTTGTTAAGTTTGCTAACGTTTTAATTTCAGTCTTGTCATACATGCCTAGTTACTAGCAGTAATATTTTATAGGAAATAAAGTGTGGATGTATAAACATACACTATTACATGGCTTCGGGGAGGGGTATTTACAATATATAAAACTGGGGGAAAGGTAAAATAAAGAAAGCGATAAAAAGTCCTACTTAGTCTATTACATACCAGTATACAGTTACATTATTATAAAAAATGCGAGAACAAAATAATGTGCGCGAAACGAATATTATGTCTAAAAGAAACCTAGGGAATTGCTAAGTAAAAATCCTTTTGATTGTTTTTTGTTTATTTAGAAAAATACTAAATTAAATTAAACCCAAATTAAATTAATTAAAATAAAAGAAAATTATTGATCAAAATTAAATTCTAAACAAAAACCTAATATTTTTGTATTTGTTTTATTTAAGAAAATAATTAAACTATCCTAAAATTTATTTAGAAAAATAAATTTAATTAAGAAATTATCTAAGTTTTTTTTATTGTTTTTTTATTATGTCATGAAAACTACTTAAAAATATAAAATTAAACCTAAGTCTAATTTATTTTAAATTAGGAAAAAAAGAAAATGTTCAAGTTAATTAATTAGTTAATTTCAGAAATTAATTTAATTAATTAAAAGAAAAAGCTAATCCTAATTTTTTTTGTGATTTTTGATTATTTATTGCTAATTAAATAAATAAATAAAAACAAACAAAACAAAAAGAAATAATAACAAACAAAACTAATAACTGGGCCTGGATGGTTAAAGAAAAAAATGGGGGTGTTGTTGTTGAATTCGCTGGCCTAAGATGGGAGAAGTCCAGATTTGCTTCTGGACCCAATATGGACAATTCTTGATGGTACATAGTGATATGCGCGATTGACACCCTTAGATTTAGATCAGGTAGGATTTGTTGATTGTGATTTGGAGGCGTATGATATGCACTTGGCTGGGCAACGCATGTGATCTGCATAAATATGTTAAGAAAATGAAAAAATTTGGACATGGGACTTGAACCCAGGTCCTCTCCTTATACACACACCTTTCCTGCCATCTGAGTTTCCATTTCATTCGTTTATATATATGAAACAATAATATAATGTAAGAAAAATAGTCAGATTGTCAAATTTCAAACGCACACCAGCAAGGAGAACGAAGCTCAACAACCAAGGATGCCCCTAACAATGGAATTTTATGTTTTACGCGTTAAATCTTGCATACAATATATCAAACATGTTCTAATGAATCCCCTGAACACAAATCAAGCACTTAAAAAGGTTAATTCATCGCAAAATCATAAATTCGGATTCTACAAAATATACCAATAATGAGTGATCTGGTTTGGTGCTTTCATGCGTGGGACGACTTGAACACTAATTGGGTCAAATTCCTGGAAGTCTCGGGAAGGTGTTTGAACCTTTGGTTTGGACAGATGATGGATATAATTATGTTTTTGAATTTTGACAATCTTTCTTTTTCTTGTAAGTTTCGTCTGATTCCTTTGGGGCTCTGTATGTGTGTAAGCGTGTATTTGGCTTGCAAGCATGCTGCTTATATAGAGTAGAAGGGAGGGGACAAGAAGGTAATGGTTTAAACAACCTTGATTATGTGTTTGAAATCCATGAATGAAAATTTGTAACATTGGCCAAAAACATGGAATCTTATCCTTTTTTGAAATTTGAATGTATGTGGACATTTTGGCTCCTTCGAATGCCCTCTAGTTCCTACCATTCGATTGGCCCAATGTTGCCTCCTTCGAAAGGCTTCAATTGTGTACCTTTCGAATGGCTCATGTTCTCATCACTGGGGCTTCTTTGTTTGAACCTCTATCCAGCTAGCCCAAACAAACACTCTTTCTTGGCCAATCGAAGCTTCTTTTGGCATGAATGTGCTTGTGCATATTGGCTTAAAACTGGCAGTATGTTGGTTTTTGGGCCAGCAGGCCTCTTTGAATATTTTTCTTTCGTTTTGGCTAGCAATATCCAGCTTTTTGAACCAATGTGTATGCTCTCTTGAAGGGAACCCATGCATCATTTGTATACATCACTTGCCATTCCTTCGAATGGGCTAACAAAGTAAGTCCTTCGAATGGAACACCCACGTATGCCCCTTTAAATCCATCAATACATGTCTTTCGAAGGGGGAAAATATATGTCCTTCGAATGGACCATGTGCCTGTCCTTTGAATGTGCCAATACTAGGTGTCAAAATGTGGAACACTGTGTGTTGAATATTTTGGAGGTGGAGTCAAGGCTAGCATGAGGGAAGCCAACTGCTTAATGAATCGACGCACATATGAAAGAAAACCACTACTTTATGGGCGCTGGCATGAAGGGAAACCAATGCCTTGCGCATTAGAGGCAAGCCCAGAGGAAGTCATTTTCTTGTGGGTCGAAAGCAAACACAAAGGTAAGTTGAAGGGGCCTTGGCCTTGTGGATTAAAGGCAAGTCTGAGGCCTTTTTGCATTGTGAGTTAAAGGCATGCTGATGGGTCTTTATCTTGTGAAACCAAGGCAAGCATAAAGAGGCATACGTGAGTTGGTGACAAGTTGAGGGGCCTTTTTCCCAGTGGGAACTTTGTGAATCGAAGGTCGGTTAAAAGTAGCCTTTTGCCTTGTGGATCGAATGGAGCTTGCAGGGGATTCTTGCTTTGTACGCTGAACACGCGCACAGAGGGAGAATTTTCCTAGTAGAAGCAGGAATAAAGCTTGCTCCAAGGAAAATAACTGCCCAATCGAAGCAAGAATTAAGCTTGCTCCAAAGAGACCAAATGCCCAAACGAAGCAGGAATACAACTTGCATGCAGGTAGCCATTGCATTTGTGAATCAAACCAGCATGCAAAGCCAATGGTGCAATCAAAGGAGCACTAACAAAAGGCCCTTCCCCTTTGGATCGAAGGAGGTTGTTTCAAAGGAAACACATGCCCAGTCAAAGCTTGTGTACAACAAACAAGCAGAAGGCCAAGACTTCAATCGAAGCTTGGAGGAGGTTAGAAGCTCAGTCGAAGCCTGTCCAAATTCCAATCGAAAGGCCCTTTAACATGCCAATCAGAAGACTTTGTTAAGATGTCAGTCGAAGGCTCCTTATTTATCTTAAAAAATCTTATTTTTTCCTTTAATCAAGTGCTTGTGACCAACTGTGATACGGTGGGAGAACTGACTAGTGTTTTTTGCGTTTGTTTTCGCAAATGTGCGGTTGAGCAAGAGTCGCCACCGACTTTTTATTTTATCCTAAGGAAAGGTTTAAAAAGCACAGCAAAAACCTTTGAGATGTTTTCTTGGGTTCGGGGAGTAGATTATAGAAAGGGAAGGTATTAGCACCCTTTCTATCCATGGTTATCCATGGGCTCTTAGTTACTTGCTTAGATCACTTGCCTTTTTTTTTAATGGTTTGAAATGGTGTTTGTGTATGTGGGTTTGAAAATGTTTTGAAAAGAGGCCAATGTGGTGGCAACCTTTGTAATGATCCATGTTGGGATGTATACAAAGGTGTATGTCTTTTGAAAAGGTTTTCATTCGTTTTTTTGAAAGTTGTTTTTGAAAGTGTTGTGAGGTGTGAAAAAACAGGCAAGTGTTTTCATTTTGCAAGTTGACAAGTACTTAAGAGCGATCTACCCTAAAGTTCTCAAAGGTTTTGTTATGTTTTTAACCCTTTTAACAATTTTGTTCCACCATTGTATTTGGTGGACAATCTTGTGTTAGGATGTGAAAGGGACGGGCGTGGGTCATCGTTTAGACCATAATTGCAATGGTGCCAAGTATCTTTGGGCATTTTCCTTAAGGGACTTGATCATTTTTAGGCAACTTTCGAAAGCGTCATCGAGGGACTATGATCATTTGAATTGTGTTTGTTTTGCCCAAAGAGACCTAACATGCAATATGGCCCAATTTTGAAAGGCAACAAGTGGATATAACCCTAGGGGTGTTAGTGTGCAAGTGTGTTTTATTGCATACAAGAGTTTTTCTTTGAATTAGGTTTTTCTATTTCATTGATTTTATCTTGTCATACACGTCCTAATTACTAGCAATAAGAAGCGGAAATGTAAAATCCTACGCTATTACAATAGTTAGGGGAGGGGGATACATATTTGTACATGGGGGGTTCAACGAGAAAAATAGACAAAAAAGAAAATAGCAAAAAACAAGATATATAGAGAGAGAGAGGGAGCCCGCGCGCTGTTGGGAGGTCATCAGAAGTTCTGACCCAGATCCGCTATCAGATGATCAACCTGTTGGTGAAACTGGATGAGTCAGAACTTCTGACTCTAGAACCTGCAAAACAGAACTTGGTTAGTGGGGAAACCAGAAGTTCTGATTTCCCTGCGCAGCAAGACAGAAGTTTATTAGTGGAGAACCCAGAAGTTCAGATTCTGCTGAAAAGGCAATAACTCTCAGAGGTTCTGATGTCATTGACAGCAAAACAGGCTTCAGATGTGCTAACGTCAAAGTCAGCACTTGGCTTTTTCCTGCACTAATCAGAACATCTTCAATCCTGTTGTTACTCCACAAAACAGAAAACATATTTGGAACAGATCCAGCAAAAATAGCAAAATGTCTCAGAGGTCAGAATCACCAAGGTCACGGGCAAGTCCTAAACTGGCTCAGAACGTTCTGAGGTATGAGAGTCCTCAGAACATAAACAGCAATAACATGAATATTTACATTATGTCACTTGAATATGCACAGCTGATGATGCTTAACAGTGTGGTGAGGGTCAGCAGGTGCTTACCTGACTTTCTGGAAAATGGTGGGTGAAAGTTAGCTTTTGGTTCTGGTGGTGTTCTGGACAGATTTGGAAAAGGGGAAGTGAAGGTGTATACGTGTATAGGGTCAGAAGTTTGGAAAGAACGTTTTTGGTTTACAGAAAAGAGCTGGATGTTTGATGAAGTTGAAGGTAAGAAACTTTTAAAGTTATGAAACAAAGCTGGAGATTTTGGCAGAGTTTCAGAATGTTATGTTGCTAGGAGTTTCGTTTCTCTCTTAGCAATTTTTCTGTTTCTTTTCTTGAACCTCTTTTGCAGTGGTGAAAGCTCTCTATTTATAGGCAAAGTTCTTGTGGATGCCTTGAACATTTAAGGCGCCAACAGAGTTTGAATTTGTTCTTTGACAGAAATTCCTGGGAAGTTGTGATAACAGTTATCTTTCAGCCTAAGTAGCAGCAGCAGGCGTAGATTGGGGGAAGTGACCTCTGAAATGGGCGGTGGCGTGAAGACCCATGCCAGAATCTGTGCAAAAGCATTTTCCAAGCCACACGTGAACGCTCAGGAGTGGTTGGAAGCATTAATGGGCATTAAATGGTGACAAGACCTGTCAATACCAACATTCTGGTTGTTGAATCAGTAGCGTAAACCATGCTCTGGCCTTGGCTACCTGTTGTCTTAGCAAGCTCTGTAGATTCTCCTGGTTTTCTGGTACGTTCCTTGGGTCTACTTCTGGACAATCTGGACTTAGAGATTCTGTATCAATGTGACACCTATCCCTCTGACCTTTCATCTTCTGACTTCAACCTGTTCTGAAGGAGCCTTTATACTTTCATGTTTCTCTTGCATTCCTTTAGCAAGTTCTGACTGAGCTTGTGTAACTGCTGAAGGGGTATGTTCTGTTTGAGGCTTACACTCTGAACCACGTTTACAACTTCTGATTGAACTGATGTAGCTGCTGAAGAGCCAACTTCTGACCATGCTGAGCCAAGCTTGCAACTTCTGACCGTCTTCATCTGGAATGGGTCCAGAAGTTCTGAAGCGCTGATTTTTCTAAAAACACTTATTTTAAAGAAACATTCTAAGCACTTAGAATTTGATTTTCCTCAAGATGAAAGCGTTGTTTCTGGAGTTTGTGAGATCATCTTGCTCTTGTAAGTGACTTGCTTGGGCAAAAAGATAACTCAGGACTTGGATTTGTTTCAGGGGACTTTGAAAAATCTAAGATGGTTTCCTAAAGAAAGGGAGGGCGAATTTTGGGGTACAACAGTTGCCCCTGTTCAATCTTCTTGAACCTGAAGAGTTAGATTGGCGAGTTTGCCTTTCGCGACTCGAAGGTAAAAGGAGATTGGACACCAGAGTGCCCGAAAATTTGCACTCGCTTAGTAGAGTATCAGCAATGTGATGGCGGGAATGGGCTTACAGATGCCATTTGGAGAGGCGGTAGATAGGGAGATGGGCTTATAGATGCCATCTGGAGACGTGACAGAACCTTGTCAGGAATGGGCTTATAGATGCCATTTGGAAGTGTCGATCGCATAAGAGATTCCTTAGCGAGAAATTTGTATATTTGAGAAAGACGGATGTTTTCCTGGCTTGTTACAGGTGTTTGATCTTCAATCTCCTTATGCAGATGTGCCCTGGCTGGATACAGGTATCGAATCTACAATCAGTTGCTCACAGATGTGCCCTGGCTGGATACAGGAGTCGAATCTGGAAATAGTCGTTAATAGATGTGCCCTGGCTGGATACAGGAATCGAATCTTCGGACTCTTCAGACGTGCCCTGGCTAGATACAGGAATCGAGTCTGGAAACGTGATCACTCTCAGATATGCCCTGGCTAGATACAGGTATCGAATCCGGAATTTGTGACAGTTGAAGGTAGTTGTTTTTGGGATTGTCTTTCTCCCTGAAAAGGCAAAAACATAAGTTGTACGCAATGTCATGATGTATGATATGCATGATGTCATGATGTTCAATATGAGATAGTGTTGTATGCACTTTATCATGTATGTAAGCAAGATGCATGAAAGTGTGAAATGTTTATGAATGTATCTTCGTCTTAGGAAAATAGATCTTTGACGATCGGCTGGGGAGTTGCCCTTTGGAAGAGATACTTGGCCGAAGTTTGATGAGAGGCCTGCTTGAGGACTTTAATGATGGATCCCGCTGGGGGTAACGATGATAAACTCTGCCGGGGATACCAAAGATAAAATCTGCTGGGGATTTGAAAGATAAACTCCGCTGAGGATCGAAAGATAAACTCCGCTGGGGATCGAAAGATAAAATCCGCTGGGGATTGAAAGATAAACTCCGCTGGGGATCGAAAGATAAACTCCGCTGGGAAATTAAAGAACTTTGTTGGGGGCGATCTTCCGTGGCGATTAGCTGAGGGTAACCCAGTTATAAGCCCTTGTGAGGAATAACTCTGAATAAAGTTAGGGAGAGACGTTTGTATTCTGCAGGGAACAAGCTTCCAGAATCTACTGGGGATAAGCTTTAAGACCTGCCGGGGAACGTTTTGCCTTTTCAGGATTGACGGGGAATCAACTCAGCTTAGGGAGAGTATTGCTGACTCTTGTCCTACTCTGCGGGGCGTTGAGATGATTTGGTCACATCCTTCAGTTGAATCTAGCCGGGTACCTTGGCGGACAAAGCAATCAGACTGCATCGGACAACTTCACATTGCCCCTGTTTCTGATGTCACCTGCCATTGATTTTTTGTTTCATATGCAAATATTTATGAATCAGCAATTTTTAATGTCAAATGCATATATCAAAAATGAACATTGGACGTTCTTCGCAAGACAAAACAGAAAAAAGAAAACAATGGTAATTTGTATGGACAAGTGAATTTGTATTGATTTGAACTTTGCCTGTGAATAGGCGTTTTTATACAAGAGGCTGACATCCTAGTAAGAGGATGCCGCCAAATAATATAGAATTTTGAAAAGGAAATAAAACAGCTATGTGAATGATCCCACTGGGTTCCAACTCTGCTATTGCCTTTATGTCTCCGGGCGTCTCATCGCTTTGCTGCCTGGTTGAAGATGAAGCTGATTGGTTGATGCCGAAGTCTGAGCCAGGTAGTTGATACTGAATTCTGGATGTGATGTGATCCAATGAGACATAGTGTTACGCTCCATCCCTAATTTTTGCCTGGACCGCCCTTTCAGGTTTTCAGTCCACCGGGATACCCATTTTTGCCCAAGCCGCCTTTTCAGGTTTTCGACTTGCCGGGTGTACAGATTTTTTTCATTTCATCCCTTATTTTTGCCCGAACCCTTTTGGTTCGCCGGGAAGCCCTTATTTTTGCCTAGGTATGTCAATCTAGCGGGTCTTTTATTTATGCGTAGTATTTTTTCACTATGTCTGCATTGGCGGGGTGAGGAAGGTCGTCACCATCCATGGTGGTTAGGATCATGGCTCCTCCTGAGAACACACGTTTAACCACAAATGGCCCTTCGTATGTAGGGGTCCATTTTCCCCGGGGATCACTTTGAGGAAGGATGATGCGTTTGATTACCAGATCCCCAACTTGATACTCTTGTGGTCTGACTTTCTTTTTAAATGCCCTAATCATCCGTTTTTGATACGTTTGACCATGACAGATAGCAGTGAGCCTCTTTTCGTCAATCAGATTTAATTGATCAAGTCGAGTCCGGATCCAATCATCTTCATCCAAGTCTGCATCCTTCATTATCCGGAGAGAGGGTATCTGGATTTCAATTGGCAAGACGGCCTCCATGCCATAGACCAAGGAGAAGGGAGTTGCCCCGGTTGACGTTCTGGCTGAGGTGCGGTACCCATGAAGAGCGAACGGTAACATCTCGTGCCAATCTTTATAGGTCACTGTCATCTTCTGCACAATTTTCTTGATATTTTTATTGGCTGCCTCTACAGCCCCATTCATCTTCGGCCGGTAGGGAGAAGAATTGTGGTGCTGTATTTTGAATTGTTCACAGAGTTCAGTGATCATTTTGTTATTGAGATTGGTACCATTGTCCGTAATGATTCTTTCCGGGACGCCGTACCGACAGATCAGGTTATGCCGGATGAAACATGCCACGACGCTCTTGGTTACTGTGGCATAGGAAGCTGCCTCAACCCACTTTGTGAAGTAATCGATTGCTACTAGAATGAAGCGATGCCCATTGGATGTCGTCGGTCGGATCTCACCGATCATATCGATGCCCCACATTGCGAAAGGCCAAGGTGCCGTCAGGACATTCAAAGGAACCGGAGGGATATGCACCTTGTCAGCATAGATCTGGCATTTGTGACAAGCTCGGGAATGTTGGTAACAATCGGCTTCCATTGTGGACCAGAAATATCCTGCCCGAAGGATTTTCTTAGCCATGGTGTGTCCACTGGAATGTGTTCCAAACGTGCCTTCATGTAATTCCATCATAATTTTCTCTGCTTCAGCTTTATCCACACAACATAGCAGAGTTGAATCATGATTCCGTTTGTAGAGAATGTCGTTGCTGAGGAAGAATTTTGCGGCAAACCTCCTCGTGAACTTCTTATCATTGACAGACGCACCTTCAGGGTATTCCTGAGCTTCCAAGTACCTCTTCACCTCATGATACCAAGGTTTTTCAATCACCTTCTCAGCCTCCAGCTCACAGCAGTATGCCGGTTCATCCAACTTCCAGATGATGATTCGGGGAGCCTCATTGTCCCATTTAACTTTGAACATTGAAGACATCGTAGCTAGTGCGTCCGCTAGCTGATTCTCCTCTCTTGGGAAGTGCTCAAAAGTTATTTCTTCAAAGTGGGGGAGCAAGGTTGACACATACTCCTTGTAAGGGATAAGATTCGGGTGTTTCGTATCCCACTCGCCTTTGATCTGATTGATTACGAGAGCGGAATCTCCGAAGACACTTAGAAATTTGATCCTCAAGTCGATTGCAGCTTGTAAACCCATGATACATGCCTCATATTCTGCCATGTTGTTGGTGCAGCTGAAGCATAATCGGGCGGTGAGTGGAGTATGAGTTCCTTTGGGAGATATGATTACAGTGCCGACGCCGTTACCCAAAGCATTGGAGGCTCCATCAAAGTGCATAGACCATCGGGATCCTTCCTCAGGTCCTTCATCCGGTCCAGGTACTTCACAGTCAGTTACCGCCATGATGTCTTCGTCCGGAAAATCAAAGTTCAATGATTGGTAATCGTCCACAGGTTGGTGTGCCAAGTGATCTGCCAATACACTTCCTTTAATCGCTTTCTGAGTTGTATACTGGATATCATATTCTGTTAAGATCATTTGCCATCTCGCTATTCTTCCAGACAGAGCGGGCTTTTCAAATATGTACTTGATGGGATCCATCTTTGAAATCAATAAAGTAGTGTGAGTCAGTATATACTGTCTCAGCCGGCGAGCAGCCCATACAAGAGCGCAGCAAGTTTTCTCAAGCAGTGAGTAACGAGACTCACAGTCGGTAAACTTTTTGCTCAAGTAATAAATAGCGTGCTCTTTTCGGCCAGACTCGTCATGCTGCCCCAGCACACACCCCATTGAATTGTCAAGTACTGTCAAGTATAGTATCAGAGGTCTCCCTTCCACCGGTGGCATAAGAATGGGTGGCTCTTGAAGGTATTCCTTTATCCTTTCAAAGGCAGCCTGACATTCATCGTTCCAGCGTACTACTTGATCTTTCTTCAGTAATTTGAAGATTGGCTCACAAGTAGCAGTTAGATGTGAGATGAATCGGGCAATGTAATTCAGTCGTCCCAGGAAGCCTCTGACTTCTTTCTCTGTTTTTGGAGTCGGCATCTCTTGTATGGCTTTTACCTTGGCAGGGTCCACCTGAATACCTTTATCACTTACAATGAAACCTAGCAATTTTCCGGATCTTACCCCAAAGGTGCATTTGTTGGGATTCAACCTCAGCTTGTATAACTTGAGTCGGTCAAACAACTTCCTCAGATGGTCAAGGTGCTCCTCCTCAGTTTGAGACCTTGCAATCATGTCATCATAGTATACCTCAATCTCATGATGGATCATATCATGAAATAAAGCAACCATGGCACGTTGATAGGTTGCCCCAGCATTTTTTAATCCGAATGGCATGACCTTATAACAGAAGGTGCCCCACTGAGTCACAAATGTAGTCTTCTCCATATCCTCTGGAGCCATCTTGATCTGATTATACCCTGAAAAACCATCCATGAAGGAGAACACCTTGTGTTGAGCTGTATTGTCAACAAGGACATCAATGTGAGGTAGGGGGAAGTCATCCTTGGGGCTGGCCCTGTTCAGATCCCTGTAGTCAACACACATTCTGACTTTACCGTCCTTCTTCGGTACTGGCACCACATTGGCAACCCACTGAGGGTAAGAAGTTACTGCAAGGAACCCGGCATCAAACTGTTTCATAACCTCGGCCTTGATCTTTTCAGACATCTCTGGACGCATCCGTCGGACCTTTTGCTTTACCGGAGGGCAATCTTCCTTGGTTGGCAGATGGTGAACTACAATGTCGTCATCCAAACCAGGCATATCTTCATAGGACCAAGCAAAAATCTCCATGTAATCTTGTAGCATTTGGATCAATCGTTGCTTCACGCCGAGCTCTAGATTGGCACCAATCTTGACCTCTTTCCTATCTGTCTCAGTACCCAAGTTAATTGCTTCCACAGGCTCTTCATGTGGCTGAATAGCTCTCTCTTCCTGGAGTAGCAGTCTTGCGAGTTCACCAGGCACTTCGCAATCATCTTCACCTTCGTCCTCGGCCAAGTTGATCGGATTTTCGAAGTCATAACTGGCGGTAGCAGAGCTGTTACCAGTGAGATCCAGAGTGGATTGAAACCTGTATAAGTGAGTGTGTGTAAATATAGCTGTTTTGCAATATATATAACACAGAAAGGAAAAGAGCGCAAGATTTGAAATGCAACAAACGTCCAATGTTTTGATTGATGATATATGAAAATGTCATACAAAAAGCCCTCACAAATGGAGCTACGATGCCCCGGGTAGGACACCGAGCCAACAAAGTTTCATATTGTTTGTTACAAATTGGAAATCAAAAGAAATCAATTACTGCGTGACAAATGTGATAGGGGTAAAATCCTTTGCCGCCCAGTTGCTTGGTCCGTCGCTGGTGGTCGGGTAGATCCAACTGTCAAACTCTGCTTCCTCTGCATCCTCCTCAATAGCATTCACCCTTGAACTGGAGATAAACACCGGAGCCTTTCTGATCTTCTCTTTGCGCACAACCCTCTGAGCCTCTGCAATGAAGCCCAGCCCAAACTTGTCGTTCTTCTGAGTGAAGTCGGGAAGCTGACCCTAGCTTGCACAATTGCCTTTCTGAATCACAGCCCGGGCATCCCTTAAGGAAGCCATCTTCAAGGAAACATTCTCTTCAACTGTTGCCTCTGCTGCTGCTGAAATTGGATGCACCTCCTCGAAATGCTGAAAGGGGGTTTCAATAAACTCCCCGTCCATCTCAATATATCTGAAGGAATTCAAATGGCTCACCATGTACTCCTCTTCTCCTTGCACAGTGACGATCTTCCCCCTGACGGGATACTTCAGCTTCTGGTGCAAGGTAGAGGTCACTGCCCCAGCTTTATGGATCCAAGGTCGACCCAGTAGACAAGAGTACGATGGACGTATATCCATCACATAAAAAGTAGAGTCGAACACCTGAGAGCCCACACGAATAGGGATGTCAACCTCTCCATGAACCATCCTTTTTGAACCGTCAAAGGCCCTGACGATGATATTGCTGGGCTTTAATTCTAGGCCTTCATAATCCAAACGGTCTAAAGCCTTTTTCGGTAGAACATTCAAGGAAGAACCAGTATCCACCAATACATGCGCCAGAGTAGTGCCCCTGCATTCTATAGAGACATGCAGGGCATCGTTGTGGTTCCTTCCCTTCGCAGTCAGGTCAGCATCTGAGAAACCCAAGCCATTGTCTGTTGTCAGATTTGCTACGCAATCAGCGAACTGGACCGCAGATGTCTCCTGTGGTACATGGGCCGTCTTGAGAAATGAGATCAAAGCCTTAGCATGAGCCTCGGAGCATATCAATAAAGAGAGCATGGAGATCTTGGAGGGCGTATGCCCCAACTGCTCGACAACATTGAAGTCACTCTTCTTTATTATTTTCAGGATTTCCTCCATTTCTTGTTGGGAGGCCTCAGCATTTATGGGTATTGGTGCATCCATCCGGGCAGGCTCTTCTTCAATCCCTTTGCCCCGAGTATTTGAGGACTCGGCAGCAGGGGAAACAACTTGATCAGCGGCAGGAACAGGTAAACTTGCAGGTTTTATAAGGAGGGGTTTTCGAATAGCGGGCGGTGCAATGTCAGGTGAGAAGAGCCTGCCACTGCGGGTGACCTTGGCTGGACCAGTGATATCGCAGATACTGGCGCCAGTGTCGAATTCTTGTTTGATTCCATTCACATATACATCTGCCCCATAATGCCAGGGGACAGCTTTATCAGATACGTAGGGGAGGGGCCCCGGAACAGTAATAACCACAGGTGCAACAGTCAAAATTTGAACAGGCTTCTTTAGGAGAGCCTTGATTGGATTATTGAAGATGGTAACCACATAAACCTCTTTTATCGGAACCACTTGAACAGCCGACTTCTTAAACAGAATCTCCTTGCTATCCATTAGGCTTTGGATGCCTATCTTCAGCAAGGGACAACCAGATAGGGAAACCGCACAGAACAGGCAACCTTCACTGCAACCCGGAAATAAACCGGCCCGCAGTAGGTTCTTCTTGACAGTCTTCAGAGGGGTAACAACTTCCTCTACCGAAACAGCATACATTTCTTCCTCAATGGCATTTACTCTATGCTGGGGCATAGGAGCAGTTACAACATTTGGTCTCTCCGGCGCTTCAAACTGAATTTCCTTTGCGTCGATCAGATCTTGCACTTTGTTTCTCAAGGCCCAGCAATCATCAGTAGTGTGCCCGGGACTATCAGAATGATAAGCACACCGGGCATTTGGGTTATACTTAGGAGACGCCGTGTTGACGACCTTAGGAGCTTCTTTGAGGGTCACCAGGTTGGTGGACAACAGTTGGGGTAAAATTTGAGATAAGGTCATACTCAGCCGAGTATACTGCCTCTTGGGTCTTTCGCTTCTTTGTTGATTGTACTGCTGAGGAGCAGCAACAGGTTTTGAGATGACCAAAGCATTGACGGCTTGGCGACTTTCGGGCTTGACTTGTCTTCTAAGACCATAGACGGCGCTTGCTTCTTTCTTAAACGGCCTCTTCTCAGCGCTTGTGGAGGCAGCCTTTTGTATCTTGCCTGACCTGATGCCAGCTTCAATTCTCTCTCCCGTCAATATCAAATCTGTAAACCCAGCGGAGGAGTTACCAACCAAATGATTGAAAAACGGGCCTGACAATATCCCTAGAAACATATCAACCAGCTCTCGATCAGTTAATGGAGGCTGCACCCTGCCAGCCAAATCTCTCCATTTTTGAGCGTATTCTTTGAACCCTTCACCCGTTCCTAGAGACATACCCTGAAGTTGGGTACGCGTAGGAGCGAGATCAGAATTGTATTGGTATTGCCTGTAGAATGCGCTTGCCAAATCTTCCCAGTGTCGGATGCTAGCTCCGTCCAATTGGTAGAACCATTCAAGCTGTGACCCCGAGAGACTATCTTGGAAGAAGTGAATCCAGAGGTTCTTATCCGCCGTATAAGGTTGGATTTTCCTTACGTACGACCTCAGATGCAGCTTTGGGCAGGAGACCCCATCATACTTGGCGAAGGCAGGCGCCTTAAACTTGTGTGGAATTACTACCCCAGAAGATAACCCCAAATCTCCGAAATCCAGTCCTGGCACATTCTGAATTTCCATGGCGCTCAAGCGGTCCTCCAATTGCTTGTATCTGTCAGCAGCAGGTGGGTATTGTTCGTCGTTATAGTCCGTCTCGTTGTCGGAGACTGCGGGACTAGGAGCTCCTCCCCCTTGGGGACTGTTCTTCTCAGCAGAAGAAGTAGTTGGATCAGCTTCATTATGGAGTGTGTTCCCAAATCTGCGTCCGGTGTTGAACAACGCAGTCCTCTTTTTCTTTTTCTTCTTCAGGAGTAGAGTCTTCAACTCTTGCTGACCCTGGGCTAGGCTTAGGACCATCTCTTGAAACTGTGCACTTTGGGCCTGAAGGGCCTTGATTGCTTGCTCACTGGATGAGTCTGGATTCATGATGACTGACTGACCCAAATAAACAGCGAAGAAGATTAAGCAACCTGTAGAAAAATGGGTTCCTGTTATGCACATGATGCATGAGATGCTATATATGCAATGCATTCAAGGGTTTTGGAAATTCATAGTTGTTGTAGACAAAAAGAACGCACGTCATTTTAATAAGAAAAGATTTGTCAGTATATAAATGACCCATGGGTCAAAAATTACAAAATAATTTCTCAGGGTAGAAAGACATTGCGCATCCTTTTTGGTGCGATGTAGGTGTTGAGGACCTCTTTCTCATGGAGTCGGCGGGTAAGCTCTAGAACCTTCTTCTCACTGGCGTAGAAGCTAGCCTCAAAAGTATTACGTTCCTCCTTGAGCTGAATCCAGCTTTTCTGCATCTCCTCCCACGATGTAGGCATGTCTGGATGTAGGATGGTGTAGGAAACCTCTCCTTCATTGACGGGCTCTTTAATCACAGGGAGAATATGAGGATAAGGCATCATCAATCTTTGGGCTCGGGCTCGTACCCATTTGAGATAAGGTTCAAGAGGGATGGAGTTCTTGCGTCCCAAAGTCTTGCTATCAACCTTGTTGAGTTTTCCCCAAGCTCTGATGAATCTTTGACGAAGTCCTTGCGCATCGTTGTCGAAGTCAAAAACTAAGCTAGGAATCAACATATCATGAGGGCCGTCCCTCCGGGCATATCCAAATTGCCTCAAAGCTAGGCAAGGATTGTAGGTGATACCCCCTCTAATTCCAAGTAAAGGAACATTAGGAAATTCTCCGCAACGATCGATAATGATGATATTTTCTCTGGACCGAGAACACCAATGCACATCAGAATGAGTAAGAGCCATCAATCGTTGGGACCACCTTGTACCTTGATCATTCTTCAAGACAGATTGGGGAAGGTGCGAAATAAACCACCTTGCGAGGAGAGGAGTACAGCACATGAGAACACCCCTCTTTCTCATTGTTCGTGTGTAAAATGAGTGAAGGATGTCCCCAAGCAATGTTGGTATTGGGTTTCTGGACAAGAAGATTTTGACGGCGTTGACATCTACCAATTGGTCAGGATTTGGGAACAAGACCAACCCATAGATAAGGAGTGTCACAATCTCTTCAAAGGCTTGTAGGTCCAATGAGTTCCAACATTCTTGTGCCTTCTCAAACAAGAACTTGGCTAAGAATCCTTTGACGCCGCTTCTGGTTTCCCAATGCCCCTTGATGTCAGATGGTTGTAGATGTAATGCTCGAGCAACATCTTCCGGCTTTGGTTCCTTTTCCGTACCGTTGAAGGGTAGTTGATTAAGGATAGGAATTCTCAAGAGTTGAGAAAATTCCTCCAAAGTGGGTACTAACTGATAATCAGGGAAAGTGAAACAGTGGTGAAGAGGGTCAAAGAACTGGAATAGCACTTTCATCATGTCTTCCTAAATGTTGGTGTTGACTAGGCTGAGCAGTCTACCATGTCTTTCATTGAAGGATGAATTTTCCGGAATTCTTGAGGTGAGCTCCTTGAGTTGAGGAGAGATTCTCACAAGGCTGACTTGAAAGGTATTTCTGCGAGGAATCTCCATGTCCTGCAAAACAAGAACAAAGATGAAGATCCAAAACCCTTGACATGGTTAGTAAATGCATATGATGCTTTATGATGTTTATGATGTATGCACAAAACATATGTACAAGCAAATCACACCAAACCCTAGTTTCAGGCTGGCATGGGGTTTCATAGGTAAGTACCCTCTTGCGTGTAGTTGGCTTAAAAACCTGTCCTATAAATAGTAACCGGGTTCTAACGAGCTCAATATCATTGGATTGTTTTCAATGTTCATTGTTTTGGTTTAGCCACTTAACTAGCGACCAAAATATTCCAAGAAAACAACCCTCAATGAGTGTAGTATCGAGTATCTACCAACTTCGGACTGCACCAAAGCCGGTCATCTCACTACCCCTAATGAAAGGCCAAGATGGTCAAGTAAGGTTCTAGGTCATTAGTGCTTAGTGACATCACTCAGCGGCCCCGTACTCTCCTTGATTGAACTCAAGGGTTACCGGTACTCACAAATATGTCGCACTAATATAGCTATTGCTTAGACCGTGTCGGTATACCCCGCACAGTTTCCACAACGTATTGCTATCTATGAATGTTTCCCAAAATCCGGGTGGAGGATTGTAAACCCAAACAATAGAGCCAAAGCATAAAGCAAGCAAATCAAACAATTAGTCATGCAAGAGGGTGATCTAAGCCCTAAGGTTACTCCGCTTTTAAAACGTTCCCCAGCAGAGTCGCCAGTTCTGTGATACGGTGGGAGAACTGACTAGTGTTTTTTGCGTTTGTTTTCGCAAATGTGCGGTTGAGCAAGAGTCGCCACCGACTTTTTATTTTATCCTAAGGAAAGGTTTAAAAAGCACAGCAAAAACCTTTGAGATGTTTTCTTGGGTTCGGGGAGTAGATTATAGAAAGGGAAGGTATTAGCACCCTTTCTATCCATGGTTATCCATGGGCTCTTAGTTACTTGCTTAGATCACTTGCCTTTTTTTTTTAATGGTTTGAAATGGTGTTTGTGTGTGTGGGTTTGAAAATGTTTTGAAAAGAGGCCAATGTGGTGGCAACCTTTGTAATGATCCATGTTGGGATGTATACAAAGGTGTATGTCTTTTGAAAAGGTTTTCATTCGTTTTTTTGAAAGTTGTTTTTGAAAGTGTTGTGAGGTGTGAAAAAACAGGCAAGTGTTTTCATTTTGCAAGTTGACAAGTACTTAAGAGCGATCTACCCTAAAGTTCTCAAAGGTTTTGTTATGTTTTTAACCCTTTTAACAATTTTGTTCCACCATTGTATTTGGTGGACAATCTTGTGTTAGGATGTGAAAGGGACGGGCGCGGGTCATCGTTTAGACCATAATTGCAATGGTGCCAAGTATCTTTGGGCATTTTCCTTAAGGGACTTGATCATTTTTTAGGCAACTTTCGAAAGCGTCATCGAGGGACTATGATCATTTGAATTGTGTTTGTTTTGCCCAAAGAGACCTAACATGCAATATGGCCCAATTTTGAAAGGCAACAAGTGGATATAACCCTAGGGGTGTTAGTGTGCAAGTGTGTTTTATTGCATACAAGAGTTTTTCTTTGAATTAGGTTTTTCTATTTCATTGATTTTATCTTGTCATACACGTCCTAATTACTAGCAATAAGAAGCGGAAATGTAAAATCCTACGCTATTACAATAGTTAGGGGAGGGGGATACATATTTGTACATGGGGGGTTCAACGAGAAAAATAGACAAAAAAGAAAATAGCAAAAAACAAGATATATAGAGAGAGAGAGGGAGCCCGCGCGCTGTTGGGAGGTCATCAGAAGTTCTGACCCAGATCCGCTATCAGATGATCAACCTGTTGGTGAAACTGGATGAGTCAGAACTTGACTCTAGAACCTGCAAAACAGAACTTGGTTAGTGGGGAAACCAGAAGTTCTGATTTCCCTGCGCAGCAAGACAGAAGTTTGTTAGTGGAGAACCCAGAAGTTCAGATTCTGCTGAAAAGGCAATAACTCTCAGAGGTTCTGATGTCATTGACAGCAAAACAGGCTTCAGATGTGCTAACGTCAAAGTCAGCACTTGGCTTTTTCCTGCACTAATCAGAACATCTGCAATCCTGTTGTTACTCCACAAAACAGAAAACATATTTGGAACAGATCCAGCAAAAATAGCAAAATGTCTCAGAGGTCAGAATCACCAAGGTCACGGGCAAGTCCTAAACTGGCTCAGAACGTTCTGAGGTATGAGAGTCCTCAGAACATAAACAGCAATAACATGAATATTTACATTATGTCACTTGAATATGCACAGCTGATGATGCTTAACAGTGTGGTGAGGGTCAGCAGGTGCTTACCTGACTTTCTGGAAAATGGTGGGTGAAAGTTAGCTTTTGGTTCTGGTGGTGTTCTGGACAGATTTGGAAAAGGGGAAGTGAAGGTGTATACGTGTATAGGGTCAGAAGTTTGGAAAGAACGTTTTTGGTTTACAGAAAAGAGCTGGATGTTTGATGAAGTTGAAGGTAAGAAACTTTTAAAGTTATGAAACAAAGCTGGAGATTTTGGCAGAGTTTCAGAATGTTATGTTGCTAGGAGTTTCGTTTCTCTCTTAGCAATTTTTCTGTTTCTTTTCTTGAACCTCTTTTGCAGTGGTGAAAGCTCTCTATTTATAGGCAAAGTTCTTGTGGATGCCTTGAACATTTAAGGCGCCAACAGAGTTTGAATTTGTTCTTTGACAGAAATTCCTGGGAAGTTATGATAACAGCTATCTTTCAGCCTAAGTAGCAGCAGCAGGCGTAGATTGGGGGAAGTGACCTCTGAAATGGGCGGTGGCGTGAAGACCCATGCCAGAATCTGTGCAAAAGCATTTTCCAAGCCACACGTGAACGCTCAGGAGTGGTTGGAAGCATTAATGGGCATTAAATGGTGACAAGACCTGTCAATACCAACATTCTGGTTGTTGAATCTGCAGCGTAAACCATGCTCTGGCCTTGGCTACCTGTTGTCTTAGCAAGCTCTGTAGATTCTCCTGGTTTTCTGGTACGTTCCTTGGGTCTACTTCTGGACAATCTGGACTTAGAGATTCTGTATCAATGTGACACCTATCCCTCTGACCTTTCATCTTCTGACTTCAACCTGTTCTGAAGGAGCCTTTATACTTTCATGTTTCTCTTGCATTCCTTTAGCAAGTTCTGACTGAGCTTGTGTAACTGCTGAAGGGGTATGTTCTGTTTGAGGCTTACACTCTGAACCACGTTTACAACTTCTGATTGAACTGATGTAGCTGCTGAAGAGCCAACTTCTGACCATGCTGAGCCAAGCTTGCAACTTCTGACCGTCTTCATCTGGAATGGGTCCAGAAGTTCTGAAGCGCTGATTTTTCTAAAAACACTTATTTTAAAGAAACATTCTAAGCACTTAGAATTTGATTTTCCTCAAGATGAAAGCGTTGTTTCTGGAGTTTGTGAGATCATCTTGCTCTTGTAAGTGACTTGCTTGGGCAAAAAGATAACTCAGGACTTGGATTTGTTTCAGGGGACTTTGAAAAATCTAAGATGGTTTCCTGAAGAAAGGGAGGGCGAATTTTGGGGTACAACACCAACCATATAAGAAAAAATCTTGGAAAACATGAGAGGGCAAATTTTGGGATACAATAGCTGCCCCTGTTCAATCTTCTTAAACCTGAAGATGTAGATTGGCTTGTCTGCCTTTTGTGATCTGAAAGTGGAAGATGATTGAACACTAAAGTGCCCAGAAATTTGCACTCGTATGAAGTAACACTGATGGTTGATGATGTTGGGAATGGGCTTACAGATGCCATTTGGAGGAGATAACAGAGAGTCTTCATAGATGGGCTTAAGGATGTCATCCAAAGTAGATATTGGTTTCACACATGGTCCATTTGAGGGTTCCTGTTCCTGCTGTCTGAGGAGGAGTCCGTTGGGGAATGTGGGTTTTTGTTTTTCTCTTGTTTGAGGAAAACTCTATGGGGAATAGAATCTAAGAACTTCAGTTATCCAAGGCTCTACTGAAGAGTTATCTCTGGGGAGATGACAGTTTGTTGTATTCTGGTTGAAGTCCAGGTTTCCAGTGATTTCCTGGGGATAATGGAATTAACCGTTATCTGGAAATGCATCAGAAAGAGCTTGTGTAGGGATGCTTCAAGATGATCCCGTGTTAGAGTGTATGAGAAGAAACCTGTGGTATGGTGGGAGAACTGACTATGGTTTTACGTTTGTTTTCGCAAATGTTTCGGTTGAGCAAGAGTCGCCACCGACTTTTTATTGTATCCTAAGGAAAGGTTTAAAAAGCACAGCAAAAACCTTTGAGATGTTTTCTTGGGTTCGGGGAGTAGATTATAGAAAGGGAAGGTATTAGCACCCTTTCTATCCATGGTTATCCATGGGCTCTTAGTTACTTGCTTAGATCAACTTGCCTTAATTTTCAATTGTTTGAAATGGTGCTTTGTGTGTGTGGGTTTAAAAATATTTTTGAAAAGAGGCCAATGTGGTGGCAACCTTTGTAATGATCCATGTTGGGATGTATACAAAGGTGTACGTCTTTTGAAAAGGTTTTCATTTGTTTTTGAAAGTTTGTTTTGAAAGTGTTGTGAGGTGTGATTTAAAAATAGGCAAGCATTTTGTTTTGCAAGTTTGATTCAAGTAACTAAGAGGTTGTCTACTCCTAAATTTCTCAAAGATTTTCCCTATGTTTTTAACCCTTTTAACAATTTTGTTCCACCATTGCATTTGGTGGACAATCTTGTGTTAGGATGTGAAAGGGACGGGCGCGGGTCATCGTTTAGACCATAATTGCAATGGTGCCAAGTATCTTTGGGCAATTTTCCTTTAAGGGACTTGATCATTTTTTAGGCAACTTTCGAAAGCGTCATCGAGGGACTATGATCATTTGATTGTTTGTTTTGCCCAAAGAGACCTAACATGCAATATGGCCCATTTATTGAAGGCAACAAGTGGAATACCCTAGGGGTGCAAGTGTGATTAGTGTTGTCCATTTTCATGCTTGTTTATCTTGAAATTAGGTCAAACTATTTTGGTTAATTGATTTGCATACAAACTCTAATTCTAACATGGTATAATTAGAAAGCATTAAAGTGCGAAAAATAAAGTTCCTAAGTTATTACAACACAATATTTAGGAAGGGGGGTACAAATGTTCAAATGGGGGTATTTTGACAAGGAATTTAAACCTAGACTATTACATCAATTTGGAATTATAAGATATTTAATATACAAATTAAATAAGATAAATAAGATAAATATGCAAGATGCAAAAGATGTTTTTATATGTATGAAAAAAAAGTGTTTTTATGTATAAAGGAAACAAAAATAAAAGTAATAATTTTTTTTGGAATTTTTGTGTATTTAGGGCAAAACCCTAATTTATTAAATAAAAGGATTAATTATTTAATATGTACAATATTTATTTATTATATACAAAAATAAAATAAAAATAAAGTATATTTGTAAAAAGGTATTTCTAATATTAAATATTAATAAAAATAAAAAACGTATATATTTTGCATTTTTACCCTAAACATATTAATATATATATATATATATATATATATATATATATATATATATATATATATATATATATATATATATATATATATATATATATATATATATATATATATATATATATATATATATATATATATATATATATATATATATATATATATATATATATATATATATATATATATATATATATATATATATATATATATATATATATATATATATATATATATATATATATATATATATATATATATATATATATATATATATATATATGTATTTGTATTATTTATTAAATATATTGAATATATACAAAATAATAATATTTAATATTTATAAAAAAATTATATTTTATATAAAATATTTTCAGAAGATAAAATAAAATAAAAATGGAAAATAAATGTGTGCATTATTTTAGTATTTTTTAAATAAAAGTATGTAAGTATTTATTTATGTACAAATATTGATCTAAACAAATAAATGCCTAATAAATATAAAAATGGTGTGAAAAATATTTTTTATATTTTTAATATTATTATAAAAATAAATAAGTTAGAACAAAAAAAGAAAAGATCAAAAAATCATAAAAATAAGGATAATGGGCCAGGGGGGTTCAAAAGTAACAAAAGGGTGCAAAAAGAAATATGAAACAGAGCCCAACCCAAAAAGTCCTTCTTCAACCTCCAGACTGTATGAACAACAATGAACACGCGTTTTCTATCTTCCAATTCTTGGACTTTCAAGCAAAACTCACAACATGAAAAATGTAGAGCATTAAGAGACGAATCCAGACATATAAAGAACTTGACTTAACTCTCTAAGATGAGAGAGAATTTCTTCTCCCCCAATTCCTGACCTAGTTTTTATTCCATGTTCAGACATTAAATTCTCACAGCACACATAATATAAATGAAAACTAATTACATGGGCATGTTCAGGGCTATGAATGTGACATATTTTCTTCACAAACCTAAAGCTAACAATGCCTGGATAGAGAGATACGAGTTCATGAACTTACCTGTTCAGTTGGAGTTGTATCTGGTGATGGAGGTACTTTCAGTGCAAGATGATGATTGGTACAGCTTCCTTGATGTCCAGGGATGTTATTCCAAGTTTTACTTTGCTTTGAAACTAGCTGAATCGAGTTATAGAACTCCACCTGCAAAACAGAAAAATGAAAATGGTGATGTTGAATGGGAGTGTTACAGGTCGTGTTTGAGGTTTGGAATAGCTTCAAGGGATGTTGTGGGATGTGTTTGAGGTGATTTTAGCAAGAATGCATGAAAGGATTGAGCTATGGAACTCAATCTGCAGCAGGTCCCCTGTTTTGGCAGTTTGAGGGTGATTCTGTGAATGAGAGGGTGTTGGAGATGGTTGGCTCGTGTTCTAGCTCAGAATGGATGTTTAGAATATGTTTGACAAGTTTGCTTAAGCCTTGGTTTACAGGAATGATAGTTGTGTGATGTTATGCTATGTTTCTTCTTACTTAAGCAACAAAAGGCCAAGTTGAGTTTCTAGCTTGTACAGGCCCCCCTAATGTGCTGCATACCTTGGCCTTGATCAGTGTAATTAGCTCATAAACTTGTGCCAAAGAGATTTTCCCTGTACTTGCTTGGATTGTTAATTGACATAAAGTGCAACTTTTCTAAAATGGATATTATGCTTTATCTAAAAATGGCTTAATCTTGCATACAATGTCCAAACTCATAGAACAACACCTTGGAACAAAGGATTGGCATTAAATTATGGAGTGTAGATGATATAAAAGACCTGTAATCTAGCTTAAGGCATGCTGAGTTCAAAAATGCAAGGTTATGGACATGTAACATGGTCATGAACAAAGTGAGTTTTTCCCAACTTGCCAAATTCGATTCTCCCTAACCATGAGGTTATTTGATGAGTTCTTGGACATTTTGGAAAGCTTGGAATGTGTACTACAATCCATATTTGAAATGCAAATTTAAATTCCAAGTGGAAGTATGTGAAAAATGGTCTTGAAGTTAGGTAAAAACCTTGCCTAAAATAGGTCAAATTTTCTCTAAGTTAAGAATGGTTTGGTACCCTTGTTCCAAAAATTGTAACTTGAGCTACAAGCTTCTTTTGGGAAAACTTTGTGAATCAAAGTTGTAGATTTTGCAATGGACTACAACTTTCATGTTTTGACTTTTGCTTGAATCCAAATGAATCTTGGTGAGAAAGTGGGACAAAGTTAGGAAAAAATTAGGGTTTTTCATAACTTAGAAAAATTCTAAGTTATGAAAAATCTTCATTTCAAACCCTAATTTGCATTTCTTGATTTCTTGATGAACAAGTTTCATGATTTGGCATGTTTTGATGAAAAATGAATCTTGACACTTGATTTTGACCAAAAAGTCAAAGTTTGACTTTTCAGTATACAGTCAAAATTGATCAATTGACTGGGAAATTCAACTGTCAATTTTGTGCATTTGGGATCTTTTGAACTTGTTAAGCATGTCAAGACAATTCCATTGGGTCCTTGAGTCCATATGTGAGCTTAGTTTGCCTTTGGCTAGGTCAAACAGTCAAAAATTGCCTTTGTGCAGTCAAAACCCTAAAAATGACCATTTTGCCCTTTTGGTGATCTGATCAAATTTCCTGTGGAATTGTGATCCAAACTTGATCAAATTGTCCATGTGAGTTCATAATGTTGATGTGGGTCAATTTTCATGAGATTTGACTGTCAATTGGCCACAGTTGACTTTTTCCCCAATACAGTTGATTTCTAGGTCAACTGTCCAATTGACTGGGCAAAATTTGGAATCAAGACTTGAAACTTGGTATGGATAAACTTGGGAGTCCAACATGAAGCATGAAAGTCATCATAGGCATTTTAGGTCAAAATATCTTTGTGCAAACACAAACCCTAATTTGGGTCAACAGTGCAAGGAGAAGTCTTGAGCAGAGGAAACCCTAACTGGATCTTGAGCTCCAAGGGTTTTGTGATGAGAAAATGTTGAGGAAATGGGAGGGAAAATTTTGGGGTACAACAGTTGCCCCTGTTCAATCTTCTTGAACCTTAAGAGTTAGATTGGCAAGTTTGCCTTTCGTGACTCGAGGGTAAAAGGAGATTGGACATTAGAGTGCCCGGAAATTTGCACTCGCATGTTGGAGTATCAGCAATGTGATGTCGGGAATGGGCTTATAGATGCCATTTGGAGAGATGGTGGATAGGGAGATGGGCTTATAGATTCCATCTGGAGACGTGACAGAACCTTGTCGGGAATGGGCTTATAGATGCCATTTGGAAGTGTTGATCGAATAAGAGATTCCTTAGCGATAACTTGTGTATTTTGAGAAAGACAGATGTTTTCCTGGCTTGTTACAGGTGTTTGATCTTCAAACTCTTCATGCAGATATGTCCTGGCTAGATGCAAGTATCGAATCTACAATCGGTTGCTCACAGATATGCCCTGGATGGATACAGGAATCGAATCTGGAAATAGTCGTCAACAGATATGCCCTGGCTGGATACAGGAATCGAATCTGGAAATAGTCGTCAACAGATATGCCCTGGCTGGATATAGGAATTGAATCTTCAAACTCTTCAGATGTGCCCTGGCTAGATACAGGAATCGAATCTGGAATGGTGACAGTTGATAGATATGCCCTGGCTGGATACAGGAATCGAATCTTCAAACTCTTCAGACGTGCCCTGGCTAGATACAGGAATCGAGTCCGGAATTGTGACAGTTGATAGATATTCCCTGGCTGGATACAGGAATTGAATCTTCAAACTCTTCAGACGTGCCCTGGCTAGATACAGGAATCGATTCCGGAATTGTGACAATTGATAGATATGCCCTGGCTGGATACAGGAATCGAATCTTCAAACTCTTCAGACGTGCCCTGGTTGGATACAGGAATCGAGTCTGGAAACAGATTACTCACAGATGTGCCCTGGCTAGATATAGGAATCGAATCTGGAAACTGTGACAGTTGTAGGTAGTTGTCTTTTGGGTTGTCTTTTTCCTGAAAAGGCGAAACATCAGTTGTATGCAATGTCATGATGTATGAAATGCATGATGTCATGATGTTCAACACGAGATAGTGTTGTATGCACTTTATCATGTATGTAAGCAAGATGTGTGAAATATGAAGTATTTATGAATGTATTTTTGTCTAGGAAAATAAATCCTTGACGATCGGTCGTGGAATTAAATCTTGGGCTGACGTTGAAGAGTAGAGCTCTTCGCTTCCGCTGGGGACGATGGTTGCAAGAATATACTGGTAGGAGAAGATGACTCCGTTGGGGAATAAGCTTGTTAGAGATATTACTCTGCGGGGAATTGCTCTGTGGAAGAGATACTTTGCTGAAGTTTGACGAGAGCTTCACCGAGGATTTCAATGATGGACTCCGCTGGGGATAACAATGATAAACTCCTCTGGGGATGACAGTGATGAACTCCGCTGGGGATAGGAAGAACTTTGCCGAGGGCGATCTTCCGTGGTAATTAGCTGAGGATAACCCAGTTATAAGCCCTTGTGAGGAATAACTTTGAATAAAGCTCGGGAGAGACGTCCGTACTCTGCGGGGGATAAGCTTCAAGACCTGCCGGGGATAAGAATTCCACTTTCCTGGGGAAACTCTTCAGACTGTACTGGGATGTTGATATTCCGCCGGGGAACAATCTTAGGTCAAGACTGCCGGGGATGCTCGCTGAGAAATGCCTATACTCCGCTGGGGGATGTTGCTATCTTGTCTTATTCTGTGGGGAGTTGAGATAATTTGGTCACATTCTTCAGTTGAACCTACCTTGGTACTTCGGCGGACAAAGCAACCAGACTGCATCGGACAACTTTACATTGCCCCTGTTTCTGATGTCACCTGTAATTAGTCTTTTGTTTCATACGCAAGTATTTATGAATCAGCAATTTAATGTCAAATGCATATATCAAAAATGAACATTGGACGTTCTTCGCAAGACAAAACAGAAAAAAGGAAAAACAACGGCAATTTGTTTGGAAAACTGAATCTGTATTGATTTTGAAATTTTCCTGTAAATAGGCGTTTTTTGTACAAGAGGCTGACGTCCTAGTAAGAGAACGCCGCCGAATAACATAAAGTTTATACAATTTGGAAAAGGAAACAAAACAGCTATGTGCATAATATTCCCACTGGGTTCTAACTCTGCTATCGCCTTTATATCTTCAAGCGTCTCATCACTTTGCTGCTTAGTTGAAGATGAAGCTGATTGATCGATGCCGAAGTCTGAGCCAGATAGTTGATGTCGTATTCTGGATGCAAGGTGATCCAACGAGACATAGTGTTACGCTTTATCCCTAACTTTTGCCTGGACCGCCCTTTCGGGTTTTCAGTCCACCGGGATACCCATTTTTGCCCAAGCCGCCTTTTCAGGTTTTCGACTTGCCGGGTGTACAGATTTTTTTCATTTCATCCCTTATTTTTGCCCGAACCCTTTTGGTTCGCCGGGAAGCCCTTATTTTTGCCTAGGTATGTCAACCTAGCGGGTCTTTTATTTATGCGTAGTATCTTTTTACTATGTCTGCATTGGCGGGGTGAAGAAGGTCGTCACCATCCATGGTGGTTAGAATCATGGCTCCTCCTGAGAACACATGTTTAACCACAAATGGCCCTTCGTACGTAGGGGTCCATTTGCCCCGGGGATCACTTTGAGGAAGGATGATGCGTTTGATTACCAGGTCCCCAACTTGATACTTTTGCGGCCTGACTTTCTTGTTAAATGCCCTTATCATCCATTTTTGGTACGTCTGACCATGACAGATAGCGGTGAGTCTCTTTTCGTCAATCAGGTTTAATTGATCAAGTCGAGTCTGGATCCAATCATCTTCACTCAAGTCTGCATCCTTCATTATCTGGAGAGAGGGTATCTGGACTTCAATTGGCAAGACTGCCTCCATGCCATAGACCAAGGAAAAGGGTGTTGCCCCGGTTGACGTCCTTGCTGAGGTACGGTACCCATGAAGAGCAAATGGTAACATTTCGTGCCAATCTTTGTAGGTCACTGTCATCTTCTGCACAATCTTTTTGATATTCTTATTAGCTGCTTCTACAGCCCCATTCATCTTCGGCCGGTAAGGAGAAGAGTTATGGTGCTGTATCTTGAATTTTTCGCAGAGCTCAGTGATCATCTTGTTGTTAAGATTGGTACCATTGTCCGTAATGATCCTTTCCGGGACACCGTACCGACAGATCAGGTTATGCCGAATGAAACGTGCAACGACACTCTTGGTTACGGTGGCGTAGGAGGCTGCCTCAACCCACTTCGTGAAGTAATCAATTGCTACCAAGATGAAGCGATGCCCGTTGGATGCCGTTGGTTGGATCTCACCGATCATATCGATGCCCCACATTGCAAAAGGCCATGGTGCCGTCAGGACGTTTAGAGGAACTGGAGGGATGTGCACCTTATCAGCATAGATCTGGCATTTATGACAAGTTCGAGAATGTTGGTAACAGTCGGCTTCCATTGTGGACCAGAAATATCCTGCCCTAAGGATTTTCTTTGCCATGGTGTGTCCAATGGAATGTGTTTCGAATGTACCTTCATGCAGTTCTATCATGATCTTCTCTGCTTCAGCCTTATCCACACAACGCAGTAGAGTTGAATCATGATTCCGTTTGTAGAGAATGTCGTTGCTGAGGAAGAATTTTTCCGCAAACCTTCTCATGAACTTCTTGTCGTTGACAGATGCACCTTCAGGGTATTCCTGAGCTTCCAAGTATCTCTTCACCTCATGATACCAGGGTTTTTCAGTCACCTTTTCGGCCTCAAGATCGCAGCAGTATGCAGGTTCGTCCAACTTCCAGATAACGATCCGGGGAGCCTCATTGTCCCATTTGACTTTGAACATTGAAGACATCGTAGCTAGTGCGTCCGCTAACTGATTCTCCTCTCTTGGGAAGTGCTCAGAAGTTATCTCTTCAAAGTGGGGAAGCAAAGTCAACACATACTCCTTGTAAGGAATAAGATTTGGGTGTTTCGTATCCCACTCGCCTTTGATCTGATTGATCATGAGAGCGGAATCTTCGAAGACACTCAGAAACTTGATCCTTAAGTCGATTGCGGCTTGAAGACCCATGATACATGCCTCATATTCTGCCATGTTGTTGGTGCAGCTGAAACATAGTCGGGCGGTGAGTGGAGTATGAGTACCTTTGGGGGATATGATCACAGTGCCGATACCATTACCCAAAGCGTTGGAGGCTCCATCAAAATGCATAGACCATCGGGATCCTTCCTCAGGTCCTTCATCTGGTCCAGGCACTTCACAATCTGTTACTACCATGATATCTTCGTCCGGAAATTCAAAGTTCAAGGATTGGTAATTGTCTACGGGTTGGTGTGCCAAATGATCTGCCAGTACACTTCCATTGATTGCTTTTTGAGTGGTATACTGGATATCATATTCTGTCAAGATCATTTGCCATCTTGTTATTCTTCCAGACAGAGCAGGCTTTTCGAATATGTACTTGATGGGATCCATCTTTGAAATCAACAGAGTAGTGTGAGTCAACATATACTGTCTCAGCCGGCGAGCAGCCCATACTAGAGCAGCAAGTTTTCTCGAGCAGTGAGTACCGAGACTCACAGTCGGTAAACTTTTTGCTCAGGTAATAAATAGCGTGCTCTTTTCGGCCAAACTCGTCATGCTGCCCCAGCACACACCCCATTGAGTTGTCAAGTACTGTCAAGTATAGTATTAGAGGTCTCCCTTCCACTGGTGGCATAAGAATGGGTGGCTCTTGGAGATACTCTTTTATCTTTTCAAAAGCGGCCTGACATTCATCGTTCCAACGTACTACTTGATCTTTCTTCAGTAATTTGAAGATTGGCTCACAGGTAGCAGTTAGATGCAAGATGAATCGAGCAATGTAATTTAGTTGTCCCAGAAAGCCTCTGACTTCTTTCTCTGTCTTGGGAGTCGGCATCTCTTGTATGGCTTTTACCTTGGCAGGGTCTACCTGAATACCTTTATCGCTTACAATGAAACCTAGCAATTTTCCAGACCTCACCCCAAAGGTACATTTGTTTGGATTCAACCTCAGCTTGTACAACTTCAGTCGGTCAAACAACTTCCGCAGATGGTCAAGGTGTTCCTCCTCAGTTTGGGACCTTGCAATCATGTCGTCAACATATACCTCAATCTCATGATGGATCATATCATGAAATAAAGCAACCATGGCACGTTGGTAGGTTGCCCCAGCATTTTTCAACCCGAATGGCATGACCTTGTAGCAGAAGGTGCCCCACTGAGTCACAAAGGTAGTCTTTTCCATATCTTCCGGAGCCATCTTGATCTGATTATACCCTGAAAAACCATCCATGAAGGAGAACACCTTGTGTTGAGCAGTATTGTCAACAAGAACATCGATGTGAGGCAGAGGGAAATCATCCTTGGGGCTGGCCCTGTTTAGATCCCTGTAATCGACACACATTCTGACCTTACCGTCCTTCTTCGGTACCAGCACCACGTTGGCAACCCACTGAGGGTAAGAAGTCACTGCTAGAAACCCGGCATCGAATTGCTTCATAACCTCAGCTTTGATCTTTTCGGACATCACTGGATGCATACGGCGGACCTTTTGCTTTACCGGAGGGCAGTCTTCCTTGGTAGGCAGGTGATGAACCACAATGTCGGCATCCAAACCAGGCATGTCTTCGTAAGACCAAGCAAAGATTTCCATGTAATCATGTAGCATCTGGATCAATCATTGCTTCACGTTGAGCTCTAGATTGGCACCAATCTTGACTTCTTTTCTATCCGTCTCAGTACCCAGGTTCACTGTTTCCACCGGCTCTTCATGCGGCTGAATGGCCCTCTCTTCCTGGAGTAGCAGTCTTGCGAGTTCACCAGGCACTTCGCAATCATCTTCACCTTCGTCTTCGGCCAAGTTGATCGGATTCTCGAAGTCATAACTGGCAGTAGCAGAGCTGTTACCAGTGAGATCCAGAGTGGATTGGAACCTATATAAGTGAGTGTGTGTAAATATAGCTGTTTTGCAATATATAACACAGAAAGAAAAAAGAGCACAAGATTTGAAATGCAACAAACGTCCAATGTTTTGATTAATGATATATGGAAATGTCATACAAAAAGCCCTCACAAATAGAGCTATGATGCCCCGGGTAGGACACCGAGCCAATAGAAGTTTCAACATATTGTTTATTACAAATTGAACACAAAAGAGTTAATTACTGTGTGACAAATGTAATAGGTGTAAAATCCTTTGCCGTCCAGTTGCTTGGTCCGTTGTTGGTGGTTGGATAGATCCAACTGTCAAACTCCGCCTCCTCTACGTCCTCCTCGATGGCATTCACCCTTGGGTTGGTGATGAACATCGGAGCCTTTCTGATCCTTTCCTTGCGAACAGCCCTCTGAGTCTCTGCAGTGAAACCCAGCCCAAACTTGTCGGTCTTTTGAGTGAAGTCAGGAAGCTGACCCCAGTTTGCACATTTGCCTTTCTCGATCACAGCCCGGGCATCCTTCAAGGACGCCATCTTCAAGGGAAAGTCTTCTTTAACTACTGTCTCAGCTGACGCCAATGTTGGAGGAACCTCCTCAAAATGCTGAAAGGGGGTTTCAATAAACTCCCCGTCCATCTTGATATACCGGAATGAATTCAAGTGACTAACCATGTATTCCTCCTCACCCTGCACAGTAACAATTTTCCCTTTGACAGGGTATTTGAGCTTTTGGTGTAGAGTGGATGTTACTGCCCCAGCCTTGTGAATCCAGGGTCGACCCAACAAGCAGGAATAAGATGGACGAATATCTTTCACGTAGAACGTTGAGTCGAAGACTTGGGAACCCACACGGATAGGAATGTCTACCTCACCGTGCACCATCCTCTTAGAACCGTTGAAGGCTCTAACAATGATGTTATTAGGTTTCAATTCCAGGCCCTCACAATCCAAGCGATCCAAGGCCTTCTTGGGCAAAACAATCAGGGAAGAACCGGTGTCCACCAACACGTGTGCGAGAGTAGTGTCCCTGCACTCTATAGAGACGTGCAGGGCATCATTGTGATTTTTCCCTTTGGCGGTAAGGTCAGCATCTGAGAACCCCAAACCATTGTCAGCTGTCAAATTAGCCACACAGTCAGTGAATTGATCTGCAGAGGTATCTTGCGGCACATGGGCCGTTTTCATAAATGAAATCAGGGCCTTTGCATGGGCCTCTGAGCATAGCAGCAATGATAGCATAGAGATTTTGGAGGGGGTATGCCCCAACTGTTCAACAACATTGAAGTCACTCTTTTTAATGATTTTAAGGATCTCCTCCATTTCTTGTTGGGAGGCTTCAACAGCAGTCTTTTTTGGTGCCTCCGTCCTGGCAGGCAAATCGGTAGCAACTTCTTTGCCCCGAGCATCAGAGGACTCGGCGGCGGTAGTAGACACGGGAACTTGATTTGGAACATGCACACTTGCGGGTGTGATGATAATAGGTTTTCGGATAACTGGCGGTGCAATGTCAGGCGATAAGAGCCTGCCACTGTGAGTAATCTTGGCGGGACCAGTGATGTTACTGATACTGGTACCGGTGTTGAACTCCTGCTTCACTCCAAGCACATACACGTCTGCCCCATAGTGCCATGGGACAGCCTTGTTAGATTCATAGGGGAGAGGCCCCGGAACAGTAATAGTAATGGGTGCAACAGACATAATTTGGACTGGCTTCCTTGGGAGAGCCTTGGTAGGATTGTTGAAAATTGTGACGACAGATACTTCTTCAGCGGAAACAAACGGAACAACAGTTTTCTTGAACAGAATCTCCTTGCTATCCATCAGGCTTTGGATGCCTGACTTCAGCAGCGGACAACCGGTAGGGATAACAGAACACAGGAGGCAACCCTTGCTACAACCCGGAAATAAACCGGCTAGTAGTAAGTTCCTCTTAACAGTCAAAAGAGGGGTAGCAACATCATTCACCGAAACAGCATACAAATCTTCCTCGACGGCATTTACTCTATGCTGGGGCATAGGAGCAGTTACAACATTTGGCCTCTCAGGTGCCTCAAACTGAATTTCCTTCGCATCGATAAGGTCTTGCACCTTATTTCTCAGGTCCCAGCAATCATCAGTAGTATGCTCGGGGCTATCAGAATGATAAGCACAACGGGCATTTGGGTTATATTTAGGAGATGCAGTGTTCACGGCCTTCGGAGCCTCTTTGATGGTCACCAAGTTGGTTGATAACAGTTGCGGTAAGATTTGTGACAAGGTCATACTCAGCCGAGTATACTGCCTCTTGGGCCTTTCACCTCTTTGTTGATTGTATTGCTGAGGAGCAGCAACAGGCTTTGAAATGACCAAAGCATTGACGGCTTGGCGGCTTTCTGGCTTGACTTGTTTTCTAGGACCATAGACGACACTTGCTTCTTTCTTGAAAGGCCTCTTCTCAGTACTTGTGGAGGCAGCTTTTTGTATCTTTCCTGACCTGATGCCGGCTTCTATCCTTTCACCCGTCAGAATCAAATTCGTAAACCCAGCTGAGGAATTGCCAACCAGATGATTGAAAAATGGACCAGACAAGGTCCCTAGAAACATATCAACCAGCTCACGATCGGTCAATGGAGGCTGCACCCTGCCAGCCAAATCTCTCCATTTTTGTGCATATTCTTTGAACCCTTCGCCCGTTCCTAGAGACATACCCTGAAGTTGGGTACGCGTAGGAGCGAGGTCAGAATTGTATTGATATTGTCTATAAAATGCGGTCGCCACATCTTCCCAATGTCGGATACTAGTTCCATCTAGTTGGTAGAACCACTCAAGCTGTGACCCCGAAAGGCTATCTTGGAAGAAGTGGATCCAAAGATTCTTATCTGCCGTGTAAGGTTGGATCTTCCTTACGTACGACCTTAGATGCAGCTTTGGGAAGGAAGCCCCGTCATATTTGGCAAAGGCAGGCGCCTTAAACTTGTGTGGGATTACTACCCCAGAAGATAAGCCCAAATCTCCAAAATCCAGCCCCGGCACATTCTGAATCTCCATGGCGCTCAAGCAGTCCTCTAATTGCTTGTATCTGTCAGCAACAGGTGGGTATTGTTCGTCATTATAGTCCGTCTCATTATCAGAGACTGTAGGACTAGGAGCTCCTCCCCCTTGGGGATTGTCTTTCTCTGCAGAGGAAGTAGTTGGATCAGCCTCGTTATGGAGTGTGTTCCCAAACCTGCGTTCAGTATTGAACAACACAGTCCTTTTCTTCTTCTTCTTCTTTAGGAGCAGAGCCTTCAACTCTTGCTGGCCTTGGGCCAGGCTTAGGACCATCTCTTGAAACTGGGCACTTTGGGCCTGAAGGGCCTTGATTGCTTGCTCACTGGATGAGTCTGGATTCATGATGACTGTTCAAAATAAACAGCGAAGAAGATTAAGCAACCTGTAGAAGAAAGGGTACATGTTATGCACATGATGCATGAGATGCTATCTATGCAATGCTTTCAAGGATTTTAGAAATTTACAAATGTTGCAGACAAAAAAGAACGCACGTCATATTAATAAGAAGCAATTTGTTAGTACATAAATGCCCCATGGGCCAAATATTACAAAAAACAACTTCTCAAGGTAAAAAGACGTTGCGCATCCTCTTTGGCGCAATGTAGGTGTTGAGGGCCTCTTGCTCATGGAGTCGGCGGGTGAGCTCTAAAACCTTCTTCTCACTGGCGTAGAAGCTGGCTTCAAAAGTGTTCCGTTCCTCCTTGAGTTGGATCCAACTCTTCTGCATCTCCTCCCACGATGTAGGCATGTCAGGATGTAGGATGGTGTAGGGAACCTCTCCTTCCTTGACGGGCTCTTTAATCACAGGGAGAACATGAGGATGAGGCATCATTAGACTCTGGGCTCGGGCTCGTACCCACTTGAGATAAGGCTCAAGAGGGATGGAGTTTTTGTGTCCCAGTGTCTTACTATCAACCTTGTTGGGCCTCCCCCAAGCTCTGATGAATCTTTGGCGAAGTCCTTGCGCATCGTTGTCGAAGTCAAAAACTAGGTCAGGAATCAACATGTCGTGAGGGCCATCTCTTCGTGCATATCCAAATTGCCTCAAAGCTAGGCAAGGGTTGTAGGTGATACCTCTTCTGATTCCAAGTAATGGAACATTAGGGAACTCTCCACAACGATCGACGATGATGACATTTTCTCTGGACCGAGAACACCAATGTACATCAGAGTGAGTAAGAGTCATCAATCGTTGGGACCACCTTGAGCCTTGGTCATTCTTCAAGACAGATTGTGGAAGGTGCGAAATAAACCACCTTGCAAGGAGAGGAGTACAGCACATGAGAACACCCCTCTTTCTCATTGTTCGTGTGTAAAATGAGTGAAGGATGTCCCCAAGTAATGTTGGTATGGGATTTCTGGACAAGAAGATTTCGACGGCGTTGACATCTACCAATTGGTCAGAATTTGGGAACAAGACCAACCCATAGATAAGGAGTGCCACAATCTCTTCAAAGGCTTGTAGGTCCAATGAATTCCAACACTCTTGTGCCTTCTCAAACAAGAATTTTGCTAAGAAGCCTTTGACACCGCTTCTAGTTTCCCAATGCCCCTTGATGTCAGAAGGCTGTAGATGTAATGCTCGAGCAACATCTTCAGGCTTTGGTTCCTTTTCCGTACCGTTGAAAGGTAGTTGATTGAAGATAGGAATTCTCAGAAGTTGAGAAAATTCCTCCAAAGTGGGTACCAACTGATAGTCAGGGAAAGTGAAACAGTGGTGAAGAGGGTCAAAGAACTGGAATAGCACCTTCATCATGTCTTCTTTAATGTTGGTGTTGACCAAGCTGAGCAGTCTACCATGTCTTTCACTGAAGGATGAGCTTTCCGGAATTCTTGAGGTGAGCTCCTTGAGCTGAGGAGAGATTCTCACAAGGTTGACTTGAATGGTTTTTCTGCGAGGAATTTCCATGACCTACAAAACAAGAACAAAAATGAAGATCTAAACCCTTGAAATGGTTAGTGAATGCATATGATGCTTTATGATGTTCATGATGTATGCACAAACATATGTACAAGCAAATCACACCAAACCCTAGTTTCAGGCTTGCATGGGGTTTCATAGGTAAGTACCCTCTTGAGTGTAGTTGGCTTAAAAACCTGTCTTATAAATAGTAACCGGGTTCTAAGGAGCTCAATATCACTGGACTGTTTTCATTGTTCATTGTTTTGGTTTAGCCACTTAACTAGAGACCAAAATATTCCAAGAAAACAACCCTCAATGAGTGTAGTATCGAGTATCTACCAACTTCGGACTGCACCAAAGCCGGTCATCTCACTACCCCTAATGAAAGGCCAAGATGGTCAAGTAAGGTTCTAGGTCATTAGTGCTTAGTGACATCACTCAGCGGCCCCGTACTCTCCTTGATTGAACTCAAGGGTTACCGGTACTCACAAATATGTCGCACTAATATAGCTATTGCTTCGACCGTGTCGGTATACCCCGCACAGTTTCCACAACGTATTGCTATCTATGAATGTTTCCCAAAATCCGGGTATAGGATTGCAAACCCAAACAAGAGAGCCAAGATATAAAGCAATCAATTCAAACAATTAATCATGCAAGAGGGTGATCTAAGCCCTAAGGTTACTCCACTTTAAAGTATATCCCCAGCAGAGTCGCCAGTTCTGTGGTACGGTGGGAGAACTGACTATGGTTTTGCGTTTGTTTTCGCAAATGTTTCGGTTGAGCAAGAGTCGCCACCGACTTTTTATTTTATCCTAAGGAAAGGTTTAAAAAGCACAGCAAAAACCTTTGAGATTTTTTCTTGGGTTCGGGGAGTAGATTATAGAAAGGGAAGGTATTAGCACCCTTTCTATCCATGGTTATCCATGGGCTCTTAGTTACTTGCTTAGATCAACTTGCCTTAATTTTCAATTGTTTGAAATGGTGCTTTGTGTGTGTGGGTTTAAAAATATTTTTGAAAAGAGGCCAATGTGGTGGCAACCTTTGTAATGATCCATGTTGGGATGTATACAAAGGTGTACGTCTTTTGAAAAGGTTTTCATTTGTTTTTGAAAGTTTGTTTTGAAAGTGTTGTGAAGTGTGGTTTAAAAATAGGCAAGCGTTTTGTTTTGCAAGTTTGATTCAAGTAACTAAGAGGTTGTCTACTCCTAAATTTCTCAAAGATTTTCCCTATGTTTTTAACCCTTTTAACAATTTTGTTCCACCATTGCATTTGGTGGACAATCTTGTGTTAGGATGTGAAAGAGACGGGTGGGGGTCATCGTTTAGACCATAATTGCAATGGTGCCAAGTAACTTTGGGCAATTTTCCTTTAAGGGACTTGATCATTTTTTAGGCAACTTTCAAAAGCGTCATCGAGGGACTATGATCATTTGATTGTTTGTTTTGCCCAAAGAGACCTAACATGCAATATGGCCCATTTATTGAAGGCAACAAGTGGAATACCCTAGGGGTGCAAGTGTGATTAGTGTTGTCCATTTTCATGCTTGTTTATCTTGAAATTAGGTCAAACTATTTTGGTTAATTGATTTGCATACAAACCCTAATTCTAACATGGTATAATTAGAAAGCATTAAAGTGCGAAAAATAAAGTTCATAAGTTATTACAACACAATATATGGGAAGGGGGGTACAAATGTTCAAATGGGGGTATTTTGACAAGGAATTTAAACCTAGACTATTACATCAATTTGGAATTATAAGATATTTAATATACAAATTAAATAAGATAAATAAGATAAATATGCAAGATGCAAAAGATATTTTTATATGTATGAAAAAAAGTGTTTTTATGTATAAAGGAAACAAAAATAAAAGTAATAATTTTTTTTGGAGTTTTTGTGTATTTAGGGCAAAACCCTAATTTATTAAATAAAAGGATTAATTATTTAATATGTACAATATTTATTTATTATATACAAAAATAAAATAAAAATGAAGTATATTTGTAAAAAGGTATTTCTAATATTAAATATTAATAAAAACAAAAAATGTATATATTTTGCATTTTTACCCTATATATATATATATATATATATATATATATATATATATATATATATATATATATATATATATATATATATATATATATATATATATATATATATATATATATATATATATATATATATATATATATATATATATATATATATATATATATATATATATATATATATATATATATATATATATATATATATATATATATATATATATATATATATATATATATATATATATATATATATATATATATATATATATATATATATATATATATATATATATATATATATATATATATATATATATATATATATATATATATATATATATATATATATATATATATATATATATATATATATATATATATATATGTATTTGTATTATTTATTAAATATATTGAATATATACAAAATAATAATATTTAATATTTATAAAAAAAGTATATTTTATATAAAATATTTTCAGCAGATAAAATAAAATAAAAATGGAAAATAAATGTGTTTGCATTATTTTAGTATTTTTTAAATAAAAGTATGTAAGTATTTATTTATGTACAAATATTGATCTAAACAAATAAATGCCTAATAAATATAAAAATGGTGTGAAAAATATTTTTTATATTTTTAATATTATTATAAAAATAAATAAGTCAGAACAAAAAAAGAAAAGATCAAAAAATCATAAAAATAAGCATAATGGGCCAGGGGGGTTCAAAAGTAACAAAAGGGTGCAAAAAGAAATATGAAACAGAGCACAGCCCAAAAAGTCCTTCTTCAACCTCCAGACTGTATGAACAACAATGAACACGCGTTTTCTATCTTCCAATTCCTGGACTTTCAAGCAAAACTCACAACATGAAAAATGTAGAGCATTAAGAGACGAATCCAGACATATAAAGAACTTGACTTAACTCTCTAAGATGAGAGAGAATTTCTTCTCCCCCAATTCCTGACCTAGTTTTTGTTCCATGTTCAGACATTAAATTCTCACAGCACACATAATATAAATGAAAACTAATTACATGGGCATGTTCAGGGCTATGAATGTGACATATTTTCTTCACAAACCTAAAGCTAACAATGCCTGGATAGAGAGATACGAGTTCATGAACTTACCTGTTCAGTTGGAGTTGTATCTGGTGATGGAGGTACTTTCAGTGCAAGGTGATGATTGGTACAGCTTCCTTGATGTCCAGGGATGCTATTCCAAGTTTTACTTTGCTTTGAAACTAGCTGAATCGAGTTATAGAACTCCACCTGCAAAACAGAAAAATGAAAATGGTGATGTTGAATGGGAGTGTTACAGGTCGTGTTTGAGGTTTGGAATAGCTGCAAGGGATGTTGTGGGATGTGTTTGAGGTGATTTTAGCAAGAATGCATGAAAGGATTGAGCTATGGAACTCAATCTGCAGCAGGTCCCCTGTTTTGGCAGTTTGAGGGTGATTCTGTGAATGAGAGGGTGTTGGAGATGGTTGGCTCGTGTTCTAGCTCAGAATGGATGTTTAGAATATGTTTGACAAGTTTGCTTAAGCCTTGGTTTACAGGAATGATAGTTGTGTGATGTTATGTTATGTTTCTTCTTACTTAAGCAACAAAAGGCCAAGTTGAGTTTCTACCTTGTACAGGCCCCCCTAATGTGCTGCATACATTGGCCTTGATCAGTGTAATTAGCTCATAAACTTGTGCCAAAGAGATTTTCCCTGTACTTGCTTGGATTGTTAATTGACATAAAGTGCAACTTTTCTAAAATGGATATTATGCCTTATCTAAAAATGGCTTAATCTTGCATACAATGTCCAAACTCATAGAACAACACCTTGGCACAAAGGATTGGCATTAAATTATGGAGTGTAGATGAGATAAAAGACCTGTAATCTAGCTTAAGGCATGCTGAGTTCAAAAATGCAAGGTTATGGACATGTAACTTGGTCATGAACAAAGTGAGTTTTTCCCAACTTGCCAAATTCGATTCTCCCTAACCATGAGGTTGTTTGATGAGTTCTTGGACATTTCGGAAAGCTTGGAATGTGTACTACAATCCATATTTGAAATGAAAATTGAAATTCCAAGTGGAAGTATGTGAAAAATGGTCTTGAAGTTAGGTAAAAACCTTGCCTAAAATAGGTCAAATTTTCTCTAAGTTAAGAATGGTTTGGTACCCTTGTTCCAAAAATTGTAACTTGAGCTACAAGCTTCTTTTGGGAAAACTTTGTGAATAAAAGTTGTAGATTTTGCAATGGACTACAACTTTCATGTTTTGACTTTTGCTTGAATCTAAATGAATCTTGGTGAGAAAGTGGGACAAAGTTAGGAAAAAATTAGGGTTTTTCATAACTTAGAAAAATTCTAAGTTATGAAAAATCTTCATTTCAAACCCTAATTTGCATTTCTTGATTTCTTGATGAACAAGTTTCATGATTTGGCATGTTTTGATGAAAAATGAATCTTGACACTTGATTTTGACCAAAAAGTCAAAGTTTGACTTTTCAGTATACAGTCAAAATTGATCAATTGACTGGGAAATTCAACTGTCAATTTTGTGCATTTGGGATCTTTTGAACTTGTTGAGCATGTCAAGACAATTCCATTGGGTCCTTTAGTCCATATGTGAGCTTGGTTTGCCCTTGGCTAGGTCAAACAGTCAAAAATTGCCTTTGTGCAGTCAAAACCCTAAAAATGACCATTTTGCCCTTTTGGTGATCTGATCAAATTTCCTGTGGAATTGTGATCCAAACTTGATCAAATGGTCCATGTGAGTTCATAATGTTGATTTGGGTCAATTTTCATGAGATTTGACTGTCAATTGGCCACAGTTGACTTTTTCCCCAATACAGTTGATTTCTAGGTCAATTGTCCAATTGACTGGGCAAAATTTGGAATCAAGACTTGACACTTGGTATGGATAAACTTGGGAGTCCAACATGAAGCATGAAAGTCATCTTAGGCATTTTAGGTCAAAATATCTTTGTGCAAACACAAACCCTAATTTGGGTCAACAGTGCAAGGAGAAGTCTTGAGCAGAGGAAACCCTAACTGGATCTTGAGCTCCAAGGGTTTTGTGATGAGAAAATGTTGAGGAAATGGGAGGGCAAATTTTGGGGTACAACAAAAACCGTGTAAGATTGCTTCGTCTGGTCATGTAGATAGCTTTCCTGTTTGGTTTCAGGTGTTAACCTACAGTCAGCTGTTCATAGATAGTTGTCATGTCTGGTTTCAGGTATTAATCTGGAATTTTAAAATTTCCGGTCGTGGAGATAATTGTCTTGGCTAGTTCCAGGTATTAATCTCTAACCCAAGAAATAAAGATAGTTTTCCCATCTGGTTTCGGGTGTTAATCTTCAATCTTCTTATGTAGATAGTTTTCCTGTCTTGTTACAGGTATTAATCCACAGTCGATCATCCACAAATGGTTCTCCTGGCTTGTTACAGGTGTTAATCTGGAACTTGAAACTTATCGATCATTGAGATAGTTGTCCTGGCTGGTTTCAGGTATTAATCTCTGACCTGAGAAAGAAAAATAGTTTTCCTAGCTTGTTATAGGTATTAATCTTCAATCTCTTCATGTAGATAGTTCTCATAGCTTGTTACAGGTATTAATCCACAGTCGGTCGTCCACAGATAATTCTCCTGGCTTATTACAGGTATTAATTTGGAACTTGTTTTGCTGGTCACATAGATAGTTTCCCCGTCTGGTTTTGGGCATTAATTTGTGGCCTGCTATATTTGTTGGTAAACCCGTCTTGTTTCTAGATTTCATACCACTTGGTCATACAGATAGTTTCCCCGTCTGGTTTCGGGCATTAATCTTTGACCTGCTGTAAAAGTTGATAGTGTTTGTCTGTCTGCTAACTTAACCTGAAAAGGTAAAATCAGTTTCATGCGATGTCATGATGTATGAATTGCATGATGCTCCAAAAATAAATGAGGTTATGATATATCTATATATATATATATATATATATATATATATATATATATATATATATATATATATATATATATATGAACATGCCATGATGTATGAACATGTAATGTTGTTGTGCAGTATCTTTGTCTGGGAAAATAAATCCCTGACTGCTGCTGAAGAGCACCGGGAAGCTGAATCCTGGGCTGTTGTTGGTGAGTGAAGAAAGTGATTCTTCAATATAATCTCATTTATTTTAAGAACGTCATCATACAATGCATTTCATGCATCATATACGATTAATCATGTACCTTTTCAGGAAAGATGGTTATCATCAACAACTTCCAGCAAGTTCAAGATTAGCACCTAAAACTAAACAGAATAATTATCTGCGCGACCAAATGCAGCTTTACACGGATTCTTCACGAAGCAATCTTACACGGGTTTCTCCTAAATGTAGCTTCACACGGGTTTATCCTGAAAAATCTTACACGGGTCCTTTCTCACGTATTTCCGAATGAAGTTTTACACGAACTTATCCCAAGGTGACCTTACCCAGGTTCCTTCTGAAGTTTTACACGAACTCATCCCAAAGTAACCTTACCCAGGTTCCTCCTGAAGTTTTACACGAAATCATCCCCAAGTAACCTTACCCAGGTTCATTCTGAAGTTTTACACGAACTTATCACAAAGTAACCTTACCCATGTTCCTCTTGAAGTTTTACGCAGACTTAGCCCAAAGTAACCTTACCCAGGTTCCTGTTGAAGTTTTACACAGACTTATCCCGAGGTAACCCTACCCAGGTTCTTCCTAAAGCCCTACACGGACTCATCACGAGCAACCTTACCCAGGTTCCTTCTGAAGTTTTACACGAACTTATCGCAAAGTAACCTTACCCAGGTTCCTTCTAAAGTTTTACACGAATTTATCCCAAAGTAACCTTACCCAGGTTCCTTCTGAAGTTATACACGAACTTATCACAAAGTAACCTTACCCAGGTTCCTCTTGAAGTTTTACACAGATTTAGCCCAAAGTAACCTTACCCAGGTTCCTATCGAAGTTTTACACAGACTTATCCCGAAGTAACCTTACCCAGGTTCCTGCTGCAGTTTTACCCAAACTCCTCACAAAGCAACCTTACCCAGGTTCCTGCTGCAGTTTTACCCAAACTCCTCACAAAGCAACTGTTCTAGACTGGGCCCGACAGGCCCAAAAGCATTACTAAGGCCCGGTCCAAAAGGACTCACTAAGGACACACTGGGCAAAGGGGGTCACCCCTGATGTCCACCTCGACATCTCGGTGTCTAGTCCCACGCGACGAGGTTATGCTCGACAGACTGCCGTCCAACTCCATATCCTGGCTTCCAGCTCGACACTCGCTGTCCAGCTCGAGGCCTTGGCGTCGAGCTCGGCACCGTGCTGCGCAGCTCGACATGGACTCGAGCTACCTTGCTAGGGCAGACTCCGTCACCCTTGCCCCAACGATACTCCGGAAAGACCGCGTCTCCGTCCGCCCGCACTTCACGCAGCACATCCAGGAAGGGGACCACGTGCTGGTCCCCACTACCCACGTAGGACCTGGCAGTTCCTCCATTGGGCCAAATCCGCCCGGCCCAATGAAGGAACCTTGGCCCAGCGCTGGGGGCTATAAATACCCTCTGCTTCCAGAGGGTCAGGTATTGATCATTCTAACCTCAACTCTATTATCTGCTAGTACTCCCACTGACGTAAGCATCGGAGTGCCTTGCAGGTACCCCCCCCCCCCTCCTCGTTCAAAAAGCCTTCAGCTCGGAGTAAGCCGTGACGGTCCAAACCTTCTGATCAGGTCAGATCAGTGGCGCCGTCTGTGGGAAACAGCTTCCCCGTCTAACGAACAGTTTCAAAGACCAAAGCTCAAATCCATTCACTGTCATGGCCTCTCCAACTCGTGAAGAACAACACACCCGCGTTGTCGACGCCAACAACGGTCCCGCGGACAAGAATGGGCAGCTGGACATTCCCAGTGGTGTCGGCCGCAATACCGTTCCCGTGACAACCGCCCCTGGACCTTCCACCCGCAGGGACGGGAACACTGCGTCCTCCTCGACAACTCCTCCAAGACTCGAAGACGACCCGGAAGCCCTCGCCTACCGCAGAGCTGCCCGGTTCCATGAAGTCCCAGTTCCTACCGGGGCAGATGCCACGACTCAGGCACTGTTCGCGGCCATCAACCAAATGAATTCCCTCCTGTTCGCCCAAGGAGAAAGGCTAAGGGCACTTGAAAACGATCGACGCCCCCCGAGGAGACATCAAAGGCCACCATCTCCACCTCCTCGGGTCGCAGAAGTTCGACACCCTACTCCCCCGCGGAGACATTACAGGGAGGACTCTAGGAGCCCCTCTCCCCCACCAAAGCAGAGGCGGCCCCAGTATGAAAGACAGCCCGTTATCCCTGCCGAAGAGCCCGGTCGCGACCCATCAAGGCACGACAGGAGGCACAACAGAGACGGGCGTGTGACCTTCAACCACCGAGCATCACGCTCGAGGGAATCTCAGCACGACCAGCGTGCCAGACACCACTACAGGACCCCTTCTCTTTCTCCAGAAAGGAGCGACGAGGACGACCCCCGCGGTCCCCTGTCGCAGGCAATCATGGACGCACCTATTCCCCCGGGCATGGAGAAGCCCCCACACCTAAAGGAGTATGATGGAGTGGCGGACCCAGTCGACCACATTGACGGGTTCGAAGCCATGCTCCACTATCACAATGTCGGGGGGCCCATCAAGTGCCGTCTCTTCCCAACAACTCTCAGGAAGGCGGCCATGGATTGGTACAAAGGACTTGCCCCGGGCTCCATCACCTCGTGGAGGAACTTGAAGAATCAGTTCATCAGTTCCTTCACGGCTTCTCGTCGCCACCCAAAGACTGAGGCAGCCCTCGAGGCCATCATTCAAAGACATGATGAGACCTTGAGAGAATTCATCAACCGCTTCAACCGGGAAGCAATACAGGTCCCCTGCGCGGACCATATGAAGAGGTATTTGCTGGAGAGGGGCCTCCTCCCCGGCACAGAATTCAGGAAAGCTGTGGGCATTGAGCCACCTGCAACTTTTGACGCTCTCCTCGACAAAGCTCGAGCATATATGGACTACGAGGAGAGAGAAGCTGCCAACAGGGCACAGACTCCAGGGCCCGCAACCATGGAAGCAGCTCGAGACAAGACCCTCCTCCCCGACGCACCGGAGAGAAGAGGAAGGAAGACAGACCCCGGGAGGTCCGGGAACAAAGGGGCCCCTCGGGCCGGTTTACTGAGTACACTCCGCTCACGGCTTCCCGCGAGCGTATTCTGGCGGAGTGTGCAAGCACAGATTTTAAAGACGGTGGCGTCAAGCGTCCCCGGCCAGCTCCTGCCAAGCCAGGAGTAGACAAAAACAAATACTGTCAGTACCATAGGAGTCATGGTCACTTGACAGAGGATTGCGTCCACCTGAAGGACGCCATTGAAACCCTCATCAAAGGGGGGAGACTGGCACAGTACAGGAGAAACGACGCTCCCCGTCGTGAAGCCCGCGAGGCAAAAGAGCCCGAAGAAGATGCCCGACCATCTGACGAGTCGGTGCCAATCCAGACCGCCTTCTCGGTAACCAGGCCCGAGGATTTCGAGCTGCCCGAGCTCCTGCAGGAGCCCCTGACTACACACAGCAGATGGGAATACTTCCCCTCCGCCATGGTCATCAACGGGGGCGGGTTCAACGACCTCACCATCAACTCGGCAAAGAGGAAGTTGGACGAACTGGTCGACAAAGCTCCTCCTCAAACTGTGACTTTTGAAATGGTGAGGGGCAGATCAGAGCCTATCACCTTCTACTTGGAAGAGCTCCCCGGCGGAGCACCGAACGCAGTCATCCCCTTGCTGATAAGGGCAAAGATGGCCAATTTTGACGTGCATCGCATCCTGGTCGACGAAGGGAGTTCCGTCGACGTGATGTACACTCAGCTGTTCCGGACCTTACAACTGGACGACTCACATCTGTCTCCATATATAGGTTCGGACCTTCAAGGCTTCAACGGCTCGACATCCAAACCTTGGGGATATGTCGAGCTCCTCGTGACGTTCGGGGAAGGAACTGCTACAAGACAGGTGAAGGTCCGCTTCCTCGTCATTGACTGCCCGTCCCTGTACAATTGCATCTTAGGGAGGCCGACATTGGCAGAGCTGACAGCAGTTCCCTCAACTGTCCATCTCAAGATGAAGTTCTACACCAAACGGGCAAGGGTAGCCACCATCCAGGGCGACCTCGCTGCTGCCCGCAGGTGCTTCAACGCCGCTTCAAGGGGTCGGGATACTGTCGACGTGGGTCCCAGCACTAGGCCCATCAAGAAGACAAAGCAAGAGCCCGACAGAGCATCTCCTGAGGTAGAAGTTCAGAAGGCTCCACCAAAGGTCGACTCCATTGCGCTCGACGCCCGTTTTGACCAAGACGAGCCAACCAGCAGCGAGCAAATCCCCCTCCGACCCATTCCGGACGGCGATTTCGAACTCGTTCCCCTCGGAGCAGACCCGACCAAGGGAGTGAAGATTGGCAAGGACCTCCCCGACTTGGCCAGGAAGCAAATCAAGGCCTGTCTGCGCGAGAATGCTGATCTCTTCGCCTGGAGCGCTGCAGAGATGCCCGGACTCGACCCTGAGGTCGCCTGTCATCACCTCGCCATTGATCCAGCCGCCAAGGCAGTAGTACAACGTAGGCGTAGGCAGTCTCCAGAAAAAACGGAGGCTGCTGAAAAAGCTGTAAAAGACCTCCTAGAGGCAAATTTTATTTCCGAAGCCCGGTACTTCACCTGGCTGTCAAATGTTGTACTTGTTAAAAAAAGTAATGGAAAATGGCGCATGTGTGTTGATTATACCGATCTCAATCGGGCTTGCCCGAAGGATGCTTTTCCTCTACCAAACATTGATATGCTGGTCGACAACTCGGCCGGCTACAAAACTTTGTCGTTCCTGGACGCTTACTCGGGATACAATCAAATCCCAATGGCTCCGGGCGATAAACGCTGCACAGCGTTCATGACCAGCTCGGGCAACTATTACTACAACGTAATGCCCTTCGGACTAAAGAACGCCGGCGCGACATACCAACGCATGATGAACAAAGTGTTCAACAAACAGATCGGCGACATGCTCGAAGTATATATGGACGACATGATCGTCAAATCTCGAGCAGACACCGATCACGCAGCTCACCTCAAGACTGTCTTCGCCCAAGCAAGGCAATGCAAAATGAGGTTCAACCCGGAGAAGTGCACATTTGGGGTTAAGGCAGGAAAGTTCCTCGGATTCTACCTAACAGAACGAGGCATTGAAGCCAACCCCGACAAGTGCCAAGCATTCGCCGACCTCCCAACTCCAACGTCGAAGAAGTCGATACAGATAATGAACGGCATGTTGACATCACTTTCGCGCTTCGTCGCGAAGTCCGCTCAGCACGCCCTTCCATTTTTCAAACTCCTTCGAAAGGAAGCAGCCTTCGAATGGACCGAGGAATGCGAACACGCACTTCGCCATCTGAAGCAGAGCCTGTCTCAACCGCCCGTGTTGTCTCGACCAGATAACAACGAGCCACTTTACCTATACTTGGCAGTATCAAACGAAGCCATCAGTGCAGCCCTTGTTCGCGAGACTCCCGACGGGCAGAAACCTGTTTACTTCACGAGCAAAGCCTTACAAGGCCCCGAGAGCAGGTATCAACAAATAGAAAAGGTTGCACTGGCCCTCGTCAACGCAGCGAGGAGGCTCAGACACTACTTTCTAGCACACACCATCATCGTACGAACCGATCAACCGGTGAGACAACTCCTGGGTCGGCCAGATATGGCGGGCAGAATGCTTAAGTGGTCCCTGGAACTCTCTGAATTCGACATTCAGTACGAGAGCAGGAAAGCCCTGAAAGCACAAGCCTTGGCCGACTTCGTCGCCGAGATGACCACTAACGACATTCCCCCGGGAAAGGAACACAAGTGGACCATCTTCGTCGACGGAGCCTCGAGCTCGTCCGGAAGCGGCGCAGGGATCCTCCTAGAGAACGAAGAAGGGGTGGTAATCGAGCACTCCTTGGTTCTCTCCTTCCCAACGTCAAACAACCAGGCAGAATACGAAGCCCTGCTCGCAGGACTGAGACTAGCCGAGGACCTAGGAGCCCGTGAAGTTCAGATTTACACCGACTCCCAGCTCGTCGCTTCCCAAGTACAGGGAAGCTACCAGGCAAAGAATGACAGCCTCATTGAGTACTTGAACTTAGTCAAAAAACACATGGCAAAGTTCGTACGAGCAGAAATCTCTCACGTTCCCCGCGAGCAAAACACGAGGGCGGACATACTGTCCAAACTCGCGAGCACACGAAAGAAAGGCGGGAATAAATCCGTCATCCAGGAATCTCTGGCACGACCGAGCATCGAACCACCCTCGACCACGGTCGAGGTCCACGCCATCGGGGACGCCACGTCTTGGATGACCCCTGTCTATAATTTCCTTACAAAGGGAGAACTCCCTACGAACCAGGCCGACGCGGCCACAATAAAGCGGCGAGCGTGTTCCTATGTTGTTCTCGAGCAGAAACTGTACCGAAGGGGATTCTCCATTCCCCTCTTGAAATGCATTGACGAGTCCTCCATCCCCGACGTGCTGCGGGAGATTCACGAAGGCATCAACGCCCAACACATGGGCGGTAAATCCTTGGCAAGGAAAGCCCTCCGGGCAGGGTACTACTGGCCGACGATGCAACAGGACGCTAAGGAACATGTGAAAAAATGTGACAAGTGCCAGAAGCACGGAGATATGCACCTCGCCCCACCAAACGAGCTGAACACATTGTCATCCCCATGGCCATTCGCCTGGTGGGGCATGGACATCCTCGGGCCCTTCGTGCAAGGGACCTATCAGAACAAGTTCCTAATCGTCGCCGTGGATTACTTCACAAAATGGATCGAGGCCGAGGCCCTCGCGAAAATCACCTCACATAACATCCTCCGTTTCTACAAAAGAAACGTGCTCGCCAGGTTCGGAATTCCGCAGGCACTGGTGACCGACAACGGCACCCAGTTCACCGACCACGGATTCCGAGACTTCGTCACCAAACTGGGGACCAAACATCACTTCACATCGGTCGAGCATCCTCAGACCAACAGGCAAGCCGAAGCCGCAAACAGAGTCATCCTCCGAGGGCTCAAACGTCGACTCGGCGAAGCCAAAAGAGGTTGGTTCGAGGAGCTCCACAGCGTCCTGTGGGCATACCGCACCACACCCCACTCAACGACGGGTGAAACTCCATTCCGACTAACGTACGGCACCGAAGCCGTCATCCCTGTCGAAATCATGGAACCATCCCGACGAACAGAGGAGCCTCTCGACGAAGAAATGAATGACGAAGCACTAAGGGATGAACTCGACCTAGTCGAGGAAATACGATCGGGGGCTGCCCTGCGCGAAGCAACCCTAAAACAAAGAGTGGCCCTACGCCACAACGACAAGGTCATCAAACGCGAGTTCGACATAGGCAGCCTGGTACTACGCAGAAACCAGAAAGACTCCCGCGAAGGGAAGTTGGCCGCGAACTGGGAAGGACCTTACCGCGTCCACGGCACCACGGGTACCGGGGCGTACTACCTCGAGCAGTTAGACGGAGAGCCACTACCAAGACCCTGGAATGCTGCTAAGTTGAAGCAGTACTACAGTTAGAAACTGTCAACACATAGGACCCTCGACCAGAGGCGACCACGCTCGGGCAACGAGGAAAAACGTCCAATTTCGTTTAAGGCTAAGGTACAGGCCCGACACACGACCAAAATGGCACGGCATCGCGCGGTAGACGTTGACGATCGATAGTGCCCGACGTGGACAGCTGTACCGAGCCCCACCGTCGTCGTACCCATAAGGCAGAACACCCAGCTCGCGATGGGCAGTTCACGCCAAGGGCGAATCGTCCCTACGGGCTCCACGCCCGACTGAGCAACCTCGCTCCAAAATGCCCGATATTCCATCAAGAATAACGGGACATCTACAAGGGTCAAAAGAAAATCTCTCCCCTCGAGCGCAGCACTTAAGCAACCCCGGCCAACCAAAATAGGGCCGAGATTGCACACAAATCATGACGAGCATAGTCGCTCGCCAAATCAGAGCCCCCTACGGGCACTCCTCGGGCCCGGGACTTGAGCTAAATTCATACAACCATGTGAGTTCATACAAGGGCAGAAAATCCAAAATAAACAAGGTATAAACGCCCGAAGGAAACAAAGCAATATTAAACCGACCAAGAAGGCCGGCGATGTTCATACATGCAATAAACGGGCACGCAGGCCCAAAGAATACAAATTCAAATATCAAGGGCACGCAGGCCCGCTATCCAAAGAATACAAATATCAAACTTCCACATTGTCGTCATTGTCCACGCCGGGAGAGTCGGGCGGGGGAATGATCGCGCCACCTACGACCCGATGGGTGTGCCCGATGCCCTCGGTGACCAGGCCGGGATTTAACAGTGAGAGCTGGTCGACTGCAGAATTGAACCCGTCTTCCAGGGCACCGACTGCGTCCTCCTCGAGGTTCCGGATATGGGCAATAAGCTCAGCCCGACTCTTCAAAACCATTAGGTCCTCGGGTTCATCTTCGGCGGGTTGCTGAACAGCATTCAGTTCCTCAACCTGCTTGCCCAGGCGTTCGACTTCAGCAGCCAAACGATCCCTGTCGGTCCGGAGCAACTCCCCTTCCTCGGTCAACCGCCCCGACTTCTCCTTTTCCAAGGTCAGCATCTCCCTCTCGGCGTCAAGTATCGCGGTCTGCTCTTGGAACATCTCCTCGGAGCGTTCCAGAGCGACCTTCAACTTCCTTGAGCTCGCCGTCAAGGCCGCCTTCTCCCGCTCGAGCTCTTCAACACGAGCAGCATCCCCTGCATCCTCAGACAATACCAGAGCCATTTCGGCCATTTTAACCAGCCCGTCCACGCTGGCGACCAGCCGCGACTTCCTCTCCTCCTTAGTCATCCTCTTTATAGCCTCGGCTTCATGAACGACCACGGTCGGAGGGAACCGCTCGAAAAAGCCCTCCTCCTCGAAACAGGGGGGGAAGGCAAAGGATTGAACAGGACCGGTATCTTCCCCGACATTCGAACCACCTTCCACGCGGGTCCTTTTCCTCTGGGTCAAAATGGCGCTGGCATCAATCTCCTCGACCTCTGGATCCGATGCTGCTCCCGAGCTCGACGTCGAATCCACCCTCACCGGCTGAGGAACGTTCGTGCTTGGCGGTGGTCCCATTCTCGTCAATTGCGGGGCAGGCACGACCTTCTTGTTTCGCCTCTGGCCGGTTGACAGTTTCAGGAGCCTCTCATGTCTGCTGGCCATCGTACCTGCACGAAGTAAAAGAAAAGTCAGTATCGAGCAAAACGCGTAAATAAATTATGAGTAAAGAATTTCAAACAAACAACCTAACAGGCGGGCTGCCTGCCTGTATGTTGAACATTCCACCAACGCCTTGGTGTCGATCGGGTGAGCCTCGAATGTCGGGTAACCGTCCTTGTCGAGGATATCATTCCCTTCCCGCGTAACCCATTGGGCGGGATGAAAACTGTCGACAAAGTTACAGAGAGCCTCATACGCCCGCTGATCCTCCGTGCACATGTCCCCGACTGCGGTATGGAAATAGCCGGTTCCATGCTGGAAGTGTCGGGACATCCAGTACACCGGGAACTTAGCCCGACGTCCTAACACGGGGCTCCCGTCATCGGTCAACATTGCTTCCCCGTCATCATCGCTGACCGGCCCTTCCTCCTCGAAGAGGGAATCTACAGCAGAGTCGGTGGTAGGGCGTACCACATACCACTTATCCTTGAACCCCCTCACAGAGTCCATGTACATCCTAAACAGTCTCCTCGACTGCTTCAGGGACACCCAGCTGTGCTTCCCTCCTCGGGACTGACGCTGTAGGTGGAAGACCCTAAAGAAGAGAGGGATGGTCGCCCCTATCCTTAAGTAGTGACACGTCAGCTCAAACGCCCGGATGAAGGCGAGAGAGTTTGGGTGTAGCTGGGACGGGGCCAGCTCCAAATGCGTAAAAACGCCGGTCTTAAAGTCTGTGAAAGGCAGCCGCAAACCCAAGTCTTTAAACGCGATCTCGTACATCGCAAAGCTATAGTCCGGGTACATCGAACAAATTCTGGCGTTGGTCGACGGCAGCATGACCTCGAAATTCGGTTGAAAGTCGGGCTGGTCCTGCCCCTCTTCGATAGCGATGAACGGATGTCGGTCATCCCGACTGTATATCGACGCCGTCCCCCGAGCCTCGGCGCCCACCCATTCCAGCGATGGGTCGGTCACGGTGTCTATAAGGTTGGCCGACTCGTCGACACTTTGTTCTTCGCTGTCACGACGACCGGAGGAGCTCGGCTCATCCGCCATGGTTACCTGCAGAGCACGGGAAACCAATCAGATTGAGCATGAAGTCCTATGCTCGACATAATCATGTCGTCCATACACTACCACACAAGTCCATTTTCACAAGTGGATGCCTCCCCGACTCTCCTGAATCCAGTGTTCTTCCACAAACCAACTGCACGTCCACTCTTCAAGCATGTCGATCCGAGGTATGAACATTGCGAGCCGCATTATGAAGCCCACGGCCATGACCATAAACATACCGGACACCGGCATGAATCAGGCGCCCAGGATCATGAAGACCCCGGGCAGCTCTGAAGTTTTTCACCTAAAACTATGCATGTGTCGGCCACAAGTATGCGTTTGCCGGTCCTAGACATGAATCTGTCGGGCAAAACACGAGTTTACCGGGCTAATCCCACATTAACGGTCCTAAAACATCTACAATTTCCAAGAATCATGCATTCTAAAACAGGAAAATAAAGAAAATGGATCACTTACTTGGATCAAAGTTGGGATTTGGCTAAGAAATGAAGAATCTGAGACGGGAAGTCACGGTTGGGGAGAGTGTTGAGAGTTGCAACGAAGAGAGCACGAAGAGCGGAAAACGTATTATGGGGCCCAAGGACCCTATTTATAGTATTGACGTGGAATACCAAACGTCACCTCGTTCAGCCACGAACTCCTTCTCCTCGACGCGCTGCTCCCAACGCAATGATGGGCCTACCCCCCTAGGGTGGCGGCACAGCTCCCGAAAGATGCCTCGTATGCTCGACCAGCGCGCCCGGTACGGATCCTCCACGCATCCACCACCGAGGACGCTCCCGAGCACGACACGAGGAGGCCCTCGAGGGCCCACGCCTCCATTCCGGGTACAAGACCTCAGCAACGGAACGACTTGGTTTCAAGTCATGACTCCTCGCAAAGGAATCACGACTTGGGGGGCTCCTGTTCTGGACTGGGCCCGACAGGCCCAAAAGCATTACTAAGGCCCGGTCCAAAAGGACTCACTAAGGACACACTGGGAAAAGGGGGTCACGTTCATGCCCGACACCCTGATGTCCACCTCGACATCTCGGTGTCTAGTCCCACGCGACGAGGTCATGCTCGACAGACTGCCGTCCAACTCCATATCCTGGCTTCCAGCTCGACACTCGCTGTCCAGCTCGAGGCCTTGGCGTCGAGCTCGGCACCGTGCTGCGCAGCTCGACATGGACTCGAGCTACCTTGCTAGGGCAGACTCCGTCACCCTTGCCCCAACGATACTCCGGAAAGACCGCGTCTCCGTCCGCCCGCACTTCACGCAGCACATCCAGGAAGGGGACCACGTGCTGGTCCCCACTACCCACGTAGGACCTGGCAGTTCCTCCATTGGGCCAAATCCGCCCGGCCCAATGAAGGAACCTTGGCCCAGCGCTGGGGGCTATAAATACCCTCTGCTTCCAGAGGGTCAGGTATTGATCATTCTAACCTCAACTCTATTATCTGCTAGTACTCCCACTGACTTAAGCATCGGAGTGCCTTGCAGGTACCCCCCCCCCCCCCTCCTCGTTCAAAAAGCCTTCAGCTCGGAGTAAGCCGTGACGGTCCAAACCTTCTGATCAGGTCAGATCAGCAACCTTACCCAGGTTCCTGCTGCAGTTTTACCCAAACTCCTCACAAAGCAACCTTACCCAGGTTCCTTCTCAGTTCAGATGCAGTTTTACCCAAACTCCTCACAAAGCAACCTTACCCAGGTTCCTTCTCAGTTCAGATACAGTTTTACCCAAACTCCTCACAAAGCAACCTTACCCAGGTTCCTTCTCAGTTCAGATGCAGTTTTACCCAAACTCCTCACAAAGCAACCTTACCCAGGTTCTTTCTCGGTTCAGATGTAGTTTTACCCAAACTCTTCACGAAACAACCTTACCCAGGTTCCTTCTCACGGTCCTACTATCCAGGCTTTTCATATCGAAGTAACCCTACTATCCAGGTTCCTTCTCACGACCCTACTATCCAGGATTTTCATATCGAAGTAACCCTACTATCCAGGTTCCTTCTCACAGCCCTACTATCCAGGATTTGATTTCGAAACAACCTTACCCAGGTTCCTTCTCACGGCTCTAATATCCAGGCTTTTCATATCGAAGTAACCCTACTATCCAAGTTCCTTCTCACAACCCTACTATCCAGGATTTGATGTCGAAACAACCTTACCCAGGTTCCTTCTCACGGCCATACTATCCAGGCTTTGCATATCGAAGTAACCCTACTATTCAGGTTCCTTCTCACAGCCCTACTATCTAGGCTTTGATTTCGAAACAACCTTACCCAGGTTCCTTCTCACGGCCCTACTATCCAGGCTTTTCATATCGAAGTAACCCTACTATCCAGGTTCCTTCTCACAACCCTCATGTCCAGGCTTTTCATATCGAAGTAACCCTACTATCCAGGTTCCTTCTTATAACCTTACCATCCAGGTTTCTTTTCTCTTATCTCCAGACAGCAGTCCATAACACTGTAAGACCTGGACCTGATCAAACCCGATTGGGTTCGCATTTCCCAGTAAGTCGCGGTGCAGCCTGTACACTGACCAGGCATGCAGTTCACCTCTGGAGTTAATTCCCCAGTAGAGTAACAGACAATTGAAGCTCCTAAAATTCTATATCTCCCAAGACAGATACCAACATTCCTCATCATATTCTTCCTCAACAACAACAATAGGGACTCTCGTCAAAGGAATATCTCAGGAAATCCACATTCTCTAGATGGCATCTTTAAGCCCATCTCCGACGATTCTCCGTCGCATCCAGGATGGCATCTTTAAGCCAATATCCGACAATCTTCCATCATCGACCTCCGAATGGCATCTTTAAGCCCATTCCCGATATCACAAATCAAGTGCCACTTCATGCGAGTGCAAATTTCTGGGCACTCTAGTGTTCAATCATCTTCCACCTTCAGATCACGAAAGGAAGAGCAGCCAATCTAAATCCTCAGGTTTAAGAAGATTGAACAGGGGCAGCTGTTGTACCCCAAAATTTTCCCTCTCATTTTACTCAACAAATGTCAAGTGAGGTCCCCAATTTGCTCAAGGTTGCCCAAGAGTTTACTAGACAAACTCTCTCCTAAGGCAGTATACCCCAAATTAGGGTTTCTATTTTCATCAAGATGGGTGGACCACAAAGGTCTCATATGCTTTCCAAGGTATTATTATGTTCCAAAGATCATCCATGTCAAGTTTCAGGCCTTGCATAAGAAGTTTGCTCAATCAACTGCTCAAATGCTTGAGAATCGACTGTAGTAGGTCAAAAGTTAATTGTGGCCCACATACAGTCAAACCTCGAGATTTTTGGCCAATATCAACATTTTGAAGTGAATTCAATCATTTGATCAAGGGTTGATCATGATTCCCCAAAGAATGCTCCAAATTCATCAAAACCCAAAAGTTGCTAAATTAGGGTTTCTTAGTAAAAGTCAACCCAACTTTGACCAAGCATAACTTCTTCATACTTTATCATAAATTTTCCATCCAAATCTAATTTTGAATAGGATGCAATTACCTACAGCTCATATTCATCTCACAAGTTCAAAATATGCACTCATAAAAAGATATGAATTTTGACATTATAGGTCCTTTTGAAAAGTCAACAAAAACACCTTTTGGGTCAAAGCTTCATACATGAACATGGAATATTAAATTGATATTAAACCAAAAGTTTTGTTTAGAGGACACCCTAAGCTTTCTAAAAAGTCCAAGAACACTCTTCTATGGTCAAAATTGAGAGAGTTGTGCATTGTCAAAGTTAGCAATTTTTGGAAAATTGTCAAAAGTCAACATTGATCAAATTTGCATTTTTTCCAAAGGGGCCCATGTTTTCTTGTTTGAAAAATGTTTCTAATAGGACCCACGACCCCTGAGCTTTTCCTCCTATTATTTTATTATTTTTATCATTTATTTTGATTTTTTATTCATGTAAACCAAAATAAATCAAAATAAATGGTAAAATAATAAAAGCAAATCAAATTGTGCACATTATGAGTCTATATACAGCTAGCATGGCATGTAATTCATGCAAGGATGATTTAGATTGAAAAAGTCATGATTGGAGCTATTTTGGAAAGAAATCATACAAGACCAAAATCAAATCAAATCTTCATAATTCCTCAAGATACCATGAGATTTCTTCCATTATTTTTTACCTAAATTCCTCCTCTATATAAACACAACACCCTCATACACTAGGGAGAACGAAATTGGCTGCCCAAGAATGCTCTCTAAAAACCTCAAATTCTGTCAAAACTAGTGCAAAGTCAAAACCGAAGATCCAGCCACTTTCAGTCCAAGCCATCAATTACAAATCATTCCTGAGGTATCTAAGGGTAAGAATAGGTTTAAAGTCATGGCCATTGATGCTTGAAACAAGCATACTCATCTTCTCATATTTCCTTTTCTTTCAAACATTAATATAATTAATTTCATGCATTGCTAATGTTTATTAACTGTCCAAATGAGTTCTTGTTGTCACGTAGAACAGGTTTGAATCACAAACAATAGCTTGGCTTGGTGGATGAGGCGCCTAACTGTGACCCAAGGGGCATGAGTTCATCACCCACCCCATGCATTTTTCACCTTTTTGACTACTTTCTTTTCTAACCCTTTTCATTTATTTATTTTTCACTTGATTTGTTTTCTATCATTAATTTAATTAACATATAAAATCACAAAAAAATCATTAAATATTAGTTTTATGCTTTCAATTAATTAAAATAATTTTTGACATAAAAGTTGTTTTGGTTTAATCAATATTGATTTTATTTCATAATTAACTTATAAATTAATCAGAGTTAGGTTTTTAATTATTAATTCACACTTTTATTATTTTCCTAACAATTTACTGCAGATTCAAGACATCACCATTCCATGCATCCATCATACGCTCACAAATCCTACCCTTTGGATCATCCCTTGGTCCAGATCCAGCGTCCAACCACAGCAGCCCATGGTGCACTCTCTGAAGCTAATCCACATGGGATCACACGCAAGGAACATGGGCCAACTAATTTGGGCCTAACAATTTGGCAATGCACCCCCCAGTCTGCATTCTACCATACAGGCCCAATCTTTTCTTTTTTATTTTATTTCAATTCTTTTTATTGTTTTAATTTATTTATTTTATTTATTTTCCAAAAATCATTTTTAATCAAAACATAAAAATCAGAAAATCACAAACAATATTAGGTTTAGTCTTTTTTTTATAAAATAGTTAATTGCATTAATTAGTTTAATTAGGTTAACTTAAATCTTTTTTTCATAATTAAAATCAAATAGAAATTAGGTTTAATTCTTAATTTTAATTCCTTCTCAAAATAAAAACACAAAAATAAGTTAATTGTTTTTTTTCATTAATTTCATGATTTTTCATAATTAAAACTTAATTAGTGATTAGGATATTTTGCAATTTATTCTTTATTTCCTTAAATAAAAATGACAAAAATATGATTTTCTTTCTTTAATTAAATTCAATTTGGTTTTCAAGGGTCAAAACCTTAATTTCTCGCATTTACGTTTGTCATACATACTTTTCATTATATTTTTGTAATTGCTCCAAAGTTGTAATAGTCTTTTAAACTAGGGTTTTATTTACTGTTTAATTTCCCCCAAGTTTTGGTTATGTAATCCCCATTCCCCGAAGCCTTGTAATAATTAAATTTACTTTTCCGCTTTTAATTTCCGGAATCTTTAACTATCTAGATGTATGGCTAATATGATTGTATGGCAAGAATGTCTGAAAAAATTAAAACGGTAGATCACCTAATGTGCAAAGATTAAATAACTGAAACAAATCACGTGCACATATCCACTCCTACTATTTACCTCACTTCGGTTGCCTTCGGTAAACAATCATTAAGCATAGGAGATTTTAGTGGTTTCCCTCTAGTCTAAAGAGATCAAATTATCCTATTCGAATGTTGCCTCAGAAATGTTGCCTCGAAAACGTTGCCTCGAAAAGATCTTAAGACTCTAGGGTTACTACTAAAGTTTTCTAACTATTGCTTTAGTGATTGTATTTGTCCCTTTCGAACGTCCGTTACAAACTCCAACGACGGTGCTACCTACTCCTTAATAGTGGGATAGCGCTGTCTAAAGGAAATAGAATGAACAATCTTTTTTCGAGTAGGTAGAATCTTAAGTACTTGCTCAAAACAAATCTTTTCACACTAACACTTTTTCAACACAGTTTTCAAAAAACAACTTCGTCACACCCTTGAGGACTGATACAAGAAATATCATGAAGTAAAACATTTTCAAAGCAATTACACACACAAGCAATTTTAAAAAGATGAGCAAGTGCCTAAGAGCCCATGGAAAACCATGGATAGAAAGGGTGCTAACACCTTCCCTTTCTATAATCTACCCCATGTACTCAGAATATCTCGAAAAAAGGTTTTTTCTGTTCTTTTTCCTTTTCCATGATTGGATGAAATAAAAGTCGGTGGCGACTCTTGCTTACTGCGATATTTTGCAAACACAAAAATGCAAAATGCAAACCAGTATTAAACAGTCGGTTCTGCCACCGTATCACAAGTTAGTTTTGTGAAGGAAGGGAGAATCCAAGGCTATATGTAGGATTAAAGTTTTTCTAAGTCTCACATCGCTTAGTTTAGGGATGGAAGAGAGAAATCAAGACTATATATAGAATTCAAGTTTTTCTTTACAAGATGCATCAGTCAAAAGCACTTTAAGTTTGTATTTAACATTTTTTATTTTCTATTATACTCTTGTTTTAGACTGTTGTGAGGGGTAGTTAAATATTTGCTTTGGAGAATGCAAGTGTATTGGGGCTTTGGATGGTTGAGGATAGTCTATGTATTGTAATAATTTTCACATAGTGATATTCTCTGGTTGTCATTTGACAATGGTCGTGGTTTTTTCTCAGGTTTTGGACTTTCCATGTTAATCTCTTATGTTGTTATTTTGTTCCTCTTTTTTCTCTATGATTTGTTTTTACCAACAAGTGGTATTAAAGTCTTGGTTTGGTAGGGTATAAATTTTAGTATGTTATGTGGTTGCAGTTTTGTCTGATCTTCCATATCAGAAAAGAAATTGTATACTCTGTGTTAGTTGGAAAAAAATTTGTTTGTTGTAGGAAAGGTTTTGGTTGCAATGTTAAGTTTTTCAAGTGCAGTGAAGATAGACTTAGAAAAATTTGATAGAAGAATCAATTTTTCCTTGTGGAAAATTCAAGTCAAAGATGTTTTGATACAATTAGGATTACACAAGACGTTGAAAGAAAATATTTCCAACATGGACAACAAGAAGTGGGAGGAACTAGATTTGAGAGCTTCAAGTACAATCCGCGTGTCTTTGGCTAAGAATATTTTTGCAAATGTTCTTGGTATGTCGTCAACCAAAGAGCTTTGGAAGAAACTTGAAGGGCTATATCAAGTAAATGGTATATCAAATTATTTATTATTGAAGGAGCAATTGCATAGCTTGCATATAAATGAACATACAAAAGTATCTGATCATCTAAATATTCTAAATGGTATTGTTTCTGAATTAGAAACTATTATAGTCAAGATTGATGATGAAGATAAAGCTTTGAGACTCATATGGTCTCTTTCATCTTCCTATGAGCATATTAAACATGTTTTGATATATGGGAAGGAAACTTTGAGTTTTGAACAAGTTGCTAGTAAAATTATTTCTGAAGAAAGAAGGTTGAAAGGTGTGGATAATACTTCATCAAATTCAGTGTTGGTTTCTATAGGAATGCATTATATGAAGAAAAATAATGAAACATGTGGAAAATGTGGAAATTTTGACATATAAAGTATAAATGTCTTGATGGGGCAACATCCGAGAAGGGATCTGAGTCAAATGCTAGCAATGTCTCTCTCACTATGAGAGAGGATGAATTGTCAGAAAATTGAGAAGTGTGTCCTCATGACATTTCCGCAGTCATGGAAAAGGACGAGTTATTGCTAGTGGATTAACACATAAGAATTGATGCAATGTGTGTTGTGAGATTATGTCGATGGTTAAGAGCTTCCTGCCAACATGAAAGTTGCACTATAAAGTTCCAATCTGGTTTTCGACATGCAACAATTCTTGAAGTGGTTTAGCTTCAAGTGAAGTATACTCTTCTTTAGGTGGAGTATGATAGTTTTTAAAATTATGATTGTCGATAAAGACAATTTGAAATTTTTTGGAGTGGTATTGCTTCAAGTGACTATACTCTTATGGTGGAGTATGATTGTCGGTGAAGACAATGAAAACTTATGTATTATTTTCAATCAAGGTGGAGATTGTTGGAGTTGGTTGAAAACATACATGTTAAAGAAGTCTCACGTCAGTTAGTTTTGTGAAGGAAGAGAGAGTCCAAGGCTATATGTCGGATTAAAGTTCTTCTAAATTCCACATCGCTTAGTTTAGTGATGGAAGAGAGAATCCAAGATTATATATAGGATTCAAGTTTTTCTTTATAAGATGTACCAGTCAAATTTTCTCTTATATTCTTGTTTTAGAATGTTGTGAGAGGTAGTTAAATATTTGTGAATGTGTGTGTATTGAGGTTTTGGGATAGTTGAGGATAATCTTTGTATTGTAACAATTTTCACATAGTAATATTATCTTATTGTCTTTTGACAACGGTCGTAATTTTTCTCCAATTTTAAAATTTTCACGTTTATCTTTTGTATTATTGTTTTATTTCTCTTTTTTCACTATGACTTATTTTTCCCAACAAACTCAACCACTGAAAATCATATACTAAAATGTACTAACAAGAGACAAACAAATAAAACAGAGTCTCAATTGAAACACCACAAAAAAACACACAAAATAAAATCAAAGTTGCCAATCCCTTTTCTCTTAAATAAATTCTTTTTGAAAAATAGCCTCTAAATATTCAAATAGCGGTTAAAAATACTTATAAATTATCCTTCAAAAATAATTTCACATCCATAATTGAAACCACAACTTTTCGGATGAGCCAACTCATACCATAAATACAAAGAAATCTAGAACAATTTTTTTAGTGAAATTTTAAATAACAACTAATCAAATTTTGCTAAAGCCAAATACTAAATTCAAAATTAAAAAATTTAAAGCCTAAAACTCGAGATTAAACGGCATAACCTTTGGAGTTTGTAAAAAGGATAGGATTGAAATATACAATTTTATATTTGCTATGATGATACAATAATTACACTTGCATTTTACGTATTTGATTGATCTCTTCTTCTCGTGGCATACAAGTATTGTAATAATAAATTAGTTTAGGTAGGACCAACATTATTCTTAATCATAACTCATACAAATTCACATGTTGTACAAATTAATCTGAAAAATTGAGTAATCCAAACTTAATTATCTACTAAAGAAAAAAATTAAAAAGTATCAAAATTTGGTGGTTCATCAATTACGCAAGGAGGGAAATGGCAATTTGAAGAACATAGTGGGAAGCAGTTCCACCCAATATGCCTAAACTAAACCCATGTTCTTGTTTTCATCAACCGTTTCATCTTTTTGTGATCTATCTATGTTCAAAATTAAACCACACAAATTTAAACATAATCCCATATTTATCTAGTTAATGTCTTTCTTATGTTCCTTGAATTAAACTCAAAAACTTTATTCAATTTCTTTGTAACTGACGGTATCACACTATCTATCACAAACCATAACGCTCGGTTATTTATTACAATCAGCTACTTCATGCTTCAACTCTATAATAATAATTTAACCGTTACACAATCTTTCTATCTAGTTACATATTTTGGTATATATGAAAACATAACATTACATTAGTCACTGTGACAGTTTTTCTTATGATGTTGTTGTTCATGGGTTTGTGTTCTAGAGCTGTTGTGTTTTTGTTTGGTTTGGTTTTTGTTATGTTGATTGTTGAGGTGGATTTAGCAGATTGTGGTGGGGATGTTAGGAATTATATTAGTTGGGAAGATTTGATGGTTGATGAACAAAGATTGGTTTTGAAGAAGAACAATATATATAATCATAATGAGTTTAGAGTTATTGTTGTTGATCAGAATGGAAATGGACATTCGAAAACTGTTCAAGGTGCAGTTGATTTGGTTCCTGATTGGAACAAACATAGAGTCAAAATCTACATTTTTCCAGGAATTTACAGGTTTGTAATTTAAGTAATCATTGTTTTTATCTATACACAGACACTAACACATCGACATAAGTTGTTTTTATCTGTATACAGACACTAACACAGTGACACATCGACATCAGTGTCAGATTGGACACTAACATATGCATATCACGTATTATATCACATGACACTGACACGTCGCCATCAGTGTCGGATTGATCATAACGAACACATATCAAATACTATTTGATTGAAAGTGTATATGCTGTTAAGGTAGAAACATGATTTGATTTTTTTCTTCTTGTTTATAACGATTGGTTTGTATGAAATTTGTGCAGAGAAAGAGTGTTTGTACCGATTACGAAGCCTTATGTATCGTTTATTGGTAGAAGAAATCTAACTGCAGGTCCTGTAATTACTTGGAACAGCAAATCATCAGATAGAGGCCCAAATGGTCAGACATTGGGAACCTACGGTTCAGCAACTGTCGCGATTGAGTCAGATTTTTTCTGTGCAACTGGAGTCACTTTTGAGGTAAGGACACAATTTTTGTCATGCTTATAAACTCTGTGACTTGTTAGTGGTTGCAATTATGGTTACACTGCGATCCTTCATTTGATGATCTGTGTGTGATGGTTGCAGAACACAGTGGTTGCATCGGCAGGTGGAAAAGGAATGCAAGCAGTGGCGCTGAGAGTAGACAGTGATAAAGCAATGTTCTATAGAGTTAAGATTAGAGGAACACAAGACACTCTCTTGGATAACACAGGAACTCACTATTTCTACCGGTGTCTCATCGAAGGAAAAGTTGATTTCATCTTTGGCAGTGCAAAATCACTCTACAAGGTAAAACGAAAAAGAACAAAACCAGTTTAATCTTTTTCTTGTTTTTTTTTACTAAAACAGAACTAGTTTCATCTTTGGAACTTTGAATGATTTTCTGTGTGTGTTTATCAGAAGTGTAGGCTTCAATCGATAGCTGAGAACTATGGAGCAATTGCAGCACATCATAGGGATTCACCTTTTAAAGATACAGGATTTTCTTTTGTAGGATGCAGTATTAGAGGAACAGGAAGTGTGTACCTTGGAAGAGCTTGGGCGGATTACTCGAGAGTAATTTACTCGAACTGTCGTATGGATGATATTATTATTCCAGAAGGCTGGTCAGAATGGGATCATCCCGAAAGAGAAAAGTATGTACACCATTATACCTATTCTCTAAGTAATCTCGATATTTCAGATGAAAACCTATCTAAAATATGAAATGTGACACTGACTAGTGATACAACACTGACAATTTTAACAATGTGTCAGAATCATGTTTGTGTCTGTGTCGGTGTTTCACAGTTAATTCACAGTTGTTTGAACATTTTAACACTATTCTATACCTTATAGTGTGGAAGATTTATTTATAAGCATTGTGTTTCAGGACTGCGGTGTTTGGTGAATATATGTGCTATGGAAAAGGAGCAGACAGAAAACAAAGGGTGCCTTGGTCAAAATCATTAAGCTATGAAGAAGCGAAGCCTTTTTTGGACATTAACTTCATAAATGGAAATCAATGGCTTAGACTGTAGAGTAACAACACAGATATCAAATGGCATATATTACTCCATAATTTATATCCTTGTTTACTATTTTACATATAAAAAAAAATAGATCTTGTTTATATCTTTGCACTGAAACATGGCCTTCTAAGTAATGCTTTATATTTTGTATATGTGATAAATGACTATCATAGAGCCCTAGATTTTCAATCTGTACTGTAGCTGTATATGCTGTGAGCTTGAAAAACTCTCTCATCTGCATGGTTGAGGCAAATTGAATTGGGAGATGATCCTAGGATTAACGATACATCTGAGCAACGGAATATTATGACAAATGTTCACTATAGAGAACCGCCTCTGATTTTCCATCTATAACATTCATCCAACAAAATTTAAGAAGATGGGATGCTACGCCACACATAATTAGGATTGTGTCCAATAGGCGCGTTCGAAAATTACCAGCTTTGAAAAACTTAATTACGATAACATCATGGTTGCCTGGTTGGCAAGAAATTTCCAACATGGTTTCTCCAACCATGTTAGATTGCAGCATGCATACGACGGAATGCCATGCCCACAAATTTTGTAAAATGAGATGGTATCAACTAACTTTCTTATACCTTTATTATTACCTAAGATTCTGTTTGGTAAGCAGGGTAAAAAATAAGATAGGATATCTATATCATATCTCAACTCGTATTTGATAACACAATAGAAAATAATAAATTAATGTCTCAATAGTTTAAATTATTATCCTGAATATGAGTTATGTTAGAATTAGCAAGATAAGATAAGAAAATAATTTACTAATTTAACCCTATAAATTTTAGTTTAAAATAAGAATTTAAATATGATAAAATATAATTTGAAATAAAAATTTAAATATGATAATTTTGTCATAAAGCTAATTTTGTAACTTTATATAATATAATATACTAATTTTATAAATGATAATATTTAAAAATAAAATAATTATTAAAATTTTAAAAATATGAATACTATTTTTTTATCAAATTAAATATATTTATTATGCAAGGGTAGTTTTGTTATATATATATATATATATATATATATATATATATATATATATATATATATATATATATATATATATATATATACTTTTATTTTACATATATAATAGGATTCATGATCTTTTTTAAGAAAAATTAAAATCTATAATATAAGAAAACAAATGTATTTGGAAAACTCCAATTTGCCCTTTGTTAAAAATCTTATACCTATTGTTTTGGAGGTTAAAATGAGAGTAAATATTGTTTTTTCTAACTAAATTTTGACTTAGCCATGTTATAACTAAGGAAATAAGGATTGTATTATTAACTTGAATTGTTATCAATAATAATCAGACTAGTCTATTGATATACAATTTGTACACTAAGTAGGCTAACATACCTTAATTGAGTTTGAGTTTAGATTACAACTTGGATCGTATATAATATTATATCAAATATTTCAACATACCTCCATAATCCAAGTTGTCGAACCTACGCTAGTAATAGTCGATCTGAACTATTCTTAATCTCTTTCTCAAATTTAAGAATTTGTCGATCTTCAATCATTTGGTGAAAATTTTGGCCAAATGTGTTATTCTTGAGCAATGTCTAACTTCAAATTCACATCGATTTACCTTTTCCCTCAAGAAGTGAAATCTAGCTTCGATATGCTTACTTCTTCCATGCAGAAATGGATTTTTCCGCCAAATTTATGGTTGACTTGTTATCGATTTGCAACATAAGAGGATTCTTCACTTCGACCTCCATTTCTTCAAGTACCAATCTGATCCAAATTGTTTGACATGCAGCATAAGATCCTGCTATATATTCAACTTCACACAATGATAATGTCACCACAAGTTGCTTTTTCGAGCACCATGAGATTGGGGAACCAAATACTTGAAAGAAATATCTAGTTGTACTTCTTCGATCTTCCTTTTCTCCACACCAATTAGAATTTGAAAAACAATTAATTATTGCTTCTTTGCCTTCAGAGTCTCGTCGAAATATAATTTCATAGTCTATCAATCCTTTTAAGTATCTCAGAATTCTTCTTGCAGCCTTCATGTGTGACACTCTTGGTTCACTCATGTATCTGCTCACTAATACGACTACGAAATCTATGTCTGGTCGACTGTTGTATACATACCTCATAGATTCCACAATTTGCTTGAACAAAGTTACATCGATTTTGTCTTCCTCTCCATTATTCTCGAACTTCACATTTGGTTCGACAGGTGAGGATGCAGGATTTGAATCATCCATTCTAAATCTCTTGAATATCTCTTTGACATACTTCCTTTGATGTAGTATCGTACCTTGCTTTGACATTTCAAATTCTCTCATCATCAGCTCTTTGAACTTCGATGAGTTCTCTAACCTATTTCTAGTTACTAGCAAGTCATCGACATATAAGCAGATGATTGTTATATCTTATGGTACAACCTGAACATAGACACCATACTCATACTTTCATTTTACAAATCTCAATTCGACTAAGTATGAGTCGATCTTCTTGTTCCATGCCCTAAGTGTTTGCTTGAGGCCATAGAGCGCTTTGTGCAACTTATATACTTTACTCTTTTCCTTGTGAATCACAAATCCCGGGGGTTGAGTGACATAGACTTCTTCATCTAAAGGACCATTAGAAATATTAATTTCACATCCAAATAAAATGTCGACCAGCCTTGGTTACATGCCACTGCCACCACTAGTCAAACAATCTCCAATCTTGCTACTGGAACAAAAACTTCAGAGTAGTCAAATCCTGCTCTTTTGATAAAACCTTGAGCTGCTAATATTGCTTTATGTCTAGATATCGACCCATAAAAATTGTGCTTCAACTTGAAAACCCACTTAACTTCGACATCTTTTGTATGTGCTGGAAATTTGACTAACTCCCATGTGTTGTTTCTTTCGATTGCCTGTAACTCTTCGACCATAACAGACTTCTACTGTTTAATATTTAATGCCTTACTATATTTGATTGGTTCAGGGTCTGCAAGTAAAGTAAAATATACTAATTCTCCATCTGGCGTGACTTCATCATCACCAACCACTTCATAATCATGAAGTCTTGCTAGAAGTCCTCTAGTTCTTTGAGGTCTTTGGTGTAACGCTCGTTAATTTAATTAATTATTTAATTAAATTATATTTTTGGATCATTTGTGATGTTGTGTGATGTTAAGAATTATTGGTGAGAGTTGTTGGAATTATTAATTAATTAATTAGTTGATTAATAATAATTCTTATGTTTGGATTAATGAAATATTATTTAAGTGATGGATTGATTAAGTGGTAGAAATATTAGAGTAGTAATTTATTAGAAATAAGAATAGAATTAGTAATGAGCTTATGTTATGGCGTCAAGAAGTAAAAAGTGGGGTGTAGCATTTAGACCCAATTGGATTTATTTGGATTAGTAAATAATATTATATTATTATTAGAAAATAAGAGAGGAAGAGAAGTTGGTTATCAGTAAAAAGAGGAAGAGGAAGTTAGGGTTTTTGGAGAAGAAGAGAGAGATACGTGAAGTTGAACCAAGAGGCAAAGAGGAGATTCGATAGGAGACCCATAGAGTTTGCCTTCAAACCAAACCAGGTAAGGGGGATTTTCTTATCCTATAATGAGGCTTATGAGAAATTGTATGTGGGGATTTAGGATGTAAATTATTACTGCTTGTGTTTTGTTAATGGCAATTGATGTTAGGAATTAATTAGTGATGACTATTGGTGAAACTTTCGTATTCTTGTGTGTTGTTGATTGACAGTTCCGTTGAAAATATGTGGATCGAAGGAAACTGGAGAAGTAACAGGAAGTTTGAAAATTATAAGAATGGGGGGCATGTCGGTCGTCACCTTGTTAGTGGTGAGTGCTGCCGGTCGGCAGCGAGAGAGAGAGAGAGAGAGAGAGAGAGAGAGAGAGAGAGAGAGAGAGGAGAGAGAGAGAGAGAGAGGAGAGAGAGAGAGAGAGAGAGAGAGGAGAGAGAGATGAGAGAGAGAGAGAGAGAGAGAGAGAGAGAGAGAGAGATAGAGAGAGAGAGAGAGAGAGAGAGAGAGAGAGAGAGAGAGAGAGAGAGAGAGAGAGAGAGAGAGAGAGAGAGAGAGAGAGAGAGAGAGAGAGAGTTCCGTTCAGCACTAGGTATTGTTGTTGAAGAAGAGGGACGTTCGACACTGATTGTTAGGCATAAGCAAGCACTTGTTTCTGTGGCAATATGTTATATAGTTTTTATATGGTATCAGTATAGAATTCATTAATACAAAAGAAGTTAGGGAACAAATTGAACCATTCTTATCAGTAGTATGTTATAGCAGAAAGACATTAATAGAAGTAGGCTTTATGACAATAATCTTAATTTAGTAGTTTCAACATAATTTTAACAACCTGTAGTAATAAGACAGAGTTAGAAATAGTTGGTATAGTTGCAGTAATTGTTTTGGAGGATTAATTAAATAGCAGAAATATAATAAGTAGTAAATTTAGATGAGCAGCAAAATAAAGTAGCAGACTTGATAAATAGCAGAAGAAAATATATTGCCATGTAGTGTATTTTAGAAGTGAATATTAGGAGAATAATTAAATAATGAAGAACTAATACATAGAGACTTATGGGAGTATTTTGGAAACGACTATCATGTTTGTATTTTACTTTGTGATGTGCGTTGATGCTATGATGTTGTGAATATTTTGTGATGATGCGAAGTTGCAGGAATTTTTATGATGAAGATTTACCTCTATTAATTGGTAATATCAGTGATATATGTGTGTGACTTGCGAAGATATTTTATTGTTGGAAATTATGATGTGTGATGTCATGTTCATTGAGTCACATTAATTTGCATACTTTGTGTTGGCATGGATTGGCAAAATAGCAATGAAGGCTTATGCCTTGTTTGAATGCCTCTAATAATTTGAAATTGGCGATGGGGGTTGAAGCCCTGTTGGTACCACATGCATGTGCGCAATTGTGTCTCATTGGGTCTTGCATAATTAATAATGATGTGAATTGTGGTGATTTAAGTTGTGATTAAAACAAGTGAGGTTTGTGAAAAGATGTACTAGGAAGGGCATGACAATGTTGATGTTTGCAATGTGTTGATTTTATATTCCTGAATTCTAACATATGATTTATCATGAGCTCACTTATACGATTTGAGAATCTCACTCCTTACTGTTTGAATGTTACCCTTATGTTGGTAACGTGCAGGTCATCCAGAGTGAAGGCGGTTGACCTTCAGTAGTTCGAGTCGGTGTCATTGCTCTGATACGTAACACTCAGGGGGATAAACGTTAGTTGCTTTAGTATTTGTTATTTCAGTTGTTGAACTTTAAGTTGATTATTGTTAAGTATTTGTTATTCAGAAGTTGCTCTCATGTTTGATAAATATGTTATTATGATTCTGTTGCGTAGTTGTTCAAGTTGTTGATTTAAAAGATTAATTTATTTTGCTGTTGGTTCATCCGAAGTTTTAAAGTGTTATGTATCCATGTTGAATGCAATGGTTTTTTTAAAGTTGAATTTGTGATATCCTGATTCAGTTGCATAATTCTTATAACTCTGATTTACATTTATATTATCGGGTAGAATTGGGGTGTTACAAAGTTGGTATCAGAGCAAGTCGGTACATCCGACTAAGTTGTCGAGTCATAGTTTTGTTTAACAATCGAGTATTGTTAATTCGAGTTCTAACCATTGTTTATGATATAGTGATAAGTTGAGATGGCTGAAAGGAATGATGTTGCACTTGCTGCTACTTTAGAAGCAATGGCGCATGCTATGGAGAATTAGCCGACTGCTGACTAGAATGCTGAATCTCGTTGTTTGGCGACTTTCCAGAGGGATAATCCGCCTACGTTCAAGGGAAAGTATGTTCCCGATGGAGCATTGGATTGGTTGAAAGAGATTGAGAGAATCTTCCGTTTGATGGACTGCACTCCAGCGCAGAAGGTTCGATATGGTACCCATATGCTAGCAGTCGAGGCTGATGACTGATGGCTTGAGACTTGTTAGAGATTGGAAGTTGCGGGTGAAAATGTCACTTGGGTTGTGTTCCGTAGGGAATTTATGAGGAAGTATTTTTCCTGAAGACGTTCGTGGTAAGAAGGAAATTGAGTTTGTTGAAATGAAGTAAGGTAGTATGTCAGTTGTTGAATATGCTGCGAAGTTTACTGAGTTGGCTAATTTTTATCCGCACTATGGTGAGGCTAATGCTGAGTTTTCAAAGTGCATCAAGTTTGAGAATGGGTTACGCCCAGAGATCAAGAAGGCAGTTGGATACCAGAAAATATGTGTCTTTGCTGATTTGATTGATAGTTGTTGGATTTATGAAGAGGATAATAATGCTCACTATAAGATTATCAGTGAGAAGAGGGGTAAGCACCAACAGAATCGTGGTAAGCCTTATGATGCCCCAGCTGGTAAAGGTAAATAGAAAGCTGCTCAGGGTCAGAGGCCTAGTGGGGGAGATGCTCTTGCTGGTGTGACTTGTTTCAAATGTGGAAAACCTGGGCATAAGGGTAATGTGTGTGCTGCTGAGGAGAAGAGGTGTTTCCGTTGTGGTAAGACTGGACATGTTGTGTCTGAGTGCAAGCATAAGAAAGTGATTTACTTCAACTATGGCAAAGGAGGACACATTAGTAGTCAGTGCCAAAAACCGAAGAAAGCCCAAACCAGTGGTAAAGTGTTCGCTTTGATTGAGGATCAGGAAGCTACTGAGGACAGACTCATCAGAGGTACAGGTTTCATTAATAGTACTCCTTTAATTACTATTATTGATACTGGTGCTACTCATTGCTTTATTGCTACTGATTATGCTGAAAGATTGGGTCTTATTTTATCGTTTATGAATGGAGAGATGGTCGTTGATACTCCAGCTAAGGGGTCGGTGACTACTTCTTTTATGTGTTTAAAATATCCATTGTCGATCTTCGACAGAGACTTCGTTGTTGATTTAGTTTATTTGCCTTTAAGAGGGTTGGATGTGATTCTGGGTATGAACTGGTTAGAGCATAATTATGTTCATATTAATTGTTATAACAAGTCTGTGAGGTTTTCTACTCCTGAGGAAGAGGAAAATAGTGTGTTGTCTGCTAGACAGTTGCGACAGTTGATGCAAGAAGAAGCACTGATGTTCTCATTGATGGCGTCGCTATCTGTTGAGAATCAAGCTATAATTGAGGAATTGCAGGTGGTGCATGAATTTCCTAAAGTTTTCCCTGATGAAATTCCTGATGTACCGCCAGAGAGAGAATTTGAATTTTCTATTGATCTTGTACTTGGTACCAGACCTGTATCTATGGCACCATACATGATGTCTGCATATGAATTGTTATAATTAAAGAAGCAACTGGAAGAGTTGCTTGAAAAGAAGTTTGTAAGACCAAGTGTATCGCCGTGGGGAGCTTCAATGTTATTAGTGAAGAAGATAGATGGAAGTATGAGACTTTGTGTTGATTATAGGCAGTTGAATAAAGTGACGATTAAGAACAAGTATACGCTTCCAAGAATAGACGACTTGATGATAAATTGGTGGATGCTCGTAAGTTTAGTAAGATTGACTTGAGGTCGGGTTATCATCATATTCAAGTGAAGGATGAAGATATCCAGAAGACGGCTTTCAGAATACGTTATAGGCACTATGAGTATTTGGTGATGCCTTTCGGTGTTACTAATTCTCTGGGAGTATTCATGGAATACATGAACCATATCTTTTATACTTATTTGGATCGATTTGTGGCGGTGTTCATTGATGACATTTTGATTTACTCTAAGTCATAAAAAGAGCATACATAGCACTTAAGAATAGTATTTCAAGTCTTGAAATAGAAGAAGTTGTATGCAAAGTTGTCTAAGTGTGAATTTTGGTTAAGGGAGGTTAGTTTTCTTGGTCATGTGATCCCATGTAGTGGCATTGTTGTAGACCCATCAAAAGTAGATGTTGTGTTGCAACGGGAAACTCCGAAGTCGGCTACCGAAATTAGAAGCTTTTTGGGATTAGTTGGTTATTATAGGAGGTTTATCGAAGGTTTCTATAAGTTGGCACTTATGTTGACTAAGTTGACTTGTAAAGGTAGATCTTTTATGTGGGATGTTCAGTGTGAAGAGAGTTTTACAGAATTAAAGAAGAGATTGATATCGACTCCTATTTTGACGTTACCTAATCCAGGAGAGCCTTTTGTGGTATATTGTGATGATTCTAAGATGGGTTTAAGAGGTGTGCTTATGCAGAATGAGAAGGTAGTTGCTTATGCGTCAGGGCAGTTGAGGACTCGTGAGAAAGACTAAGTAACTTTCTGTTAGAAAAGGAATTCACCAGAGGGAAAGTGGATACAACCTTATTCTATAAGACATTTAAGAATGGCATTTTAGTTTGTCAGATTTATGTAGATGATATTTGTGATCGGTGGAAATAGAACTGACTGTTTTTTAATGCTGGTTCGCTTTTGCGTTTGTTTTCGCAAAATGTCGCGGTAAGCAAGAGTCGCCACCGTCTTTTATTTTATCCAACAAGGAAAGGACAAAAGCACAGAAAAATTCATTTTCGAGATGTTTCTCGGGTTCGGGAGGTAGATTATAGAAAGGGAAGGTGTTAGCACCATTTCTATCTGTGGTTATCCACGGGCTCTTAGGTACTTGCTCACTATGTTTTCAGAAAGTTTTTGCTTTTCTTGTGTTCGTGGGTTTTGAAAAGAGTTTTGTTTGAAAACTTCGATTTAACTCTTGTTTCTGTCCTCAAGAGTGTATGAAGTGTTGTTTGAAAACTTTGTTTGAAAAGTGTAAGTGCGAAAAATTTGTTTTGTTTTGAAAGAGCAAGTACCTAAGAACCTCTACCTACTCAAAAAGAATTAAACTGTGTAAATGTCCTTTAGACAGTGCTATCCCACTATTGAGAAGTAGGTAGCACCGTCGTTGGAGTTTTCGGGTCAATTCGATTAAGGGACATGTGGTCACTAAAGTAATGGTAGGACGCCTTAGCGGTAACCCTAATGTCTTAGATCGTTTTCTATCGAGGCAAACGTTTCGAGGCAACTTTGATCTTTAGACAGGAGGGCGACCTCTAAAACTTCCTATACTCAATGACCACGTTCGAGGCAACCAAGTGAGGCGTACCCTAGGAGTGGCATGTGCAAATGTGTCAATTTTCAGTTATGTTATCTTTGTACATGTTATGGTGAGCTACAGTTGATTTTAAGTTAAAGGTTAATCTTGTCATGCATAGCCTATTATTCATACATCTAGCAGTTAATGGTTGCGGAAAATAAAACTAAGCTATTACAAGGCGTCGGGTATTTACATCGCCAAAAACAAACCCTTGAAAAAGTAAATGCGGAAAAGTAAATAAAAGCGATAAAAAGTCCTAAGTTAAAGCTATTACATCCTCGGAGCAAATACAATTATATGGAATATGAATCAAAAATAATACGCGCGAGAAAAATTGAATCGGAGAGTTTTTAGGGTTTTGACCCTTTTTAGGAAAGAAAGAGATTTTTTTTGTTATTTCTTGCATTTAATTAAATTATACCTAAACTAATTAATTAATTAAATAAATAAGAGAAATATTTTTGGGTTTTTGAATGTTTAAGGAAATGAAAAATAAAATGATTAAATATATTAAAAACCTAATGCTACACCAATTTTAATTTATTGCAAAAGTATTAATATTATGCCTAATTAAAACTAAACAAATTATGTTAATATTTATTTACAAAATAAACTAATTAAATTTAATAAATAAAAATATTATATTTTTTATTTTCTGAAATTTTTTATAAAAAAGGGGTTAATTTGTTAATTGGTTAATTAAAATAATAATAATAAAAATAATTAAATGAAAGAAAAAATAAAAAAAAGAAAGGAAAAGAAATAAACTCATAGGGGGTGCTGGGCTTAATTTGGTGGTGTAATTTGCAATCTTCCTGGCCCATTATGCCTCAGCCCCATTGACTTTCCAGGATCTCACACGCATGCATTGACTAGGGAGTATGATGATCCTTCGTTCATGACCATTGGATCTAGGTTTGGAGACATCTGGCGCACTGAGATTTGAGGTGTATGGTGGACCTCCCTTTGCAAACTGCACATGAATACCTAAGGAAGAAAAATAACAAGGTTTTGGAGGACCTGGGATTCGAACTCAGGTCCCAATGGACTATGCATCAACGCCTTTGCCAACTGAGCTGTGACGCGCTTTTGTTAAATGGATAAATAGAGAATATTATATACAAAAACAAACGACATGCTGTAAACAAAAAATAAAGCGCGCGTTTTTCAAACACACGAATCAGATGATCACACGTCACCATCTTCAACCTTGGTCCTGCATAAAATAGAATCAGATAGCGGGGGTTTTTAACCTCCACTACCTCCCTGCACGAAAAATAGCGAATAGACACAGAGCAAAAAGAAATATTTCGTGAGGTGTGTGTTGGAGTCGTCTTGGCCTCACGAATTCAACCATGTATCCCATTGGTTCCAATTTTTCCTGGATTGGAAAGCCCTATTTGAAAGCTTGAAAACCCTAGAAATTCAATCATGGCATCTCTCGGTTTAGGGCACTATGGTTCAATTCAGTCATTCCATTAGCTTTGTATGATCTCTAGCAACGCAAATCAATCACAAAAACATGTCAAATGCATATGAATTAAGAGATACAGTTTTGAATTGGAAGTGCAAACCGTGAGATGGTATTTCGTGATTCCTTGAGCTTTGGTGCTTGAATTTGATTGCAAATCACTCCTGGTACCTCCTGCAATGTGTTTGGATGGACAAGGCACCTTGAATTGGCCTAGATTGCAAGAACAAGTTTTGACTTTTCTTGAAATTTCTTGAAATTAGTATGGCCGTTCTGCAGTCCTTCAGTCGTGAATTAGGTTATGCTTGGCTTGCTTGCATATAAGGGAATCAGTTTAGGTCAAAATTTGGACCCATACCCATGTGCATTGAAGATTGAATCTTTGAATGACAAATCAAATATTCTTGATTTTTCATGATTGAACAAGTTGCCAAAATTGGATATTTTGTATCTTTTAGCTTGTGCACGAATTGGTCAGCATATTTGGATCACATTTGGTTCACAAATAGATTTAAGAATCAAATCTTTTATTTTCTTATGATTTAAATTAATTAAATGAATTAATATGTATTAAAAATCCATTTAATCAATAAATTTAAGAAAATAAGTCCCATTTAACTTGGTGGGTCGTGCATAGGTCATGGGTGAAGTTTCAAGAAGATATTTGAGGCCCATTAGCAAAAAGAAGGTGTTTTGAGCAAAGTTGACTTTTGCAAATTCATGAAAATTGCCCAACTTCTCCAATGTATAACTTGCTCAATTTTGATCATATGACCATGTTCTTGGACATTTTGGAAAGCCCTTGAAGTCCTCTAACCAATTAGTTTGGTCCCATGTCATTTGGATTTACCAATCTCAAATTATGGCCTTTGACTCAAAGTGTACTTTTGTTGACTTTTGAAATTGACCTATAATGTAAAAATTTGTAACTTTTTGTGAGAGCATTTATTGATCTTGGGGTGTGAAGATGGATTTTAGGAAATTGCATCCTCTTCAAAATGAACTTTGTATGGAATTTTTCTGATAAACCATGAAAGAGTTATGCCCTTGTCAAAGTACAGTTGACTTTTCTACTGTCCAAAAATAATAACTTTTGCATCTTAATGATTTTTGAGCTATTCTTGTGGGATCATGATCAAGACTTGATCAAATGATGATTGTGAACTCAAAATAATATGTTGACCAAGAATTCTGACTTTTGACTGCAAAATGACCATTTTGCCCTTGCAATTGACTGTAGATCAAATGGGGTTTTTGATTGTGCAAACTGGCACTGTGAGTCTTGAAACTTGGCATGTAGGTGTTTGAGAATGTATATAGGCCTATGAGACTTGATTGAACCATTGAAAACCCAAAATTCCTTGAAAGAACCAAAACCCTAATTTTGAATTGACTGCCTTAGGGGGTGATTTGACTGTACAACCCTTGAGCCATTTTGAGCAATTTGAAGATCATTCTTGACAAATCTTGAGGAATATGGGAGGGCAAATTTTGGGGTACAACAACTGCCCCTGTTCAATCTTCTTAAACCTGAGGATGTAGATTGGCTTGTGTGCCTTTCGTGATCCGAAGGTGGAAGATGATTGAACACTAAAGTGCCCAGAAATTTGCACTCGCATGATGTAGTATCAACATTGTGATATCAGGAATGGGCTTACAGATGCCATTTTGAGATTATTGGTAGGAGGATGGGCTTATAGATGCCACCTGGAGATTATTTGTTGAATTATAACTTTGTAAGTTGCAAGAAGGAACCTGTGTAGGGTTGCCTGATGATGAGTCTGTGTGAAACTTCATCTGAAAGAGAGAAGGAACCGGTGTAGGGTTGCTTCATAATGGTCAAGTAGATAATTATCCTGTCTGGTTTCAGGTATTGATCTCTGACCTGAGAAAGAAAGTCTTCCTGGCTTGTTACAGGTATTAATCTTCAATCTCTTCATGTAGGTGGTTTTCCTGGCTGGTTTCAGGTATCGATCTGCAATTAGTCGTCCACAGATGCTTTTCCTGGCTTGTTACAGGTATTAATCTGGAACTTGAAAATATTGGCTGATGAGATAGTTGTCCTGGCTGGTTACAGGTATTGATCTCTGACCTGAGAAAGAAAAATAGTTTTCCTGGCTTGTTACAGGTATTAATTTTCAATCTCTTCGTGTAGGTGGTTTTCCTGGCTAGTTTCAGGTATTAACCTACAATCAGTCATTCACAGATGTTTTTCCTGGCTTGTTACAGGTATTCATCTGGAACTTAAGAAAGGTTGGTCGAGGAGATAGTTGTCCTGGATGGTTTCGGGTATTAATCTCTGACCTGAGAAAGAAAGATGGTCTTCCTGGCTTGTTACATGTATTGATCTTCAATCTCTTCATGTAGATAACTTTCCTGGCTTGTTACAGGTATTGATCTACAATCAGTCGTCCACAGAATTTTCCTGGCTTGTTACAGGTATTCATCTGGAACTTAAGAAAGGTTGATGGTAGCCATCTTTGGATTGACCTTTTCCTGAAAAGGGCGAAACGTTAGCTGTATGCAATGTCATGATGTATGAAATGCATGATGTCATGAGCTTCTCAAAATAAATGAGATTTGTGTTGTATGATGCGTATGCATGCCATAATGTATGAAGATGTGATGTTTTTAGTTGGGGAAAATAAATCCCGGAGCTGCTGGAGAATAGTGTTGAGTTCTTCATTTCCGCTGGGGATGATGAACGAAGATGATTGTGAGAATAAACCTGCAGGAGAAAGGAACTCCGTTGGGGAATAAACTGGTGAAGATATTACTCTGCGGGGAATTACTCTGTGGGAAGAGATGCTTTGCTGAGATTTTAACGATAACTCCGTTGGGGATTCCGTTGATAAGCTCTGTTGGGGATTTTGATGATGAACTCCGCTGGGGATAGAAAGGACTTCGCTGGGGAGGATCTTTCAGTTGCAACTTGCTGAGGATAACCCAGTTAGACTCTTGTGGGGATAACCTCTGAATTTAGATGAGGAGATGCATTTGTCTTCTACAGGGGACAGGCTTCCAGAATCTACTGGGGAAAATGATTTAATTCCATTGGGGAAACTTTTTTAGACCGCACTGGGGAAATGGCTCCACTGGGGGTATCTTGTATTCCGTCGGGGAACATTCTTATATTTTGTTGAGGAATATTAATACTGCCGGGGATGCTCTTTACGCTTGCTGGGGAATATCTTTATACTCCACTGGGGAATATTAAGACCTTCTGGGAATACCGAGCCTTTTTAGGGCTGATGATAGGCTAACCCTGCTTGAGGGAGAGTATGGTTGATTCATTCATGGTTGCAAGTCTCAGTGGGGAGAGCTACCATTATTGTCTTACTCTGCGGGGAGTGAAGGTATCTTGGTCATATTCTTCAGTTGAACCACCTTGGTACCTTGGTGGACAGAGCAACTAGACCTCTTAGACAATTCTTATTGCCCCTACTTCTGATATCACCCGTAATTAGTCCTTTGTTTCACATGTAAATATTTGTGAGCAGCAATTAATGTCAAATGCATATATCAAAAAATGAACATTGGACGTTCTTTGCAAAACAAAACAGATAAAGGAAAAAACAATTTGCGATTTGTCTGAAAAATGAGCTTGTATTGATTTTGAAGTTTGCCTGTAAATAGGCGCTTTTGTACAGGAGGCTGACGTCCTGGTAAGAGAACGCCGCCGAACAAATAGGATTTGTACAATTTGTAAAAAGAAAACAAAACAGGTATGTGAATAATCCCCCTGGGTTCCAACTCTGCTATCGCCTTTATATCTTTAAGCATCTCATCCCTTTGCTGCTTAGTTGGAGATGAATCTGATTGATTGGTGCCGTCCGAGCCTGATAGTTGATACCAAAGTTTGGATGCAGGGTGATCCAATGAGACATAGTGTTACGCTTATCCCTAACTTTTGCCTGGACCGCCCTTTCGGGTTTTCAGTCCACCGGGATACCCATTTTTGCCCAAGCCGCCTTTTCAGGTTTTCGACTTGCCGGGTGTATATATTTTTTTATTTTCATCCCTTATTTTGGCCCGAACCCTTTTGGTTCGCCGGGAAGCCCTTATTTTTGCCTAGGCCAGTCAACCTAGCGGGTCTTTAATTATGCGTAGTATCTTTTTACTATGTCTGCATTGACGGGGTGAGGAAGGTCGTCACCATCCATGGTGGTTAGAATCATCGCTCCTCCTGAGAAGATGTTCTTAACCACAAATGGCCCTTCATACGTGGGGGTCCATTTGCCCCTGGGATCACCTTGAGGTAGAATGATGCGCTTGATTACTAGGTCCCCGACTTGATACTCTTGTCGTCTGACTTTCTTGTTAAATGCCTTGATCATCCGTTTTTGGTACGTCTGACCATGACAAATAGCAGTGAGTCTCTTTTTGTCGATTAGGTTCAGTTGATCAAGCCGGTCTGGATCTAGTCGTCTTTGCTTAAACCCGCATCCTTCATGATCCAGAGAGAGGGTATCTGAACTTCAATGGGCAGGACTGCCTCCATGCCATATACCAAGGAATAGGGTGTTTCCCCTGTTGACGTCCGTGCTGAGGTACGGTACCCATGAAGTGCAAATGGTAACATCCCGTGCCAATCTTTGTAGGTCACTATCATCTTCTGCACAATCTTCTTAATGTTCTTATTAGCTGCTTCTACATCCCCATTCATCTTCGGCCGGTAGGGAGAAGAGTTGTGGTGTTGTATCTTGAATTGCTCGCAGAGCTCAGTGATCATCTTGTTGTTAAGATTGGTACCATTATCCGTAATGATCTTCTCTGGTACACCGTATCGATAGATCAAGTTGTGCCGAATGAACCGTGCCACGACGTTCTTGGTTACAGTGGCAAAGGAAGCTGCTTCAACCCACTTCGTAAAGTAATCAATCGCTACCAGGATGAAACGATGCCCGTTGGATGCCATAGGTCTGATCTCGCCGATCATATCAATGCCCCACATTGCAAAAGGCCAAGGTGCTGTCAAAATGTTCAAAGGAACCGGAGGAACGTGCACCTTATCAGCATATATCTGGCATTTATGACACGTCCGAGAATGTTGGTAACAGTCAGCTTCCATGGTGGACCAGAAATATCCTGCCCGAAGGATCTTCTTTGCCATGGTATGTCCACTGGAATGTGTTCCGAAGGTACCTTCATGTAGCTCTGCCATGATATTTTCTGCTTCAGTCTTATCCACACAACGCATTAAGGTCAAATCATGGTTACGTTTGTAAAGAATGCCATTGCTGATGAAGAACTTTGCCGCGAATCTTCTCATAAACTTCTTGTCATTAATAGATGCACCCTCGGGGTATTCTTGAGCTTCAAGGTACCTCTTTACTTCGTGATACCAAGGCTTTTCTGTTACCTCTTCGGTCTCAAGATCACAGCAATGTGCAGGTTCATCCAATTTCCAAATAATGATCCGGGGAGCCTCGTTGTCCCACTTGACTTTGAACATAGAAGACATCGTAGCTAACGCGTCCTCCAACTGATTCTCCTCTCTGGGGAAGTATTCAAAGGTTATTTCCTTGAAGTGGGGAAGCAAGGTCAACACATACTCCTTGTAAGGAATAAGATTTGGGTGTTTCGTATCCCACTCGCCTTTGATCTGACTGATCACGAGAGCGGAATCTCCGAAGACACTCAGAAACTTGATCCTTAGGTCAATTGCATCTCGGAGACCCATGATGCATGCTTCATACTCTGCCATGTTGTTGGTGCAGTTAAAACACAGTCGGGCAGTGAGCGGAGTATGAGATCCCTTAGGAGATATGATCACAGCACCAATACCGTTACCCAAAGCGTTTGAAGCTCCATCAAAGTGCATAGACCATCGGGATCCTTCCTCAGGTCCTTCATCCGGTCCAGGTATTTCACAATCAGTCACTACCATGATAGTCTCGTCTGGAAATTCAAAGTTCATAGATTGGTAATCATCCACTGCCTGATGTGCCAAATGGTCTGCCAATACACTTCCCTTGATTGCTTTTTGAGTTGTGTACTGGATGTCATACTCAGTCAAGATCATCTGCCATCTTGCTATTCTTCCGGACAAGGCAGGCTTTTCGAAGATATACTTGATTGGATCCATTTTTGAAATCAATAGAGTAGTGTGAGTCAGCATATACTGTCTCAGCCGGCGAGCAGCCCATGCCAAAGCGCAACAAGTTTTATCGAGAAGTGAGTATCGGGTCTCACAGTCGATAAAATTTTTGCTAAGGTAATAAATAGCATGCTCTTTTCGTCCAGACTCGTCATGCTGACCCAGCACACATCCCATTGAGTTATCAAGTACTGTCAAGTATAAGATCAGAGGTCTCCCTTCAACTGGTGGCATCAGAATGGGTGGCTCCTGGAGATACTCTTTGATTCTTTCGAAAGCGGTCGGGCATTCATCGTTCCAACGTACCACTTGATCTTTCTTCAGTAGCTTGAAGATTGGTTCACAAGTAGCAGTTAGGTGCGAGATGAATCGGGCAATGTAATTCAGCCATCCTAGAAAGCCTCTGACTTCTTTCTCTGTCTTGGGAGCTGGCATCTCTTGTATGGCTTTCACTTTGGCAGGGTCTACTTGAATAACTTTGTCGCTTACGACGAAACCCAGTAGTTTGCCAGATCTCACTCCGAAGGTGCACTTGTTCGGGTTTAATCTCAGTTTGTACAACTTCAACCGGTCAAACAGCTTCTGTAAATGGTCAAGGTGTTCCTCCTTCGTTTGGGACCTTGCAATCATATAGTCGACATATACTTCAATCTCATGATGGATCATATCATGAAACAAAGCAACCATGGCACGCTGATATGTTGTCGTAGCATTTTTCAACCCAAAAGGCATGACCTTGTAACAAAAGGTGCCCCACTGAGTAACGAAAGTGGTCTTCTCCATGTCTTCAGGAGCCATCTTGATTTGATTATAACCGGAGAAACCGTCCATAAAGGAGAATACCTTATGCTGAGCAGTGTTGTCAACCAGAACGTCGATGTGAGGCAAAGGGAAGTCATCCTTAGGGCTCGCCCTGTTCAAATCCCTGTAGTCAACACACATTCGGACCTTACCATCTTTCTTCGGCATTGGAACCACATTGGCGACCCACTGAGGGTAAGAAGTTACTGCTAGAAAACCGGCGTCAAATTGTTTTATGACCTCAGCCTTGATTTTCTCGGACATCTCTGGACGCATACGGCGAACCTTCTGCTTTACGGGAGGGCAGTCTTCCTTGGTAGGCAGGCGATGAACCACAATGTCGATATCCAACCCAGGCATATCTTCGTAAGACCAGGCAAAGATTTCCACGTAGTCGTGCAGCATCTGAATCAACCGTTGTTTCACGCTAAGCTCCAGATTTGCACCAATCTTGACTTCCTTTTTGTCTGTCTCAGTACCCAGATTCACTGTTTCCACTAGCTCTTCATGTGGCTGAATGACCCTCTCTTCCTGAAGTAGCAGTCTTGCAAGCTCACCAGGCACTTCGCAATCATCTTCGCCTTCGTCTTCGGCAAAGTTAATCGGATTTTCAAAGTCATAACTGGCGGTAGCAGAGTCGTTACCAGGGAGATCCAGAGTGGATTGAGACCTGTATATGTGAGTGTGTGTAAAATAGCTGTTTTGCAATATATAATAAAGAAAGACAAAGAGCGCAAGATTTGAAATGCAAGAACGTCCAATGCTTTTATTAATGATATACGAAAATGGCACACAAAAGCCCTCACAAATGAAGCCACGGTGCCCCGGGTAAGACACCGGGCCATAAAGTTTCACAGTATTGTCTGTTACAAATTCAAAACAAGGAGTTCATTACTGGGTAACAAAAGTAATAGGGACGAAGTCCTTTGCTGTCCAGTTGTTTGGTCCACCATTGGTCGTTGGGTAGATCCAGCTGTCGAACTCAGATTCCTCCATGTCATCTTCAATGGCATTTACTCCCGAGTTGCTGATGAACACAGGAGGTCTTCCAATCCTTGCACTACGAACAACCCTTTGAGCTTCTACAGTGAAACCCAAACCAAACTTGTTAGTCTTCTGAGTGAAATCAGGAAGTCGCCCCCAGTTTACATACTCACCCTTCTCAATAACAGCTCGGGCATCCTTTAAGGAAGCCATCTTCAAAGGAGAATCTTCAACCACAGTCTCAGCTGATGCCAGTGTCTGAGGAACCTCTTCAAAGTGTTGAAATGGGGTCTCAATGAACTCCCCATCCATCTCTATGTACCGGAACGAGTTGAGGTGGCTGACCATGTACTCTTCCTCCCCCTGTACTGTCACAATCTTCACTCTGACCGGGTACTTCAGCTTCTGATGGAGTGTGGAGGTCACAGCTCCAGCTTTATGGATCCATGGACGACCCAACAAACAAGAATAGGATGGTCGAATGTCCATCACATAGAATGTCGACTCGAATACCTGAGAACCAACTCTAATTAGAATATCAACTTTACCATGCACCATCCTTTTAGACCCATCAAAGGCCCGGACAACAATGTTACTTGGCTTTAGCTCCAACCCTTCGCAATCCAACCTGTCTAGAGCTTTCTTGGGCAAGACGTTCAATGAGGAACCAGTGTCGACCAACACATGTGCAAGAGTAGTGCCCCTGCATTCAATGGAGACATGCAGGGCATCGTTATGGTTCTTCCCTTTAGCAGTCAGATCAGCGTCGGAGAAACCCAAGCCATTATCAGCAGTTAAATTGGCCACACAATCGGTAAACTGATCAGCTGATGTCTCTTGTGGCACGTGGGCCGTCTTCAGGAAGGTAATCAGGGCCTTGGCATGGGCCTCTGAACATAACAACAGTGATAACATAGAAATCTTGGATGGGGTTTGCCCCAGTTGCTCAACTACATTATAATCACTCTTCTTAATAATCTTAAGAATATCTTCCATCTCCTGCTTGGAAGCTTCAACATTGATTGTCTTTGGTGCCTCCGTCTGGGCAGGCATATCAGTGGCGATCCATTTGCCCCGAGCGTCAGATGACTCGGCGACAGGGGTAGAACTAAGAACTTGATCAGGAATGGCATTGGGCACACTTGCAGGTGTGATGACAATAGGTCTTCGGACAGTTGGTGGCGCAATATCTGGTGAGAAAAGTCTACCACTACGGGTGACTTTAGCAGGCCCGGTAATGTTGCTGACGCTGGTATTAGTATCAAACTCTTGCTTGACTCCAAGAACATAAACATCTGCCCCATAGTGCCAAGGGACAGCTTTGTCAGAGGTGTAGGGAATAGGCCTCGGAGCAGTGATGATTATAGGTGCAATCTTCTGAACATGCGTAATTCTGACAGGCTTCCTCGAGGGAGCCTTGGGAGAATTGTTGAAAATGGTAACAATGGAAACTTCTTCAGTAGGGGTAGCAGGAACAACAATCTTCTCGAACATGATTTCCTTATTATCCATCAGGTTTTGGATGCCTGGCCTCAAAGATGGGCAACCAGTAGGTGAAACAGAACACAGATGGCAACCTTCACTACATCCCGGAAATAAACCAGCTAGCAACAGGTTCCTCTTGACGGTCATCAGCAGGGTAACAATATCATCCACAGAGGCTACAAACAAGTCTTCCTCTACAGCATTTACTCCATGTTTGGGCATGGGAGTAGTCACAACATTAGGCCTCTCGGGCGCCTCGAACTCAATCTCCTTTGCATCGATTAGGTCCTGAACCTTATTCTTCAAAGCCCAACAATCATCCGTATTATGCCCCGGGCTGTCAGAGTGATAAGCGCAGCGGGCGTTAGGATTGTACTTTGGGGATGTTGTGTTTGAAATCTTCGGCGCTTCTTTTAGAGTCACCAGATTGGTCGTCAATAACTCTGGCAATATCTAAGATAAGGTCATACTGAGACGAGTGAACTGCCTTCGAGGTCTCTCACCCATTTGTTGGTTGTGATGCTGAGGAGCACCAGCAGGTTTTGAAATAACCACCACGTTGACAGCTTGGCGGTGTTCAGATCTATTCTGTCTTATTGAACCGTAGACAGCACTAGATTCTTTCTTGAACGACTTCTTCTCGGTGCTCGATGAGGCACCCTTCTGTATCTTCCCAGCCTTGATACCAGCTTCAATCCTCTCACCAGTCAAGATAAGGTCTGTAAACTCGGCTGAAGAGTTTCCAATCAAATGGTTAAAGAATGGACCAGACAGGGTCCCCAAAAACATATCAACAAGTTCACGATCAGTTAAAGGTGGATGCACCCTTCCGGCAAGGTCTCTCCATTTTTGAGCATACTCTTTAAATCCTTCACCCGTCCCTATTGACATACCCTGGAGTTGGGTACGCGTAGGAGCGAGGTCGGAATTATATTGATACTGCTTATAGAACGCAGTAGCCAAATCTTCCCAGTTACGGATACTGGCCCCATCCAGCTGATAGAACCACTCAAGCTGAGTCCCTGAATGACTGTCCTGAAAGAAATGGATCCACAAATTCTTATCAGCTGTGTAAGGCTGGATCTTCCTTACATATGACCGGAGGTGCAGCTTTGGACAAGAAGCTCTGTCATACTTGGCAAAGGCAGGTGCCTTGAATTTATGGGGAATCACCACCCCAGAGGATAGACCTAGGTCTCCAAAGTCCATCTCGAGCACGTTCTGTATCTCCATAGCGCTCAAGCGGTCCTCCAACTGTTTGTACCTATCCTCAGCAGGAGGATACTGTTCTTCATCATGATCCATCTCATTGTCAGAGACTACAGGTCTAGGAACCCTTCTCTCTTGTGGGCTGTCTTTTCCTACAGATGAGGTGGTCAGGTCAACCTCATTCTGCAGTCCATTTCCAAACCTGCGTCCAGTGTTGAACATGACGGTCCTCTTCTTCTTCTTCCTCCTCTCCTTCAGAATCAGGGTCTTCAAATCCTGTTGACCCTTGGCTAGGCTCATAACCAACTCTTGGAACTGGGCATTCTGGGCCTGGAGGGCCTTGATAGCTTGCTCAGTGGAAGGTTCAGTAGACATGATGATTGCTGAAATAAACAGCGAAGAAGATAAGTGACCTGTAAAAGGGTACATGTTTATGCAGTGCATGATATGAAATGCGTATGATTTATGTTTTCAAAGACAATCGGGATTCAAATTTGTAGACAAGAAAGGAAACACACTTTATTAGATTTAACTTCGGAATTTAAATTGTTCAACAAATTGCCCTTAGGCGTTACAAGAATGGAAATACTGAAAAGTAAATAAAACCGTAAAAGAAATCATCAAAGGTCCATCAATGCTCCCATGGCCTCTTCTTCTCAGTGCGGATATAATCATTCAGGATCCGCTCGTTCTCCAATTGCTTAGTCAGCTTTTGGATCTTCTGTTCTTGTTCGTTGAACCTTTCCCGATAAGAATCCCGTTCTTCCTGCAGTTGCGCCCAAGACCTCTTCAGTGTGCCAACATCAGTGGGCGTATGAGGATGGAGAATAGTTGGAGGAACCCCATCTTTATCAGCAACTTCAAGAATAATAGGCCTGACAGCTTCGTATGGCATACCTAACTTCTGGGCACGGATATGGACCCATCTGAAATATGACTCCATTGGTAGAGAAGTCTTTGGTCCCAACTCATGTGGGTCAGATTTGTGAACTCTATCCCAAGCCTTGATGAATCTATGACGCAGCTCGTTGCTATCTCCCTGAAAATCAAAGATGATATGAGGTATCAACATCTCATGAGGCCCTTCTCTTCTGGCTCTTCCAAACTGACGGAGAGCTAAACATGGGTTATAAGAGATTCCTCTGTGGGTTCCGATCAATGGAACATTAGGATACTCTCCACAATGATCAATGACGGCCACCTCATCTAAGCCTCTGGGAGTCCAAATAATGTCATCATTAGTAAGAGACATTATCCTATGAGCCCAACCCCTTCCTTCTTTGTTCTTCAGTACGGACTTAGGGAGGTGCGAAATAAACCACCTCTCCAATAAAGGAGCACAGCACATCAAAGTTCCCCATTTTCGGGCAGTACGAGTATAGAGTTGATGAAGGATATCACCCAAGAGAGTGGGTACAGGGTTCCGAGAGATGAAGATCCCAATGGCATTAACATCGACAAAGGTGTCAGGATTTGGAAAGAATACCAGACCATAGATTAAGAGAGCCAGAATGTCCTCGTACGCTTTGAAGTCTAAGTCATCCCAGAAACAATTAGCTTTGCCAACCAGAAACTTAGCCAAAAAGCCCTTAACTCCACTTCTAGTCTCCCAGTTAGCCATTACCTCCTCTTTGGTCAAGTGAGGGGCTGCAGCAATCTCTTCAGGCCTGAGAGTCTTTTCCCAACCAGTAAATGGAGTCTGCTCCAAAACAGAGATACCAAGCAACTCAGAGAATTCTTCCAGGGTAGGGACCAGCTGGAAGTCATGAAAGGTGAAGCAATGGTATAACGGATCATAAAACTGGACCAGGACACTCATTATTTGTTGGTCCCACTTTGAGGGGACTAAACCGAGAAGAGAACCATGCCTCTTGATGAAGGAAGTAGTGTCTGGAATCCTGACAACCAACTCTTTAAGCAAATTAGGTGGTTGAACAAAGTTGAGCCGGATAGTATTCCTACGCATGGGCATCATGATGTCCTACAAAACAAAGCAAAGATGAAACCTTCTTGTCTTTGAAATGGGTTAGTCCTTATGCAGGATGTATGCAATGTTATGATGTCATGATGTCATGGTAAAGGCACACCACAAGTATTCACAAAAGGCAAACATGGTAAAGGCACACAAGTCACACAAAAGAGCCCTTAGATTTCAGGTTGGCATGAAGTTTAGGTACTACCCTCTTTCAGTTTTAGTTGGTTAAGACCTATCCTAAAAAATAGTAACCGGGTTCTAGAGGATCTCAATATCACTGACTACCCTCAATCGGTCATAATTCCAGTTTGGCAACCTTTTCTTGCGGCCGGAACCATCACGAGAGTTTAGTCTTAATGAGTGTAGCATACTGCTACTGTTCTATGTCCAAGTTGGTCAATTTAAGGTTCTAAGGTCAGTTGGTGCTTAACGACTCCTCAGAAGACTCATATTCTCCTCGTTCCAACACAAGGGATATCGGTACAGACCAAGGTGTCACACCAATGTAGCTACTGCTTCATCCGTGTCGGTCTATGCCGGACAGATCCCTCACAGTTTATTGCTACTTACCTAAAAAAGGGTACCCCAGATCCGGGTTAGGATCTATAAAACTTTGATACAAGCCCACCAAATTTAAAGCATACAAAGCATACAATTGAAAACACAAGTGATCTAATCCTAAGGTACACCTCACTTATATATTCCCCAGCAGAGTCGCCAGTTCTGTGATCAGTGGAAATATAACTGACTGTTTTTTAATGCTGGTTCGCGTTTGCGTTTGTTTTCGCAAAATGTCGCGGTAAGCAAGAGTCGCCACCGTCTTTTATTTTATCCAACAAGGAAAGGACAAAAGCACAGAAAAATTCCTTTTCGAGATGTTTCTCGGGTTCGGGAGGTAGATTATAGAAAGGGAAGGTGTTAGCACCCTTTCTATCCGTGGTTATCCACGGGTGTGATACGGTGGGAGAACTGACTTGAGGTTTTGCGTTTGTTTTCGCAAATGTTTCGGTTGATCAAGAGTCGCCACCGACTTTTTATTTTATCCTAAGGAAAGGTTAAAAAGCACAGCAAAAACCTTTGAGATGTTTTCTTGGGTTCGGGGAGTAGATTATAGAAAGGGAAGGTATTAGCACCCTTTCTATCCATGGTTATCCATGGGCTCTTAGTTACTTGCTTAGATCAACTTACCTTGATTTTCAATTGTTTGAAATGGTGCTTTGTATGTGGGTTTGAAAATGTTTTGAAAAGAGGCCAATGTGGTGGCAACCTTTGCAATGATCCATGTTGGGATGTATACAAAGGTGTATGTCTTTTGAAAAGTTTTCAATGTTTTTTTGAAAGTTGTTTTGAAAGTGTGTTGTGATGTGTGATTTTGAAAAATAGGCAAGTGTTTTTGTTTTGCAAGTTGGCAAGTAACCAAGAGTTGTCTACTCCTAAATTTACTCAAAGGTTTTCTCTATGTTTTAACCTTTTTGACAATTTTGTTCCACCATTCTATTTGGTGGATAATCTTGTGTTAGGATGTGAACGGGACGGGTGTGGGTCATCGTTTAGACCATGATTGCAATGGTGCCAAGTGTCTTTGGGCAACTTTTCCTTTAAGGGACTTGATCATTTTTAGGCAACTTTTGAAAGCGTCATCGAGGGACTATGATCATTTGAATTGTTTTACTTTTGCCAAAGACACCTAACATGCAACATGGCCCATTATTGAAGGCAACAAGTGGAGTAACCCTAGGGGTGCAAGTGTGATTGGTGTTGTTCATTTTCATGCTTTGTTATCTTTGAATTAGGTCAAACTATTTTTGGTTGATTTTTGCATACAAAACCCTAAGTCTATCATGGCATATTTAGAAAGCTTTTAAATGCGAAATTTAAAGTCCTAAACTATTACAACATAATTATGGGATAGGGGGTACAAATGTTCAAATGGGGATATTTTAGCAAGAAATTTAAATCTAAACTATTACAATCCAAATGTAATTTACAAGGTATTTAATTGTACAATAATTAAATAAAATAAAATAAGTATGCAAGATGCAAAAATGATTTTTATATGTATGTAAAAAGTATTTTTTATGTGTCAAATAAACAAAACTAAAGATGAATAATTTTGGAGGTTTTTACATTTTAGGGCAAAACCCTAATTTTCTAAGTAAGAAGTAATTATTATTTATTATATGCAATATTTATTAATTATGTACAAAAAATAAATAAAAAGAAAGTATATTGTAAAAAGAGTGATTTTTGAGGTCAAATATTAATAAAAATAAAATGTATTATCTTTTTGTATTTTTCCCTAAATATTCTAATAAATATATAAGTATTTATAATATTTATTAAATATATTAAATATGTACAAAAATAACAATATTTATTATTTACAAAAAAGTATATTTTTTTTATAAAATGTTTTCAAAAGATAAAATAAAATAAAAATCAGAAAATAAAAGTGTTTGTATTATTTTTGGTATTTTTAATAAAAGGATATATGTTATTTACAATGTATAAATTCAAATAAAACAAATAAAATCCAAATAAAATGCAAAAATGGTTGAAAAATATTTTTAATATTTTTTAGTTTTGTCAAAAAATAACAAGTCAGAATAAAAAAGAAAATGTCAAAAAATGATAAAAATAAACACAATGGGCCAAGGGGATGTATGTGTAAAAAGATGGTGCAAATAGAAAAAAGAAACAAGCCCAACCCAAAGCAAGATTGTCTTCAACCTCTGGCCAGATTCAAACAAGAAAACGCGTGTTTTGCCTTGTCCCTGCTATCTTCTGATTCTTTGATTTTTAGCACAAACTCATAACATAAAAAATGTCAAGCATCAAACCACGAATCCATACATACCAAGAACTTGATCTAACTCTCAGAAATGAGAGAGAATTTCTTCTCCCCCAATTCCTGACCTAGTTTTTTTCAGATGTTCAGATTCAAAATACTCTTAGCACACATAATATAAATGAAAAGTAACTATATGGATGGCTTCAGGGCTATGATTAGAACATGTTTTCTTCACAAACTTAATTCTAACTATGCCTGGATAGAGAGATAGAAGTTCAAAAACTTACCTGTTAAGCTTGATTCGTGTATGACAATGGAGGCACTTTCAAGGCAATGTGAGGACTTGTACAACTTGCTTGAAGTTCAAGGATGCTTCTCCAATGCTTGGTGTGCTTTGAATCTTGCTGAATCACTCCATGGAAGTCAACCTGCAAGAGAGAAAAATGAAAATAACAAACTATGCTATGGCTGTTACAGTCTGTATCTAAGGTTGGGGATAGTTTGTATGGATGTTATTGAATGTGTTTGAGGTGGTTTGGATGAAAACGCACGAGGGAAATGAACTGTGGAAGTCAAAGTGCAGAATGCCCTGTTTTTGTGCAGCAAGATGGTGATTTCCTGTATGAGGAGGGATCAAGGGTTCTTTGGTCGTGTTTTAGGTCTGTTAGGGAGTATGGAAAGTGTGGAGAAAGTTTGTTTAAGCTTGTTCTTGCAGCAATGTAAGATGTGATTAGTTATGCAATGTTTCTTCTATCTTAAGCAAAGTTTGTCAACTTGGTTTATAGGCTAACACATGCCCATCAAGTATGCTGCCTCAATCCCTCTTGATCAGTGTGATTAGTTCCTAAACTTGTGCCTCAAAGATCTGCATTGTACCTCATAGATTGTAAACTTGACATAAAGTTCACCTTTTCAAAAATGGCTAAGTTACTTTTTCTAATTATGGATTAAATTGGCATGTAATGGTTAAACACACAAGATAAGGCTTGAACACAAAGGGTTTGCATTTAATTTTTGAGTGTAAATGAGATTAGAGGCATGTAATGTAGCTTGAAACATGCTGAGTTCAAAAAATGCAAAGTTATGAACATGGAAATGGCTCATGAACAAAGTGACTTTTGCCCATATTGTCAAATTCGATTCTCCCTAACCACAAGGGTGTTTGAGAAGTTCTTGGACATTTTGGAGAGCTTGGAATGTGTACTACAATCCATCTTTGTAATGCAAGTTGAAATTCCAAGTGGAAGCATGTGAAAAGTGGCCATGAAGTTAGGCAAAAATCCTGCCTAAAATAGGTCAAAAATTTTCTAAGTTAAGAATGTTTTGCACCCTTGTTCCAAAAATCATAACTTGAGCTACAAGCTTCTTTTGAGGAAACTTTGTGAATCAAAGTTGTATATTTTGCAATGGACTACAACTTTCATGTTTTGAGTTTTGTTTTAATCCAAATGTATCTTGATGAAAACATGGGACAAAGTTAGGAAAAAATTAGGAATTTTCATAACTTAGAAAAATTCTAAGTTATGAAAATTCTTCATTTCAAAACCCTAATTTGTGATTTTTGATTTCTTGATGGTGATGAAAAATGAATCTTGACACTTGATTTTGACCAAAAAGTCAAAGTTTGACTTTTCAGTATACAGTCAAATTTGGCTCAGTTGACTGGAAAATTCATCTGTCAATCTTGTGCATTTGGGATCTTTTGAACTTTTTGAACATGTAAAGACAATTCCATTGAGTCCTTGAGTCCATATGTGAGCTTGGTTTGCCATTGGCCAGGTCAAACAGTAAAAAATTACCTTTGTGCAGTCAAAAGCCTAAAAATGACCATTTTGCCCTTTTGGTGATCTGATCAAATTTCTTGTGGAATTGTGATCCAAACTTGATCAAATGGTCCATATGAGTTCATAATGTTGATGTGGGTCAAAAATCATGAGGTTTGACTGTCAATTGACCACAGTTGACTTTTCCCTCAATACAGCTGATTTCTAGGTCAACTGTCCAATTGACTGGGCAAAGATTGGAATCAAGGCTTGAAACTTGGTATGGATAAACTTATGAGTCCAACATGAAGCATGAAAGTAACTTTGGGCCTTTTAGGTCAAAACATCTTTGTGCAAACTCAAACCCTAATTTGGGTCAACCGTGCAAGGAGGAGTCTTGAGCAGAGTAAACCCTAACTTGTTCTTGAGCTCCAAGGGTCTTGTGGTGAGAAAATATTGAGGAAATGGGAGGGAAAATTTTGGGGTATAACAGTTGCCCCTGTTCAATCTTCTTGAACCTGAAGAGTTAGATTGGCAAGTTTTCCTTTCGCGGCTCGAGGTTAAAAGGAGATTGGACACTAGAGTGCCCTGAAATTTGCACTCGCATGGTAGAGTATCAGCAATGTGATGTCAGGAATGGGCTTATAGATGCCATTTGGAGAGATGGAGGATAGGAGGATGGGCTTATAGATGCCATCTGGGGTGTGACAGAACCTTGTCGGGAATGGGCTTATAGATGTCATTTGGAAGTGTTGATTGCGTAAGAGATTCCTTAGCGAGAACTTGCGTACTTGAGAAAGAAAGATGGTTTCCTGGCTTGCTATAGGTGTTGATCTTCAGTCTCTTCATGCAGATGTGCCCTGGCTAGATACAGGTATCGAATCTACAATCAATTTGTTCACAGATATGCCTTGGCTAGATACAGGAATCGAATCCGGAACTTCAAAAGGTTGCTTACAGACGTGCCCTGGATGGATACAGGTATCGAATCTCTAAACTCTTCATGCAGATGTGCCCTGGCTAGATACAAGTGTCGAATCCATAATCAAATACTCACAGATATGCCCTGGCTGGATACAGTTATCGAATCTGGAAATTGGTCATCTTCAGATATGCCCTGGCTGGATACAGGAATCGAATCCGGAATTGGTCGTCTACAGATATGCCCTGGATGGATACAGGAATCGAATCTGGAATTTGTTGTCTACAGATATGCCCTGGCTGGATACAGGAATCGAATCTGGAAATGTGCAAAAGGTTGGTAGAGATAGCTTTCCTGGTTGGATACAGGTGTAAACCTCTGACCTGAGAATGAAAGATAATTTCTTGGCCTGTTACAGGGGTTGATCTTCAAACTCTTCATGCAGATATGCCCTGGCTAGATACAGGTGTCGAATCCACAATCAAATACTCGTAGATATGCCATGGCTGGATACAGGTATCGAATCTGGAACTTGGTCATCTTCAGATATGCCCTGGCTGGATACAGGAATCGAATCCGGAATTGGTCGTCTACAGATATGCCCTGGCTGGATACAGGAATCGAATCTGGAATTTGTTGTCTACAGATATGCCCTGGCTGGATACAGGAATCGAATTTGGAAATATGCAAAAGGTTGGTAGAGATAGCTTTCCTGGCTGGATACAGGTGTAAACCTCTGACCTGAGAATGAAAGATAATTTCCTGGCCTGTTACAGGGGTTGATCTTCAAACTCTTCATGCAGATATGCCCTAGCTAGATACAGGTATCGAATCTACAATCAATCGCTCACAGATATGCCTTGGCTAGATACAGGTATCGAATCTGGAATTGCGATAGTTGATAGTAATCATCTTTGGATTGAACTTTTCCTGAAAAGGCAAAACATTAGTTGTATGCAATGTCATGTTATTAGAGATGCATGATGTCATGATGCTCAAAATGAGATAGTGTTGTATGCACTTTATCATGTATGTAAGCAGGATGTATGAAATGTGAAATGTCTATGAATGTATTTTCGTCTAGGAAAATAAATCCTTGACGACTGTCGGGAGCTTGTTGAATCCTGGGCTGATGTTTTGAAGAGTAGAGTTCTTCGTTTCCACTGGGGATGATAGTTGCAAGAATAAACCGGTAGGAGAAGATGACTCCGTCGGGGGATAAACTTGTTGGAGAGATTACTCTGAGGGGAATAAAATAGGTGAAGAGATTACTCTTCGGGGTATTACTCTGTGGGAAGAGATACTTCGCTGAGGTTTCGATGAGAGCTCCGCTGGGGATTCCACTGATAAGTTATGTTGGGGAGTTTGATGAACTCCGCTGGGGAATAGGAAGAACTTCGCCGAGGACGATCTTTCCGTGGTAGTTAGCTGAGGATAACCCAGTTATACCCTGGTGGGGAAATAACCTTTGAATGAAACCGGGGAGACGCGTTCGTACTCTGCAGGGGATAAGCTTCCAGAATCTACTGGGGATAAGCTTCAGAATCTGCTGGGGATATGGATTCCACTTTCCTGGGGAAACTTTTGAGATTCTACTGGGGAATGGTTCCACTGGGGTGTCTTGTATTCCGCCGGGGAACAATCTTATACTAAAGACTGTCGGGGATGCTTGTTGAGGAATGTCTATACTCCGCTGGGGAATGTTGAGATCTTCTGGGGATACCCAACTTCCTTAAGGCTGACAGTAGACTAACTCTGCTTGGGGAGAGTACCGCTGACTTGCTAGGGGAATATTGTGCCTTTTCAGGGCTGATGGGAAACCAACTCTACTTGAGAAGAGTATTGATGAATCTTGTCTTACTCTGTGGGGAGTTGAGGTAACTTGGTCGCATTCTTCAGCCGAACCTACCTTGGTACCTTGGTGGACAGAGCAACTAGATCGCTTGGATAATTCTAAATTGCCCCTGTTTCTGATGTCATCTGTAATTAGTCTTTTGTTTTGCATGCAACTATTCATGATTAGCAATTAATGTCAAATGCATATATCAAAAATGAACATTGGACGTTCTTTGCAAAACAAAAACAGAAAAAGGAAAAAACGACGGGTAATTTGTCTGAAAAATTGAACTTGTATTGATTTTGAAGTTTGCCTGTAAATAGGCGTTTTATGTACAAGAGGCTGACGTCCTAGTAAGAGAATGCCGCCGAGTAAAATAGAGTTTATACAATTTTATGAAAAGAAACAAAACAGCTATGTGAAAAATAATCCCACTGGGTTCCAACTCTGCTATCGCCTTTATGTCTTCAAGCGTCTCATCACTTTGCTGCTTAGTTGAAGATGAAGCTGATTAATTGGAGTCATCTGAGCCTGATAGTTGATACCGAATTCTGGATGCAAGGTGATCCAATGAGACATAGTATTACGCTTTTATCCCTAACTTTTGCCTGGACCGCCCTTTCGGGTTTTCAGTCCACCGGGATACCCATTTTTGCCCAAGCCGCCTTTTCATGTTTTCGACTTGCCGGGTGCACAGATTTTTCTCATTTCATCCCTTATTTTTGCCCGAACCCTTTTGGTTCGCCGGGAAGCCCTTATTTTGCCTAGGCCAGTCGACCTAGCGGGTCTTTTATCATGCGTAGTATCTTTTTACTATGTCTGCATTGGCAGGGTGAGGAAGGTCGTCACCATCCATGGTGGTTAGAATCATGGCTCCTCCCGAGAAGATATGTTTAACCACAAATGGTCCTTCGTACGTAGGGGTCCATTTGCCCCTGGGATCACCTTGAGGAAGAATGATGCGCTTGATCACCAAGTCTCCGACTTGATACTCTTGTCGTCTGACCTTCTTGTTAAATGCCCTGATCATCCATTTTTGGTACGTTTGACCATGACAAATAGCAGTGAGTCTCTTTTTGTCAATTAGGTTTAATTGGTCAAGCCGAGTCTGGATCCAGTCATCTTCGCTCAAATTTGCATCCTTCATTATCCGGAGAGAGGGTATCTGGACTTCAATAGGCAAGACTGCCTCCATGCCATAGACCAAGGAAAAGGGAGTTGCCCCTGTTGACATCCGTGCTGAGGTACGGTACCCATGAAGAGCAAACGGTAACATCTCGTGCCAATCTTTGTAGGTCACTGTCCTCTTCTGCACAATCTTCTTGATGTTCTTATTCGCTGCTTCTACAGCCCCATTCATCTTCGGCCGGTAGGGAGAAGAGTTGTGGTGCTGTATCTTGAATTGCTTGCAGAGCTCAGTGATCATCTTGTTGTTAAGATTGGTACCATTATCCGTAATGATCCTCTCAGGTACACCGTATCGACAGATCAGGTTGTGCCGAATGAACCGTGCCACGACGCTCTTGGTTACGGTAGCGTAGGAAGCTGCTTCAACCCACTTTGTGAAGTAATCAATCGCTACCAAGATGAAGCGATGCCCGTTGGATGCAGTAGGTCGGATCTCGCTGATCATATCAATGCCCCACATTGCAAAAGGCCAAGGTGCTGTCAAGACGTTCAGAGGAACCGGAGGACTGTGCACCTTATCGGCGTAGATCTGGCATTTATGACAAGTTCGAGAATGCTGATAGCAGTCGGCTTCCATTGTGGACCAGAAATATCCTGCCCGAAGGATTTTCTTTTCCATGGTATGTCCACTGGAATGTGTTCCGAAGGTACCTTCATGTAGCTCTGCCATGATCTTTTCTGCTTCAGTCTTATCCATACAACACAGTAAGGTTGAATCATGGTTTCGCTTGTAGAGAATGTCGTTGCTGAGGAAGAACTTTGCCACGAACCTTCTCAGAAACTTTTTGTCATTAACAGATGCGCCTTCGGGGTATTCTTGAGCTTCAAGGTACCTCTTCACTTCATGATACCAAGGTTTTTCAGTTACCTCTTCGGTCTCGAGATCGCAGCAATGTGCAGGTTCATCCAACTTCCAGATAATGATTCGGGGCGCCTTGTTGTCCCATTTGACTTTGAACATAGAAGACATCGTAGCCAACGCGTCCGCTAACTGATTCTCCTCTCTTGGGAAGTGTTCAAAAGTTATTTCTTCGAAGTGGGGAAGCAACGTCAACACATACTCCTTGTAAGGAATAAGATTTGGGTGTTTCGTATCCCACTCGCCTTTGACATGATTGATCACGAGAGCGGAATCTCCGAAGACACTCAGAAACTTGATCCTTAGGTCGATTGCAGCTTGAAGACCCATGATGCATGCCTCATACTCCGCCATGTTGTTGGTGCAGTTGAAACATAGTCGAGCGGTAAGTGGAGTATGAGTGCCTTTAGGGGATATGATCACAGCGCCGATACCATTATCCAAAGCGTTCGAGGCTCCGTCAAAGTGCATAGACCATCGGGATCCTTCCTCAGGTCCTTCATCCGGTCCAGGTACTTCACAATCAGTCACTACCATGATATCCTCGTCTGGAAATTCAAAGTTCATCGACTGGTAGTCGTCCACAGCCTGGTGCGCCAAATGGTCCGCCAATACACTTCCCTTGATCGCTTTTTGAGTCGTGTACTGGATGTCATATTCCATCAAGATCATTTTCCATTTTGCTATTCTTCCAGACAGAGCAGGCTTTTCGAATATGTACTTGATTGGATTCATTTTCGAAATCAACAGAGTAGTGTGAGTCAACATATACTGTCCCAGCCGGCGAGCAGCCCATACCAAAGCGCAGCAAGTTTTCTCGAGCAGTGAGTATCGAGTCTCACAGTCGGTAAACTTTTTGCTAAGGTAATAAATGGCGTGTTCTTTTCGGCCAGACTCGTCATGCTGCCCCAACACGCACCCTATTGAGTTGTCAAGTACTGTCAAGTATAGTATTAGAGGTCTCCCTTCAGCCGGTGGCATAAGAATGGGTGGTTCTTGGAGATACTCTTTGATCTTTTCGAAAGCGGCCTGACATTCATCATTCCAACGTACTACTTGATCTTTCTTCAACAGTTTGAAGATTGGCTCACAGGTAGCAGTTAGATGTGAGATGAATCGGGCAATGTAGTTCAACCGTCCTAGAAAGCCTCTGACTTCTTTCTCTGTCTTGGGAGTTGGCATATCTTGTATAGCTTTCACTTTGGCAAGGTCCACCTGAATGCTTTTGTCGCTTACGACGAAGCCTAGCAATTTTCCAGATCTCACCCCAAAGGTGCACTTGTTCGGGTTCAACCTCAGCTTGTACAACTTCAGACGGTCAAACAGCTTCCGTAGATGGTCAAGGTGTTCCTCCTCAGTTTGGGACCTTGCAATCATATCATCGACGTATACTTCTATTTCGTGATGGATCATGTCATGAAATAAAGCAACCATGGCACGTTGGTAAGTTGCCCCAGCATTTTTCAACCCGAAAGGCATGACCTTGTAGCAAAAGGTGCCCCACTGAGTAACAAAAGTGGTCTTCACCATGTCTTCAGGAGCCATCTTGATTTGATTATAACCGGAGAAACCGTCCATGAAGGAGAAAACTTTATGCTGAGCAGTGTTGTCAACCAGGACGTCGATATGAGGCAGAGGGAAATCATCCTTGGGGCTGGCCCTGTTCAAATCCCTGTAATCAACACACATTCAGACCTTACCATCCTTTTTCGGCACTGGAACCACGTTGGCAATCCACTGAGGGTAAGAAGTCACTGCTAGAAACCCGGAATCAAATTGTTTCATAACCTCAGCTTTGATTTTCTCGGACATCTCTGGATGCATACGGCGGACCTTCTGTTTTACCGGAGGGCAGTCTTCCTTGGTAGGCAGGTGATGAACCACAATGTCAGTACCCAACCCAGGCATGTCTTTGTAAGACCAAGCAAAGATTTCCACATAGTCATGCAGCATCTGAATCAACCGTTGTTTTACACTGAGCTCTAGATTGGCACCAATCTTGACTTCCTTTCTGTCTGTCTCAGTACCCAGATTTACCGTTTCCACTGGCTCTTCATGTGGCTGAATGGCCCTCTCTTCCTGGAGTAGCAATCTTGCAATTTCTCCAGGCACTTCGCAATCATCTTCACCTTCATCTTCGGCTAAGTTGATCGGATTTTCGAAGTCATAACTGGCAGTAGCAGAGTCGTTACCAGTGAGATCCAGAGTGGATTGGAACCTGTATAAGTGAGTGTGTGTAAATATAGCTGTTTTGCAATATATAATAAAGAAAGAAAAGGAGCGCAAGATTTTGAAATGCAACAAACGTCCAATATTTTTTATTGATGATATATGAAAATGACACACAAAAGCCCTCACAAATGAAGCTACGGTGCCCCGGGTAGGACACCGAGCCATAAAAGTTTCAACATATTGTTTGTTACAAATTGAAAACAAAAGAGTTTATTACTGAGTGACAAAAGTAATAGGTGTGAAGTCTTTGGCAGTCCAGTTGCTTGGTCCACTGTCGGTTGTTGGGTAGATCCAGCTGTCGAATTCAGATTCCACCACATCGTCTTCAATAGCATTCACTCCCGTGTTGGTGATGAACACAGGAGATCTTCCAATCCTTGCCTTACGAACAGCCTTCTGAGCCTCTGCAGTGAAGCCTTAACCAAACTTGTCATTCTTTGGAGTAAAGTCAGGAAGTCGGCCCCAGTTTGCGCACTTACCCTTCTCAATCATAGCCCGGGCATCCTTTAAGGAAGCCATCTTCAAAGGAGGGTCTTCAATCACAGTTTCAGCTGATGCCAGTGTCTGAGGCACCTCTTCAAAGTGTTGAAAGGGGGTCTCAATGAACTCCCCATCCATCTCTATGTACCGGAACGAGTTGAGGTGGCTGACCATATACTCTTCCTCCCCCTGAACTGTAACAATTTTCCCTCTGACTGGGTACTTAAGCTTCTGATGTAGTGTGGAGGTCACAGCTCCAGCCTTGTGGATCCATGGACGACCCAGCAAACAAGAATAGGATGGTCGGATATCCATCACATAGAAAGTTGAATCAAAAACTTGAGAACCAACCCTGATTGGAATGTCAACTTCACCATGCACCATCCTTTTCGAACCGTCAAAGGCCCGAACAACAATGTTACTAGGCTTGAGCTCTAAACCCTCACAATCCAACCTGTCTAGGGCCTTCTTGGGTAAGACGTTCAATGAAGAACCGGTGTCTACCAACACATGGGCAAGAGTAGTGCCCCTGCATTCAATGGAGACATGCAGGGCGTCATTATGGTTCTTTCCTTTGGCAGTCAGATCGGCGTCAGAGAAGCCCAAACCATTATCAGGAGTCAAGTTGGCCACACAATCGGTAAATTGATCATCGGACGTTTCTTGTGGCACATGGGCTGTCTTCAGGAAGGAAATCAAGGCCTTGGCATGGGCCTCTGAACACAACAGCAGTGATAACATAGAAATCTTTGATGGGGTGTGCCCCAGCTGCTCAACTACGTTGAAATCACTTTTCTTGATAATCTTGAGGATCTCCTCCATCTCTTGCTGGGAGGCTTCAACAGTGGTTGTCTTCGGTGCCTCCGTCAGGGCAGGCAAATCAGTAGCAATCCCTTTGCCCCGAGCGTCAGATGACTCGGCAGCAGGGGTAGAAACAGGAACTTGATTAGGAAGGGGAACAAGCACACTTGCAGGTGTGATGATAAGGGGTTTCTGAATAGCTGGTGGCGCAATATCTGGTGAGAACAGCCTACCACTGCGAGTAATTTTGGCAGGCCCGGTGATGTTACTGATGCCGGTACTAGTATCAAACTCTTGTTTTACTCCAAGCACATAAACATCTGCCCCATAGTGCCACGGGACAGCTTTGTCGGATGTATAGGGGAGGGGCCCCGGAACAGTAATGATGATAGGAGCAATCTTCTGAGTGGACATGATTTTGACAGGCTTCTTTGAAGGAGCCTTAGGAGGGTTGTTGAAAATAGTGACAATAGAAACTTCTTCAGCAGGGACAGCAGAAACGGCAATCTTCTCGAACAAGATTTCTTTGCTATCCATCAGGCTTTGGATACCTGATTTCAGCAAGGGACAACCAGCAGGTGAAACAGCACATAGAAGGCAACCTTTACCACATCCCAGAAATAAACCGGCTAGCAACAGGTTCCTTTTGACGCTCAACAACGGAGTAACAATCTCTTCCACGAAGGCCACATACCGATCTTCTTCCACAGCATTCACTCCATGCTGGGGCATGGGAGCAGTCACAACATTGGGTCTTTCGGGCGCCTCGAACTGTATTTCTTTAGCATCAATAAGGTCCTGGACCTTATTCCTTAGAGCCCAACAATCATCCGTAGTATGCCCCGGGCTATCAGCGTGATAAGCGCAACGGGAGTTGGGGTTGTACTTTGGAGAAGCTGTGTTCACTACCTTCGAAGCTTCTTAGACGGTTACCAGATTGGTTGACAGTAGTTGCGGCAAAATCTGAGACAGGGTCATACTGAGCCGAGTGTACTGCCTCTTGGGTCTCTCACCCCTTGGTTGGTTGTATTGCTGAGGAGCAGCAACAGGCTTTGAAATTACCAATGCATTGACAGCTTGGCGGTGTTCCGGCTTAATTTGTCTTCTGGGACCATAAACAACACTGGCTTCCTTCTTGAAGGGCTTCTTTTTAGTACTCGCGGAGGCGGCTTTCTGTATCTTCCCCGACTTGATACCAGCTTCTATCCTCTCACCGGTTAAGATCAAGTCTGTGAACCCAGCATAAGAATTACCAATCAGATGGTTGAAGAACGGATCAGACAAGGTCCCTAAGAACATGTCAACAAGTTCACGGTCAGTCAAAGGTGGCTGCACCCTGCCAGCCAGATCTCTCCACTTTTGCGCATACTCCTTGAATCCTTCGCCCGTCCCCAGTGACATACCCTGAAGTTGGGTACGCGTGGGAGCAAGGTCAGAATTGTACTGATACTGTTTATAAAATGCAGTAGCCAAGTCCTCCCAGTTTCGGATACTGGCTCCATCCAGCTGATAGAACCATTCGAGTTGAGCACCTGAAAGGCTATCCTGAAAGAAATGGATCCAAAGGTTCTTGTCTGCAGTGTAAGGTTGGATCTTCCTTACATATGATCTGAGATGCATCTTCGGGCAGGACAGGCCGTCATACCTTGCAAAAACTGGCACTTTGAACTTCGGGGGGATCACAATTCCAGCAACTAATCCCAAATCTTCGAAATCTAAGCCGGAAACTCTCTGCAGCTCCATAGCTTCCAACCTGTCTTCCAAGCCCTTGTACTTATCATCGGCGGGCGGGTATTATTGCTCAGAGTAGTCTTCGTCTTCTTCAGCCTCTCCTTCTTCAGCTTCGGATTCGGAAGGTACCGCAGCCGCATTCCCTTTACTGGTTCCCTCTTCAGATGTAGGGGGAAATTCAAGCACTCTTCTGGCTTCACCCTCAAACCTTCTTCCTAGGGTAGCCACCCCGATTCTCTTCTTCTTCTTTTTCACTTACTCTTTGTTCCCAAGCAGGGCTTTCAGATCCTCCTGACCCTTTGCCATCTTACTGAAATAAACAACAGAAAGATAAGGAAATCTGGTGTGGAGACCTGCTTATGCGTATGATGAATGGTATGCTTATGTATGCAATGCATTCAAGGATTTAGCAAATTCAGAATTGTTGCAAACAAAAAGAACGCACGTCATATTAATAAGAACAAATTTGTCAGTACATAAATGCCCCATGGGCCAAATATTACAAAAAACTTCTCAAGGTAAAAAGACGTTGCGCATCCTCTTTGGTGCGATGTAGGTGTTGAGGGTCTCTTCCTCATGGAGTCGGCGGGTAAGCTCCAAAACCTTCTTCTCACTGGCGTAGAAGCTGGCTTCAAAAGTATTATGTTCCTCCTTGAGTTGGATCCAACTCTTCTGCATCTCCTCCCACGATGTAGGCATGTCAGGATATAGGATGGTGTAGGGAACCTCTCCTTCCGTAACGGGCTCTTTAATCACAGGGAGAACATGAGGATAAGGCATCATTAGACTCTGGGCTCGGGTTCGTACCCACTTGAGATAAGGCTCAAGAGGGATGGAGTTCTTGTGCCCCAGTGTCTTGCTGTCTACCTTGTTAGGCATCCTCCAAGCTCTGATGAATCTTTGGCGAAGTCCTTGCGCATCGTTGTCGAAGTCAAAAACTAAGTCAAGAATCAACATGTCGTGAGGGCCATCCCTCCGTGCATATCCAAATTGTCTCAAAGCTAGACAAGGGTTATAGGTAATGCCTCCCCTAATGCCAAGTAATGGAACATTAGGGAACTCTCCACAATGATCGACGATGATGACATTTTCTCTGGACCGAGAACACCAATGTACATCAGAGTGAGTGAGGGTTATCAACCGTTGTGACCACCTTAATCCTTGGTCATTCTTTAAGACAGATTGTGGAAGGTGCGAAATAAACCACCTTGCAAGGAGAGGAGTACAGCACATGAGAACACCCCTCTTTCTCATTGTTCGTGTGTAAAATGAGTGAAGAATGTCCCCAAGCAATGTTGGTATTGGATTTCTGGATAAGAAGATTTTGACGACATTGACATCCACAAGCTGGTCAGGATTTGAGAACAAGACCAACCCATAAATGAGGAGTGCCACAATTTCTTCAAAGGCTTGTAGATCCAATGAATTCCAACACTCTTGTGCCTTCTCAAACAAGAATTTTGCCAAGAAGCCTTTGACGCCGCTTCTAGTTTCCTAATGCCCTTTGATGTCAGATGGTTGCAAGTGTAGTGATTGAGCAACATCTTCAGGCTTTGGTTCTTTTTCCGTACCGTTGTGGGGTAGTTGATTAAGAATAGGAATTCTCAGGAGTTGAGAAAATTCCTCCAAAGTGGGCACCAATTGATAGTCGGGGAAAGGTAAACAGTGGTGAAGGGGGTCAAAGAACTGGAACAACACCTTTACCATGTCCTCTTCAATGTTGGTGCTGACTAGGATGAGCAGTCTACCATGTCTTTCACTGAAGGGAGAGCTTTCCGGAATCCTGGATGTGAGCTCCTTGAGTTGAGGAGGGATTCTCACAAGGTTGACTTGGATAGTTTTCCTGCGAAGAATTTCCATGACCTACAAAACAAGAACAAAGATGAAGATCTAAACCCTTGAAATGGTTAGTGAATGCATATGGTGCTTTATGATGTTCATGATGTATGCACAAACATACGTACAAGCAATTCACACAAAAACCCTAGTTTCAGGCTTGCAAGGGGTTTCATAGGTAAGTACCCTCTTGAGTGTAGTTGGCTTAAAAACCTGTCCTATAAATAGTAACCGGGTTCTAGGGAGCTCAATATCATTGGATTGTTTTCCATGTTCATCGTTTTGGTTTAGCCACTTAACTAGCGACCAAAATATTCCAAGAAAACAACCCTCAATGAGTGTAGTATCGAGTATCAAAAATGATGCAAAAATAAGTATGTAAAAATAAAATAAGATAATTTTGGAAGATGCAAAAATGATTTTTATAAGTATGCAAGATGCAAAAATGATTTTTATATGTATGTAAAAAGTATTTTTTATGTGTCAAATAAACAAAACTAAAGATGAATAATTTTGGAGGTTTTTACATTTTAGGGCAAAACCCTAATTTTCTAAGTAAGAAGTAATTATTATTTATTATATGCAATATTTATTAATTACGTACAAAAAATAAATAAAAAGAAAGTATATTGTAAAAAAAGTGATTTTTAAGGTCAAATATTAATAAAAAGAAAATGTATTATCTTTTTGTATTTTTCCCTAAATATTCTAATAAATATATAAGTATTTATAATATTTACTAAATATATTAAATATGTACAAAAATAACAATATTTATTATTTACAAAAAAGTATATTTTTTTTATAAAATGTTTTCAAAAGATAAAATAAAATAAAAATCAGAAAATAAAAGTGTTTGTATTATTTTTGGTATTTTTAATAAAAGGATATATGTTATTTACAATGTATAAATTCAAATAAAACAAATAAAATCCAAATAAAATGCAAAAATGGTTGAAAAAATATTTTTAATATTTTTTATGTTTTGTCAAAAAATAACAAGTCAGAATAAAAAAGAAAAAGTCAAAAAATGATAAAAATAAACACAATGGGCCAAAGGGGTTTATGTGTAAAAAGATGGTGCAAATAGAAAAAAGAAACAAGCCCAGCCCAAAGCAAGCTTGTCTTCAACCTCTGGCCAGATTCAAACAAGAAAACGCGTGTTTTGCCTTGTCCCTGCTATCTCCTGATTCTTTGATTTTTAGCACAAACTCATAACATAAAAAATGTCAAGCATCAAACCACGAATCCATACATACCAAGAACTTGATCTAACTCTCAGAAATGAGAGAGAATTTCTTCTCCCCCAATTCCTGACCTAGTTTTTTTCAGATGTTCAGATTCAAAATACTCTTAGCACACATAATATAAATGAAAAGTAACTATATGGATGACTTCAGGGCTATGATTAGAACATGTTTTCTTCGCAAACTTAATTCTAACTATGCCTGGATAGAGAGATAGAAGTTCAAAAACTTACCTGTTCAGCTTGATTCGTGTATGACAATGGAGGCACTTTCAAGGCAATGTGAGGACTTGTACATCTTGCTTGAAGTTCAAGGATGCTTCTCCAATGCTTGGTGTGTTTTGAATCTTGCTGAATCACTCCATGGAAGTCAACCTGCAAGAGAGAAAAATGAAAATGGAAAACTATGTTATGGCTGTTACAGTTTGTATCTAAGGTTGGGGGTAGTTTGTATGGATGTTATTGAATGTGTTTGAGGTGGTTTGGATGAAAACGCACGAGGGAAATGAACTGTGGAAGTCAAAGTGCAGAATGCCCTGTTTTTGTGCATCAAGATGGTGATTTCCTGTATGAGGAGGGATCAAGGGTTCTTTGGTCGTGTTTTAGGTCTGTTAGGGAGTATGGAAAGTGTGGAGAAAGTTTGTTTAAACATGTTCTTGCAGCAATGTAAGATGTGATCAGTTATGCAATGTTTCTTCTATCTTAAGCAAAGTTTGTCAACTTGGTTTCTAGGCTAACACAGGCCCCTCAAGTATGCTGCCTCAATCCCTCTTGATCAGTGTGATTAGTTCCTGAACTTGTGCCTCAAAGATCTGCATTGTACCTCATAGATTGTAAACTTGACATAAAGTTCACCTTTTCAAAAATGGCTAAGTTACTTTTTCTAATTATGGATTAAATTGGCATGTAATGGTTAAACACACAAGATAAGGCTTGAACACAAAGGGTTTGCATTTAATTTTTGAGTGTAAAAGAGATTAGAGGCCTGTAATGTAGCTTGAAACATGTTGAGTTCAAAAAATGCAAAGTTATGAACATAGAAATGGCTCATGAACAAAGTGACTTTTGCCTATATTGTCAAATTTGATTCTCCCTAACCACAAGGGTGTTTGAGAAGTTCTTGGACATTTTGTAGAGCTTGGAATGTGTAATACAATCCATCTTTGTAATGCAAGTTGAAATTCCAAGTGGAAGCATGTGAAAAGTGGCCATGAAGTTAGGCAAAAATCCTGCCTAAAATAGGTCAAAAATTTTCTAAGTTAAGAATGTTTTGCACCCTTGTTCCAAAACTCATAACTTGAGCTACAAGCTTCTTTTGAGGAAACTTTGTGAATCAAAGTTGTAGATTTTGCAATGGACTACAACTTTCATGTTTTGAGTTTTGTTTGAATCCAAATGTATCTTGATGAAAACATGGGACAAAGTTAGGAAAAAATTAGGAATTTTCATAACTTAGAAAAATTCTAAGTTATGAAAATTCTTCATTTCAAAACCCTAATTTGTGATTTTTGATTTCTTGATGGACAAGTTTCATAATTTGACATGTTTTGATGAAAAATGAATCTTGACACTTGATTTTGACCAAAAAGTCAAAGTTTGACTTTTCAGTATACAGTCAAATTTGGCTCAGTTGACTGGAAAATTCATCTATCAATCTTGTGCATTTGGGATCTTTTGAAATTTTTGAACATGTCAAGACAATTCCATTGAGTCCTTGAGTCCATATGTGAGCTTGGTTTGCCATTGGCCAGGTCAAACAGTCAAAAATTGCCTTTGTGCAGTCAAAACCCTAAAAATGACCATTTTGCCCTTTTGGTGATCTGATCAAATTTCTTGTGGAATTATGATCCAAACTTGATCAAATGGTCCATATGAGTTCATAATGTTGATGTGGGTCAAAAATCATGAGGTTTGACTGTCAATTGACCACAGTTGACTTTTCCCTCAATACAGTTGATTTCTAGGTCAACTGTCCAATTGACTGGGCAAAGATTGGAATCAAGGCTTGAAACTTGGTATGGATAAACTTATGAGTCCAACATGAAGCATGAAAGTCACTTTGGGCCTTTTAGGTCAAAAAATATTTGTGCAAACTCAAATCCTAATTTGGGTCAACAGTGCAAGGAGGAGTCTTGAGCAGAGTAAACCCTAACTTGTTCTTGAGCTCCAAGGGTCTTGTGGTGAGAAAATATTGAGGAAATGGGAGGGCAAATTTTGGGGTACAACAAAGGGCTCTTAGGTACTTTCTCACTATGTTTTCAAAAAGTTTTTTCTTTTCTTGTGTTCGTGGGTTTTGAAAAGAGTTTTGTTTGAAAACTTCGATTTAACTCTTATTTCTATCCTCAAGAGTGTATGAAGTGTTGTTTGAAAACTTTGTTTGAAAAGTGTAAGTGCGAAAAATTTGTTTTTTTTGAAAGAGCAAGTACCTAAGAACCTCTACCTACTCAAAAAGAATTAAAATGTGCAAATGTCCTTTAGACAGTGCTATCCCACTATTGAGAAGTTGGTAGCACCGTCGTTGGAGTTTTCGGGTCAATTCGATTAAGGGACATGTGGTCACTAAAGCAATGGTAGGACGCCTTAGCGGTAACCCTAATGTCTTAGATCGTTTTCTATCGAGGCAACCGTTTCGAGGCAACTTTGATCTTTAGAAAGGAGGGCGACCTCTAAAACTTCATATACTCAATGACCACGTTCGAGGCAACCAAGTGAGGCGTACCCTAGGAGTGGCATGTGCAAATGTGTCAATTTTCAGTTATGTTATCTGTGATCGGTGGAAATGAGAACTGACTGTTTTTTAAGTTGGTTCGCGAAATGTCGCGGTAAGCAAGAGTCGCCACCGTCTTTTATGTTCTCCAACATGGAAAGGACAAAAGCACAGCAAAATTCCTTTTCGAGAATGTTTCTCGGTTCGGGAGGTAGATTTATAGAAAGGGAAGGTGTTAGCACCCTTTCTATCCGTGGTTATCCACGGGCTCTTAGGTACTTGCTCTTATGTTTTCAAAAATTGTTTGCTTTTCAAGTGTGTGTGGGTTTTGAAAAAGTTTCGTTTGAAATATTTCTAGGTAACTCTTGTATCTGTCCTCAAGAGTGTATGAAAAATTTGTTTGAAAACTTTTTGAAAGTGTCAGTGTGAAAAGTATTTTATTTGTTTTTGAGAGATCAAGTACCCAGGAGATCTACCTACTCTAAGGAATTAGGCTGTGTAAGAGTCCTTTAAACAGTACTATCCCACTATTGAGAAGTAGGTAGCACCGTCGTTGGAGTTATTCGGGTCAATTCGATTATTAGGGACAGTGTGGTCACCAAAGCAATAGTAGGACGCCTTAGCGGTAACCCTAATGTCCTAGATCCTTTTTATCCGAGGCAACCATTTTGAGGCAACTAGATCTTTAGACAGGAGGGCGACCTCTAAAACACCCTATACTTGACGACCACGTTTGAGGCAACCGAGTGAGGCGTACCCTAGGAGTGGCATGTGCATGTGTGTTGTTTTCATGTTATATTTATCTTTGAACATGTCATTTGTGAGCTACGGATTGGTTTTATTTGTCATCCAAGTCTTGCATGCATATTAACAGTTAAGAGTGCGGAAAATAAACTGCGGAAATATGAATCTACGCTATTACAAGGCGCGGGTCTATACATCGCCAAAAACATAACCCGTTTTGAAAATAAGTGCGGAAAATTAAAGAAAGCGGTAAAATCCTAATTAACTATTACATCCTCGGAAACAGATACATAAATAATGATCAAAAGGAATTAAAGCGCGAAAGAATCGAATCGGGATGTCCTTAGGGTCTTGACCCTTTTTTGAGAAAAGAATTAAAGTTTGTCCTCTTTTTTGCAATTAATTAAATATTGAACCTAATAACTAATTAATTAATTAAAAGAAATTTTTTTTTGTGTTTTTTATGTTTTTAATGAAAATAAAAGAAAAGAATTAAAATTAAAAGTTAGTAAAACCTAATTCTAACCTATTTTATTTATTGTGAAAAAAGATTAAAATTAACTAATTAAACTAATTAGTTTGTTAGTATTTTATTTACAAAATAAATTAATAATGAAATTAATACATAATAAAAATATTATAAATATTTAATTCTGAGTTTATTATGAAAATTAATATTAATTATGTTAGTTAAATAAATAATATTAATAATAAAAAAATAGCTAGTTAAAAGAAAATAAAAAGAAAAGCAATTAACCAGGGGGGGTGTTGACCCCAGAATAGAGGTTAAGCCTGGAAATTTTAGGCCCAATAAGCCAAGCCTGCGTTGACTTTCTTGAATCGTCCAGAGGTGCGTTGACTCATGAGCATGGTGTCCCTTTCCTGGTAGCCATCAGATCTGTACATAAGGCCACATGGCGCCTGTTTGCATAAGGTGTATGATGGAACGCATTGCAAAGCCTGCACGTGATTAGGTTAGAAAAAATAATATAGAGCTTTTGGGGGGACCTGGGAATCGAACCCAGGTCCCAATGGTTACCAAGCACCTCACCTTCCACTAAGCCACTGCATTGCATCTGTTAATATAATAAACAACAAACATAATATAAAAAACATAATGCCCATGCTGGAAAGAGAAACAAACGCGCATTTTATTTGAATAACCCAATGGTACACTTCCACGTTCTTCGTCTTCTTCATTTATCTGCAGAAAACAAAACAAATAGTAGGGGTTTTTAACCCCCACAACATGGAAGCACGATTAATAGCGATTAGGCCCCTGATGATCACAAATTGTTCGCGAGGGTTGGGTTGGATTCGTCTGGCCTTGACGAATTCAACCATATGCGTCTCAAGGTCCAATTTTTCCTATAGAACAAACCCCCAATTTCAGAGCTTGGAAATCCTATAACGTGTTCATGGCGTTTTCTGTTTTAGGACATTATAAACCAATTGAACCACACCAAAAGCTTCACTTGAGTTCTATGAACATAAAACAAACAACAAAAGATGTTAAATATGCATGAATTGTGAGATGCGATTCTGAAAAAAAGTGACAAACTAAGGGATTGTTCTTGCGTGTTCTTTGAGTGTTAAGGCTTGTTTTTGATTGCAATGTGTTCTTGAGTGTGCTAGCAATGTATTTGAATCACTGAAACACCTTGAATTGGCTTGGAAGATAGCAAACAGTTTTCACTTTTTTCTTGGATTTTTTTAATGTGATTATGGTTTTCTGCAGCAGCTTGCCCGTTCCAGGCATTAGGGTTGGCTTCAGTATTTTTGTTGGAAGGGAATTAGGGTACAAACTTGGTCAAAGATCCATGCAATAAAGTTTTCAATATTTGATTTTCAATCAAATATTTTTTAATCTTTTTGATTGAAAAACCTTGCCAAATTGAGAGATCTTTGTCTCTTTGATGGATGCACGAAATTGCCAGCTTTCCCTGAGCCTATTTGCTTCATAAAAAGATTTGAAAACCATATCTTCATATTTTCTACATTTTAAATGAATTAAATGAATTAATAATCAATTAAAAATCCAAATAATTAATAAAAATAAGAAAATAATTCAATTTAATCTCAATGGGTCGTGCATAAGCCTTGGGTAAAGATTCAAGAAGGAATTTGGGGCCCATTAGCAAAAACAAGGTGTTTTAGGCAAAGTTGACTTTTGCAAATTCCCAAAAATTTCCCAACTTCTTCAATTCATATCTTGCTCAATTTTGATTATATGAACATGTTCTTGGACATTTTGGAAAGGTCTTGAAGTCCTCTAACCAATGCCTTTTGTCCCATATCATTTTGATTTACCAATCTCAAGTTATGGTCTTTGACTTAAAGTGCCTTTTTGTTGACTTTTGAAATTGACCTATAATGTAGAAATTGATAACTTTTTGTGAGAGCATTTCTTGGACTTGGAATGTGAAGATGAGTTGTAGGAAATGTCATCCCCTTCATAATGAGCATTGGATGGGATCTTTCTGATGAACCATGAAAAAGTTATGCTCTGGTCAAGTTACAGTTGACTTTTCAACTGTCCAAAAATAACAACTTTTGCATCCTTGATGATTTTTGAGCCATTCTTGTGGAATCATGATCAAGACTTGATCAAATGATGATTGTGGCTTCAAAATGAGATGTTGACCAAAAATTCTGACTTTTGACTATAAAATGACCATTTTGCCCCTGCAGTTGATTGTGAACCAAATAGGGCTTTTGACTGTACAACTTGGGACTGTGAGTCTTGCAACTTGACATGTAGATGCTTAGCATTGTATATAGGCCTATGAGACCTGATTGAACCATTGAAAACCACAACTTCCTTGCAAGAACCAAAACCCTAATTTTGACTGGCTTAGGAGATGGTTGGGTTGTGCAACCCTTGAGGAATCTTGAACCATTTGCAGATGATTCTTGATGAATCTTGGAGAATATGGGAGGACAAATTTTGGGGTACAACAGTTGCCCCTGTTCAATCTTCTTAGACATGAGGATGTAGAATGGCTTGCGTGCCTTTCGTGATCCGAAGGTAGAAGATGATTGAACACTAGAGTGCCCAGAAATTCGCACTCGCATAGTAGAATATCAGCAGTGTGATGGCGGGAATGGGCTTACAGATGCCATTTGGAGAGGTGGTGGATAGGAGGATGGGCTTATAGATGCCATCTGGAGATGTGACAGAACCTCGTCGGGAATGGGCTTATAGATGCCATTTGGAGACTGTTGGTAGGTGGATAGGCTTAAAGATGCCATCTGGAGATTGTCTGTTGGATTGTAATTTTGTAAGTTGAAAGATGGAACCTGTGTAGGGTTGCCTGATGAGCTCGTGTAAAACTGTATCTGAAATTGAGAAGGGAACTTGTGTAGAATTTCTTAATGACGAGTCCGTGTAAAACTGTATCCTGGAAGAAAGAAAACCTGTGTAGGGTTTTTTGATGACGAGTCCGTGTAAAACTGCATCTGAAGGAAGGAAACCTGTGTAGGGTTGACTGATGACCAGTTCGTGTAAAACTGCATCTGAAATGGAGAAGAAACCTGTGTGGGGTTACTTTGATGATGAGCCCGTGTAAAACCGCATCTGGAGCTGAGAAGGAAACCTGTGTAGGGTTTACTGATGACGAGTCCGTGTAAAACTGCATCCTTGGAAGGAGAGAACCTGTGTAGGGTTGACTGATGATGAGCCTGTGTAAAACTGCATCCTTGGAAGGAGAGAACATGTGTAGGGTTTCTTTGGGATAAGTTCGTGTAAAACTTCTTGAGGAACCGGGGTAAGGTTACCTTGGGATAAATCCGTTTAAGACTTTGGGAGGAACCGGTGTAGGGTTACCTTGAGATAAGTCTGTGTGAGACTTCTGGAGGAACCGGGGTAAGGTTACTGTAGGGTAAGTTCGTGTAAAACTTCTTGATGAACCTGGGTAAGGTCATCTTGAGATAAGTCCGTGTAAGACTTCTGGAGGAACCGGGGTAAGGTTACCGCAGGGTAAGTTCGTGTAAAACTTCTTGATGAACTGGGGTAAGGTCATCTTGAGATAAGTCCGTGTAAGACTTCTGGAGGAACCGGGGTAAGGTTACTGCAGGATAAGTTCGTGTAAAACTTCTGGATGAACCGGGGTAAGGTCATCTTGAGATAAGTCCGTTTAAGACTTCTGGAGGAACCGGGGTAAGGTTACTGCAGGATAAGTTCGTGTAAAACTTCTGGATGAACCGGGGTAAGGTCATCTTGGGATAAATCCGTGTAAGACTTTAGGAGGAACCGGGGTAAGGTTACCTTGAGATAGGTCCGTGTAAGACTTTTTCTGAAAGAAAAGGAACCGGTGTAGGGTTACTTTGATGATAAGTCCGTGTAAGACTTCTTTTGAAAGAAAAGGAACCGGTGTAGGGTTACTTGTGGAGGGTGAGTCCGTGTAAGACTTCGTCTGAAAATTGAGAAGGAACCGGTGTAGGGTTGCCTGATGATGAGTTCGTGTAAAACTACATCTGAGGTTGAGAAGGAACCGGTGTAGGGTTGCCTGTTGATGAGTCCATGTAAGACTTCTTCTGAAAGAAAAGGAACCGGTGTAGGGTTGCCTGAGGATGATCAAGTAGATAATTGTCCTGTTTGGTTTCAGATATTAACCCACGATCAGTCGTCCACAGAATTTTCCTGGCTTGTTACCGGTGTTGATCTGGAACTGTAAAGGTAGATGGCAATCATCTTTTGATTGACTTTTTCCTGAAAAGGCAAAGTATTAGTCGTATGCAATGTCATGATGCATGAACTGCACGATTTTAAGATGTTCTAAAAAATAAATGAGATTTGTGTTGTATGATGCGTATGCATGCTATAATGTATGAAGATGTGATATTTATGAATGTGTCTTCGTCTAGGGAAATAAATCCTTGACGAACGCCGAGAAGTTTGTTGAATCCTGGGCTGACGTTTGAAGAGTAGAGTTCTTCGTTTCCGCTGGGGATGATGATTGCAAGAATAAGTCGGTAGGAGAAGATGACTCCGTTGAGGAATAAACTTGTTGAAGAGATTACTCTGCGGGGAATTACTCTGTGGGAAGAGATACTTCGCTGAGATTTTGATGATAACTCCGTTGGGGATTCCATTTATAAGCTTTGTTGGAGGATTTGATGAACTCCATTGGGGATGGGAAGAACTTCGCCGAGGACGATCTTTCTGTGGTAATTAGCTGAGGATAACCCAGTTATAAGCTTTGGCGGGGAATAACCTTTGAATATGGCCGGGGAGAGACGTATGTACTCTGCAGGTGATAAGCTTCCATAATCTACTGGGGATAAGCTCCCAGAATCTACTGGGGATAGGGATTCCACTCTCCTGGGGAAACTTGGACTGTACTGGGGAAGTGGCTCCACTGGGGGATGTTTGCTGATGAATATCTATACTCCGCTGGGGAATGATAAGATCTTCTGGGGATACCCAACTTCCTTAAGGCTGACAGTAGACTAACTCTGCTTGGGGAGAGTATCACTGACTTGCTGGAGATACTGTGCCTTTTCGGGGCTGATTGGAGACCAACTCTGCTCGGGGGAGAGTGTTGCTAAATCTTGTCTTACTCTGCGGGGGGTGAAGGTGTCTTGGTCCTGTTCTTCAGCTGAACCTACCTTGGTACCTTAGTTGACAGAGCAGCCAGATCGCTTAGACAGTTCTTATTGCCCCAGTTTCTGCGGGAGAAGGTACCTGTGGAGGTGTTTGATGATTGTCGACTGACAAATATTCTTCTGGTAGGCAAGTGACGAGATGACGGGACATAGTTGTACGCTTTGATACCTAATTTTTGCCTGGACCGCCCTTTCGGGTTTTCAGTCCACCGGGATACCCATTTTTGCCCAAGTCGCCTTTTCAGGTTTTCGACTTGCCGGGTGTACAAATTTTTTTCATTTTTCATCCCTTATTTTGCCCGAACCCTTTTGGTTCGCCGGGAAGCCCTTATTTTTTCCTAGGTGTGTCAACCTAGCGGGTCTTTGTTATGCGTAGTATTTTTTCGACTATGTCCATGCTCTCAGGATGTAGGGAATTGTCACTGTCAATAGTGTTGTGTTGCCATACCACCAGAAGATATTTGACTATGCGAGATTCGTCGCTGGAATTCATATCCAATGCCCCAAGTGACTCAGGCGGAGACTTGCCCCTGGCTGTTTGGCATTTGAGAGAATCTCCGAATCTTGACTGGACTGCCCCAGATGATAGACAATGATCATGCCGTGCCCCTTGGTTGGAAGTACTTTTGTTCACTTAGATATTCGTCGTGCGAATTTCTCTGCTGTTCGAACAAAAAGTCATATGCAAACAAAGTTATGTTAAAAATGCAAAGCTTATGTCTGTCTTGAAGTTTTTTGAAAATGCATTTTTCAGTAAAACAAGCAAATTTTGTAAAATATGATGTCAACTCAGTATTTCACAGCAAGCCTTAAGGAGTCATGATACCTTTCGTAACAGTATGCTTTCGAACTAACCCATGCTTCAGCTAGGACTTTTAAGGGTTATAACGTGGCCTGGTTCACGGTTTAAGAAACAAAGGATAAAGGCTCGAATTATATTTGTACCCACCCGTTCTTCGTGATGTTCTTCAAACCTAAAACTCAGTTGATCGTGCGTCAGACCTTGTTTGAGTCTTTGTTTTGATATACCAGTGATGGTTCAGATATTGACAGTTTATTTTGAATAGGCAGTCATTTCCTTTTTTGGTGAGGGTTTGTAGGACCTCTTTCTTTTTTATTGTGTTATCCCTGTTTTTTGCCTGAACTGTTTCTTTTTGTATTTACAGTCAACGGGATGCCCCAGTTTTGTAAGTCTCCTTCATAGGTTTTGACTTTAATGGGCTTTTATTTCTGAGAGATAATGACTGCCTGGCGTTATGATTATTCGGAACCATCACTATCTTTTGTTTTGTAAGGACATCTTTGGTGTCATTCGTTGTGCACTTGGATCAACTGAGAGAACTACCCTGCCCCAGGTTATGATTAAGGGTTTTAATTTTCGAAAAGAAAAACTCCTACTTCTTTGGCTCGAAGGGGTTGACGAGGTATTATCTTCCTTATAACTCCAGTGTTTAGGAATTGAAACAATGCTTGTACCTCATCAGCGGGGTCGGTTCAAAAGCATATTGTAGATTGTGGTATCGTTTTCGTCATCCTCCCTCAAGAGGCATAGAATTTTAAAATCGAGAGTTGAACATCAAAAAATGAAAGCGATTTTAAGCATAGTAAACATAATTACTTCAAAACAGACACGTGTAATGCATTAATGAAATAACAAAGTTTGACATAAAATGTTTGAACAATCAAAGAAAAATACAACTTGAACATTCGAATGAACAAAAGTTTTTTCAATCCCAGCCATGTTTTGGCAAGGGAGCAATGATCACATTAGGAGTCTCAGCAGGCTCGAATTCGATCTCCTTAGCATCGATCATATTCTGGATCTTGTATTTCAGCATCCAACAATCCTCAGTATCGTGCCCCGGGCTACCAGAATGATAAGCACACCATGCATCTGGGTTGTAGTTTGGAGAAGAGGTCTTGGGATTTGCAGGAGGGTTGATCACCGCAATCAGATTCATCTTCAACATGTGCTGCAATGCTTGTGACAATGGCATGTTGATGTTGGTGAACTGTCTTTTAGGCTCGTCTGGCCTTCGTTGATTTCCCTTTTGTGGTTGTCGGCGTGACGCAGAACCAGAGATCATGACTTCCCCTGCATGTTGTTCACGACGACCCTTCTGACTGTACGCAGCATTGGACTCTTTCTTCCCCGTGCGAGGCTTTTTCTGAGTGTCAGAAGGTGTAGCTTCTTGAATCTTCCTAGCCTTGATACCAGCTTCTATCCTCTCACCAGTTAAGATCAGATCTGTGAACCCAGCAGAAGAATTCCCAATCATATGGTTGAAGAATGGACCAGACAGGGTCCCCAAGAACATGTCCACAAGCTCACGGTCCGTCAAAGGTGGCTGCACCCTTCCAGCAAGGTCTCTCCATTTTTGTGCATATTCCTTGAATCCTTCACCCGTCCCTAGTGACATACCCTGGAGTTGGGTACGCGTAGGAGCGAGGTCGGAATTGTACTGATACTGCTTGTAGAATGCAGTAGCCAAGTCCTCCCAGTTACGAATACTGGCTCCATCCAGCTGATAGAACCATTCAAGTTGAGTCCCTAAAAGACTTTCCTGGAAGAAATGGATCCATAGATTTTTGTCAGCAGTATACGGTTGGATCTTCCTTACGTATGATCTGAGATGCATCTTAGGACAGGAAGCCCCGTCGTACTTCGCAAAAGAAGGTGCTTTGAACTTATGTGGGATCACCACCCCAGAGGATAGACCTAGATCTTCGAAGTCCAGGCCGGGCACTTTCTGTATTTCCATGGTGCTCAACCGGTCTTCCAGCTGTTTGTACCTGTCCTCAGCAGGAGGGTATTGTTCATCATTGAAATCCGTCTCGTTGTCGGAGACCACGGGACTAGGAACCCTTCTCCCTTGGGGACTGTATTTCCCTACAGAGGAAGTATCCAGATCAGCCTCATTTTATAATCCATTCCCAGATCTGCGTCTAGGATTGAACAAAACAGTCCTCTTCTTCTTCTTCTTCTGTATCAGAGTCTTCAGCTCCTGTTGACCCTGGGCTAGGCTCATCACCAACTCTTGGAACTGGGCGTTCTGGGCCTGGAGGGCCTTGATAGCTTGTTCATTGGATGATTCAGGATTCATTATGATTGCTGAAATAAACAGCGAAGAAGATAAGTGACCTGTCAAAAGGGTACCTGTAATGCAATGATATGTATGTATGCATGCAATGTTTTCAAGGATCTCGCGGGGTAAACAGAGAAACTTGTTAGAATTCGAAACTGGTAGCTTGACTGAAGGAACTTCATGTTGTTGAGAGTCCTTCTTCAAGAGTTAGGCTCACCATATCGAGTGGGTCATAGCCCCTGACTCAAGTCATTAACCTTGGCTAGAGGAAAATAAATCCCCTTTGCCCCTTGCTAGACAGTTGGTTCATCATGACCTGCATCACATACCCTTGAGATCCTTGAAATGGATTAGTCCTTATGCAGGATGTATGCAATGGTATGATGTTATGCTATGCGTGGATTGATGTAAGTAAACCCTGTTATGAGTCCAGATTAAGGACTGTAAACAAAACCTACAAGGAACTCGTGTGTCAGATAACAAGAACATGCAAGTAATCAGGTTTGAAGGCACACAAGTCACACAACAGAGCCCTTAGATTTCAGGCCGGCATGAAGTTTAGGTACTACCCTCTTTCAGTTTCGTTGGTTAAGACATGCCCTAGAAAATAGTAATCGGGTTCTAGAGGATCTCAATATCACTGACTACCCTCAATCGGTCATAACTCCAGCATCGCAATCTTTTCTTGCAGCCAGAACCATCGCGAGAGTTTAGCCTCAATGAGTGTAGCATACTGCTACTGTTCTATGGCCAAGTTGGGTCGATTTAGGGTTCTAAGGTCAGTTGGTGCTTAATGACTCCTCAGAAGACCCATATTCTCCTCGTTGAAACACAAGGGATATCGGTACAGACCAAGGTGTCACACCAACGTAGCCACTGCTTCACCCGTGTCGGTCTACGCCGAACAGGTCCCTCACAGCTTATGCTACCTAAAGGGTATTCCCCAGATCCGGGTTAGGATCTATGAAACTCCAAGACATGCCCACAATATTAAAGCAAACAAATCAAGCAATTGAAAACAAGAGTGGTCTAATCCTAAGGTACACCTCACTTTTATTATTTCCCCAGCAGAGTCGCCAGTTCTGTGATTGGTGGAAATGAGAACTGACTGTTTTTTAAGCTGGTTCGCGAAATGTCGCTGTAAGCAAGAGTCGCCACCGTCTTTTATGTTCTCCAACATAGAAAGGACAAAAGCACAGCAAAATTCCTTTTCGAGAATGTTTCTCGGTTCGGGAGGTAGATTTATAGAAAGGGAAGGTGTTAGCACCCTTTCTATCAGTGGTTATCCACGGGCTCTTAGGTACTTGCTCTTATGTTTTCAAAAATTGTTTGCTTTTCAAGTGTGTGTGGGTTTTGAAAAAGTTTCGTTTGAAAAATTTCTAGGTAACTCTTGTATCTGTCCTCAAGAGTGTATGAAAAATTTGTTTGAAAACTTTTTGAAAGTGTCAGTGCGAAAAGTATTTTATTTATTTTTGAGAGAGCAAGTACCCAGGAGATCTACCTACTCTAAGGAATTAGGCTGTGTAAGAGTCCTTTAAACAGTACTATCCCACTATTGAGAAGTAGGTAGCACCGTCGTTGGAGTTATTCGGGTCAATTCGATTATTAGGGACAGTGTGGTCACCAAAGCAATAGTAGAACGCCTTAGCGGTAACCCTAATGTCCTAGATCCTTTTTATCCGAGGCAACCGTTTCGAGGCAACTGGATCTTTAGACAGAAGGGCGACCTCTAAAACACCCTATACTTGACGACCACGTTCGAGGCAACCGAGTGAGGCGTACCCTAGGAGTGGCATGTGCATGTGTGTTGTTTTCATGTTATATTTATCTTTGAACATGTCATTTGTGAGCTACGGATTGGTTTTATTTGTCATCCAAGTCTTGCATGCATATTAACAGTTAAGAGTGCGGAAAATAAAGTGCGGAAATATGAATCTACGCTATTACAAGGCGCGGGTCTATACATCGCCAAAAACATAACCCGTTTTGAAAATAAGTGCGGAAAATTAAAGAAAGCGGTAAAATCCTAATTAACTATTACATCCTCGGAAACAGATACATAAATAATGATCAAAAGGAATTAAAGCGCGAAAGAATCGAATCGGGATGTCCTTAGGGTCTTGACCCTTTTTTGAGAAAAGAATTAAAGTTTGTCCTCTTTTTTGCAATTAATTAAATATTTAACCTAATAACTAATTAATTAATTAAAAGAAAAATGTTTTTGTGTTTTTTATGTTTTTAATGAAAATAAAAGAAAAGAATTAAAATTAAAAGTTAGTAAAACCTAATTCTAACCTATTTTATTTATTGTGAAAAAAGATTAAAATTAACTAATTAAACTAATTAATTTGTTAGTATTTTATTTACAAAATAAATTAATAATGAAATTAATACATAATAAAAATATTATAAATATTTAATTCTGAGTTTATTATGAAAATTAATATTAATTATGTTAGTTAAATAAATAAGATTAATAATAATAAAATAGCTAGTTAAAATAAAATAAAAAGAAAAGTAATTAACCAGGGGGGTGTTGACCCCAGAATGGAGGTTAAGCCTGGAAATTTTAGGCCCAATAAGCCAAGCCTGCGTTGACTTTCTTGAATCGTCCAGAGGTGCGTTGACTCATGAGCATGGTGTCCCTTTCCTGGTAGCCATCAGATCTGTACATAAGGCCACATGGCGCCTCTTTGCATAAGGTGTATGATGGAACGCATTGCAAAGCCTGCACGTGATTAGGTTAGAAAAAATAATATAGAGCTTTTGGGGGGACCTGGGAATCGAACCCAGGTCCCAATGTTTACCAAGCTTGTCACCTTCCACTAAGCCACTGCATTGCATCTGTTAATATAATAAACAACAAACATAATATAAAAAACATAATGCCCATGCTGGAAAGAGAAACAAACGCACGTTTTATTTGAATAACCCAATGGTACGCTTCCACGTCCTTCGTCTTCTTCATTTATCTGTAGAAAACAAAACAAATAGCGGGGGGTTTTAACCCCCACAACATGGAAGCACGATTAATAGCGATTAGGCCCCTGATGATCAGAAATTGTTTGCGAGGGTTGGGTTGGATTCGTCTGGCCTTGACGAATTCAACCATATGCGTCTCAAGGTCCAATTTTCCCTATAGGACAAACCCCCAATTTCAGAGCTTGGAAACCCTATAACGTGTTCATGGCGTTTTCTGTTTCAGGACATTATAAACCAATTGAACCACACCAAAAGCTTCACCTGAGTTCTATGAACATAAAACAAACAACAAAAGATGTTAAATATGCATGAATTGTGAGATGCGATTCTGAAAAAAAGTGACAAACCAAGGGACTGTTCTTGCGTGTTCTTTGAGTGTTAAGGCTTGTTTTTGATTGCAATGTGTTCCTGGGTGTGCTAGCAATGTATTTGAATCACTGAAACGCCTTGAATTGGCTTGGAAGATAGCAAACAGTTTTCACTTTTTTCTTGGATTTTTTGAATGTGATTATGGTTTTCTGCAGCAGCTTGCCCGTTCCAGGCATTAGGGTTGGCTTCAGTATTTATGTTGGAAGGGAATTAGGGTACAAACTTGGTCAAAGATCCATGGAATAAAGTTTTCAATATTTGATTTTCAATCAAATATTTTTTAATCTTTTTGATTGAAAAACCTTGCCAAATTGAGAGATCTTTGTCTCTTTGATGGATGCACGAAATTTCCAGCTTGCCCTGAGCCTATTTGCTTCATAAAAAGATTTGAAAACCATATCTTTATATTTTCTACATTTTAAATGAATTAAATGAATTAATAATCAATTAAAAATCCAAATAATTAATAAAAATAAGAAAATAATTCAATTTAATCTCAATGGGTCGTGCATAAGCCTTGGGTAAAGATTCAAGAAGGAATTTGGGGCCCATTAGCAAAAACAAGGTGTTTTAGGTAAAGTTGACTTTTGCAAATTCCCAAAAATTTCCCAACTTCTTCAATGCATATCTTGCTCAATTTTGATCATATGAACATGTTCTCTGACATTTTGGAAAGGTCTTGAAGTCCTCTAACCAATGCCTTTGGTCCCATGTCATATTGATTTACCAATCTCAAGTTATGGTCTTTGACTTAAAGTGCCTTTTTGTTGACTTTTGAAATTGACCTATAATGTAGAAATTGATAACTTTTTGTGAGAGCATTTATTGGAATTGGAATGTGAAGATGAGTTGTAGGAAATGTCATCCCCTTCAAAATGAGAATTGGATGGGATCTTTCTGATGAACCATGAAAAAGTTATGCCCTGGTCAAGTTACAGTTGACTTTTCAGCTGTCCAAAAATAGCAACTTTTGCATCCTTGATGATTTTTGAGCCATTCTTGTGGAATCATGATCAAGACTTGATCAAATGATGATTGTGGCTTCAAAATGAGATGTTGATCAAAAATTCGTACTTTTGACTGTAAAATGACCATTTTGTCCCTTCAGTTGATTGTGAACCAAATAGGGCTTTTGACTGTGCAACTTGGGACTGTGAGTCTTGCAACTTGACATGTAGATGCTTGGCATTGTATATAGGCCTATGAGACCTGATTGAACCATTGAAAACCACAACTTCCTTGCAAGAACCAAAACCCTAATTTTGACTGGCTTAGGAGATGGTTGGGCTGTGCAACCCTTGAGGAATCTTGAACCATTTGTAGATGATTCTTGATGAATCTTAGAGAATATGGGAGGGCAAATTTTGGGGTACAACATTATCTTTGTACATGTTATGGTGAGCTACGGTTGATTTTAAGTTAAAGGTTAATCTTGTCATGCATAGCATATTATTCATACATCTAGCAGTTAATGGTTGCGGAAAATAAAACTAAGCTATTACAAGACGTCGGGTATTTACATCGCCAAAAACAAACCCTTCAAAAAGTAAATGCGGAAAAGTAAATAAAAGCAATAAAAAGTCCTAAGTTAAAGCTATTACATCCTCGGAGCAAATACAATTATATGGAATATGAATCAAAAATAATACGCGCGAGAAAAATTGAATCGGAGAGTTTTTAGGGTTTTGACCCTTTTTAGGAAAGAAAGAGATTTTTTTGTTATTTCTTGCATTTAATTAAATTAAACCTAAACTAATTAATTAATTAAATAAATAAGAGAAATATTTTTGGGTTTTTGAATGTTTAAGGAAATGAAAAATAAAATGATTAAATATATTAAAAATCTAATTCTACACCAATTTTAATTTATTGCAAAAGTATTAATATTATGCCTAATTAAAACTAAACAAATTATGTTAATATTTATTTACAAAATAAACTAATTAAATTTAATAAATAAAAATATTATATTTTTTATTTTCTGAAATTTTTTATAAAAAAGGGGTTAATTTTTTAATTGGTTAATTAAAATAATAATAATAAAAATAATTAAATGAAAGAAAAAATAAAAAAAGAAAGGAAAAGAAATAAACTCAGAGGGGGTGCTGGGCTTAATTTGGTGGTGTAATTTGCAATCTTCCAGGCCCATTATGCCTCAGCCCCATTGACTTTCCAGGATCTCACATGCATGCATTGACTAGGGAGTATGATGATCCTTCGTTCATGACCATTGGATCTAGGTTTGGAGACATCTGGCGCACTGAGATTTGAGGTGTATGGTGGACCTCCCTTTGCAAACTGCACATGAATACCTGAGGAAGAAAAATAACAAGGTTTTGGGGGACCTGGGATTCGAACCCAGGTCCCAATGGACTATGCATCAACGCCTTTGCCAACTGAGCTGTGACGCGCTTTTGTTAAATGGATAAATAGAGAATATTATATACAAAAACAAATGACATGATGTAAACAAAAAATAAAGCGCGCGTTTTTCAAACACACGAATCAGATGATCACACGTCACCATCTTCAACCTTGGTCCTGCATAAAATAGAATCAGATAGCGGGGGTTTTTAACCTCCACTACCTCCCTGCACGAAAAATAGCGAATAGACACAGAGCAAAAAGAAATATTTCGCGAGGTGTGTGTTGGAATCGTCTTGGCCTCACGAATTCAACCATGTATCCCATTGGTTCCAATTTATCCTGGATTGGAAAGCCCTATTTGAAAGCTTGAAAACCCTAGAAATTCAATCATGGCATCTCTCGGTTTAGGGCACTATGCTTCAATTCAGTCATTCCATTAGCTTTGTATGATCTCTAGCAACGCAAATCAATCACAAAAACATGTCAAATGCATATGAATTAAGAGATACAGTTTTGAATTGGAAGTGCAAACCATGAGATGGTATTTCGTGATTCCTTGAGCTTTGGTGCTTGAATTTGATTGCAAATCACTCCTGGTACCTCCTGCAATGTGTTTGGATGGACAAGGCACCTTGAATTGGCCTAGATTGCAAGAACAAGTTTTGACTTTTCTTGAAATTTCTTGAAATTGGTATGGCCGTTCTGCAGTCCTTCAGTCGTGAATTAGGTTATGCTTGGCTTGCTTGCATATAAGGGAATTAGTTTAGGTCAAAATTTGGACCCATACCCATGTGCATTGAAGATTGAATCTTTGATTGACAAATCAAATATTCTTGATTTTTCATGATTGAACAAGTTGCCAAAATTGGATATTTTTGTATCTTTTAGCTTGTGCACGAATTGGTCAGCATATTTGGATCACATTTGGTTCACAAATAGATTTAAGAATCAAATCTTTTATTTTCTTATGATTTAAATTAATTAAATGAATTAATATGTATTAAAAATCCATTTAATCAATAAATTTAAGAAAATAAGTCCCATTTAACTTGGTGGGTCGTGCATAGGTCATGGGTGAAGTTTCAAGAAGAGATTTGAGGCCCATTAGCAAAAAGAAGGTGTTTTGAGCAAAGTTGACTTTTGCAAATTCATGAAAATTGCCCAACTTCTTCAATGCATAACTTACTCAATTTTGATCATATGACCATGTTCTTGGACATTTTGGAAAGCCCTTGAAGTTATCTAACCAATGCTTTTGGTTCCATGTCATTTGGATTTAGCAATCTCAAGTTATGGCCTTTGACTCAAAGTGTACTTTTGTTGACTTTTGAAATTGACCTATAATGTAAAAATTTGTAACTTTTTGTGAGAGCATTTCTTGATCTTGGGGTGTGAAGATGGATTGTAGGAAATTGCATCCTCTTCAAAATGAGCTTTGGATGGAATTTTTCTGATAAACCATGAAAGAGTTATGCCCTTGTCAAAGTACAATTGACTTTTCTACTGTCCAAAAATAGTAACTTTTGCATCTTGATGATTTTTGAGCTATTCTTGTGGGATCATGATCAAGACTTGATCAAATGATGATTGTGAACTCAAAATAAGATGTTGACCAAGAATTCTGACTTTTGACTGCAAAATGACCATTTTGCTCTTGTAGTTGACTGTAGATCAAATGGGGCTTTTGACTGTGCAAACTGGCACTGTGAGTCTTGAAACTTGGCATGTAGGTGTTTGAGAATGTATATAGGCCTATGAGACTTGATTGAACCATTGAAAACCCCAAATTCCTTGAAAGAACCAAAACCCTAATTTTGAATTGACTGCCTTAGGAGGTGATTTGACTGTACAACCCTTGAGCCATTTTGAGCAATTTGAAGATCATTCTTGACAAATCTTGAGGAATATGGGAGGGCAAATTTTGGGGTACAACAATATTATATTTGGATCTACTAAACCTTCTCTGGGAAGAGAATTTGCTAAGTGCGTGCAGGCAGAGTTTGAGATGAGCTTGATGGGAGAACTTAAATTCTTTCTGGGCATTCAGATCAATCAGACTCCAGAAGGAACTTACATTCACCAGAGCAAATATGTATACGTCAGAGAACTTCTGAAGAAATTTGACCTCTCAAAATGTAAGCCATCAAAGACTTCAATGCATCCCACGTGCATTCTAGAAAAGGAATAGGTAAGTAAAAAGGTAGAGCAGAAGATCTACAGAGGTATGATTGGTTCTCTCCTTTATCTGACATCTTCAAGGCCTTACATTTTATACAACATTTGTTTATGTGCTAGATTTCAATCAGATCCTAGAGAATCTCACTTAACAGTAGTTAAGCTAATTTTCAAGTATCTGAGAGGTACTACTAACCTGTTGTGATACGGTGGGAGAGAACTGACTATTTTTTGGAATATTGGTTCGTGTTTTGCGTTTGTTTTCGCAAAATGTCGCGGTAAGCAAGAGTCGCCATCGTCTTTTATTTTATCCAACAAGGAAAGGAAAAAAGCACAGAAAAATTCCTTTTTCGAGATGTTTCTCGGGTTCGGGGGGTAGATTATAGAAAGGGAAGGTGTTAGCACCCTTTCTATCTGTGGTTATCCATTGGCTCTTAGGTACTTGCTCAAAGTGTTTTCAAATTTTGCTTTTCTTTGTGTTTGTGGGTTTGAAAAGAGTTTTTGTTTGAAAAGGAGTGTAAGTGTGAAAAGTTTTTTGTTTTGTTTTAAAAGAGCAAGTACTTAAGAACCATCTACCTACTCGAAAAAGGAATCAATATGTGCTAATATCCTTTAGACAATTCTATCCCACTATTGATGAGTAGGTAGCATCGTCGTTGGAGTTTTAAGGGTCAATTCGATTAAGGGACGTGCGGTCACTAAAGCAATGTTTAGACGCCTTAGCGGTAACCCTAATGTCTTAGATCATTTTTCCGAGATAACCGTTTCGAGGCAACTATGATCTTTGGACAAGAGGGAGATCTCTAAAACTTCTTATACTCAATGACTGCGTTCGAAGGCAACCAAGTGAGGTGTACCCTAAGAGTGCGCATGTGCGAGTGTGTTATTTCGGTTAATTTTATCTTTGTACATGTCAATGGTTATCTATGTTGATTTTAGGTTTAAACATTTGATCTTGTCATGCATTCCCTATTATCAAACATCTAACAATTTATAAGTTCCGGAAATTAAATTGCGGAAATTAAAACTAACTATTACAAGGCGTCGGGTATTTACATCGCCAAAAGCAGCCCTTGAAATTAAAATGCGGAAAACAAATAAAGCGATAAATGGTTAAAGTCATATTAAACTATTACATTCCGGGAAACAGATACAATATTGAGATAAAATGGATCGCGTGCGAGAAAGTTAAATCGGGCGAGTTTTTAGGGTTTTGACCTTTTAACTAAAGAAAAGATTTTTTTGGTTATTTTTTGAATTAAGAAAGACATTAAATTAGGTTTAAGCATTAAATTAATAAACAAATTAATTAATTAATAAAAAGGATATTTTTGGATTTTTTATATTTAAATAAATAAAAATAAATTAACCAATGTTAATAAAACCCTAATTATCTAAATTAATTTTAATTATTGCAAAAAAAATATTAAATTTATTCCTAATTAAACTAAATTAATTAATTGATTTTATTAACAAAAATAAAAATGTTGAAATTAAATAAAATATTTTTTGGTTTTTTATTTTAATGAGAAAAAGTTTTGATTGGTTAATTATTAAATTGTGAAAAATAATTAAACAAGATAAATAAATAAAAATGGAAAATAGAGAGAGTTAGAGATTTGGGCCTTAAAGGAGGTTTGGATAGCAATTTTGTGGCCCATGAACATGCAAGCCTGTGTTGACTTTCTGATTCCAGTGTGGCACTTTGACTAGGGCATATGGTGGACATCACATCTGGACCACCAGATCTGGCATGGGGCCATCTGGCAAGCATCTGAGTGAGGGAGTATGATGAACCACGCGCTTGGTTTTGTACTGAATAACCTGAAGAAAAATATTAACAAATGCATGGGGGACCTGGGATTCGAACCCAGGTCCTGTGAGTCATTGCATACGCTCCACTACCACTCAACCAACGGGCTTCATCTGTTATTATATTGGAAACTAATAATAATATGGGAAAACAATTAAATGTCAGAAAATATAAAAAAATAAAGCTCGAAGTTTGAACCAGCCAATAGGAGGGGGGCACGTCTTCGTCTTCTTCGTGCAAACCTGGATATTTACCTGCGGATTCATATCCGCAGCTAAATCCGTATGTCCATCCTAAAATTAGTTATAGGCCATGAAAACACAATCCAAGACCATGGTCATGTTCGTCTTCCTCCACTGATCATGCCTATGTCCATTAATGGCATCAATTTTTCCTGTAGAAAAAATGCCCAAAAACACAAACCACGAACCCTAGATTCAGCTAGGGGGTTATAGGCCAGATAAATGCAATTGGCTAATGCAGGATGCTTGCAAATTGGACGATAATCATGAATATGCAAAGATTTTACAAGAAAAGTGCAAGAATAAGGATCTATGAATTCACATGAAAAGCAATTTTTTGAAACACTTACAGAGCTTTTGCACGAGTATGGAGATTGATTTTGAGTTGGTTATGCTTCAATGATTGTCCAACAATTGATTCACGTTGAGTTTTGCCTTTGAATTTGCCTCTATGCACGATTTCAGTTTCACACTTTTTTGCAATTTTTTCAAGTTTGCTTTTGATGATTCTGCAGCCTCTAACCTCTAATTCGTTGTCTTTCACTTGTATATGTAATAAGCAATGCATTAGGTTAACTTTTGGGTCTTGAATCTTTGCACATTGATGTTTGGAGATTTGATTTGATCCTCCATTCAAAGCCTTCCAATTTTGTCCAAAATCCAATCTTTTTGCCCATGGAATGTATGATACAAATTTGATTCACTTGATGATGATGATTCAATCCTGAAATAGCCAAAAAGAGATCAAATAATCAATGTTTGGATTTTATTTGATTTAAATTGATTTAAAATGAAATAATTCATTAAAAAATCAAATTAAATAATAAAATTGACAAATGGTCACAAGGATGAGGCTAGGACACGTGTGGAATGTGATAAGACCAAATCAAGTGGAAAAGAATGGGCCCATTTGACAAAATTTGAAATTTTGGGGATAGTTGACTTTTGGCAATTTTGCAAAAATGCCCAACTTCAACAATGCATAACTTCTTCAATTTTGAACTTTTTGAAGTGTTCTTTGACTTTTTAGAAAGCTTGATATGTCCTATAACTAATCCTTTTGTCTCATCTCATTTTGATATTCCATTCTCAAGTTATAAGCTTTGGAAAAAAAGGTGTTTTTGTTGACTTTCAAAAATGACCTATAATGTCCAAATTCATAACTTCTTGTGAGTGCATTTTTTGATCTTGGGGTGTGAAGATGGATTGTATTAAATTGCATCCTCTTAAAAATTAGCTTTGGATGGGTCATTTCTCATAAAGTATTAGAAAGTTATGCTTGGTCAAAGTTGAGTTGACTTTTCCTACAAAACCCTAATTTAGCAACTTTTGAGTCTTGATGAATTTTGAGCAATCCTTGATGAATCATGATCAACCCTTGATCAAATGATGAAATATCCTTCAAAATGAGAATGTTGACAAAAAATCTTGAAGTTTGACTGTTTATAGGTCACAATTGACTTTTGCCCTAGCATAGTCGATTTTCAGACCCTTTGAGCAATTGACTGACCAAACTTCCTCTGCAAGGCTTGAAATTTGACATGGATGATCTTGAGAACATATTAGTATATTTGGGAGAACTTGAGGTCATTTGGATGCAAGGACCTTGATGCAACACAAAACCCTAATTTGAGGTTGACTGCCTTAGGAGATAGCTTGACTGTCCAACTCTTGAGCAAACTTGAGCCACTTGGAGATTTTTCTTGCCATGTTTTAAGAAATATGAGAGGGAAAATTTTGGGGTACAACAACTGCCCCTGTTCAATCTTCTTAAACTTGAGGATATAGATTGGCTTTCGGGCCTTTCGTGATCCGAAGGTGGAAAATGATTGAACACTAGAGTGCCCAGAAATTTGCACTCGCATGAAGTGGTATCAGCCTGGTGATGTCAGGAATGGGCTTACAGATGCCATTTGGATATTATTTACAGGTGGTCCGGGCTTCAGCTGGAATACGAATCAGGGAGATCTTATCGTCGATCTGACTGAAACAGAGAAGGTCTTGGATTAACCTTTACTGGATCGGCATCAGAAAAATCTTAGGATCGATTTAACTGGACCAGACAAAAGTCTTGGAATATCTTCAACTGGAATACGAATCAGGGAGATCTTAAAGTTGATCTGACTGAACCAGAGAAGGTCTTGGATTAACTTTTACTGGATCGGCATCAGAAAAATCTTAGGATCGATTTAACTGGACCAGAAAAAAGTCTTGGAATATCTTTGACTGGAATACGAATCAGGGAGATCTTATCGGTGATCTAACTGAACCAGAGGAGGTCTTAGATTAACTTTGACTGGATCGGCATAAGAAAAATCTTCGAATCGATTTAACTGGACCAGACAAGAGTCTTGGAATAACTTCAACTGGAATACGAATCAGGGAGATCTTATCGGTGATCTAACTGAACCAGAGGAGGTCTTGGATTAACTTAGACTGGATCGGCATCAGAAAAATCTTCGAATCGATTTAACTGGACCAGACAAGAGTCTTGGAATAACTTCAACTGGAATACGAATCAGGGAGATCTTATCGGTGATCTGACTGAACTAGAGGAGGTCTTGGATTAACTTTGACTGGATCGGCATCAGAAAAATCTTCGAATCGATTTAACTGGACCAGACGAAAGCCTTGGAATAACTTCAACTGGAATACGAATCAGGGAGATCTTATCGGTGATCTGACTGAACCAGAGGAGGTCTTGGATTAACTTTGACTGGATCGGCATCAGAAAAATCTTCGAATCAATTTAACTGGACCAGACAAAAGTCTTGGGATAACTTCAACTGGAATACGAATCAGGGAGATCTTATCGGCGATCTGACTGAACCAAACGAGGTCTTGGATTAACTTTGACTGGATCGGCATCAGAAAAATCTTCGAATCAATTTAACTGGACCAGACGAAAGCCTTGGAATAACTTCAACTAGAATACGAATCAGGGAGATCTTATCGGCGATCTAACTGAACCAGAGGAGGTCTTAGATTAACTTTGACTGGATCGGCATCTGAAAAATCTTCGAATCGACTTAACTGGACCAGACGAAAGCCTTGGAATAACTTTAACTAGAATACGAATCAGGGAGATCTTATCAGCGACCTAACTGAACCAGATGAGGTCTTTAACATAGCTGAGAACTTAACTGGATCTTTCCTGAAAGGTAAAGGTCAGTCATATGCAATGCATGATATGGATCAATCAATGATGTTCTCAACATAAATGAGATTGTATGGTATGATGCGTATATGCATGTATCATGATGTATGGAAATGTAATGTTTTAGCTGGGGAAAATAAATCCCAGATAGATGCTGGAGACAAGAGTTGAATTCTTTGTTTCCGCTGGGGATGATGAACGAAGGTAATAGACCTGCAGGAGAGGATGACTGTGTTGGGGGGGATAAACTGATGAAGAGATTACTCTGTGGGGAAGATATGCTCTATTGAGGATTCCACTGATAAACTCCACTGGGGATGGATTACCGTTGCTGGTGATACTGAATCCTGTTGGGCGATTGAATTCCCGTTGCTGGTGATATTGAATCTGTTGAGGGATTGAATTCCTGTTTGTGAGAGGAAAAAACTTCGCTGGGGATGATCTTTCAATTGCGACTTGCTGGGGATAACCCTGTTAGACTTTTGTGGGGATAATCCTCTAAATTCTGCTGGGAGTGATCCTTTAAACTCGGCTGGGGAGATTTATTTTGTACTCCGTCGGGGAAACTTCCAGAGTCTACTGGGGATGATGCTTCAATTCCGTTGGGGAAGCTTTTTCAGACCGTGCTGGGGAAATATCGACTCCACTGGGGGGGGTATCCTGTATTCTACCGGGGAACATTCTTATACTCCGTTGGGGAATATTAAGACTGTCGGGGATATCAAGTCTTTCTAGTGCTGATGGTAGATCAACTCTGCTTGGGGGAGAGTATTGTTGATTCGTTCACTGTTGCAAGTCTCAGCTGGGGGAGAGCTACCATTACTGTCTTACTCTGCGGGGAGTGAAAGTATCTTAGTCATATTCTTCAGATGAATCTACCTTTGTACCTGGTGGACAAAGCAACTATACAGTTCGGACAATTCTTATTTCCCCTGTTTATGAAATTACCCGTAATCGTCTTTTGTTTCGCATGTAAATATTTATGAGCAGCAATTAATGTCAAATGCATATATCAAAAATGAACATTGGACATTCTTTTGCAAAACAAAACAGATAAAGGAAAAACAGTTAGAAATTTCTTTGAAAATGAATTGTATTGATTTTGAAGTTTGGCCTGTAAATAGGCGTTTTTGTACAAGAGGATGACGTCCTAGTAAGAGAACGCTGCCGAATAATAGAATTTACACAATTTGCAAAAAAAACTAAACAAAACAGCTATGTGAATAATCCCACTGGGTTCCAACTCTGCTATTGCCCTTATGTCCTCAAGCATCTCATCACTTTGCTGCTTGGTTGAAGATGAATCTGATTGATTAGTGTCGTTCGAGCTTGATAGTCGATACCGAGGTCTGGATGCAAGGTGATCCAATGAGACATAGTGTTACGCTTTGATCCCTAATTTTTGCCTGGACCGCTGTGATACGGTGGGAGAACTGACTAGGGTTTTGCGTTTGTTTTCGCAAATGTTTCGGTTGAGCAAGAGTCGCCACCGACTTTTTATTTTATCCTAAGGAAAGGTTTAAAAAGCACAGCAAAAACCTTTGAGATTTTTCTTGGGTTCGGGGAATAGATTATAGAAAGGGAAGGTATTAGCACCCTTTCTATCCATGGTTATCCATGGGCTCTTAGGTACTTGCTTAGATCAACTTGCCTTGGTTTTCAATTGTTTGAAATGGTGCTTTGTGTGTGTTTTGAAAAAGATGCCTTGTCTAGGCTACCCTTGTAACAATTCTTTACTCGAATGTTTTACAAAAGGTGTTTGTCTTTTTGAAAAGATGTTCCAAGGTTTTTTTGAAAGTTTGTTTTGAAAGTGTTTGTGAAGTGTGGTTTGAAAAATAGGCAAGTGTTTTGTTTTGCAAGTTGACAAGTACTTAAGAGCTATCTACCCTAAAGTTCTCAAAGATTTTTGTTATGTTTTAACCCTTTTAACAATTTTGTTCCACCATTGCATTTGGTGGACAATCTTGTGTTAGGAGGTGAAAGGGACGGGCGCGGGTCATCGTTTAGATCATATTTGCAATAGTGCTAAGTATCTTTGGGCAATTTTTCTTTGAAAGGGACTTGATCATTTTAGGCAACTTTTTGAAAGCGTCATCGAGGGACTTATGATCATTTGATTGTTTGTTTTTACCCAAAGAAACCTAACATGCAATATGACCCATTTATTTGAAGGCAACAAGTGGAATACCCTAGGGGTGCAAGTGTGCTATGTGTTGTCCATGTTCATGCTTTGATTATCTTGAAATTAGGTCAAACTATTTTGTTCTTTTTATTTGCATACAAACCCTAATTCTAACATGGTATATTTAGAAAGCGTTAAAGTGCGAAAAGTAAAATTCCTACACTATTATTACAACACAATATGGGAAGGGGGGTACAAATGTTCAAATGGGAGGATATTTAGACAAGGAATTTAAACCTAGCTATTACATCAATTTTGGAATATTTACAAAATAATTAATTGCATAAATTAAATGGAAAATAAAATAAAGATGCAAAATGCAAAAAGGGTTTTCATATGTATGGAAAAAGGATATTTTTTATGTCCAATAAACAAAAATAAATAAAATAAAAAAAAGTAACATTTTTGGAGTTTTTGTGTTTTAAGGGTAAAACCCTAATTTTTATCAAGTAAATATATATATTATTTAATTTATACAAGTATTTATTTATTATATACAAAAAAAAATGAAGTATATTCATAAAAAGTATTTTTTGAAGTCAAATATTAATAAAAGAAAAATGTAGGTATTTTTGTATTTTAACCTAAATATATATATATATATATATATATATATATATATATATATATATATATATATATATATATATATATATATATATATATATATATATATATATATATATATATATATATATATATATATATATATATATATATATATATATATATATATATATATACAAATGTCCATATAAACAAATAAATACCTAAAAAATATAAAAATGGTGTAAAAAATATTTTTTATGTTTTTAATATTATTAGCAAAAATAAATAAGTCAGGAAAAAAAAAGTCAAAAAATCATGCAAATAAACAAAATGGGCCTAGGGGGTGTAAAACCAAAACATGGTGTGAAAAGAAAAATTAAAACAGGCCCAGCCCACGTGGCTTCTTCTTCAACCTTCAGACAGGAAAACGTTCAAAAACGCGCACCTGTTTCTTCCATTGCAAGGTCCTGATTCTTTGAGTTTTAGCAAAAACTTTCAACACCAAACATGTTAAGCATTGAATCACGATTCTAAATATGTAAAGAACTCATCCTAACTCTCAGAAATGAGAGAGAATTTTATCATTCCCAAATCTTGACCTAGTTTTTCTTCCATATTCAGACCTTAAATTCTCATAGCTCAGGCAAAATAAATGAAAAGTAAAAGCATGTACAGATTCAGGGGCATGAGTAGAACACTTCTTATTCACAAACCTAAAGCTAACAATGCCTATATCAAGAGTTAGAAGTTCAAGAAAATACCTGTTCAGTTGAAGTTCTATCTGGCAATGGGGGAGCTTTCAGGGCAAGATGATGATCTGTACAGCTTGCCTGAAGTGTGGTGATGCTATTCCAATGCTTACTTTGCTTTGAAACACCTTGAATCGAGCTATGGACCTTCAACTGCAAAACAAGAAAGTGAAAATAGTGGAACTGATTAGAGGAATTACAGGTCGTGTTTTATGCTTTGGTTAGCTTCAAGTGATGCTAGGGAATGTGTTTGATGAGCTTTGAGCAAGAAAGCATGAAAGGAATGAGAGTTGGCACTCAAACTGCAGAGGTTACTCTGTTTGGGCAGTTTGAAGGTGATTCTGGGAATGAGAGGGTGTTAGGGATGGTTGGCTCGTGTTCTAGCTTGTGTTTGATGTTTAGGATATGTTTGATAACTTTGCTTAGGCTTTCTTGTGCTGAGATGAAAGTTCTCCCTTGTTATGCCCTCTTTCTTACACTTTAAGCAAACAAAAACCAAGTTGATGTTTAGACAGGTAGAGGCCCCCATAATATGCTGCAAACCTTGGCATTGATCAGTGTGATTAGTCCCTAAACTTGTGCCAAGGGGATTTGATCTGTACTTCTTGGATTTGCATTATGACATAAAGCTTGCTTGAATCCAAATGAATCTTGGTGAGAAAGTGAGGCAAAGTTGGGAAAAAATTAGGGTTTTTCATAACTTAGAAAAATTCTAAGTTATGAAAAATTCTCATTTTAACCCTAATTTGCATTTTTTGATTTCTTGATGAACAAGTTTCATGATTTGGCATGTTTTGATGAAAAATGAATCTTGACTCTTGATTTTGACCAAAAAGTCAAAGTTTGACTTTTCAGTATACAGTCAAAATTGATCAATTGACTGGGAAATTCAACTGTCAATCTTGTGTATTTGGGATCTTTTGAACTTGTTGAGCATGTCAAGATAATTCCATGGGGTCCTTGAGTCCATATGTGAGCTTGGTTTACCATTGGCTAGGTCAAACAGTCAAAAATTGCCTTTGTACAGTCAAAACCCTAAAAATGACCATTTTGCCCTTTTGGTGATCTGATCAAACTTCTTGTGGAATTGTGATCCAAACTTGATCAAATGGTCCATGTGAGTTCATAATGTTGATGTGGGTCAATTTTCATGAGATTTGACTGTCAATTGGCCACAGTTGACTTTTTCCCCAATACAGCTGATTTCTAGGTCAACTGTCCAATTGACTGGGCAAAACTTGGAATCAAGGCTTGAAACTTGATGTGGATAAACTTAGGAGTCCAATATGAAGCATGAAAGTCATCTTAGGAATTTTAGGTCAGAACATCTTTGTGCAAACACAAACCCTAATTTGGGTCAACAGTGCAAGGAGAAGTCTTGAGCAGATGAAACCCTAACTGGATCTTGATCTCCAAGGGCTTTGTGATGAGAAATCAATGAGAAATGGGAGGGCAGATTTTGGGGTACAACAGTTGCCCCTGTTCAATCTTCTAGAATCCAAAGAGTTAGATTGGCAAGTTTGCCTTTCGTGACTCGAGGGTAAAAGGAGATTGGACACTAGAGTGCCCTTAAATTTGCACTCGTCAAAGCAAGGGATGCGGGAATGGGCTTAGAGATGCCATTTGGAGATGGGCTTAATGATGCCATCGGGAGGAATGACAGAAGCTTGTCGGGGATGGGCTTAAAGATGCCATCTGGAATGAGTATCAGGAAGGTGTCCATGCTTGGGACCATCTCTGAACTGGGGGTCTGAATAAGCAACAGATTGGCATCCGTTGTTGGGAGGAATCCGTAAACTGTTTTCAAAAATTGCATCTGAACAAGTTGATAGATTAACATCCGTTGTTGGGAAGAATCCATAAACTGTTTTCAGAAGTCTGGAGAAGAATCTGAACAAACGATAGGTTAACATCCGTTACTTGGGGAACCCGTGAACTGTTTTTAGAAATCTTGGAGTTGAATAAGCAATAGAGCAACATCCGTTGTTGGGAAGCGTCCGTAAACTGTTTTCAAAAGTTGCATCTGAACAAGTGATAGATTAACATCCGTTGTTGGGAAGAATCCGTAAACTGTTTTCAGAAGTCTTGAGAAGAAACTGAACAAGTGATAGGTTAACATCTGTTACTTGGAGAACCCGTGAACTGTTTTCAGAAATCTTGAAGTCGAATAAGCAATAGAGCAGCATCCGCTGTTGGGAAGCGTCCCTAAACTGTTTTCAAAAGTTGCATCTGAACAAGTGATAGATTAACATCCGTTGTTGGGAAGAATCCATAAACTGTTTTCAAAAGTCTTGAGAAGAAACTGAACAAGTGATAGGTTAACATCCGTTACTTGGAGAACCCGTGAACTGTTTTCAGAAATCTTGGAGTTGAATAAGCAATAGAGCAGCATCCGTTGTTGGGAAGCGTCTGCAAACTGTTTTCAAAGGTTGCATCTGAACAAGTGATAGATCAACATCCGTTGTTGGGAAGAATCCATAAACTGTTTTTAGAAGTCTTGAGAAGAAACTGAACAAGTGATAGGTTAACATCCGTTACTTGGAGAACCCGTGAACTGTTTTCAGAAATCTTGAAGTTGGAGGAAGAACCGGTGTAGGGTTCCCTGATGATGAGCTTGTGTAAAACTGCATCTGGATAAATCTGGAATAAGCATTAGAATGTTGCCGTGTCTGGGTCACATCTGAACTATTCCTGGAAAGAATCTTGGAAGATAATGATTTTAGTCTGTCGACTGATCTTACCTGAAAAGGTAAAGAGTTAGTTATATGCAATGTCATGATGCATGATACAATGTATGTTATATGATATGAATGTAAATGGGTGCGCATGTAAGCTGGAGAGCTGTCTTGTGAAGGATAGATGAATCCGAGATAGCTGAAGATAAAAGCATCTTGACTGCTGCCGGGAAGAATAATTCCTAGTTGTTGCTGGAGAATAAGGAGCTTGGGTTGCATACCAATCTTCTGGGGAATTCCTGATGACTTCTACTGGGGAGTTTCAATCTAATAGACTCATGCTGGGGATGTAAGATTGAGAATCTTCAGCTTGGTGGGAAGTATTTCTGGCGACTTCACTGGGGAACTCAAGATTGGCCCTCCCCAAATTCTGTGGGGAGAAGGTTCACTAGTCTGGCTCCGCTGGGGATACTGAAACTTAAATTCTGAGGGGAATTGAGTTCTGGAGGATTCTCTGGCTGGGGATAACAAAGACAAACTCCTCTGGGGAATTGTATTGATAAGTTGTGTTGGGGAGCTCTGATGAACTCCGCTGGGGGTAGGAAGAATTTTGGTGAGTGCGATCTTCTGTGGCAATAAGCTGAGGATAACCCAGTTATAAGCCCTTGTGAGGAATAACTTTGAATAAAACTCGGGAGAGACGTCCGTACTCTGCAGGGGATAAGCTTCCAGAATCTACTGGGGATAAGCTTCGAAACTTGCTGGGGATATGGATTCCAAATCTCCTGGGGATTTCCTTTGAAAGGGTATCAAGATATCCGACTGCACCTTCAACCTATCAGTAATCCTCTTTCTTGATTCATAAGGAAATGATTATGTTCAGATGCATATGCCTATTTAACAAAACATTGGACGTTTCTCAAAATAAAACAATTAGTGCAAGAGAAAAAGAAAAAGGAAGTGACACAATTTCTGGGAAAAGTATTTGTATTAACCTTCTCTGAGTATATTTGTACAAAGGAGACAATCATCCTAGTAAGAGGATTTTGTCGTAAATATTTGAAAGATTTATACAAAATAAAGATGGCTATGTGAAATAATTCCATGGGATTCCATTCCGCTACAGCCTTCACAACTCTGAATATCTGTCCATTCAATGTTTCGTTTGCCGATGACTGGATTGATCAGAAGCCTGGAACTGGTTGATGAAGAGATTGTCTTTGAAGTGATCCGATGAGACGTAGTCATACGCTTTAATTCCCTAACTTTTGCCTGAATCGCCCTTTCGGGTTTTCGATCCACCGGTAAACCCCTTTTTGCCCAAGCCACCCTTTCGGGTTTTCAACTTGCCGGGTGTACAGATTTTTTTTTATTTTTATCCCTAACTTTTGCCTGAACCGCCCTTTCGGGTTTTCGGTCCACCGGGATGCCCATTTTTGCCCAAGCCGCCCTTTCGGGTTTTCGACTTGTCGGGTTATTTTATGCGTAGTATCTTTTGACTATGTCTGTGTTCACAGGGTGCGGCAAATCGTCGCCGTCCATGGTGGTCAGAATCATTGCACCACCAGAAAATATGCTCTTGATCACAAATGGTCCTTCATATGTAGGAGTCCATTTTCCCCTGGGATCACTTTGCGGCAAGATAATCCGCTTGATTACGAGATCTCCGACTTGATACACCTGACGTCTGACTTTCTTATTGAAGGCCTTGATCATCCGTTTTTGATACGTCTGACCATGGCATATAGCAGCGAGTCGCTTCTCGTCGATCAGATTGAGTTGATCAAGTCGGGTCTGCATCCAATCATCTTCATTCAAACCTGCATCCTTCATAATCCTTAGAGAAGGAATTTGAACTTCCATAGGCAGGACAACTTCCATGCCATATACCAACGAAAATGGGGTTGCCCCGGTCGAAGTACGTGTCGTCGTACGGTATCCATGTAGAGCAAACGGTAACATCTCATGCCAGTCTTTGTAAGTGACTGTCATTTTCTGAATGATCTTCTTAATGTTTTTGTTCGCAGCTTCAACAGCACCGTTCATCTTCGGCCGATAGGGAGATGAATTGTGATGATAAATCTTGAACTGTTCGCACAATGCGGTGATCATTGTGTTATTCAGATTTGTACCGTTGTCTGTGATGATCATGTCTGGAACACCATACCGACATATGAGATTTTGCTTGATGAAGCGGGCAACCACATTTTTAGTAACACAGGCGAAGGAAGCTGCTTCGACCCATTTGGTGAAATAGTCAATGGCAACCAGGATGAAGCGATGTCCGTTGGAAGCCGTGGGATTGATCTCTCCAATCATGTCAATGCCCCACATTGCAAACGGCCAAGGAGCAGTCAGAACATTGAGAGGAACCGGAGGGATATGAACTTTGTCAGCATAGACTTGACATTTGTGGCAAGTACGGGAATGTTGATGGAAATCAGCTTCCATGGTAGACCAGTAATAGCCTGCCCTTAGGATCTTCTTAGCCATTGTATGCCCGCTCAAGTGAGTGCCAAATGTGCCGCTGTGTATATCAGTCATGATCAACTCTGCTTCAGCTTTGTCTACGCATCGGAGTAATACACAATCATGGCTTCGTTTGTAAAGGATGTCGTTGCTCAGGAAGAACTTAGCAGCAAATTTCCTTAAGAACTTCTTGTCATTTACGGAAGCTCCTTCGGGGTAATCTCTAGTCTCGAGATACCTTTTGATTTCATGGAACCAGGGTTGTTCCACTACTTCTTCGGTATTAATCTCATGACAATGCGCAGGTTCATCCATTCGCTCGATGGTGATTTGGGGAGCCTCGTTATCCCAGTTGAGTTTAAACATGGAGGACATTGTGGCTAGAGCATCTGCTAGCTGATTCTCTTCTCGCGGGAAATGCTCGAAGGTAATTTGCTCGAAATGAGGCAACAATGTCAGGACATGTTCTTTGTATGGGATAAGATTAGGATGCTTGGTATCCCACTCTCCTTTGATTTGACTGATAACCAAAGCCGAGTCCCTAAATACGTCCAAAGATTTGATCCCCAAGTCTATGGCAGCCTTGAGACCAAAGATGCAAGCTTCATACTCAGCCATGTTGTTTGTGCAGCTAAAGCAAAGTCGGGCCGTGAAAGGTGTGTGACAGCCTTCCGGAGAAATGAGTACTGTGCCGATACCATTTCCAAGTGCATTTGAAGCACCATCAAAGTACAGGGTCCATCGGGATCCCTTTTCGGGTCCGTCATATGGTCTGTTACTTTCAATGTTGTCCAAATTCATGATGTCCTCGTCTGGGAAGTCAAATCTCATGGATTGATAATCTTCGATAGCTTGATGAGCCAGATGGTCAGCTAGTACACTCCCTTTTATAGCTTTCTGGGTGGTGTACTGGATGTCATACTCTGTTAGGATCATTTGCCATCTAGCTATCCTTCCAGATAAAGCAGGCTTTTCAAAGATATACTTGATAGGATCCATTTTGGAAATCAACAAGGTAGTATGAGTCAACATATACTATCTTAGTCGGCGAGCAGCCCATACCAAAGCGCAGCAAGTTTTCTCGAGCAGTGAGTAGCGAGTCTCACAGTCGGTAAACTTTTTGCTAAGGTAATAAATAGCATGCTCTTTTCGACCAGACTCGTCATGCTGGCCCAAAACACACCCCATTGAGTTATCCAAGACGGTCAAATACATGATCAATGGTCTTCCTTCAACGGGTGGCATCAGAATAGGAGGTTCTAGCAAATACTCCTTGATTTTATCAAAAGCAGCTTGGCAATCGTCGTTCCATTCGACTACCTGATCTTTCTTCAAGAGTTTGAAAATTGGCTCACAGGTAGAAGTCATATGGGAGATGAATCTGGCAATATAGTTCAAGCGCCCCAAGAACCCTCTAACCTCCTTTTCAGTACGGGGAGCAGGCATTTCTTGTATTGCTTTCACTTTTGCTGGATCGACTTCAATGCCTTTGTTGCTTACAATGAATCCCAGGAGTTTACCAGACCTAACTCCAAAAGTGCACTTGCTTGGATTCAGCCTTAGTTTGTATTCTTTCAATCTGGCAAACAGCTTTTCTAGATGTTCAAGGTGCTCTTCCTCTGTTTGTGACCGAGCTATCATATCGTCTACGTAAACTTCAATCTCATGATGTATCATATCATGAAACAAAGCTACCATGGCGCGTTGATAAGTTGCCCCTGCGTTCTTCAGCCCGAACGGCATCACCTTGTAACAGAAAGTGCCCCATTGTGTGACAAAAGTTGTTTTCTCCATATCCTCGGGGGCCATTTTGATTTGATTGTAGCCCGAGAATCCATCCATGAAGGAAAACACTTTGTGCTGAGCTGTATTATCGATCAAAATGTCGATGTGTGGAAGTGGAAAATCATCTTTGGGGCTGGCCCTATTCAAATCCCAGTAGTCCACACACATCCTGACTTTGCCATCTTTCTTAGGTACTGGCACGATGTTAGCGACCCATTGAGGATAGGATGTAACAGCCAGAAAGCCAGCGTCGAATTGCTTCATCACTTCTGCTTTGATCTTTTCAGACATGTCAGGCCTCATTCGGCGGACTTTTTGCTTGATCAATGGATAATCCTCTCTTGTGGGGAGACGGTGAACCACGATGTCTGTGTCTAAACCCGGCATGTCCTCATAAGACCAAGCGAAGATTTCAAAATACTCATTCAACAACTGTATCAGGCGTTCCTTGACTCTTGGTTCCAGATTGGCACCCACTTGCACCTCCTTTCGGCCTTCCTCGGTCCCTAAGTTGACAGTTTCCAATGACTCTTCGTGCGGTAAGATGGCCCTTTCCTCTTGTTGTAGAAGTCTGGCTAGTTCCCCTGGTACTTCACAACCTTCGTCATCTTCATACTCGGCTTGATTGACCAGATCTTCAGAGTTATTGAAGGATATAGCAGAATAGTCACCCATGGAATCCGGAGTGGATGGGTACCTGCATTGGTGAGTGTGGGTGTGTGTAAGGGATAGCCATCCTTAAACAAAAAAAATGCAAAAGGAAAGAAAATGAACACAAGCAGTTTATCAAATGAAAAACGTCCAATGAATCATTAAACATGGCATATGGATATGAAAGATAATCAAAACCCTTACAAATGGACCTACATGCCCCGGGCAAGGCATGAGGTGAAAAAGATAGTGTACGGATTGTTTGAAAATAAAATATTACAGACCAAATAAGAAATGTTTGACAGATAAATTACTGATGAATAAAAGTGATGGGGACAAAGTCTTTTGCCTCCCAGTTGTTCAATCCTCCTTTGACAGTTGGATAAATCCACTCTTCGATGTTGCTCTCTTTGTCTTCATCCTCCAAAGAGTTGATTCCGTAGGGAGAAATTTTGACTGGCGCTCTTTCAATCTTCGACCGGCGCATAGCTTTCTGGCCTGCGGTAGTGAACCCTAAACCAAATTTGTCTGCCTTATGCGGAATATCAGGCAACTGCCCCCATGCTGAATTCTTCCCTTCCTTCATTGCGGCCCTTGCATCCTCCAGAGATGCCATTCTGGCCATCTGCCTCGGCGTCTCAGCTGCCAGCTTTGCTACTGTTATTTCAGGAAGGACTTCTTCGAAATGCTGAAAAGGTGTTTCAATGAACTCCCCTTCTACCTCCACGTACCGGAAAGAATTCAAGTGGCTAATCATGTACTCCTCTTCACCATGGACAGTAATGATCTTTCCCTTGACAGGATACTTCAACATCTGATGCAATGAGGAGGTGACTGCCCCAGCATGGTGTATCCAAGGCCTACCCAACAAGCAAGAGTATGACGGACGGATGTCCATCACATAGAAAGTAGATTTAAACACCTCAGTACCTATCTTGATGGGAATTTCAACCTCCCCATGGACCATTCTCTTCGAACCATTGAAAGCCCTGACAACAATATCACTCGGTTTCAACTCCAACCCTTCACAATCTAGCCGGTCCAAGGCCTTCTTAGGCAGTACATTCAGCGACGAACCAGTATCGACCAAGACATGTGCGAGAGTAGTTCCTCGACACTCGACTGAAATGTGCAAAGCATCATTGTGGTTTCTACCTTTAGGAGTTAGGTCGGCATCAGAGAACCCTAATCCATTGTCCGCATTAAGGCTAGCCACGCAATTTTGAAATTGATCTGCAAAAGTTTCCTGGGGCACATGGGCTGCCTTCAGGAATTTTATCAGAGCTTTAGCGTGCGCTTCCGAGCAAAGTAGTAGTGCCAGCATGGAGATCTTTGAGGGGGTTTGCCCCAGTTGTTCTACCACATCGTAATCACTCCTTTTGATTATCCTCAAGATCTCATCCATTTCCTTCTTGGAGGTTTCCGGGATGACCAAGGTTTGAGCCCTCGTCCTGACGAGCTCGTCTTGGATTCCCTTACCTTTGTCAGCAATGGTAGGAGGGATAGTACTAGGAACAACAACGTCCTCAATCAAAGGGGTTCTAGCAGAGAGTTTTATTGGTGTAGGGATGACCTTGTCGGCTGATAAGGGTCCAAAGATTGCTCTTGGAGGGGCAATCTCTGGAGAAAATATTCTCCCGCTCCTGGTGATTTTGCTAGTGCCTGCAATGTTACCAATGCTGGCTTCTTCATCATCCGAACTTTCTTCAGTTATTTCGATTTGTTTAATACCATGGTAGTAGACGTCGCCGCCGTAGTTCCATGGTATCGACTTCTCAGAAACATAGGGGACAGGCCTTGGCATTGTTATCTTCAAAGGAACAGATTTCATAGCTGGTGTAATCTTAACAGGCTTTTTGACGGCCTTGGAAAGATTGGCGTGAATGGTTATGATTGAGACATCTTCAGTATGGGTTGGAACAGCAGAAACTTTTTCAAACAAAATTTTTCGACTATCCATAAGGCCTTGGATGCCTTTCTTCAGTAACGGACAATCAAACGGCAGAGAGTAACAACAATAGCAGTCTTCTTTACATCCCGAGAAGATCCCGGCCCTTAACAAATTCAACTTGATGGTTAACAATGGAGTAATCAGATCATTGACATCAGCAACATACAAATCTTCTTTAATGGCATTGACATTTCGGTCGTGCTTCAGCATGGGAGCAGATATCACATTAGGCTTCTCCGGAGCGTCAAACTCCACTTCCTTCGCTTCTATCAGGTCTTGGATTTTATGCTTGAGTGCCCAACAATCATTGGTGTCGTGCCCGACACTGTCAGAATGGTAGGCGCATTTAGCATTAGGATGATAATGCGGAGAGGACGTATTCACATTCTTTGGTGCCTCTTTGATAGTGGCGAGATTCAACTTCAACAGATGGGGGAGCACTTGCGCTGGAGTCATATTAATGCGGGTGAACTGCCATTGTGGTTGTTCCACCCGTTGCTGATTTGGTCTGGACTGGTTATAGCGAGGCTGCTCACTTGAAGGGTTTTGAATCATTACGGCCCCCACTGTTGGCCGACGCTCCGTCTTCCCTGCTCTTCTCTGAGAATATACCACAGCTGTTTCCTTCTTAAAAGGCTTCTTCTCAACGCTTGCAGCAACACCCTTCTGAATCTTTCCTGACTTGATGCCAGCTTCTATTCTTTCGCCTGTTAAGATCAAATCGGTAAACCCCGCGGAAGAGTTACCAATTAGATGATTGAAAAATGGCCCAGATAGGGTCCCTAGAAACATATCAACAAGTTCACGGTCGGTTAAAGGAGGCTGCACCCTGCCAGCCAAATCCCTCCATTTTTGTGCATATTCTTTGAATCCTTCGCCTGTTCCCAAAGACATACCCTGAAGTTGGGTACGAGTAGGGGCAAGGTCAGAATTATACTGATATTGTTTGTAAAAAGCGGTGGCCAAATCTTCCCAATTTCGGACGCTGGTTCCCTCTAGCTGATAAAACCACTCCAATTGAGCCCCAGAAAGGTTGTCTTGAAAGAAATGAATCCAAAGGTTTTTATCTGCCGTATAGGGTTGGATCTTTCTCACGTAAGACCTGAGATGCATTTTGGACAGGACAGCCCATCATACCTCACAAACACTGGCACTTTGAATTTTGGGGGAATCACAATCCCGGCGACCAAACCCAAGTCTTCAAAATCCAAACCCGATACTCTTTGTAGCTCCATGGCGGCCAACCTGTCTTCTAAACCCTTGTATTTATCATCAGCTGGAGGGTATTGTTGATCAGAATAATCTTCATCCTCTTCGACCTCCTCTTCTTCCACATCGGACTCGGAAGGTACCGCAGCCCCACCTTCTTTTCTGGTTCCTTCATCAGAAGTAGGAGGAAATTCAAGCACTCTCCGAGCTTCTCCGTCAAATCTTCTCCCTAAAGTAGCCACCCCGAGTCTCTTTTTCTTCTTTTTCACTGGGTCTTTATTCCCCAGCAAGGTCTTGAGATCCTCTTGACCTTTAGCCAAGGTGGTCAGGAGTTGCTGAAACTGTACATTTTGAGCTTGTAGGTCTTTGACTGTTTGCTCGAGATCCATCCTACTGAAATAAACAGCAGACAGATAAGGAAACCTGGCGTGAGACCTGCTTATGCATATGATGAATGGTATGCTTATGTATGCAATGCATTCAAGGATTTAGAACATTCAAAATTGTTGCCGACAAAGAAGAACGCACGTCATATTAATAAGAAGAAATTTGTTAGTACATAAATGCCCCATGGGCCAAATATTACAAAAACTTCTTAAGGTAAAAAGACATTGTGCATCCTCTTTAGCGCAATGTAGGTGTTGAGGGCCTCTTGCTCATGGAGTCGGCGGGTAAGCTCTAGAACCTTCTTCTCACTGGCGTAGAAGCTAGCTTCAAAAGTGTTCCGTTCCTCTTTGAGTTGAATCCAACTTTTCTGCATTTCCTCCCACGATGTAGGCATGTCGGGATGTAGGATGGTGTAGGGAACCTCTCCTTCCTTGACGGGCTCTTTAATCACAGGGAGAACATGAGGATAAGGCATCATCAGACTTTGGGCTCGGGCTCGTACCCACTTGAGATAAGGCTCAAGAGGGATGGAGTTCTTGTGTCCCAGAGTCTTGCTATCAACCTTGTTGGGTCTTCCCCAAGCTCTGATGAATCTTTGGCAAAGTCCTTGCGCATCGTTGTCGAAGTCAAAAATTAGGTCAGGAATCAACATGTCATGAGGGCCATCCCTCCGTGCATATCCAAATTGCCTCAAAGCTAGGCAAGGGTTGTAGGTGATACCTCCTCTGATTCCAAGTAAAGGAACATTAGGAAACTCTCCGCAACGATCGATGATGATGACATTTTCTCTGGACCGAGAACACCAATGTACATCAGAGTGAGTAAGAGTCATCAACCGTTGGGACCACCTTGAGCCTTGGTCATTCTTCAAGACAGATTGTGGAAGGTGCGAAATAAACCACCTTGCAAGGAGAGGAGTACAGCACATGAGAACACCCCTCTTTCTCATTTTTCATGAGTGAAGAATGTCCCCAAGCAATGTTGGTATTGGATTTCTGGACAAGAAGATTTTGACGGCGTTGACATCTACCAATTGGTCAGGATTTGGGAACAAAACCAACCCATAGATAAGGAGTGACACAATCTCTTCAAAGGCTTGTAGGTCCAATGAGTTCCAACATTCTTGTGCCTTCTCAAACAAGAATTTTGCTAAGAATCCCTTGACGCCGCTTCTGGTTTCCCAATGCCCCTTGATGTCAGATGGTTGTAGATGTAATGCTCGAGCAACATCTTCCGGCTTTGGTTCCTTTTCCGTACCGTTGAAGGGTAGTTGATTAAGGATAGGAATTCTCAGGAGTTGAGAAAACTCCTCCAAAGTGGGTACCAACTGATAATCAGGGAAAGTGAAACAGTGGTGAAGAGGGTCAAAGAACTGGAATAGCACTTTCATCATGTCTTCTTCAATGTTGGTGTTGACTAGGCTGAGCAGTCTACCATGTCTTTCACTGAAGGATGAGTTTTCCGGAATTCTTGAGGTGAGCTCCTTGAGTTGAGGAGAGATTCTCACAAGGTTGACTTGAATGGTGTTTCTGCGAGGAATTTCCATGACCTACAAAACAAGAACAAAGATGAAGATCCAAACCCTTGAAATGGTTAGTGAATGCATATGATGTTTTATGATGTTTATGATGTATGCACAAAACATATGTACAAGCAATTCACACCAAACCCTAGTTTCAGGCTTGCATGAGGTTTCATAGGTAAGTACCCTCTTGAGTGTAGTTGGCTTAAAAACCTGTCCTATAAATAGTAACCGGGTTCTAAGGAGCTCAATATCATTGGATTGTTTTCAATGTTCATTGTTTTGGTTTAGCCACTTAACTAGCGATCAAAATATTCCAAGCAAACAACCCTCAATGAGTGTAGTATCGAGTATCTACCAACTTCGGACTGCACCAAAGCCGGTCATCTCACTACCCCTAATAAAAGGCCAAGACGGTCAAGTAAGGTTCTAGGTTATTAGTGCTTAGTGACATCACTCAGCGGCCCCATACTCTCCTTGATTGAACTCAAGGGTTACCGGTACTCACAAATATGTCGCACTAATATAGCTATTGCTTCGACCGTGTCGGTATACCCCGCACAGTTTCCACAACGTATTGCTATCTATGAATGTTTCCCAAAATCCGGGTGTAGGATTGCAAACCCAAACAATAGAGCCAAGATATAAAGCAAACAATTCAAACAATTAGTCATGCAAGAGGGTGATCTAAGCCCTAAGGTTACTCCACTTTTAAAATTTTCCCCAGCAGAGTCGCCAGTTCTGGCGATACGGTGGGAGAACTGACTAGGGTTTTGCGTTTGTTTTCGCAAATGTTTCGGTTGAGCAAGAGTCGCCACCGACTTTTTATTTTATCCTAAGGAAAGGTTTAAAAAGCACAGCAAAAACCTTTGAGATTTTTCTTGGGTTCGGGGAGTAGATTATAGAAAGGGAAGGTATTAGCACCCTTTCTATCCATGGTTATCCATGGGCTCTTAGGTACTTGCTTAGATCAACTTGCCTTGGTTTTCAATTGTTTGAAATGGTGCTTTGTGTGTGTTTTGAAAATGTTTTGAAAAAGATGCCTTGTCTAGGCTACCCTTGTAACAATTCTTTACTCGAATGTTTTACAAAAGGTGTTTGTCTTTTTGAAAAGATGTTCCAAGGTTTTTTTGAAAGTTTGTTTTGAAAGTGTTTGTGAAGTGTGGTTTGAAAAATAGGCAAGTGTTTTGTTTTGCAAGTTGACAAGTACTTAAGAGCTATCTACCCTAAAGTTCTCAAAGATTTTTGTTATGTTTTAACCCTTTTAACAATTTTGTTCCACCATTGCATTTGGTGGACAATCTTGTGTTAGGAGGTGAAAGGGACGGGCGCGGGTCATCGTTTAGATCATATTTGCAATAGTGCTAAGTATCTTTGGGCAATTTTTCTTTGAAAGGGACTTGATCATTTTAGGCAACTTTTTGAAAGCGTCATCGAGGGACTTATGATCATTTGATTGTTTGTTTTTACCCAAAGAAACCTAACATGCAATATGACCCATTTATTTGAAGGCAACAAGTGGAATACCCTAGGGGTGCAAGTGTGCTATGTGTTGTCCATGTTCATGCTTTGATTATCTTGAAATTAGGTCAAACTATTTTGTTCTTTTTATTTGCATACAAACCCTAATTCTAACATGGTATATTTAGAAAGCGTTAAAGTGCGAAAAGTAAAATTCCTACACTATTATTACAACACAATATGGGAAGGGGGGTACAAATGTTCAAATGGGAGGATATTTAGACAAGGAATTTAAACCTAGCTATTACATCAATTTTGGAATATTTACAAAATAATTAATTGCATAAATTAAATGGAAAATAAAATAAAGATGCAAAATGCAAAAAGGGTTTTCATATGTATGGAAAAAGGATATTTTTTATGTCCAATAAACAAAAATAAATAAAATAAAAAAAAGTAACATTTTTGGAGTTTTTGTGTTTTAAGGGTAAAACCCTAATTTTTATCAAGTAAATATATATATTATTTAATTTATACAAGTATTTATTTATTATATACAAAAAAAAATGAAGTATATTCATAAAAAGTATTTTTTGAAGTCAAATATTAATAAAAGAAAAATGTAGGTATTTTTGTATTTTAACCTAAATATATATATATATATATATATATATATATATAATATAGTATATATATTATATATATATATATATATATATATATATATATAATATATATATATATATATATATATATATATATATATATAATATATATATTATATATATATATATATATATTATAATATATATATATATATATATATATATATATATATATATATATATATATATATATATATATATATATATAATATATATATATATATATATATATATATATTATATATATATATATATATATATATATATATATATATATATATATATATATATATATATATATATGTATATGTATTAATTTCTAAATATGTATCATATATATAAAAATAATAATATTTAATATTTCTAAAAAATATATATTTTGCATGAAATATTTTCAAAAGAAAAAATGAAATAAAAATCAGAAATAAACTATATTTACATTATTTTTCTAGTTTTTCTAAATAATAGTATATATATATATATATATATATATATATATATATATATATATATATATATATATATATATATATATATATATATATATATATATATATATATATATATATATATATATATATATATATATATATATATATATATATATATATATATATATATATATATATATATATATATATATATATATATATATATATATATATATATATATATATATATATATATATATATATATATATATATATATATATATATATATATATATATATATTTATGTACAAATGTCCATATAAACAAATAAATACCTAAAAAATATAAAAATGGTGTAAAAAATATTTTTTATGTTTTTAATATTATTAGCAAAAATAAATAAGTCAGGAAAAAAAAAGTAAAAAAATCATGCAAATAAACAAAATGGGCCTAGGGGGTGTAAAACCAAAACATGGTGTGAAAAGAAAAATCAAAACAGGCCCAGCCCACGTGGCTTCTTCTTCAACCTTCAGACAGGAAAACGTTCAAAAACGCGCGCCTGTTTCTTCCATTGCAAGGTCCTGATTCTTTGAGTTTTAGCAAAAACTTTCAACACCAAACATGTTAAGCATTGAATCACGATTCTAAATATGTAAAGAACTCATCCTAACTCTCAGAAATGAGAGAGAATTTTATCATTCCCAAATCTTGACCTAGTTTTTCTTCCATATTCAGACCTTAAATTCTCATAGCTCAGGCAAAATAAATGAAAAGTAAAAGCATGTACAGATTCAGGGGTATGAGTAGAACACTTCTTATTCACAAACCTAAAGCTAACAATGCCTATATCAAGAGTTAGAAGTTCAAGAAAATACATGTTCAGTTGAAGTTCTATCTGGCAATGGGGGAGCTTTCAGGGCAAGATGATGATCTGTACAGCTTGCCTGAAGTGTGGTGATGCTATTCCAATGCTTACTTTGCTTTGAAACACCTTGAATCGAGCTATGGACCTTCAACTGCAAAACAAGAAAGTGAAAATGGTGGAACTGATTAGAGGAATTACAGGTCGTGTTTTATGCTTTGGTTAGCTTCAAGTGATGCTAGGGAATGTGTTTGATGAGCTTTGAGCAAGAAAGCATGAAAGGAATGAGAGTTGGCACTCAAACTGCAGAGGTTACTCTGTTTGGGCAGTTTGAAGGTGATTCTGGGAATGAGAGGGTGTTAGGGATGGTTGGCTCGTGTTCTAGCTTGTGTTTGATGTTTAGGATATGTTTGATAACTTTGCTTAGGCTTTCTTGTGCTGAGATGAAAGTTCTCCCTTGTTATGCTCTCTTTCTTACACTTTAAGCAAACAAAAACCAAGTTGATGTTTAGACAGGTAGAGGCCCCCATAATATGCTGCAAACCTTGGTATTGATCAGTGTGATTAGTCCCTAAACTTGTGCCAAGGGGATTTGATCTGTACTTCTTGGATTTGCATTATGACATAAAGCTTGCTTTTGCAAAAATGGCTATTTCACTTTTTCCACTTATGGCCTAATCTTGCATACAATGCTTGGATACACAAGATAAGGCTTTGGCACAATGAGTATGCATTAAATTATTGAGTGTTGGATGGTTTAGAGGCCTTTAATGTAGCATAAACTAAGCTGACTTGAAAATGGCAATGTGTATGAACATGTCTTGGTCAAGAACAAAAGTGACTTTTTGCCATATTGCAAAATTCGATTCTCTCAAGTAATGAGGTTGTTTGATGAGTTCTTGGACATTTTGGAAAGCTTGGAATGTGTACTACAATCCATCTTTGAAGTGCAAATTTAAATTCCAAGTGGAATTATGTGAAAAATGGTCTTGAAGTTAGGTAAAAACCTTGCCAAAATAGGTCAAATTTTCACTAAGTTAAGAATGGTTTAGTACCCTTATTCCAAAAATTGTAACTTGAGATACAAGCCTCTTTTGGGAAAACTTTGTGAATCAAAGTTGTAGATTATGCCCCAAGCTACAACTTTCATGTTTTGACTTTTGCTTGAATCCAAATGAATCTTGGTGAGAAAGTGAGGCAAATTTGGGAAAAAATTAGGGTTTTTCATAACTTAGAAAAATTCTAAGTTATGAAAAATTCTCATTTCAACCCTAATTTGCATTTTTTGATTTCTTGAGGAACAAGTTTCATGATTTGGCATGTTTTGATGAAAAATGAATCTTGACTCTTTGACTTTTCAGTATACAGTAAAAATTGATCAATTGACTGGGAAATTCAACTGTCAATCTTGTGTATTTGGGATCTTTTGAACTTGTTGAGCATGTCAAGATAATTCCATGGGGTCCTTGAGTCCATATGTGAGCTTGGTTTACCATTGACTAGGTCAAACAGTCAAAAATTGCCTTTGTACAGTCAAAACCCTAAAAATGACCATTTTTCCCTTTTGGTGATCTGATCAAACTTCTTGTGGAATTGTGATCCAAACTTGATCAAATGGTCCATGTGAGTTTATAATGTTGATGTGGGTCAATTTTCATGAGATTTGACTGTCAATTGGCCACAGTTGACTTTTTCCCCAATACAGCTGATTTCTAGGTCAACTGTCCAATTGACTGGGCAAAACTTGGAATCAAGGCTTGAAACTTGATGTGGATAAACTTAGGAGTCCAATATGAAGCATGAAAGTCATCTTAGGCATTTTAGGTCAGAACATCTTTGTGCAAACACAAACCCTAATTTGGGTCAACAATGCAATGAGAAGTATTGAGCAGATGAAACCCTAACTGGATCTTGAACTCCAAGGGCTTTGTGATGAGAAATCAATGAGAAATGGAAGGGCAAATTTTGGGGTACAACAACCGCCCTTTCGGGTTTTCAGTCCACCGGGATACCCTTTTTTTCCCAAGCCGCCTTTTCAGGTTTTCAACTTGCCGGGTGTACAGATTTTTTCATTTTCTTCCCTTATTTTTGCCCGAACCCTTTTGGTTCGTCGGGAAGCCCTTATTTTTTCCTAGGCCAGTCAACCTAGCGGGTCTTTGATTATACGTAGTATCTTTTCACTATATCTGCATTGACAGGGTGAGGAAGGTCGTCACCATCCATGGTGGTTAGAATCATAGCTCCTCCTGAGAAAATGTTCTTAACCACAAATAGCCTTTCGTAAGTAGGGGTCCATTTTCCCCTGGGATCACCTTGAGGTAAGATAATACGCTTGATCACCAGATCCCCAACTTGATACTCTTTTCGTCTAACTTTCTTGTTAAATGCCTTGATCATCCGTTTTTGGTACGTCTGACCATGACAAATAGCAGTAAGTCTCTTTTCGTCAATTAAGTTCAGCTGATCAAGCCGGGTCTGAATCCAGTCATCTTCACTCAAACCTGCATCCTTCATGATCCGAAGAGAGGGTATCTGAACTTCAATGGGCAAGACTGCCTCCATGCCATATACCAAGGAATAGGGTGTTGCCCTTCTTGATGTCCGAGCTAAGGTACGGTACCCATGAAGAGCAAATGGTAACATCTCGTGCCAGTCTTTGTATGTCACTGTCATCTTCTGCACAATCTTCTTAATGTTCTTATTAGCCGCTTTGATATCCCCGTTCATCTTCGGCCGGTAAAGAGAAGAGTTGTGATGTTGTATCTTGAACTGCTTGCAGAGCTCAGTGATCATCTTGTTGTTGAGATTGGTACCATTGTCCGTAATGATCCTCTCTGGTACACCATATCGATAGATCAGATTGGGCCGAATGAACCGTGCCACGACGTTCTTGGTTACGGTGGCAAAGGAAGCTGCTTCAACCCACTTCGTAAAGTAATCAATTGCTACCAGGATGAAACGATGCCCGTTGAATGCCGTAGGTCTGATCTCGCCGATCATATCAATGCCCCACATTGCAAAAGGCCAAGGTGCCGTCAAGATGTTCAGAGGAACTGGAGGTATGTGCACCTTATCAGCATAGACTTAACACTTGTGACATGTCCTAGAATGCTGATAACAGACGGCTTCCATTATGGACCAATAATATCCCGCCCGAAGGATTTTCTTTGCCATGGTATGTCCACTGGAGTGAGTTCTGAAAGTACCTTCATGTAAATTTTCCATGATCCTTTCTGCCTCATTCTTATCCACACATCATAGTAAGGTCGAATCATGGTTACGCTTGTAAAGAATGCCTTGCTGATGAAGAACTTTGCTGCGAACCTCCTCAGAAACTTCTTGTCATTAACAAATGCACCCTCGGGGTATTCCTGAGCCTCAAGATACCTCTTCACCTCATGAAACCAGGATTTATCCGCTACCTCTTCAGTCTCAATATCACAGCAATGTGCGGGTTCGTCCAATCTTTCAATGATGATCCGGGGAGCTTCGTTGTCCCAATTGACTTTAAACATATAAGACATCGTAGATAGCGCGTCCGCCATCTGATTCTCCTCTCTAGGGAAGTGTTCAAAGGTTATCTCTTCGAAGTGGGGAAGCAATGTCAACACATACTCCTTGTAAGGAATAAGATTTGGGTGTTTCGTATCCCACTCGCCTTTGATCTGACTGATCACGAGAAAGGAATCTTCGAAGACACTTAGAAACTTAATCCTTAGGTCAATTGCTGCTCGAAGACCCATGATGCACGCTTCATACTCCGCCATATTGTTGGTGCAGTTGAAACATAGTCGGGCGGTGAAAGGAGTATGGGAGCCTTTAGGAGGTATGATCACAACACCAATGCCATTACCCAAAGCGTTTGAAGCTCCATCAAAGTACATAGACCATCGGGATCCTTCCTCAGGTCCTTCATCCGGTACAGGTGTCTCACAATCAGTCACTAACATGATATTCTCGTCCGAAAATTCAAAGTTCATAGACTGGTAATGATCCACTGCCTGATGTGTCAAATGGTTTGCCAATACACTTCCCTTAATTGCCTTTTGGGTCGTGTACTGGATGTCATACTCAGTCAAGATCATCTGCCATCTCGCTATTCTTCCGGACAAGACAGGCTTTTCAAAGATATACTTGATTGGATCCATCTTTGATATCAACAGAGTAGTGTGAGACAGCATATACTAACTCAGCCGGCAAGCAGCCCATGCCAAAGCGGAACAAGTTTTCTCGAGCAGTGAGTATCGGGTCTCACAGTCGGTAAACTTTTTGCTAAGGTAATAAATAGCATGCTCTTTTCGGCCAGACTCGCCATGCTGACCCAGCACACACCCCATTGAGTTGTCGAGCACTGTCAAGTATAAGATCAGAGGTCTCCCTTCAACTAGTGGCATCAGAATAGGTGGCTCTTGGAGATACTCTTTGATCCTTTCGAAAGCGGCCTGGCATTCATCATTCCAACATACTACTTGATCTTTCTTCAGCAGCTTGAAGATTGGCTCACAAGTAGCAGTCAGGTGCGAGATGAATAGGGCAATGTAATTCAGTTGTCCCAGAAAGCCTCTGACTTCTTTCTCTGTTCTGGGAGCTGGTGTGATCGGTGGATCTGGAACTGACTGTTTAACGCTGGTTTCGCGAAATGTCGCGGAAGCAAGAGTTGCCACCGTCTTTTATTTTCTCCAACATGGACAGGACAAAAGCACAGCAAAATTCCTTATGAGATAGTTTCTCGGTTCGGGAGGTAGATTTATAGAAAGAGAAGGTGTTAGCACCTTTCTATCCATGGTTACCCATGGGCTCTTAGATACTTGCTCATTGTGTTTTCAAAAGTGTTTGTTTGCTTTTCAATTGTGAGTGGGTTTGAAAAAGTTTCGTTTAAAGATTTCAGATCGACTCTTGTATCAGTCCTCAAGAGTGTTTGAAAAATTGTTTTGAAAGCTTTTTTGAAAAAGTGTCGATGTGAAAAGAGTTTTGTTTGTTTTTGAAGAGAGCAAGTATCTATGAGTCATCTACCTACCCTAAGGAATTAGGCTGTGTAAATGTCCTTAAGGTAGTGCCATCCCACCATTGAGAGATAGGTAGCACCACCGTTGGAGGTGTTCGGGTCAATTCATTTGTAGGGACAGTGTGGTCACCAGAGCAACAGTAGGACACCTTAGAAGCTACCCTTATGCCATTGATCCTTTTTAATTCGAGGCAACTTTTCCGAGGCAACTTGTTTTGAGGCATGTGGATCAACGGACATAAGGACTTACTAAAACGTCCTATACTCGACGACCACGTTTCGAGGGCAAGGCAACAGTGAGGCGTACCCTAAGAGTGGTGTGTGAATTTGTGTATTATTTCAGTTATGTTTTATCTTGTACATGTATCATGGTGATCTACGCTTGTTTTTAATTTAGACCATACATTCTTTCATGCAAAGTTTAATAGTTTAAGAGTGCGGAAATTAAAGTGCGGAAAGATAAATCCTACGCTATTACAAGGCGCGGGTCTATACATCGCCAAATTAACAAAGACCCGTTTTGATAAAAAATGCGGAAAGTAAAATAAATACCTAATTACTATTACATGGCTTGAACAGTTACATAATATTCACAAAGAGAAAATAAGAATAAATGCGCGAAAGAATAGAAATAGAACGTTCGAGGGCGTTGGACCCTTTTGAAATTAAATTGAAATTAAAAGTTAATTAATTATTAAATTAAAGAAAAGAAATGTTTTTTATGTTTTTGGTATTTATGAGATAAAGAAATTAAAATTGAAGCGAAACCCTAATTCTAAGTTGTTTTTAATTATTAATGAAAAATATTCAAGTTTAACCTAATTTACTAAATATTTAATGTACATGTTTATTTACAAAAATATTTAATAATTAATAATAATAATAATGAGAGAAAATTACTTATTAAAAAGAAAAGGTGAAAAAAATATCAAAACCCTAATTTCTACATATTTTAATTTGTTAGGAAAAAAAGATTTAAGTTTTAAAACTTAATTTAACTAAATAATTAATGTACATTTATTTACAAAAATATTTAATAAGTAAATTAATTAATATATTTTAGTTTCTGATTTTTTTTATTATGAAAATTATTTTGGTGAATTAAATAAAACAATTAAAACAATCAAAACAATTAAAACAAATTAAAACAAAAAAAGAAAAGAAAAGGAAATTAGAAAATGTGATACAAACATTGGGGGTGTCTGGCCCATATGGGAGGTTTTTGTAGAGTAATTTGGGCCCAAGATTACAAGGCCTGCGTTGACTCTCCATGTTTGAGTGCGTGTGGTTGACTAGCGTGTATGGTGGACTGCACGTTCTAGCCTTCAGATTGGTCTTGAAGCCACTTGTCAAGCCAGTGCATGAGGGTGTATGGTGAAGCCTTGAAGGAACGCTGCATAGAAACGCATTAAGAGAAAAATTATGGAATATGTAGGGGACCTGGGAATCGAACTCAGGTCCCAAAGCTTGCAACGCACATCCCTGGCCAATTGATCTATCATGTTCATTCGTATATAATATAATAAGAAAACATAATATATAGAAAATGCCCACTATGCTGAAAAACGCGCCAACATTTAAATTGGCCAACCATATGAGGACACACATGCTTCTTCTTCCTCTTTTTCCTGTAAATAAAAGCAAATAGCGGGGGTTTTAAACCCCCACTAAACTCAACCTGAAAAAATAGCGATTAGAGCATAGATGAATATAAAAAGGGCGCGAGGTGTGAGTTTGTCTCGTCTTGAGGTCACGAATCCAATGGCACAGGTTTGAGATTTTTCCATAAGAAGAAACCCCTAAATTTGGAGCTCTGAAACCCTAGAAAACATTAATGGTGAATTCTTATACAGGCATTGTTAGTTCAATTAAAGGGTACCAATAGCTTCAGAATATCCATATTAGTGTAAATCAATTAACAAAACACATGAACAATGCTTAAAAATTGAAAAACGATAATGGATATGTTTATGAAAAGTGAGACTTTGTTCTACCAATTCTTGTGGTCTGGAGATTGGTTCTTGATTGCAACACGTTCCTAGCAATGTCAGGAAGACAATGGACAAGCTTTTGGACCTTGAATCGCCTTGTAGCTATGTTTTCAGTTTTCAACTTTTGATGAAAATTTTCAATTTGGTTCTGCAGCTTCTGAGCAATATTTCGTGTCTTTGGAATAGGTTTAGGTTATGCATATGTGAGTGAATGGAATTAGGTTAAAAAACCAACCCAAGGTCCATGCATTGATGATTTGGAGATTTGATTTTCAATGATATCAATTTCAATCTTTTTTCCATGAAACTATTGCCAATCATGTAGAATCTTTCCTTTTTGAATGAGAACCAATTTGCCACCTTGCCCTAGTTTGATTTACTGCATAAAAAAGATTTAAAAACATGATTTGGTATTTTTCTTATATTTAAATTTAATTAAATGAATTAATGATAATAAAAATTCAAATAATTTATCAAAAATAAGAAAATAACTCCCTTTGAGCCTAATGGGTCGTGCATAGCTTTTTGGTAATGATTCATGGAAGAATTTGTGGCCCATTAGCATTTTTGAAGCCTTTGAAGCAAAGTTGACTTTTCAAAATCCCCAAAAATTTCCCAACTTCTACAAGGCATATCTTGCTCAATTTTGAAGCTATGAACATGTTCTTGGACATTTTGGAAAGGTCTTGAAGTCCTCTAACCAATGTCTTTGGTCCCATGTCATTTTGATTTACCAATCTCAATTTATGGTCTTTGACTTAAGTGCCTTTTTGTTGACTTTTGAAAATGACCTATAATGTTGAAATTGATAACTCTTTGTGAGAGCATTTCTTGGACTTGAAGTGTGAAGATGAGTTGTAGGAAATGTCATCCTCTTCAAAATGAGCTTTGGATGGGATTTTTCTGATAAACCATGAAGGAGTTATGCCTTGGTCAATTTGCAGTTGACTTTTTCAGCTGTCCAAAAATAGAAACTTTTGCATCTTGAGACTTTTTGAGCCATGCTTTGAGAATTATGATCAAGAATTGATCAAATGATATTTGTGGCTTCAAAATAAGATGTTGACCAAAAATTTTGACTTTTGACTGTCAAATGACCATTTTGCCCCTGCAGTTGACTGTGAAATGACCATTTTGCCCCTGCAGTTGACTGTGAAGCATTTAGGGTTTTGACTGTGCAATTTGATGTTGTGAGTCTTGAAACTTGAGATATGAATGCTTGACAATGTTTATAGGCATGTGGGACTTGATTGGACCCTTGGAAACTTCAATTTCTTTGCCAGAACCAAAACCCTAATTTTGACTGTGTTATGAGGCAATTGGACTGTGCAACCCTGGAGAGATTTTGAACCATCTGGAGATTGATCTTGGCAAATCTTGAAGAATATGGGAGGGAAAATTTTGGGGTACAACAGTTGCCCCTGTTCAATCTTCTTAGACCTGAGGATGCAGATTGGCTGGCGTGCCTTTCGTAATCCGAAGGTGGAAGATGATTGAACACTAGAGTGCCAAGAAATTTGCACTCACATAATAGAATGTCAGCAGCGTGGTGGCGGGAATGGGCTTACAGATGCCATTTGGAGACTGTTGTTGCGTGGATGGGCTTATGGATGCCATCTGGAAGTGTGACAGTACCTTGTCGGGAATGGGCTTATAGATGCCATTTGGAACTGCAATGGATAGTTGTGGAGATGGGCTTATAGATGCCATCGGGAGGTTGTCGATCGCATAAGAGATTCCTTAGCGAGAACTTGTGTACCTGAGAAAGAAAATACTTACCTGGCCTGTTACAGGAGTTGATCTTCAAACTCTTTATGTAGAAGTGCCCTGGCTGGATATAGGAATCGAATCTTTAAACTCTTCAGACGTGCCCTGGAAAGATACAGGAATCGAGTCTGGAGAATGTTAGTTGTCAACAGATACACCCTGGCGAGATACAGGAATCGAGTCTGGAGAATATAGTCGTCAACAGATACACCCTGGCAAGATACAGGAATCGGATCTTAAAACTCTTCAGACGTGCCCTGGCAGGATACAAGAATCGAGTCTGGAATTAGTCGTCAACAGATACACCCTGGCAAGATACAGGAATCGGATCTTCGAACTCTTCAGACATGCCCTGGCAAGATACAGGAATCGAGTCTGGAATTCAGAAAGGTTGGTGAGTTGTCTTTACTGACAGGTTATTTCCATGGACGGGTGGTCTATAACGACGAGTGTCTATAACGACGAGTGTCTATAACAACGAGTGTCTATAACGACGAGCGTCTACAACGACGAGTGTCTATAATGACGAGTGTCTATAATGACGAGTGTCTATAACGACGAGTGTCTATAACGACGAGTGTCTATAACGACGAGTGTCTATAACGACGAGTGTCTATAACGACGAGTGTCTATAACAACGAGTGTCTATAACGACGAGTGTCTATAACGACGGGTTGTATCAGAGAAATCTTTAGGCATTGATTTAACTGGATTTGTATTCTTTGACTGGGTTGGTCTCTTTTGATTGTATTCGTCTACATAGATGATCATTTAACTGTATCCTTCCTGAAAGGTAAAGGTCAGTCAAATGCAATACATGATATGAATCAAGCAATGATGTTCTCAACACATGAGATTGTATGATATGATGCATATATGTATGATGTATAACAATGTGATGTTTATGAATGTATCTTCGTTTGGGAAAATAGGTCCTTGACGGATGCCGGGAAGTCAAATCCTGGGCTGATGTTGAAGAGTGAGATTCTTCGTTTCCGTTGGGGATGGTGATTGCAAGAATACCGGTAGGAGAAGACGACTCCGTTGAGGAATAAACTTGGCGAATGGATTACTCTGCGGGGAGATAACTCTGTAGGGAAAGAGAGGTACTTTGCTGAGGTTTGAATGAGAACTCTGCTGGGGATTCCATTGGTAAGTTGTGTTGGGGAATTTGATGAACTCCGCTGGGGATAGGAAGAACTTCGCCGAGGACGATCCTTCCGTGACAATTGGCTGAGGATAACCCAGTTATATCTTGGTGGGGAAATGACCTTCTGAATAAAGCCGGGGAGAGCGTTCGTACTATGCAGGTGACAAGCTTCTAGAATCTACTGAGGATAAGCTTCTTGCTGGGGAGATGGATTCCACTTTCCTGGGGAAACTTTTCAGATTGGACTGGACTCTCCTGGGGAAATAAGATATCTTGGTTACACTCTTCAGCCGGACTTATCTTGGTACCTTGGTGGATAGAGTAATTAGATCGCTTAGATAATTCTTATTGCCCCTGTTTCTATGGGAGGAGATTCCCGTGGAGGTGCTTGATGACTGCCGATTGACAAATCTTCTTCTGGTAGGCAAGTGACAAGATGACGGGACATAGTCGTACGCTTTGATCCCTAACTTTTGCCTGGACCGCCCTTTCGGGTTTTCAGTCCATCGGGATACTCATTTTTGCCCAAGCCGCCTTTTCAGGTTTTCGACTTGCCGGGTGTATAGATTTTTTCATTTCATCCCTTATTTTTGCCCGAACCCTTTTGGTTCGCCGGGAAGCCCTTATTTTTGTCTAGGTGTGTCAACCTAGCGGGTCTTTGATTTTGCGTAGTATTTTTTTCGACTATGTCCACGCTCTCAGGATGTAGGAAGGTGCCCCTGCCAGTAGTGTAGTGTTTCCATACTACCAGAAGATCTTTGTTTGATCGTCCAACGCTCCAAGTGATCCAGATGGAGATTTGCCTCAAGCTGGTTGGCCTTTTGAGAGATTATCCGAATCTTGACTTGACTGCCCCAGATTATGGACAATGCTCATGCCGTGCCCCTTGATTGGAGGTACTCTTGTTCATTAGACATTCGTCGTGCGAATTTATTTGTTGTTCGAACAAATAGTCATACGCAAACAGTATTATATCAAGAATGCAAAGCTTATGTCTGTCTTGAAGTTTTTTGAAAATGCATTTTTTTTGTAAAACAAGCGAATTTTTGTAAAATGTGATGTCAACTCAGTATTTTACAGCAAGCCTTAAGGAGTCAGGATATCTTTCGTAACAGTATGCTTTCGAACTAACCCATGCTTCAGCTAGGACTTTTAAGGGTTGTAACGTGGCCAGGTTCACAGTTTAAGAAACAACGGATAAAGGCTCAAATTATATTTGTACCCACCCGCTCTTCGTGATATTCTTCAAACCTAAACTCAGCTGATCGTGCGTTAGACCTTGTTTGAGTCTTTGCTCTGATATTCCAGTGATGGTTCGGATATTGATAGTTTATTTTGAACAGGCAGTCATTCCTTTTTGTTATTGAGGGTTTGTGTGACCTCTTTCCCTTTTTTTGATTTCGTTATCCCTGTTTTTTGCCTGAACTGTTTCTTTTGTGATTACAGTCAGCGGGATGCCCCAATTTTGTAAGTCTCCTTCATAGGTTTTGACTTAATGGGCTTTTTGGTTTTGGTAATGACTGCCGGTTTTTATGGTTATTTGGAACTATCATTATCTTTTGTTTTAGAAGGACTTCTTTTGATGCCATTCGTTATGCACTTGGATCAACTGAGAGAACTACCCTGCCCCAGGTTATGATAAAGGGTTTTAATTTTCGAAAAGAAAAACTCCTACTTCTTTGGCTCAGAGGGGGTTGACGAGGGATTATCTTCCTTATAACTCCGGTGTTTAGGAATTGAAATAATGCATGCGCCTCATCAGCGGGGTCCGTTCAAAAGCATATTGTAGATTGTGGTATCGTTTTCGTCATCCTCCCTCAAGAGGCTTAGAATTGTTAATTGAGAGTTGACATAAAAAAATGAAAGCAGTTTTAAGCATAGTAAACATAATTACTTCAAAACAGACACGTGTAATGCATTAATGAAATAACCAAGTTTGACATGAAACAAAATGTTTGAACAATCAAAGAAAAATTACAGTTTGAACATTCGAATGAACAAAAAAATTTCCAATCCCAGCCATGTTTTGGCAAGGGAGCAGTGGTCACATTCGGAGTCTCTGGAGAGTCGAACTGGACTTCCTTCGCGTCGATCAGATCCTGAACCTTGTTTCTCAAAGTCCAACAGTCATCTGTAGCATGCCCCGGGCTGTCATAATGATAGGCGCATCGAATATTGGGGTTGTACCTTGAAGGTGTCCTGTTAGGATTCTTTGGAGGGTCCATGAGAGTTACCAACTTGGTTTCCAGCAGCTGTGGCAATATCTGTGACAAGGTCATGCCGAGGGGAGTAAATTGCCTTTTAGGTCTCTCTTCCCTTTGTTCATTGTGACGCTGAGGAGCACCGGCCGACTTTGCAATAGTTACCGCGTTGATAGCACTAGATTTTCTCTTGGATGGTTTCTTCTCAATGTTTGAGGAGCCACCATTATGTATTTTCCCCGACTTGATGCCAGCTTCTATTCTTTCTCCGGTCAAGATCAGATCTGTAAACCCAGCAGCAGAATTCCCAATCAGGTGGTTGAAGAATGGACCAGACAGGGTCCCCAAGAATATGTCGACGCGCTCGCGGTCAGTCAGAGGTGGTTGTACCCTTCCAGCAAGGTCCCTCCATTTTTGAGCATATTCTTTAAAACCTTCGCCTGCACCCATAGACATTCCCTGAAGCTGAGTGCGCGTGGGATCAAGGTCGGCATTGTACTGGTACTATTTATAGAATGCGGTGGCCAAGTCCTCCCAGTTGCGGATGTTGGCTCCATTCAGTTGATAGAACCAGTCGAGTTGAGTCCCTGCCAGACTATCCTGAAAGAAGTGAATCCACAAATTCTTGTCAGCCGTGTAGGGCTGGATCCTCCTTACGTATAACCTGAGATGCAGCTTAGGACAGGAAGCCCCGTCATATTTTGCAAAAGCAGGTGCTTTGAATTTATGTGGGATTACCACCCCAGAAGACAGACCTAGATCCTCGAAGTCCAGGCCGGGCACTTTTTGTATTTCCATGGCACTTAGCCGGTCTTCCAACTGTTTATACCTGTCCTCAGCTGGAGGGTACTGCTCATCATTGTAATCGGTCTCGTTGTCGGAGACCACTGGACTAGGAACCTCCCTTTCTTGGGGACTGTCTTTCCCAACAGATGGGGTAGTCTGCTCAACTTCATTTTGTGATCCATTCCCAGATTTGCGTCTAGGGTTGAACAGCACCGTCCTCTTCTTCTTCTTTTTCAAAAGCAGGGTCTTCAGATCTTGTTGCCCCTGGGCTAGACTCATGATCAACTCTTGGAACTGGGCGTTCTGAGCCTGGAGGGCCTTGATGGATTGCTCAGTAGATGATTCAGGATTCATGATGATCGGCTGAAATAAACAGCGAAGAAGGTAAGCAACCTGTAAAAGGGATACCTGTAATGCAATGATGTGCATATATGTCTGCAATGTTTTCAAGGATCTCGCGGGGTAAACAAAGAAACTTGTTAGAATTGGAGTCCGATAGCTTGATTGAAGGAACTTCATGTTTGTGGAGAGTCCTTCTTCAAGGGTCAAGGCTCACCATATCGAGTGGGTCATAGCCCCTAACAACCTTGGCTAGACATCTGGTTCATCATGACCTACATCACAAGCCCTTGAGATCCTTGAAATGGGTTAGTCTTTATGTAGGATGCATGCAATGGTATGATGTTATGCTATGCATGGAGTAATGTAGGTAAACCCTGTTATGAGTCCAGATTAAGGACTGTAAACAAAACCTACAAGAAACTTAAGTGTCAGATAACAAGTATGCAAGTAGTCAAGTTTGAAAGCACACAAGTCACACAAAGAGCCCTTAGAGTTTAGGCCAGCATGAAGTTTGGGGTACTACCCTCTTGAAGTTGGTGGGCTCATAACCTGTCCTATCAGAAGTAACCAGGTTCTAAGGGTCTCAATATCATTGAATTGCTTTCTGTGTTCATCATTTCGATTTAGCCACTGAACTGGCGATCGAAATATTCCAAGAAAACAACCCTCAACTGAGTGTAGTATCGATTATCAACCAACTTCGGACTGCACCAAAGTCAGTTATCTCACTACTCTAAAGAGGCCAAGATGGTTCAATTAAGGTTCCTAAGGTCAGTTGATGCTTCACGACACCACGCGGCGGCCCCGTACTCTCCTTGACTTGACTCAAGGGTTACCGGTACTCACCAAAGTGCCACATCAACGTAGCAGACTGCTTCAACCGTGTCGGTATACCCCGCACAGTTCCCTCACAGTCTTGTTGCTACTTTCTAAGAAGGTATCCCCCAGATCCGGGTTAGGATCTATAGAACTCCCAAGACAGTGCCCACAATAATAAAGCAAGCAAAACAAAGCAATTGAAAACACAAGTATGAGCTAATCCTAAGGTACACCTCACTTTAAGTATCCCCAGCAGAGTCGCCAGTTCTGTGATCGGTGGATCTGGAACTGACTGTTTAACGCTGGTTTCGCGAAATGTTGCGGAAGCAAGAGTCGCCACCGTCTTTTATTTTCTCCAACATGGACAGGACAAAAGCACAGCAAAATTCCTTATGAGATAGTTTCTCGGTTCGGGAGGTAGATTTATAGAAAGGGAAGGTGTTAGCACCCTTTCTATCCATGGTTACCCATGGGCTCTTAGATACTTGCTCATTGTGTTTTCAAAAGTGTTTGTTTGCTTTTCAATTGTGAGTGGGTTTGAAAAAGTTTCGTTTAAAGATTTCAGATCGACTCTTGTATCAGTCTTCAAGAGTGTTTGAAAAATTGTTTTGAAAGCTTTTTTGAAAAAGTGTCGGTGTGAAAAGAGTGTTGTTTGTTTTTGAAGAGAGCAAGTATCTATGAGTCATCTACCTACCCTAAGGAATTAGGCTGTGTAAATGTCCTTAAGGTAGTGCCATCCCACCATTGAGAGATAGGTAGCACCACCGTTGGAGGTGTTCGGGTCAATTCATTTGTAGGGACAGTGTGGTCACCAGAGCAACAGTAGGACACCTTAGAAGCTACCCTTATGCCATTGATCCTTTTTAATTCGAGGCAACTTTTTCGAGGCAACTTGTTTTGAGGCATATGGATCAACGGACATAAGGACTTACTAAAACGTCCTATACTCGACGACCACGTTTCGAGGGCAAGGCAACAGTGAGGCGTACCCTAAGAGTGGTGTGTGAATTTGTGTATTATTTCAGTTATGTTTTATCTTGTACATGTATCATGATGATCTACGCTTGTTTTTAATTTAGGCCATACATTCTTTCATGCAAAGTTTAATAGTTTAAGAGTGCGGAAATTAAAGTGCGGAAAGATAAATCCTACGCTATTACAAGGCGCGGGTCTATACATCGCCAAATTAACAAAGACCCGTTTTGATAAAAAATGCGGAAAGTAAAATAAATACCTAATTACTATTACATGGCTTGAACAGTTACATAATATTCACAAAGAGAAAATAAGAATAAATGCGCGAAAGAATAGAAATAGAACGTTCGAGGGCGTTGGACCCTTTTGAAATTAAATTGAAATTAAAAGTTAATTAATTATTAAATTAAAGAAAAGAAATGTTTTTTTATGTTTTTGGTATTTATGAGATAAAGAAATTAAAATTGAAGCGAAACCCTAATTCTAAGTTGTTTTTAATTATTAATGAAAAATATTCAAGTTTAACCTAATTTACTAAATATTTAATGTACATGTTTATTTACAAAAATATTTAATAATTAATAATAATAATAATGAGAGAAAATTACTTATTAAAAAGAAAAGGTGAAAAAAATATCAAAACCCTAATTTCTACATATTTTAATTTGTTAGGAAAAAAAGATTTAAGTTTTAAAACCTAATTTAACTAAATAATTAATGTACATTTATTTACAAAAATATTTAATAAGTAAATTAATTAATATATTTTAGTTTCTGATTTTTTTTTATTATGAAAATTATTTTGGTGAATTAAATTAAACAATTAAAACAATCAAAACAATTAAAACAAATTAAAACAAAAAAAGAAAAGAAAAGGAAATTAGAAAATGTGATACAAACATTGGGGGTGTCTGGCCCATATGGGAGGTTTTTGTAGAGTAATTTGGGCCCAAGATTGCAAGGCATGCGTTGACTCTCCATGTTTGAGTGTGTGTGGTTGACTAGCGTGTATGGTGGACTGCACGTTCTGGCCTTCAGATTGGTCTTGAAGCCACTTGTCAAGCCAGTGCATGAGGGTGTATGGTGAAGCCTTGAAGGAACGCTGCATAGAAACGCATTAAGAGAAAAATTATGGAATATGTGGGGGACCTGGGAATCGAACTCAGGTCCCAAAGCTTGCAACGCACATCCCTGGCCAATTGATCTATCATGTTCATTCGTATATAATATAATAAGAAAACATAATATATAGAAAATGCCCACTATGCTGAAAAACGCGCCAACATTTAAATTGGCCAACCATATGAGGACACACATGCTTCTTCTTCCTCTTTTTCCTGTAAATAAAAGCAAATAGCGGGGGTTTTAAACCCCCACTAAACTCAACCTGAAAAAATAGCGATTAGAGCATAGATGAATATAAAAAGGGCGCGAGGTGTGAGTTTGTCTCGTCTTGAGGTCACGAATCCAATGGCACAGGTTTGAAGGTCTGATTTTTCCATATGAAGAAACCCCTAAATTTGGAGCTCTGAAACCCTAGAAAACGTTAATGGTGAATTCTTATACAGACATTGTTAGTTCAATTAAAGGGTACCAATAGCTTCAGAATATCCATATTAGTGTAAATCAATTAACAAAACACATGAACAATGCTTAAAAATTGAAACACGATAATGGATATGTTTATGAAAAGTGAGACTTTGTTCTACCAATTCTTGAGGTCTGGAGATTGGTTCTTGATTGCAACACGTTCCTAGCAATGTCAGGAAGACAATGGACAAGCTTTTGGACCTTGAACCGCCTTGTAGCTATGTTTTCAGTTTTCAACTTTTGATGAAAATTTTCAATTTGGTTCTGCAGCTTCTGAGCAATATTTCGTGTCTTATGGAATAGGTTTAGGTTATGCATATGTGAGTGAATGGAATTAGGTTAAAAAACCAACCCAAGGTCCATGCATTGATGATTTGGAGATTTGATTTTCAATGATATCAATTTCAATCTTTTTGCCATGAAACTATTGCCAATCATGTAGAATCTTTCCTTTTTGAATGAGAACCAATTTGCCACCTTGCCCTAGTTTGATTTACTGCATAAAAAAGATTTAAAAACATGATTTGGTATTTTTCTTATATTTAAATTTAATTAAATGAATTAATGACAATAAAAATTCAAATAATTAATCAAAAATAAGAAAATAACTCCCTTTGAGCCTAATGGGTTGTGCATAGCTTTTGGGTAATGATTCATGGAAGAATTTGTGGCCCATTAGCATTTTTGAAGCCTTTGAAGCAAAGTTGACTTTTCAAAATCCCCAAAACTTTCCCAACTTCTACAAGGCATATCTTGCTCAATTTGGAAGCTATGAACATGTTCTTGGACATTTTGGAAAGGTCTTGAAGTCCTCTAACCAATGTCTTTGGTCCCATGTCATTTTGATTTACCAATATCAAGTTATGTTCTTTGACTTAAAGTGCCTTTTTGTTGACTTTTGAAAATGACCTATAATGTTGAAATTGATAACTCTTTGTGAGAGCATTTCTTGGACTTGAAGTGTGAAGATGAGTTGTAGGAAATGTCATCCTCTTCAAAATGAGCTTTGGATGGGATTTTTCTGATAAACCATGAAGGAGTTATGCCTTGGTCAATTTGCAGTTGACTTTTTCAGCTGTCCAAAAATAGAAACTTTTGCATCTTGAGACTTTTTGAGCCATGCTTTGAGAATTATGATCAAGAATTGATCAAATGATATTTGTGGCTTCAAAATAATATGTTGACCAAAAATTTTGACTTTTGACTGTCAAATGACCATTTTGCCCCTGCAGTTGACTGTGAAGCATTTAGGGTTTTTGACTGTGCAATTTGATGCTGTGAGTCCTAAAACTTGACATATGAATGCTTGAAAATTTTTATAGGCATGTGGGACTTGATTGGACCCTTGGAAACTTCAATTTCTTTGCCAGAACCAAAACCCTAATTTTGACTGTGTTAGGAGGCAATTGGACTGTGCAACCCTGGAGAGATTTTGAACCATCTGGAGATTGATCTTGGCAAATCTTGAAGAATATGGGAGGGAAAATTTTGGGGTACAACAGCTGGCATTTCCTGTATGGCTTTCACTTTTTCCGGATCTACTTGAATACCTTTGTCGCTTACAACGAAACCCAGCAGCTTACCAGATCTCACCCCGAAGGTGCACTTGTTCGGGTTTAACCTCAGCTTGTACAACTTCAGCCTTTCAAATAGCTTCTGAAGGTGGTCAAGATGTTCTTCTTCAGTTTGAGATCTCGCAATCATATCATCGATTTATACTTCAATCTCATGATGGATCATGTCATGAAACAAAGCCACCATGGCACGCTGATACGTTGCCCCATCGTTCTTTAATCCAAATGGCATGACCTTGTAGAAAAAAGCACCCCACTGAGTAACAAAGGTTGTCTTCTCCATGTTTTCGGGAGCCATTTTAATCTGATTATAACCGGAGAAACCATCTATGAAGGAGAATACTTTATGTTGTGCGGTGTTGTCAACCAGAACGTCGATATGAGGTAGAGGGAAGTCATCCTTGGGGCTTGCCCTATTCAAATCCCTATAGTCAACACACATTCGAACCTTACTGAAATTCTGGCTGCAGATACTCAATGTCACGTCCAATGTTATGACACCGTATCTGACTTACTATATGACAGTAAATACAAAAGCAGTAAATAACACAGTCAATTGTTTACCCAGTTCAGTGTGCAACAACACCTACTATGGGGGCTACCAAGCCAGGGAGAGAATCCACTATAAGAGATGTTAATTCAGGAATAAACCAACCAGTTTATCTCCTTCACTTAAGACCTACCCAATGCAATTCTAATCTAAGTACAACTTAAACCTGAGTTCCTACTCACTCCCCCTCAATCACAGCAGTGATACATAAACCAATTTGACTTAAGAATTGATGAAGACACTCTTCAAAACACACACTTGATTAAGCTTCACAGCTTTTTAATCAAGTAACACAATCACTCGTGCTTCACAGCTTTGAGTGATGTACACAACTAACTTGACTCTGCTTCACAGCTTTAGTCAAGTAACATTCAAACACTCTTGCTTCAAAGCTTTGAGTGCTACACAACCCTTACAATTGAAACCTATTCCAAGGCACTTATCACAATGATAATTGCTTGGAGTACAATAAACAAATCTATACAGATTACAAAATTGATCTTCTAATCAATCAGCAGGGATGTCTTGAAAAACCGCAGCTCTGTTGAATATATAGCAGCTGTAACTTCAGTTAGGGTTTCCAAAAACCTAGGGTTGATTCCGTTTGACCTAAAGACCAGGTCACGGTACTTTATTGATCAGATTAGGATTGAGCTAGGTTACTCCTCAGAAAACGCAGGATTCTGTTCAGAAAGGACTGAGTTATTTCCTGAAAAAACTCAGACTTATCCAATCCTGCAATCCTGTTAGTTCAGAACAGGATGTCATAACATCTGTTATGACATCTGAGAAAACCTGTCTACTGATTTAGCAAAATGTGATCATTTTGCAAACATGCTCAGATACACACTTATAAACATCAGTATTTGAATTACAATATTTTTCTGCACATGTACCTATTGAGTTAGTACAACCTGAACTAGAATGTTATGACATCAGTCATGACATTCACACATACACTTGGGATTTACCAAAAATGCAAGCCAATACCTAAACACCTACAAACTCCCCCTTTGGCAGATTTTTGGCTAAAGTCCCTAAACAATCATAGATAGATAGATAGCAGCAGAAATAAGTGACAAGTGACAGCAGAAAAATATAATGTCAAGTACTAATTAAGCAAGTACCAAAATATTCTCCCCCTCTTTAGCCACAAATGGGCCAAAGATACATGTTCATAAAGTTATACAGTTATCCAAAACAAAATAATGAGATCAGCAGCTGACAACAGCAGAACACACTTCCAAACTCCACCAGCAACACCACCAAGCAGCAATCAACCTTCAAGCACTGTCATCAGATTCAGAGGAGCCAATTTCTTCAATGTTGAGCTGTCCTTCAGCTTCTATACCTTCTTCCCTTCTGCTTTCTTCAGCTTCCTCCTTTTCTAGCCTGGCAATTAGAGCTTCTAGGGTCCTTTTTCTAGCATCCAGATCTTTGCAAGTTTCTTTTAAAACAGCTATGACATCTGATGTCTTGGACTGGGTCTTTGCAGACGATGTCTCAGCTGATGTTATGACAATGTCTGGAGCATGAGATCCCTGAAACAGTTTGTAGTGCAGGCCAAGGGCAGGAGCTCTTTTGCAGACTGTATCTCTTGCTACAAGGATGTCAGGGTATTGTGCAAGGATGATTCCACAAAGGAGGGAGGGAAAAGCAATTGGTCCTTTGACAGCATAACTGCCAGCATGCTTCAAATTTTGTTCAAAGATGTACCTTCCATAGTCAAAGGCAGTCTTGGTTCCTACAGCATAGATAAATCTCCCCAATCCTGTGGAGATGGTTGATTTGTGATTTGTAGGCACCCAGTTTGCTGCACCTATTTTATGCAAGATGGCAAATTTCATGCTGAGTTTACTAGCATTCAGCTTCCCTTTCAATGGCCAGCACTTTACTTGCCTGGCAGTGATGGTTAAACACACTTCATTGTCAGTTGCCTCTAGATCAGGACAGTCCTTATTTGTTCTTCCAAGAAACTTGTTGATTTCTGATGGAGAGAACTTGACCCTTCTTCCTCTAACAAACACACTCTCAAAGTCAGCTGACCTCCCATCAGCACAATCATTGGACAAGTTCACTACAAACTCCTTAACCAGATTTTCATAACATTTGTTAAACTTCATCACTGTCTTCATTAGCCCAGCATTCCTGATCAGATCCATGATGTCTTTGCACTCCAAGGCATCATTGTTGAGTTCTCTCTCCAAGGCTATTCTCTTCAAGCAAACATACTTCCATCTGTTTGCATTGTCAGGATGATGAAAGGAGATGTTGTCTGTTGGCACTTTAGGCACTCTAGCAATCTTGCTGGAGGGGAGCTTCCTTCTGATGGGAGTATCTTCAATATCAATCTCAAATTCTGATTCATCATCAGAATCAGAAGTTTCAGGTTCTTTACTTTTCTTAGAGATTGGTTGTCTAGCAGTCTGCACCTGTGCCTTCTTCCCTTTTGTCTGAATTTTCTCAGCCATCCCTTCAGCCTTGGATTTCTTAGCATCAGGTTTAACATTCTGACTACTCTTTCTTTTCATCAATCTCCTAGCAATGCTAGGGTTCACATTAGCAATCAGTTCATTATCTGAGTAATCTTCATCCACATCAATGATAGGTGGATCAGCAGCCTTTTCAGAGGGGTTCTGAATGTTGTCTTTTGGTGTCACAACATCCTCAGTGACATCTACATTTTCAGAACCTTCCACATTTGGACTTTCTGATTGATTCAAAGGGATAGAAATCCCCGGTACAGATTGGTTGCAACTCAGAATGCTAGTAACCAGTCTAGCAATAGCTTGGTGTACTTGAACTGATCCTTCTTTATTAGGTATAGAAGACGAAGGATGAGAAGAATTACCAGAGACTGTAGCTTGAGCTCTTCCTGCATGTCTGGTTCTGAGCTTTTTGACTCTGGCTGGGTCAGTTGCCATCTCCCTGAGAGGAGTGACCTCAAGAACTTCAGATTCTATGCATGTAGTGATTGCCCTAGAATCTTGATCAGATGATGACGATGATGAGGGAGACGAAGCCGCCATGGTGGAAGACGATGTCTGAGACATTTTGTTTAACTTTGAGTAATAGTAGCAGTTTGAGAAAACTCTTTGATTGAGAGGAGGAAACAGGTTGCAAGGATGAGAGAGGTAGGGAGTAAAAGGGAGTCTCTTCAACTTCTTAAGGCTTTTGAAGGAATTGTGAATGAATATGATTAACCCACTAAATATAAACTTAATAAAATTAATCCCTTCAACCCTTGTTTTCAGCAAAACTAATTGCTATAATTTCTCATGTTGGTGAATACCCAATCTGCCCCTCAAATTTTCAAGTTTATTTCCAACAAGCGCCTTGGTAGAAGAATCAGTCAGCTGAAGCTTAGAGAAACTATGTTCCAGTTCAAATGACTTCTTCTCTTCAAAGTCAATAGGGTTCAAGGAAATGTTGAATGTTTTCAGATTATCACACCACAATGTCACAACATCTTGTGTAACATTGTACTCAGGTAGCATCTGTTTTGACCAGATGTTTTGAGAACAGAATTTATGAGACTTGTTCTTTCCAACATCCTTGTCAAGATGACTTAAGGTTCTGACAACACATTCTTCTTCAACTTTATTTGCCACATCACATATATTATCAGCCTGTAGTTTTGGAGTTCTTCTGACAGCTTCCATAGGAATAGCTCTTTTCATTCTTCCAAGCTTATGCTGCCACTGTTTCATCTCTTTTTCTTCTTTGATGATTTGACTCATAGTGGAGATATCAGTGTTCTCAGGCTGCCACACATAACAGTTATTTTTGGATTTGATTCCTCTCATTACAACATCTAGTTTTTCATTAAATACTAGACATTCAGATCTTGAGAAGTTGACCATGAATCCTAGATCACATAATTGACTGATGCTAATGAGATTAGTAGTCAACCCTTTTACCAGCAGTACCTTATTCAGACTTGGAACTCCAGGGTAGTCCAAATTACCAACTCCTTTGACTTCTCCTTTAGCACCATCTCCAAAGGTCACAAAACTGGTGGTGTGAGGCATAACATTATTGAGGAGATTTTTGAATCCAGTCATGTGTCTGGAACATCCACTGTCAAAGTACCAATCTTCCTTTGCAGAGATCTTCAGGGAAGTGTGAGCTATCAGTGCAGTAGCCTTTTTCTTCCATTGAGGAGCGTGTGGTACCTTTTTAGACTTAGGTTTGACATCTGAGTTCTGATTAGGATATCCATGTAATCTGAAGCAGAAGGGCTTTATGTGACCATATTTCCCACAATGATGACATCTCCATCTTTGGTACCTCTTCTTCATATGTCTTTGTCCCTGATGTTGAGAGTAATGTTGAGACATCCGTTTTGACATTTGCTTCCCGGTACCAAATTTCTTTGTTTCCACAAATCCTAGGCCAGATTTATTTCCCATACTTTGTCCAGCCTGAAGGATCTCTTCCAATTTGTCTATTCCATTGGTCAACATCTTGACAGATTTGGTCATTTGATTCAGTTGTGAGTTCAGCAGTTGAACTTCTCCTTCTAAATGACTTATAGTTTCAAGATTTGCCCTCTTTTCAGCCTCCAGCTTTACAATGAGTTTTGATTGTTTCTCATTTTGCACACAGACTTCACCACTTCTGATACACAATTTCTTGTAGGTATCAGCCAGTTCTTCAAATGTCACTTCTTCATCACTGGTGTCACTTTCAGAAGTACAAACACTAGTTAGGGCAGTAACTAGTTTGGCAGATTCTTCTTCAGAATTGCTTTCTGAATCATAGTCAGACCAAGTAACAGTCATTCCTTTCTTTTGCTTCTTAAGAAAGGTAGGACATTCAGCTCGAATATGTCCATATCCTTCACATCCATGGCATTGAATACCTCTGCCTTGGTTTCCCTTATCTTCTGACCTTGGTCTTCTGCTGGAACTGTCAATGTCAGAAGGAATGTTATGAACATTAGACCTTGACTTTGGGTCCATTCTTTTGATGAGCCTGTTGAACTGTCTTCCAAGCATGGCAATGGCTTCTGATATGTTTTCTTCTTCATCCTCCTTGTATTCAACATCAGTGTTGGATACAAGTGCTATGCTTTTGTTCTTCTTGTCACCATTATCAGTGATCCCCATCTCAAAAGTCTGAAGAGACCCAATAAGTTCATCCACTTTTAACTTGCTAATGTCCTGGGCTTCCTCTATGGCAGTCACCTTCATTGCAAATCTTTTAGGCAAGGATCTGAGAATCTTCCTCACCAGTTTTTCTTCTGACATTTTTTCTCCCAGTTCTCCTGAGGTGTTGGCAATCTCCAAGATGTTCATGTGAAACTCATGAATGGTTTCATCTTCCATCATTTTTAGATTCTCAAACTTAGTGGTCAACATCTGAAGCCTTGACATTTTTACTTTGGAAGTTCCCTCATGAGTAGTTTTGAGAGTGTCCCAAACTTCCTTGGCCAGTTCATATTGATGAACTAATCTGAAAATGTTTCTATCAATTCCATTGAACAAGGCATTTAAGGCTTTTGAATTTCCCAGAGCTAACTCATCTTCTTCTTTACTCCAATCTTCCTCAGGCTTCAGACTGATTATCCCATCTCTTTCAGTTATGGTGGGATGAATCCATCCTTTGTCAGCAGCTCTCCAAGCCTTTTTGTCCAGAGATTTTAGGAAGGCAATCATACGAGGTTTCCAGTAGTCATAATTGGTTCCATCCAGAATGGGTGGTCTATTTCCAAAAACTCCTTCTTTGTCCATAGTGCCAGAAAGTGATATCCCTAGATCTCACCCAGTAATACAGGCAGGGTTCCTGCTCTGATGCCAATTGAAATTCTGGCTGCAGATACTCAATGTCACGTCCAATGTTATGACACCGTATCTGACTTACTATATGACAGTAAATACAAAAGCAGTAAATAACACAGTCAATTGTTTACCCAGTTCAGTGTGCAACAACACCTACTATGGGGGCTACCAAGCCAGGGAGAGAATCCACTATAAGAGATGTTAATTCAGGAATAAACCAACCAGTTTATCTCCTTCACTTAAGACCTACCCAATGCAATTCTAATCTAAGTACAACTTAAACCTGAGTTCCTACTCACTCCCCCTCAATCACAGCAGTGATACATAAACCAATTTGACTTAAGAATTGATGAAGACACTCTTCAAAACACACACTTGATTAAGCTTCACAACTTTTTAATCAAGTAACACAATCACTCGTGCTTCACAGCTTTGAGTGATGTACACAACTAACTTGACTCTGCTTCACAGCTTTAGTCAAGTAACATTCAAACACTCTTGCTTCAAAGCTTTGAGTGCTACACAACCCTTACAATTGAAACCTATTCCAAGGCACTTATCACAATGATAATTGCTTGGAGTACAATAAACAAATCTATACAGATTACAAAATTGATCTTCTAATCAATCAGCAGGGATGTCTTGAAAAACCGCAGCTCTGTTGAATATATAGCAGCTGTAACTTCAGTTAGGGTTTCCAAAAACCTAGGGTTGATTCCGTTTGACCTAAAGACCAGGTCACGGTACTTTATTGATCAGATTAGGATTGAGCTAGGTTACTCCTCAGAAAACGCAGGATTCTGTTCAGAAAGGACTGAGTTATTTCCTGAAAAAACTCAGACTTATCCAATCCTGCAATCCTGTTAGTTCAGAACAGGATGTCATAACATCTGTTATGACATCTGAGAAAACCTGTCTACTGATTTAGCAAAATGTGATCATTTTGCAAACATGCTCAGATACACACTTATAAACATCAGTATTTGAATTACAATATTTTTCTGCACATGTACCTATTGAGTTAGTACAACCTGAACTAGAATGTTATGACATCAGTCATGACATTCACACATACACTTGGGATTTACCAAAAATGCAAGCCAATACCTAAACACCTACACTTACCATCCTTCTTCGGCACAGGAACCACATTGGCCACCCACTGAGGGTAAGAAGTAACTGCTAGAAAACCGGCGTCAAACTGTTTCATAACTTCATCCTTGATTTTCTCAAACATCTCTGGGCGCATTCGGCGAACCTTCTGTTTTACTGGAGAACAGTCTTCCTTGGTAGGCAGGCGATGAAACACAATATCAGTATCCAAACCAGGCATATCTTCGTAAGACCAGGCAAAGATCTCAACATAGTCATGCAGCATCTGAATCAACCGCTGCTTCACACTAAGCTCCAGGTTTGCACTGATCTTGACCTCTTTCTTGTCCTCTTCTGTACCCAGTGTTGTACCCCAAAATTTTCCCTCCCATATTCTTCAAGAAATTGCCAAGCCAAGTCACAAAATTCTCCAAAGGTTGCACAGTCCAACTGTCTCCTATACAGTCAAAACTAGGGTTTGTGTATTGATCAAGAAAATGAAGTTTCAAAGGGCCCAATCAAGTCTCATATGCCTACAAACATGGTCAAACATCCTCATATCAAGTTTCAAGGCATTCAGCTCAAAATTGCACAGTCAAAACCCTAAATTGCACTACAGTCAACTGTAGGGGCAAAATGGTCATTTGGCAGTCAAAAGTTCAAATTTTTGGTCAACATATCATTTTGAAGCCACAAACATCATTTGATCAATGCTTGATCATGATTCTCAAAATTTGGCTCAGAAAATCATCAAGATGCAAAAGTTTCCTTATTTGGACAGCTGAAAAAGTCAACTGAAATTAACCAGGGCATAACTTTCACATGGATTATCAGAAAAATTCCATCCAAATCTCATTTTGAAGAGAAAGACATTTCCTACAACTCATCTTCATACTTCAAGTCCAAGAAATGCTCTCACAAAAAGTTATCAATTTCAACATTATAGGCCATTTTCAAAAGTCAACAAAAAGGGACTTTAAGTCAAAGGCCATAACTTGAGATTGGTAAATCAAAATGACATGGGACCAAAGGAATTGGTTAGCGGACTCAAAGACCTTTCCAAAATGTCCAAGAACATGAGAAAAGATTAAAAATTGAGCAAGTTATGTCTTGTAGAAGTTGGGAAATTTTTGGATATTTTGAAAAGTCAACTTTGATCCAAATGACCTAAAATGCTAATGGGCCCATTTTTCTTCCATGATTCATCATTCCAAGCATGTGCACGACCACTTGGCCCAAAGGGAAGTATTTTCTCATTTTTTATTTATTTATTTGAATTATTATTTATATTAATTCATTTAAATCATTTAAATATGTAGAAAATATAAAACTTGACCTAAAAAATCTTTTCATGCATGTTTTGCCATCAAGATTTCGTGCATAGGCTAATTAGGAAAGATTTGGTTGATTTGAGCATAATTGATACAAAAACCATGTGAAAAAGATATGAAACATAATGAAAGAAAATCAAATCTTCAATTCATTAAATCAAGAGATTTTGAGCACTTTTGTTAACCTAATAGCCTCACTACATATGCTAGAGGAGAACCCTAATCACAATAGACTGAAAGCTGCGCTAAAAGTCCATGAACAAACTTGGAAAAATTCTCTAAAAAGTCAAAAACTGTAAACCACTCTAGAGGTCGATTCAAAGTGCAAAATTTGTTTCAATAGCTTGCCAAGGTTGCCCTGAACACATTCCAATCCCAAACATCCATCAACACGCCAAGAACTGGTAGATTGAACTCAAACTGTGTCAAGAAATTTCCAGAATCGTGCATCATAATTCACGCATCTTTTGCATTTTTTATTTATGGATTCTTGTTCCTTGTGATGTTTTAAAGCTAACCATGATCTTTAATTTGATTATTATGCTGTGTATGAGATTTTACCATGCGCGATTTCTAGGGTTTACAGGTTTGTAAATTTAGGGCTTTTGCAAAGAGGAAAAATTAAGCCTCAAAACCATGACCATTAGACTCAGCGCTTGAAGACGAAGAGGATGGAACCCTCGCGCTCAATTTATGAGCGTTGAGGGGCTAATCGCTATTTTCTTAAAACCTCCCTAAAGCAACGCGTCTAAAACCGTTGCTGAATGTTTATGTTACAGGGAACGTGAAGGAGACGAAGTCGTGGCCACAAGCGATTCGTTGATTTGAATTTCGCGCGTTTCTCTCCACTAACGTGTTGGTCTTTCTTTTTATTATTTATGTGTTTGTATATTAATTGAATGCGTGTGTAGCTCAGCTGGCAAACGTTGAAGGCTTCAACATCCAAGACCTGGGTTCGAGTCCCAGGTCTGTGTAACTTTCAATATTATTTTTCCACATTAATTCCCATGCAGGCACAACATTGATGCACACCATATTCCTTCATCATCTAGCCATCCACGTATCTAACAAATTCAAATCAAAGGCTGAGATTGGAGGTACATCATAGGCTTGGTCAAAGGGTCAACACGCTGCCTGGGAAAGTCAATGGATCTGAATATTAAATGGGCCAGAATTTCACTAATTTAACCTCCATATTGGGAACCTCCACCCCCCCTGGTTTGCAACTTTGCTTTATATTTTGTTTTTTTTTTAATTATTGTTTTATTTATTTTATTGCTTTAATTTGATTAATTATTTTTTTTACAAATTATAAAATACACAAAAAATCAGAAAAAGAGCAAAATATAATATTTATTTTAATTATTTTCATAAGTATTTTCACATGTAAATAAATTTAGTATTAAATAGGTTTTAATTTTAATTCTTTTTAATAACTAAAAATCCAAAAATGTAGAATTTAGGTTTAATTGTTAATTTTATTCCTCTCAATTTTTCTTTTTTTTCATAATAATAATATTACTCATTTTATTTTCATAATTAAAATTGTACATAAATTAACTTAGGTTTAACTTAGGTTATATTTTAATATTTTCATAACAAACTTAAAAACCATTAGAATTAGGGTTAGTTCATTTTAATTAATTCTTTTTTTTCTATTAAATCTTAAAAACATAAAAATACCAAAAACATTCTCTTTTAATTTTTAATTTTAATTTAATTTTGCAAAAGGGTCCAACGTCCATGTTCTTAAATTTATTTAATTTCGCATATTTATCTTATTTCGCTTAAATAATTATGTATCTCTCCCAAAGCTTTGTAACAATTACTTTTCGCACTTTTAATTCTTTTACTTTGCTTTATTTATCTTTTCTGTCAAATCGGGTCCGGTTTAATTTTGGCGATGTGGACCCGCGCCATTTGTAATAGCTTTAGATTCACCTTTCCCGCGAACTTTTTAAACTGTTAACAAAAAAGCATGAAAGAATGTATGGACTTAAATAAAATCAAGCGTAGATCACAATGAACATGACAAGACAAATATCAATGAAAACGACACACAATTCGCACACACCACCCCTAGGGTACGCCTCACTGTTGCCTTGCCTCGAAAGGTGATCGTCGAGTAGAGGATGTCTTAGTAAGTCCTCATGATCCGGGAACCTGGCATGAGGGTAGCTTCTAAGGTGTCTTCCCATTTCTCTGGTGATCACCATGTCCCTATAAACTCGAATTGACCCGAATACCTCCAATGGTGGTGCTACCTACCTCTCAATGGTGGGATGGCACTACTTTCAAGGACATTTACACAGACGAATTCCTTAGGGTAGGTAGGACTCGTGGATACTTGCTCTAATTCAAAACAAAACAAATCAAAATACTTTTCACACCGACACCTTTTCAAAAAGCTTTCGAAAGCAATTTTTCAAACACTCTTGAGGACCGATACAAGAGTCGAACTGGAATTTTCAAAGAAACTTTTTAAAACCCACATTGAAAAGCAAACAAAACACTTTTGAAAACACAAATGAGCAAGTATCTAAGAGCCCATGGATAACCATGGATAGAAAGGGTGCTAACACCTTCCCTTTCTATAACCTACCTCCCGAACCGAGAGCAATCTCTATAAGGAATTTTTCTGTGCTTTTGTCCTTTCCATTTGGAGAAAATAAAAGACGGTGGCGACTCTTGCTTACCGCGACATTTCGTGAAACCAGCTTTAAAACAGTCAGTTCTAAATCCACCGATCACAGAACTGGCGACTCTGCTGGGGATTTAAACTTAAAGTGAGGTGTACCTTAGGACTAAGATCACTTGTGTTTTCAATTGCTTTCCTTGCTTGCTTTATTATTGTGGGTTGCTTGGGAGTTCTATAGATCCTAACCCGGATCTGGGGAATACCTTCTTAGAAAGTAGCAACAAGGCTGTGAGGGAACTGTGCGGGGTATACCGACATGGTTGAAACAGTCTGCTATGTTGATGTGGCACTTTGGTGTGTACCGGTAACCCTTGAGTTCAGTCAAGGAGAGTACGGGGCCTCCGCGTGGTGTCGTGAAGCATCAACAGACCTTAGGAACCTTAATTGAACTATCTTGGCCTCTTTAGGGTAGTGAGATAACTGACTTTGGTGCAGTCCGAGGTTGGTTGATACTCGATACTACACTCAATTGAGGGTTGCTTTCCTGGAATATTTCGGTCGCCAGTTCAGTGGTTAAATCGAAACGATGAACAATGAAAGCAATCCCGTGATATTGGGACCCTTAGAACCCGGTTACTTCTAATAGGACAGGTTAAACCCACCAACTTCAAGAGGGTACTACCCAGACCCCATGCTGGCCTAAACTCTAAGGGCTTCTCTTGTGTGACTTGTGTGCCTTCGTACTTGACTACTTGCATGCTTGTTATTTGACACTTGCGTTTCCCTTGCAGGTTTTGTTTATAGTCCTTAATAGGGACTCATAACAGGGTATACTAAGTTTCTTACAGGTTTTGGTTTGCAGTCCTTAATTAGGACTCATAACAGGGTTTACCGAGTTTCTTGCAGGTTTTGTTTTTTTAGTCCTTAACTGGGACTCATGACAGGTTTTACTTGAGTTTCTTGCAGGTTTCTGTTTATAGTCCTTAATAAGGGCTCATAACAGGGTTTATTCACATTACCCCATGCATAGCATAACATCATACCATCATACCATTGCATACATCTTAACCCATTTCAAGGATTTCAAGGGCTTGTGATGCAGGTCATGATAAATCAAACATCTAGCAAGGGGCAAAGAGGATTTATTTTCCTCTAGACAAAGTTGTCAGAGGCTATGACCCACTTGATATGGTGAGCTCTGACTCTTGAAGAAGGTTCCCTTAACCAAGGTTGTTTGGAAATCAAAACCAGACATGATGACTAAAGTCAGGGGCTATGACCCATTGGATATGGTGAGCCTTTGACCCTTGAAGAAGGGCTCTCTACAACAGGAAGTTCCTTCAATCAAGTTGCCAGTTTCCAACTCTAACAAGTTTCTCTGTTTACCCTGCGAGGTCCTTGAAATCATTGCATGCATGTCATACATCTCATTGCATTGTAGGTGTCCCTTTGATAGGTTGCTTACCTTCTTCGCTGTTTATTTCAGCAGTCTCGTCATGAATCCTGAGTCTTCAACCGAGCACACTATCAAGGCCCTCCAGGCTCAGAACGCCCAGTTCCAAGGGCTGATCATGAATTTGACCCAGGGGCAGCAAGATATGAAGGCTCTGCTCTTAAAGAAGGAAAAGAAGAAGAAGAGGACTGTTTTGTTCAGCCCTAGACGCAGATCTGGGGACACCCTACAGTATCAAACTGAGAGGACAACTCCCTCTGTGAGGGAAAGCAGTCACCATGAGAGAAAGGTGCCTAGTCCAGTGGTCTCCGACAACGAGACAGATTTCAACGACGAGCAGTACCCCCCGACTGAGGATAAGTACAAACAGTTGGAAGACCGGTTAAGTGCTATGGAGATACAAAAGGTGCCTGGCCTGGACTTCGAGGATTTAGGTCTATCTTCTGGGGTAGTGATCCCGCACAAGTTTAAGGCACCTGCCTTTGCTAAATACGACGGGGCATCCTGTCCTAAATTGCACCTCAAGTCTTACACAAGGAGGATCCAGCCCTATACAGCTGACAAAATCTTATGGATCCATTTCTTCCAAGAGAGCCTTTCAGGGACTCAGCTCGAGTGGTTCTACCAACTGAGTGGAGCCAACATCCGCAGCTGGGAGGACTTGGCCACTGCTTTCTACAAGCATTACCAGTACAACGCTGACCTCGCTCCCACGCGCACTCAGCTTCAGGGAATGTCTATGGGTGCAGGCGAAGGTTTCAAAGAATATGCTCAAAAATGGAGAGACCTTGCTGGAAGGGTACAACCACCTCTAATTGACCGTGAGCTCGTTGACATGTTCTTGGGGACTTTGTCTGGTCCATTCTACAACTATCTGATTGGGAATTCTTCTGCTGGGTTCACAGATCTTATCTTGACTGGGGAGAGAATTGAAGCTGGTATCAAGTCGGGGAAGATTCAAGAAACCGCACTTGCCGATGTTCAGAAAAAGCCCCACAGTGGGAAGAAAGAATCCAATGCTATACATGGTAAAAAGGGTCGTCATGATGTAGGGGCAATCTAGATTTCTGATCCCACGCCCGTTCAACCAAGAAAGAGCAATAGGCGTAGGATAAAGCATCAAGATAGGAAGTATACTGACATCAACATGTCTTTGTCTCAGGCATTACAGCAATTGCTGAAGGCAAAACTGATCACACTAAAGGATCCTCCTCAAAATCCTGACACTTCCTCTCCCAAGTACAACCCGGGTGTGAGATGTGCCTACCATTCTGACAGTCCTGGACATGACACCGACGACTGTTGGACCTTGAAGAACAAGATCCAGGATTTGATTGACGCCAAGGAGGTCGAATTTGAACACTGATCCTACACCAAATCATCGAGAATGTCTTTTGTTCATTCAAATGTTCAAGTTGTATTTTTCTTTGATTGTTCAAACATTTATTCATGTTAAACATTGTTATCACATTAATGCATCGCTTATGTCTATTTTGAATCAATATATTCGTATTCACTAAACGCAAATTATTTTCATATTTTTTCTGATGTCAACTCTCTTTAATTCTAAGCCTCTTGAGGGAGGATGACGAAAACGATACCACGATCTACAATATGCTTTTGAACAAACCTCGCTGATGAGGTACAGGCATTGTTTCGAATCCTAAACACTGGAGTTATAAGGACGATAATCCCTCGTCAACCCCTCTGAGCCAAAGAAGTAGGAGTTTTTATTTTCGAAAATCAGAACCCTTAATCATAACCTGGGGCAGGGTAGTCTCTCAGTTGATCCAAGTGCATAACAAATGGCACCAAAGAAGTCCTTACAAAACGAAGAAAGACAGTGATGGTTCCGAATAATCAATAAAGAACAGGCAGTCATTATCAAAAAAAAAATCATAAACGAAAAGCCCAAGAAGTCAAAACCTATAAGAAGGGACTTATGAAACTGGGGCATCCCGCTGACTGTAATTCCAAAAAGGAAACAGTTCAGGCAAAAAAAAATAGGGATAACAAAAATCAGACAAGAACGAGGTCTTACAAACCCTCAACAAAAAGGAAATGACTGCCTATTCCAAATAAATCATCAACATCCGAATCATCACCGGAAAATCAGAGCAAAGACTCAACCAAGGTCTAACGCATGATCAACTGAGTTTAGGTTTGGAGAACATCACGAAGAACGGGTGGGTACAAATAATTTGAGCCTTTATCCTTTGTTTCTTAAACCGTGAACCAGGCCACGATATAACCCTTAAAAGTCCTAGCTGAAGCATGGGTTAGTTCGAAAGCATACTGTTACGAAAGGTATCCTGACTCCTTAAGGCTTACGGTAAATACGGAGTTGACATCACGTTTTACAAACATTCATTTGTTTTATGAAAGAGAATGCGTTTTCAAAATCTTCAAGACAGACATAAGCTTTGCATTTTTAACATAACTTTGTTTGCATATGACCTTTTGTTTGAACAGCAGGAAAATTCGCACGACGAATGCCTAATGAACAGAAGCACTTCCAATCAAGGGGCACGACATGATCATCGTCCATCATCTGGGGCAGTTAGGTCAAGATTCGGAGAATCTCTCAAAAGGCCAAACAGCCTGGGGCAAATCTCCGCCTGAGTCACTTGGGGCATTCCAACAACGAATCTTGCCTAATCAAACATCTTCTGGTAATATGGCAACACAAGCAGCCAGGGGCACCTCCCTGCATTCTGAGAACGGACATAGTCGAAAAAATACTACGCATAATCAAAGACCCGCTAGGTTGACACACCTAGGCAAAAATAAGGGCTTCCCGGCGAACCAAAAGGGTTCGGGCAAAAGTAAGGGATGAAAATGAAAAAATCTGTACACCCGGCAAGTCGAAAACCTGAAAAGGCGGCTTGGGCAAAAATGGGTATCCCGGTGGACTGAAAACCCGAAAGGGCGGTCCAGGCAAAAGTTAGGGATCAAAGCGTACGACTATGTCCTGTCATCTTGTCACCTGCCTATCAGAAGAAGAGTCTGTCCATCAATGGCTATCAAGCACCTCACAGGTCTTCCTCTCTCGCCTTAGAAACAGGGGCAATAAAGAGTGGTCTAAACAATCTGATTGTTCTATCCTCCAAGGTATCAGGGTAGGTTCCGTTGAAGAACATAACCAATACAGTTCAATACTCCCCCAGGAAAGTCCAATCCAGTTCCCCAGGAAGGTTGGAATTCATATCCCCAAGCAATAAGCTTATCCCCAGTAGATTCTGGAAGCTTATCCCCTCGCAGAACACGAACGCGTCTCCCGGCTTTATTCAAAGAGTTATTTCCTTAACAGGATATAACTGGGTTATCCTCAGCCAAAAGCCACGGAAAGAGCGTCCTCGATGAAGTCTTCTCACCCCAGCAAAGTCTATCAAGTCTTCCAACAACAAGACATCCTCAGCAAGTTACTATCAACATTCAGCAAAGCACCTCGCTCCCCACAGAGTGTTGCTTCCCAGCATGGTCGCTAGAGTATCTTTTCTCCCCGCAGAATCTTCCATTTGCCAAGTTTATTCCGCAACGGAGTCATCTTCTCCTACCGGTATTCTTGCAGTTATCATCCCCAGCGGAAGCAAAATCTATTCTTCCACATCAGCCCAGGACACGACTTCCCGGCACCCGTCAAGGATTTACTTTCCTAGACGAAAAACACATTCATAAAACGTCACATACATCATTATAGCATGCATAGACGCATCATATCACCCCAATCTCATTTATTTTTAAGAACATCTTAAAATCAGGCAATTCATGCATTACGACATTGCATACAACTAATTCGTTACTTTTTCAGGAAAGAACGATCAACAGATAAAAGTCTTTACCCGTTGAGGTAGTAATCGTCCCAGATTCCTTCATCATTCTGCTGAGGTAGTAATCGTCCCAGATTCCTTCATCATTCTGCTGAGGTAGTAATCGTCCCAGATTCCTTCATCATTCTGCTGAGGTAGTAATCGTCCCAGATTCCTTCATCATTCTGCTGAGGTAGTAATCGTCCCAGATTCCTTCATCATCCTGCTGAGGTAGTAATCGTCCCAGATTCCTTCATCATCCTGCTGAGGTAGTAATCGTCCCAGATTCCTTCATCATCCTGCTGAGGTAGTAATCGTCCCAGATTCCTTCATCATTCTGCTGAGGTAGTAATCGTCCCAGATTCCTTCATCATCCTGCTGAGGTAGTAATCGTCCCAGATTCCTTCATCATCCTGCTGAGGTAGTAATCGTCCCAGATTCCTTCATCATTCTGCTGAGGTAGTAATCGTCCCAGATTCCTTCATCATTCTGCTGAGGTAGTAATCGTCCCAGATTCCTTCATCATCCTGCTGAGGTAGTAATCGTCCCAGATTCCTTCATCATCCTGCTGAGGTAGTAATCGTCCCAGATTCCTTCATCATTCTGCTGAGGTAGTAATCGTCCCAGATTCCTTCATCATTCTGCTGAGGTAGTAATCGTCCCAGATTCCTTCATCATTCTGCTGAGGTAGTAATCGTCCCAGATTCCTTCATCATCCTGCTGAGGTAGTAATCGTCCCAGATTCCTTCATCATCCTGCTGAGGTAGTAATCGTCCCAGATTCCTTCATCATCCTGCTGAGGTAGTAATCGTCCCAGATTCCTTCATCATTCTGCTGAGGTAGTAATCGTCCCAGATTCCTTCATCATAGATTTGGAGTAGCAATCGTCTCAGATTCCTTCATCACATCCTTATCAAAAAAAAAAAAAGAACCTCCTCTGGTTCAGTCGGATCGACCCTAAGATCTCCCTGATTCTTATCCCAGTAGAAGACACCCAAGATTTTTCTCAACGAGCGTTGTTGAAGGTAAAATCGCCCAAGATTCTCTTGCCATTCATGCTAAGGCAGTAACCATCCCTGGTTCATTCATCGCCATTTGAAGCTCCAGACTCAGCTCCTGTAACCAGTCAGGACATATCTATACCAAGCATCTAAAGTCAGCTCCTGCAACGTGTCAGGTACTCATTTGTTCTTTTGCAGGTATGCAGGTTCTCGCTAAGGAATCTCCTACGCAACCAACATTCAGATGGCATCTATAAGCCCATCATCCTATCCAGAAATCTCCAAATGGCATCTATAAGCCCATTCCCCCTTCACACTGCTAACATGTGAGCGCAAATTTCTGGGCACTCTAGTGTCCAATCATCTTCTACCCTCGGATTACGAAAGGCACGTCAGCCAATCTACATCCTCGGGTCTAAGAAGATTGAACAGGGGCAATTGTTGTACCCCAAAATTTGCCCTCCCATATTCTTCAAGAAATTGCCAAGCCAAGTCACAAAATTCTCCAAAGGTTGCACAGTCCAACTGTCTCCTATACAGTCAAAACTAGGGTTTGTGTATTGATCAATGTTATACCCCAAAATTTGCCCTCCCATATTCCTCGAGAAATTGCCAAGCCAAGCTACAAAATTCCCCAAGGGTTGTGCAGTGCAACAGTCTCCCATACAGTCAAAACTAGGGTTTGGGTTCTGATCAAGAAAATGAAGTGTTCAAAGGTTCAATCAAGTCTCATATGCTTACAAACATGGTCAAGCATCCTCATATCAAGTTTCAAGGCATTCAGCTCAAAATTGCACAGTCAAAACCCTAAATTGCACTACAGTCAACTGTAGGGGCAAAATGGTCATTTGACAGTCAAAAGTTCAAATTTTTGGTCAACATATCATTTTGAAGCCACAAACATCATTTGATCAATGCTTGATCATGATTCTCAAAATTTGGCTCAGAAATCATCAAAGATGCAAAAGTTGCTATATTTGGACAGCTGAAAAAGTCAACTGAAATTGACCAGGGCATAACTTTCACATGGATTATCAGAAAAATTCCATCCAAAGCTCATTTTGAAGAGAAAGACATTTCCTACAACTCATCTTCATACTTCAAGTCCAAGAAATGCTCTCACAAAAAGTTATCAATTTCAACATTACAGGTCATTTTCAAAAGTCAACAAAAGGGGACTTTAAGTAAAAGGCCATAACTTGAGATTGGTAAATCAAAATGACATGGGACCAAAGGCATTGGTTAAAGGACTCAAAGACCTTTCCAAAATGTCCAAGAACATGTGAAAAGCTTAAAAATTGAGCAAGTTATGCCTTGTAGAAGTTGGGAAATTTTTGTGAAATGGCAAAAGTCAACTATCCTTGAAAATCCAATTTTTGACAAAAGGGCCCCATTTTTTCCACTTGGTTCATCCTTGTCATGCCACACACGTGTCCCATGGTTAATTTCAAGACCAAATATTGATTTTTTTATTTTATTTAATTTTTGATGATTTAATTCATTTTAATTCTTTGAAAATTCAAATAAAATTTAAAAACCAATGGAATAGTGTCATGTGAACTTGGACAATTTCTATGTATCATGAACCAACTCAAGAAATCAGGCTAGGGTTCATTTGCACACTAGGTCTAGGTTTTGGCTAAAAAGGAGGAAAAATGGTTAAGAGTGAAAACCCTAAGACTAATTCCTTCATGAGCTTGAATCTAGGTCAAAGAGTAAGCCAATTCCATTCCATTATGATCACTAAGTCAAACCCTAACCATAAGAGACCAAATGCTGCGCTGAAGAGCCATTGGACAATTTGAAATTTTGACATAAAAAGACAAATCTGATTTCAAAGTTAGAGGATCTTTCAAGCCTTAATTCTTTTTCCATTAGCATCCTTAGGCATTCCTGAAGGCACTCCAATCAAAAACAACAACAAAAGCGTAAGGAATTGGTGGATCGTACTCAAAACTGTACAGAGAATTTTTGAAATCGTGTTCTCAATTCTAGGCATGATCATTGCATTTTAACTGTGGATTCTTGTTCCTTACAAAGATTCGAAGCTGTTCATTATATTTAATTGCATTTTCATAAGCCATAGACGAATCTACCATGTTTGGTTTTTAGGGTTTCCAGCTTTTTGAATTAGGGCTTTTGAAACGGAGTAAAATCAAGCCTCAAGACCATTGTCATTAAAACCAGCATGTTCCAATGAACAAGAAACAACCATCGCGATTAATTTATGTGATCTCCAGACCTAATCGCTATTTTTTCAAAAGTTGTCTAATGAAACGCGTAAGAAAGCGTTGCCTTTGAGTTTTGTTTTGCAGGGGAGTGAGGACGATGAAGGCGTGTCAACCAGCGATTCGTCCATTCAAAATTCGCGCGTCTCAGCCACTAGCGCGTTGCATTTGTTTTATATGATTTATTTATGTATTATATATCAAAGTGATTAAGTAGCTCAGCTGGCAAGCTATCAGCGCGTTAACCTCAATGACCTGGGTTCAAGTCCCAGGTCTTGCAAAATTCAATATTATTTTTCAACTTGAATTCACATGCAGCGCTAACATTAAAGCTCACCATGCACACTCCAAAATGCATTGTCCACGCGTCCCAGGAGATCTGATCAAGGGTTCAGCTTGAAAGTATACCATGGATGCAAGTCAACAGGCGTGCACGTGGCTTAGGGAAGTCAATGAATTCAAGCAAATGGGCCAGGCTTTTCAAATCTGAACCTCCTAATCTGGGGCTACACCCCACCCTGGTTTGCCAAATTTATTTATTTCTTATTTATATCTTCATTTATTTTAATTGTTATGTTATTTGAATCATTTGTTTTATTTAATTTTTAATCAAATGTAAAAACATCATAAAAACCAAAAAATGCTAAAATATATAATTTTTATTTTAATTATTTTCTAAATAAATGCATGTAAATATTTAGTTTTAATTAGGTTTTCAATTTTAATCCTTTTTAATAAAAATCCAAAAAAATAGAATTTAGGTTTAATAACTTTTTATTTTCCTTTTTTTATTTTCCCTTTTTTTCAGAATAATAATATTATTTATTTATTTTCATAAATTAAAAATTGTACATAAATTAATTTAGAATTAGATTAGGTTAAAAGTTAAAATTTTCATAATAAACTTAAAAAATAATAGAATTAGGTCTAATATTTAATTTAATTTCAATTAATTTTTCTTTTTTCTTTTAAATCCAAAAAACACAAAAATACCATTTTTCATTTAATTTTAATTTTAGATAACTTAATTATTTTAATTCCTTTAAAGGGTCCAACGCCCTCGCATTTGATTATTTTCTTTTTCGCGCATTTCATTTATTTCTTTTGTGAATATAATGTACTTGTACCAAAGCCATGTAATAGCTATTAGGCATTTCTTTTCTGCAATTTATTTTAAAATGGGTCTGGATTAATTTGGCGTTGTAGACCCTCGCCTTTTGTAATAGCGTAGGACTTTTATCTTTTCCGCACTTTAAATTCCCGCACTTTTAACTGTTAAACAATAACATGAAAGAATGAATGCCCAAAAATAAAATCAAATCGTTAGATCACCAATGCATGACAAGACAAACAATAATTGAAACATGACACACGAACTGCACACACCACCCCTAGGGTACGCCTCACTGTTGCCTTTCGAAAGGTGATCGTCGAGTATAGGACGTCTTAGTAAGTCCTTATGTTCCATTGATCTAGTTGCCTCGAAACAAGTTGCCTCGGAATAGTTGCCTCGGAATAAAAGATCAATGGCATAAGGGTAGCTTCTAAGGTGTCTTCCCATTGCTCTGGTGATCACCACGTCCCTAAAACTCGAATTGACCCGAACACCTCCAACGGTGGTGCTACCTACCTCTCAATGGTGGGATGGCACTACTTTAAAGGACATTTACACAGACGAATTCCTTAGGGTAGGTAGACGACTCATAGATACTTGCTCTCTTCAAAAACAAAACAAATAATACTTTTCACCAACACACTTTTCAAAAGCTTTCAAAGCAAATCTTTCAAACACTCTGACGTACGAGTCGAACTGAAATTTTTCAAAGAAACTTTTTTAAACCCACAATTGAAAAGCAAGCAAACCATTTTGAAAACACAATGAGCAAGTATCTAAGAGCCCATGGATAACCATGGATAGAAAGGGTGCTAACACCTTCCCTTCCTATAACCTACCTCCCGAACCGAGAGCAATCTCTTTAAAGGATTTTTTCTGTGCTTTTGTCCTTTCCATTTGGAGAAAATAAAAGACGGTGGCGACTCTTGCTTCCGCGACATTTCGCGAACCAGCGTTAAATAGTCAGTTCCAGATCCACCGATCACAGAACTGGCGACTCTGCTGGGGATAAACTTAAAGTGAGGTGTACCTTAGGGCTAGTTCATAACTGTGTTTTCAATTGTTTTCCTTGTGTGCTTTAAAATTGTGGGTTGCTTGGGAGTTCTATAGATCCTAACCCGGATCTGGGGGATGCCTTCTTAGAAAGTAGCAACAAGGCTGTGAGGGAACTGTGCGGGGTATACCGACATGGTTGAAACAGTCTGCTACGTTGATGTGGCACTTTGGTGTGTACCGGTAACCCTTGAGTTCAGTCAAGGAGAGTACGGGGCCTCCATGTGGTGTCATGAAGCATCAACAGACCTTAGGAACCTTAATTGAACCATCTTGGCCTCTTTAGGGTAGTGAGATAACTGACTTTGGTGCAGTCCGAGGTTGGTTGATACTCGATACTACACTCAATTGAGGGTTGCTTTCCTGGAATATTTCGGTCGCCAGTTCAGTGGCTAAATCGAAACGATGAACAATGAAAGCAATCCCGTGATATTGGGAACCTTAGAACCCGGTTACTTTGATTAGGACAGGTTGAACTCACCAACTTCAAGAGGGTAATACCCAGACTCCATGCTGGCCTAAACTTTAAGGGCTTCTCTTGTGTGACTTGTGTGCCTTCCTACATGAACTACTTGCAGGTTTTGTTTATAGTCCTTAACTAGGACTCATGACAAGGTTTACCAAATTTCTTGCAGGTTTTGTTTATAGTCCTTAATTGGGACTCATAACAAAGTATACTGAATTTCTTGCAGGGTCTGTTTATAGTCCTTAATTGGGACTCATAACAGGGTTACTCACATTACCCCATGCATATCATGACATCATACCATTGCATACCTCCTAACCCATTTCAAGGATCTCAAGGGCTTGTGATACAGGTCATATAAATCAAACATCTAGCAAGGGGCAAAGAGGATTTATTTTCTTCTAGCCAATGTTGTCAGGGGCTATGACCCACTTGATATGGTGAGCTCTGACTCCTGAAGAAGGTTCCCTAACCAAGGTCGTTTGGAAATCAAAACCAGACATGATGACTAAAGTCAGAGGCTATGACCCACTTGATATGGTGAGCCTTTGACTCTTGAAGAAGAGTTCTCAATAACATGGGTGTCCTCCAATCAAGCTACCGGATCCAAATGCTAACAAATTTCCTTGTTTACCCCGCGAGGTCCTTGAAAACATTGCATGCATATCATACATACCATTGCATAACAGGTACCCTTTGGACAAGTCACTTATCATCTCCGCTGTTTATTTCAGCAATGGCTTCCCAACAAGATAACCAGGACCTTCTTGCTCAAGGGACTCGGTTCGAGGAAATCCTCCTGAATCTATCCAAGGGGCAGGAGGAGCTAAGGACACTTCTCATGGAGACTTTTGCCAGGAACAGTGCTGGGGACGAACGGCTGGAACGCCTGCAAGCTGAGATAGATGCAATGAAAGCCCAGATGCTGGGGCAGATGACTGCCATTCAGGGTTTAACTCAAAGACAAGATGAGCTCGGGGTTCTCGTCAACAAACTGCTTCAGGGTAACCAACTGGGGCAAACATCTAAGGGTGAAAAGCCAATCATCGTTCAACCACCTTTGAGACAAAGAGGCAAGGAGAAAGCTCCTCATATGACTCCAGTATCACCAATTCAGCAGCAACTTCACCAACTTCAGACAGACAAGCCCAGGAGGCAGTTCACCCCGCTCAATATGTCGCTGTTTCAAGCTTTACAACGCCTGTTGAGATTGAACCTGATCACATTAAGGGCTCATCCCCAGAACCTCAACACAGCACATCCTGCTTATGATCCCAATAAAAGGTGTGCCTATCACTCTGCCTGTCCAGGACATAATGCAAACGAATGTTGGGCTTTGAAAAACAAGATCCAGGACCTGATTGATGAAGGAGCACTGGAATTCACACAAGATGGTCAGGCTGAATTTTTCTACCATCCCTCCAAGGCTCACCATTTGAAGTGACAAGCCCTGAGACTAGAAATTTTTGTTCATTCGAATGTTCAAGTTGCAATTTTCTTTCGTTCAAACATTTATTCATGTTAAAACATTGTTATTTCATTAATGCATCGCTTATGTCTATTTTTGAATCAATATATTCGCATTCACTATATGCAAATTATTTTCATATTGTTTCTGATGTCAACTCTGGATCTAAACTCTAAGCCTCTTGAGGGAGGATGACGAAAATGATACCATGATCTACAGTATGCTTTTGAACAGACCCCGCTAATGAGATACAGGCATTGTTTCAACCCCTAAACACGGGAGTTATAAGGATGCTAATCCCTCGTCAACCCCCTTTGAGCCAAAGAAGTAGGAGTTTTTCTTTTCGAAATTTAAAACCCTTAATCATAACCTGGGGCAGGGTAGTTCTCGCAGTTGATCCAAGTGCATAACAAATGGCACCAAGGGAGTCCTTACAAAACAAAAGACGATGATGGTTCCGAACAATCATAAAGACAGGCAGTCATTGCTTCTCAAAATAAAAGCCCATTAAGTCAAAACCTACAAAGGGGACTTATGAAACTGGGGCATCCCGCTGACTGTAATTCCAAAAAAGGGAAACAGTTCAGGCAAAAAAAAAAAGGGATAACAAAAATCAGACAAGAAAGAGGTCATACAAACCCTCAACAAAAACAAAGATGACTGCCTATTTGGAATAAATTGTCAACAGTCGAACCATCGCTGGTATATCAGAACAAAGACTCAAACTAGGTCTAACGTATGATCAACTGAGTTTAGGTTTGGAGAATATCACGAAGAGCGGGTGGGTACAAATAATTTGAGCCTTTATCCTTTGTTTCTTAAACCATGAACCAGGACACGTTATAACCCTTAAAAGTCCTAGCTGAAGCATGGGTTAGTTTGAAAGCATACAGTTACGAAAGGTATCCTGACTCCTTAAGGCCTACGGTAAATACGGAGTTGGCATCATGTTTTTACGAACATTTACTTGTTTTATGAAAAAGAATGCATTTTCAAAATCTTCAAGACAGACATAAGCTTTGCATTTTTAACATAACTTTGTTTGCATATGACTTTTTGTTTGAACAGCAAGGAAATTCGTACGACGAATGCCTAATGAACAGAAGTACCTCCAATCAAGGGGCATGGCATGACTATTGTCCATCATCTGGGGCAGTTAAGTCAAGATTCGGAGAATCTCTCAAAAAGGCCAACCAGCCTGGGGCAAATCTCTGCCTGAGTCACTTGGAGCAATCCAACAACGAATCTTGCCCAGTCAGACATCTTCTGGGGCATGGCAAAATACTTCCAACAGGGGCAACTCCCTACATTCTGAGAGCGTGGACATAGTCGGAAAAATACTGCGCATCATCAAAGACCCGCTAGGTTGACATGCCTAGGCAAAAATAAGGGCTTCCCGGCGAACCAAAAAGGGTTCGGGCAAAATAAGGGATGAAAACAAAAACATGTACACCCGGCAAGTCGAAAACCTGAAAAGGCGGCTTGGGCAAAAAGGGATATCCCGGTGGACTGAAAACCCGAAAGGGCAGTCCAGGCAAAAGTTAGGGATCAAAGCATACGACTATGTTCCGGTATCTCATCATTTGTCTACCCGAAGATTTGTCAATCACCCACACAGATATCCTCTTCCCTCATCTCCGAAGCAGGGGCAATAATGAGTTATCCCGGCGATCCAATTGCTCTGCCAACCAAAGTACAAAGTAAAGATCAACATAAGGATGATTACCATCTACCTTTACAAATTCCAGATCGTGGACAATCATCCACTTAATCAAAATCATGCAACCCTACACCGGTTTTTTCTCAATTTTCATCCAGAAGTTTTTACACAAACTTATTCAGGTAACCTAACCCCGGTTCCTCCAGAAGTTTTTACACAAACTTATCCAGGTAACCTAACCCCGGTTCCTCCAGAAGTCTTACACGGACTTATCATCAAAGTGACCCTACACCGGTTCCTCCTAAAGTCTTACACGGATTTATCAAGAAGTTTTTACACAAACTTGTCCAGGTAACCTAACCCCGGTTCCTCCAGAAGTTTTACACGAACTTACCCTGCAGTAACCTTACCCCGGTTCCGCCAAAAGTTTTACACGAACTTACCTCCAGATAACCTTACCCCGGTTCATCAAAAAGTTTTACACGAACTTATCCTGCAGTAACCTTACCCCGGTTTATCCAGAAGTTTTACACGGACTTATAACCTTACCCCGGTTCATCAAGAAGTTTTACACGAACTTACCCTGCAGTAACCTTACCCCGGTTCCGCCAAAAGTTTTACACGAACTTATCCCGAAGAAACCCTACACAGGTTTCCTTCCTCCAAGGTGCAGTTTTACACGAGCTCGTCATCAGTCAACCCTACACAGGTGTCCTCCTTTCCAAGATGTGGTTTTACACGAGCTCATCATCAGGCAACCCTACATAGGTTCCCTCTTTCAACTTACAAAAATTACAGTTCAAAACTCCCTAGAAGAGTCCAATCCAAGTTCCCCAGGAAAGATGGAATTCATCTCCCCAAGCAGTAAGCTTATCCCCAGTAAATTCTGGAAGCTTATCCTTCATAGAACACGAACGCGTCATCTGGCTTGATTTAAAGAGTTATTTCCTTAACAGAATATAACTGGGTTATCCTCAGCCAAAAACCACGGAAAGGCCGTCGTCAACGTAGTTCTTTCCTATCCCCAGCGAAGTCAATTCACACTTCCAATACAACAACGGTATCCCCAGCAGAGTTACTATCAACATTCAGCAAGGCATCACTCTTCCCACAGAGTATTGCTTCCCAGCATGATCGCTAGAGTATCTTTTCTCCCCGCAGAATCTTCCATTCGCCAAGTTTATTCCGCAACGGAGTCATCGTCTCCTACCGGTATCCTTGCAACTACTATCATCCCCAGCGGAGGCAAATCTATTCTTCGACACCAGCCCAGGATACGACTTCCCGGCACCTGTCAAGGATTTACTTTCCTAGACGAAAACATACATAAAACCTCACATACATCATTATAGCATGCATAACGCACTGCATCATACAAATCTCATTTATGTTGAGAACATCATTGCTTGATCCATATCATGCATTGCATATGACTGACTTTTACCTTTCAGGAAAGATCCAGTTAAGTTCTCAAGCTACATTTCAAGACCTAGACCGGTTCAGTTAAATCGTACCAAGATTTTCCTGATTGCTTATCCAGTCAAAGGCCTTCTCTGGTTCAGTTAAATCGTCCCAAGATTTTCCTGATGCTTATCCCTTTGAAGACATTTCAAGACCTAGACCGGTTCAGTTAAATCATCCCAAGATTTTCCTGATTGCTTATCCAGTCAAAGGCCTTCTCTGGTTCAGTTAAATCGTCCCAAGATTTTCCTGATGCTTATCCCTTTGAAGACATTTCAAGACCTAGACCGGTTCAGTTAAATCGTCCCAAGATTTTCCTGATTGCTTATCCAGTCAAAGGCCTTCTCTGGTTCAGTTAAATCGTCCCAAGATTTTCCTGATGCTTATCCCTTTGAAGACATTTCAAGACCTAGACCGGTTCAGTTAAATCGACCCTAAGATTTTCCTGATTCTTACCCAGTCAAAGGCCTCTCTGGTTCAGTCAGATCGACCCTAAGATCTCCCTGATTCTTATCCCAGTAGAAGACACCCCAGTTTTTTTTCTCAACGAGCGTTGTTGAAGTTAAAGTCGCCCAAGGCTCTCTTACCATTCATGCTAAGGAAGTAATCATCCCTGGTTCATTCATCAGCGTTTGAAGCTCCAGACTCAGCTCCTGTAACCAGTCAGGACACATCAATACCAAGCATCTAAAAAAAAATCAACTCCTGCAACGTGTCAGGTACTCATTTTCTGTTTTGCAGGTATGCAGGTTCTCGCTAAAGAATCTCCTACGCGATCAACATCCAGATGGCATCTATAAGCCCATCATCCAATCCAGCAATCTCCAAATGGCATCTATAAGCCCATTCCACCCTCATTGCTAACATGTGAGCGCAAATTTCCGGGCACTCTAGTGTCCAATCATCTTTTACCCTCGGATTACGAAAGGCACGTCAGCCAATCTGCATCCTCAGGTCTAAGAATATTGAACAGGGGCAACTGTTATACCCCAAAATTTGCCCTCCCATATTCCTCGAGAAATTGCCAAGCCAAGCTACAAAATTCCCCAAGGGTTGTGCAGTGCAACAGTCTCCCATACAGTCAAAACTAGGGTTTGGGTTCTGATCAAGAAAATGAAGTGTTCAAAGGTTCAATCAAGTCTCATATGCTTACAAACATGGTCAAGCATCCTCATATCAAGTTTCAAGGCATTCAGCTCAAAATTGCACAGTCAAAACCCTAAATTGCACTACAGTCAACTGTAGGGGCAAAATGGTCATTTGACAGTCAAAAGTTCAAATTTTTGGTCAACATATCATTTTGAAGCCACAAACATCATTTGATCAATGCTTGATCATGATTCTCAAAATTTGGCTCAGAAATCATCAAAGATGCAAAAGTTGCTATATTTGGACAGCTGAAAAAGTCAACTGAAATTGACCAGGGCATAACTTTCACATGGATTATCAGAAAAATTCCATCCAAAGCTCATTTTGAAGAGAAAGACATTTCCTACAACTCATCTTCATACTTCAAGTCCAAGAAATGCTCTCACAAAAAGTTATCAATTTCAACATTACAGGTCATTTTCAAAAGTCAACAAAAGGGGACTTTAAGTCAAAGGCCATAACTTGAGATTGGTAAATCAAAATGACATGGGACCAAAGGCATTGGTTAAAGGACTCAAAGACCTTTCCAAAATGTCCAAGAACATGTGAAAAGCTTAAAAATTGAGCAAGTTATGCCTTGTAGAAGTTGGGAAATTTTTGTGAAATGGAAAAAGTCAACTATCCTTGAAAATCCAATTTTTGACAAAAGGGCCCCATTTTTTCCACTTGGTTCATCCTTGTCATGCCACACACGTGTCCCATGGTTAATTTCAAGACCAAATATTGATTTTTTTATTTTATTTAATTTTTGATGATTTAATTCATTTTAATTCTTTGAAAATTCAAATAAAATTTAAAAACCAATGGAATAGTGTCATGTGAACTTGGACAATTTCTATGTATCATGAACCAACTCAAGAAATCAGGCTAGGGTTCATTTGCACACTAGGTCTAGGTTTTGGCTAAAAAGGAGGAAAAATGGTTAAGAGTGAAAACCCTAAGACTAATTCCTTCATGAGCTTGAATCTAGGTCAAAGAGTAAGCCAATTCCATTCCATTATGATCACTAAGTCAAACCCTAACCATAAGAGACCAAATGCTGCGCTGAAGAGCCATTGGACAATTTGAAATTTTGACATAAAAAGACAAATCTGATTTCAAAGTTAGAGGATCTTTCAAGCCTTAATTCTTTTTCCATTAGCATCCTTAGGCATTCCTGAAGGCACTCCAATCAAAAACAACAACAAAAGCGTAAGGAATTGGTGGATCGTACTCAAAACTGTACAGAGAATTTTTGAAATCGTGTTCTCAATTCTAGGCATGATCATTGCATTTTAACTGTGGATTCTTGTTCCTTACAAAGATTCGAAGCTGTTCATTATATTTAATTGCATTTTCATAAGCCATAGACGAATCTACCATGTTTGGTTTTTAGGGTTTCCAGCTTTTTGAATTAGGGCTTTTGAAACGGAGTAAAATCAAGCCTCAAGACCATTGTCATTAAAACCAGCATGTTCCAATGAACAAGAAACAACCATCGCGATTAATTTATGTGATCTCCAGACCTAATCGCTATTTTTTCAAAAGTTGTCTAATGAAACGCGTAAGAAAGCGTTGCCTTTGAGTTTTGTTTTGCAGGGGAGTGAGGACGATGAAGGCGTGTCAACCAGCGATTCGTCCATTCAAAATTCGCGCGTCTCAGCCACTAGCGCGTTGCATTTGTTTTATATGATTTATTTATGTATTATATATCAAAGTGATTAAGTAGCTCAGCTGGCAAGCTATCAGCGCGTTAACCTCAATGACCTGGGTTCAAGTCCCAGGTCTTGCAAAATTCAATATTATTTTTCAACTTGAATTCACATGCAGCGCTAACATTAAAGCTCACCATGCACACTCCAAAATGCATTGTCCACGCGTCCCAGGAGATCTGATCAAGGGTTCAGCTTGAAAGTATACCATGGATGCAAGTCAACAGGCGTGCACGTGGCTTAGGGAAGTCAATGAATTCAAGCAAATGGGCCAGGCTTTTCAAATCTGAACCTCCTAATCTGGGGCTACACCCCACCCTGGTTTGCCAAATTTATTTATTTCTTATTTATATCTTCATTTATTTTAATTGTTATGTTATTTGAATCATTTGTTTTATTTAATTTTTAATCAAATGTAAAAACATCATAAAAACCAAAAAATGCTAAAATATATAATTTTTATTTTAATTATTTTCTAAATAAATGCATGTAAATATTTAGTTTTAATTAGGTTTTCAATTTTAATCCTTTTTAATAAAAATCCAAAAAAATAGAATTTAGGTTTAATAACTTTTTATTTTCCTTTTTTTATTTTCCCTTTTTTTCAGAATAATAATATTATTTATTTATTTTCATAAATTAAAAATTGTACATAAATTAATTTAGAATTAGATTAGGTTAAAAGTTAAAATTTTCATAATAAACTTAAAAAATAATAGAATTAGGTCTAATATTTAATTTAATTTCAATTAATTTTTCTTTTTTCTTTTAAATCCAAAAAACACAAAAATACCATTTTTCATTTAATTTTAATTTTAGATAACTTAATTATTTTAATTCCTTTAAAGGGTCCAACGCCCTCGCATTTGATTATTTTCTTTTTCGCGCATTTCATTTATTTCTTTTGTGAATATAATGTACTTGTACCAAAGCCATGTAATAGCTATTAGGCATTTCTTTTCTGCAATTTATTTTAAAATGGGTCTGGATTAATTTGGCGTTGTAGACCCTCGCCTTTTGTAATAGCGTAGGACTTTTATCTTTTCCGCACTTTAAATTCCCGCACTTTTAACTGTTAAACAATAACATGAAAGAATGAATGCCCAAAAATAAAATCAAATCGTTAGATCACCAATGCATGACAAGACAAACAATAATTGAAACATGACACACGAACTGCACACACCACCCCTAGGGTACGCCTCACTGTTGCCTTTCGAAAGGTGATCGTCGAGTATAGGACGTCTTAGTAAGTCCTTATGTTCCATTGATCTAGTTGCCTCGAAACAAGTTGCCTCGGAATAGTTGCCTCGGAATAAAAGATCAATGGCATAAGGGTAGCTTCTAAGGTGTCTTCCCATTGCTCTGGTGATCACCACGTCCCTAAAACTCGAATTGACCCGAACACCTCCAACGGTGGTGCTACCTACCTCTCAATGGTGGGATGGCACTACTTTAAAGGACATTTACACAGACGAATTCCTTAGGGTAGGTAGACGACTCATAGATACTTGCTCTCTTCAAAAACAAAACAAATAATACTTTTCACCAACACACTTTTCAAAAGCTTTCAAAGCAAATCTTTCAAACACTCTGACGTACGAGTCGAACTGAAATTTTTCAAAGAAACTTTTTTAAACCCACAATTGAAAAGCAAGCAAACCATTTTGAAAACACAATGAGCAAGTATCTAAGAGCCCATGGATAACCATGGATAGAAAGGGTGCTAACACCTTCCCTTCCTATAACCTACCTCCCGAACCGAGAGCAATCTCTTTAAAGGATTTTTTCTGTGCTTTTGTCCTTTCCATTTGGAGAAAATAAAAGACGGTGGCGACTCTTGCTTCCGCGACATTTCGCGAACCAGCGTTAAACAGTCAGTTCCAGATCCACCGATCACAATCAAGAAAATGAAGTTTCAAAGGTCCCAATCAAGTCTCATATGCCTACAAACATGGTCAAACATCCTCATATCAAGTTTCAAGGCATTCAGCTCAAAATTGCACAGTCAAAACCCTAAATTGCACTACAGTCAACTGTAGGGGCAAAATGGTCATTTGGCAGTCAAAAGTTCAAATTTTTGGTCAACATATCATTTTGAAGCCACAAACATCATTTGATCAATGCTTGATCATGATTCTCAAAATTTGGCTCAGAAAATCATCAAGATGCAAAAGTTTCCTTATTTGGACAGCTGAAAAAGTCAACTGAAATTAACCAGGGCATAACTTTCACATGGATTATCAGAAAAATTCCATCAAAAGCTCATTTTGAAGAGAAAGACATTTCCTACAACTCATCTTCATACTTCAAGTCCAAGAAATGCTCTCACAAAAAGTTATCAATTTCAACATTATAGGCCATTTTCAAAAGTCAACAAAAAGGGACTTTAAGTCAAAGGCCATAACTTGAGATTGGTAAATCCAAATGACATGGGACCAAAGGCATTGGTTAGAGGACTCAAAGACCTTTCCAAAATGTCCAAGAAAATGAGAAAAGATTAAAAATTGAGCAAGTTATGCCTTGTAGAAGTTGGGAAATGTTTGGATATTTTGAAAAGTCAACTTTGATCCAAATGACCTAAAATGCTAATGGGCCCATTTTTCTTCCATGATTCATCATTCCAAGCATGTGCACGACCACTTGGCCCAAAGGGAAGTATTTTCTCATTTTTTATTTATTTATTTGAATTATTATTTATATTAATTCATTTAAATCATTTAAATATGTAGAAAATATAAAACTTGACCTAAAAAATCTTTTCATGCATGTTTTGCCATCAAGATTTCGTGCATAGGATAATTAGGAAAGATTTGGTTGATTTGAGCATAATTGATACAAAAACCATGTGAAAAAGATATGAAACATAATGAAAGAAAATCAAATCTTCAATTCATTAAATCAAGAGATTTTGAGCACTTTTGTTAACCTAATAGCCTCACTACATATGCTAGAGGAGAACCCTAATCACAATAGACTGAAAGCTGCGCTAAAAGTCCATGAACAAACTTGGAAAAATTCTCTAAAAAGTCAAAAACTGTAAACCACTCTATAGGTCGATTCAAAGTGCAAAATTTGTTTCAATAGCTTGCCAAGGTTGCCCTGAACACATTCCAATCCCAAACATCCATCAACACGCCAAGAACTGGTAGATTGAACTCAAACTGTGTCAAGAAATTTCCAGAATCGTGCATCATAATTCACGCATCTTTTGCATTTTTTATTTATGGATTCTTGTTCCTTGTGATGTTTTAAAGCTAACCATGATCTTTAATTTGATTATTATGTTGTGTATGAGATTTTACCATGCGCAATTTCTAGGGTTTACAGGTTTGTAAATTTAGGGCTTTTGCAAAGAGGAAAAATTAAGCCTCAAAACCATGACCATTAGACTCAGCGCTTGAAGACGAAGAGGATGGAACCCTCGCGCTCAATTTATGAGCGTTGAGGGGCTAATCGCTATTTTCTTAAAACGTCCCTAAAGCAACGCGTCTAAAACCGTTGCTGAATGTTTATGTTACAGGGAACGTGAAGGAGACGAAGTCGTGGCCACAAGCGATTCGCTGATTTGAATTTCGCGCGTTTCTCTCCACTAACGCGTTGGTCTTTCTTTTTATTATTTATGTGTTTGTATATTAATTGAATGCGTGTGTAGCTCAGCTGGCAAACGTTGAAGGCTTCAACATCCAAGACCTGGGTTCGAGTCCCAGGTCTGTGTAACTTTCAATATTATTTTTCCACATTAATTCCCATGCAGGCACAACATTGATGCACACCATATTCCTTCATCATCTAGCCATCCACGTATCTAACAAATTCAAATCAAAGGCTGAGATTGGAGGTACATCATAGGCTTGGTCAAAGGGTCAACACGCTGCCTGGGAAAGTCAATGGATCTGAATATTAAATGGGCCAGAATTTCACTAATTTAACCTCCATATTGGGAACCTCCACCCCCCCTGGTTTGCAACTTTGCTTTATATTTTGTTTTTTTTTTAATTATTGTTTTATTTATTTTATTGCTTTAATTTGATTAATTATTTTTTTTACAAATTATAAAATACACAAAAAATCAGAAAAAGAGCAAAATATAATATTTATTTTAATTATTTTCATAAGTATTTTCACATGTAAATAAATTTAGTATTAAATAGGTTTTAATTTTAATTCTTTTTAATAACTAAAAATCCAAAAATGTAGAATTTAGGTTTAATTGTTAATTTTATTCCTCTCAATTTTTCTTTTTTTTCATAATAATAATATTACTCATTTTATTTTCATAATTAAAATTGTACATAAATTAACTTAGGTTTAACTTAGGTTATATTTTAATATTTTCATAACAAACTTAAAAACCATTAGAATTAGGGTTAGTTCATTTTAATTAATTCTTTTTTTTCTATTAAATCTTAAAAACATAAAAATACCAAAAACATTCTCTTTTAATTTTTAATTTTAATTTAATTTTGCAAAAGGGTCCAACGCCCATGTTCTTAAATTTATTTAATTTCGCATATTTATCTTATTTCGCTTAAATAATTATGTATCTCTCCCAAAGCTTTGTAACAATTACTTTTCGCACTTTTAATTCTTTTACTTTGCTTTATTTATCTTTTCTGTCAAATCGGGTCCGGTTTAATTTTGGCGATGTGGACCCGCGCCATTTGTAATAGCTTTAGATTCACCTTTCCCGCGAACTTTTTAAACTGTTAACAAAAAAGCATGAAAGAATGTATGGACTTAAATAAAATCAAGCGTAGATCACAATGAACATGACAAGACAAATATCAATGAAAACGACACACAATTCGCACACACCACCCCTAGGGTACGCCTCACTGTTGCCTTGCCTCGAAAGGTGATCGTCGAGTAGAGGATGTCTTAGTAAGTCCTCATGATCCGGGAACCTGGCATGAGGGTAGCTTCTAAGGTGTCTTCCCATTGCTCTGGTGATCACCATGTCCCTATAAACTCGAATTGACCCGAATACCTCCAACGGTGGTGCTACCTACCTCTCAATGGTGGGATGGCACTACTTTCAAGGACATTTACACAGACGAATTCCTTAGGGTAGGTAGGACTCGTGGATACTTGCTCTAATTCAAAACAAAATAAATCAAAATACTTTTCACACCGACACCTTTTCAAAAAGCTTTCGAAAGCAATTTTTCAAACACTCTTGAGGACCGATACAAGAGTCGAACTGGAATTTTCAAAGAAACTTTTTAAAACCCACATTGAAAAGCAAACAAAACACTTTTGAAAACACAAATGAGCAAGTATCTAAGAGCCCATGGATAACCATGGATAGAAAGGGTGCTAACACCTTCCCTTTCTATAACCTACCTCCCGAACCGAGAGCAATCTCTATAAGGAATTTTTCTGTGCTTTTGTCCTTTCCATTTGGAGAAAATAAAAGACGGTGGCGACTCTTGCTTACCGCGACATTTCACGAAACCAGCTTTAAAACAGTCAGTTCTAAATCCACCGATCACACCCAGATTTACTGATTCCACTGGCTCTTCATGTGGCTGTATAGCCCTTTCTTCTTGGAGTAGCAGTCTCGCAAGTTCACCAGGCACTTCGCAATCATCTTCACCTTCGTCTTCGGCTAAGTTGATCGGATTTTTGAAGTCATAAATAGCAGTAGCAGAGTCATTACCAGTGAGATCCAGAGTGGATGTAGACCTGTATATGTGAGTGTGTGTAAAATAGTTGTTTTGCAATATATAATAAAGAAAAACAAGGAGCGCAAAATTTGAAATGCAAGAACGTCCAATGCTTTTATTAATGATACATGAAAATGACACACATAAATCCCTCACAAATGAAGCCACGGTGCCCCGAGTAAGACACCGGGCTGTAAAGTTTAAAACGTTGTCTGTTACAAATTCAAAACAAAAAGTTTCACTACTGGGTAACAAAAGAAATAGGGATGAAGTCCTTTGTTGTCTAGTTGCTTGGTCCACCATTGGCAGTCGGGTAGATCCAACTGTCAATATCAAACTCTTCACCATCGTCGTCCCCGATAGCATTCACCCCTGCATCTTGTTTAGGCTTTTCTGGTGCTCCGAACTCGATCTCCTTGGCATCAATCAGGTCCTGTACCTTGTTCTTCAAAACCCAACAATCATCTGTATCATGCTCTGGGCTATCAGAGTGAAAGGCACAACGGGCATTAAGGTTATACTTTGGTGATGTTGTATTTGGATTCTTCGGGGCTTCCCTTGGAATCACCAGATTAGTTTTCAATAACTGCGGCAGAATCTGAGACAAAGTCATGCTGAGACGGGTGAATTGCCTTCGAGGTATCTCGTCCTTTTGTTGATTGTTGTGCTGAGGAGCACCAGCAGGTCTTGAAATAACAACCGCATTAACAGCTTGGCGGCGTTCAGGTCTATTCTGGCTTTTCGAACTGTAGACAGCACTTGACTCTTTCTTAAAAGGCTTCTTCTCGGTGCTCGATGAAGCACCCTTTTGTATCTTACCAGCCTTAATACCAGCCTCAATCCTTTCCCTGGTCATAATAAGCTCTGTAAACCCAGACGAAGAGCTTCCAATCAGATGGTTGAAAATGGACCAGACAAGGTCCCCAGAAACATATCCACAAGCTCCCGATCAGCCAAGGGTGGTTGCACTCTTCTGGCGAGGTCCCTCCACTTCTGAGCATAATCTTTGAAACCTTCACCCGTTCCCATTGACATATCCTGGAGTTAGGTACGCGTGGGAGCGAGGTCGGAATTATATTGGTACTGCTTGTAGAAAGCAGTAGCCAAATCTTCCCAACTGCGGATACTGGCTCCGTCCAACTGGTAAAACCATTCAAGCTGAGTCCCTGGGAGACTGTCTTGAAAGAAGTGGATCCAAAGGTTCTTATCAGCCGTGTACGGTTGAATCTTCCTTACATATGACCGGAGGTGCAGCTTCGGACAAGAAACTCTGTCATACTTAGCAAAGGTTGGTGCTTTGAATTTGCGGGGAATCACCACCCCAGATGATAGAACTAGATCATCAAAGTCCATACCAGGCACTTTCTGAACTTCCATCACACTCAACCGGTCTTCCAGTTGTTTGTATCTATCCTCGGCAGGAGGATACTGGTCTTTGTCGAAGTCCGTTTCATTGTCTGAGACCAAAGGGCTAGGAGCCCTCCTCTCTTACTGACTATCTTTCCCTCCAGATGAGGTGGTCAAATCAACTTCATCCCGTAGCCTGTTCCCAAACCTGTGACCTGTGTTAAACAGGATTGTCCTCTTCTTCTTCTTCTTCTTCTCTTTCAGAATCAGGGTCTTCAGATCTTGCTGACCCTTAGCTAGATTCATGAACAGCTCTTGGAATTGGGCATTCTGGGCCTGTAGGGTCTTGATTGCTTGCTCCGCTGAAGGTTCAGCAGACATGATGAGTGCTGAAATAAACAGCGAAGAAGATAAGAGACCTGTAATGGGTACCTGTTATGAAGTGAATGGGATGAAATGCGTATGACATGATTTCAAAGACAATCGAGAGATTCAAATTTGTAAACCAGAAAGGAAACACACTTTTATTAGGTAAACTTTGAAATTCAAATTGTTCAACAAACTTCCCTTAAGGCGTTACAAGAAAGGAAATACTGAAAAGTAAATAAAAACTAGAAAGGAAATAATCAAAGGACAATCAGTTCTCCCATGGTCTCTTCTTGTCGGTGCAGACATAGTCATTGAGAATCCGCTCGTTCTCCAGCTGTCTAGTCAACTTCTGGATCTTCTGCTCTTTCTCGTTAAACCTTTCCCGGTAAGCATCCCTCTCTTCTCTCAGTTGCATCCAAGACCTCTTCAGTTCCCCAATATCAGTGGGCATGTAAGGATGGAGGATGGTCGGAAGAACCCCCTCTTCATTAGCAACTTCAACAATGATAGGTAAGACGGCTTCATATGGCATACCTAGCTTTTAGGCACGGATACGAACCCATCTGAGATATGGCTCCATCGAAAGTGAAGTCTTTGGACCCAGATCATGTGGATCAGATCTGTGAACTCTATCCCAAGCCCTTATGAACCTGCGGCGTTGCTCGTCGCTATCCCCTTGAAAATCAAAGATGATACTAGGCATTAGCAGCTCATGAGGTCCTTATCTTCTGGCTCGCCCAAACTGACATAAGGCCAAGCATGGATCGTAAGAAATTCCTCTGTTGGTTCCTATCAGTGGAACATTGGGGTACTCCCCACAGTGATCAATGATGGCCACCTCGTCCATACCCTTGAGAGTCCAGATGATGTCATTATGAGAGAGAGACATAACCCTATAGGCCCAGCCCATGCCTTCTTTGTTCTTCAACACTGATTTGGGGAGGTGCGAAATAAACCACCTCGCCAATAATGGAGCACAACACATCAAGGTTCCCCGCTTTCGAGCAGTACGGGCATAAAGCTGATGATGAATGTCACCCAAGAGAGTGGGTACAGGATTACGAGAGATGAAGATTTTCACCGCATTCACATCAACAAAGGAGTCAGGATTCGGAAACAATACCAAGCCATATATCAGAAGAGTCAGAATATCTTCGAATGCCTTGAAGTCTAGACTATCACAGAAATAATTAGCCTTACCAACCAAGAACTTAGTCAGAAAGCCCTTTGCTCCACTTCTAGTCTCCCAATTAGCCATTACCTCATCCTTTGTCATATGAAGGGCTGAAGCAATTTCTTCCGGCCTAAGGATCTTCTCCCAACTAGTAAACGGGGTCTGCTCCAGAATAGAGATACCGAGCAGATCAGAGAACTCTTCTAAGGTGGGAACCAACTGGTAGTCTTGAAAAGTAAAGCAATGGTACAGCGGATCATAGAATTGGACTAGGACACTCATCATCTGCTCGTCCAATTTGGAGGTAACCAAACTGAGAAGATGCCCATGTCTTCTGATGAAGGAGGTAGTGTCAGGCATCTTTGCAACCAACACTTTAAGCATAGCGGGAACCGGGACAAAGTTGATCCGGATGGTGTTCCTACGCATAGGCATCATGACCTACAAAACAGAACAAAGATGAATCCCTCCTGTCTTTGAAATAGGTTAGTCCAATGCAAGATGTATGCAATGTTATGATGTCATGATAGAAATCACATCACAAGTATCCACAAATGGCAAACATGGTAAAGGCACACAAGTCACACAAAGAGCCCTTAGATTTCAGGTTGGCAAGGAGCTTAGGTACTACCCTCTTTCAGTTCAGTTGGTTTAAACCTGTCCTAAAAATAGTAATCGGGTTCTAGAGGATCTCAATATCACTTACTACCCTTGATCGGTCATAATTCCAGTTTAGCAAACTTTTCTTGCGGCCGGAATCATCGCGAGAGTTTAGTCTCAATGAGTGTAGCATACTGCTACTGTTCTATGGCCAAGTTGGTCAATTTAAAGGTTCTAAGGTCAGTTGGTGCTTAATGACCCCTTAGAAGACCCATATTCTCCTCGTTCCAACACAAGGGATATCGGTACAGACTAAAGTGTCACACCAACGTAGCTACTACTTCAACAGTATCGGTCTATGTCGTACAGTTCCCTCACAGTTTATTGCTACTTACCTAAAGAGTATTCTCCAGATCTGGGTTAGGATCTATAGTAACTCTGATACAAGCCCACAAATATAAAGCATACAAGTCAAGCAATTGAAAACAATATGAACTATTCCTAAGGTACACCCCACTTTTAATTTCCCCAGCAGAGTCGCCAGTTCTGTGATACGGTGGGAGAGAACTGACTGTTTTTTGGAATGCTGGTTCGCGTTTTGCGTTTGTTTTTGCAAAATGTCGCGGTAAGCAAGAGTCGCCACCGTCTTTTATTTTATCCAACAAGGAAAGGAAAAAAGCACAGAAAATTCCTTTTTCGAGATGTTTCTCGGGTTCGGGGGGTAGATTATAGAAAGGGAAGGTGTTAGCACCCTTTCTATCCGTGGTTATCCACGGGCTCTTAGGTACTTGCTCAAAGTGTTTTCAAAATTTGCTTTTCTTTGTGTTTGTGGGTTTGAAAAGAGTTTTTGTTTGAAAAGGAGTGTAAGTGTGAAAAGTTTTTTGTTTTGTTTTGAAAGAGCAAGTACTTAAGAATTATCTACCTACTCGAAAAAGGAATCAATATGTGCTAATGTCCTTTAGACAATGCTATCCCACTATTGATGAGTAGGTAGTGTCGTCGTTGGAGTTTTAAGGGTCAATTCGATTAAGGGACGTGCGGTCACTAAAGCAATGTTAGGACGCCTTAGCGGTAACCCTAATGTCTTAGATCATTTTTCCGAGGCAACCATTTCGAGGCAACTATGATCTTTGAACAAGAGGGCAACCTATAAAACTTCTTATACTCAATGACTGTGTTCGAAGGCAACCAAGTGAGGTGTACCCTAAGAGTGCACATGTGCGAGTGTGTTATTTCGGTTAATTTTATCTTTGTACATGTCAATGGTTATCTATGTTGATTTTAGGTTTAAACATTTGATCTTGTCAAGCATTCCCTATTATCAAACATCTAACAGTTTATAAGTTGCGGAAATTAAATTGCGGAAATTAAAACTAACTATTACAAGGCGTCGGGTATTTACATCGCCAAAAGCAACCCTTGAAATTAAAATGCGGAAAATAAATAAAGCGATAAATGGTTAAAGTCCTATTAAACTATTACATTCCGGAAAACAGATACAATATTGAGATAAAAGGGATCGCGTGCGAGAAAGTTAAATCGGGTGAGTTTTTAGGGTTTTGACCTTTTAACTAAAGAAAATATTTTTTTGGTTATTTTTTTAATTAAGAAAGACATTAAATTAAGTTTAAGCATTAAATTAATAAACAAATTAATTAATTAATAAAAATGACATTTTTGGATTTTTGATATTTAAAGAAATAAAAATAAATTAATCAATATTAATAAAACCCTAATTATCTAAATTAATTTTAATTATTGCAAAAAAAAAATTAAATTTATTCCTAATTAAACTAAATTAATTAATTGATTTTATTAACAAAAAATAAAAATGCTGAAATTAAATAAAATATTTTTTGGTTTTTTATTTTAATGAGAAAAAGTTTTGATTGGTTAAGTATTAAATTGTGAAAAATAATTAAACAAGATAAATAAATAAAAATGGAAAATAGAGAGAGTTAGAGATTTGGGCCTTAAAGGAGGTTTGGATAGCAATTTTGTGGCCCATGAACATGCAAGCCTGTGTTGACTTTCTGATTCCAGCGTGGCACTTTGACTAGGGCATATGGTGGACATCACATCTGGACCACCAGATCTGGCCTGGGGCCATCTGGCAAGCATCTGAGTGAGGGAGTGTGATGAACCACGTGCTTGGTTTTGTACTGAATAACCTGAAGAAAAATATTAACAAATGCATGGGGGACCTGGGATTCGAACCCAGGTCCTGTGAGTCATTGCATACGCTCCACTACCACTCAACCAACGCGCTTCATCTGTTATTATATTGGAAACTAATAATAATATGGGAAAACAATTAAATGCCAAAAAAATATAAAAAAAAATAAAGCGCGAAGTTTGAACTAGCCAATAGGAGGGGGGCATGTCTTCGTCTTCTTCGTGCAAACCTGGATATTTACCTGCAGATTCATATCCGCAGCTAAATCCGTATGTCCATCCTAAAATTAGTTCTAGGCCATGAAAACACAATCCAAGACCATGGTCATGTTCGTCTTCCTCCACTGATCATGCCTATGTCCATTAATGGCATCAATTTTTCCTGTAGAAAAAATGCCCAAAAATACAAACCACAAACCCTAGATTCGGCTAGGGGGTTATAGTCCAGATAAATGCAATTGGCTAATGCAGGATGCTTGCAAATTGGACGATAATCATGAATATGCAAAGATTTTGCAAAAAAAGTGCAAGAATAAGGATCTATGAATTCACACGAAAAGCAATTTTTTGAAACACTTACAGAGCTTTTGCACGCGTATGGAGATTGATTTTGAGTTGGTTATGCTTCAATGATTGTCCAGCAATTGATTCACGTTGAGTTTTGCCTTTGAATTTGCCTCTATGCACGATTTCAGTTTCACACTTTTTTGCAATTTTTTCAAGTTTGCTTTTGATGATTCTGCAGCCTCTAACCTCTAATTCGTGTGCCTTTCACTTGTATATGTAATAAGCAATGCATTAGGTTAACTTTTGGGTCTTGAATCTTTGCACATTGATGTTTGGAGATTTGATTTGATCCTCCATTCAAAGCCTTCCAATTTTGTCCAAAATCCAATATTTTTGCACATGGAATGTATGATACGAATTTGATTCACTTGATGATGATGATTCAATCCTGAAATAGCCAAAAAGAGATCAAATAATCAATATTTGGATTTTATTTGATTTAAATTGATTTAAAATGAAATAATTCATTAAAAAAATCAAATTAAATAATAAAATTGACAAATGGTCACAAGGCTGAGGCTAGGACACGTGTGGAATGTGACAAGACCAAATCAAGTGGAAAAGAATGGGCCCATTTGACAAAATTTGTAATTTTGGGGATAGTTGACTTTTGGCAATTTTGCAAAAATACCTAACTTCAACAATGCATAACTTCTTCAATTTTGAACTTTTGGAAGTGTTCTTTGACTTTTTAGAAAGATTGAGATGTCCTCTAACCAACCCTTTTGGTATCATCTCATTTTTATATTCCATGCTCAAGTTATAAGCTTTGGAAAAAAAAAGTGTTTTTGTTGACTTTCAAAAATGACCTATAATGTCCAAATTCATAACTTCTTGTGAGTGCATTTTTTGATCTTGGGGTGTGAATATGGATTGTAGGAAATTGAATCTTATTCAAAATGAGCTTTGTATGGGTCATTTATCATAAAGTATGAGAAAGTTATGCTTGGTCAAAGTTGAGTTGACTTTTCCTACAAAACCCTAATTTAGCAACTTTTGAGTCTTGATGAATTTTGAGCAATCCTTGATGAATCATGATCAAACCTTTATCAAATGATGAAATATCCTTAAAAATGAGAATGTTGACAAAAAAATCTTGAAGTTTGACTATTTATAGGTCACAGTTGACTTTTGCCCTAGCACAGTCGATTTTGGGACCCTTTGAGCAATTGACTGACCAAACTTCCTCTGCAAGGCTTGAAATTTGACATGTATGATCTTGAGAAAATATTAGGACATTGGGTAGCACTTGAGGTCATTTGGATGCAAGGACCTTGATGCAACACAAAACCCTAATTTGAGGTTGACTGCCTTAGGAGATAGCTTAACTGTCCAACTCTTGAGCAAACTTGAGCCACTTGGAGATTTTTCTTTCCATGTTTTAAGAAATATGAGAGGGAAAATTTTGGGGTACAACACCTATGTTTATTTTATAGAAAATCCAATGAATACAGTTTAGTAGGATACTGTGATGCTGATTTTGTTGGAGACAGAGTAGAACGTAAAAGTACTTCTGGAAGCTGTCAGTTCCTGGGAGACAATTTGATCTCATGGACCAGCAAAAGGCAGTCCACAATTGCGTTGTCAACAACAGAAGCTGAATACATTGCAGTTGTTGGATGCAGCACACAGATGCTCTAGATGAAAAGTCATCTTGAAGACTTTAACATATTTGAGAGTAACATCCCTATTTTCTATGATAATACTTATGCAATTTGTTTATCCAGAAATCCTATTTTGCATTCTAGGGCTAAGCATATAGAAATAAAACATCATTTTATTAGGGACTATATTCAGAAAGGAATTCTCACTTTAAAATTCATTGACACTGACCATCAATGGGCTGATGTTTTTATGAAACCCCTTTCTGAAGATAGATTTAATTTCATTCTGAAACATCTCAGCATGAAATTATGTCCAGAATAAGAAGTTTTATTTGCATATTATGTAACCCTCAGAACTTTATTTTTTGTCTGTGAACATTTGATCAATGTGTCTTCAGAAGTTAGGAGTACAGTTGCTTCAAAATCTATCTATGAAGATCTGAACCTTTCATTTCAAAGATAGAGGCGTGCAGTTCACACCATCAAACATCTGTCATCCTCTCACAAGCTACCTTCTGAGGTTGAACACGTGTTCAAATTCTGAAGGGTCTAAGGCTCTGATTGGATGCATTGAGACACTTGTTAATGGTAATTGTTCAGTATCTACATGCAATCCCTCAATTTCAGGTTTCATAATTTCAGTATACTCATTACTTATTTTTTCTTTCTTACTGATTAATTTTTCAAAAGAGTTTATAAATTCAAATTCATTATTTCATTCACTTCTTACTGCATCTACTATTCTCTCTTGCTCTCGTTTTACAAAAAAAAAAACCTTTTCTCAATATTTTTCAAAACAAATCCGTGTGAACAATGGCATCCTCATCAAGCATAAAAAATCTCCACAATGCTCCTGGTTCTTCTTCAACAGAACAATATGAGGAACCCGTAAGAACGTTGCTCACTCCAGTCGATAATCTTGAAGTTCTATGTGAGTTAATCATTGATTTTGAGAGCTTAAAGGAAAATGGTTTTGATTTGTATGAAGATGTAACGGCTCAGGGCTGGAACAGATACTTTGATCGTCTGCTAGGTCCAGTATTCCCCATTCTTGTTAAGGAATTCTGGATTCATGCTACTTCATCCAATCATCAGGTTACATCATATGTTATGGGGAAGAAGATAGTGATTACAGAAGACTTGATTGGGAAACTTATTGGGTACAATAGCGGCACAGTCAGGTGCATTGACATGGCTGATAAGTGTTCTGACCTAAAATATATTGCTAGGGTCATTTTCACTTCTGGACAGCCATCCAGCAAGATAAGAGACTTGAAAGATTATTATAGAATCTGGGCCAGGATCATTCTGGGATGTATAAATCACAGGAAGCCTACAAGCTCTCCTGACTACATGAACATTGATCAGCAGTTTCTGTTGTGCTTTATTTCAAAGAAGACCAAAATAAATCTTCCACACTTGCTTTTCAATCATCTGAGAACAAGTGTGAAAGAAACAAGGGAAGAAGAAAGGACGAAGAGGGATTGAATTCCTCTAGGAAGATTTATTTCTGACATTTTGACAGAGAACAGGCTGATAGAGCATCTGACAGAGGCTCAGGAGATCAACACTCTGGAGGCAAGTGCTGGAAAACCACTAAATGCCAAGAATCTGAAGAAAATGAAGATTATTGAAAGCAATAAGAAGGAACCAACAGTTTCTTCTCATGAAGTCGTCACGTCTAGGAGAATCCCTCTGAAAGATTTTCCATTATTTTCTGAGATGGATGCTTCTCTAGAGATTGTGGTCAGATACCTTGAAGCTCGCAAGGAAGATGGAACTATTCCAGAACTCAACATTCGTGATCTGCACAAGCCAGCTCCAGATGTTGTGCTGAAGAAATCCAGAAAGAGAAAGACAACAGGAGAAGGATCCTCTCAGAGGACACCCAAAGATGATAAAAAGAAAGGTAACACATCTTTTATTTCTATTGTAGAATCTATAGTTTTTCCAACATCTGAAACAGTTCCCCCTCAACCAACAGAAGATCCCTCACCATAAACATTTGAGGCTTTTGACATAGAGTTTGATCCTTCTGTAACTCTTGACAGCTTCTTAAATGAACCTCACTCCCCTAATTCAAACCAAGAACAAAATCAATCAGAACTTGCAAGAGTTCTTTCTGATATTGAACTTTTTGATCAAGACTTTCAATCACCAATCACAGAAAATCTAAACCTCCATTCTCAACAACCAAAAAATCCCAACCTCCACTCTCCACAACCAGAACATCAAAACCTCCATTCTCCTCAACCATAAAATGAAAACCCTCTCACTCTCCACAATGAAAATCCAAACTCTGAAACCCCTGAACCAGAAAATTAACACGCTACCGCAAACCTATCAAAAGATTCTTTTACAGACTCTGATACCACTACCCCTATTCCTGGAATAACAGAACCTCTTATGGTTCGTCAACCTCTCTCCATACTTGATATTCCAGAAATACCTTCACCATACCATTCCAAACCACCAAACACTCCTCACTCACCAATGCTAATTTCTGATTCTCCCACTCCTTTTCCAATTAACCGTCCAACTGATCACCTCAGAACTGTCATTGATTTAGAAGCACTGGACCATCTAGCTTCAACCAAAAATAAAACTGCCATTCCCAAACCTAAACCAACCTTAACCAAAACAGATGTTGGTAAGAACTTGTTGATTTTTGAAACAAAAATACAAGAATGGGTTAATTCTTTGAAGCAAGCAAGTCAAGAGAATTCTAATCCTACTGCTTCTTATTCTCTTTGGGATCTGTGATCGGTGGATCTGGAACTGACTGTTTAACGCTGGTTCGCGAAATGTCGCGGAAGCAAGAGTCGCCACCGTCTTTTATTTTCTCCAAATGGAAAGGACAAAAACACAGAAAAATTCCTTAAAGAGATTGCTCTCGGTTCGGGAGGTAGGTTATAGAAAGGGAAGGTGTTAGCACCCTTTCTATCCATGGTTATCCATGGGCTCTTAGATACTTGCTCATTGTGTTTTCAAAAATGGTTTGTTTGCTTTTAAACTGTGGGTTTAAAAAAGTTTCTTTGAAAATTCCAGTTCGACTCTTGTATCGGTCCTCAAGAGTGTTTGAAAAATTGCTTTCGAAAGCTTTTTGAAAAGGTGTCGGTGAGAAAAGTATTTTTGATTTGTTTTGAAAGTTAGAGCAAGTATCTAGAGTCGTCTACCTACCCTAAGGAATTCGTCTGTGTAAATGTCCTTTAAAGTAGTGTCATCCCACCATTGAGAGGTAGGTAGCACCACCGTTGGAGGTGTTCGGGTCAATTCGAGGTTCGGGACATGGTGATCACCAGAGCAATGGGAAGACACCTTAGAAGCTACCCTCATGCCAGGTTCCCGGATCATGAGGACTTACTAAGACATCCTCTACTCGACGATCACCTTTCGAGGCAAGGCAACAGTGAGGCGTACCCTAGGGGTGGTGTGTGATTTGTGTGTCGTTTTCATTTGCATTTATCTTGTCATGGTATAGGTGATCTACGCGTTTGTTTTATTTATTGTCATTCATTCTTGCATGCATTTATTTAATAGTTAAAAAGTGCGGAAAGATAAAAAATCTAAACTATTACAAAAGGCGCGGGTCCACATCGCCAAAATTAAAGTCCCGGACCCGATTTGACAGAAAGTAAAGAAATGAAGCAAAGTGCGAGAAAGTATGAAATTACACGGCTTTGGGAGAAGTACATGAATATTTACAAGAAAAAGAAATAAACACGCGAATTGAATTAAAATCATAAACGAGGGCGTTGGACCCTTTTAACGAAATTAAATTAAATGATTAAATTAATGAAAATTAAAATGAAAGGAAGTTATTTTTGGTATTTTTGTATTTTATGAGTTTTAATGAAAAAGATTAGTTAAAATAAAACATTAACCCTAATTCTATAATTTTTATTTAAAAAAACATTAAAGTTAAACCTAAATTAACCTAATTGATTACATGGTAATTTAATTATAAAAATAATACTTAATAATTAATTATGGTGAAAAAGAGAAAAAAGGAATAAAAATAAATAAAACCTAATTCTACAAATTTTAAGATTATTAAAAAAATATTAAGATTTCAACCTAAATTAAAACTAAAATCAATTAATGTTATTTATTTACAAAATATTAAAAAATTAAATAACATATTTATTTTTGCCTTTTTCTGATTTTTATATTGTTTTTTTTATATTTTTTATGAAAATATTTAAATTAAAGGACATATTAAAATAATAATTGGAATAAATAAAAAGAATGGAAAAAAAATATAAAGAGAAATTTGCAAACCTGGGGGGTCTGTCCCCAAATAGGAGGTTTTTGTTTAGCAACTTGGGCCCAACTTTGCAAGGCCTGGTTGACTTTTGTGCCAGCGTGCACCTTCTTTGACCCACATCCATGATGATCACCAAAGCATGGCCCTCTGATTGATCTTAGCACGTACGTGGCAAGTTGGACCAAGGATTGTATGATGGCCTTTCAGGGGGAACGCTGCATAGGATAATGTTAATAAAAATGTTATGGAAAGGGTGAGGGACCTGGGGCTCGAACCCAGGTCCTGGAGATTACCAACGCGTATGCTTGCCAACCCTGCTGCTTTGTCTCTTTGTATATGATATAAACAACAAACATAATAAAACAAAACAAAAGTTAGTGCTTGTCTTTCGCGCGAGATTTCAAACAAACCAATCGCTGCTAGCCACATAGTCATCTTCTTCCTCGCTTTTGTTTTTTTCCTGAAACATAAAGAATCAGCAGCGGTTTTGGACCGTTCCAGAATAGGCCCTTCCAAAAAATAGCGATTAGGTCGTCCGGCCATATAAATTAGGCGCGAGGGTGCCATTGTTTTCGTCTGAATACGCTGAATTCGTTCATGGTATTGGCCTGTCCTAATTTTACAATAACTGGAAACGCCCAATTCAAAGCTTTCAAAACCCTAAAAGACAACAATGGAAGATTCTCCAATAGTGCATAAAAACGCAATTAAAATATAGGGTTAGCTTCAGAACACATCACTTAGTATGAATTTATAAACAAAATGCCATGAGAGTGCCTGAAAATCAAGATACGAATATGCATTTATATGAAAAAATTTCGACTTCTGGATACTGATTCAAGGCGTTAGGGTTGATGTTCTTGATTGGAAAAGTCTCCTGGAAACCTTGGCAAGCTAATGGAATAGGTATTTGGTCTTGAAAAGCCTTGTAACCTAGTTTTCAGTTTCCACTTTTTTTGACAAAAATTCAAGTTTCTCTATACTTTTCTGGCGCAGCTTTTGAGTCCATGATCACTAGGGTTGCGTTTTGTATTTGTATGTGAGTGATTTAGGTTAAGAATCTGATCAAAAGAATCAAGGAATTGATGAAACAATATTTGATTTTCTATGCCATTATTTTCAAATCTTTTTCATGCTATTTTGGTCCAAATCATGTTCAATCACCAAGATACTTTCCCAAACCTGATTTGCACGAAATATTGAGTAGATATCATGCATAAAAAGATTGGAAAACCTAGGTTTAGCATTTTTTTATATATTTTAATTAATTAAATGAATTTCTAGCATTTAAAAATTCAAATACATAAAATAAAAATGATAAAAACTTCCCTTTGGGCCAAATGGTTGTGCACATGTCTTGGATGATAAATTGTGGAAGAAAAAGAGGCCCATTAGCAATTTTAGGTCATTTGAAGCAATGTTGACTTTTTCAAAATATCCAAAAATTTTCCAACTTCTACAAGGCATAACTTGCTCAATTTTTAAGCTTTGCTCATGTTCTTGGACATTTTGGAAAGGTCTTTGAGTCCTCTAACCAATGCCTTTGGTCCCATATCATTTTGATTTACCAATCTCAAGTTATGGACTTTGACTTAAAGTCCCTTTTTGTTGACTTTTGAAAATGACCTATAATGTTGAAATTGATAACCTTTTGTGAGAGAATTTCTTGGACTTGAAGTATGAAGAGGAGTTGTAGGAAATGTCATTCTATTCAAAATGAGCTTTGGATGGAATTTTTCTGATAATCCGTGTGAAAGTTATGCCCTGGTCAAGTTACAGTTGACTTTTTCAACTGTCCAAATATGGAAACTTTTGCATCTTGATGATTTTTGAGCCAAGCTTTGAGAATCATGATCAAGCATTGATCAAATGATGTTTGTGGCTTCAAAATGAGATGTTGACCAAAAATTTGAACTTTTGACTGTCAAATGACCATTTTGCCCCTACAGTTGACTGTAGTGCAATTAGGGTTTTGACTGTGCAATTTTGTGCTGTAAGTCTTGAAACTTGGTATGAGGATGCTTGACCATGTTTATGAGCATGTGGGACTTGATTGGGCCCTTGGAAACTTCATTTACTTTGTCAGAACCAAAACCCTAATTTTGACTGTTTAGGAGGCCCTTGAACTGTGCAACCCTTGAGGAAATTTTGAAGCTTTGACTTTGCAATTCTTGAAGAATATGGGAGGGCAAATTTTGGGGTACAACAGTTGCCCCTGTTCAATCTTCTTAGACCTGAGGATGCAGATTGGCTGACGTGCCTTTCGTAATCCGAGGGTGGAAGATGATTGAACACTAGAGTGCCCAGAAATTTGCGCTCACATAGTAGCAGTGTGATGATGGGAATGGGCTTATAGATGCCATTTGGAGATTGATGGATAGGATGATGGGCTTATAGATGCCATCTGGATGTCAATCGCATAAGAGATTCCTTAGAGAGAACTTGCGTACCTGCAAGAGAAAAATGAGTACCTGACATGTTGCAGGATCTGGTCTTCAGATGCTTTGTATAGATGTGTCCTGACTGGTTACAGGAGCTGAATCTGGAGCTTCAAACGATGATGAATGAACCAGGGATGGTTACTACCTCAACAGGAACGGTGAGAGAACCTTGGATGACTTTAACCTCAACAGCAATCATTGAGATAATCTTGGGATTACCACCTCCGCAGTATCGGGGAGAGAACCATAGGCGATTACCACCTCAACAGCAAACGTTGAGAGAACCTTGGATAACTTCAACTTCAACAGCAATCGTTGAGCGAAATCTGGGATTACCACCTCTGCAGTATCGGGGAGAGAACCATAGGCGATTACAACCTCAACAGCAAACATTGAGAGAACCTTGGATAACTTCAACTTCAACAACAATCGTTGAGCGAAATCTGGGATTACCACCTCCGCAGGATCGGGGAGAGAACCATAGGCGATTACCACCTCAACAGCAAGCATTGAGAGAACCTTGGATAACTTCAACTTCAACAGCAATCGTTGAGCGAAATCTGGGATTACCACCTCCGCGGGACCGGGGAGAGAACCATAGGCGACTACAACCTCAATAGCAAACATTGAGAGAATCTTGGATAATTTCAACCTCAACAGCAATCATTGAGCGAAATCTGGGATTACCACCTCCGCAGTATCGGGGAGAGAACCATAGGCGATGTAGGTGTTTAGGTATTGGCTTGCATTTTTGGTAAATCCCAAGTGTATGTGTGAATTTCATGACTGATGTCATAACATTCTAGTTCAGGTTGTACTAACTCAATAGGTACATGTGCAGAAAAATATTGTAATTCAAATACTGATGTTTATAAGTGTGTATCTGAGCATGTTTGCAAAATGATCACATTTTGCTAAATCAGTAGACAGGTTTTCTCAGATGTCATAACAGATGTTATGACATCCTGTTCTGAACTAACAGGATTGCAGGATTGGATAAGTCTGAGTTTTTTCAGGAAATAACTCAGTCCCTTCTAAACAGAATCCTGCGTTTTCTGAGGAGTAACCTAGCTCAATCCTAACCTGATCATAAAGTACTGTGACCTGGTCTTTAGGTCAAACGGAATCAACCCTAGGTTTTTGGAAACCCTAACTGAAGTTGCAGCTGCTATATATTCAACAGAGCTGCGGTTTTTCAAGGCATCCCTGCTGATTGATTAGAAGATCAATTTTGTAATCTGTGTAGATTTGTACTCCAAGCAATTATCATTGTGATAAGTGCCTTGGAATAGGATTCAATTGTAAGGGTTGTGTAGCACTAAAAGCTTTGAAGCAAGAGTGTTTGAATGTTACTTGACTAAAGCTGTGAAGCAGAGTCAAGTTAGTTGTGTGCATCACTCAAAGCTGTGAAGCACGAGTGATTGTGTTACTTGATTAAAAAGCTATGAAGCTTAATCAAGTGTGTGTTTTGAAGAGTGTCTTCATCAATTCTTAAGTCAAATTGGTTTATGTATCACTGCTGTGATTGAGGGGGAGTGAGTAGGAACTCAGGTTTAAGTTGTACTTAGATTAGAATTGCATTGGGTAGGTCTTAAGTGAAGGAGATAAACTGGTTGGTTTATTCCTGAATTAACATCTCTTATAGTGGATTCTCTCCCTGGCTTGGTAGCCCCCAGAGTAGGTGTTTTTGCACTGAACTGGGTAAACAATTGACTGTGTTATTTACTGCTTTTGTATTTACTGTCATATAGTAAGTCAGGTACCGTGTCATAACATTGGACGTGACATTGAGTATCTGCAGCCAGAATTTCAATTGGCATCAGAGCAGGCACCCTGCCTGTATTACTGGGTGAGATCTAGGGATATCACTTTCTGGCACTATGGACAAAGAAGGAGTTTTTGGAAATAGACCACCCATTCTGGATGGAACTAATTATGACTACTGGAAACCTCGTATGATTGCCTTCCTAAAATCTCTGGACAAAAAGGCTTGGAGAGCTGCTGACAAAGGATGGATTCATCCCACCATAACTGAAAGAGATGGGACAATCAGTCTGAAGCCTGAGGAAGATTGGAGTAAAGAAGAAGATGAGTTAGCTCTGGGAAATTCAAAAGCTTTAAATGCCTTGTTCAATGGAATAGATAGAAACATCTTTAGACTAGTACATCAATATGAACTGGCCAAGGAAGTTTGGGATACTCTCAAAACTACTCATGAGGGCACTTCCAAAGTAAAAATGTCAAGGCTTCAGATGTTGACCACTAAGTTTGAGAATCTAAAAATGATGGAAGATGAAACCATTCATGAGTTTCACATGAACATCTTGGAGATTGCCAACACCTCAGGAGCACTGGGAGAAAAAATGTCAGAAGAAAAACTGGTGAGGAAGATTCTCAGATCCTTGCCTAAAAGATTTGCAACGAAGGTAACTGCCATAGAGGAAGCCCAGGACATTAGCAAGTTAAAAGTGGATGAACTTATTGGGTCTCTTCAGACTTTTGAGATGGGGATCACTGATAATGGTGACAAGAAGAACAAAAGCATAGCACTTGTATCCAACACTGATGTTGAATACAAGGAAGATGAAGAAGAAAACATATCAGAAGCCATTGCCATGCTTGGAAGACAGTTCAACAGGCTCATCAAAAGAATGGACCCAAAGTCAAAGTCTAATGTTCATAACATTCCTTCTGACATTGACAGCAGAAGACCAAGGTCAGAAGATAAGGGAAACCAAGGCAGAGGTATTCAATGCCATGGATGTGAAGGATATGGACATATTCGAGCTGAATGTCCTACCTTTCTTAAGAAGCAAAAGAAAGGAATGACTGTTACCTGGTCTGACTATGATTCAGAAAGCAATTCTGAAGAAGAATCTGCCAAACTAGTTACTGCCCTAACTAGTGTTTGTACTTCTGAAAGTGACACCAGTGATGAAGAAGTGACATTTGAAGAACTGGCTGATACCTACAAGAAATTGTGTATCAGAAGTGGTGAAGTCTGTGTGCAAATTGAGAAACAATCAAAACTCATTGTAAAGCTGGAGGCTGAAAAGAGGGCAAATCTTGAAACTATAAGTCATTTAGAAGGAGAAGTTCAACTGCTGAACTCACAACTGAATCAAATGACCAAATCTGTCAAGATGTTGACCAATGGAACAGACAAATTGGAAGAAATCCTTCAGGCTGGACAAAATATGGGAAATAAATCTGGCCTAGGATTTGTGGAAACAAAGAAATTTGTTACCGGGAAGCAAATGTCAAAACGGATGTCTCAACATTACTCTCAACATCAGGGACAGAGACATATGAAGAAGAGGTACCAAAGATGGAGATGTCATTACTGTGGGAAATATGGTCACATAAAGCCCTTCTGCTTCAGATTACATGGATATCCGAATCAGAACTCAGATGTCAAACCTAAGTCGAAAAGGGTACCACACACTCCTCAATGGAAGAAAAAGGCTACTGCACTGATAGCTCACACTTCCCTGAAGATCTCTGCAAAGGAAGATTGGTACTTTGACAGTGGATGTTCCAGACACATGACTGGATTCAAAAATCTCCTCAATAATGTTATGCCTCACACCACCAGTTTTGTGACCTTTGGAGATGGTGCTAAAGGAGAAGTCAAAGGAGTTGGTAATTTGGACTACCCTGGAGTTCCAAGTCTGAATAAGGTACTGCTGGTAAAAGGATTGACTACTAATCTCATTAGCATCAGTCAATTATGTGATCTAGGATTCATGGTCAACTTCTCAAGATCTGAATGTCTAGTAGTTAATAAAAAACTAGATGTTGTAATGAGAGGAATCAAATCCAAAGATAACTGTGATGTGTGGCAGCCTGAGAACACTGATATCTCCACTATGAGTCAAATCATCAAAGAAGAAAAAGAGATGAAACAGTGGCAGCATAAGCTTGGAAGAATAAAAAGAGCTATTCCTATGGAAGCTGTCAGAAGAACTCCAAAACTACAGGCTGATAATATATGTGATGTGGCAAATAAACTTGAAAAGGATGTTGGAAAGAACAAGTCTCATAAATTCTGTTCTCAAAACATCTGGTCAAAACAGATGCTACCTAAGTACAATGTTACACAAGATGTTGTGACATTGTGGTGTGATAATCTGAAAACATTCGACATCTCCTTGAACCCTATTGACTTTGAAGAGAAGAAGTCATTTGAACTGGAACATAGCTTCTCTAAGCTTCAGCTGACTGATTCTTCTACCAAGGCGCGTGTTGGAAATAAACTTGAAAATTTGAGGGGCAGATTGGGTATTCACCAACATGATAAATTATAGCAATTAGTTTTGCTGAAAACAAGGGTTGAAGGGATTAATTTTATTAAGTCTATATTTAGTGGGTTAATCATATTCATTCACAATTCCTTCAAAAGCCTTAAGAAGTTGAAGAGACTCCCTTGTACTCCCTACCTCGCTCATCCTTGCAACCTGTTTCCTCCTCCCAATCAAAGAGTTTTCTCAAACTGCTACTATTACTCAACGTTAAACACAATGTCTCAGACATCGTCTTCCACCATGGCGGCTTCGTCTCACTCATCATCGTCGTCATCTAATCAAGATTCTAGGGCAATCACTACATGCATAGAATCTGAAGTTCTTGAGGTCACTCCTCTCAGGGAGATGGCAACTGACCCAGCCAGAGTCAAAAAGCTCAGGACCAGACATGCAGGAAGAGCTCAAGCTACAGTCTCTGGTAATTCTTCTCTTCCTTCGTCTTCTGTACCTAATAAAGAAGGATCAGTTCAAGTACACCAAGCTATTGCTAGACTGGTTACTAGCATTCTGAGTGGCAACCAATCTGTACCGGGGATTTCTATCCCTTTGAATCAATCAGAAAGTCCAAATGTGGAAGGTTCTGAAAATATAGATGTCACTGAGGATGTTGTGACACCAAAAGACAACATTCAGAATCCCTCTGAAAAGGCTGTTGATCCACCTATCATTGATGTGGATGAAGATTACTCAGATAATGAACTGATTGCTAATGTGAACCCTAGCATTGCTAGGAGATTGATGAAAAGAAAGAGTAGTGAGACTGTTAAACCTGATGCTAAGAAATCCAAGGCTGAAGGGATGGCTGAGAAAATTCAGACAAAAGGGAAGAAGGCACAGGTGCTGACTGCTAGACAACCAATCTCCAAGAAAAGTAAAGAACCTGAAACTTCTGATTCTGATGATGAATCAGAATTTGAGATTGACATTGACAATACTCCCATCAGAAGGAAGCTCCCCTCCAGCAAGATTGCTAGAGTGCCTGAAGTGCCAACAGACAACATCTCCTTTCATCATCCTGACAATGCAAACAGATGGAAGTATGTGTGCCTGAAGAGAATAGCCTTGGAGAGAGAACTCAACAATGATGCCTTGGAGTGCAAAGACATCATAGATCTGATCAGGAATGCTGGGCTAATGAAGACAGTGATGAAGTTTAACAAATGTTATGAAAACCTGGTTAAAGAGTTTGTAGTGAACCTGTCCAATGATTGTGCTGATGGGAGGTCAGCTGACTTTGAGAGTGTGTTTGTTAGAGGAAGAAGGGTCAAGTTCTCTCCATCAGAAATCAACAAGTTTCTTGGAAGAACAAATAAGGACTGTCCTGATCTAGAGGCAACTGACAATGAAGTGTGCTTGACCATCACTGCCAGGCAAGTAAAGTACTGGCCATTGAAAGGGAAGCTGAAGGCTAGTAAACTCAGCATGAAATTTGCCATCTTGCATAAAATAGGTGCAGCCAACTGGGTGCCTACAAATCACAAATCAACCATCTCCACAGGATTGGGGAGATTTATCTATGCTGTAGGAACCAAGACTGCCTTTGACTATGGAAGGTACATCTTTGAACAAACCTTGAAGCATGCTGGCAGTTATGCTGTCAAAGGACCAATTGCTTTTCCCTCCCTCCTTTGTGGAATCATCCTTGCACAATACCCTGACATCCTTGTAGCAAGAGATACAGTCTGCAAAAGAGCTCCTGCCCTTGGCCTGCACTACAAACTGTTTCAGGGATCCCATGCTCCAGACATTGTCATAACATCAGCTGAGACATCGTCTGCAAAGACCCAGTCCAAAACATCAGATGTCATAACTGTTTTAAAAGAAACTTGCAAAGATCTGGATGCTAGAAAAAGGACCCTAGAAGCTCTAATTGCCAGGCTAGAAAAGGAGGAAGCTGAAGAAAGCAGAAGGGAAGAAGATGAAGGACAGCTCAACATTGAAGAAATTGGCTCCTCTGAATCTGATGACAGTGCTTGAAGGTTGATTGCTGCTTGGTGGTGTTGCTGGGGGAGTTTGGAAGTGTGTTCTGCTGTTGTCTGCTGCTGATCTCATTATTTTGTTTTGGATAACTGTATAACTTTATAAACATGTATTCTTTGGCCCATTTGTGGCTAAAGTGGGGGAGAATATTTTTGGTACTGCTTAATTAGTACTTGACACTATATTTTTCTGCTGTCACTTATTTCTGTTGCTATCTATTTATCTCTGATTGTTTAGGGACTTTAGCCAAAAATCTGCCAAAGGGGGAGTTTGTAGGTGTTTAGGTATTGGCTTGCATTTTTGGTAAATCCCAAGTGTATGTGTGAATGTCATGACTGATGTCATAACATTCTAGTTCAGGTTGTACTAACTCAATAGGTACATGTGCAGAAAAATATTGTAATTCAAATACTGATGTTTATAAGTGTGTATCTGAGCATGTTTGCAAAATGATCACATTTTGCTAAATCAGTAGACAGGTTTTCTCAGATGTCATAACAGATGTTATGACATCCTGTTCTGAACTAACAGGATTGCAGGATTGGATAAGTCTGAGTTTTTTCAGGAAATAACTCAGTCCTTTCTGAACAGAATCCTGCGTTTTCTGAGGAGTAACCTAGCTCAATCCTAATCTGATCAATAAAGTACTGTGACCTGGTCTTTAGGTCAAACGGAATCAACCCTAGGTTTTTGGAAACCCTAACTGAAGTTACAGCTGCTATATATTCAACAGAGTTGCGGTTTTTCAAGACATCCCTGCTGATTGATTAGAAGATCAATTTTGTAATCTGTATAGATTTGTGATTTGTACTCCAAGCAATTATCATTGTGATAAGTGCCTTGGAATAGGATTCAATTGTAAGGGTTGTGTAGCACTCAAAGCTTTGAAGCAAGAGTGTTTGAATGTTACTTGACTAAAGCTGTGAAGCAGAGTCAAGTTAGTTGTGTACATCACTCAAAGCTGTGAAGCACGAGTGATTGTGTTACTTGATTAAAAAGCTGTGAAGCTTAATCAAGTGTGTGTTTTGAAGAGTGTCTTCATCAATTCTTAAGTCAAATTGGTTTATGTATCACTGCTGTGATTGAGGGGGAGTGAGTAGGAACTCAGGTTTAAGTTGTACTTAGATTAGAATTGCATTGGGTAGGTCTTAAGTGAAGGAGATAAACTGGTTGGTTTATTCCTGAATTAACATCTCTTATAGTGGATTCTCTCCCTGGCTTGGTAGCCCCCAGAGTAGGTGTTGTTGCACTGAACTGGGTAAACAATTGACTGTGTTATTTACTGCTTTTGTATTTACTGTCATATAGTAAGTCAGGTACCGTGTCATAACATTGGACGTGACATTGAGTATCTGCAGCCAGAATTTCAGGCGACTACAACCTCAACAGCAAACATTGAGAGAATCTTGGATAACTTCACTTCAACAGCAATCATTGAGCGAAATCTGGGATTACCACCTCCGCAGTATCGGGGAGAGAACCATAGGCGATTACCACCTCAACAGCAAACATTGAGAGAACCTTGGGTAACTTCAACTTCAACAGCAATCGTTGAGCGAAATCTGGGATTACCACCTCCGCAGTATCGGGGAGAGAACCATAGGCGATTACCACCTCAACAGCAAACATTGAGAGAACCTTGGGTAACTTCAACTTCAACAGCAATCGTTGAGCGAAATCTGGGATTACCACCTCCGCAGGATCGGGGAGAGAACAATAGGCGACTACAACCTCAATAGCAAACATTGAGAGAATCTTGGATAATTTCAACCTCAACAGCAATCATTGAGCGAAATCTGGGATTACCACCTCCGCAGTATCGGGGAGAGAACCATAGGCGATTACCACCTCAACAGCAAACATTGAGAGAACCTTGGATAACTTCACTTCAACAGCAATCATTGAGCGAAATCTGGGATTACCACCTCCGCAGTATCGGGGAGAGAACCATAGGCGATTACCACCTCAACAGCAAACATTGAGAGAACCTTGGGTAACTTCAACTTCAACAGCAATCGTTGAGCGAAATCTGGGATTACCACCTCCGCAGGATCGGGGAGAGAACCATAGGCGATTACCACCTCAACAGCAAACATTGAGAGAACCTTGGATAACTTCTACTGAGTCTTTATAAGGAAAATCTGTTTGGGGTCGATTTAGCTGGACTAGAGAAGGCCTTGGACTGGATAAGAAATCTTTGGAGTCGATTTAACTGAACCGGTCTAGGTCTTGGAATGTCTTCAACTGGGTTTTTATCAGAAAAATCTGTTTGGGGTCGATTTAACTGAACCGGTCTAGGTCTTGAAATATAGCCGAGAACTTAAATGAATCTTTTCCTGAAAGGTAAAGGTCAGTCATATGCAATGCATGATATGGATCAAGCAATGATGTTCTCAGCATAAATGAGATTTGTAAGATATGATGCGTACATGCATGCTATAATGATGTATGTGATGTTTAGGAATGTATGTTTTTCGTCTAGGAAAGTAAATCCTTGACGGGTGCCGGGAAGTCACTCCTGGGTTAATGTTGGTAAGTAGATCTTTGATTCCGCTGAGGGTGATAGTTGCAAGAATACCGGTAGGAGAAGATAACTCCGTTGGGGATAAACTTGGAGAATGGAATATTCTGCGGGGAGAAAAATACTCTAGCGATCTTGCTGGGAAGCAATACTCTGTGGGGGGAGTTGATAATAACTTGCTGGGGATACCCTTGTGGTGTTGGAAGTGTTAGTAGACTTCACTGGGGATAAGAAGACTTCGTCGAGGACGCTCTTTCCATGGCTTTTGGCTGAGGATAACCCAGTTATATCCTGGTAAGGAAATAACTCTTTAAATAAAGCCGGGAGACGCGTTCGTGCTCTGCGAGAATAAGCTTCCAGAATCTACTGGGGATAAGCTTACTGCTTGGGGAGATGAATTCCAACTTTCCTGGGGAACTAAATTGGACTCTTCTGGGGAAGTTTTGAACTGTGTCGGGAAGATGACTCCACGGAACCTACCTTGATACCTTGGAGGACAGAAACAATCAGATTGCTTAGACCACCTGTTATTGCCCCTGTTTCTATAGGGGAGGCACCTGTGGGATACTGATAATTGTTGAGGGTCAAACCTTCTTCAGGTAGGCAGGTGACAAGATGACAGGACATATTCGTACGCTTTGATCCCTAACTTTTGCCTGGACCGCCCTTCCGGGTTTTCAGTCCATCGGGATACCCATTTTTTCCCAAGCCGCCTTTTCAGGTTTTCGACTCGCCGGGTGTACAGATTTTTTCATTTCATCCCTTATTTTTGCCCGAACCCTTTTGGTTCACCGGGAAACCCTTATTCTTGCCTAGGTGTGTCAACCTAGCGGGTCTTTGATTACGCGTAGTATTTTTTCGACTATATCCACGTTCTCAGATGTGGGGAGTTGCCCCTGTTAGAAGTGTCTTGTTGCCCTGCTGCCAGAAGATGTCTGATTAGGCCGGATTCGTTGTTGGAATTCCCCAAGCGACTCAGACGGAGATTTGCCCCAGGCTATTTGGTCTTTGAGATATTCTCCGAACCTTGGCTTAATTGCCCCAGATAATGGACCATAATCCTACCATGCCCCTTGATTGGAAGTGCTTCTGTTCATTAGGCATTCATCGTGCGAATTTCTCTGCTGTTCAAACAAAAAGTCATATACAAACAAGGTTATGTCAAAAATGCAAAGTTTATGTCTGTCTTGAAGATTTTGAAAATGCATTCTTTTTCATAAAACAAGTGAATGTTTGTAAAATGTGATGTCAACTCCTTCTTTATAGTAAGCCTTAAGGAGTCAGGATACCTTTCGTAACAGTATGCTTTCGAACTAACCCATGCTTCAGCTAGGACTTTTAAGGGTTATAACGTGGCCTGGTTCACGGTTTAAGAAACAAAGGATAAAGGCTCAAATTATTTGTACCCACCCGTTCTTCGTGATGTTCTCCAAACCTAAACTCAGTTGATCATACGTTAGACCTTGTTTGAATCTTTGCTCTGATTTTCCGGTGATGATTCAGATATTGATAACTTATTTTGAATAGGCAGCCATTCCCCTTTTTTTTGTTGAGGGTTTGTAAGACCTCTTTCTTGTCTGATTTTTGTTATCCCTTTCTTTTTTGCCTGAACTGTTTTCCTTTTTGGAATTACAGTCAGCGGGATGTCCCAGTTTTGTAAGTCTCCTTCATGGGTTTTGACTTAATGAGTTTTTATTTTGAGAAGTAATGACTGCCTATCCTTATGATTATTCGGAATCATCACTGTCTTCTTTTTTTTTTTTAAGGACCTCTTTGGTGCCATTCGTTATGCACTTGGATCAACTGAGAGAACTACCCTGCCCCAGGTTATGATTAAGGGTTTTAAATTTTGAAAAGAAAAAACTCCTACTTCTTTGGCTCAGAGGGGTTGACGAGGGATTATCTTCCTTATTACTCCAGTGTTTAGGAATTTAAACAATGCCTGCACCTCATCAGCGGGGTCTGTTCAAAAGCATACTTTAAAGATCGTGGTATCGTTTTCGTCATCCTCCCTCAAGAGGCTTTAGAATTTTAGATCAAGAGTTGACATCAAAAAAAATATGAAAATAATTTGCGTTTAGTGAATACGAATATATTGTTTCAGAACAGACATATGCGATGCATTAATGAAATAACAATGTTTAACATGAGTAAATGTTTGAACAAAAGAGAATTGCAACTTGAACATTCGAATGAACAAAAGTTTCCTAGTCTCAGGGCTTGTCACTTCAAATGGTGCATCCGATAGGGATGGCAGGAGCATTCAGCTTGGCCCATCTGGGCAGCTCTTTCCTCGATCAGGTCTTGGATCCTATTCTTCAGAGCCCAACAGTCGTCGGTGTCATGGCCTGGGCTGCCAGAGTGGTATGCACATCTTTCCTTAGACTTGTATTTTGGTGAGGCTGTGTTGAGATTCTTAGGAGGGTCCCTTAACGTCACCAGATTCAACCTCAACAGTTGTTGTAAAGCTTAAGACGGTGACATGTTGAGCGGGGTGAATTGCCTCCTGGACTTGTCTGGCTGAAGCCGGTGAGGTTGATGCTGAATTTGTGACACTGGAGCCCTTTGAGGAGCTCTCCCCTTACCTCCTTGTTTCAAAGTTGGTTGAACGATGACTGGCTTTTTACCCTTAGACGTTTGCCCCAGTTGGTTATTCTGAAGTAGTTGGTTGATGAGAACTCCGAGCTCTCCTTGTCTTTGAGCTAACCCTTGAATGGCAGTCCCCTGCCCCAGCATCTGGGCTTTCATTGTATCCATTTCAGCTTGCAGATGTTTCAGCCGTTCATCCTCAGCACTGTTCCTGACCAAAGTCTCCATGCGAAGTGTCCTTAGCTCCTCCTGCCCCTTGGATAGATTCAGGAGGATTTCCCCGAACCGGGTCTCTTGAGCAAGAAAGTCCTGGTTGTCTTGTTGGGAAGCCATTGCTGAAATAAACAGCGGGAAAGGTAAGTGACCTGCAACAAGGGTACCTGTCATGCAATGATGTGCATGTATACATATGCAATGTTTCCAAGGATCCCGCGGGGTAAACAAGAAAATTTGTTAGAACTCGGGTCCGGTGGTTTAATTGAAGGAACTGCATGTTGTTGAGAGTCCTTCATCAAGGGTCAACGGCTCACCATATCCAGTGGGTCATAGCCCCTGACATCCTTGGCTAGGGCAATCTCCTTCTAGTGCCAAAGCTCGCCATATCAAGTGGGTCATAGCCCCTGACAACCTTGGCTAGAGGAAAATAAATCCTCTTTGCCCCTTGCTAGATGTTTGATTCATCATGACCTGCATCACAAGCCCTTGAGATCCTTGAAATGGGTTAGGATGTATGCAATGGTATGATGTTATGGTATGCATGGGGTAATGTGAGTAGCCCTGTTATGAGTCCCAATTAAGGACTGCAAGCCAAAACCTGCAAGAAACTCAAGTAAAACCTGTTATGAGTCCTAATGAAGGACTATAAACGAAACCTGCAAGAAACTTAGTAAACCTTGTTATGAGTCCTAATTAAGGACTACAAACAAAACCTGCAAGAAGCTCAAGTAAAACCTGTTATGAGTCCTAATTGAGGACTACAAACAAAACCTGCAAGAAGCTCAAGTGTCAGACAATAAGCATGCAAATAGTCAAGTACGAAGGCACACAAGTCACACAAGAGGAGCCCGTAGGGTTTAGGCCAGCATGGGGTCTAGGTATTACCCTCTTGAAGTTGGTGGGCTCAACCTGTCCTATTAGAAGTAACCGGGTTCTAGGGGTCCCAATATCACTGAATTGCTTTCATTGTTCATCGTTTCGATTTATCCACTGAACTGGCGACCGAAATATTCCAGAAAAGCAACCCTCAATTGAGTGTAGTATCGAGTATCAACCAACCTCGGACTGCACCAAAGTCAGTTATCTCACTACCCTAAAGAGGCCAAGATAGTTCAATTAAGGTTCCTAAGGTCTGTTGATGCTTCACGACACCACGCGGAGGCCCCGTACTCTCCTTGACTGAACTCAAGGGTTACCGGTACACACCAAAGTGCCACATCAACGTAGCAGACTATTTCAACCATGTCGGTATACCCCGCACAGTTCCCTCACAGCCTTGTTGCTACTTTCTAAGAAGGTATCCCCCAGATCCGGGTTAGGATCTATAGAACTCCTAAGACAGTCCCACAATAATAAAGCAAGCAAAGAAAGCAATTGAAAACACAGTTATGAACTAGCCCTAAGGTACACCTCACTTTAAGTTTATATCCCCAGCAGAGTCGCCAGTTCTGTGATCGGTGGATCTGGAACTGACTGTTTAACGCTGGTTCGTGAAATGTCGCGGAAGCAAGAGTCGCCACCGTCTTTTATTTTCTCCAAATGGAAAGGACAAAAGCACAGAAAAATTCCTTAAAGAGATTGCTCTCGGTTCGGGAGGTAGGTTATAGAAAGGGAAGGTGTTAGCACCCTTTCTATCCATGGTTATCCATGGGCTCTTAGATACTTGCTCATTGTGTTTTCAAAAATGGTTTGTTTGCTTTTCAACTGTGGGTTTAAAAAAGTTTCTTTGAAAATTCCAGTTCGACTCTTGTATCGGTCCTCAAGAGTGTTTGAAAAATTGCTTTCGAAAGCTTTTTGAAAAGGTGTCGGTGTGAAAAGTATTTTTGATTTGTTTTGAAAGTTAGAGCAAGTATCTAGAGTCGTCTACCTACCCTAAGGAATTCGTCTGTGTAAATGTCCTTTAAAGTAGTGCCATCCCACCATTGAGAGGTAGGTAGCACCACCGTTGGAGGTGTTCGGGTCAATTCGAGGTTCGGGACATGGTGATCACCAGAGCAATGGGAAGACACCTTAGAAGCTACCCTCATGCCAGGTTCCCGGATCATGAGGACTTACTAAGACATCCTCTACTCGACGATCACCTTTCGAGGCAAGGCAACAGTGAGGCGTACCCTAGGGGTGGTGTGTGATTTGTGTGTCGTTTTCATTTGCATTTATCTTGTCATGGTATAGGTGATCTACGCGTTTGTTTTATTTATTGTCATTCATTCTTGCATGCATTTATTTAATAGTTAAAAAGTGCGGAAAGATAAAAATCTAAACTATTACAAAAGGCGCGGGTCCACATCGCCAAAATTAAAGTCCCGGACCCGATTTGACAGAAAGTAAAGAAATGAAGCAAAGTGCGAGAAAGTATGAAATTACACGGCTTTGGGAGAAGTACATGAATATTTACAAGAAAAAGAAATAAACACGCGAATTGAATTAAAATCAGAAATGAGGGCGTTGGACCCTTTTAACGAAATTAAATTAAATAATTAAATTAATGAAAATTAAAATGAAAGGAAGTTATTTTTGGTATTTTTGTATTTTATGAGTTTTAATGAAAAAGATTAGTTAAAATAAAACATTAACCCTAATTCTATAATTTTTATTTAAAAAAACATTAAAGTTAAACCTAAATTAACCTAATTGATTACATGGTAATTTAATTATAAAAATAATACTTAATAATTAATTATGGTGAAAAAGAGAAAAAAGGAATAAAAATAAATAAAACCTAATTCTACAAATTTTAAGATTATTAAAAAAATATTAAGATTTCAACCTAAATTAAAACTAAAATCAATTAATGTTATTTATTTACAAAATATTAAAAAATTAAATAACATATTTATTTTTGCCTTTTTCTGATTTTTATATTGTTTTTTTTATATTTTTTATGAAAATATTTAAATTAAAGGACATATTAAAATAATAATTGGAATAAATAAAAAGAATGGAAAAAAAATATAAAGAGAAATTTGCAAACCTGGGGGGTCTGTCCCCAAATAGGAGGTTTTTGTTTAGCAACTTGGGCCCAACTTTGCAAGGCCTGGTTGACTTTTGTGCCAGCGTGCACCTTCTTTGACTCACATCCATGATGATCACCAAAGCATGGCCCTCTGATTGATCTTAGCACGTACGTGGCAAGTTGGACCAAGGAATGTATGATGGTCTTTCAGGGGGAACGCTGCATAGGATAATGTTAATAAAAATGTTATGGAAAGGGTGAGGGACCTGGGGCTCGAACCCAGGTCCTGGAGATTACCAACGCGTATGCTTGCCAACCCTGCTGCTTTGTCTCTTTGTATATGATATAAACAACAAACATAATAAAACAAAACAAAAGTTAGTGCTTGTCTTTCGCGCGAGATTTCAAACAAACCAATCGCTGCTAGCCACATAGTCATCTTCTTCCTCGCTTTTGTTTTTTTCCTGAAACATAAAGAATCAGCAACGGTTTTGGACCGTTCCAGAATAGGCCCTTCCAAAAAATAGCGATTAGGTCGTCCGACCATATAAATTAGGCACGAGGGTGCCATTGTTTTCGTCTGAATACGCTGAATTCGTTCATGGTATTGGCCTGTCCTAATTTTACAATAACTGGAAACGCCCAATTCAAAGCTTGCAAAACCCTAAAAGACAACAATGGCAGATTCTCCAATAGTGCATAAAAACGCAATTAAAATATAGGGTTAGCTTCAGAACACATCACTTAGTATGAATTTATAAACAAAATGCCATGAGAGTGCCTGAAAATCAAGATACGAATATGCATTTATATGAAAAAAATTTGACTTCTGGATACCGATTCAAGGCGTTAGGGTTGATGTTCTTGATTGGAAAAGTCTCCTGGAAACCTTGGCAAGCTAATGGAATAGGTATTTGGTCTTGAAAAGCCTTGTAACCTAGTTTTCAGTTTCCACTTTTTTTGACAAAAATTCAAGTTTCTCTATACTTTTCTGGCGCAGCTTTTGAGTCCATGATCACTAGGGTTGCGTTTTGTATTTGTATGTGAGTGATTTAGGTTAAGAATCTGATCAAAAGAATCAAGGAATTGATGAAACAATATTTGATTTTCTATGCCATTATTTTCAAATCTTTTTCATGCTATTTTGGTCCAAATCATGTTCAATCACCAAGATACTTTCCCAAACCTGATTTGCACGAAATATTGAGTAGATATCATGCATAAAAAGATTGGAAAACCTAGGTTTAGCATTTTTTTATATATTTTAATTAATTAAATGAATTTCTAGCATTTAAAAATTCAAATAAATAAAATAAAAATGATAAAAACTTCCCTTTGGGCCAAATGGTCGTGCACATGTCTTGGATGATGAATTGTGGAAGAAAAAGAGGCCCATTAGCAATTTTAGGTCATTTGAAGCAATGTTGACTTTTTCAAAATATCCAAAAATTTCCCAACTTCTACAAGGCATAACTTGCTCAATTTTTAAGCTTTGCTCATGTTCTTGGACATTTTGGAAAGGTCTTTGAGTCCTATAACCAATGCCTTTTGTCCCATATCATTTTGATTTACCAATCTCAAGTTATGGCCTTTGACTTAAAGTCCCTTTTTGTTGACTTTTGAAAATGACCTATAATGTTGAAATTGATAACTTTTTGTGAGAGCATTTCTTGGACTTGAAGTATGAAGAGGAGTTGTAGGAAATGTGATTCTCTTCAAAATGAGCTTTGGTTGGAATTTTTCTGATAATCCGTGTGAAAGTTATGCCCTGGTCAAGTTACAGTTGACTTTTTCAACTGTCCAAATATGGAAACTTTTGCATCTTGATGATTTTTGAGCCAAGCTTTGAGAATCATGATCAAGCATTGATCAAATGATGTTTGTGGCTTCAAAATGAGATGTTGACCAAAAATTTGAACTTTTGACTGTCAAATGACCATTTTGCCCCTACAGTTGACTGTAGTGCAATTAGGGTTTTGACTGTGCAATTTTGTGCTGTAAGTCTTGAAACTTGGTATGAGGATGCTTGACCATGTTTATGAGCATGTGGGACTTGATTGGGCCCTTGGAAACTTCATTTACTTTTTCAGAACCAAAACCCTAATTTTGACTGTTTAGGAGGCCCTTGAACTGTGCAACCCTTGAGGAAATTTTGAAGCTTTGACTTTGCAATTCTTGAAGAATATGGGAGGGCAAATTTTGGGGTACAACAGGATCGATTCAGAAAATGCTTCAACTCTGAATCCCATAGGCTGAAAGAATTAAGTTATGAAATGACTCTGTAGAACTTCAATGATCAGCTGAAAGCCCTTAAAGACCAAGTTCTAAGTCACTAGGATAAGAAAGAAATTCTTCTGCTGGAAAATGCTCCCTGAAAAGAGCACCAACCTTCAGAAGCCACTAGACCACATTCTGATAGTCACCCTCTGGCTACTGCTCAAGAAAAGGAAAATGTAACTGAATAAGTAGTTGGATTAGAAGATGCTGCAGAGTGTTCTGAACGACTTGCAACCTTTGAGGAAACACCAGCTACGTCTCTGGTCATGCAAACTCTGGAAGAGCTGAAAAAGGAGAATGTTATAATCCACGCAAGATTGGATAAGCAAGAAGACACAAACAAAGAAATCAGGGATATATTGGATAAACAAGAAGACACAACCAAAGAAATCAAGGATATGTTGGGAAAGCAAGAAGAATCAAGCACTCAGATTAAGAACTTGCTAGAAGCATTGTTCACACGACTTCCCCCTCAATCTTAGTTTTTTTTTAAACTTGATTTCTGTATTTTTCATCTTATCTTATCTATTTCTTAAAGATGCCATTGCAATATGTTTTTAATACAAATCATCATTTTTTTACTCTGATAATTTATGGTTATATTGCTTTTTGATACCTGACAAAAAGGGGGATAATGTAAGATATTTTCAATAACAGTTTATCGGGACTAAGTCTCAAACATTCTGAATATCTTAACTTCCTATTTTTTCTGAAAGCATAAACAGGAACAAATTCTGATAAAGACAGAAGGAGATGCATCAAAAGCTCTGATAAGAAGGAACTTCAGGGAAGTATTTCATCTCTATCTGAGTACTCAACTCGGGGGAAGACTCTCTTAAGCTTTTTGTTATGTATATTTTTATTGAAAATCCTAGTTTTTGTCATCATCAAAAAGGGGAGAGATTGTTATAACATAGTTTGATTCTACAATCCTCATAAGAGTTTTGATGATAACAAATACAAAGAACAAATATTCACTCTAAATTTGTGTTCTATGTTGTACAGAAGTTTTGACTAAACTGCATCAGAAGTTAAGCCACAGAAGCGCTCAAACTGAGTAATCAGAATATGCTGAAGTATGAAGATCAGAATTTGCGCTAAAGAGAAGGATATCCTGATTCTGAACAGAATTCTAACACGCTAACAAAACCTTATGTTTTTGACTTCTCAAGTTCTAAAGCAAAGCAGCATGCAAGATTCCTAAGTTCTGAAGCGTTACTTTTCCATCAAGGCAGTATCATTTACAACGGCTACAATCAGACAAGGATCTTCTCAGTATGGAAAGTGCATTAAGTGTCCATTATCATGTTTCCATTTGGACAAATTTCCACGCCTATATAAACAAGCTCAAAGGCTAAATTTTTTATGATTTTCACACTACTGCTCCATATAATCTCAAAAAAAGCTGCAAAATTTATATCCATACTATACTCTAAATTTGTGTAATACATCACAATAGTGATACGGTTTTTGTAACGAAAAACATATAGTACACAGTGAATTTCCTCTTTTGATTAAGTGAAATTCCTTGAGATAAATCGGGTTGTGGTTGTACTCAAGAAGACTTTGGCAGTTGTCAAAGTAGAATTGTAATCAGTTTGATTAGTGAATTAAGTCCTTGTTGGAGAGAGGCGAAATCACCTTGGCGGGTGGACTGAAGTAGTTTGAGATAAAGCGAACCAGGATAAAAATCATCGTGTCTATTACTTTTGATTTTTAAGTTTCAATTCAACCCCCCTTCTTGTGTTTTTCACTTCTTCATATATATATATATATATATATATATATATATATATATATATATATATATATATATATATATATATATATATATATATATATATATATATATATATATATATATATATATATATATATATCATAAGAATAAATGAGGTTATTTAGGATATACATATCTGAAAACTACCTAAAGACGAAATATTTGGTTATTTCAGATATGCATATCCGAAATATCTCAATATTGAGTTATTGGATTATTTCAGATATACATATCCGAACAAACCCCTAAAAAATTGAAATTTGGTTAGTTTTGATATACATATCCGAATTCTAAGAGTATTACATGAATTTCGCCAAGGATATCTAAGAAGACCTAATGGTAGATAAAGAAACTCCATTAATTATAGAGAATTTCTTTTTCCACCTGATTGTCTTCTTGCAGACTTCTAGCGAAAAACTTAAAATACCCCATACTTCAGATGTGCATATCTGAACACACCAAATTTAAGTATCTTAGAGGTTTGTTCGGATATGCATATCTGAAATAATCAAATATTTCATTTTTAGGGAGTTTTCGAATATGAATATCCGAAATAACCTCATTTATTCTTATGAGATATATATGTATTTAATATAGATGATAGTTTATAAATTGTTCATTTTTTTTTTTACAAAAATCTATTTATTTAATATTAAATATTTTATTTTAATATTATTAATTATTAATAACATTTAACTTTTGATTATAATATAAATATTTTTTTAATATAATAAATTTTCTAATCACAATATAATAATTAATTATCAATTCTATAATAAAAATTAAAAAGTATCATTTAAATTAAATTTAAATTTTAAAGATAGAATTAAAAATATTTCTTGTATTTTTTATAAAAAAATATTCATAATTTTAAATAAAAAATTAAAAGAAACTACATTTCACCATTATAATTAGAAATTCAATTATTGCATTCATTCTTTAATTTCATATCATAAATTTATTTTAATATTTAATTTTTAATTATAAATTTATGTTATTCTTTATTAATAGTAATTCAATTTAATTATATTATAAATAAATTTTTTTTTTAAAAAAAATTAAAAAAAAATTGAGATATTGAATTATTTCGGATATGAATATCTGAAAATAAAATATAGAAATTCGTACGGATATGCATATCTGAAATAATCTAATATCTCAGATTTACAACGTGGATTGAGAAATGAACATCCGAAGGTATTTTTAAGTTTTCAAAAGTTTAATTCAACCTGAGTAATAGAGAAAAAATTCTCTTAATCCATTAAATATAATCTACTAAATATAAAAATGAGTTCTTTAACAACTTTACCACATGTCAATTTTTTAGATACCACGTCATTTATATAAAATCTATTTTTAGAAAACTTTCCATAATTAATAAAATTAATAATACTATTCATTCTTTCTTTTTTATTGTTATTTATATTTAATATTAATTAATAGTATGCTAATTAATACTTCAAAAAAAATCTGATTCTTTCCATGGTCCCATTCCAATTACACGATTTCTGTTGCAAATATTGAGAAGATATTCTTAATCTTTACGCTTTCCCATTTGACCCGCATAATTAGCATGGAAAATGTAAAGCATAATATTCTCTATAAAGTTCAACTACTAAAAAAGTGTTTTGAATCTATTTTACCAATTTATCTCCAAATATATATGCTATCATGAAATGGAACAACTTTTTTTGTTGTTTTTGTATGAATATCAAAGGATCGATTTTTTTATAAATTATTTTAAAATTTCTGTCTGATTTATGTATATAACGATATCCTATTTGAAATCAAATATTTTTTACTAATGTCCTTGTTAATGTTTATTGAAATTCATAAATTGATTTTTTGGATAGATTCCTTTATTTAATTAAATCAAATATTGTATAAACATTTTAAATTAAAAATGTTATAAATATTATAATTTGTTAATTAGTTAAAAATTGGTATTATAATTTGACTATAAGTATATTCTACAAAATAATTTATTTGACTACAGTTATTTGAAAATTTAATATATACATGTTTTAAGTACTATTGCAAAATTTAGTTAAAATATTTTTTATAATTACAAATACTTTTTTGTCTTTCATATTTTTTTATAATTACAAATACTTTTTTGTCTTTCATACTTTTTATAATTTATTAAAACCCTTTTCTTATATTTCTACAAATTTTTTCTTATATTTCTAGAATCAAGTGACTACATTAAATTTATATAATTGTATTGTACATTAGTACAATTAATTTATATCAATTTTAATTTATTACTACTTATCACATTAAATTTATATAATTGACATTAATACCAATTTAAATTATTATTTTAAAATTATTTAATTGTACCTGAAATTAATACAATTAATTTTATTTTTGATATTATAAATAAATTTGATTTTAATAATGAAAATTAATATCAATTTTAATTCATTTATTCACATAAATTCTGATTTTCTACCAATAATAAAGTCATATCCATTATTACCATAATGGCTTGAAAAAAAGATTTGAAGGAATGGGGCGCTGCTTTCCCCTTTTGTAGGATAGTTTTGTTGAATTTTTTTTTTGAATAATTAGGTATTAAATTTTTTTTTTTGCAAATAATCATATTTCAGAAAAAATTACGTAAATAATCATGTTTTAGATGACTCCCTAAAGGATGAGCCATCTCACTTGGCGCTTACACCTATTATTTAAGGGGAGACACCATCTCACTTGGCGCCTACACCTATTATTTAAGGGGAGGCGCCATCTCACTTGGCGCCTACACCTATTATTTAAGGGGAGGCGCCATCTCACTTGGCGCCTACACCTATTATTTAAGGGGAGGCGCCATCTCACTTGGCGCCTAGGTGCTTAGGGCTTGCCCTAAGCCAAGTGAGATGGCGCCTTAGTGCATTTCTAGGGCAATTTTCGCATTTTTTTTTAATTCGGTGCGTTGCGTATTCGATACAGGATCAACAAAATTGACTTTTTATTATAAAAAAATGATTACACCCATAAGTATTACATAATAAAAACAGATTAAAAAAAAACAGATAAATCAATGGTCCCCCGGAACCCGGTAATGACCCCCGGTTCTGCATCCCCGTCCTCGCCTTTCCCGTGCTGGGTGTCGTCGCGTTTCCTGTTGTGGCAGGGTCAATGGCTCAGCGAAGTCAATGCGTTTCGGATCCATGAAATCAGTCAGATCTCCATATCTAGAAGATTCGCTTTGGTACAGTTGGTTACCCATACCCTTAAAGTTCGGTCGTGTTGGCGGTGGGTGGGGTTCCATGGTGGGTCTGTAGCATTGATCGTCTGAGTACGGGGGTAGAAAGGAAATGGATCTTGGGGTGTTTGGTATTGAGGATGTTGGGTGGTTTGGTGATACTGTGGTTGATGGTAAGTTGAGTCGGTTGGTTCATAATCTTCCAACATTCCCAGATCAGGGCTAAGGCTGGATGTTGAGGGGTCCATATTGGGATATACAGAAGACTGAAATTGTGTGTGGGGTATGCGGGTGTGTTGGTATTGTGATTGGAATTGCGGTTGGGTGTGAGACATATAGGGGTATTGGTACTGAGGTGGTGATTATGGTTGATTGTGGGGCATTTGGGTGTAATTGTGTTGTGGTGGAGACTGTGGTTGGGTGTTTGTGGTTCTGTTTCGTCTGGGGGGTTGGTGGGAGGTTGATGTGTGTTGGATTTGTTGTTGGGGAAACGAGGGTTGTGCCCATTGTGTTCGTGGGTCAACCAAATACCTTGGATGAGACACGTGTATTTCAGGATTACTAACCGACCTGTACCAAGATAAATACTGATCTGTGTGTCGCATATTATCATGATTGAGGAAAACCGGGAATTGCAAGACATGTCGGTGACGCCTCTGCCACATCTTACACCATTCTGGAGCAAAGTCTTTCCAGTTGGTAAGACCCCACTGGGCGTCGACCCTTTTGAGATGCCACGGGGACAAACAAGTCGGATCACTTGGTATCTCTTGATGTATTCCGAACTGCATCTTCACACGGCCGCTGTGGTGCATCTTGGCAACATTGAATCGTATGATTGCAGTCTTGGCGCTCCAAATTGCTACATCCTCGGGGTTTGGTTCATGGCCCAAACCCAAATATGGTCTCCAGACAAACTGCACAAAAAATTAAATCAGGTTAATGAAAATGTAATATATATAATTTAAATGTAGAAAAGTTGAAAGGTACGACGTACATCATCCGGGCCTAGGTGATCCAACAAATTGCGGTATAGTGCGATATTGAATCTTGGATTCTTGCCGTAATCCATACCCCTCACGCAATACCTAAAGGAAATGAAAAACATTTTATTTTTAGCATATATTTGGTGAAGAGATGAATAGTAAAAAATGATAGAACTTGATGACTTACTTTGTTGCGTACGGGAAAACGAATGTGTTGTTGTTGACGAGGTTTAAGGACTCCATCCTCCACCAACCCCAGGCTTGAAGTAAAAAAGCGCAACCATAAAATGTACATTTTTCTTTGACTGCATTTTTGCACAAGGAACTGTATAGGTGGGCTAAAACTGCAGAACCCCAACTATACTTTCTTGTTTTTTCAAAATCTCTAAGTAAATGTAAATACATAAAATTTACACTATTTCCCATACTTTCGGGAAATAAAAAGGTTCCAAATAGTATTATTAGATAAGTTCTGGCTTTTATTACCCTGTCTTGCTCAGAGGAATTTTCGTTTAATTCCAAACTTGCATAATGATTTTTAAGCTCAGTGAGTAGTATACCCTGACCTCTCGCACCACCACCTTTAACCATATCCCTACCCAACAATTCTTTACACTGAGAATTGGGTTATTGAACCGACCCGTTAACAGCCTTACCATCGACAGGGAGACCCAGTAACATGTACACATCCTCTAGCGTGACGGTACATTCACCTATTGGTAGGTGAAATGTATGGGTCTCTGGTCTCCACCTTTCCAACATTGCAAGAATGAACTTTGAATCAATTGTGCAGTTGAAGATATTTATAACATGTCTGAAACCTGCATATTCCAGATATGGTACGATAAATGGGTCGGGAGCCAGGTAGTTGTGAGATCGGATTCTGAATCTTTTGGTATCTTGAGTTAATAATGTAAAAGGTGTAAGATTAAGTAAGATGAACAAAGCATTATCTGAAGTATAAAAAATGTATAACTAAAATAGAAACTTACAAATGCGGCAATGTTGTCCCTTGTGCCTCTGTGAGAATCTCCCATTGTGAGAAGATCCATTGGAGAAAATGTCTGAGATTATGAAAGACTTAGAAAGTGTAAGAGATTATGAAAGACTTTGTAGCAGAGAGTGAGACGATTGTGGGTGTGAGAGAAATATGTTATGCTCTGTATTTATAGGCAAAAAAATTTCATAGAGTAAGTGAGGTGGTAGCTGGTGCATGCATGCATGATAAGTGTCACTCTTGCAGAGTAGGCGCAACTAGGTGGCAGCCTTGGAGAAGGCATCTCTGCATGCATGTAACACGATTGGACATGAAGGAAGGTGCCATTAGACTTGGCGAAAGAGTACAAAAATGAAAGGTGTCGCCATCCCCATTGGCGAATAAGAGGTGGCATGGGTTACATAGGCGTAAGCTAGGTGACAGCCTTGGAGAAGGCATCCCTGAATACATGTAACACTATTGGAGGTGATAGGAGGAGACTTACAAGTAACAGTGTAGGTGCAGAGTAGGCGCGGCTAGGTGGCAGCCTTGGAGAAGGCATCTCTGCATGCATGTAACACGATTGGACATTAAGGGAGGCACCATTGGACTTACCGAAAGAGTACAAAAATGAAAGGTGTCGCCATCCCCATTGGCGAATAAGAGGTGTCATGGTTTCCAGAGTAGGCACAGACTAGGTGACAACCTTAGGGATGCCATGCCTGAATGCATGTAACACTATTGGAGGTGATGGGAGGAGACTTACAAGTAACAGTGTAGGTGCAGAGTAGGCGCAACTAGGTGGCAGCCTTGGAAAAGGCATCTCTGCATGCATGTAACACGATTGGACATTAAGGGAGGCGCCATTGGACTTGGCAAAAGAGTACAAAAATTAAAGGTGTCGCCATCCCCATTGGCGAATAAGAGGTGTCATGGTTTCCAAAGTAGGCGCAGGCTAGGTGACAGCCTTGGGGATGCCATGCCTGAATGCATGTAACACTATTGGAGGTGATGGGAGGAGACTTACAAGTAATAGTGTAGGTGCAGAGTAGGCGCAACTAGGTGGCAGCCTTGGAGGTTACAACCTTAGTTAATTCAAATTCAGTATGACCTATTTAGTCTTACATTAATCAAAACTCCGATTCACTTAATCTGTCAAACCTTGCAACCTTCAAACCTTCAAACAATCAAACCTTCAAACCTTCAAACAATCAAACATAGAAACCTTCGAATAAGTCATAAACTTGGACGAGGCCCGGTGACACAAAGATTTTATCAGAATCTAGTTTTTTTGGAAACAACCAAATAATATTTTATAAGGTTGAGGTTCAAGATGACGAGGATCTTCAGAATATGTTTTCCAGCCATGTGTATTCTGGGTACGACTCTATTGAGTTGTACATTATGCTGCGAGAGCCTCCGGTGACACAAGTGGTTGATCCTTTGGAGACCGAACAAGCAGAGGTAGATGCAGTTGATGAAGAAGAAGAAGATGACGAGTTAGAGTTTGATGAAATGGTGAATGATGATTCTGACGATGATGGCATACCTAGTATTCCTGCAAACGAGATCTACACACCACCTCCGCACATGACAAACTTCAACATGGGCGGAGATGAACCGTCTTCTGATTTATTTTTCAATCTGTATATGCAGTCGGATGAAAACTTAAAAGAGAAGGACAAGTTTCGTAACAGAGAGGAATGCATCAGAGCTTTAAAAAAATTCCACATGCTCAACTCGGTCGATTTTAAGGTGGACCGTGTCAACCCAGAAAGGTACAAGATCAAGTGTGTCCACCCTGACTGTATGTTCAAGCTCACTGCATCATACAGATTAAGAGGTGATTGATGGGTCATAGGTTCCATGACTACCCACACTTGTATCAGTTCTACCCAATCACAGGACCATCAAAAACTTAATTACGATCTCATTTGTCAAGAAATCCTACCACTGGTCAGCAACGACCCATCTTTGAAGGTGAAAACCATCATCTTCCATATCACCACGATTTTTAACTATACTCCTTCTTACCATAAGGCGTGGTTATCAAAGACCAAGGCGATTGAAAAGGTGTACGGAAACTGGGAGGAGTCATACCAATAACTTCCTCGCTACCTGAATGCACTTAAGAGTTATTCTCCGGTGAAACAACCGGCTGAAAATCATCAAAATAATGAAGTCGCCATCGAACGTCTTTTATCCCACATGAAGGGAAAGGTAAACATCAAGGAAACCTGAAAAGGGTGAAATCAAGGTCGAACGACCAAGAGATAAGGGTAAGGGAGTTTGTTACGCGAGGGGAAGGTATTAGCACCCCACGCGCCCGTAGTACTCTACGTATCCACTCTTGTTGTCTATCTTATGGGTGTGTTTAATCTATGCTTACTGTTTATTACTACTAAAGGGAAAATGCATGCAAAAGAAAGGGGAAAAGATGTAGGGAAAATTAAAATTATGCTTGCTCGGGCCCTACCCCAATGCCTACGTATCCCTTTTAAGGAATCAGAGCAACCGTAGTTAGGCTTATGTTTTTGTTTGTTTGTATTTTTTTAATAAACAGTATTAATTTCGCCTTTTGCCGCAACTCGACCTTTGGAGACTTACGCGTCAGCACAGAAGTGAATTAACACGCTCTCTTGAAAAGTTTGGAAGAAATGTTCCTGGACGCACAAAAAGGTTTGAACTTGTTTGTTTTTGTAATGAATGATATTAATTTCGCCTTCTGCCGCAACTCGACCTTTGGAGACTTACGCGTCAGCACAGAAGTGAATTAATATGCTCTTTTGAAAAGGTTTTGAAAGAAAGGGCCCGAAGGCAAAAAGAGTTTTGTATTGGTCGATGTTTTTACTTGTAGGTAACAACTAGTTGACCCCAAGAGAGATATTTTAACCATTTCTCTACTTATTCGTGAAATAAGTCTTTGAGACTTGAACCACACCAAAGCTTAGAATAGAGAATAATAAGGTCGAGAAGAAACCCGCTTATCATCTCACATACTTAACGAAGATATGATTCTCGTCAGTAAATTTTTAGGTGTTTTTGAGGTTTGCAAGAAAAAGAATTTCTTTTTTTGTTTTAAATGCATATGCGAAAAGTGGAAAGAAAAGTCAAGGGGAGACTAGCCTATTTCTAAACCTAAAGTTATCGTGCACTGTACGATCTCTCGAAAGCGATAAATGCAGAGATGATGAATAGAACGAGGTTGTGACGATACCGAACGGAGAAGGTCTGTTGCCTCTTCAAAACCATGCAAGCAAAGAGAGCTCTACAAAAGTTGCTCCGTCCGAGTGATCAAAGAATTAGTTTCCAAGCATTCCTCAGCAAAATTTGTATCAATATTCCATCACAAAATCTTGGCTAAAAATGGCAACGAAAATGATTATTAAACATGAAAAAAAATCATAATAAAATTCTAAAGAGAATCTAAAAATATTTCCCAAATATTCTACTATTTTTGTATCAATTTTATTATCAACTAAGAAAGAAAAAAATTAAACTAGAAGAAAAAACTGGAATCTTAATGGGATTAGAAAAGTCAGGGTGGTGTTGAGTTGAATTGGGGAGTGTAGTAAAGGAACTCAGAACACCAGGCCCATTAAAAGTTCAAAAAACTATTTTTTTATACCATTCTACAAAAAAGTGAAACTATGGGCTCAACAAAATCATTTTCGGCCCATATTTTATTATTATCACAATCATGAGGTTGACCTTTATTTAATTTGAATTAAAATAAACAAAGATATATGAATAAATAATAATTAAAAAAAATAGAAAAAGATAAAATAAAATATACGATGTAAATCTGAAAGGGATTAGGGTTAGAAAATTGGGACGACTGTAGCTTCTTTTCCCTTCTTCTTTGATGTCTCCACTCGTCTCTTCTATGAGCAACTTTGTTATGCTTAAGACTGCATTTGGATTTTTCATCTTCTGGAAAAAATCAATACCGCACCGCTGTAGGGCATGTTCTCGCCAATCTCAACCTTGTTCTTCTCCTCACTTATTCACGATAACAACATCAACAACGTCGTCGCGCTTGAAGCTCTATATTACTCTCTTGATAATCTGCGGAGGATTCAAGAACTTCTTCCCCTATCAGAATCAGATAACGATGTCATTGTTCTTCTACAATTGTGTATTCTTTTGCATTCTCTAAGATTTGTTGCCGATGCATTATTCTTCTTGCAAATGAAGAATAACGATGGTGAGAATGATGCTGCTACACTGATTGTTGTTGCAGTTGATGTGAATGGTGAGAGTATGCTGAAGGTGACATGATGAAGATGGTGAAATCTTGGTGATAAACCAAAGAATATCAGTGATAAAGGTGACGATGAATTGTGTGTAGAGGATTTGTTGACGCAGTTGTTCTTGATGCAGAAGTCGTGATGGTGATGCTAATGAATGATGAAGCTGCCAGGGGAATGATGAAGAGGAATCAGTTCTCCTTGAAGATTGAAGATAAAATCCAGATTAATTCAAGTTCTTGTTGAAGGTTGATGGGGCTTAAAGGTGACTGAAGAGAAATTCAGAGATTGGAGGGGTATGTGATGATGATTCAGTTGAAAAGAGAGTAGAGAGATGATTCTGATTTTTTTGTGGTGATTCTTCCAGAATGCTGAAGAATGAATCATGAAAGAGGTAAATTTTTCTCTAACTTTTTCTGAATTTTCTTGAGAAATTTTCTGTGTCCTCCCTGAATAATGAACCTGATTATGTATATATGATGAGAGAGTTGGAGGGAGCTTTCATAAAATTTTGTTTTTGGTTTTAGAGTTAGTTATGTGGAGAGGTAGTTAGGGGTTATGGAGTTAGTTATGACAGTTAGGGGGTTCGTAGAGTTTTGTTAGTTTTGTTATGCTTTCTGTTGTAAGTTTGTTATAATTGCGAAAGTTAGTTACAGAGCTTGTTAGGAAGTTTGTTGGAAGTTCAGTTAGACGAATATCCCCTTAGATGCTAAAAGTTAGTTATAAAACTAAACTAAACTAAAACTTCAAAATCTTAGTTATTTTATTTTCTGCTGTGAAAGTTTATTAAAATGTTAATTGTTAGAAGTTATTGATTTTTCTGTTTTCCATCTTTCTATTTAAGTGCAGGTTTGTTTTTTTGTTCGAAAGCAAGGCATGGGTTAGAATTGTACCAAGCCAGTTGCTTATGGATGCGTGGATTTAGTAGAGGCAAGGCAATGTGTTTGGAGTTATCTTGGCCTGATGTTTTGTGACTGTTTTAATGGTTGTTGAATGTGTTTGCAAATATATGTTATCGCAACTCTAGTGGTGTCTCGGCATGGTTTCAAGGTCCATTGATGGGTGAGGATAAGAATGTTAGTAAGCTAAAAATGAAGGTGAGATACCATAGCCTTGTCATGAAGCCCTTTAGCATGTATATATGTTGGGTTATAGCCTTCTTCGCAGACAAGCTCCTTCACTGATTCAGACACCTCTAAATCGATTCTGTTGGACTTGACCTGTTGCAACAGAGAATCCAATATTTTGAGCAGCTGCGGCTTTTCAAGAGGATGAAACACGACCACTTCATCTATCCTGTTGAGCAGTTCTGGACGAAAGTACGCCCTCAGTTCTTCCATTACCATCGATTTCAATCCATTAAATGATGTTGATTTGTCATCTGAAAATAAGAAACCTATAGAATTTTGTCGACCCTTAGAAATGGCACTAGATCCCACATTTGAAGTCATCACCACCAACGCATTTTTAAACGAAACCCTCCGACCCTGAGAATCAGTAAGATGGCCGTCCTCCATTAATTGAAGAAGAATATTGAATATATCTGAATGAGCTTTCTCTATTTCATCAAACAATAACACTGTAAATGGGTTTCTTCTAATAGCTTCTGTTAAAATGCCTCCTTCTCCATAACCAACATAACCTGGGGAAGATCCTATCAACTTGCTCACTGAATGGCGTTCCATATATTCACTCATGTCTAACCATATCATGTTCCTCTCTGATCCAAAATAGCATGCCACCAAAGATTTTGTAAGTTCAGTTTTCCCAACACTAGTTGGGCCACAGAATAGCAAAGTTGCTATGGGTCTACTGGGATCCTTAAGGCCAACCCGACATCTCTTCATAGCTCTAGAAATGGCAGAAACAGCCTCCTCTTGTCCAATCACCCATTCCCAAAGTTTATTATCAATATCCAACAGAAGACTACTTTCATTAGCAGTGAGCTGCTGAACTGGAATTCCTGACTAGAGGGAAGCAACTGCTGCTATATGATCTGGCCTAACTTCTATACGCTCATTATCAAATACTGCAGAAGTTAAATAAGAGTCCAGTATGAGTTCATTGCCATCCCCAATGCCAGATGTGGCATAATATTTTAGTTTGCTCTCCTGAACCATTTTAAGCATGGACTGAACCGTTCTAATTTCTCCCCAATAAACTTTTAGGTTTTTAGAAAGTAAGTAACAGTTGCGTTCTTTTTTTTTCATCTTAAAGGCTTCAATAGAAGCTTTACTTCCGGCTTCGTCTATGAGGTCAATAGCTTTATCAGGTAGATACCTATCAGCTATGTATCTTGCTGACAAATGAACTGCAGCCTTTATGGCATCTTCCGTATATATGCATTTGTGATGTTCCTCGAATTTATTACGTATACCCATGAGTATGTTAATTGCATCATCCTCACTTGGCTCATTGATCCAAACAGGTTGAAACCGTCATGCCAAAGCCTTATCCTTTTCAAAATGAATCCTGTATTCATCCATGGTGGTGGATGTAATACACTGAAATAGACCCATTACAAGAGAAGGTTTAAGAAAATTGGCAATGTTAAAGCCAGAACCCTTACTTCCCCTCTCAGCTGTTCCTGATTGAACTAGTGTGTGAACTTCGTCAACGAAAATAATGACATCACCTGAATTTATTATGTCTTTTATTAATTTGGTAACACGGTCCTCTAGCTCTCCTCTCTCTAAATTAAAAAGCCTAACACAAGACGAAATAGCAGTTGTGATTGTAACTGAAACCGACTCAAATCCATATCTTCTCATCATGCCAAAGTATCTCAGAGCTTCTTCAAATTTCCTGCTTTGATGATAACAAGAAATCACCGTATTCCAGCACGCCATATCCTTATTAGGCATTTCATCAAACAATTGTATAGCATACTCAAACGAATTGCATTTAGCATACAAACTCACAAGAGAACTTCTAACTACAATATCCACCATTAAATCAGTTTTTTTCTTCTTTCAAACAAGTATGTACCATTTGATTATCCTCTAAGCACTTCACTTCATGACTCGGTGAACAAATTCCAACTAACTTGCATATTCAATGAACTAGTCATGAACTATAACATTCGATCGACTCAACAATATTCATGCATGAACTCAGTCCAGACAACAACCTCTCCATATTGCAATTGCCCAAAATCAAAGCCTTTATTCATGTTTGTCTAACTCAATTAGCATTCTCCCGCGTCATATCTTATATTGTGCTTCAACTTTTGTAATTCAAGTCACAAACATGTCTACTTGAAAATGTAAGGCTAAAATCCTTAAGAAATTTCCTTGAAGATGATAATTCCTGACACACAATATAAAGCTTTCTGAGAAAGTCCCTTGATAAGAACAAACCTTAATCTCATGATCTTTGACGAAAAACCCGATTGGAACACAATTGCCAAAACCCTGGCTTTGATCACATATGGGGAAATGAACCCTGATAGCCTAGCGGCTTGATGAAGAAAGAAACCCTCAACGACCAAAGTCACAACCCTAATTCCACTGCTCACTACCTGAATAAGAAATCAGTCTTTATTGGATACGAACGCCTTAACCATTGCGAAACCCTAATATCGCATAACCACTGAACTTTGAACCAAAGAGCTATATTGAATGAAATGTATGCCATGTTAGTGACCTAATGAAATAGATGCAGATGAATTCAAAAGTCTAAGCCAAAATAGAAGAAATTAGGAGGGCAAATTTTGGGGTGCAACAGTTGTCCCTATTTAATTGCCTTCAACCTGAAGGTGAGATTGGCGCCAGCCTTTCGAACTTTCAAGGTAGAAGAAGATTAAATACTAAAAGAACCCGAAAATTTGCACTCCGAAGCCAGTCAGGTATCATTATTTTTGGTCTTTCTGTAATTTTTTTTGCTAGGTAAAAGAGGTTATCAGGTTAGATGTATGTTTAACCAGGGTTTGACACACAGCAGAATAACTTGATTATCAAGGAACATCTGTTGGAATTTAGTAACAAACACCTGTAAGAAAGATATCAAAAGGTATATGCCTGAAGTTTGTAGCAAACATACGAGAAAAAGTACCACAGACACATATCCGGGGTTGGTAGCGGATATACAAGAAAGAGACATCAAAAATACATATCCGTGGTCGGTATCAGACACGTAAGAAAGATATAGAAAAGATACATATCCGTGGTCGATATTGGATACGCGCAAAAGAGATATCAAAGATACATATCCGTGGTCGATATCGGATACGTACGAAAGAGACGGACCAAAGAAAACTCTTACAAAGAAAACACCAATCGAAGGTGAACTTACTAAGGGAAGAGACCAAACAAATGGGACTCCTGACAAATGATACCAGTCGACGATGGATTTTAACAAATGATACCATCCGAAGCGGGGTTTTGACAAAAGATACCAGCCGAAGCGGGGTTTTAAAGGATACCAGCCGAAGCGGGGTTTTAAAAGATACCAGCCAAAGCGGGATTTTGAAAGATACCAGCCAAAGCGGGATTTTTAGCGAAGGATACCTGCCGAAGCAGGATTTTAGGATAAAGAAACCAGCCGAAGGGGAATCTTCATCCAGGAATACTATGCCGAAGGTAGATTCCTAATAAAAGAACGCCGATCGAAGGCGAACTTACAACTGCAAAGAGACCAGCCGAATGGGACTCTCAACAAATGATACCAGCCGAAGGTGGATTTCAAAGGATGCCAGCCGAAGGTGGACTTCAGGATAAAGAAACCAGCCGAAGGGGAATCTTCATCGAGGAATACTATGCCGAAGGTAGATTTTAAAGGATGCCAACCGAAGGTGGACTTTAGGATAAAGAAACCAGCCGAAGGGGAATCTTCATCCAGGAATACTATGCCGAAGGTAGATTCCTAAGAAAAGAACGTCGGTCGAAGGCGAACTTACAACTGCAAAGAGACCATCCGAAGGGGACTCTCAACAAATGATATAGGTATGCATATCTGGCCAGAGTTAGATACACAAGAGCGAAGTTGATCATCAAGAAACAAATGTTTAGAATTGCTAGCGAACACAGGAATGAGACTAACCGAAGAAAGCCCCAATAAAAGGACGCATTCGCCTAAACAAGGGCGCCAGACAACTGGACTTTGAAGAGACATTGAAAGACTCTTAATCATAAAAAGTTAGCTAGGCTAACGAAATGAGGACCCAACTAACGCGAATAAACCAAAATAAGGAACCGACTAAGCAGGACCTTCAAAGAGCACCGATTGAAGGTGAACTTTACCAGAGAAAGGGACTGGTCAAAGCAGACTCTAACAAAGATTGCCAAAACACACTGGACTTTTGATAGGTTACAAATACGTAAAAAAAACCTCAGGTCAGAGGCGGGGTGTTAATTCTTCAAGAGTGGCAATTGTCAGAATTACCACACACCAAGTATGGATACTCAAACACTCGAGCAACTAGAAAGGTTATACACCGACTCTTACTCACACTCTAATGGCAAAGAAAACGCGGGTAAAATAACCAAAGGCTTGCGACGGCAAGCGCAAATCACAGACTTACTGGGGAAATGGAGAAATACCAAAGATCCGACTGGTGGTGAATCAAAATAAACTTTACTGGGGAAACATAATTGAATTACCCTAGGCTTGTTGTGGAGGTAAATCAAATCTGAGCGCATAATAATTTGGTTGCCACAGGTGGACACAATTGGCTTATACTCATGCATGTTTGAAATTCTTTTTTATAGCGTAATGCTCCATGCAATGGAAATGCTACGCGTTTTGGTAGATGCAATGTAATAATGCAATGTAATGATGCAATGCATTAAGAAAACAGATCAACAATCGACTGTTGACAAGATAAAGAACTTCCGAATGAGTATTCTTGCACATCTGATCTTATGTAGAGATAAGGCAATTTGTACTTCAATGGGGAACTGAGATTCAGAACTGTCAACCCCTAAAGATTGATATCGCCGGGGAAGTAACTTCTTGGGGAGAATACTAAAAAAATAAATTGTAGTTCGGAGAAAAGAATTGAATTATGATCAAACTCCCCACTTCACGGGGAATAAGTTCCTTATCCTCTATTGGAAAGAGGAAAATTTGCTGAGAATGGAAACTTCTGGCATAGGAATTCTTTGACGAAGATAATTTCTGTTGGGGAGTATAGAAATTCTTAAATAAAAAGAATTCTACTCAGACCACACTGGGGATAACGTTGATGGGAGGTAAAAGATCCTCACTTGGGGAAGAAACAACATCCCAGGATAGAAATTCCATTAGGGATATCTCAATAAAATCTTCTACCACTGGTAACGAAAGAGTTATGACTGGAATTCTCCTGTATATCTCACCTGAGAGATAGGACACTTGCTCCACTAGGGCAAGAAGAATAATTCTACTGGGGAAATTGGGTCTCATTATACGAACATCTTCACGTTAGTCACATATAGACCCTTCTTGATTCATTTGCTGGTATGCATCTTGTCATACAAAACCAACAGTATTTGCAAAACAGAAATTGGGGCGACATGCCCCTGTTTGGAATGGAAAGCCTTACTGAAGAACATACGACTTGAACGATCAATCACTGGGTAAAAAACCGCGATGCAAGATTTCCACTTCAACATGCCGACTCTGAGGAGGAATGCCACTAAAAAATGGACTTTAGAGGAGATGCTGCAAAAATAAATTGCAGTCCAATGAAAAGGGATCAATCTAGACTTTACACAACTTTTACGTTTCCAGGGAGAAAGAACATTCTTCTTCCGCAGAGAAATCAAGATGCTTCACTGGGGAAAAAATATCTCAAAAGAGGAACCCCTTGGTAGATACGTCTATGTCAAGTAGCAACAGGTCTTTTACTGGGAGGAGGAATCTCCCTAGGAAGCAATATTTCCATCAAGTCTTGTTCGAGTAAACAAACCCAAATAATCTTTGCGTTACTGCTCATATCCTACTGTGGATAACAATTCAAGCTTCAACTGGGGATAATAACCTTGACTTAGGACAAATGATATCAGCAAATGGACTTGAGTCTCTGACAAGTCAAAGATGACAATCCTGACTTCTTGGCATGATTTTCAAATTCATAGGTCGTTTAGCCTGCGTATGGACTTGATCTGATCAACTACTCAAGAAGAGAGAAAGCCCTTACATAAATTCTTGCCCCAGTCTGTAAGGCTTTTGCAGAAAAATTGCCTCGAGAGGGCTTTCTAATATATGTACCACTAAGATAAACTGCCCCAGTGTTATGAACTTTGGAACATGATGTTCAGATAATCAAAATTGGAGATGATTCCAACTATGCTTGAGTGAATGCCCATACATCTTCAAATTCTGGGAAGGTTCTCCTCTGATCAATGCATTCTTAGAGAGATTTGTTAAATCTCGACATAACTGCCCCAATTTAATTGTACTTTGAGGGATCTCATCCCGACTTGAATGCCTCAAATTGGCTGAATACCTACTCGACGGAATATTCGACACACCTGCCCTTTGCTTAACAGAATATCGACAAATCTTTTCCTTTACCTCATACTCACAGAGGGATGAGAAACCTGAGGATTTTTGAAGGCAACATAACCTTATAGTGGTTGGCTCTTGAATATAGGTTACCTCACAACCATACTCCTCGTCTTGATCTGCTTCAATCTCTAATCAGATACTTGAAGAAATACGTCCCTTGGGACCAACTGAAAGTAATGCACCGCCACTTGACAGAGACTCTGGGAAACCACCTTTTGCAATCTACTTCAGATAATTTCTCAAACTGGTATTCTTTTACTCGACGGAGTTAACAGAAGGTTTGCCCCATATTAATACCATTCTCACAAATGATTTACCTTTAAACGGTATCCTGAAGCAATTTGTTCTTTGAGATAATCAAATTCTCATCTGATGCTCATTATGTAAGCTTACTTGGTGTTTTAAGCACTTGTTCATATGTGAAGAATGTTCATTCTAAGAATGATAATTGTAATGCAAAGCTCATGTTTGTCTTGGAGTTAAAAAACTTGTAAAAAAAATTATTTTGAGACATTAAAAATTTGTACAAAAGATAGTAAAAATGATGGAGTGATACCAACTCAAAAGTTTTTTTTTGCAAGCCTCCTAGGAGTCAGATTACCGTATTTCTTGTTACAGTGTGCTTTCAAATTAACCCTTGCTTTAGTTAGGACTTTTCAGGGTTGTAACGTGGCCTGGTTCATGGTTTTAGAAAAAACGGATTTAAGGCTCAAAATATTTGGTGCCCACCCATTCTCCATGATGTTCTCCAATCCTAAATTCAGTTAAACTAATACGAGCACTCATCCCTCAAAAGAGTTTACCATGGTTGAGAAGGATATGGAAGTCACTCACCACTTTCATTCTTGATTTTCGATCACATGACTTTATTCTTTGTTAAGGATTTCTATTTGGTGATCCCTTTTTTCTTTTTTTGCGCCTTTCGCTTTCTTTTTGTATTTCCTAACTTTTGCCTGGACAAGTTCCTTTTGAATTTGACTTTGAAGTCCAGCGGGATGCCCTGACTTTTGCCTAAGCGACTTGTTTTCCAAGTTTTGACTTAGCAAGGCTTTTTGTCTCTTTCTTTCATCATTTCTTTTGAACTAGTCGTGTGATTTCGAGTCATTCTTTGGTTTGCTAAAAAAGGTATGACTGCCTTGCTGTTTAGTTGACAAGGAATAACCATTATGGTATCATCATCTTTTGACCTTTTGATGTACGAGAGATATCTATTGGGATATCATTATCATTGATGCACACTGCTGATATATGAGAGTTTAGCCATTGTGGTTTTGTTCTCTCTCAACCTTCTGAAGGATAGCTGTGATCGGTGGATCTGGAACTGACTGTTTAACGCTGGTTCGTGAAATGTCGCGGAAGCAAGAGTCGCCACCGTCTTTTATTTTCTCCAAATGGAAAGGACAAAAGCACAGAAAAATTCCTTAAAGAGATTGCTCTCGGTTCGGGAGGTAGATTATAGAAAAGGAAGGTGTTAGCACCCTTTCTATCCATGGTTATCCATGGGCTCTTAGATACTTGCTCATTTGTGTTTTCAAAAATGGTTTGTTTGCTTTTCAACTGTGGGTTTTAAAAAGTTTCTTTGAAAATTCCAGTTCGACTCGTACGTCAGAGTGTTTGAAAAATTTGCTTTGAAAGCTTTTGAAAAAGTGCCAGTGTGAAAAGGTTTTTTTGTTTGTTTTTGAAGAGAGCAAGTATCCTTGAGAACCTACCTACCCTAAGGAATTCGTCTGTGTAAATGTCCTTTAAAGTAGTGCCATCCCACCATTGAGAGGTAGGTAGCACCACCGTTGGAGGTGTTCGGGTCAATTCGAGTTTGTAGGGACATGGTGATCACCAGAGCAATGGGAAGACACCTTAGAAGCTACCCTCATGCCAGGTTCCCGGATCATGAGGACTTACTAAGACATCCTCTACTCGACGATCACCTTTCAAAAGGCAAGGCAACAGTGAGGCGTACCCTAGGGGTGGTGTGTGCGATTCGTGTGTCGTTTTCATTGATATTTGTCTTGTCATGTTCATTGCGATCTACGCTTGATTTTAATTAGGGCCATTCATTCTTGCATGCTTATTTAACAGTTAATATTTGCGGGAAAGTAAATCTAAAGCTATTACAAATGGCGCGGGTCCACATCGCCAAAATTAAACCGGACCCGATTTGACGGAAAATAAAGAAAGCGAATAGAAGTGCGAAAAGTATAAGTTACAACGCTTTGGGAGAGATACATAATGAATTAAGCAATAAAAATAAATATGCGACATTAAATAAATTAAAAACATGGGCGTTGGACCCTTTTGCAAAAAATTAAAGTTAATGATGGAATTAGAATTAAGAATCAAAAGAAAATGTTTTTTGGTGTTTTTGTATTTTTTAAGATTTAATAGAAAAAGAATTTATTTAAAATTAACTAACCCTAATTCTAATGGTTTTTTAAACTTATTATGAAAAATATTGAATTTTTAACTAATTTAAACCTAAGTTAATTTACATGCATTTTTTAATTTATGAAAATAAATAAAATAAATATTATTATTGTAAAAAAAGGAAATTAAAAGGAATAAAATTAACAATTAAACCTAAATTCTATATTTTTGTATTTTTTGTTATTAAAAGAAATTAAAATTGTAACCTAATTAAAACTAATAATTACATGTTAATTTATTTATGAAAATATTAGAATGAAATAATTTATTACATTTTTTATCTTTTTCTGGATTTTTTATGATGTTTTTATATTTTGTAGAAAAAATAATTAATTAATTAAAAACAATTGAATAAAATAAAATGACAATTAACAATAAAATAAAAATAAGTAAAAAAAAGAAAGAAATTGCAAACCAGGGGGTTTCAGTCCCAAAAGTGGAGGTATTGTCCAAGCAAATCTGGCCCATTAAGCATTGAAATCCGTTGACTTTTGTGCAAGCATGTGATGCGTCTGACTATGGTACATGGTGCTCTTCAGATCTGAGCCCTTGATCTGCATCTCTTGGACGCGTGGACCTTTGGATGATGATGGAGCATGGTACGCTTCAACGTTGTGCCTGCATGGGAACTTATATGGAAAAACAAGATTGAAATATGCAAGACCTGGGACTTGAACCCAGGTCATGGGAGTCACCAACATCACACTTGGCCAGCTGAGCTACAACGCACGCTTTGTATATATAACAACAAATAAATAACAAAAATAAAAATTGGTTAGTGGCCACTAAAAAGCACAAAAACGCGCGCTGATTTGAATTGGCGTATCATGCACTGCCACGATTTCGTCTTCCACACTATCCCTGTAAAACAAAAACAAAAGCAACGGTTTTATGCGCGTGGCCTTAGGGATGTTTTCAGAAAATAGCGAATAGCTCGATTCTAAATATAAATTAGGCGCGAGGGTTGGGATTTCTTCGTCTGGATGTGCTCATGCCAATGGTATTACTCCTGAGTCCTAATTTTGCCTTGGGTAAAAAACCCCAATTTAGAGCTCTGCAAACCCTAAAACGTAATCATGGCATAATCGTGTGTATGGCGTAAAAATGCAATTAAAGGCATTGGTTAGCATAAGAAACTCACAACAAACATGAATCAATAAATAAAAATGGCAAAGGATGCATAAATCATGATGCACAGTTCTGAATTTTTCTCTTTGCAGTTCGAGTCATAGATACCAATTCTTGGAGCTTTGGTTGTTGTTCTTGATTGGCACACGTTCAGAGAACCACAATGAAGCTATTGGAATCAAGATTAAGGCTTGAATCGTCCTCCAACAATGATTTCAGAATTTTGTTTTCAAGCAATTTTTTCAAGTTTCAAATCTTTTCTTTAGCGCAGCTTAGAGTGTCCAAGGATTAGGGTTGTGTTTCTGATTATGTAGTGAAGCTTTTAGGTCAACAAAACTCAATAAAATCTAATGCCATAATGGTTTTGCATATTTGATTTTCTAAGGATCTTCCATATCTTTTTTTCATGTGCATTTTTGTTCAATCATGCTCAAATCAACCAAATCTTGCCATATTGGGATGTGCACGAAATATTGAGTCTAGAATGTGTACAAAAAGATTTTTTAGGTCAAGTTTGATATTTTTCATGTATTTAAATAATTTAAATGAATTAATATAAATAATAATTCAAATAAATAAATAAAAAATGAGAAAATACTTTCCTTTGGGCCAAGTGGTCGTGCATAGGCTTGGAATGATGAATCATGGAAGAAAAATGGGCCCATTAGCAAATTTAGGTCATTTGGATCAAAGTTGACTTTTCAAAATATCCAAAAATTTCCCAACTTCCACAAGGCATAACTTGCTCAATTTTTAAGCTTTTCACATGTTCTTGGACATTTTGGAAAGGTCTTTGAGCCCTTTAACCAATGCCTTTGGTCCCATGTCATTTTGATTTACCAATCTCAAGTTATGGCCTTTGACTTAAAGTCCCTTTTTGTTGACTTTTGAAAATGACCTATAATGTTGAAATTGATAACTTTTTGTGAGAGCATTTCTTGGACTTGGAATATGAAGATGAGTTGTAGGAAATGTCTTTCTCTTCAAAATGAGCTTTGGATGAAATTTTTCTGATAATCCATGTGAAAGTTATGCCCTGGTCAATTTCAGTTGACTTTTTCAGCTGTCCAAATATAGTAACTTTTGCATCTTGATGATTTTCTGAGCCAAATTTTGAGAATCATGATCAAGCATTGATCAAATGATGTTTGTGGCTTCAAAATGATGTGTTGACCAAAAATTTGAACTTTTGACTGTCAAATGACCATTTTGCCCCTATAGTTGACTGTAGTGCAATTAGGGTTTTGACTGTGCAATTTTGAGCTGAATGCCTTGAAACTTGATATGAGGATGCTTGACCATATTTGTAGGCATGTGAGACTTGATTGGGCCTCTGAAACTTTCAATTTCTTGATCAGGACACAAACCCTAGTTTTGACTGTATAGGAGACAGTTGGACTGTGCAACCCTTGGGGATTTTTGCAGCTTGACTTGGCAATTTCTTGGAGAATATGGGAGGGCAAATTTTGGGGTACAATAGTTGCCCCTGTTCAATCTTCTTAGACCTGAGGATGCAGATTGGCTGACGTGCCTTTCGTAATCCGAAGGTGGAAGATGATTGGACACTAGAGTGCCCAGAAATTTGCGCTCACATGTTAGCAGTGTGATGGGAATGGGCTTATAGATGCCATCTGGGAATTGCTGGATATGATGATGGGCTTATAGATGCCATCTGGATATTGATCGCGTAGGAGACTCCTTAGCGAGAACCTGCATGCCTGCAAAAGAAAAATGAGTACCTGACACGTTGCAGGAGCTGATTTTAGATGCTTGGTATAGATATGTCCTGACTGGTTACAGGAGCTGAGTCTGGAGCTTCAAAAGATGATGAATGGACCAGATATGGTTGCTGCCTTAGCGTGAATGGTAAGAGAACCTTGTGTGACTTTAACTTCAACAATGCTCATTGAGAAAAATCTTGGCGGGAATTACCATCTTTGCAGTATCGGGAAGAGAACCATAGGCCGTTATAATCTGAAAGGGAATCACCTCACTCGCCGTTGGAGAGGGAATCATAGGAAAAGGAATTGTCACCTCACACACTGTCGGAGAGGGAACCATAAGAGACTATCACCTCACACTCATCGTCGGAGAGGGAAATATCTGAAGAAGGAATTACCACCTCACGCACTTGCCGGAGAGGGGACCATAAGAGACTATCACCTCACACTCATCGTCGGAGAGGGAAACATCTGAAAAAGGAATTACCACCTCACGCACTTGCCGGAGAGGGGACCATAAGAGACTATCACCTCACACTCATCGTCGGAGAGGGAAACATCTTGAAAAAGGAATTACCACCTCACGCACTTGCCGGAGAGGGGACCATAGAAGACTATCACCTCACACTCATCGTCGGAGAGGGAAACATCTTGAAAAGGAATTACCACCTCACGCACTTGTCGGAGAGGGGACCATAGAAGACTATCACCTCACACTCATCGTCGGAGAGGGAAACATCTGAAAAAGGAATTACCACCTCACGCACTTGCCGGAGAGGGGACCATAGAAGACTATCACCTCACACTCATCGTCGGAGAGGGAAACATCTGAAAAAGGAATCTGGAAGCAACATCAGAACGTCACCATATCTGGTTTACATCTGAAACTATATCTGGAAGGAAATCTGGAAGCAGCATCAGAACGTCACCATCTCTGGGTCATATCTGAGACTATATCGAGAAAGAAATCTGGAAGCAGTATCAGAACGTCACCATATCTGGATCATATCCGAAACTATATCTAGAAGGATATCTGGAAGCAGCATCAGAACGTCACCATCTCTGGGTCATATCTGAGACTATATCGAGAAAGAAATCTGGAAGCAGTATCAGAACGTCACCATCTCTGGATCATATCCGAAACTATATCTAGAAGGAAATCTGGAAGCAGTATCAGAACGTCGCCATATCTGGGTCATATCTGAAACTATATCTAGAAAGAATTGCGATAGTTGGTAGTAATCATTTTTGTATTGATTTTTCCTTAAAAGGCAAAACATAATTGTATGCAAAATCATGATGCATGAACTGTATGTCTTCAAAATTAATGAGATTCGTGCCATATAATGCATATGCATGCTATAATGTACGAAGATATGATGTTTATGAACATATGTTTTCGTCTCAGGAAAATAAATCCTTGACAGGTGCCGGGAAGTCGTATCCTGGGCTGATGTTGAAGAATAGCTTTTGCTTCCGCTGGGGATGATAGTTGCAAGTACACCGGTAGGAGAAGATAACTCCGTTGCGGAACAATCTTGGCAAATGGAAGATTCTGCGGGGAGAAAAAGATATTCTAGCGACCATGCTGAGAAGTAATACTCTGTGGGAAGAGAGAAATGCTTTGCAGAGTGTTGATAGTAGCTGGTTGAGGATATCTCTGCTGTATTGGAAGTGTTGATAGACTTCGCTGGGGGTAGGAAAGAACTACGTTGATGACGACCTTTCCGTGGCTTTTGGCTGAGGATAACCCAGTTATATCCTGTTAAGGAAATAACTCTTTGAATAAAGCCGGGCGACGCGTTCGTGCTTTGTGAGGGGATAAGCTTCCAGAATCTACTGGGGATAAGCTTACTGCTTGGGGAGATGGATTCCAACTTTCCTGGGGAAACTGGGTTGGACTCTCCTGGGGAAGTTTGAACTGTATTGGTTATGTTCTTCCGTGGAGCCTACCCTGATACCTTGGAGGATAGAACAATCAGATTGCTTGGACCACCCATTATTGCCCCTGTTTCTATGGGGAAGGAGCCTGTGGGATGCTGATAGTTGTTGATGGATAAACCTTCTTCTGGTAGACAGATGGCAGGACATAGTCGTACGCTTTAATCCCTAACTTTTGCCTGGACCGCCCTTTCGGGTTTTCAGTCCACCGGGATACCCATTTTTGCTCAAGCCGCCTTTTCAGGTTTTCGACTTGCCGGGTGTACAGATTTTTCATTTCATCCCTTCATTTTGCCCGAACCCTTTTGGTTCGCCGGGAAGCCCTTATTTTTGCCTAGGTATGTCAACCTAGCGGGTCTTTGATTGTGCGTAGTATTTTTCCTACCATGTCCGTTCTTAGAAAGTAGGGAGTTACCCCTGTTAGAAGTGTTCTGTCATGTCACCAGAAGATGTCTGGTCGTGCAAGATTCGTTGCTGGAGTGTCCCAAGTGACTCAGGCAGAGATTTGCCCCAGGCTTTTTGGCTTTTTGAGAGATCCTCTGGATCTTGACTTAACTGTCCCAGATGGTAGACCATGATCATGCCGTGCCCCTTGATTGGAGATACTCTTGTTCACTAGGTATTTCTCGTGCGAATTTCCCTGCTGTTCAAACAAAAAGTCATATGCAAACAAAGTTATGTTAAAAATGCAAAGCCTATGTCTGTCTTGAAGATTTTGAAAATGCATTCTTTTTTTCATAAAACAAGTGAATGTTTGTAAAACGTGATGTCAACTCCGTATTTATCGTAAGCCTTAAGGAGTCAGGATACCTTTCGTAACAGTATGCTTTCGAACTAACCCATGCTTCAGCTAGGACTTTTGAGGGTTATAACGTGGCCTGGTTCACGGTTTAAGAAACAAAGGATAAAGGCTCAAATTTTATTTGTACCCACCCGCTCTTCGTGATGTTCTCCAAACCTAAACTCAGTTGATCATACGTTAGACCTTATTTGAGTCTTTGTCCTGAAATTCCGGTGATGGTTTGGATATTGATAACTTATTTTGAATAGGCAGTCATTCCTTTGTTTTTGTTGAGGGTTTGTGAGACCTCTTTCTTGATTTTTGTTATCCCTATTTTTTTGCCTGAGCTGTTTCCTTTTTTGGAATTACAGCCAGCGGGATGCCCCAGTTTCGTAAGTCCCCTTTATAGGTTTTGACTTTTTGGGTTTTTCATTTTTTGAGATAATGACTGCCTGTCCTTATGATTGTTCTGAACCATCACTGTCTTTTGTTTATTTAAGGACCTCTTTGGTGCCATTCGCTATGCACTTGGATCAACTGAGAGACTACCCTGCCCCAGGTTATGATTAAGGGTTTTGATTTTCGAAAATAAAAACTCCTACTTCTTTGGCTCAGAGGGGTTAACGAGGGATTATCTTCCTTATTACTCCAGTGTTTAGGAATTGAAACAATGCCTGTACCTCATCAGCGGGGTCTGTTCAAAAGCATACTGTAAAGATCGCGGTATCGTTTTCGTCATCCTCCCTCAAGAGGCTCAGAATTATTAACCGAGAGTTGACATCAGAAAAAATATGAAAAGAATATAATAAAAATAATTGTATTAATTCCCAAAACAGACATATGCGATGCATTGATAGAATAAAAGAGTTTGCTATGACATTAATTGTTTGTATAAGCAGAGAAAAATACAACTCAAAAATTCACATAAACAAAAGTCTTCAATGATTGGGCAACGGAGCAGTGATTATGTTCGGAGTCTCTGGCACCTCAAACTGAATCTCTCCGGCGTCAATCATATCTTGGATCTTGTTCTTGAGAGGCCAGCAGTTGTCTGTAGTATGTCCCGAGCTATCAGAATGATATGCGCACCTATCATTGAGATGATAGTTGGGAGCAGAAGTGTTCGGATTCCGAAGAGGAGCCCTTAAGGTGATCAGTCCTGCTTTCAACATTTGTTGCAGTGCTTGATCCAACGACATGTTGAGTTTGGTGTACTGCCGTTTCTCCTTGCGCTGCTGCCCCTGTCCTTGTTGAGCAGGTCCGGGATTGGAGATCTGAATTGCCCCTGCCTCATGACGGCTCTTTTTACCGTGCACAGCATTGGATTCTTTCTTTCCATGATGAGGCTTTTTATCAAAAGGTGCAGCCTCTTGAATTTTCCCAGACCGGATGCCAGCTTCTATTCGCTCTCCAGTCAAAATAAGATCTGTGAATCCAGCAGACGAATTCCCAATTAGGTGGTTGTAGAACGGACCAGACAGGGTCCCCAAGAACATGTCGACAAGTTCCCGATCAGTCAGAGGTGGTTGTACCCTTCCAGCAAGATCCCTCCATTTCTGCGCATATTCTTTAAAACCTTCACTTGATCCTAACGACATACCCTGGAGTTGGGTACGCGTAGGGGCAAGGTCGGCATTATATTGATACTGCTTGTAGAAAGCAGTAGCCAACTCCTCCCAGTTACGAACCTTGGTCCCATCTAGCTGATAGAACCATTCGAGATGAGTCCCTGAAAGACTCTCCTGGAAGAAGTGGATCCACAAATTCTTATCCGCAGAGTACGGCTGAATTTTCCGAACATAGGACCTTAGATGCAGCTTGGGACAAGATGCCCCGTCATACTTAGAGAAGGATGGTGCTTTGAACTTCCGAGGAATAATCACACCAGTTGACAAACCCAGATCTCCAAAATCCAGCCCAGGTACCTGTTGGATCTCCATAGCATTCAGCCTATCCTCCAACTGTTTGTACTTGTCCTCAGCCGGAGGGTACTGTTCATCGTCGAAATCTGCTTCATTGTCAGAGACCACTGGACTGGGAACCCTTTCCCCCTGATGACTACCTTCCCTCACAGATGGAGTTGTCCTCTCAGTTTCAATCTGCGGTGCATTCCCAGATCTGCGTCTAGGGCTGAACAAAACAGTCCTCTTCTTCTTCTTGTCCTTCTTCAAGAGCAGAGCCTTCAGATCTTGTTGCCCCTGGGTCAAATTCATGATCAGCTCTTGGAACTGGGCGTTCTGAGCCTGGAGGTCCTTGATAGTCTGCTCGGCTGATGATTCAGGATTCATGACGATCGGCTGAAATAAACAGCGGAGAAGGGTAAGCAACCTGTCAAAGGGATACCTGCAATGCAATGAGATGTATGACATGCATGTAATGTTTTCAAGGACCTCGCGGGGTAAACAGAGAAACTTTATTAGCATCTGGAACCGGTAGCTTGATTGTAAGAACTTCATTTTGTTGAGAGTCCTTCGTCAAGGGTCAAAGGCTCACCATATCCAGTGGGTCATAGCCCCTGACAACCCTGGCTAGAGGAAAATAAATCCTCTTTGCCCCTTGCTAGATGTTTGATTTATCATGACCTGCATCACAAGCCCTTGAGATCCTTGAAATGGGTTAGGATGTATGCAATGGTATGCAATGGTATGATGTCATGCTATGCATGGGGTAATGTAGGTAAACCATGTTATGAGTCCCAATTAAGGACTATAAACAACCCTGCAAGAATTTTAGTATACTTTGTTATGAGTCCCAATTAAGGACTATAAACAAAACCTGCAAAAGATCTAGTAAACCCTGTTATGAGTCCCAGTTAAGGACTATAAACAAAACCTGCAAGAAATTTGGTAAACCCTGTCATGAGTCCTAGTTAAGGACTATAAACAAACCTGCAAGTAGTTCATGTGTCAGCTAACAAGCATGCAAGTAGGCAAGTAGAAAGGCACACAAGTCACACAAGAGAAACCCTTAGGGTTTAGGTCAGCATGGGGTCTGGGTAGTACCCTCTTGAAGTTGGTGGGCTCAACCTGTCCTATTAGAAGTAACCGGGTTCTAAGGGTCCCAATATCACGGGATTGCTTTCATTGTTCATCGTTTCGATTTAGCCACTGAACTGGCGACCGAAATATTCCAGGAAAGCAACCCTCAATTGAGTGTAGTATCGAGTATCAACCGACCTCGGACTGCATCAAAGTCAGTTATCTCACTACCCTAAAGAGGCCAAGATAGTTCAATTAAGGTTCCTACGGTCTGTTGATGCTTCACGACACCACGCGGAGGCCCCGTACTCTCCTTGACTAAACTCAAGGGTTACCGGTACACACCAAAGTGCCACATCAACGTAGCAGACTGTTTCAACCATGTCGGTATACCCCGCACAGTTCCCTCACAGCCTTGTTGCTACTTTCTAAGAAGGTATCCCCCAGATCCGGGTTAGGATCTATAGAACTCCCAGGCAACCCACAATAATAAAGCAAGCAAAGAAGACAATTGAAAACATGGTTATGAGCTAGCCCTAAGGTACACCTCACTTTAAGTTTAGGTTTCCCCAGCAGAGTCGCCAGTTCTGTGATCGGTGGATCTGGAACTGACTGTTTAATGCTGGTTCGCGAAATGTCGCGGAAGCAAGAGTCGCCACCGTCTTTTATTTTCTCCAAATGGAAAGGACAAAAGCACAGAAAAATTCCTTAAAGAGATTGCTCTCGGTTCGGGAGGTAGATTATAGAAAGGGAAGGTGTTAGCACCCTTTCTATCCATGGTTATCCATGGGCTCTTAGATACTTGCTCATTTGTGTTTTCAAAAATGGTTTGTTTGCTTTTCAACTGTGGGTTTTAAAAAGTTTCTTTGAAAATTCCAGTTCGACTCGTACGTCAGAGTGTTTGAAAAATTTGCTTTGAAAGCTTTTGAAAAAGTGCCAGTGTGAAAAGGTTTTTTTGTTTGTTTTTGAAGAGAGCAAGTATCCTTGAGAACCTACCTACCCTAAGGAATTCGTCTGTGTAAATGTCCTTTAAAGTAGTGCCATCCCACCATTGAGAGGTAGGTAGCACCACCGTTGGAGGTGTTCGGGTCAATTCGAGTTTGTAGGGACATGGTGATCACCAGAGCAATGGGAAGACACCTTAGAAGCTACCCTCATGCCAGGTTCCCGGATCATGAGGACTTACTAAGACATCCTCTACTCGACGATCACCTTTCGAAAGGCAAGGCAACAGTGAGGCGTACCCTAGGGGTGGTGTGTGCGATTCGTGTGTCGTTTTCATTGATATTTGTCTTGTCATGTTCATTGCGATCTACGCTTGATTTTAATTAGGGCCATTCATTCTTGCATGCTTATTTAACAGTTAATATTTTCGGGAAAGTAAATCTAAAGCTATTACAAATGGCGCGGGTCCACATCGCCAAAATTAAACCGGACCCGATTTGACGGAAAATAAAGAAAGCGAATAGAAGTGCGAAAAGTATAAGTTACAACGCTTTGGGAGAGATACATAATGAATTAAGCAATAAAAATAAATATGCGACATTAAATAAATTAAAAACATGGGCGTTGGACCCTTTTGCAAAAAATTAAAGTTAATGATGGAATTAGAATTAAGAATCAAAAGAAAATGTTTTTTGGTGTTTTTGTATTTTTTAAGATTTAATAGAAAAAGAATTTATTTAAAATTAACTAACCCTAATTCTAATGGTTTTTTAAACTTATTATGAAAAATATTGAATTTTTAACTAATTTAAACCTAAGTTAATTTACATGCATTTTTTAATTTATGAAAATAAATAAAATAAATATTATTATTGTAAAAAAAGGAAATTAAAAGGAATAAAATTAACAATTAAACCTAAATTCTATATTTTTGTATTTTTTGTTATTAAAAGAAATTAAAATTGTAACCTAATTAAAACTAATAATTACATGTTAATTTATTTATGAAAATATTAGAATGAAATAATTTATTACATTTTTTATCTTTTTCTGGATTTTTTATGATGTTTTTATATTTTGTAGAAAAAATAATTAATTAATTAAAAACAATTGAATAAAATAAAATGACAATTAACAATAAAATAAAAATAAGTAAAAAAAAGAAAGAAATTGCAAACCAGGGGGTTTCAGTCCCAAAAGTGGAGGTATTGTCCAAGCAAATCTGGCCCATTAAGCATTGAAATCCGTTGACTTTTGTGCAAGCATGTGATGCGTCTGACTATGGTACATGGTGCTCTTCAGATCTGAGCCCTTGATCTGCATCTCTTGGACGCGTGGACCTTTGGATGATGATGGAGCATGGTACGCTTCAACGTTGTGCCTGCATGGGAACTTATATGGAAAAACAAGATTGAAATATGCAAGACCTGGGACTTGAACCCAGGTCATGGGAGTCACCAACATCACACTTGGCCAGCTGAGCTACAACGCACGCTTTGTATATATAACAACAAATAAATAACAAAAATAAAAATTGGTTAGTGGCCACTAAAAAGCACAAAAACGCGCGCTGATTTGAATTGGCGTATCATGCACTGCCACGATTTCGTCTTCCACACTATCCCTGTAAAACAAAAACAAAAGCAACGGTTTTATGCGCGTGGCCTTAGGGATGTTTTCAGAAAATAGCGAATAGCTCGATTCTAAATATAAATTAGGCGCGAGGGTTGGGATTTCTTCGTCTGGATGTGCTCATGCCAATGGTATTACTCCTGAGTCCTAATTTTGCCTTGGGTAAAAAACCCCAATTTAGAGCTCTGCAAACCCTAAAACGTAATCATGGCATAATCGTGTGTATGGCGTAAAAATGCAATTAAAGGCATTGGTTAGCATAAGAAACTCACAACAAACATGAATCAATAAATAAAAATGGCAAAGGATGCATAAATCATGATGCACAGTTCTGAATTTTTCTCTTTGCAGTTCGAGTCATAGATACCAATTCTTGGAGCTTTGGTTGTTGTTCTTGATTGGCACACGTTCAGAGAACCACAATGAAGCTATTGGAATCAAGATTAAGGCTTGAATCGTCCTCCAACAATGATTTCAGAATTTTGTTTTCAAGCAATTTTTTCAAGTTTCAAATCTTTTCTTTAGCGCAGCTTAGAGTGTCCAAGGATTAGGGTTGTGTTTCTGATTATGTAGTGAAGCTTTTAGGTCAACAAAACTCAATAAAATCTAATGCCATAATGGTTTTGCATATTTGATTTTCTAAGGATCTTCCATATCTTTTTTTCATGTGCATTTTTGTTCAATCATGCTCAAATCAACCAAATCTTGCCATATTGGGATGTGCACGAAATATTGAGTCTAGAATGTGTACAAAAAGATTTTTTAGGTCAAGTTTGATATTTTTCATGTATTTAAATAATTTAAATGAATTAATATAAATAATAATTCAAATAAATAAATAAATAATGAGAAAATACTTTCCTTTGGGCCAATTGGTCGTGCATAGGCTTGGAATGATGAATCATGGAAGAAAAATGGGCCCATTAGCAAATTTAGGTCATTTGGATCAAAGTTGACTTTTCAAAATATCCAAAAATTTCCCAACTTCCACAAGGCATAACTTGCTCAATTTTTAAGCTTTTCACATGTTCTTGGACATTTTGGAAAGGACTTTGAGCCCTTTAACCAATGCCTTTGGTCCCATGTCATTTTGATTTACCAATCTCAAGTTATGGCCTTTGACTTAAAGTCCCTTTTTGTTGACTTTTGAAAATGACCTATAATGTTGAAATTGATAACTTTTTGTGAGAGCATTTCTTGGACTTGGAATATGAAGATGAGTTGTAGGAAATGTCTTTCTCTTCAAAATGAGCTTTGGATGAAATTTTTCTGATAATCCATGTGAAAGTTATGCCCTGGTCAATTTCAGTTGACTTTTTTAGCTGTCCAAATATAGTAACTTTTGCATCTTGATGATTTTCTGAGCCAAATTTTGAGAATCATGATCAAGCATTGATCAAATGATGTTTGTGGCTTCAAAATGATGTGTTGACCAAAAATTTGAACTTTTGACTGTCAAATGACCATTTTGCCCCTACAGTTGACTGTAGTGCAATTAGGGTTTTGACTGTGCAATTTTGAGCTGAATGCCTTGAAACTTGATATGAGGATGCTTGACCATATTTGTAGGCATGTGAGACTTGATTGGGCCTCTGAAACTTTCAATTTCTTGATCAGGACACAAACCCTAGTTTTGACTGTATAGGAGACAGTTGGACTGTGCAACCCTTGGGGATTTTTGCAGCTTGACTTGGCAATTTCTTGGAGAATATGGGAGGGAAAATTTTGGGGTAAAACAATAGCCATTATTGTATCCTTCGATGCGCACTCTTAACGAGTTTTTAACGCTCAATCAGATTAACTGAAATCTACCCTGCCCCGGGTTAAATGTGAGGGTTTTTTCTGAAAAGAAAAGAAATTCCTACTTCAAGGCTCAAAGGGGTTGACGAGGGTCTATCTCCCTTATATCTCCGGTGTTTTGGAATTTGAAACAAGGCCTATACATCGTCAGCAGGGTCCTACTCAAAAGCACACCGTTTGAAATTTTTGGTATATTACTCATCATCCTCCATCCAGAGGTTTTTTTCTTTATTTAACAAGAGTTAAGTATCAAAAAGTCAAAGGAAAACATTAATGAGTGAATACGAATGGATTAATTCAAAACAAACATACTCAATGCATTATAATTAATATTCAATAATAAGCAAGTTTCGCATATAAGAAAGTACTGAACCAAGACAAGAAAGATTACGAATAAAAATGCAAATGTAATTTGGAAATGCCATGTAGAGGAGACTAGTCTCCGTATGGACTTGTTGCTTCAGGCGATGATCCGCCAATCTTGATATCCTTTGCATCCAGCAGGTCTTGCACATTTTCTTTGAATGGCCTGTAGTCTTCGATGGAATGGCCTAGTGCCCCAGTATGGTAACCACATCGAATTCCTTCACCATATGTGATGAGGGCTTTATCAAGCGAACTTGCATAAATTACATCACAAAGTATCTTCTACCATAGAGAAGAAATGCCAACCATCTTCTATCACATAGAAGAGAAATCCAACCACTGAACTCCTGAGCGTCTCCCACTACACAAAAGAAGCGACGTCTTCTATTACATAGAAGCGATATCCAGCAACCATACCAAATAATTTTCTACTACACAGAAGAAAGTAAACTTCATCTCCTACTTCACAAGAGAGAAGTTTTAGCAACCGAATTACGGAGAATCTCCTACTTCACAAAAGATTCTTTGTCTTCTACTACACATAAGCAAAAATTCAAAAACTGTAACAAAGAATCTTCTACTACACAGAAGAAACTAAACTTTGAATATAGCATTCGACCTTTGAGGTATTTTTATTCTACACAACAGCAGATATCTAAGAACTCGACGTCTTATACTTCTTCATCATAGAAGCATCACCCCCATCTTATACTTACACATAAGAAGCAATCAACTGAGGAAAAAGAGTCTGAAATGGTTTTCCCAAACATGGACTGAACCTTGGAAAAGAATCCAAACAAGTACCAAACTTCATACTTCAACCCCTTGCAGTATTCAATATCCTAACTAAGTGCCCCAGAGTGGGAGACACATCTAGCATTTATATCGAAATCAGGAGAGAAATTTGTTGGAGGATGACCCAAAGCACGAAGCTTAAACCACTGAGCTTCTAACATACGAGGAAGTAACTGGATACAAGGCATTGAGATTATATCAATCTGCTTCTTATGCTTTTTATGTCTCTGCTGGTAAGTTCTACCCCATGGGTTCACTTGGAGACCAGAAACTAGTTGCTAGCAAGAAAATCCGAGAACACGAAGTTCTGGGTGAGACTCACAAAGTATCTCATGATTTGAAAAAAAGAAAGTCCCATAGGCTGGGGATGAATGACAGCTTCTGTTACAACAACGTATACAAGATCACCTTTCTTTGTCGACATTATCTTCAAAAATTCCATACCCGACTCAACCGAGTCTTCAATTGGCTATCTTTCCTCTTGGGGATTTATGAATACGGGCTATTGCTTGCGTATCCCCAATAAACAACCCCATCTGATTCTTTTCATAACTTGAATCTTCTGAGTACCTGCTATGGATCCATGAAGGTTCATGAAGATGCATGAGGTGAGTGAGAGAATTCCAGATTTGGACACCACAGTCTCCGGATTGATCTCGTTTTAGACCTCGTCTCTGGATGACGTACTCTCTTCAATCGAATGATCAATTGCCCCAGAATAATATGCATAGAAGATTCTTTCAGGAGAACAACTGAATGCTTCTTCAAGTGAAAACTGCATCATCAGGCATACTACGCTACAAAAAACTAATACAGTCTGTCTTCTATCAAAACAAAAGAGACATCCACCTGGTGAAAGAGAGTTTGGAAGAGACGACAAACAGGTGTTAGGCTTTTGTAACCCCTTTGTAGTCTTCAATATCAAAACCGGGTACCCCAGGATAGGAGATGTATCATACATATCGTAATCAGAATAGATGTTTGTGGGAGGAAGACCCCAAAGATCTGGAGATAATAGGATGTAGTGTAATGGGCTTGTAACAGCATGCCCATTAGGATTCTTGTGTCTTGGCTTAAAATCTTTTCCCCATGAATTCACTTGGGGAATAAAGACAGGCTCTTGTTGAATAATTTAGGGAACACAAAGTTATGGAGGATGCCCCTGATTAAAAAGTCTGATGCCCCGGTGTGGCAACCACATCTTTATTGTGATAGTAGGTGCAATATTGTTGAGATCGTCATCAGAGCTTTCATGATCTGGCTCATCTGAGTTTTCAATCAATTATCTTCCTGCTTGAAGAGATTTCTGTCCACGGGCTGAAGCTTGCATGTACATCACTCGGAGCTATTCCATAACCAATCCTTAAACAAGTGCAGTAAGAAATCAAGCTGAACCTCTGAGGAGAACACATGGTCTGAGTAAGAATCCCCAATCTTCGAGTACCTGTTATGAATGCATGAATATACATGGGATGCATGAACGGATGCCATGTCATGTTCTGTCATTTCCAAGGAACTTACATGCTTTGATTTTGATTTTACATAAGTAAAAGATGGAAAAGTTTGGCACAAGGCTTACAAATATGATTCCTTGGACATCACAGGACATGTATGTTAAGCATGTGGTTAACCATGTTATGTATGCGAATACATGAGATCAAAGAAGATTAAGGTTCCATCATTTCTGAAGATGATTGTTGCGTTGTTTTGAACCATATGAGTATTATCAGATTAAAGGTCCGGCATAGCTTCTGCACATATAAGAGCCGAGTACTATGTAGATCTAAGTAGCATGAGATCAAGGCTTCAGGAACATCAGGTACTGTTGAGAATTTCTGAATATGCTGGGAATACCAAGATCAAAGGCTTGAATGAACTTCCAAGTAAGCAAGTCCAGAATCTCAGAAAATAAATCTGAGAACCATACAGTCCCCAACAGGATATGGCATATGAATAAGTCACCAACAGAATATGGAATTTGAAAAAGTCACCAACAGAATATGGCATTTTAAAAAGTCACCAACAGAAATCCAGAATATAACCATTAGAATCAATAACCACCATCTGATCATAGTCTCTATCTGAACATGAGTAACCATTTGAACATAGTCAGCATCTGAGCACGAGTAACCATTTGAACATAGTCACCAACTGTACTTGTAATAAGAATTCCCTCCCCGATCACGGGTGAAGACTAGGTCAGGGTAAGACAATGGTAACTCGAAAATCACGGGTTCGCCTGAAAGTGCTATGGGCTTACCCACAAATGTGGATGCCGATAGTAATTCATTTGAACCTCATCCGAGCATGGTATATGACATGACTGCACTAATAGGACCACGTCCTATAGCCGTCATGCCCCCACTCTATTCCTAGTTTCCTAGTTCACTCTGGCCTGGGTATTAGGCCTTTTACCTCAATAGTAACATCCCCACCCAACATGGAAAATAGAGTCCAGCATAATAGATGACAAATAGGGAAAGCAATAAAATGCAATGCAAGCTTATGCTCAGATAAATATGTACAAATGAGTAAACTGAAAGCATAAAAATAAACACCCAAAGAAAAGAAAGCAAGAGCTAGGAGCGACTCCGGGATGGACCAGCATTTGGTCGACCTTATTCCCCAGTGAAGTCGCCAGCTGAAACAACCAGCTGAAAATCATCAAAACAATGAAGTCACCATCGAACGTCTTTTATCCCACATGAAGGGAAAGGTAAACATCGAGGAAACCTGAAAAGGGTGAAATCAAGGTCGAACGACCAAGAGATAAGGGTAAGGGAGTCTGTTACGCGAGGGGAAGGTATTAGCACCCCACGCGCCCGTAGTACTCTACGGTATCCACTCTTGTTGTCTATCTTATGGGTGTGTTTAATCTATGCTTATTGTTTATTACTACTTGTGATCGGTGGTAATGAGAACTGACTGTTTTGGAATGCTGGTTCGCGTTTGCGTTTGTTTTCGCAAAACGCCGCGGTAAGCAAGAGTCGCCACCGTCTTTTATTTTATCCAACAAGGAAAGGACAAAAGCACATAAAAATTCCTTTTCGAGATGTTTCTCGAGTTCGGGAGGTAGATTATAGAAAGGGAATGTGTTAGCACCCTTTCTATCCGTGGTTATCCACGGGCTCTTAGGTACTTGCTCACTATGTTTTCAAAAGTTTGATTTTCTTTGTGATTGTGGGTTTTGAAAAGAGTTTGTTGTTTTGAAGAGAGTGTAAGTGCGAAAAGTTTTGTTTTGTTTAAAAGATGAGCAAGTACTTAAGAACCTCTACCTACTCAAAAAGGAATTAAACTGTGCAACTGTCCTTTAGACAGTGCTATCCCACTATTGAGGAGTAGGTAGCACCGTCGTTGGAGTTTTTCGGGTCAATTCGATTTTAGGGACGTGTGGTCACTAAAGAAACGTTAGGACGCTTTAGTGGTAATCCTAATGTCTTAGATCATTTTTATCGAGGCAACCATTTCGAGGCAACTTATGATCTTGGGACAAAAGGACGACCTCTAAAACATCCTAACTTAACGACCACGTTCGAGGCAACCAAGTGAGGCGTACCCTAAGAGTGGCATGTGCAAGTGTATTATTTTTCAGTTATATTATCTTTGTACATGTTATGGTGAGCTACGATTGATTTAAAATTAAGAGTTAATTTTGTCATACAATCCTAGTTAGCATACATCTAAACATTTAATATATGTACAAGAATTTAAAGTGCGGGAATTGTAAATCCTACGCTATTACAAAGCTTCGGGGAGAGGGATTATTTACATGTCCAAAAATTGGGGAAATAAAAGCAGTAAAGTAAAAGTCTTAGTTAAGCTATTACAAACCAGTAGGCAGTTACAATAAAATAAACGCGCGCAAATATGAAAATAACCTCTAAAAATTCTTTAAAAAAAAATCTTTTTGTTGTTTTATTTTATTTTGGGAAAATGATCTAAATCTATTTAATTTTAGTTTTTGAGAAAATGTTAAGATAATTAAGAGATTAATTAACAAAGTTAATTTTAATAGAAAAAACTAGCCTAATGTTTTTTGTGGTTTTTTTGATTTTAATGTTAATTAAAAAAAAGATAAAAAGATGCCAATGAAAACAAAAATAAAATACAAGGGGGATCCTTCGATCCAGGGAAAAAAAGGAGTTTCGACCCAAGGAGGGAATGGAAGCTTCGATCCAGACAGGGTCATGGCTCTTTCGATTGGGCCAGGAAGTGGACATGAACAACCTTCGATCCAGCATGCTAATGGGTTCGATCCAGCGAAGGTGTCTCCTTCGATCTGGAATGTTATACCTGCAAAAGTATGTTAGCGAAATAAAATGCAGGGCCTGAGTATTGAACCCCAGGCCCTTCGATCCTGCGCTTGCTGGGTCTCTTCAGGCTATGTCTGCAGCAAGTGTTAGCAAACGAAGAACATGACCTGGGTGCCAAACCCAGACCTTTCAATCCTGTCTAGGATGGAAAATCAAAGGTAACAACAAGTAATAATGTGTTATGCAAATGTAAAGTTGGACAATTTACCCTTTCTTACCTGCAGATTGAGTCTTCGATTTGGGCACTGGCTGGATGGGAGCACTTTCAATCTGGGATTTCTGGGCGTGGATACTTTTGTTGAAGGGTTGCTTTGGCCTGGATCACTTCTGAAAATGTTGACAACTTTTGGCAGCGTAACTCCAATGTTTTTTGTTCTCCTGTTGTGTGTTTTTTCTGTATATTTTCGTGTGTTCTGTTTTCCTGCAGAGTTTTTGTGTGCTTTTTCGTGTATAATTTTCGTGTAGAGTTTTTTTTTGTTGGATATGTATGCTGGCCTCTGTATTTATAGGGGTGTGAGGATGCAGTAATGGCAAGAGACAACCATTAAACAGGCCATTAAATGCCATGAGACAAGAAACAGACACATTAAAAGTTTTCCTTTTTTGAAATATTCATGTCTCTTGAATGAACCTGGACACTTTTGATTTGAGTGCCCTCTTGATGACCTCCTTCGAATGGCCCTTGCCCAAAGATCAATCGAAGGGTACTAATTAAAATTTCAATCGAAAGGCTTTGTTAACAGGCCAATCGAAAGGTGTTTGTTGTACCCCAAAATTTTCCCTCCCATATTCTTCAAGGTTTGTCAAGGATCATCTTCAAATGGTTCAAGATTCCTCAAGGATTGCACAGTCCAGATGCCTCCTAAGCCAGCCAAAATTAGGGTTTTGGTTCTTTCAAGGAATTTGAGGTTTTCAATGGCTCAATCAAGTCTCATATGCCTATATACATTGTCAAGCACCTACATGTCAAGTCTCAAGGCTCACAATGCCAAATTCCACAATCAAAAGCCCTATTTGGTTCACAATCAACTATAGGGGCAAAATGGTCATTTTGCAGTCAAAAGTCAGAATTTTTGGTCAACATATTATTTTGAGTCCACAATTATCATTTGATCAAGTCTTGATCATGATTCCACAAGAATGGCTCAAAAATCATCAAGATGCAAAAGTTACTATTTTTGGACAGTAGAAAAGTCAACTGTATCTTGACCAGGGCATAACTTTTTCATGGTTCATCAGAAAAATCCCATCCAATGCTCATTTTGAAGGGGATGAAATTTCATATAACTCATCTTCACATTCCAAGTCCAAGAAATGCTCTCACAAAAAGTTATCAATTTCTAAATTATAGGTCAATTTCAAAAGTCAACAAAAATGCACTTTAAGTCAAAGACCATAACTTGAGATTGGTAAATCCAAATGACATGGGACCAAAGGCATTGGTTAGAGGACTTCAAGACCTTTCCAAAATGTCCAAGAACATGTTCATATGATCAAAATTGAGCAAGATATGCATTGGAGAAGTTGGGAAATGTTTGTGAATTTGCAAAAGTCAACTTTGCTCAAAACACTTTGTTTTTGCTAATGGGCCTCAAATTCCTTCTTGAAACTTTGTCCAAGGCTTATGCACGACCCATTGAGATTAAATTGAATTATTTTCTTATTTTTATTAATTAATTGGATTTTTAATTCATTTAATTAATTTAAAATGTAGGAAATTCAAAGATATGATTTCTCAATCTTTTGGTGAAGCAAAGATGACCAATATATGCTGGAGATTTCGTGTATCAATCAAGGGGACAAGAATCTCCAAAATTAGCAAGTCTTCTCAATCATAAAGATGCAAAAGGATGTGGTTGAAAATCAAATATTGAAAACATTATTTCATGGATTTCTTGGCCAAGATTTAACCTAAATCCATTCTACTATATATGCACAAGCTAAACCTAATGCCACACACGGGAGAATTGCTGCAGAAAGCCATAGCCAACATTGGAAAAAATCAAAGAAAAGTGAAAATTGAATTCCATGTTCTAGCACCATTCAAAGCTTTTTATTGATTTCAATCCATTGCAGGAACTCTCAGGGACATATTACAATCAAAATCAAGCCTTAAAGCTCAAGAAACACGCAAGAACAGTTTCACGGTTTGAACAATTTTTTCAGAATCGCATCTCATTATTCATGTGCATTTAACACGATTTGTTGTTTGTTTTGTATTGTATGAATCCATAGGAAGCTAATGGTGCAGGTTAATTGGACTGAAACGCCCTGAATTACAAATCACCATTGACGAATTCTAGGTTTTCCAAGCTTCCAAATTGGGGCTTTTCAGTATAGGAAAAATCAAGCTTCATAAGACCTATGGTTGAACTCAGGAGATTTAGATGAATTTAACCCAACCATCGTGCCATATTTATACAGAGCATAGACCTATTCGCTATTTTTCCTTTTTGCAGGTTGTGGGGGTTAAAAACCCCCGCTATTTAACTTTGTTTTCCAGGGAATCTGGGGAAGATGAAGACGTGTACGTGTATGGTTGGAGCATTCAAATAACGCGCGCGATTTGATTTGTTTCCAGCATAATTTTTGTTTTTTACATATTATATTCCTTGTTCATTATAATAACAAAGGCGTTCAGTTGGCTTAGTGGTTAGTGAGTTGGCATGTAATCATTGGGACCTGGGTTCGATTCCCAGGTCCCCCAAACGCTTGTTTCTATTTTTTCTAACGTGTTCCCATGCAGGCTTTCCAATGATGTCCACCATATTCCTTCCAATCCCAGGCGCCAGTTGTCTTCCAACACAAATTTGAAGGTCATGAGGTGCTGACCACCATGTACCTAGTCAATGAACGCGCAGCTAATTCTGGGAAGTCAAACAGGCTTGATAGCTTAGTGGGCATGAGAATTGCTTGCAAACCTCCATTCTGGGCTCAACACACCCCCTGGTTTAATTATTTCTTTTCCTTTTTTTTTATTTTGTTTTCTTTTAATTGTTTCATTACTAATTATTATTACTATTTATTTAACTAACAAATAATTATTTTTATAATTAATTCAGGAAACAATATTATTTATTATTATTATTTATGAATTTCACTATTAATTATTATTTTGTAAATAAACACTAACATGAATTAATTTAGTTTAATTAGGTTTAATTTTAATTTTCTTTTACAATAAATAAAATAAATTAGACTTAGGTTTTTTTTACTAACTTTTGACCTTTTCTTTTTATTTCATTAAAACATAAAAAACACCAAAATACTTTTTTAATTAATTAATTAATTAGTTTTAGGTTAAATATTAATTGCAAAAAAGGACAAAATTCCATTCTTTTCTCAAAAAAGGGTCAAAACCCTAAGGACGTCCTGATTCAATTTCTTTTCGCACTTTATTATTTTGATTATATTTATGTATCTGCTCCGAGGATGTAATAGATAATTAGGACTTTTATCGGTTTCTTTTAATTTCTCGCATTTATTTTCAAGGGTTTGTTTTTGGCGATGTAAATACCCGACGCCTTGTAATAGCGTAGATTCACTTTCCGCAATTTATTTTCCGCACAATTATTAACTGTTAATTATGCATGCAAGACTTACCTGAAAAATAAAATCAAAACGTAGCTCACCAATAACATGTACAAGATAATTTAACATGAACCTGACACACATGCACATGCCACTCATAGGGTACGCCTCACTTGGTTGCCTCGAGGTGGTCATCAAGTATAGGGTGCTTTAGAGGTCGCCCTCCTGTCTAAAGATCCAGTTGCCTCAAAACGGTTGCCTCGGATAAAAAAGGATCTAGGACATTAGGGTTACCGCTAAGGCGTCCTACTATTGCTTTGGTGACCACACATGTCCCTATAATCGAATTGACCCGAATAACTCCAACGACGGTGCTACCTACTTCTCAATAGTGGGATAATACTGTCTAAAAGACTCTTACACAGCTTAATTCCTTAGAGTAGGTAGATTTCTCCTGGGTACTTGCTCTTTCAAAAAACAAAAAAAACAACTTTTCGCACCTATACTTTCAAAAAGTTTTCAAACAAATACTTCATACACTCTTGAGGACTGATACAAGAGTTACCTAGAAGTTTTTCAAAACAAACTTTTTCAAAACCCACATACAGAAGAAAAGCAAACAATTTTTGAAAACATAGTGAGCAAGTACCTAAGAGCCCGTGGATAACCACAGATAGAAAGGGTGCTAACACCTTCCATTTCTATAAATCTACCTCCCGAACCGAGAAACATCTCGAAAAGGAATTTTGCTGTGCTTTTGTCCATTCCTTGTTGGAGAACATAAAAGACAGTGGCGACTCTTGCTTACCGCGACATTTCGCGAACTAGCATTTCAAAACAGTCAGTTCTATTTCCACCGATCACAATGTTGTTTCATGCTAATCGAAGTGCTCCTTCACAATACCAATCGAAGGGCCTTTCAGAATGCCAATCGAAGTGCTCCTTCAGAATACCAATCGAAGGGTCTTTCAGAATGCCAAACGAAGTGCTTGTCCAAAATGCCAATCGAAAGGCTCATTCATAATACCAATCGAAGGGTCTTTCAAAATTCCAATCGAAATGCTCCTTCAGAATGCCAATCGAAATGCTCCTTCAGAATGCCAATCGAAATGCTCCTTCAGAATGCCAATCGAAATGCTCCTTCAGAATGCCAATCGAAATGACTTAAAGCACCACTCAAAAATTTTCTTTTTCCTTAGGCAAGGGTTTGTGATCAACCATGCAGGGGGAAGACTTTGGAAAACATGAGAGGGAAAATTTTGGGGTGCAACAGTTGCCCCTGTTCAATTTTCTTAAACCTGAGGATATAGATTGGCTTTCTAGCCTTTCGTGATCCGAAGGTGGAAGATAATTGAACACTAGAGTGCCCAGAAATTTGCACTCGCATGGTGTAGTATCAGCATTGTGGTGTCGGGAATGGGCTTACAGATGCCATTTGGAGAGATGATGGATAGTTGTTGAAGATGGGCTTAAAGATGCCATCCAGGGGTGATTGTTGGATTGTATTTGAATGAGTGACAGAATTACATCCGATTCTGGATCGTATCTGGACTGTTATTTGAAGGTTTCTGATTGCATGTCATTAACTGGAAGAAATAAATCTAACCAGAGGAGGTCTTTAGTTGATAATGATGTGTGATGAAGGAATCTGAGACGATTGCTACTCCAAACAGATGATGAAGAAATCTGAGACGATTGCTACTCCAAGCAGATGATGAAGGAATCTTGGACGATTTCTACCTCAACGAGATGATGAAGGAATCTAGGACGATTACTACCTCAGTAGGATGATGAAGGAATCTTGGACGATTACTACCTCAGCAGGATGATGAAGGAATCTTGGACGATTACTACCTCAGCAGGATGATGAAGGAATCTTGGAAGATTACTACCTCAGCAGGATGATGAAGGAATCTTGGACGATTACTACCTCAGCAGGATGATGAAGGAATCTTGGATGACTTCTACCTCAGCAGGATGATGAAGGAATCTTGGACGATTACTACCTCAGCAGGATGATGAAGGAATCTTGGATGATTACTACCTCAGCAGGATGATGAAGGAATCTTGGACGATTACTACCTCAGCAGGATGATGAAGGAATCTTGGACGATTACTACCTCAGCAGGATGATGAAGGAATCTTGGATGACTTCTACCTCAGCAGGATGATGAAGGAATCTTGGACGATTACTACCTCAGTAGGATGATGAAGGAATCTTGGACGATTACTACCTCAGTAGGATGATGAAGGAATCTTGGATGATTTCTACCTCAGCAGGATGATGAAGGAATCTTGGTTGACTTCTACCTCAGCAGGATGATGAAGGAATCTTGGACGATTAATACCTCAACATGATTGTGAAGGAATCTTGGACGATTACTACCTCAGCAGGATGATGAAGGAATCTTGGATGACTTCTACCTCATTAGGATGATGAAGGAATCTTGGACGATTACTACCTCAGCAGGATGATGAAGGAATCTTGGACAATTACTACCTCAGCAGGATGATGAAGGAATCTTGGATGATTACTACCTCAACAAGATGATGAAGGAATCTTGGACGATTACTACCTCCGCAGGATGATGAAGGAATCTTGGACGATTACTACCTCAGCAGGATGATGAAGGAATATTGGATGACTTCTACCTCAGTAGGATGATGAAGGAATCTTGGACGATTACTACCTCAGCAGGATGATGAAGGAATCTTGGACGATTACTACCTCAGCAGGATGATGAAGGAATCTTGGATGATTTCTACCTCAGCAGGATGATGAAGGAATCTTGGATGACTTCTACCTCAGCAGGATGATGAAGGAATCTTGGACAATTACTACCTCAGCAGGATTGTGAAGGAATCTTGGACGATTACTACCTCAGCAGGATGATGAAGGAATCTTGGACGATTACTACCTCAGCAGGATGATGAAGGAATCTGGATGATTACTACCTCAGTAGGATTATGAAGGAATCTTGGACGATTACTACCTCAGCAGGATGATGAAGGAATCTTGGATGATTACTACCTCAGCAGGTTGATGAAGGAATCTGGACAGTTACTACCTCAGCAGGATTGTGAAGGAATCTTGGACGATTACTACCTCAGCAGGATGATGAAGGAATCTTGGACGATTACTACCTCAGCAGGATGATGAAGGAATCTGGACGATTACTACCTCAGCAGGATTGTGAAGGAATCTTGGACGATTACTACCTCAGCAGGATGATGAAGGAATCTTGGATGATTACTACCTCAGCAGGATGGTGAAGGAATCTTGGATGATTACTACCTCAACGGGATGGTGAAGGAATCTTGGACGATTACTACCTCAATGGGATGGTGAAGGAATCTTGGACGATTACTACCTCAGCAGGATGATGAAGGAATCTTGGACGATTACTACCTCAGCAGGATGATGAAGGAATCTTGGATGACTTCTACCTCAGCGGGATGGTGAAGGAATCTTGGACGATTACTACCTCAGCAGGATGATGAAGGAATCTTTGACGACTGCTACTCCAAAAGGTAATGAATTTTATCTGTCGATCGATCTTTCCTGAAAAGGTAAAGAGTGAGTTGTATGCAATGTCATGATGTATGCATTGTGTAATGATCTCAAAATAAATGAGATTCATGTTATATGTATTTTGTATGCATATGCTATGAATGTTATTGAAATGTAATTTTGTCTTGGAGAATAAATTCTTGACAAGTGTTGGGGAGTTATTAAATCCCTGACTGCTGTTGAAGAGCAGGTATGTCTTCAAACTTTGCGTAGAATGTTTCCACTGAGGATCCTTGTTTTGTTGAGGAGAACTCCATTGGGGAAAGTTGTGAACTCTGTGGAGAGTATTGATTCATTCTTGGGGAACAAGTTCAGGAGTCTCGGTTGTCCGTTACTCTACTGGGGAGTCAAAGTTGAACTGATATCTGGTCGGGTCCAGGCTTCGCAGTAACTTGCTGGGGATTGTAGAGTAGTCTACTGGGGAAAAGGAGTTGTGGTCCTTTGATTTGTAGTAGTCGGAGAGGCAAACTCAAGCTGGGGAATCCTGGTGTTGTTGGGGAAATAAACCATGTCGTCAGTCTTCTAGAGGGGTGACATCTTCGTTGGAGTTTATTGTACCCCAAAATTTTCCCTCCCATATTCCTCAAGATATGTCAAGAATCATCTCCAAATGGTTCAAGATTGCTCAAAAGTTAGACAGTCAAACCATCTCCTAAGTAGTAGACAGTTGAAATTAGGGTTTTGGTTCTTTCAAGGAATTTGGGGTTCTCAATGGTTCAATCAAGTCTCATAGGCCTATATACATTCTCAAGCACCTACATGCCAAGTTTCAAGACTCACAGTGCCAGTTTGCACAGTCAAAAGCTCCATTTGATCTACAGTCAACTACAAGGGCAAAATGGTCATTTTGCAGTCAAAAGTCAGAATTCTTGGTCAACATCTTATTTTTGAGTTCACAGTCATCATTTGATCAAGTCTTGATCATGATCCCATAAGAATAGCTCAAAAATCATCAAGATGCAAAAGTTACTATTTTTGTACAGCAGAAAAGTCAACAAAAGTACACTTTAAGTCAAAGGCCATAACTTGATATTGGTAAATCCAAATGACATGGGACCAAAAGCATTGGTTAGAGGACTTCAAGGGCTTTCCAGAATGTCCAAGAACATTGTCATATGATCAAAATTGAGCAAGTTATGCATTGGAGAAGTTGGGCAATTTTCATGAATTTGCAAAAGTCAACTTTGCTCAAAACACCTTATTTTTGCTAATGGGCCTCAAATCTCTTTTTGAAACTTCACCCATGACCTATGCACGACCCACCAAGTTAAATTGGATTTATTTTCTTAAATTTATTGATTAAATGGATTTTTAATACATATTAATTCATTTAATTAATTTAAATTATAAGAAAATAAAAGATTTGATTCTTAAATCTATTTGTGAACCAAATGTGATCCAAATATGCTGACCAAGCAATGCCAATTCGTGCACAAGCTAAAAGATACAAAAATATCCAATTTTGGAAACTTGTTCAATCATGAAAAATCAAGAATATTTGATTTGTCAATCAAATATTCAATCTTCAATGCACATGGATATGGGTCCAAATTTTGACCTAAACTGATTCCCTTATATGCAAGCAAGCCAAGCATAACCTAGTTCACGCACAAAGCTTTGCAAAAACGGCCAGAACAAATTGCAAAAATCCTTGAAAAAGTGTGAGATCAAAAGCGATATCGGAGGCACTTTCAGACAAAAAGAGGAACGCAGCTCTCTTCCTTGACATCTAGTGGTGCTATAGCAATCAAAATCAGTCTTTTTCATCACCTACATCTCACTGTAAGTCCTCGCGAACTGGCCTCTGAACATGGAATCCCAACTTCCAGCTCTTGCACTTTTTCTTCAAAATATTGGCATATTCATGTTTATTATTTGATTTAGGACATTTTTGCATTATTCGATTTCATTATTGGACCCTGTATCATGATGCTCGAACCTAGGGTTCATGTTCTTGTGTTTTAGGCGTTTTCTCTATAGGCAAAATCAAGATGAATGGTGGTTACAGGGATGATGAGGAGACAGAGACGATCACGTCCATGTGCTTGGATGGGATTTTTATGGCCTAGGACGACTTTTTGGAACATCCTACGAAACCTCCTGCGGATAAAAATCCGCAGGTAAATAACTAGTCTTTTGGGGAAGAAGACGATTATGTGTCTTCCTTTCATTGGCCCATTCAAATCAATTTCGCGCATTTTTTTGTTTTCCAGTATATTGCTTGCTTTTTTATATAATATAATTTGTCCATTACATTAACAATTGGAGCAGCTTGGTTGGGTGGTAAACGCGTTGGCCTGGAAGCATTGGGACCTGGGTTCGAATCCCAGGTCCCCCAAAACGTTTATTTGATTTTTTCTTCAGGTGTTCCCATGCAATGCCCAGAAGGTGGTCTACCGTGTGCATCCAATTTCCAAGCGCCAGATGGCCAGCAAATCAAATCCAATGGCCAAAGCTGAGTATCCACCATACTCTACAGTCAACGCACACACATGGAAGTGGAGAAGTCAACAAGGCTTCCTACGTTTGGGCCTGGAATTCTGATGAATGAACCCCCTTTCTAGGCCCAGGCCCCTTTTTTGGTTTGTTTTTTTTTCTTTTCTATATTTCTTCTACTTAATTTATTTTATTATTTAATTAAACAATTAACTAATTAACTTTTTTTTTCATAATAAAAAAATCTGAAAACAGAAAATATAATATTTTAATTAATTTCACTATTTCATTATTTTTGTAAATAAATATTAATCAATTAATTTATTTTTTAATTAGGTACCATTTTAATATTTTTGCAATAAATTAAAAGTAAATTAGAATATTAGGTTTAACAATTTTAATCATTTTTATTTTTATTTCCTTAAATATTCTAAAAAACCAAAAAAATACATTTTTTATTTAATTAATTAATTAACTTAGATTTAATTTCCGTTTAATTCAAAATAACAAAAAAAATGCTTTCTTTCATAAAAAGGGTCAAAACCCTAAAACTATCCGATTCAATTTCTCTCGCGCGTATTATTTTTTTGATCCATATAATTGTAATTGCTCCGAGGATGTAATAGCTTTAACTTAGGATTATTTACCGCTTTTATTTACTTTTCCGCATTTACTTTTTCAAGGGTTTGTTTTTGGCGATGTAAATACCCGACGCCTTGTAATAGCTTAGTTTTATTTTCCGCAACCATTAACTGCTAGATGTATGAATAATAGGCTATGCATGACAAGATCCATCTTAAATTAAAATCAACCGTAGCTCACCATGACATGTAAAGATAACATAACTGAAAATTGACACATTTGCACATGTCACTCCTAGGGTACGCCTCACTTGGTTGCCTCGAACGTGGTCATTGAGTATAGGAAGTTTTAGAGGTCGCCCTCTTGTCCAAATATCATAAGTTTCCTCGAAACGGTTGCCTCGGATAAAATGATCTAAGACATTAGGGTTACCGCTAAGGCGTCCTAACATTGCTTTAGTGACCACAGGTCCCTTAATCGAATTGACCCGACAACTCCAACGACGGTACTACCTACTTCTCAATAGTGGGATAGCACTGTCTAAAGGATATTTACACAGTTTAATTCCTTTTGAGTAGGTAGAGGTTCTTAGGTACTTGCTCTTTCAAAACAAAACAAATTTTTCGCACTTACACTTTTCAAACAAAGTTTTCAACAACACTTCATACACTCTTGAGGACAGAAACAAGAGTTAAATCGAAGTTTTCAAACAAAACTCTTTCCAAAACCCACTGTTGTACCCCAAAATTTGCCCTCCCATATTCCTCAAGATTTGTCAAGAATCATCTTCAAATGGTTCAAGATTACTCAAGGATTGCACAGTCCAAATACCTCCTAAGACAGCTAAGATTAGGGTTTTGGTTCTTTCAAGGAATTTTGGGTTTTCAATGATTCAATCAAGTCTCATAGGCCCATATACATCCTCAAGCACCTACATGCCAAGTTTCAAGACTCACAGTGCCAATTTGCACAGTCAAAAGCCTAATTTGATCTACAGTTAACTGCAGGGGTAAAATGGTCATTTTGCAGTCAAAAGTCATAATTTTTGGTCAACATCTTATTTTGAGTTCACAATCATCATTTGATCAAGTCTTGATCATTATTACACAAGGATAGCTCAAAAATCATCAAGAAGCAAAAAGTTACTATTTTTGGACAATAGAAAAGTCAACTGTATCTTGACCAGGGCATAACTTTTTCATGGTTCATCAGAAAAATCCCATCCAATGCTCATTTTTAAGGGGATGACATTTCCTACAATCCATCTTCACATTCCAAGTCCAAGAAATGCACTCACAAAAAGTTATCAATTTCTACATTATAGGTCAATTTCAAAAGTCAACAAAAATGCACTTTAAGTCAAAGGCCATAACTTGAGATTGGTAAATCCAAATGACATGGGACCAAAGGCATTGGTTAGAGGACTTAAATACCTTTCCAAAATGTCCAAGAACATGTTCATATGATCAAAATTGAGCAAGGTATGCATTGGAGAAGTTGGGAAATTTTCATGAATTTGCAAAAGTCAACTTTGCTCAAAACACCTTATTTTTGCTAATGGGCCTCTAATTTCTTCTTGAAACTTTATCAAGGGCCTATGCACGACCCATCAAGCTTAATTGAATTTATTTTCTTATTTTTTATTAATTAATTGGATTTTTAATCAATATTAATTCATTTAATTAATTTAAATTGTAGGAAAATACAAAGATTTGGTTTTTCAATCTTTTGTGAAGCAAATATGACCTAAAAAGGCTGGCAATTTCGTGCACCAAGTCAAAGATGCAAAATCTCCAAAATTGGCAACTTTTTCCAATCATGAAGATTCAAAAATATGTGATTTCCAATCAAAGATTCAATCATCAATTCCATGGATTTTTGCTCAAGATTGTGACCTAATTTCATTCCTCTATATATATGCAAGCTAACCCTAATGCCATACACGTGAGAAAGTTGCAGACAAAGGCCATAGCTATTGAAATTTTTCAAGAAAAACTCAAAACTGATTTCTATATTCCAGGGCAATTCAAAGCTTTTTGTTAATTCTAACACCTTGCAGGGGTTCCCAGGAACGTGTGGCAATTGAAATCACACGCTAAAGCTCAAGAAATCACTGAGAACAGAACCACGGTTTGACACTTTTATTCAAAATCGTATTGTCCAACTCATGAGCATTTGACATGATTTCTTGTTTGTTTTGTGTTGCTAGAGACCACATGAAGCTATTGGCATAGGTTAATTAAATTATAATGTCTTGAATCCAAAGTTGCCATGGACGATTTCTAGGGTTCCTGAACTTTGAATTTGGGGATTCCTAAACCAGGAAAAATTGAGACCACTAAGACATATGGTTGGAATCCTGAGAAACAGACGAATTCAAATCAACCCTCGCGAAACATTTATATAGACCACAGCCCTAATCGCTATTTTTCGCCACTGTAGTTTGTGGGGGTTAAAAACCCCCGCTATTTGATTTTGTTTTTGCAGGTACAAACGAGGAAGATGATGACGTGTTATCATGTGATTGGATGACTTGAAAAAGCGCGCGCTTGTTTTTGTGTTTACAGCATATTTATTAATTTTCCAATATAATATTTGCCTATTATCTAAAGAACAAAAAGGTGCAGGTGGTGTAGTGGTTGAGTGATGGACCAATGAACACTGGGACCTGGGTTCGAGTCCCAGGTCCCCCAAAACGCTTATGTTATTTTTCTTTACATATTTACATGCAGGCTTCCAAAAGCGTTCCACCATGTACTTCAATCATCAACGCGCCATGTGGCGTCAGGCACAGATCCAAGGGTCATGAGATGAAGACCACCATGCTCCCTAGTCAATCAACGCATGGGTGATCAGTAAAGTCAATGGACTGGAATTGTTAATGGGCCACAAATTGCCAAGAACACCTCCTAAATGGGCCAGCACCCCCCCTTGGTTTATTCTACTTTTAATTCTTTTTTCTTCTTTATTTAATTATTTTACTAATTATTATTATTATTATTATTTAATCAACTCACAAATTAATTATTTTCATAATAAACTCAGAAAAACTAAAAATAATATTTTTCTTAATTAAAATTAATTTCACCCTTAATTAGTTATTTTTGTAAATAAATATAAATAATTAATTTAGTTGTTTTAATTAGGATAATTTCAATATTTTCATAATAAATAAAATCCATGTAGAATTAGGTTTTTTTTGCTAACTTTTGATTATTTTCTATTATTTATTTATTTATTTCCTTGAGACATTAAAAAACCAATAATATTTCTTTTTATTAATTAATTAATTAGGTTTAATTTAATTTAATTCATAAACAACCAAAACTTCTTTATTTCTCAAAAAGGGTCAAAACCCTAAGGACGTCTCCGATTCAATTTTTCTCGCGCGTGTTATTATTCTTGATTAATTTTTGATCCATATTTATGTAATTGTTCCGAGGATGTAATAGCGTTAATTAGGACTTTTTATCGCTTTCCTTTAATTTCTCGCATTTACTTTTCAAAGGTTGTTTTTGGCGATGTAAATACCTGACGCCTTGTAATAGCGTAGATTTATTTTCCGCAATATTTAACTGTTAGATGTATGTTAACTAGGCTATGCATGACAAGACTTATCTCTGAAAATAAAATCAATCTGTAGCTCACCATAACATGTGCAAAGATAACTTAACTGAATCCGGACACACTCGCACATGCCACTCCTAGGGTACGCCTCACTTGGTTGCCTCGACGTGGTCATTAAGTATAGGGTGTTTTAGAGGTCGCCCTCTTGTCTAAAGATCCAAGTTGCCTCGAAACGGTTGCCTCGGATAAAAGGGATCTAGGATATTAGGGTTACCGCTAAGGTGTCCTACTATTGCTTTGGTGACCACATGTCCCTATAATCGAATTGACCCGAAAACTCCAACGACAGTGCTACCTACTTCTCAATAGTGGGATAGTACTGTCTAAAGGACATTTACACAGCTTAATTTCTTTTGAGTAGGTAGAGGTTCTTAGATACTTGCTCTTTCAAAAAAAAAAAATACTTTTCGCACCTACACTTTTCTAACAAAAGTTTTCAAACAGACACTTCATACACTCTTGAGGACTGATACAAGAGTTAAAACGAAGTTTTCAAAACAAACTTTTTTCAAAACCCACAACCATAAGAAAAGCAAGCATTTTTTAAAACATAGTGAGCAAGTACCTAAGAGCCCGTGGATAACCACGGATAGAAAGGGTGCTAACACCTTCCCTTTCTATAATCTACCTCCCAAACCGAGAAACATCTCGAAAAGGAATTTTGCTATGCTTTTGTCCTTTCCTTGTTGGAGAATATAAAAGACGGCGGCGACTCTTGCTTACCGCGACATTTTGCGAACCAGCATTCCAAAACAGTCAGTTCTATTTCCACCGATCACAGAACTGGCGACTCTGCTGGGGATATTATAAGTGAGGTGTACCTTAGGATTAGATCATTCTATGTTTTCAATTGCATGCTTTGTATGATTTATATTTGTGGGCTTGTATTGGAGTTTCATAGATCCTAACCCGGATCTGGGGAATACCTTTTAGGTAGCAATAAACTGTGAGGGACCTGTCCGGCGTAGACCGACACGGGTGAAGCAGTAGCTACGTTGGTGTGACACCTTGGTCTGTACCGATATCCCTTGTGTTGGAACGAGGAGAATATGGGTCTTCTGAGGAGTCATTAAGCACCAACTGACCTTAGAACCTTAAATTGACCCAACTTGGCCATAGAACAGTAGCAGTATGCTACACTCATTGAGGCTAAACTCTCGCGATGGTTCCGGCCGCAAGAAAAGGTTGCGAAGCTGGAGTTATGACCGATTGAGGGTAGTCAGTGATATTGAGATCCTATAGAACCCGGTTACTATTTTCTAGGATAGGTCTTAACCAACCGAAACTGAAAGAGGGTAGTACCTAAACTTCATGCTGGCCTGAACTCTAAGGGCTGTCTTGTGTGACTTGTGTGCCTTACCATGTTTGCCTTGTGTGAATACTTGTGGTGTGCCTTTACCATGACATCATACCATCATAACATTGCATGCATCCTGCATAAGGACTGACCCATTTCAAAGACAAGAGGGTTTCATCTTTGCTCTGTTTTGTAGGACATCATGATGCCCGTGCGTAGGAATACTATCCGGCTCAACTTTGTTCAACCACCTACTTTGCTCAAGGAATTGGTTGATATGATTCCAAACACTACTTCCTTCATCAAGAGGCATGGTTATCTTCTCGGTTTAGTCACTTCAAAGTGGGACCAACAACTGATGAGTGTCCTGGTCCAGTTTTATGATCCCCTATACCATTGCTTCACTTTTCAAGACTTCCAGCTGGTCCCTACCCTAGAATAATTCTCTGAGTTACTTGGTATCCCTGTTCTGGAGCAGACTCCATTCACTGGTTGGGAGAAGACTCTTAGGCCTGAAGAGATTGCTGCAGCCCTTCCCTTGACCGAAGAAGAGGTAATGGCTAACTGGGAGACTAGAAGTGGAGTTAAGGGCTTTTTGGCTAAGTTTCTGGTTGGCAAAGCTAATAGTTTCTGGAATGACTTAGACTTCAGGGTGTACGAGGACATTTTGGCTCTCTTAATCTATGGTCTGGTATTGTTTCTAAATACTGATACCTTTGTTAATGTCAACGCCATAAGGATCTTCATATCTCGGAACCCTGTACCCACTCTCTTGGGTGTACTGCCCGAAGACGGGGAACTTTGTGGTGTTGTGCTCCTTTATTGGTGAGGTGGTTTATTTCGCACCTCCCTAAGTTCGTACTGAAGAACAAAGAAGGAAGAGGCTGGGCTCATAGGATAATGTCTCTCACTGGTAATGACATCATTTGGACTCTCAGAGGTTTAGATGAGGTGGCCGTTATTGATCGTTGTAGAGAGTATCCTAATGTTCCATTGATCGGTACCCAGGGAGGAATCTCTTATAACCCATGTTTAGCTCTCCGTCAGTTTGGAAGAGCCAGAAGAGCAGGGCCTCATGAGATGTTGATACCTCACATCAGTTTTGAGTTTCAGGTAGATAACGACGAGCTACGTCGTAGATTCATCAGGGCTTGGGACAGAATTCACAAATCTGACCCACATGAGTTAGGACCGAAGACTTCTCTACCAATGGAATCCTATTTTAGATGGGTCCGCATTCATGCCCAGAAGCTAGGTATGCCATACGAAGCTGTCAGGCCTATTACTCTTGAAGTTGCTGATAAAGACGGGGTTCCTCCAACTGTTCTCCATCCTCAGATACCCACTGATATTGGTACACTAAAGAGGTCTTGGGCGCAACTACAGGAAGAACGGGATTCTTATCAGGAAAGGTTCAATGAACAGGAATAGAAAATCCAAAAGCTGACTAAGCAATTGGAGAACGAGCGGATCCTGAACGACTATATCCATACTGAGAAGAAGAGGCCATGGGAGCATTGATGAGCCTTGGATGTTTCTTTTACAGCTTTTATTTACTTTTTAGTATTTCCATTCTTGTAACGCCTAAGGGCAATTTGTTGAACAATTTAAATTCTAAAGTTGAATCTAATAAAGTGTGTTTCCTTTTGTCTACAAAGTTGAATCCCGATTGTCTTTGAAAACATAAATCATACGCATTTCATGGTATCATATGCATAACAGGTACCCCTTTTATAGGTCACTTATCTTCTTCGCTGTTTATTTCAGCAATCATCATGTCTTCTGAACCTTCCACTGAACAAGCTATCAAGGCCCTCCAGGCCCAGAATGCCCAGTTCCAAGAGTTGGTTATGAGCCTAGCCCAGGGTCAACAGGAGTTGAAGACTCTGATTCTGAAGAAGAAGAAGAAGAAGAGGACCGTATTGTTCAACGCTGGACGCATATTTGGGAATGGACTACAAAATGAGGTTGATCTGACTACTTCCTCTGTAGGGAAAGACAACCCACAAGAGCGAAGGGTTCCTAGTCCCGTGGTCTCCGACAACGAGACGGATTATAATGATGAGCAGTACCCTCCTGCTGAGGATAGGTACAAACAGCTGGAAGACCGCTTAAGTGCTATGGAGATACAGAATGTGCCCGGGTTGGACTTTGGAGACCTAGGCTTATCCTCTGGGGTGGTGATTCCCCATAAGTTCAAGCCGCCTGCTTTTGCAAAGTACGACGGAGCTTCCTGTCCTAAGCTGCATCTCCGGTCGTATGTAAGGAAGATCCAACCTTATACAGCTGACAAGAATTTGTGGATCCATTTCTTCCAGGATAGTCTTTCAGGGACTCAACTCGAATGGTTCTATCAGCTGGATGGAGCCAGTATTCGTAACTAGGAGGACTTGGCTACTGCGTTCTATAAGCAGTATCAGTATAATTCCGACCTCGCTCCTACGCGTACCCAACTCCAGGGTATGTCACTAGGGACGGGTGAAGGATTTAAGGAGTATGCTCAAAAGTGGAGAGACCTGACTGGAAGGGTGCAGCCACCTCTAACTGACCGTGAACTTGTGGATATGTTCTTGGGGACCCTGTCTGGTCCGTTCTTCAACCATTTGATTGGAAATTCTTATGCCGGGTTTACAGACCTTATCTTGACTGGTGAGAGAATTGAAGCTGGTATCAAGTCTGGGAAAATACAAAAGGGTGCCTCCTCGAGCACTGAAAAGAAACCCTTCAAGAAAGAATCTAGTGTTGTTTATGGTTCAAGGAGACAGAATAAACCGGAACGCCGCCAAGCTGTCAACGCGGTGGTAATTTCAAAGCCTGCTGCTGCTCCTCAGCATCATAACCAACAAAGGGGTGAGAGACCCAGAAGGCAGTTTACTCGACTCAGCATGACCTTGTCCCAGATATTACCGCAACTATTGACAACCAATCTGGTAACTATAAAAGAAGCTCCTAAAGTTGTAAACACAACATCCCCGAAGTACAATCCTAACGCTCGCTGCGCTTATCACTCTGACAGCCCGGGGCATACTACGGATGATTGTTGGGCTCTAAAGAATAAGGTTCAGGACCTTATTGATGCTAAAGAGATAGAGTTCGAGGCGCCCGAAAGGCCCAATGTTGTGACTGCTCCCATGCCCAAGCATGGAGTGAATGCTGTAGAGGAGGACCTGTACGTAGCCTCTGTGGATGATATTGTTACTCCGTTGTTGACTGTCAAAAGGAACCTGTTGCTAGCCGGTTTATTTCCGGGATGTAGTAAAGGTTGCCATCTATGTTCTGTTTCACCTGCTGGTTGTCCTTTGTTGAAGTCAGGCGTCCAAAACCTGATGGATAACAAAGAGATCTTGTTTGAGAAGGTTGCTGTTCCTGCTACCCCTGCTGAAGAAGTGTCCATTGTTACTATTTTCAATAATTCTCCCAAGGCTCCCCCAAGGAAGCCTGTCAAAATCATGCCTGCTCAGAAGATTGCACCCATAATCATCACTGTTCCAGGGCCTATCCCCTATACGTCCGACAAAGCTGTCTCGTGGCACTATGGGGCAGATGTTTATGTGCTCAGAGTTAAACAAGAGTTTGATACTAGTACCGGCATCAACAACATCATCGGGCCTGCTAAAGTCACTCGCAGTGGTAGACTTTTCTCACCAGATATTGCGCCGCCAACAATCCAGAGACCTATTGTCATCACACCTGCAAATGTACCTATTTCTCTTCCTGACCAAGTTCCTATTTCTACCCCTGCTGCCAAGTCATCTGACGCTCGGGGCAAAGGGATCACTACTGATATGCCTGCCCAGACGGAGGCACCAAAGACAACCACTGTTGAAGCTTCCAAGCAGGAGATGGAAGAGATCCTTAAGATTATCAAGAAGAGTGATTTCAACGTAGTTGAGCAACTGGGGCACACTCCATCTAAAATTTCTATGCTATCACTGTTGTTGTGTTCAGAGGCCCATGCCAAGGCCCTGATTACCTTCCTGAAGACGGCCCACGTGCCACAAGAGACGTCAACTGATCAGTTTACCGATTGTGTGGCCAACTTAACTGCTGACAATGGTTTGAGTTTCTCTGACGTTGATCTGACCGCTAAGGGGAAGAACCATAACGATGCCCTACATGTCTCCATTGAATGCAGAGGCACTACTCTTGCACATGTGTTGGTTGACACTGGGTCCTCATTGAACGTCTTGCCCAAGAAAGCTCTAGACAGGCTGGATTGCAAAGGGTTGGAGCTCAAGCCAAGTAACATTGTGGTCCGGGCCTTTGATGGGTCTAAAAGGATGGTGCATGGTGAAGTCGACATTCCAATCAGGGTTGGTTCTCAAGTCTTCAATTCAACATTCTACGTGATGGATATCCGGCCATCCTATTCTTGTTTGTTGGGTCGTCCATGGATCCATAAGGCTGGAGCAGTGACTTCCACACTACATCAGAAACTGAAGTACCCAGTCAAGGGGAAGATTGTGACAGTTCAGGGGGAGGAAGAATATATGGTCAGCCACCTCAACTCGTTCCGGTACATAGAGATGGATGGGGAATTTATCGAGACTCAGTTTCAACACTTCGAAGAGGTTCCTCAGACGCTGGCATCAGCAGAAACTATGATTGAAAATTCTCCTTTGAAGATGGCTTCCTTAATGGATGCCCGGGTTGTTATTGAGAAGGGTGAGTATGCAAATTGGGGCCGACTTCCGGATTTCACTCAGAAGACTGACAAGTTTGGTTTGGGTTTCACTGCAGAAGCTCAGAGGGTTGTTCGTCGTGCAAGGATTGGAAGACCTCCTGTGTTCATCAGCAACCGGGGAGTAAATGCCATCGAAGATGATGTAGAAGAATCTGAATTCGACAGCTGGATCTACCCCACAACCAACGGTGGACCAAACAATTGGACAGCCAAAGACTTCATACCTATTCTTTTGTCACTCAGTAATGAACTCCTTTGTTTTGAATTTGTAACATATAATAATTTGAAACTTTATGGCCCGGTGTCTTACCCGGGGCACCGTGGCTTCATTTGTGAGGGCTTTTGTGTGTCATTTTCATATATCATTAGTAAAAGCATTGGACTTTTTTTGCATTTCAAATCTTGCGCTCCTTGTCTTTCTTTATTATATATTGCAAAACAGCTATATTTACACACGCTCACATATACAGGTCCCAATCCACTATGGATCTCACTGGTAACGACTCTGCTACTACCAGTTATGACTTCGAAAATCCGATCAACTTAGCCGAAGACGAAGGGGAAGATGATTGCGAAGTGCCTGGTGAGCTTGCAAGACTGCTACTCCAGGTAGAGAGGGCCATTCAGCCACATGAAGAGCCAGTAGAAACGGTAAATCTGGGTACTGAGACAGACAGAAAGGAAGTCAAGATCGATGCAAATCTGGAGCTTAGTGTGAAACAACGGTTGATTCAGATGCTGCATGACTACGTGGAAATCTTTGCCTGGTCTTACGAAGACATGCCTGGGTTGGATATCGACATTGTGGTTCATCACTTGCCTACCAAGGAAGAATGCCCTCCGGTAAAACAGAAGGTTCACCGGATGCATCCGGAGATGTCCGAGAAAATCAAAGCTGAGGTTATGAAACAATTCGACGCCGGTTTTCTAGCAGTAACTTCTTACCCTCAGTGGGTTGCCAATGTGGTTCCAGTGCCGAAGAAAGATGGTAAGGTCCGAATGTGTGTTGACTACAGGTATTTGAATAGGGCGAGCCCTAAGGATGATTTCCCTCTACCTCACATCGACGTTCTGGTTGACAACACTGCTCAGCATAAGGTATTCTCCTTCATGGACGGTTTCTCCGGTTATAATCAAATCAAGATGGCTCCTGAGGATATGGAAAATACCACTTTTGTTACTCAGTGGGGCACCTTTTGCTATAAGGTCATGCCTTTTGGGTTGAAAAATGCTGGGGTAACCTACCAACGTGCCATGGTTGCTCTGTTCCATGATATGATCCATCATGAGATTAAAGTCTACGTCGATGATATGATTGCAAGGTCCCAAACTGAGGAGGAACACCTTGACCATCTACAGAAGCTATTTGACCGGTTGAAGTTGTACAAGCTGAGATTAAACCCGAACAAGTGCACCTTCGGGGTAAGATCTGGAAAACTACTAGGTTTCTTCGTAAGCGACAAAGGTATTCAAGTGGGCCCTACCAAAGTGAAAGCCATACAAGAGATTCCAGTTCCCAAGACAGAGAAAGAAGTCAGAGGCTTTCTAGGACGGTTGAACTACATTGCCCGATTCATCTTGCACCTAACTGCTACCTGTGAACCAATCTTCAAGCTACTGAAGAAAGATCAAGTAGTACGTTGGAACGATGAATGTCAGGCCGCTTTCGAAAGAATCAAAGAGTATCTCCAAGAGCCACCCATTCTTATGCCACCGGTTGAAGGGAGACCTCTAATCTTATACTTGACAGTACTTGACAGCTCAATGGGATGTGTGCTGGGGCAGCATGACGAGTCTGGCCGAAAAGAGCATGTTATTTATTACCTTAGCAAAAAGTTTACTGACTGTGAGACCCGATACTCACTGCTCGAGAAAACTTGCTGCGCTTTGGTATGGGCTGCTCGCCGGCTGAGACAGTATATGCTGACTCACACTACTCTGTTGATTTCAAAAATGGATCCAATCAAGTATATCTTCGAAAGCCTGCTTTGTCCGGGAGAATAGCAAGATGGCAGATGATCTTGACTTAATACGACATCCAGTACACGACTCAGAAAGCAATCAAGGGAAGTGTGTTGGCAGACCATTTGGCACATCAGGCAGTGGACGACTACCAATCCATGAACTTTGAATTTCCAGACGAGAACATCATGGTAGTGACTGATTGTGAAATACCTGGACCGGATGAAGGACCTGAGGAGGGATCCCGATGGTCTATGCACTTTGACGGAGCCTCAAAAGCTTTGGTTAATGGCATTGACGCTGTGATCATATCCCCTAAAGGCTCTCATACTCCACTTACCGCCCGACTATGTTTCAACTGCACCAACAACATGGCGGAGTATGAAGCATGCATCATGGGTTTTCGAGCTGCAATTGACCTAAGGATCAAGTTTCTGAGTGTCTTCGGAGATTCCGCTCTCGTGATCTGTCAGATCAAAGGCGAGTGGGATACGAAACACCCAAATCTTATTCCTTACAAGGAGTATGTATTGACGTTGCTTCCCCATTTCGAGGAGATAACCTTTGAACATTTCCCAAGAGAAGAGAATCAGTTGGCGGACGCGTTAGCTACAATGTCTTCTATGTTCAAAGTCAAATGGGACAACGAGGCTCCCTGGATCATTATTTGGAAATTGGATGAACCTGCACATTACTGTGATCTTGAGACCGAAGAGGTAATAGAAAAACCTTGGTATCATGAGTAAAGAGGTACCTTGAAGCTCAAGAATACCCCGAGGGCGCATCTGTTATTGACAAGAAGTTTCTGAGAAGGTTCATGGCAAAGTTCTTCCTCAGCAATGACATTCTCTATAAACGAAACCATGATTCAACCTTACTGTGTTGTGTGGATAAAACTGAAGCAGAAAGGATCATGGCCGAGCTGCATGAAGGTACCTTCGGAACGCATTCCAGTGGACATACTATGGCAAAGAAAATCCTTTGGGCAGGATATTTCTGGTCCACAATGGAAGCCGACTGTTATCAACATTCTCGGACGTGTCACAAGTGCCAGATCTATGCTGATAAGGTGCACATTCCTCCAGTTCCCTTGAACGTATTGACAGCACCTTGGCCTTTTGCAATGTGGGGCATTGATATGATCGGCGAGATCAGACCTACGGCATCCAACAGGCATCGCTTCATCCTGGTAGCAATTGATTACTTTACAAAATGGGTGAAGCAGCTTCCTTTGCCACCGTAACCAAGAACGTCGTGGCACGGTTCATTCGGCACAACTTGATCTGTCGATACGGTGTACCAGAGAGGATCATTACGGACAATGGTACCAATCTTAACAACAAGATGATCACTGAGCTCTGCAAGCAATTCAAGATACAACATCATAACTCTTCTCCTTACCGGCCAAAGATGAATGGGGTTGTAGAAGCGACGAACAAGAACATTAAGAAGATTGTGCAGAAGATGACAGTGACCTATAAAGATTGGCACGAGATGTTACCGTTTGCTCTTCATGGGTACCGTACCTCAGCACAGACGTCAACAGGGGCAACACCCTATTCCTTGGTATACAACATGGAGGCAGTCTTGCCGATTGAAGTTCATATACCCTCTCTCCGGATAATGAAGGATGCAGGTTTGAGCAAAGACGGCTGGATCCAGACCCGGCTTGATCAATTAAACTTAATCGACGAAAATAGACTCACTGCTATTTGTCATGGTCAGACGTACCAAAAGCGGATGATCAAGGCATTTAATAAGAAAGTCAGACGACAAGAGTATCAAGTCGGAGACCAGGTAATCAAGCGCATCGTTCTACCTCAAGGTGATCCCAGGGGAAAATGGACCCCCACGTACGAAGGGCCATTTGTGGTTAAGAACATCTTCTCAGGAGGTGCGATGATTCTAACCACCGTGGATGGTGACGACCTTCCTCACCCCGCAAATGCAGACATAGTAAAAAGATACTACGCATGATTAAAAGACCCGCTAGGTCGACTGGCCTAGGCAAAAATAAGGGCTTCCCGGCGAACCAAAAGGGTTCGGGCAAAAATAAGGGATGAAACAATAAAAAAAATCTGTACACCCGGCAAGTCGAAAACCTGAAAAGGCGGCTTGGGCAAAAATGGGTATCCCGGTGGACTGAAAACCTGAAAGGGCGGTCCAGGCAAAAGTTAGGGATAAGCGTAATACTATGTCTCATTGGATCACCCTACATCCAGACTTCGGTATCGGCCATCAAGCTCGGATGGCACCAATCAATCAGCTTCATCTCCAACTAAGCCGCAAAGTGATCAGACGCTTGAAGACATAAAGGCGATAGCAGAGTTGGAACCCAGTGGGATTTTTCACATAGCTGTTTTGTTTTCTTTTCACAAATTGTATAAACTCTATTTTGGTCGGTGGCGTTCTCTTACTAGGACGTCAGCCTCCTGTACAAAAAACGCCTATTTACAGGCAAACTTCAAAATCAATACAAGTTCACTTTTCCAGACAAATTACAAATTGTTTTTCCTTTATCTGTTTTGTTTTGCAAAGAACGTCCAATGTTCATTTTTGATATATGCATTTGACATTAATTGCTAATCATAAATATTTGCATGCGAAACAAAGGACTAATTACGGGTGATATCAGAAACAGGGGCAATAAGAATTGTCTAAGCGATCTAGTTGCTTTGTCCACTGAGGTACCAAGGTAAGTTCAGCTGAAGAATATGACCAAGATACCTTCACTCCCCGCAGAATAAGACAGTAATGGTAGTTCTCCCCACTGAGACTTGCAACTATAAAGGAATCAGCAATACTCTTCCCCAAGCAGAGTTGGTCTCCCATCAGCCCTAAAAAGGCACAGTACCCCCAGCAAGTCAGCAATAATCTCCCCCCGAGCAGAGTTGGTCTATCATCAGTCCCAAACAAGTTGGGTATCCCCAGTAAATCTTAATATTCCCCAGCGGAGTATACAGATATTCTTCAGCAAGCATCTCCGGCAGTCTCAATATTCCTCGACAGAAATATAAGATTGTTCCCCGGCGGAATACAGACACCCCAGTGGAGCCATTTCCCCAGTGCAGTCCAAAAAGGTTTCCCCAGGAGAGTTGAACCATCTCCCCAGTAGATTCTGGAAGCTTGTCCCCTGCAGAGTACAAATATATCCCCCTAGTCGTATACGAAGGTTATCACCCAACAAAGTCTAACTGGGTTATCCTCAGCAAATTGCAACGGAAAGATCGTCCTCGACGAAGTTCTTCCTATCCCCAGCGGAGTTCATCATCAAAATCCCCAATAAAGCTTATCAACAGAATCCCCATCGGAGTTATCGTTAAAATCTCAGCGAAGTATCTCTTCCCCACAGAGTAATTCCCCGCAGAGTAAACTCTCTGCCATGTTTATTCCCCAACAGAGTCATCCTCCCCTACAGGTTATTCGTGCAATCATCTTCGTTCATCCTCCCTAACGGAAACGAAGAACTCCACTCTTCAACATCAGCCCAGGATTCAACAAACTTCCCGGCATCTGTCAGGGATTTATTTTCCCAGACGAAAATACATTCATAAACATTTCACATTTCATACCTCCTGCTTACATACATGATAAAGCACATACAACACAATCTCATTTATTTTTCAGAACATCATGACATCATGCATTTCATACATCATGACATTGCATACAACTAATGTTTTGCCTTTTTAGGAAAAGGTCAATCAAAAGATGATTACCATCAACTTTTGCAGTTCCAGATCAACACCTGTATCTAGCCAGGAAATATCTGTGAGAGATTGATTGTAGATCTATACCTGAAACCAGACAGGAAAGTTATCTACATGAAGAGATTGAAGATCAATACCTGTAGCAAGCCAGGAAGACAATCTTTCTTTCTCAAGTCAGAGATTAATACCTGAAACTAGCCAGGAAAGCTATCTCGACCAACCTTTTTAAGTTCCAGATCAACACCTGTAACTAGCCAGGAAATATCTGTGAACGATTGATTGTAGATCTATACCTGAAACCAGACATGAAAGTTATCTACATGAAGAGATTGAAGATCAATACCTGTAGCCAGACAGGAAAACTATCTTTCTTTCTCAGGTCATAGAGTAATACCTGAAACCAACCAGGAAAGATATCTCTTCGACCATCCTCTTTTTCCAGATCAACACCTGTATCTAGCCAGGAAATATCTGTGAGCGATTGATTGTAGATCTATACCTGAAACCAGATAAGAAAGTTATCTACATTGAAGAGATTGAAGATTAATACCTGAAACCAGACAGGAAAACCATCTTTCTTTCTCAAGTCAGAGATTAATACCTGAAACCAGACAGGACAACTATCTCATCGGCCAGCCTTCTTAAGTTCCAGATTAATACCTGTAGCAAGCCAGGAAGTATCTGTGGACGACGGATTGTAGATTAATACCTGAAACCAGATAGGACATTTATCTACTTGACCATCATCAGGCAACCCTACACATGTTCCTTCTTTCAACTTATAAAGTTACAATTCAACAAACATTTCCAGATGGCATCTTTAAGCCCATCTCCACAACTATCCATTACCTTTCCAGATGGCATCTATAAGCCCATCCTCCTATCTATAATCTCTCCAAATGGCATCTGTAAGCCCATTCCTGACATCACCATGCTGATACTACACCATGCGAGTGCAAATTTCTGGGCACTTTGGTGTTCAATCATCTTCCACCTTCGGATCACGAAAGGCATGCAAGCCAATCTACATCCTCAGGTTTAAGAAGATTGAACATGGGAAACTGTTGTACCCCAAAATTTTCCCTCCCATATTCCTCAAGAGTTGTCAAGATTCATCTTCAAATGGTTCAAGATTACTCAAGGATTACACAGTCCAAATACCTCCTAAGACAGCTGAGATTAGGGTTTTGGTTCTTTCAAGGAATTTGGGGTTTTCAATGATTCAATCAAGTATCATAAGCCCATATACATCCTCAAGCACCTACATGCCAAGTTTCAAGACTCACAGTGCCAATTTGCACAGTCAAGAGCCTCATTTGATCTACAGTTAACTGCAGGGGTAAAATGGTCATTTTGCAGTCAAAAGTCATAATTTTTGGTCAACATCTTATTTTGAGTTCACAATCATCATTTGATCAAGTCTTGATCATGATTCCACAAGGATAGCTCAAAAATCATCAAGATGCAAAAAGTTACTATTTTTAGACAATAGAAAAGTCAACTGTATCTTGACCAGTGCATAACTTTTTCATGGTTCATCAGAAAAATCCCATCCAATGCTCATTTTGAAGGGAATGACATTTCCTACAATCCATCTTCACATTCCAAGTCCAATAAATGCCCTCACAAAAAGTTATCAATTTCTACATTATAGGTCAATTTCAAAAGTCAACAAAAATGCACTTTAAGTCAAAGGCCATAACTTGAGATTGGTAAATCCAAATGACATGGGACTAAAGGAATTGGTTAGAGGACTTAAAGACCTTTCCAAAATGTCCAAGAACATGTTTATATGATCAAAATTGAGCAAGATATGCATTGGAGAAGTTGGGAAATTTTCATGAATTTGCAAAAGTCAACTTTGCTTAAAACACCTTATTTTTGCTAATGGGCCTCAAATTTCTTCTTGAAACTTTATCCATGGCCTATGCACGACCCATCAAGCTTAATTGAATTTATTTTCTTATTTTTTATTAATTAATTGGATTTTTAATCAATATTAATTCATTTAAATTGTAGGAAAATACAAAGATTTGGTTTTTCAATCTTTTGTGAAGCAAATATGACCTAAAAAGGCTGGCAATTTCGTGCACCAAGTCAAAGATGCAAAATCTCCAAAATTGGCAACTTTTTCCAATCATGAAGATTCAAAAATATGTGATTTCCAATCAAAGATTCAATCATCAATTCCATGGGTTTTTGCTCAAGATTGTGACCTAATTTCATTCATCTATATATATATATATGCAAGCTAACCCTAATGCCATACACGTGAGAAAGCTGCAGACAAAGGCCATAGCATATTGAAATTTTTCAAGAAAAACTCAAAACTGATTTCTATATTCCAGGGCAATTCAAAGCTTTTTGTTAATTCTAACACCTTGCAGGGGTTCCCAGGAACGTGTGGCAATTGAAATCACACGCTAAAGCTCAAGAAATCACTGAGAACAGAACCACGGTTTGACACTTTTATTCAAAATCGTATTGTCCAATTCATGAGCATTTGACATGATTTCTTGTTTGTTTTGTGTTGCTAGAGACCACATGAAGCTATTGGCATAGGTTAATTGAATTATAATATCTTGAATCCAAAGTTGCCATGGACGATTTCTAGGGTTCCTGAACTTTGAAGTTGGGGATTCCTAAACAAGGAAAAATTGAGACCGCTAAGGCATATGGTTGGAATCCTGAGAAACAGACGAATTCAAATCAACCCTCGCGAAACATTTATATAGACCACAACCCTAATCGCTATTTTTCTCCACTGTAGTTTGTGGGGGTTAAAAAACCCCGCTATTTGATTTTGTTTTTGCAGGTACAAACGAGGAAGATGATGATGTGTTATCATGTGATTGGATGACTTGAAAAAGCGCGCACTTGTTTTTGTGTTTACAGCATATTTATTAATTTTCCAATACAATATTTGCCTATTATCTAAAGAACAAAAAGGTGCAGGTGGTGTAGTGGTTGAGTGATGGACCAATGAACACTGGGACCTGGGTTCGAGTCCCAGGTCCCCCAAAATGCTTATGTTATTTTTATTTACATATTTACATGCAGGCTTTCAAAAGCGTTCCACCATGTACTTCAATCATCAACGCGCCATGTGGCGTCAGGCACATATCCAAGGGTCATGAGATGAAGACCACCATGCTCCCTAGTCAATCAACGCATGGGTGATCAGCAAAGTCAACGGACTGGAATTGTTAATGGGCCACAAATTTCCAGGAACACCTCCTAAATGGGCCAACACCCCCCCTTGGTTTATTCTTCTTTTAATTCTTTTTTCTTCTTTATTTAATTATTTTACTAATTATTATTATTATTATTATTTAATCAACTCACAAATTAATTATTTTCATAATAAACTCAGAAAAACTAAAAATAATATTTTTCTTAATTAAAATTAATTTCACCCTTAATTAGTTATTTTTGTAAACAAATATAAATAATTAATTTAGTTGTTTTAATTAGGATAATTTCAATATTTTCATAATAAATAAAATCCATGTAGAATTAGGTTTTTTTGCTAACTTTTGATTATTTTCTATTTTTTATTTATTTATTTCCTTAAGACATTAAAAAACCAATAATATTTCTTTTTATTAATTAATTAATTAGGTTTAATTTAATTTAATTCATAAACAACCAAAACTTCTTTATTTCTCAAAAAGGGCCAAAACCCTAAGGACGTCTCCGATTCAATTTTTCTCGCGCGTGTTATTATTCTTGATTAATTTTTGATCCATATTTATGTAATTGTTCCGAGGATGTAATAGCGTTAATTAGGACTTTTTATCGCTTTCCTTTAATTTCTCGCATTTACTTTTCAAGGGTTATTTTTGGCGATGTAAATACCCGACGCCTTGTAATAGCGTAGATTTATTTTCCGCAATATTTAACTGTTAGATGTATGTTAACTAGGTTATGCATGACAAGACTTATCTCTGAAAATAAAATCAATCCGTAGCTCACCATAACATGTGCAAAGATAACTTAACTGAATCCTGACACACTCGCACATGCCACTCCTAGGGTACGCCTCACTTGGTTGCCTCGATGTGGTCATTAAGTATAGGGTGTTTTAGAGGTCGCCCTCTTGTCTAAAGATCCAAGTTGCCTCGAAACGGTTGCCTCGGATAAAAGGGATCTAGGATATTAGGGTTACCGCTAAGGCGTCCTACTATTCCTTTGGTGACCACATGTCCCTATAATCGAATTGACCCGAAAAATCCAACGACGGTGCTACCTACTTCTCAATAGTGGGATAGTACTGTCTAAAGGACATTTACACAGCTTAATTTCTTTTGAGTAGGTAGAGGTTCTTAAATACTTGCTCTTTCAAAAAAAACAAAAATACTTTTCGCACCTACACTTTTCTGACAAAAGTTTTCAAACAGACACTTCATACACTCTTAAGGACTGATACAAGAGTTAAAACGAAGTTTTCAAAACAAACTTTTTTCAAAACCCACAACCACAAGAAAAGCAAGCATTTTTGAAAACATAGTGAGCAAGTACCTAAGAGCCCGTGGATAACCACGGATAGAAAGGGTGCTAACACCTTCCCTTTCTATAATCTACCTCCCGAACCCGAGAAACATCTCGAAAAGGAATTTTTCTGTGCTTTTGTCCTTTCCTTGTTGGATAAAATAAAATACGGTGGCGACTCTTGCTTACCGCGACATTTTGCGAAAACAAATGCAAACGCGAACCAGAATTCCAAAACAGTCAGTTCTCATTCCCACCGATCACAGAACTGGCGACTCTGCTGGGGAAGCTATAAGTGAGGTGTACCTTAGGATTAGATCACTTGTGTTTTCAATTGTATTACTTTGTATGCTTTAAATTTTGTGGGCTTGTATCGGAGTTCTATAGATCCTAACCCGGATCTGGGGATACCCTTTAGAGTAGCAACAAACTGTGAGGGAACTGTGCGGGGTATACCGACATGGTTGAAACAGTCGCTACGTTGATGTGGCACTTTGGTGAGTATCGGTAACCCTTGAGTCAAGTCAAGGAGAGTACGGGGCCGCCGCGTGGTGTCGTGAAGCATCAACTGACCTTAGAACCTTACTTGACCATCTTGGCCTTTTTAGGAGTAGTGAAATGACCGACTTTGGTGCAGTTCGAAGTTGGTAGATACTCGATACTACACTCATTGAGGGTTGTTTTCTTGGAATATTTTGGTCGCCAGTTAAGTGGCTAAATCAAAATAATGAACATAGAAAACAATCCAATGATATTGAGCTCCTTAGAACCCAATTACTATTTATAGGACAGGTTTTGAGCCAACTAAACTCAAGAGGGTAATACCTAAACTCCATTCCAGCCTAAACTTAAGGCTATTTGTGTGACTTGTGTTCCTTCAAACTTGAACTACTTGCACATTCTTGTTATCTAACAGCATGAGTTCCTTGCAGGTTTTGTTTACAGTCCTTATCCAACAATTTAGATTTATTGTAGGGCTTACTTACAACACCTCACACTTTTGCTTAAACGCATATCATACGTATCATAACATCATACCTTAACATTTCCTTAACCATTTCAAGGATCTCAAAGGTTTGTGATGCAGGTCATGATGAACCGAATGTCTAGCAAGGGGAAAAGGGGATTTATTTTCCTCTAGCCAAGGTTGTTTGGAGATCAAAACACGATAACTTGAGTCAGAGGCTATGACCCACTCAATATGGTGAGCCTGACTCTTGAAGAAGGACCCTCAGCAACATGAAGTTCCTTCAATCAAGCTGCAAAATTCAAATTCTAACAAGTTTCTTTGTTTACCCCACGAGATCCTTGAAAGCATTGCATACATATATCATACATATCATTGCATTACAGGTACCATTACAGGTCTCTTATCCTCTTCGCTGTTTATTTCAGCAATCATCATGTCTACTGAACCTTCCACTGAGCAAGCTATCAAGGCCCTCCAGGCCCAGAATGCCCAGTTTCAAGAGTTGGTTATGAGCCTAGCCAAGGGTCAACAGGACTTGAAGACCCTGATTCTGAAAGAGAGGAAGAAGAAAAAGAAGAGGACCGTCCTGTTCAACACTGGACGCAAGTTTGGAAATGGACTGCAGAATGAGGTTGATCTGACCACCTCATCTGGAGGGAAAGACAGTCCACAAGAGAGAAGGGTTCCTAGCTGTGATCGGTGGAAATGAGAACTGACTGTTTTTTAGCTGGTTTCGCGAAATGTCGCGGTAAGCAAGAGTCGCCACCGTCTTTTATGTTCTCCAATATGGAAAGGACAAAAGCATAGCAAAATTCCTTATTCGAGATGTCTCTTGGTTCGGGAGGTAGATTTATAGAAAGGGAAGGTGTTAGCACCCTTTCTATCCGTGGTTATCCACGGGCTCTTAGGTACTTGATCTTATGTTTTCAAAATTTGTTTGCTTTTCAATTGTGTGTGGGTTTTGAAAAAGTTTCGTTTGAAAAGTTTCTAAGTAACTCTTGTATCTGTCCTCAAGAGTGTATGAAAAATTTGTTTGAAAACTTTTAGAAAGTGTGAGGTGTGAAAAGTTGTTTTTGTTTGTTTTGAAAAGAGCAAGTACCCATGAGATCTACATACTCTAAGGAATTAGGTTGTGTAAGAGTCCTTTAGATAGTGCTATCCCACCACTGAGAGGTAGGTAGCACCACCGTTGGAGGTGTTCGGGTCAATTCGATTTTAGGGACAGTGTGGTCACCAAAGCAATGGTAGGATATCTTAGAAGTAACCCTAATGTCCTAGATCCTTTTATCCGAGGCAACCGTTTCGAGACAACTGGATCTTTTGGACAGAGGGTGACCTCTAAGACGTCCTATACTTGATGACCACGTTTCGAAGGCAACGAGTGAGGCGTACCCTAGAAGTGGTGTGTGCATTGTGTGTTGTATTCAGTTAATGTTTGTCTTGGTAATTAGTGAACTACGAGTTATTTTTATTTACCATACATTCTTGCATGCATTTAACAGTTAAGGGGTGCAGAAATTAAATTGCGGAAACATAAATCCTACGCTATTACAAGGCGCGGGTCTATACATCGCCAAAAATACAAAGACCCGTTTTTTAGTAAATAAGTATGGAAAGTAAAGCAGTAAACCTAATTAACTATTACATGTCTTGGAAGTAATTACATAATAATAAACTGTGCGCGAATAAAAATTAAATCGGAACGTTCTAAGGGTGTTGGCCCTTTTTGAGGAAAGAATTAAATTTTTTGGTCTTTTTGTAATTAAATGAAATTAGAAACTAATTGATGACTAATTAATTAATTTAATTAAAAGAAAATATTTTTTGTTTTTATGTTTTTTTTTTATGAAATAAAAGAAAAGAATTAAAATTAAAAGTTAATCTAATTCTAAGTTATTTTAGTTATTTAAAAAAAAGGGTTAAAATGGCCTAATTAACACTAATTCAATTATTGCTTATTTACAAAAATAAAATAATGATAATAAAAATAATGTTAGTTCTATTTTTTTTGATTTTTTATGAAAATATTAATTGATTGTTAATAAGAAAAATAATTAAAAGGTTAATAATTAAAATAAGAGAAAATGACAAAACAAAATAAAAAAAAGAAGTAAAACCAAGGGGTGTGGGCTGAAATGGAGGGTGCATTGTTGGAATTATGGCCCATTAAGCTTCAGTTCGTTTGGACTTTCTTGGATTGCCTATGCTCACATTGACTCCAGACCATGGTGTTCCTTGTGCTTGGCCCTTGGATCTGTGTTGGTGAACACTTGGAGCGCTGGGATATGAGGTTTATGGTGTTCCTCTTTTGAGAATCTGCACATGAGAGCAATTGAAAAAATAATATGGAAATTATAGGGGACCTGGGAATCGAACCCAGGTCCCAGTGGTGAACCAACACATCACCAACCACTGCATCACTTTGGTGCGTTTGTTAATAACGTAGAAAAGAAATATTACATAAAAAAACGCGTTTTTATGCTAAAAAACAAAAAGGCGCGCGCAGGATTTGAATGTACCAATCCAGTTCATCCATGCATCATCTTCTTCATCTGTCTGAAACAAAAAAAAAGCAATCACATAGCGGGGGTTTTAAACCCCCACGAAACAAATTGTCAATAATAGCGATTAGCGCTATGGGTCAAATAAAAAGAGCGCGACATGTCCTTCTTGTTCGTCTTGAGCTTCTGGGTTTAACTGTATGCGTTTGGAGGATTAATTTTGCACTATGTGAGAAACCCCAAATTTCAAGTTTTGAAAACCTAGAAAGTCAACAATGGCACTTTGCGTTTTACAGCATCATAATCAAATTAAAATACACAGAAAGCTTGGTAATAACGTCAGCAATGTATAACCATGATCAAAATGAATTAAAGAGGCGTAAAAATGGAGTTTCGATTTTCAAAATTTGGACAAACCGTGTGACTTGTGTGCTTCGATTCTGATGGTGTTAGGGCCTGTTTGTGCTTGCAAATCGTCCCTGGAAATGTAAGGAGTGTATTTGGATTGAAATGGAAGCTTGAATTGCACTGCAACTAGGTTTTCAGTTTGTGATTTTTCTCTTCAAAATTTGGAAATGGCTTATGCTGTATGGGGCTCTCTAGGTCGTGTAATCCGTCAGGAATGCTTGCATATCTGATTTGTAATGTGTATCAATCCAAATAATGGACATTAAGCCTTTGCACTTATGTTTGAGATTTTGCCATAACCTCCATTTAAACAACTTGCCATTTTTGTGAAAATTTGAATTTCTTGCTTAGAATAGGCCTTGCACGAATTTGGAAGGTGAATGATGGTGTATCAAAGTAATTCAACACAAAATATATCCCTTAATTAATTTTCTTGATTTTCATTTGAATTTTAAAGATTTAAAATGAATTAAATCAAATAAAATTAAATAAAAATGGAAAAATTAATTTTTAATCTTGAAATAAATTGTGGGACACGTGGGAGGCATGGCCAAGCTGAAACAAGTGGAAAAAGTGGGCCCCTTTTGTCAAAAATGAAGTTTCAAGGATAGTTGACTTTGGCCATTTCACAAAAATTTCCCAACTTCTCCAATGCATATCTTGCTCAATTTTGAAGCTATGAACATGTTCTTGGACATTTTGGAAAGGTCTTGAAGTCCTATAACCAATGTCTTTAGTCCCATGTCATTTTGATTTACCAATCTCAAGTTATGGTCTTTGACTTAAAGTGCCTTTTTGTTGACTTTTGAAAATGACCTATAATGTTGAAATTGATAACTTTTTGTGAGAGCATTTCTTGGACTTGGAATGTGAAGATGATTTGTAGGAAATTTCTTCCCCTTCAAGATGAGAATTGGATGGGATTTTTATGATGAACCATGAAAAAGTTATGCCTTGGTCAAGTTACAGTTGACTTTTCAACTATCCAAAAATAGAAACTTTTGCATCTTGATGATTTTTGAGCCATTCTTGTGAAATCATGATCAAGACTTGATCAAATGATGATTGTGGCTTCAAAATAAGATGTTGACCAAATTTTTTGACTTTTGACTGCCAAATGACCATTTTGCCCCTACAGTTGACTGTGAAGCAATTAGGGTTTTTGACTGTGCAACTTGACCTTGGGAGCCTTGAAACTTGGCATGTAGATGCTTGACAATGTATATGGGCATATGGGACTTGATTGGGCCTTTGAAAACCTCAACTTCCTTGCAAGAACCAAAACCCTAGTTTGACTGGCTTTAGGAGAGTGGTTGACTGTGTAGCCCTTGAGTAGACTTTGAACCATTTGAGGTGATGCTTGGCAAAACTTTGAAGATTATGGGAGGGCAAATTTTGGGGTACAACAGTTGCCCATGTTCAATCTTCTTAGACCTGAGGATGTAGATTGGCTTGCACGCCTTTCGTGATCCGAAGGTGGAAGATGATTAAACACTAGAGTGCCCAGAAATTTGCACTCGCATGGTGTAGTATCAGCAGTGTGATAGCGGGAATGGGCTTACAGATGCCATTTGGAGAGATGGTGGATAGGAGGACGGGCTTATAGATGCCATCTGGAGGTGTGACAGAATCTTGTCGGGAATGGGCTTATAGATGCCATTTGGAACTGTAATGGGAGGATGGGCTTATAGATGCCATCTAGGTGTCGATCGTGTAAGAGATTCCTTAGCGAGAACTTGCGTACCTGAGAAAGAAAGATAATTACCTGGCCTGTTTACAGGAGTCGATCTTCAAACTCTTTATGCAGACGTGCCCTGGCAGGATACAGGTATCGAATCTACAATCTCTTCAGACGTGCCCTGGCTGGATACAGGAATCGAATCTGGAATTAGTCGTCAACAGATATGCCCTGGCTGGATACAGGAATCGGATCTTCAAACTCTTCAGACGTGCCCTGGCAGGATACAGGAATCGAGTCTGGAAAATAGTCGTCAACAGATACACCCTGGCAGGATACAGGAATCGATTCTTGTATCCAGCCAGGGCACGTCTGAAGAGTTTGAAGATTCGATTCCTGTATCCAGCCAGGGCATATCTATCAACTATTACAATTCCAGATTCGACTCCTGTATCCAGCCAGGGCATATCTGTTGACCACATTTCCAGACTCGATTCCTGTATCTAGCCAGGGCACGTCTGAAGAGTTTGAAGATTCGATTCTTGTATCCAGCCAGGGCATATCTGTCAACTATCACCTTTCCAGATTCGATTCCTGTATCCAGCCAGGGCATGTCTGAAGAATTCCAGATCAACACCTGTAACAACCCAGGAAAACATCTGTGAACGACCGATTGTAGACCAACACCTGTAATAAGCCAGGAATTTATCTACATCACCACTTGGGGCATTCGAATGTCAAAAGTATTCAAAACCCGATGCAGTTTTACACAAGCTCATCTTCAGGAAGCCCTACACCGATTCCTCTTCAAGACTTTTGAAAACAGTTTATGGATTCTTCCCAACAACGGCTGTTAATCTATCAGCTTGTTCAGAAGCAACCTTTGAAATTAGTTTACGGACGCTTCCCAACAACGGATGCGGCTCTATTGCTGATTCAACTTCAAGATTTCTGAAAACAGTTCACGGGTTCTCCAAGTAAACGGATGTTAACCTGTCACTTGTTCAGATTCTCCTTCAAGACTTCTGAAAACAGTTTATGGATTCTTCCCAACAACGGGTGTTAATCTATCGGCTTGTTTAGATGCCACCTTTGAAAACAGTTTACGGACGCTTCCCAACAACGGATGTTGCTCTATTGCTTATTCAATCTCAAGATTTCTGAAAACAGTTCACGGGTTCTCCAAGTAACGGATGTTAACCTATCGCTTGTTCAGATTCTTCTCAAGCTAGCTCCACTCAGAGTCAAGCTTCATTATCCCCAGCAAAGCTAAAACTTCAAATTATCATTATCCCCAGCGGAGCCAGACCGTTGAACCTTCTCCCCACAGAGCTTTGGAGAGGGCAAATCTTGAGTTCCCCAGTGAAGTCGCCAGAGTTATTTCCTACCGAGCTGAAGATTCTCAATCTTACCTCCCCAGCATGAGTCTATTAGATTGGAACTCCCCAGTATAGGTCATCAGGAATTCTCTTCCCCAGCAGCAGCTAAGGATTTATTTTCCCCGGCAGCAGTCAAGATTCCTTTGTCTTCAGCCATCTCAGATTCATTTATCCTCAGCAAGATAGCTCATCAGCTTACATGCGCATTCATCACATTCATGTCATAAACATTGATGTCACATACATTGCATCATGCATCATAACATTGCATACGGCTAACCCTTTACTTTTCAGGTAAGAGCAGTCGACAGACACAGATCATCTCCCGAGATTCATCCAGAAATAGTTCAGATATGACCCGGACACGACGACGTTCTGATACTTATTTCGGATCCATTCAGACGCATCATCAGGAAACCCTACACCAGTTCCTCTTCAACTTCAAGACTTTTGAAAACAGTTTACAGATTCTTCCCTACAACGGATGTCAATCTACCAACTTGTTCAGACTCTCCTCAACTTTTGAAAACAGTTTACAGATTCTTCCCTACAACGGATGTCAATCTACCGACTTGTTCAGACTCTTCCCAACTTTTGAAAACAGTTTACGGACGCTTCCCAACAACGGACGTTGCTCTATTGTTTATTCAATCCCAACTCCTGAAATAGTTTACGGATTCTCCAGACATGGACGTCAATTTGTTGCTTATTCGGACCCCCGATTCAGAGATGTTCCAAAACATGGGTGGCTTTCTGATACTTGTCCACTCACCATTGATATACAGTTCAACATTTCCAGATGGCATCTATAAGCCCATCCTTCTACCAGCAGTCACCAGATGGCATCTTTAAGCCCATCACCAAATGGCATCTCTAAGCCCATTCCCCGACAAGATTCTAATCGCACCAGATGGCATCTTCAAGCCCATCACCAAATGGCATCTTTAAGCCCATTCACTTCTACCATCATATCGCCGAGTGCAAATTTTATGGGCACTTTAGTGTCCAATCTTCTTTTACCTTCAAGTCGCGAAAGGCAAACTTGCCAATCTAACTCTTCAGGTTCAAGAAGATTGAACAGGGGCAACTGTTGTACCCCAAAATTTGCCCTCGCATTTTTCCACAAGAAATCTCAGCTTCGGGCGTTTCCTGATTTTTCAAACTGACTCAAGAATCGGACAAACAGACTTTTCTCGTCAGTCAAACAAAATTAGGGTTTTATTGATTTTTAGGACTCTGGATTGCTTCAAACAGTTGGCTTAGGGTTTTGGTTGATTCTAGATCAATTGTGATCAGGCGAATGTTCGTTGGCATTTAATCAATAATTAAGGTTTTATGGGCATATTCTCAGCAAAATTAAAATTCCACAGCACTTTGCAAGATTTTCCAAGATTCGGGTTGAATTCGCATTGTTTTGATTTAATCAGTAAAAGAGGCAGTTGGTTTGAATTCACGTTGGTTTGTTTGAGCCAGTCAAAAGAAATATGCAGTTTGGAATTACAGTGCTTGGCAAAGAATCAGTGAAAAGGGAATGCGCTTGATCAGTTTATTTTGGTTAACTGCTGCTTTGCTTTGGATATTGGAAAGGACAGGTTTAATTGGTCAATTACTAAAACATTGTTTTATTTAAATTATTTATTATTCTAAATTAAGTGATTGAAATTTAGTTTTCAATTATTTTAATTCAAAGAGTTTTAAATAATAAATAAACAATAAAGAGAAAACAGAATTAATTGGATAATGAAAGTTTTTATTTATTATTAAATTAATTGTACAATTATTGTTTATGATTTAATTACAAACAATAGTTTTACATTGATCTAAATTTAAATAAAAGATTATCCTAATTATTTGTCTAATCTTCAAATCTTCATCCGCTATCCCTCGCTCCGGTGTTCCAATATTCATCTGCAAAAAGAAAAGAAGAAAAGTCAAAGAGCAGTTAAATTGAAACGACAGAAGAAATTCATCATTAAGGGTCACTGATTGGGATCAGTTAACCCTCTCTGCAAATCACGGGATTTCTCCCGGTTCACAAAGAGGGACGAGTTTATTTGCTAAAATTGAATGCACAAGTTTAAAAAATGCACAATTCAAAATTGTCAAAATTGCATAAAGTTCAAATCTCAAACAGCATGTTACAAAGCAAACAGCAAGTCCAAACCAAAAGTCCAAACTCAACTTTCTGCCAAATATAAAGCAACTATCCAAAAGGCTACTCAAAGCTATTAAAGAGGAAGATTTTGAAAGATATAAAAAAAGCACAAAAGCTGTCAAGAAGAGATAAATATGCAGAGAAAATCTTTTATGCAAGAAACTCTTTTATCATCATTTCCCATCAGATAGCCCTTTCAGAAAAAAGCACAGAAAAGAATCATATTATAACATATCCAACTGTACTAAGAGAGGGAGAGAGAGAAAAGATGCAGGTTTTCAGGCTTAGGCAGGCATAGATAGGAAGAAAAAATATACAAAAGAACAACACAGTTCAGCAGGGAAAAACACAACAGAAAATATACAAACTCACAACCGGCATATGCAAGCGAACCACATACTGAAGCAAACCTGTTAAGCTCAGAAACCAGTAATACATGGCCTAAAAACCTCATAACCATACAAGCCAAACAATGGCCTGATAAACCAAGTTCAAGCCTGAAGCTCAACCCCTGTCTAAACCCTTACCTACTGTCAACACCCAAACCTGGACACCAAACCCTTAAACCTGCATAGAAACAAAACCTAAGCCAAAAGCCATATCAGCATATAACCTGTCCAGCCCTTAAGAGCCAAAACCAAAAAACCTGAAACACGAACTGCTAAACCATAACCTACATTAACCATAACCTGCATATCCCAAGCCTGCTGAAGTCAAGCCTGAAAGGCATAAAACTTCAAGCAAAAACCTGCATAGGCAAGCTACACCACAACCCTGCCTGAAGCTAACTCACCCTGCCTGTCAAAAACCTGCTTAAACCATCACAACCTGCCTAATCCAAAAAGCCTTAACCTGTCAAAACCAAAACTATTTCCAAACCCAAACATCGGGCCCTCAGAGGAAGTGCTCATCATTGGGCAAGCAGAATAAGGCAACCCACAGAAGCAACAATAACACATCAAGCATCATCTCAGAAGGCCACTCAAAGAAAAGCTCCAGGCGTCCAACTCAAAGCAATAAGAGAAGAAGCGGTAAAAGCAACACAAGCAAGCATTTCAACAAAGCGTTTAAGGCAACACAGGCATCAAGCTCAGAAAGCAACATTTCAAGCATACAGGCAAAACCCCCTCAGAACTCTGAGTTCATCACAGGGTGGAAAAACAAACACCAAAAGCATATTGATCTCAAGGCCATTCAGGGACGAAGAAGAAAGATAATCAAACCCAAAACCCCCTCAGTAACAAAAAACATCATTGAGCAAAAGTATCAAAGGCGACGTGAATACAGTAGGAAAGAAGAAGAAAGAAGTGAGGTTTCAAAAGGAGCTTTCAGTTCAAATCATCATGAAACCCAATAAGCAGGCAAAGTAGACAAAGAGATACAAAGATACCAGGGTCTCAAAGCAAGCTAGCGTCTTCACTGTCCCTCCATCGTCAAAGGCCCTCCAAACGCCTCCTAATCACCTCCTCCAACGAATGTAACTCGTTTTATCTTTCTCTTCATCCCTCGAACACAAAAAGAGCGAATAATCAGAATCCGTGACACAAAGCTAAACATGCAAGACAAATTATTGAAACCTTAAAAAGAAAAGAGATAAAAAACGAAATTTAAACCTTGAATGAATCGTCATGCGCTTAGCCTTGGAGAGAAGGTGTTGATGGCGTTGGTGGCCTGAGCGAGTGAGACTCAGGAGCATTTGGGTATGAGAAAGACGAACGGAGAAGACAACGAAACTCCATGAACAACGCGCCGCTGCAAACCCTAGATTTCGTTCCCAATTTAAAACATTCCATAAACCCTAAAAAATGTTCTGAATTCCAACGTGGGCCTCGCCCATTTCTGCACGCCTGAAGCCCAACGAATTCTCATTCAAAAAACCTTAATCTTTTTCTTTTATAAAACAAATTTCTAACTTATCCTTTTTTATATATAAACAAATTTATCTTTATTAATCAATTAATATTAACTTTCTTTTTATATATAATCTTAAAACAAACATTTTTTTTTCTTTTCTAACTTAACATGTTTTACAATAATACTTTAATAATAAAACACCATTTTTATGGCACCATATAATTAAAATTGAAAATAATTTTTCTTTTCTTTTTAAAAAAAAAATATATATTTGTACATAATAGATAAACACATTTTTTCTAATATTAAACTCTTAAACACTTAATTAAAACACTTTTTGTATATAATAAAAAATGGTACATTTTATACATAATTTAATTAGAACTTGAACATTCAATTAAAACATTTTTCTTGTGTACATATTAAAAGAAATACAAGATCACTAGTTACTTAAATAAGCATTTAATTTTAGGACAAAACAAATACCTAACAATACTTTCAATTTCACATTATCGCACCTGTAAATAATCACATACTCATATACTTGTACACTTACACAATACATTCATATTGCTCCTATACATTTGTTTATCTTATATTTGTATATTCGTTATTTACATTTTGATCGTAAATTCGATTTGGTTGTAACTTATTGGATACTATAAGTCTCATCCCCATTCATAAACTTGTACCCCCAATCCCGAATACTTATTCTGTAATAGCGTAGATTTTACATTTTCGCAATTTACCGCTTTCAATTATACCATGGTTAGACCTAGGGTTTGCATGTACATAAAATCAAACGCTAGATAACCTAATACAAGACAAATACATGAAAGCAATACACAATCACACTTGCACCCTCTAGGGTAATCCCACATGTTGCCTTCCAAAATGGGCCATGCTTGCACGTCGAGTATCTTTGGCAAAACAAATTCAAATGATCATAAGTCCCTCAAAGTGTTGCCTAAACGGAATGATCATAGTCCCTTCAAAACAAATTTCCAAAGACACTTGGCACCATTGCATTCATGGTCCATACGATGACCCGCGCCCGTCCCGAATAAACTTCCTAAACGCAAGATTGTCCACCAAAATCAATGGTGGAACAAAATTGTTAAAAAGGGTTAAAACATAACAAAAACCTTTGAGTACAATAGGGTAGATAAAGCTCTTAGTTACTTGAGATCAACTTGCAAAAAAACACTTGCCTTCTTTTCAAAAACCACAATCCACAACACTTTCAAACAAACTCTCAAAAAAACATTTGAAACATCTTTTTGAAAAGATCCACACTTTTGTAAAACACTCAAACACGAGTCAAATACATTGGTTGCCTAAGACAAGGCATCTCTTCAAAAACATTTTTCAAAAACACTCACACACACACACCATTTTCAAGCAATCGAAAATCAAGGCAAGTGATCTAAAAAACCAAGTAACTAAGAGCCCATGGATAACCATGGATAGAAAGGGTTCTAATACCTTCCCTTTCTATAATCAACTCCCCGAACCCAAGAAAAAATCTCAAAGGTTTTTGCTGTGCTTTTTAAACCTTTCCTTAGGATAAAATAAAAAGTCGGTGGCGACTCTTGCTCAACCGAAACATTTGCGAAAACAAACGCAAAACCATAGTCAGTTCTCCCACCGTATCACAGAACTGGAGACTCTGCTGGGGAATAAAATTTAAAAGTGGGGTTACCTTAGGGTTTAGATCACCCTTACTCTCTTACTTTGATTGACTTGATTGCTTTATCTTTTGGGTTCTTTGTTTGGGTTTGTTGTAAATCCTACACCCGGATTTGGGGCACCTTCTTAGGTAAATAGCAAAAAAACTGTGAGGGAACTGTGCGGGGTATACCGACACGGTTGAAGCAGTAAGCTATGTTAGTGTGACATATTTGTGAGTACCGGTAACCCTTGAGTAGTCAAGGAGAGTACGGGGCCGCTGTGTGATGTCATGAAGCACTAACGAACTCTTAGAACCTTAATTGACCATCTTAGCCTTTTTAGGGGTAGTGAGATGACCGACTTTGGTGCAGTCCGAAGTTGGTAGATCCTCGATACTACACTCTTTTGAGGATTATTTTCTTGGAATATTTTGGTCGCCAGTAAGTGGTTAAACCGAAACAATGAACACAGAAAACAATCCAATGATATTGAGATCCTCTAGAACCCGGTTACTTTTGATAGGACAGGTTTTAACCAACGAACTGAAAGAGGGTAGTACCTGAACCCCATGAAAGCCTAAACCTAAGGACTTGTTTGCTTTGTGTGAATATGTTTGCCTGTATATACACTCACTTGCTTGTGCATACATGTACATAACATCATGACATCATACCATAGCATTTTCAATAACCATTTCAAGGATCTCGAGGATTCTTTTGATGCAGGGTCACGTTGAACCGGACATCTACCAAGGGGCAAGAGGTTTCTCTTCTAACCAATGCCAACCCAAGTTCAAGTGCAACAGCTTGAATCAGTGGCTATGACCCACTCGGCATGGTGAGCTTGATTCTCGTGGAAAGACATCCACCGATACAAAGTTCTCCAGTCAAAGATCAAGTACAACAACTTGAATCAGTGGCTATGACCCACTCGGCATGGTGAGCTTGATTCTCGTGGAAAGACATCCACCGATACAAAGTTCTCCAGTCAAAGATCAAGTACAACAACTTGAATCAGTGGCTATGACCCACTCGATATGGTGAGCTTAATTCTCATGGAAGGACGTTCACCGGTGCAAACGTCTCCAATCCAAGAGCAGAGTTCAACCTCTAACATTTTCTTGTGTTTACCCCGAGAGATCCTTGAAAGCATGCATCCACATATCATGCATTTCATTTTGACAATCTTTCCTTTTTCAGGTTTCCTTACTCTCCTGCTGTTTATTTCAGCAAGAGATGGCTCTAGAAAGGTCTGTCAAAGACATCCAAGACCAGACTGCTCAGCTGCAGGAGATGTTCCTGAACTTGTCTCTGGGGCAAGAAGAGATGAAAGCTCTCCTCACCAAGGGCTTGGGGAATTCCAACAACGCCAGGAGTGACCAGCTGGCGGAACTGCAGTTTGATCTGACAACACTGAGGACCCAAGTGATGGGACAATTGGTGGGCCAGATGGCTCTCATCCAAGACCTATCCCAAAGACAAGAGGAACTCAGAGTTCTTGTCCGCCAACTGCTTCCAAACAACCAACTGGGGCAAGCATCTGAGGTCGAAGAGCAAGTCACCGCTCAACCTCCACCCATTCAAGAAGACAAAGGGAAAGCTCCTTTGCTCGCTTCAGGGTCACAAGCCCGTCAACAAGCTCGCCAGCGTCAAAGGGGTAATCGGCATAAGCAAGAAAAGTCGGGAAGACAGTTCACGGAGACTGAAATACCATCATTCTTTATACTGAAGCGTCTGTTGGAGGTCAACTTGCTTACCGTAAAGGACCCTCCTCAGAAGCTCAATACCTCCTCTCCTCACTATCATCCCGACGCATTCTGTGTTTACCACTCCTACAGCCCGGGACACGACACCAACGACTGTTGGGCCTTGAAGAACAAGATTCAAGATCTGATCGACATTGGGGTGCTGGAATTCATGCCAGACGGTGAGATGAAGATCTTCCGTTAAAGGGTTCTCCACTTGAAGTGACGAAGCTCAAACTGAAAGACTTTTGCTTCTTTTTGAATTTTCAAAGTTGTAACTTCTTTTGCTGTCAAACAATTATTTGTTGATGTTAAACTCTGTTTTCATTAATGCATTGCATATGTTTGTCTTGAATTCATCCATTCGTTTTACTACTCTTATGCTTTTCTTTATGATATTTGACTCTTGATAAAAAGCTGTAAGCCTTTAGAGGGAGGATGACGAAACAATACCATGATCTTATACAGTATGCTTTTGAACAGACCTTGCTGATGATGTACAGGCATTTCTTTCAAATCCCAAACACTGGAGTTATAAGGAAGTTAATCCCTAGTCAACCCCTTCGAGCCAAAGAAGTAGGAGTTTTCTATTCTAAACAATCAAAACCTTTGATATAAACCCGGGGCAGGGTAGTATCTCAGTTAATTCAAAAGAAAATGCGCATTGAAGTCGCAAACTCTCAAGTTCATAATACAATGAACGATGTCAAAAAGAGAAAGCATTCCTTTGAAATTAAAAGACAGGGATGGTTCCCTATCACATAGACAGTCAATCTCTCAAAAGAGAAAAGCCCACTAAGCCAAAACCTATAAAGGAGGTTTAAGAAAGCTGGGGCATCCCGCTGACAGTAATCCCGGAAAACGGTAACAGTCAGGCAAAAGTTAGGGATAACAAATCAAAATCAAAATAGTGAGGTCATTACAAAATCCTCAACAACATGAAAAATGTTGAAAAAGAAAAAGGAGATGATGACTGTCTCCCCAAATTCAAACTGGTGAACCATTGCCCAAAAGTCGTTCCAAATTTTAAACAGAGTATGACGCAATTAACTGAGCTTAGGTTGGAGAACATCACGAAGAGCGGGTGGATACAAACGTACTTTGAGCCTTTATCCTTTGTTTCTTAAACCGTGAACCAGGCCACGTTACAACCCTTCAAAAGTCCTAATTGAATCATGGGTTAGTTCGAAAGCATACTGTTACAAAAGGTATCCTGACTCCTGCAGGGCTTTGCTCTAAATCTTGTGTTGATCTGTCTTATAAAAAGTTTTCTGCTAAAAAACGCATTTTTCAAAACTTCGAGACAAACATAAACTTTGCATTATTCGAATATCACTGTCTGCATTTGACCCTTTTGTTTGACAGCGAAGAAATCCATACAACGAATGTTCGGAGGAACGAAAACTCTCTCAGTAAGTCAAAATCATTTCAAGAGGATGACACTTCCATCAAATCTCCTATCAACAAGGGGCATGACATAGTACCATCCAATTAACCTGGGGCAGTCCAGTCAAGGTCCAACAAATCTTTCAAAATCCAGTTAACCTGGGGCAGTCCAGTCAAGATTTCAAAAAATCTCTCAATATGCAGAATAATCTGATTCAAGACTCCTTTATCACCACTTGGGGCATTCGAATGTCAAAAGTGTTCAACCAATCAACTATCACATTTCCAGACTCGATTCCTGTATCTAGCCAGGGCACGTCTGAATAGTTTGAAGATTCAATTCCTATATCCAGCCAGGGCATATCTATCAACTATTACAATTCCAGATTCGACTCCTGTATCCAGCCAGGGCATATCTGTTGACCATATTTCCAGACTCGATTCCTGTATCTAGCCAGGGCACGTCTAAAGAGTTTGAAGATTCGACTCCTGTATCCAGCCAGGGCATATCTGTCAACTATCACCTTTCCAGATTCGATTCCTGTATCCAGCCAGGGCATGTCTGAAGAATTCCAGATCAACACCTGTAACAACCCAGGAAAACATCTGTGAACGACCGATTGTAGACCAACACCTGTAATAAGCCAGGAATTTATCTACATCACCACTTGGGGCATTCGAATGTCAAAAGTATTCAAAACCCGATGCAGTTTTACACAAGCTCATCTTCAGGAAGCCCTACACCGGTTCCTCTTCAAGACTTCTGAAAACAGTTTATGGATTCTTCCCAACAACGGATGTTAATCTATCAGCTTGTTCAGAAGCAACCTTTGAAATTAGTTTACGGACGCTTCCCAACAACGGATGCGGCTCTATTGCTGATTCAACTTCAAGATTTCTGAAAACAGTTCACGGGTTCTCCAAGTAAATGGATGTTAACCTGTCACTTGTTCAGATTCTCCTTCAAGACTTCTGAAAACAGTTTATGGATTCTTCCCAACAACGGATGTTAATCTATCGGCTTGTTCAGATGCCACCTTTGAAAACAGTTTACGGACGCTTCCCAACAACGGATGCTGCTCTATTGCTTATTCAATCTCAAGATTTCTGAAAACAGTTCACGGGTTCTCCAAGTAACGGATGTTAACCTATCGCTTGTTCAGATTCTTCTCAAGCTAGCTCCACTCAGAGTCAAGCTTCATTATCCCCAGCAAAGCTAAAACTTCAAATTATCATTATCCCCAGCGGAGCCAGACCGTTGAACCTTCTCCCCACAGAGCTTTGGAGAGGGAAAATCTTGAGTTCCCCAGTGAAGTCGCCAGAGTTATTTCCTACCGAGCTGAAGATTCTCAATCTTACCTCCCCAGCATGAGTCTATTAGATTGGAACTCCCCAGTATAGGTCATCAGGAATTCTCTTCCCCAGCAGCAGCCAAGGATTTATTTTCCCCGGCAGTAGTCAAGATTCCTTTGTCTTCAGCCATCTCAGATTCATTTATCCTCAGCAAGATAGCTCATCAGCTTACATGCGCATTCATCACATTCATGTCATAAACATTGATGTCACATACATTGCATCATGCATCATAACATTGCATACGGCTAACCCTTTACTTTTCAGGTAAGAGCAGTCGACAGACACAGATCATCTCCCGAGATTCATCCAGAAATAGTTCAGATATGACCCAGACACGACGACGTTCTGATACTTATTTCGGATCCATTCAGACGCATCATCAGGAAACCCTACACCGGTTCCTCTTCAACTTCAAGACTTTTGAAAACAGTTTACAGATTCTTCCCTACAACGGATGTCAATCTACCAACTTGTTCAGACTCTCCTCAACTTTTGAAAACAGTTTACAGATTCTTCCCTACAACAGATGTCAATCTACCGACTTGTTCAGACTCTTCCCAACTTTTGAAAACAGTTTACGGACGCTTCCCAACAACGGATGTTGCTCTATTGTTTATTCAATCCCAACTCCTGAAATAGTTTACGGATTCTCCAGACATGGACGTCAATCTGTTGCTTATTCGGACCCCCGATTCAGAGATGTTCCAAAACATGGGTGGCTTTCTGATACTTGTCCACTCACCATTGATATACAGTTCAACATTTCCAAATGGCATCTATAAGCCCATCCTCCTACCAGCAGTCACCAGATGGCATCTTTAAGCCCATCACCAAATGGCATCTCTAAGCCCATTCCTCGACAAGATTCTAATCGCACCAGATGGCATCTTCAAGCCCATCACCAAATGGCATCTTTAAGCCCATTCACTTCTACCATCATATCGCCGAGTGCAAATTTTCTGGGCACTTTAGTGTCCAATCTTCTTTTACCTTCAAGTCGCGAAAGGCAAACTTGCCAATCTAACTCTTTAGGTTCAAGAAGATTGAACAGGGGCAACTGTTGTACCCCAAAATTTGCCCTCGCATTTTTCCACAAGAAATCTCAGCTTCAGGCGTTTCCTGATTTTTCAAACTGACTCAAGAATCGGACAAACAGACTTTTCTCGTCAATCAAACAAAATTAGGGTTTTATTGATTTTTAGGACTCTGGATTGCTTCAAACAGTTGGCTTAGGGTTTTGGTTGATTCTGGATCAATTGTGATCAGGCGAATGTTCGTTGGCATTTAATCAGGAATTAAGGTTTTATGGGCATATTCTCAGCAAAATTAAAATTCCACAGCACTTTGCAAGATTTTCCAAGATTCGGGTTGAATTCGCATTGTTTTGATTTAATCAGTAAAAGAGGCAGTTGGTTTGAATTCACGTTGGTTTGTTTGAGCCAGTCAAAAGAAATATGCAGTTTGGAATTACAGTGCTTGGCAAAGAATCAGTGAAAAGGGAATGCGCTTGATCAGTTTATTTTGGTTAACTGCTGCTTTGCTTTGGATATTGGAAAGGACAGGTTTAATTGGTCAATTACTAAAACATTGTTTTATTTAAATTATTTATTATTCTAAATTAAGTGATTGAAATTTAGTTTTCAATTATTTTAATTCAAAGAGTTTTAAATAATAAATAAACAATAAAGAGAAAACAGAATTAATTGGATAATGAAAGTTTTTATTTATTATTAAATTAATTGTACAATTATTGTTTATGATTTAATTACAAACAATAGTTTTACATTGATCTAAATTTAAATAAAAGATTATCCTAATTATTTGTCTAATCTTCAAATCTTCATCCGTTATCCCTCGCTCCGGTGTTCCAATATTCATCTGCAAAAAGAAAAGAAGAAAAGTCAAAGAGCAGTTAAATTGAAACGACAGAAGAAATTCATCATTAAGGGTCACTGATTGGGATCAGTTAACCCTCTCTGCAAATCACGGGATTTCTCCCGGTTCACAAAGAGGGACGAGTTTATTTGCTAAAATTGAATGCACAAGTTTAAAAAATGCACAATTCAAAATTGTCAAAATTGCATAAAGTTCAAATCTCAAACAGCATGTTACAAAGTAAACAGCAAGTCCAAACCAAAAGTCCAAACTCAACTTTCTGCCAAATATAAAGCAACTATCCAAAAGGCTACTCAAAGCTATTAAAGTGGAAGATTTTGAAAGATATAAAAAAGCACAAAAGTTGTCAAGAAGAGATAAATATGCAGAGAAAATCTTTTATGCAAGAAACTCTTTTATCATCATTTCCCATCAGATAGCCCTTTCAGAAAAAAGCACAGAAAAGAATCATATTATAACATATCCAACTGTACTAAGAGAGGGAGAGAGAGAAAAGATGCAGGTTTTCAGGCTTAGGCAGGCATAGATAGGAAGAAAAAATATACAAAAGAACAACACAGTTCAGCAGGGAAAAACACAACAGAAAATATACAAACTCACAACCGGCATATGCAAGCGAACCACATACTGAAGCAAACCTGTTAAGCTCAGAAACCAGCAATACATGGCCTAAAAACCTCATAACCATACAAGCCAAACAATGGCCTGATAAACCAAGTTCAAGCCTGAAGCTCAACCCCTGTCTAAACCCTTACCTACTGTCAACACCCAAACCTGGACACCAAACCCTTAAACCTGCATAGAAACAAAACCTAAGCCAAAAGCCATATCAGCATATAACCTGTCCAGCCCTTAAGAGCCAAAACCAAAAAACCTGAAACACGAACTGCTAAACCATAACCTACATTAACCATAACCTGCATATCCCAAGCCTGCTGAAGTCAAGCCTGAAAGGCATAAAACTTCAAGCAAAAACCTGCATAGGCAAGCTACACCACAACCCTGCCTGAAGCTAACTCACCCTGCCTGTCAAAAACCTGCTTAAACCATCACAACCTGCCTAATCCAAAAAGCCTTAACCTGTCAAAACCAAAACTATTTCCAAACCCAAACATCGGGCCCTCAGAAGAAGTGCTCATCATTGGGCAAGCAGAATAAGGCAACCCATAGAAGCAACAATAACACATCAAGCATCATCTCAGAAGGCCACTCAAAGAAAAGCTCCAGGCGTCCAACTCAAAGCAATAAGAGAAGAAGCGGTAAAAGCAACACAAGCAAGCATTTCAACAAAGCGTTTAAGGCAACACAGGCATCAAGCTCAGAAAGCAACATTTCAAGCATACAGGCAAAACCCCCTCAGAACTCTGAGTTCATCACAGGGTGGAAAAACAAACACCAAAAACATATTGATCTCAAGGCCATTCAGGGACGAAGAAGAAAGATAATCAAACCCAAAACCCCCTCAGTAACAAAAAACATCATTGAGAAAAAGTATCAAAGGCGACGTGAATACAGTAGGAAAGAAGAAGAAAGAAGTGAGGTTTCAAAAGGAGCTTTCAGTTCAAATCATCATGAAACCCAATAAGCAGGCAAAGTAGACAAAGAGATACAAAGATACCAGGGTCTCAAAGCAAGCTAGCGTCTTCACCGTCCCTCCATCGTCAAAGGCCCTCCAAACGCCTCCTAATCACCTCCTCCAACGAAGGTAACTCGTTTTATCTTTCTCTTCGTCCCTCGAACACAAAAAGAGCGAATAATCAGAATCTGTGACACAAAGCTAAACATGCAAGACAAATTATTGAAACCTTAAAAAGAAAAGAGATAAAAAACGAAATTTAAACCTTGAATGAATCGTCATGCGCTTAGCCTTGGAGAGAAGGTGTTGATGGCGTTGGTGGCCTGAGCGAGTGAGACTCAGGAGCATTTGGGTATGAGAAAGACGAACGGAGAAGACAATGAAACTCCATGAACAACGCGCCGCTGCAAACCCTATATTTTGTTCCCAATTGAAAACATTCCATAAACCCTAAAAAATGTTCTGAATTCCAACGTGGGCCTCGCCCATTTCTGCACGCCTGAAGCCCAACGAATTCTCATTCAAAAAACCTTAATCTTTTTCTTTTATAAAATAAATTTCTAACTTATCCTTTTTTATATATAAACAAATTTATCTTTATTAATCAATTAATATTAACTTTCTTTTTATATATAATCTTAAAACAAATATTTTTTTTCTTTTCTAACTTAACATGTTTTACAATAATACTTTAATAATAAAACACCATTTTTATGGCACCATATAATTAAAATTGAAAATACTTTTTCTTTTCTTTTTAAAAAAAATATATATATTTGTACATAATAGATAAACACGTTTTTTCTAATATTAAACTCTTAAACACTTAATTAAAACACTTTTTGTATATAATAAACAATGGTACATTTTATACATAATTTAATTAGAACTTGAACATTCAATTAAAACATTTTTCTTGTGTACATATTAAAAGAAATACAAGATCACTAGTTACTTAAATAAGCATTTAATTTTAGGACAAGACAAATACCTAACAATACTTTCAATTTCACATTATCGCACCTGTAAATAATCACAATACATTCATATTGCTCCTATACATTTGTTTATCTTATATTTGTATATTCGTTATTTACATTTTGATCGTAAATTCGATTTGGTTGTAACTTATTGGATACTATAAGTCTCATCCCCATTCATAAACTTGTACCCCCAATCCCGAATACTTATTCTGTAATAGCGTAGATTTTACATTTTCGCAATTTACCGCTTTCAATTATACCATGGTTAGACCTAGGGTTTGCATGTACATAAAATCAAACGCTAGATAACCTAATACAAGACAAATACATGAAAGCAATACACAATCACACTTGCACCCTCTAGGGTAATCCCACATGTTGCCTTCCAAAATGGGCCATGCTTGCACGTCGAGTATCTTTGGCAAAACAAATTCAAATGATCATAAGTCCCTCAAAGTGTTGCCTAAACGGAATGATCATAGTCCCTTCAAAACAAATTTCCAAAGACACTTGGCACCATTGCATTCATGGTCCATACGATGACCCGCGCCCGTCCCGAATAAACTTCCTAAACGCAAGATTGTCCACCAAAATCAATGGTGGAACAAAATTGTTAAAAAGGGTTAAAACATAACAAAAACCTTTGAGTACAATAGGGTAGATAAAGCTCTTAGTTACTTGAGATCAACTTGCAAAAAAACACTTGCCTTCTTTTCAAAAACCACAATCCACAACACTTTCAAACAAACTCTCAAAAAAACATTTGAAACATCTTTTTGAAAAGATCCACACTTTTGTAAAACACTCAAACACGAGTCAAATACATTGGTTGCCTAAGACAAGGCATCTCTTAAAAAACATTTTTCAAAAACACTCACACACACACACACCATTTTCAAGCAATCGAAAATCAAGGCAAGTGATCTAAAAAACCAAGTAACTAAGAGCCCATGGATAACCATGGATAGAAAGGGTTCTAATACCTTCCCTTTCTATAATCAACTCCCCGAACCCAAGAAAAAATCTCAAAGGTTTTTGCTGTGCTTTTTAAACCTTTCCTTAGGATAAAATAAAAAGTCGGTGGCGACTCTTGCTCAACCGAAACATTTGCGAAAACAAACGCAAAACCATAGTCAGTTCTCCCACCGTATCACAGAACTGGCGACTCTGCTGGGGAATAAAATTTAAAAGTGGGGTTACCTTAGGGTTTAGATCACCCTTACTCTCTTACTTTGATTGACTTGATTGCTTTATCTTTTGGGTTCTTTGTTTGGGTTTGTTGTAAATCCTACACCCGGATTTGGGGCACCTTCTTAGGTAAATAGCAAAAAAACTGTGAGGGAACTGTGCGGGGTATACCGACACGGTTGAAGCAGTAAGCTATGTTAGTGTGACATATTTGTGAGTACCGGTAACCCTTGAGTAGTCAAGGAGAGTACGGGGCCGCTGTGTGATGTCATGAAGCACTAACGAACTCTTAGAACCTTAATTGACCATCTTAGCCTTTTTAGGGGTAGTGAGATGACCGACTTTGGTGCAGTCCGAAGTTGGTAGATCCTCGATACTACACTCTTTTGAGGATTATTTTCTTGGAATATTTTGGTCGCCAGTAAGTGGTTAAACCGAAACAATGAACACAGAAAACAATCCAATGATATTGAGATCCTCTAGAACCCGGTTACTTTTGATAGGACAGGTTTTAACCAACGAACTGAAAGAGGGTAGTACCTGAACCCCATGCAAGCCTAAACCTAAGGACTTGTTTGCTTTGTGTGAATATGTTTGCCTGTATATACACTCACTTGCTTGTGCATACATGTACATAACATCATGACATCATACCATAGCATTTTCAATAACCATTTCAAGGATCTCGAGGATTCTTTTGATGCAGGGTCACGTTGAACCGGACATCTACCAAGGGGCAAGAGGTTTCTCTTCTAACCAATGCCAACCCAAGTTCAAGTGCAACAGCTTGAATCAGTGGCTATGACCCACTCGGCATGGTGAGCTTGATTCTCGTGGAAAGACATCCACCGATACAAAGTTCTCCAGTCAAAGATCAAGTACAACAACTTGAATCAGTGGCTATGACCCACTCGGCATGGTGAGCTTGATTCTCGTGGAAAGACATCCACCGATACAAAGTTCTCCAGTCAAAGATCAAGTACAACAACTTGAATCAGTGGCTATGACCCACTCGATATGGTGAGCTTAATTCTCGTGGAAGGACGTTCACCGGTGCAAACGTCTCCAATCCAAGAGCAGAGTTCAACCTCTAACATTTTCTTGTGTTTACCCCGAGAGATCCTTGAAAGCATGCATCCACATATCATGCATTTCATTTTGACAATCTTTCCTTTTTCAGGTTTCCTTACTCTCCTGCTGTTTATTTCAGCAAGAGATGGCTCTAGAAAGGTTTGTCAAAGACATCCAAGACCAGACTGTTCAGCTGCAGGAGATGTTCCTGAACTTGTCTCTGGGGCAAGAAGAGATGAAAGCTCTCCTCACCAAGGGCTTGGGGAATTCCAACAACGCCAGGAGTGACCAGCTGGCGGAACTGCAGTTTGATCTGACAACACTGAGGACCCAAGTGATGGGACAATTGGTGGGCCAGATGGCTCTCATCCAAGACCTATCCCAAAGACAAGAGGAAGTCAGAGTTCTTGTCCGCCAACTGCTTCCAAACAACCAACTGGGGCAAGCATCTGAGGTCGAAGAGCAAGTCACCGCTCAACCTCCACCCATTCAAGAAGACAAAGGGAAAGCTCCTTTGCTCGCTTCAGGGTCACAAGCCCGTCAACAACCTCGCCAGCGTCAAATGGGTAATCGACATAAGCAAGAAAAGTCGGGAAGACAGTTCACGGAGACTGAAATACCATCATTCTTTATACTGAAGCGTCTGTTGGAGGTCAACTTGCTTACCGTAAAGGACCCTCCTCAGAAGCTCAATACCTCCTCTCCTCACTATCATCCCGACGCATTCTGTGTTTACCACTCCTACAGCCCGGGACACGACACCAACGACTGTTGGGCCTTGAAGAACAAGATTCAAGATCTGATCGACATTGGGGTGCTGGAATTCATGTCAGACGGTGAGATGAAGATCTTCCGTTAAAGGGTTCTCCATTTGAAGTGACGAAGCTCAAACTGACAGACTTTTGCTTCTTTTTGAATTTTCAAAGTTGTAATTTCTTTTGCTGTCAAACAATTATTTGTTGATGTTAAACTCTGTTTTCATTAATGCATTGCATATGTTTGTCTTGAATTCATCCATTCGTTTCACTACTCTTATGCTTTTCTTTATGATATTTGACTCTTGATAAAAAGCTGTAAGCCTTTAGAGGGAGGATGACGAAACAATACCATGATCTTATACAGTATGCTTTTGAACAGACCTTGCTGATGATGTACAGGCATTTCTTTCAAATCCCAAACACTGGAGTTATAAGGAAGTTAATCCCTAGTCAACCCCTTCGAGCCAAAGAAGTAGGAGTTTTCTGTTCTAAACAATCAAAACCTTTGATATAAACCCGGGGCAGGGTAGTATCTCAGTTAATTCAAAAGAAAATGCGCATTGAAGTCGCAAACTCTCAAGTTCATAATACAATGAACGATGTCAAAAAGAGAAAGTATTCCTTTGAAATCAAAAGACAGGGATGGTTCCCTATCACATAGACAGTCAATCTCTCAAAAGAGAAAAGCCCACTAAGCCAAAACCTATAAAGGAGGTTTAAGAAAGCTGGGGCATCCCGCTGACAGTAATCCCGGAAAACGGTAACAGTCAGGCAAAAGTTAGGGATAACAAATCAAAATCAAAATAGTGAGGTCATTACAAAATCCTCAACAACATGAAAAATGTTGAAAAAGAAAAAGGAGATGATGACTGTCTCCCCAAATTCAAACTGGTGAACCATCGCCCAAAAGTCGTTCCAAATTTTAAACAGAGTATGACGCAATTAACTGAGCTTAGGTTGGAGAACATCACGAAGAGCGGGTGGGTACAAACGTACTTTGAGCCTTTATCCTTTGTTTCTTAAACCGTGAACCAGGCCACGTTACAACCCTTCAAAAGTCCTAATTGAAGCATGGGTTAGTTCGAAAGCATACTGTTACAAAAGGTATCCTGACTCCTGCAGGGCTTTGCTCTAAATCTTGTGTTGATCTGTCTTATAAAAAGTTTTCTGCTAAAAAACGCATTTTTCAAAACTTCGAGACAAACATAAACTTTTCATTATTCGAATATCACTGTCTGCATTTGACCCTTTTGTTTGACAGCGAAGAAATCCATACAGCGAATGTTCAGAGGAACGAAAACTCTCTCAGTAAGTCAAAATCATTTCAAGAGGATGACACTTCCATCAAATCTCCTATCAACAAGGGGCATGACATAGTACCATCCAATTAACCTGGGGCAGTCCAGTCAAGGTCCAACAAATCTTTCAAAATCCAGTTAACCTGGGGCAGTCCAGTCAAGATTTCAAAAAATCTCTCAATATGCAGAATAATCTGATTCAAGACTCCTTCATCACCACTTGGAGCATTCGAATGTCAAAAGTGTTCAACCAATCAACTATCACATTTCCAGACTCGATTCCTGTATCTAGCCAGGGCACGTCTGAAGAGTTTGAAGATTCGATTCCTGTATCCAGCCAGGGCATATCTATCAACTATTACAATTCCAGATTCGACTCCTGTATCCAGCCAGGGCATATCTGTTGACCACATTTCCAGACTCGATTCCTGTATCTAGCTAGGGCACGTCTGAAGAGTTTGAAGATTCGATTCTTGTATCCAGCCAGGGCATATCTGTCAACTATCACCTTTCCAGATTCGATTCCTGTATCCAGCCAGGGCATGTCTGAAGAATTCCAGATCAACACCTGTAACAACCCAGGAAAACATCTGTGAACGACCGATTGTAGACCAACACCTGTAATAAGCCAGGAATTTATCTACATCACCACTTGGGGCATTCGAATGTCAAAAGTATTCAAAACCCGATGCAGTTTTACACAAGCTCATCTTCAGGAAGCCCTACACCGGTTCCTCTTCAAGACTTCTGAAAACAGTTTATGGATTCTTCCCAACAACGGATGTTAATCTATCAGCTTGTTCAGAAGCAACCTTTGAAATTAGTTTACGGACGCTTCCCAACAACGGATGCGGCTCTATTGCTGATTCAACTTCAAGATTTCTGAAAACAGTTCACGGGTTCTCCAAGTAAACGGATGTTAACCTGTCACTTGTTCAGATTCTCCTTCAAGACTTCTGAAAACAGTTTATGGATTCTTCCCAACAACGGATGTTAATCTATCGGCTTGTTCAGATGCCACCTTTGAAAACAGTTTACGGACGCTTCCCAACAACGGATGCTGCTCTATTGCTTATTCAATCTCAAGATTTCTGAAAACAGTTCACGGGTTCTCCAAGTAACGGATGTTAACCTATCGCTTGTTCAGATTCTTCTCAAGCTAGCTCCACTCAGAGTCAAGCTTCATTATCCCCAGCAAAGCTAAAACTTCAAATTATCATTATCCCCAGCGGAGCCAGACCGTTGAACCTTCTCCCCACAGAGCTTTGGAGAGGGCAAATCTTGAGTTCCCTAGTGAAGTCGCCAGAGTTATTTCCTACCGAGCTGAAGATTCTCAATCTTACCTCCCCAGCATGAGTCTATTAGATTGGAACTCCCCAGTGTAGGTCATCAGGAATTCTCTTCCCCAGCAGCAGCCAAGGATTTATTTTCCCCGGCAGCAGTCAAGATTCCTTTGTCTTCAGCCATCTCGGATTCATTTATCCTCAGCAAGATAGCTCATCAGCTTACATGCGCATTCATCACATTCATGTCATAAACATTGATGTCACATACATTGCATCATGCATCATAACATTGCATACGGCTAACCCTTTACTTTTCAGGTAAGAGCAGTCGACAGACACAGATCATCTCCCGAGATTCATCCAGAAATAGTTCAGATATGACCCGGACACGACGACGTTCTGATACTTATTTCGGATCCATTCAGACGCATCATCAGGAAACCCTACACCGGTTCCTCTTCAACTTCAAGACTTTTGAAAACAGTTTACAGATTCTTCCCTACAACGGATGTCAATCTACCAACTTGTTCAGACTCTCCTCAACTTTTGAAAACAGTTTACAGATTCTTCCCTACAACGGATGTCAATCTACCGACTTGTTCAGACTCTTCCCAACTTTTGAAAACAGTTTACGGACGCTTCCCAACAACGGACGTTGCTCTATTGTTTATTCAATCCCAACTCCTGAAATAGTTTACGGATTCTCCAGACATGGACGTCAATCTGTTGCTTATTCGGACCCCCGATTCAGAGATGTTCCAAAACATGGGTGGCTTTCTGATACTTGTCCACTCACCATTGATATACAGTTCAACATTTCCAGATGGCATCTATAAGCCCATCCTCCTACCAGCAGTCACCAGATGGCATCTTTAAGCCCATCACCAAATGGCATCTCTAAGCCCATTCCCCGACAAGATTCTAATCGCACCAGATGGCATCTTCAAGCCCATCACCAAATGGCATCTTTAAGCCCATTCACTTCTACCATCATATCGCCGAGTGCAAATTTTCTGGGCACTTTAGTGTCCAATCTTCTTTTACCTTCAAGTCGCGAAAGGCAAACTTGCCAATCTAACTCTTCAGGTTCAAGAAGATTGAACAGGGGCAACTGTTGTACCCCAAAATTTGCCCTCGCATTTTTCCACAAGAAATCTCAGCTTCAGGCGTTTCCTGATTTTTCAAACTGACTCAAGAATCGGACAAACAGACTTTTCTCGTCAGTCAAACAAAATTAGGGTTTTATTGATTTTTAGGACTCTGGATTGCTTCAAACAGTTGGCTTAGGGTTTTGGTTGATTCTGGATCAATTGTGATCAGGCGAATGTTCGTTGGCATTTAATCAGGAATTAAGGTTTTATGGGCATATTCTCAGCAAAATTAAAATTCCACAGCACTTTGCAAGATTTTCCAAGATTCGGGTTGAATTCGCATTGTTTTGATTTAATCAGTAAAAGAGGCAGTTGGTTTGAATTCACGTTGGTTTGTTTGAGCCAGTCAAAAGAAATATGCAGTTTGGAATTACAGTGCTTGGCAAAGAATCAGTGAAAAGGGAATGCGCTTGATCCGTTTATTTTGGTTAACTGCTGCTTTGCTTTGGATATTGGAAAGGACAGGTTTAATTGGTCAATTACTAAAACATTTTTTTATTTAAATTATTTATTATTCTAAATTAAGTGATTGAAATTTAGTTTTCAATTATTTTAATTCAAAGAGTTTTAAATAATAAATAAACAATAAAGAGAAAACAGAATTAATTGGATAATGAAAGTTTTTATTTATTATTAAATTAATTGTACAATTATTGTTTATGATTTAATTACAAACAATAGTTTTACATTGATCTAAATTTAAATAAAAGATTATCCTAATTATTTGTCTAATCTTCAAATCTTCATCCACTATCCCTCGCTCCGGTGTTCCAATATTCATCTGCAAAAAGAAAAGAAGAAAAGTCAAAGAGCAGTTAAATTGAAACGACAGAAGAAATTCATCATTAAGGGTCACTGATTGGGATCAGTTAACCCTCTCTGCAAATCACGGGATTTCTCCCGGTTCACAAAGAGGGACGAGTTTATTTGCTAAAATTGAATGCACAAGTTTAAAAAATGCACAATTCAAAATTGTCAAAATTGCATAAAGTTCAAATCTCAAACAGCATGTTACAAAGCAAACAGCAAGTCCAAACCAAAAGTCCAAACTCAACTTTCTGCCAAATATAAAGCAACTATCCAAAAGGCTACTCAAAGCTATTAAAGAGGAAGATTTTGAAAGATATCAAAAAGCACAAAAGCTGTCAAGAAGAGATAAATATGCAGAGAAAATCTTTTATGCAAGAAACTCTTTTATCATCATTTCCCATCAGATAGCCCTTTCAGAAAAAAGCACAGAAAAGAATCATATTATAACATATCCAACTGTACTAAGAGAGGGAGAGAGAGAAAAGATGCAGGTTTTCAGGCTTAGGCAGGCATAGATAGGAAGAAAAAATATACAAAAGAACAACACAGTTCAGCAGGGAAAAACACAACAGAAAATATACAAACTCACAACCGGCATATGCAAGCGAACCACATACTGAAGCAAACCTGTTAAGCTCAGAAACCAGCAATACATGGCCTAAAAACCTCATAACCATACAAGCCAAACAATGGCCTGATAAACCAAGTTCAAGCCTGAAGCTCAACCCCTGTCTAAACCCTTACCTACTGTCAACACCCAAACCTGGACACCAAACCCTTAAACCTGCATAGAAACAAAACCTAAGCCAAAAGCCATATAAGCATATAACCTGTCCAGCCCTTAAGAGCCAAAACCAGAAAACCTGAAACACGAACTGCTAAACCATAACCTGCATTAACCATAACCTGCATATCCCAAGCCTGCTGAAGTCAAGCCTGAAAGGCATAAAACTTCAAGCAAAAACCTGCATAGGCAAGCTACACCACAACCCTGCCTGAAGCTAACTCACCCTGCCTGTCAAAAACCTGCTTAAACCATCACAACCTGCCTAATCCAAAAAGCCTTAACCTGTCAAAACCAAAACTATTTCCAAACCCAAACATCGGGCCCTCAGAGGAAGTGCTCATCATTGGGCAAGCAGAATAAGGCAACCCACAGAAGCAACAATAACACATCAAGCATCATCTCAGAAGGCCAATCAAAGAAAAGCTCCAGGCGTCCAACTCAAAGCAATAAGAGAAGAAGCGGTAAAAGCAACACAAGCAAGCATTTCAACAAAGCATTTAAGGCAACACAGGCATCAAGCTCAGAAAGCAACATTTCAAGCATACAGGCAAAACCCCCTCAGAACTCTGAGTTCATCACATGGTGGAAAATCAAACACCAAAAGCATATTGATCTCAAGGCCATTCAGGGACGAAGAAGAAAGATAATCAAACCCAAAACCCCCTCAGTAACAAAAAACATCATTGAGCAAAAGTATCAAAGGCGACGTGAATACAGTAGGAAAGAAGAAGAAAGAAGTGAGGTTTCAAAAGGAGCTTTCAGTTCAAATCATCATGAAACCCAATAAGCAGGCAAAGTAGACAAAGAGATACAAAGATACCAGGGTCTCAAAGCAAGCTAGCGTCTTCACCATCCCTCCATCGTCAAAGGCCCTCCAAACGCCTCCTAATCACCTCCTCCAACGAAGGTAACTCGTTTTATCTTTCTCTTCGTCCCTCGAACACAAAAAGAGCGAATAATCAGAATCCGTGACACAAAGCTAAACATGCAAGACAAATTATTGAAACCTTAAAAAGAAAAGAGATAAAAAACGAAATTTAAACCTTGAATGAATCGTCATGCGCTTAGCCTTGGAGAGAAGGTGTTGATGGCGTTGGTGGCCTGAGCGAGTGAGACTCAGGAGCATTTGGGTATGAGAAAGACGAACGGAGAAGACAACGAAACTCCATGAACAACGCGCCGCTGCAAACCCTAGATTTCGTTCCCAATTGAAAACATTCCATAAACCCTAAAAAATGTTCTGAATTCCAACGTGGGCCTCGCCCATTTCTGCACGCCTGAAGCCCAACGAATTCTCATTCAAAAAACCTTAATCTTTTTCTTTTATAAAACAAATTTCTAACTTATCCTTTTTTATATATAAACAAATTTATCTTTATTAATCAATTAATATTAACTTTCTTTTTATATATAATCTTAAAACAAACATTTTTTTTTCTTTTCTAACTTAACATGTTTTACAATAATACTTTAATAATAAAACACCATTTTTATAGCACCATATAATTAAAATTGAAAATACTTTTTCTTTTCTTTTTTAAAAAAAAAAATATATTTGTACATAATAGATAAACATATTTTTTCTAATATTAAACTCTTAAACACTTAATTAAAACACTTTTTGTATATAATAAACAATGGTACATTTTATACATAATTTAATTAGAACTTGAACATTCAATTAAAACATTTTTCTTGTGTACATATTAAAAGAAATACAAGATCACTAGTTACTTAAATAAGCATTTAATTTTAGGACAAAACAAATACCTAACAATACTTTCAATTTCACATTATCGCACCTGTAAATAATCACATACTCATATACTTGTACACTTACACAATACATTCATATTGCTCCTATACATTTGTTTATCTTATATTTGTATATTCGTTATTTACATTTTGATCGTAAATTCGATTTGGATGTAACTTATTGGATACTATAAGTCTCATCCCCATTCATAAACTTGTACCCCCAATCCCGAATACTTATTCTGTAATAGCGTAGATTTTACATTTTCGCAATTTACCGCTTTCAATTATACCATGGTTAGACCTAGGGTTTGCATGTACATAAAATCAAACGCTAGATAACCTAATACAAGACAAATACATGAAAGCAATACACAATCACACTTGCACCCTCTAGGGTAATCCCACATGTTGCCTTCCAAAATGGGCCATGCTTGCACGTCGAGTATCTTTGGCAAAACAAATTCAAATGATCATAAGTCCCTCAAAGTGTTGCCTAAATGGAATGATCATAGTCCCTTCAAAACAAATTTCCAAAGACACTTGGCACCATTGCATTCATGGTCCATACGATGACCCGCGCCCGTCCCGAATAAACTTCCTAAACGCAAGATTGTCCACCAAATTCAATGGTGGAACAAAATTGCTAAAAAGGGTTAAAACATAACAAAAACCTTTGAGTACAATAGGGTAGATAAAGCTCTTAGTTACTTGAGATCAACTTGCAAAAAAACACTTGCCTTCTTTTCAAAAACCACAATCCACAACACTTTCAAACAAACTCTCAAAAAAACATTTGAAACATCTTTTCGAAAAGATCCACACTTTTGTAAAACACTCAAACACGAGTCAAATACATTGGTTGCCTAAGACAAGGCATCTCTTCAAAAACATTTTTCAAAAACACTCACACACACACACCATTTTCAAGCAATCAAAAATCAAGGCAAGTGATCTAAAAAACCAAGTAACTAAGAGCCCATGGATAACCATGGATAGAAAGGGTGCTAATACCTTCCCTTTCTATAATCAACTCCCCGAACCCAAGAAAAAATCTCAAAGGTTTTTGCTGTGCTTTTTAAACATTTCCTTAGGATAAAATAAAAAGTCGGTGGCGACTCTTGCTCAACCGAAACATTTGCGAAAACAAACGCAAAACCATAGTCAGTTCTCCCACCGTATCACAATACCCATCTTCCTTAAGGCTGACAGTTGACTAACTCTGCTTGGGGAGAGTATTGCTGACTTGCCGGAGATACTGTGCCTTGTAGGGCTTGTGGGAGACCAACTCTGCTCAGGGAGTATTGTTGAGTCCTGACTTACTCTACGGGGAGTGAAGGTATCCTGATCGTTCTTCAGCTGAACCTACCTTGGTACCTTGGTGGACAGAGCAACTAGATCGCTTAGACAATTCAATATTGCCCCTATTTCTGATATCACCTGTAATTAATCCTTTGTTTCGCATGCAAATATTTATGAGTTAGCAATTAGTGTCAAATGCATATATCACAATTGAACATTGGACGTTCTTCACAAGACAAAACAGAAAAAGGAAAAATAATTGGCAATTTGTCTGAAAAGTGAATTTGTATTGATTTTTGAATTGGCCTGTAAATAAGCGTTTATATACAAGAGGCTGACGTTCTAGTAAGAGAACGCCGCCGAACAACAGAGTTTATACAATTTGTACAAAGAAAACAAAACAGCTGTGTGAAAAGAGTAATCCCACTGGGTTCCAACTCTGCTATCACCTTTATGTCTTCAAGCGTCTCATCACTTTGCTGCTTAGTTGAAGATGAAGTTGATTGATCGATGCCGTCTGAACCTGATAGTTGATACCGGATTCTGGATGCGCGGTGATCCAATGAGACATAGTATTACGCTTATCCCTAACTTTTGCCTGGACCGCCCTTTCGGGTTTTCGGTCCACCGGGATACCCATTTTTGCCCAAGCCGCCTTTTCAGGTTTTCGACTTGCCGGGTGTACAGATTTTTTCATTTCATTCCTTATTTTTGCCCGAACCCTTTTGGTTCGCCGGGAAGCCCTAATTTTTGCCTAGGTATGTCAACCTAGCGGGTCTTTTATCATGCGTAGTATCTTTTTACTATGTCTGCATTGGCAGGGTGAGGAAGGTCGTTACCATCCATGGTGGTTAGAATCATGGCTCCTCCTGAGAAGACATGTTTAACCACAAATGGCCCTTCGTATGTGGGGGTCCATTTTCCCCTGGGATCACTTTAAGGAAGAATGATGCGCTTGATTACCAGGTCCCCAACTTGATACTCTTGTGGTCTGACTTTCTTGTTAAATGCCCTAATCATCCGTTTTTGATACGTTTGTCCATGACAAATAGCAGTGAGTCTCTTTTCGTCGATTAGGTTTAACTGATCAAGTCGAGTCTGGATCCAGTTATCTTCGCTCAAGCCTGCATCCTTCATTATCCGGAGAGATGGTATCTGGACTTCAATCGGCAAGACTGCCTCCATGCCGTAGACCAAGGAAAAGGGAGTTACCCCGGTTGACGTTTGTTGTACCCCAAAATTTGCCCTCCCATAATCTTCAAAGTTTTGCCAAGCATCACTTCAAATGGTTCAAAGTCTACTCAAGGGCTACACAGCCAATCATTCTCCTAAAGCCAGTCAAATTAGGGTTTTGGTTCTTGCAAGGAAGTTGAAGTTTTCAAGGGCTCAATCAAGTCACATATGCTCATACACATTGTCAAGCACCTACATGTCAAGTTTCAAGGTTCACAAGGTCAAGTTGCACAGTCAAAAGCCCTAATTGCTCCACAATCAACTGTAGGGGCAAACTGGTCATTTGGCAGTCAAAAGTCAAAAAATTTGGTCAACATCTTATTTTGAAGCCACAATCATCATTTGGTCAAGTCTTGACCATGATTTCACAAGAATGGCTCAAAAATCATCAAGGTGTCAAAAGTTTCTATTTTTGGACAACTGAAAAGTCAACTGTAACTTGACCAAGGCATAACTTCCTCATGGTTCATCAGAAAAATCCCATCCAATGCTCATCTTGAAGGGGAGGACATTTCCTACAACTCATCTTCACATTCCAAGTCCAAGAAATGCTCTCACAAAAAGTTATCAATTTCAACATTATAGGTCATTTTCAAAAGTCAACAAAAAGGGACTTTAAGTCAAAGATCATAACTTGAGATTGGTAAATCAAAATGACATGGGACCAAAGACATTGGTTAGATGACTTCAAGACCTTTCTAAAATGTCCAAGAACATGTTCATAGCTTCAAAATTGAGCAAGATATGCATTGGAGAAGTTGAGAAATTTTTGTGAAATGGCCAAAGTCAATTATCCTTGAAACTTCATTTTTGACAAAAGGGGCCCACTTTTTCCACTTGTTTCAGCTTGGCCATGCCTCCCACGTGTCCCACAAATTATTTCAAGATTTAAAATTGATTTTTCCATTTTTTATTTAATTTTATTTGATTTAATTCATTTTAAATCTTTTAAAATCAAATAAAAATCAAGAAAATTAATTAAAGGGTATATTTTGTATTGAAATGCTTTGATACACCATCATGACCATTCCAAATTCGTGCCAAGGCCTAAATCAAGCAAGAATTCAAATTTTGACACAAAGATGGAAAGTGTTTCAATGGAGGTTATGGCAAATCTCAAACATGAATGCATAAGGTTAATGGCCTTAATTCTGATTAAAACTCTTTACATAACATGTGTGCAAGCTATCACAAGGGAATTCACGACCTAAGAAACACCCAAAACAGCCAAACACATTTCAAGTTTTCAAGAAAAAAAGCAAAACTGTAAACCTCTTTGCAGCACGTTTTGAACCTCCATTTCAATCAAAACACACTCCTGGCATCCCTAGGAAGCTTTTGCAACCAAAAATCAATCCAAACGTGCCCAGAATCTTAGAACTCAGGCCAAACGGTTTGCAATTTTTTCTTGAATTCTATATAATCATTCATGCGCTTTTGACATTTTTTTTGAATTGATTTATACTCATAGGGACATTCTGAAGCTATTGGTAGCATTTGATTGAACTAACGATGCGTGTATCAGAATCCACCATTGTCAAAAGCTAGGTTTTTCAGAGCTCCAAATTGGGGCTTTCCCCATATGGAAAAATTGGACAACCAAACGTATGCCATTGAAATCGTGACATCCAAACGAACACAACCATGGCCTCACGCTCAATTTATGTTCAAGCATGTGCTATTCGCTATTTTTTGCAGGTTGTGTTTAGTGGGGTTTAAAACCCCCGCTATTTGCTTATGTTACAGGTACACAAATGAAGAAGAAGCCTGCGTGTCATAACATGGTTGGGGCATTCAAAGTTTCAGTGCGTTTTTTTTGTTTCATGTCATTAACGTTGGTTTTGTTTTATAATATTTGTTATCTATTACACTACAAACGCGCGCAAACAACTTTCTTGGTCAAGGCATTCGCTGGTAAGTATTGGGACCTGGGTTCGATTCCCAGGTCCCCTATCATATTTCATAATTTTTTCCATAACATGTTTCCATGCAGCGTCCATCACAAGGCCCACCATGCACACTCATACGTTGGCCCGACAAGTGGCTTCAAGACCAATCTGAAGGCCAGAACATGCAGTCCATGATGCACCCTAGTCAGCAAGCAAGCGCATGATCAGGAAAAGTCAACGAGGCCTTTGCCTCAATGGGCCTGAATTCCAGCATTTCACCCCATTCCTGGCCCAGCACCCCCTCCATTTGGTTCATTATTTTCTTTTCATTTTATTTTTCAATTTAATTTCTAACTCTTTATTTTATTTTATTTATTGTTAGTAATTAATCAATTAACCATTTTCATAAAAAACCAAAAAATAGAATTAACATTTTTATTATTATTTTGTAAATAAACCATAATTTAATTAGTTTTTTTTATTAGGCCATTTTAACTTTCTTTTTAATAATTAAAATAGATTTAGATTTAGGTTAACCTAGAATTTTATTTCTTTTTCTATTTTATTTCATAAAAACATAAAAAAAAAAACAAAAAATATTTTCTTTTAATTAAAATAATTAATTAGTCATTAATTAGTTTTTAATTCCATTTTAATTATAAAAAAGACCAAAAAATTAATTTACTTTTCTTAAAAGGGTCAACACCCTTGGACATTCCCGATTAACTTGTTCGCGCGCATTTTACTTTATTCGATTATTATGTAATTGTTCCGGACATGTAATAGTAATTAGGGCTTTACTGTTTTTATTTACTTTCCGCATTTTTATTAAAACGGGTCTTTGTAATTTTTGGCGATGTATAGACTCGCGCCTTGTAATAGCGTAGGATTTACATTTCCGCAATTTACTTTCCACACCCCTTTTAACTGTTAACTTGTATGAAAGAATGCATGCCAATTAAAAACAAGCGTAGCTCACCGTGCCATAATCAAAGATAAGCTTAAAATGAAAACAACACACAAATTCACACACCACTTCTAGGGTACGCCTCACTGTTGCCTTGCCCTCGAAACGTGGTCGTCGAGTATAGGACGTTTCAGTAAGTCCTTATGTCCATGACATGATCCAGTTGCCTCGAAACGGTTGCCTCGGAATTAAAAAGGATCAATGGCATAAGGGTAGCTTCTAAGGTGTCCTACTCTTGCTCTGGTGATCACGCTGTCCCTACAAACGAATTGACCCGAACACCTCCAATGGTAGTGCTACCTACCTCTCAATGGTGGGATGGCACTACCTTAAGGACTTTTACACAGCCTAATTCCTTAGGGTAGGTAGATGACTCGTAGATACTTGCTCTATTAAAAAACAAATCAAAACTCTTTTCACACCGACACTTTTCAAAAAGCTTTCAAAACAATTTTTCAAACACTCTTGAGGACTGATACAAGAGTCGATCTGAAATCTTTAAACGAAACTTTTTCAAACCCACTCACAATTGAAAAGCAAACACTTTTGAAAACACATAAGAGCAAGTACCTAAGAGCCCGTGGATAACCACGGATAGAAAGGGTGCTAACACCTTCCCTTTCTATAAATCTACCTCCCGAACCGAGAAACTATCTCATAAGGAATTTTGATGTGCTTTTGTCCTGTCCATGTTGGAGAAAATAAAAGACGGTGGCGACTCTTGCTTACCGCGACATTTCGCGAAACCAGCGTTAAACAGTCAGTTCCAAATCCACCGATCACAGAACTGGCGACTCTGCTGGGGATACTTAAAGTGAGGTGTACCTTAGGATAGCTCATACTTGTGTTTTCAATTGTTGTGCTTGTTTGCTTTATTATTGTGGGCTGCATCAGAGTTACATAGATCCTAACCCGGATCTGGGGATACCCTGTTAGGTAGCATAAGTTGTGAGGGACCTGTCCGGCGTAGACCGACATGGGTGAAGCAGTGGCTACGTTGGTGTGGCACCTTGGTCTGTACCGATATCCCTTGTGTTGCAACGAGGAGAATATGGGTCTTCTGAGGAGTCATTAAGCACCAATCGACTTTAGAACCTTAAACGACCCAACTTGGCCAATAGAACAGTAGCAGTATGCTACACCCATTGAGGCTAAACTCTCGTGATGGTTCTGGCCACAAGAAAAGATTGTGATGCTGGAGTTATGACCGATTGAGGGTAGTCAGTGATATTGGGATCCTCTAGAACCCGGTTACTTCTGATAGGACAGGTCTTAACCAACAAACTGAAAGAGGGTAATACCTGAACCCCATGCTGGCCTAAACTCTAAGGGCTTGTCTTGTGTGACTTGTGTGCCTTATCATGTTTGCCTTTGTGAATATTTGTGGTGTGCTTTATCATAACATCATGCCATCATAAACATTGCATGCATCCTGCATAAGGACTAACCATTTCAAAGACAAGAGGGTTTCACCTTTGCTCTGTTTTGTAGGACATCATGATGCCTATGCGAAGGAACACTATCCGGTTCAACTTTGTTCACCCACCTGAGCTGCTTGAAGAGTTGGTTAGCAGAATTCCAAATACTACTTCCTTCATCCAGAGGCATGGTTCTCTTCTCAGTTTAGTCACGACAAAGTGGGACCAACAACTGATGAGTGTCCTGACCCAGTTTTATGACCCTCTGTACCAGTGCTTCACCTTTCAAGACTTCCAGCTGGTCCCTACCCTGGAAGAGTTCTCTGATTTGCTGGGTATCCCTATCTTGGATCAGGCTCCCTTCACTGGTTGGGAAAAGGCTCTTAGACCTGAGGAGATTGCAGCAGCCCTTCCTTTGACCAACAAGGAAGTGATGGACAACTGGGTGACTAAAAGCGGAGTTAAGGGCTTCTTGGCTAAGTTTCTGATTGGTAAAGCTAACAGTTTCTGGAATGACTTAGACTTCAGGGCATACGAGGACATTCTGGGTCTCTTAATCTATGGGCTAGTATTGTTTCCAAATCCTGATAACTTTGTCAATATCAATGCCATAAGGATCTTCATGTCTCGGAACCCTGTACCCACTCTCTTGGGTGATGTCCTGCAATAACTCTATGCTCGTACTGCCCGAAGACGAGGAACTTTGTGGTGTTGTACTCCTTTGTTGGTGAGGTGGTTTATTTCGCACCTCCCCAAGTTCGTGCTAAAGAACCAAGAAGGAAGAGGTTGGGCTCATAGGTTAATGTCTCTCACCGATAATGACATTGTGATCGGTGGATCTGGAACTGACTGTTTAACGCTGGTTCGCGAAATGTCGCGGAAGCAAGAGTCGCCACCGTCTTTTATTTTCTCCAAATGGAAAGGACAAAAGCACAGAAAAATTCCTTAAAGAGATTGCTCTCGGTTCGGGAGGTAGATTATAGAAAGGGAAGGTGTTAGCACCCTTTCTATCCATGGTTATCCATGGGCTCTTAGATACTTGCTCATTTGTGTTTTCAAAAATGGTTTGTTTGCTTTTCAACTGTGGGTTTTAAAAAGTTTCTTTGAAAATTTCAGTTCGACTCTTGTATCGGTCCTCAAGAGTGTTTGAAAAATGCTTTCGAAAGCTTTTTGAAAATGTGTTGGTGTGAAAAGTATTTTTTTGATTTGTTTTGAAATTAGAGCAAGTATCTACGAGAACCTACCTACCCTAAGGAATTCGTCTGTGTAAATGTCCTTTAAAGTAGTGCCATCCCACCATTGAGAGGTAGGTAGCACCACCGTTGGAGGTGTTCGGGTCAATTTGAGGTTCGGGACATGGTGATCACCAGAGCAATGGGAAGACACCTTAGAAGCTACCCTCATGCCAGGTTCCCGGATCATGAGGACTTACTAAGACATCCTCTACTCGACGATCACCTTTCGAGGCAAGGCAACAGTGAGGCGTACCCTAGGGGTGGTGTGTGATTTGTGTGTCATGTTCAGTTATTTTGTCTTATTCATGTCAAGGTGATCTATGCGTTTGTTTTTATTTTATCATTCTTGCATGCCTTGATTAACAGTTAAAAATTGCGAAAAGTAAAAGTTCTAAACTATTACAAAAGGCGCGGGTCCACATCGCCAAAATTTCTTGAACCCGATTTGACAGAAAAATAAAGAGATAATGAAAAGTAAAGTGCGAGAAATTAATTTACAAGGCCTTGGGAGAGATACATAAATATTACACGAGAAAAGAAATAAACGCGCGAATTAAATAAGAATTAAAACGAGGGCGTTGGACCCTTTTTGCAAAATTAAATTAACCGATGAAATTAATTAATTAAAAAAGAAGAGAAATTATTTTTGGTATTTTTTGGTATTTTATGATTTTAATGAAAAAAGAATTAATTAAAATTAAACCTAATTCTACAATTTTTATTTTATTATGAAAACATGTTAAAGTTTAACCTAAAATTAACCCTAATTAATTTACATGTAATTTAATTACAAAAATAAGTACTAGTAATTATTTAATTATTATGAAAGAAAAGAAAAAGGAAAAAATTGATTAAACCCTAGTTCTACCACTTTTAAATTAATTAAGAAAATATTAAGGTTTTCTCCTAAATTAATACTAATCAATTAAAGTTATTTATTTACAAAAAATACTAAAATAAAGATATTTATTAATTTTTCTCTTTTTCTGATTTTTATGTGTTTTTTATATATTATGAAAATAATAATCAAGAAATTAAGAAATTAATTAAAATAAAGAAAAGGAAAAAATATAAAAGAGTAAAAGAAAGCAAACTGGAGGGGGGTGCTGTCCCCAAGTGGAGGTCAGTCCTTAGCAATTTTGGCCCAAGGCTTTAAAGCCTTTTGACTTTTTCCACTAGTATGCCCAGACGTTGACTGATGTTCCCCATAGTCCTGCAATCGTGGCCCTTGATTGGTCCTGGCATGTGCGTGGACGGCGTGATTTAATGGACGTATGGTGCTCCACTACGCTGACGCTGCATATGAACGTTAAATGAAGAAAAATATGAAAGGGGGTGAGGACCTGGGATCGAACCCAGGTCCTGTGGTTTACCAGTAACAAGCCTCACCAATCAAGCCAAACGCGCACTTTGTACATTAAACCATAAACAATGAATATAAAATAAACATTGGTTAGTGGGGCCTCCGCGCGCGAAAATTTGAACCAACCATCCATGCCTCGCCACCTAAGCGTCTTCTTCTTCGTTCCCTGAAACATAAGATCATAAGCAACGGTTTTTGAACCGTTCCAGAATGTACCATTCCAGAAAATAGCGATTAGGAATCCTTGCATTAGAAATTAGGCGCAACATATGGATTCTTTTCGTCCAGGCACGCTCGTTTTAATGGTCCAGGTCTCAAGTCTCAATTTTTCTTTGGATGGAAAGCCCCAATTTGCCAAGCCTGAAACCCTAAAATATGACAATGGTATATTTGCGTATAGTGTATAAAAATGCAATTAATCCATATGGTTAGCTTCAGAATACATCACTCAATATGAATACACAAATAAAATGCCATGAAAATGTCTCAAAGTTAAAACACGAGTATGCATTTTTATGAGAAAAATTCGATTCTGTACAATGATTTAGGGCGTTAGAGTTGGTGTTTTCGATTGGAAATCCTTCCTTGAAGCTTCAGGAAGGTGATGGCACAAGTCTTTTGCCTTGAATCGTCTTCTAGCCTGGTTTTCAGATTTGGAATTTTTGCCAAAAAATGGAGTTTGATAATGGAGTTTCTGCGCAGCTTTTTGGTTAATGGCATTAGGGTTGCGTTTGGTACTTATGTATGAATGATTTAGGGTTGACAACTTGATCCAAAACCTTTGCATTCATGGTTTGGAAGATTTGATTTTTCAAGATCTTTTTTCAATATTTCCCATGCTATTTGGTATCAAATCATGACAAAACCTTCCACAAATGATTATGCACGAATCTTGAGTGTCCAATGAGAATATTTTCTGCACAAAAAGATTTGATTTCATTGGTTTTATATTTTTCATGTATTTTATTTAATTAAATGAATTATTAATAATAAAAAATTCAAATAAATAAATAAAAATGGAGAAAAACTTCCCTTTGGGCCAAATGGTCGTGCACATGCCTTGGATAATGAATTGTGGAAGAAAAAGAGGCCCATTAGCAATTTTAGGTCATTTGAATCAATGTTGACTTTTCAAAATATCCAAAAATTTCCCAACTTCCACAAGGCATAACTTGCTCAATTTTTAAGATTTGCTCATGTTCTTGGACATTTTGGAAAGGTCTTTGAGTCCTCTAACCAATGCCTTTGGTACCATGTCATTTTGATTTACCAATATCAAGTTATGGCCTTTGACTTAAAGTCCCTTTTTGTTGACTTTTGAAAATGACCTATAATGTTGAAATTGATAACTTTTTGTGAGAGCATTTCTTGGACTTGAAGTATGAAGAGGAGTTGTAGGAAATGTCTTTCTCTTCAAAATGAGCTTTGGATGGGATTTTTCTAATAATCCATGTGAAAGTTATGCCTTGGTCAATTTACAGTTGACTTTTTCAGCTGTCCAAATAAGGAAACTTTTGCATCTTGATGATTTTTGAGCCAAGCTTTGAGAATCATGATCAAGCATTGATCAAATGATGTTTGTGGCTTCAAAATGAGATGTTGACCAAAAATTTGAACTTTTGACTGTCAAATGACCATTTTGCCCCTACAGCTGACTGTAGTGCAATTAGGGTTTTGACTGTGCAATTTTGTGCTGAAAGTCTTGAAACTTTGTATGAGGATGCTTGACCATGTTTATAGGCATGTGGGACTTGATTGGACCCTTGGAAACTTCATTTACTTTGTCAGAACCAAAAACCCTAATTTTGCCTGTTATGAGGCCCTTGACCTGTGCAACCCTTGGGGAATTTTGAAGCATGACTTGGCAATTTTCTTGAAGAATATGGGAGGGCAAATTTTGGGGTACAACAGTTGCCCCTGTTCAATATTATTAGACCTGAGGATGCAGATTGGTTGACGTGCCTTTCGTAATCCGAGGGTAGAAGATGATTGAACTAGAGTGCCCAGAAATTTGCGCTCACATAGTCGCAGCGTGATGGTGGAATGCGCTTATAGATGCCATTTAGAGATTGATGAATAGGATGATGGGCTTATAGATGCCATCTGGATGTTGATCGCATAAGAGATTCCTTAGCGAGAACCTGCGTACCTGCAAAAGGAAAAAATGAGTACCTGACATGTTGCAGGAGCTGGTTTTCAGATGCTTGGTATAGATGTGTCCTGACTGGTTACAGGAGCTGAGTCTGGATCTTCAAGCGGTGATGAATGAACCAGGGATGGTTACTACCTCAACAGGAACAGTGAGAGAACCTTGGGCGACTTCAGCTCCAACAGCAATTGTTGAGAGAATCTTGGTGGGAATTACCATCTCCGCAGCATTGGGGAGAGAACCATAGGCGATTACAACCTCAATAGCAATTATTGAGAAAAACCTGGGATGTAATTATCATCTCCGCAGCATTGGGGAGAGAACCATAGGAAATTATAATCTCAATAACATTCATTGAGAAAAACCTGGAATGGAATTATCGTCTCCGCGGGATCGGGGAGAGAACCATAGGCAATTATAATCTCAAGAGCAATCATTGAGAAAAACCTGGAATGGAATTATCATCTCCTCAGCATTGGGGAGAGAACCATAGGCAATTATAATCTCAATAGCAATCATTGAGAAAAACCTGGAATGGAATTATCATCTCCGCAGCATTGGGGAGAGAACCATAGGAAATTATAATCTCAATAACATTCATTGAGAAAAACCTGGAATGGAATTATCGTCTCCGCAGGATCGGGGAGAGAACCATAGGCAATTATAATCTCAAAAGCAATCATTGAGAAAAACCTGGAATGGAATTATCATCTCCGCAGCATTGGGGAGAGAACCATAGGAAATTATAATCTCAATAACATTCATTGAGAAAAACCTGGAATGGAATTATCATCTCCGCAGCATTGGGGAGAGAACCATAGGAAATTATAATCTCAATAACATTCATTGAGAAAAACCTGGAATGGAATTATCATCTCCGCAGCATTGGGGAGAGAACCATAGGAAATTATAATCTCAATAACATTCATTGAGAAAAACCTGGAATGGAATTATCACCTCCGCAACATTGGGGAGAGAACCATAGGAAATTATAATCTCAATAACATTCATTGAGAAAAACCTGGAACGGAATTATCATCTCCGCAGCATTGGGGAGAGAACCATAGGAAATTATAATCTCAATAACATTCATTGAGAAAAACCTGGAATGGAATTATCATCTCCGCAGCATTGGGGAGAGAACCATAGGAAATTATAATCTCAATAACATTCATTGAGAAAAACCTGGAATGGAATTATCATCTCCGCAGCATTGGGGAGAGAACCATAGGAAATTATAATCTCAATAACATTCATTGAGAAAAACCTGGAATGGAATTATCGTCTCCGCAGGATCGGGGAGAGAACCATAGGCAATTATAATCTCAAGAGCAATCATTGAGAAAAACCTTTGATAACTTCTATTGAGTCTTCATCAGAAAAATCTGTTTGGGGTCGATTTAACTGGACTAGAGAAAGCCTTGGACTGGATAATAACCAGAGAAATCTTTGGAGTCGATTTAACTGAACCAGATAAGGTCTTAGAGTCTTGAAATATGATTGAGAATTTAGCTGAATCTTTCCTGAAAGGTAAAGGTCAGTCATATGCAATGCATGATATGGACCAAGCAATGATGTTCTCAACATAGATGAGATTTGTAAGATATGATGCGTCTATGCATGTTATAATGATGTATGTGATGTTTAGGAATGTATGTTTTCGTTAGGAAAGTAAATCCTTGACGGGTGCCAGGAAGTCATATCCTGGGCTGATGTTTGAAGAATAGATTTCGCTTCCGCTGGGGATGATAGCTGCAAGAATACCGGTAGGAGAAGATGACTCCGTTGGGGAATAAACTTGGCGAATGGAATAACTCTGCGGGGAGGAAAGTACTCTAACGATCTTGTTGGGAAGCAATACTCTGTGGGGAGAGAGATACTTTGCTGGGTTGTTAATAATAACTTGCTGGGGATATCCTTGTTGTGTTGGAAGTGCTGATAGACTTCGCTGGGGGTAAGAGAACTTCGTCGAGGACGCTCTTTCCATGGCTTTTGGCTGAGGATAACCCCAGTTATATCCTGGTAAGGAAATAACTCTTTGAATAAAGCCGGGAGACGCGTTCATGCTCTGTGAGGATAAGCTTCCAGAACCTACTGGGGATAAGCTTACTGCTTGGGGAGATGAATTCTAACTTTCCTGGGGAAATTGGATTGGACTCTCTTGGGGAAGTTTTGAACTGCGGGGGAAGTGATTCCTTTGAATGTTTGATATACCGCCGGGGAACAATCTTTAGACCAAGACTGTCGGGGATGCCTGTTAAGAGTGCATATATGCTGCTGGGGAATGTTGAGATCTGCTGGAGGATACCTAACTTCCTTAAGGTTTGATTGTATAGCTTTACTTGAGGAGAGTGTACTGACTTGCTGGCTCACTCTCTGGGGAATTGGGATGTACTGGTTATGTTCTTCAGCTGAACTCACCTTGATACCTTGGAGGACAGAACAATTAGATTGCTTAGACAACTCTTTATTGCCCCTGTTTCTATGGGGGAGGCCCCTGTGGGATGCTGATAATTGTTGAGGGTCAGACTTTCTTCAGGTAGGCAGATGACAAGATGACAGGACATAGTCGTACGCTTTGATCCCTAACTTTTGCCTGGACCGCCCTTCCGGGTTTTCAGTCCACCGGGATACCCATTTTTGCCCAAGCCGCCTTTTAAGGTTTTCGACTTGCCGGGTGTACAGATTTTTTCATTTTCATCCCTTACTTTTGCCTGAACCCTTTTGGTTCGCCGGGAAGCCCTAATTTTTGCCTATGCATGTCAGCCTAGCAGGTCTTTGATTTTGCGTAGTATTTTTCCGACTATGTCCATGCTTTCAGAACGTGGGGAGTTGCCCCTGTTAGAAGTGCTTTGTCATGCCACCAGAAAGTGTTTGATTAGGCAAGATTTGTTGCTGGAGTGCCCCAAGTGACTCAGGCGGAGATTTGCCCCAGGCTATTTGGCCTTTGAGAGATTCTCCGAATCTTGATTGGACTGCCCCAGATGATGGACCATGGTCATGTCATGCCCCTTGATTGGAAATACTTCTGTTCATTAGGCATTCGTCGTGCGAATTTCTATGCTGTTCAAACAAAAGTCATATGCAAACAAAGTTATGTTAAAAATGCAAAGCCTATGTCTATCTTGAAGATTTTGAAAAATGCATTCTTTTTTCATAAAACAAGTGAATGTTTGTAAAACGTGATGTCAACTCCGTATTTATCGTAAGCCTTAAGGAGTCAGGATACCTTTCGTAACAGTATGCTTTCGAACTAACCCATGCTTCAGCTAGGACTTTTAAGGGTTATAACGTGGCCTGGTTCATGGTTTAAGAAACAAAGGATAAAGGCTCAAATTTTATTTGTACCCACCCGCTCTTCGTGATGTTCTCCAAACCTAAGCTCAGTTGATCATACGTTAGACCTTGTTTGAGTCTTTGCTCTGATTTTCCGATGATGATTCGGATGTTGATAACTTATTTTGAATAGGCAGTCATTCCTTTTTGTTGAGTGTTTGTAAGACCTCTTTCTTGATTTTTGTTATCCCTTTCTTTTTTGCTTGAACTGTTTCCTTTTTTGGAATTACAGTCAGCGGGATGCCCCAGTTTTGTAAGTCTCCTTCATGGGTTTTGACTTAATGGGTTTTTATTTTTTGAGCTAATGACTGCCTTTCTTTATTGATTATTCGAAACCATCACTGTCTTTCTTCGTTTTGTAAGGACTTCTTCGGTGCCATTCGTTATGCACTTGGATCAACTGAGAGACTACCCTGCCCCAGGTTATGATTAAGGGTTTTAAATTTCGAAAAGAAAAACTCCTACTTCTTTGGCTCAGAGGGGTTGACGAGGGATTATCTTCCTTATAACTCCAGTGTTTAGGAATTGAAACAATGCCTGTACCTCATCAGCGGGGTATGTTCAAAAGCATACTGTAGATTATGGTATCGTTTTCGTCATCCTCCCTCAAGAGGCTTAGAATTATTAATTGAGAGTTGATCATCAGAAAAAATATTAAAATAATTTGCGTATAGTGAATACGAATATATTGCTTCAAAACGGACATATGCGATGCATTAATGAAATAACAACGTTTAATCATGAATAAATGTTTGAACAGTTAAAAGAAAGTTACAACTTGAAAATCCTAATAAACACAAGTCTTCCAATCTCAGGGCTTATTACTTCGACTGGTGCATCTAGTAGGGATGGCAGGAGCATTCAGCCTGGCCCATCTGGGTGAAATCCACAGCTCTTTCATTAATCAGATCTTGAATCTTATTCTTCAAAGCCCAGCAGTCGTCGGTGTCATGTCCTGGACTGTCAGAGTGGTATGCACATCTTTCCTCAGGATTGTACTTTATGGAGGTTGTGTTGAGACGCTTAGGAGGGTCCTTTAATGTCACTAGATTCAACCTCAACAATTGTTGTAAAGCTTGAGACAGTGACACGTTGAGTTTGGTGAACTGCCTTTTAGGCTTGTCTGGCTTGCTCTAATCAGCCCGTTGTTCTGGGCGAGGTCGTTGTTGGACCTGAGAAGTAGTAGCAACTCGGAGAGGTCTATTCATTGGACCCGACCTTTGCCTTCTTGGAAGCTGTTCTATGACCTGGTCCCTGATTTGGGCTGGTTGCTTCATGTCTTGATGAAGCTGGCTGATCATGGCTCTCAGCTCTCCTTGCTCCTGAGATAAACCTTGAATGAGGGCCCTTTGCCCCAGCATCTGGGTTTTCAATGTGTCTACCTCAGCTTGTAGACGTTTCAGCTATTCTTCCTTGTCATCTTCAGGACTCTTTCTGATCAGATTCCCCATGAGGAGTGTCCTCAACTCTTCCTGCCCCTTGGATAGGCTTAAGAAGATCTCCCTGAACTGAGTCTCTTGAGCACGAGGTCCCTGGTTATCTTGTTGTGAAGCCATTGCTGAAATAAACAGCGAGAGGGTGAGCAACCTGTAAAAGGGATACCTGCAATGCAATGATATGTATGATATGCATGCAATGTTTTCAAGGATCTCGCAGGGTAAACAAGAAAATTGTTAGCATCGGAATTGGTAGCTTTGATTGAAGGAAACCCATGCTGTTGAGGATTCTTCTTTAAGGGTCAAAGGCTCACCATATCCAGTGGGTCATAGCCCCTGACTTTAGTCATCATGTCTGGTTTTGATTTCCAAACAACCTTGGTTAGGGGAACCTTCTTCAAGAGTCAAAGCTCACCATATCAAGTGGGTCATAGCCCCTGACAACTTTGTCTAGAGGAAAATAAATCCTCTTTGCCCCTTGTTGGGATAGTTGATTCACCATGACCTGCATCACAAGCCCTTGAGATCCTTGAAATGGGTTAAGATGTATGCAATGGTATGATGTCATGCTATGCATGGGGTAATGTAGGTAAACCCTGTTACGAGTCCCAATTAAGGACTGCAAACCAAAACCTGCAAGAAACTCAGTACACTCTATTAGGGGTCCCAATTAAGGACTATAAACAAAACCTGCAAGAGACTCGGTAAACCCTGTTATGAGTCCCAATTAAGGACTATAAACAAAACCTGCAAGAAACTTAGTATACCCTGTTATGAGTCCCTATTAAGGACTATAAACAAAACCTGCAAGAAACTCAAGTGTCAGATAACAAGCATGCAAGTAGTCAAGTACGAAGGAACACAAGTCACACAAGAGAAACCCTTAGGGTTCAGGCCAGCATGGGGTCTGGGTATTACCCTCTTGAAGTTGGTGGGTTCAACCTGATCTATTAGAAGTAACCGGGTTCTAAGGGTCCCAATATCACTGGATTGCTTTCATTGTTCATCGTTTTGGTTTAGCCACTGAACTGGCGACCGAAATATTCCAGGAAAGCAACCCTCAATTGAGTGTAGTATCGAGTATCAACCAACCTCGGACTGCACCAAAGTCAGTTATCTCACTACCCTAAAGAGGCCAAGATAGTTCAATTAAGGTTCCTAAGGTCTGTTGATGCTTCACGACACCACGCGGAGGCCCCGTACTCTCCTTGACTGAACTCAAGGGTTACCGGTACACACCAAAGTGCCACATCGACGTAGTAGACTGTTTCAACCATGTCGGTATACCCCGCACAGTTCCCTCACAGCCTTGTTGCTACTTTCTAAGAAGGTATCCCCCAGATCCGGGTTAGGATCTATAGAACTCCCAAGACAGTCCCACAATTTAAAGCACACAAAGAAAGCAATTGAAAACACAGTTATGAACTATCCCTAAGGTACACCTCACTTTAAGTTTAAGTCCCCAGCAGAGTCGCCAGTTCTGTGATCGGTGGATCTGGAACTGACTGTTTAACGCTGGTTCGCAAAATGTCGCGGAAGCAAGAGTCGCCACTGTCTTTTATTTTCTCCAAATGGAAAGGACAAAAGCACAGAAAAATTCCTTAAAGAGATTGCTCTCGGTTCGGGAGGTAGATTATAGAAAGGGAAGGTGTTAGCACCCTTTCTATCCATGGTTATCCATGGGCTCTTAGATACTTGCTCATTTGTGTTTTCAAAAATGGTTTGTTTGCTTTTCAACTGTGGGTTTTAAAAAGTTTCTTTGAAAATTTCAGTTCGACTCTTGTATCGGTCCTCAAGAGTGTTTGAAAAATGCTTTCGAAAGCTTTTTGAAAATGTGTTGGTGTGAAAAGTATTTTTTTGATTTGTTTTGAAATTAGAGCAAGTATCTACGAGAACCTACCTACCCTAAGGAATTCGTCTGTGTAAATGTCCTTTAAAGTAGTGCCATCCCACCATTGAGAGGTAGGTAGCACCACCGTTGGAGGTGTTCGGGTCAATTCGAGGTTCGGGACATGGTGATCACCAGAGCAATGGGAAGACACCTTAGAAGCTACCCTCATGCCAGGTTCCCGGATCATGAGGACTTACTAAGACATCCTCTACTCGACGATCACCTTTCGAGGCAAGGCAACAGTGAGGCGTACCCTAGGGGTGGTGTGTGATTTGTGTGTCATGTTCAGTTATTTTGTCTTATTCATGTCAAGGTGATCTATGCGTTTGTTTTTATTTTATCATTCTTGCATGCCTTGATTAACAGTTAAAAATTGCGAAAAGTAAAAGTTCTAAACTATTACAAAAGGCGCGGGTCCACATCGCCAAAATTTCTTGAACCCGATTTGACAGAAAAATAAAGAGATAATGAAAAGTAAAGTGCGAGAAATTAATTTACAAGGCCTTGGGAGAGATACATAAATATTACACGAGAAAAGAAATAAACGCGCGAATTAAATAAGAATTAAAACGAGGGCGTTGGACCCTTTTTGCAAAATTAAATTAACCGATGAAATTAATTAATTAAAAAAGAAGAGAAATTGTTTTTGGTATTTTTTGGTATTTTATGATTTTAATGAAAAAAGAATTAATTAAAATTAAACCTAATTCTACAATTTTTATTTTATTATGAAAACATGTTAAAGTTTAACCTAAAATTAACCCTAATTAATTTATATGTAATTTAATTACAAAAATAAGTACTAGTAATTATTTAATTATTATGAAAGAAAAGAAAAAGGAAAAAATTGATTAAACCCTAGTTCTACCACTTTTAAATTAATTAAGAAAATATTAAGGTTTTCTCCTAAATTAATACTAATCAATTAAAGTTATTTATTTACAAAAAATACTAAAATAAAGATATTTATTAATTTTTCTCTTTTTCTGATTTTTATGTGTTTTTTATATATTATGAAAATAATAATCAAGAAATTAAGAAATTAATTAAAATAAAGAAAAGGAAAAAATATAAAAGAGTAAAAGAAAGCAAACTGGAGGGGGGTGCTGTCCCCAAGTGGAGGTCAGTCCTTAGCAATTTTGGCCCAAGGCTTTAAAGCCTTTTGACTTTTTCCACTAGTATGCCCAGACGTTGACTGATGTTCCCCATAGTCCTGCAATCGTGGCCCTTGATTGGTCCTGGCATGTGCGTGGACGGCGTGATTTAATGGACGTATGGTGCTCCACTACGCTGACGCTGCATATGAACGTTAAATGAAGAAAAATATGAAAGGGGGTGAGGACCTGGGATCGAACCCAGGTCCTGTGGTTTACCAGTAACAAGCCTCACCAATCAAGCCAAACGCGCACTTTGTACATTAAACCATAAACAATGAATATAAAATAAACATTGGTTAGTGGGGCCTCCGCGCGCGAAAATTTGAACCAACCATCCATGCCTCGCCACCTAAGCGTCTTCTTCTTCATTCCCTGAAACATAAGATCATAAGCAACGGTTTTTGAACCGTTCCAGAATGTACCATTCCAAAAAATAGCGATTAGGAATCCTTGCATTAGAAATTAGGCGCAACATATGGATTCTTTTCGTCCAGGCACGCTCGTTTTAATGGTCCAGGTCTCAAGTCTCAATTTTTCTTTGGATGGAAAGCCCCAATTTGCCAAGCCTGAAACCCTAAAATATGACAATGGTATATTTGCGTATAGTGTATAAAAATGCAATTAATCCATATGGTTAGCTTCAGAATACATCACTCAATATGAATACACAAATAAAATGCCATGAAAATGTCTCAAAGTTAAAACACGAGTATGCATTTTTATGAGAAAAAATTCGATTCTGTACAATGATTTAGGGCGTTAGAATTGGTGTTTTCGATTGGAAATCCTTCCTTGAAGCTTCAGGAAGGTGATGGCACAAGTCTTTTGCCTTGAATCGTCTTCTAGCCTGGTTTTCAGATTTGGAATTTTTGCCAAAAAATGGAGTTTGATAATGGAGTTTCTGCGCAGCTTTTTTGGTTAATGGCATTAGGGTTGCGTTTGGTACTTATGTATGAATGATTTAGGGTTGAAAACTTGATCCAAAACCTTTGCATTCATGGTTTGGAAGATTTGATTTTTCAAGATCTTTTTTCAATATTTCCCATGCTATTTGGTATCAAATCATGACAAAACCTTCCACAAATGATTATGCACGAATCTTGAGTGTCCAATGAGAATATTTTCTGCACAAAAAGATTTGATTTCATTGGTTTTATATTTTTCATGTATTTTATTTAATTAAATGAATTATTAATAATAAAAAATTCAAATAAATAAATAAAAATGGAGAAAAACTTCCCTTTGGGCCAAATGGTCGTGCACATGCCTTGGATAATGAATTGTGGAAGAAAAAGAGGCCCATTAGCAATTTTAGGTCATTTGAATCAATGTTGACTTTTCAAAATATCCAAAAATTTCCCAACTTCCACAAGGCATAACTTGCTCAATTTTTAAGATTTGCTCCTGTTCTTGGACATTTTGGAAAGGTCTTTGAGTCCTCTAACCAATGCCTTTGGTCCCATGTCATTTTGATTTACCAATCTCAAGTTATGGCCTTTGACTTAAAGTCCCTTTTTGTTGACTTTTGAAAATGACCTATAATGTTGAAATTGATAACTTTTTGTGAGAGCATTTCTTGGACTTGAAGTATGAAGAGGAGTTGTAGGAAATGTCTTTCTCTTCAAAATGAGCTTTGGATGGAATTTTTATGATAATCTATGTGAAAGTTATGCCCTGGTCAATTTACAGTTGACTTTTTCAACTGTCCAAATAAGGAAACTTTTGCATCTTGATGATTTTTGAGCCAAGCTTTGAGAATCATGATCAAGCATTGATCAAATGATGTTTGTGGCTTCGAAATGAGATGTTGACCAAAAATTTGAACTTTTGACTGTCAAATGACCATTTTGCCCCTACAGTTGACTGTAGTGCAATTAGGGTTTTGACTGTGCAATTTTGTGCTGAAAGTCTTGAAACTTGGTATGAGGATGCTTGACCATATTTATAGGCATGTGAGACTTGATTGGACCCTTGGAAACTTAATTTTCTTGATCAGAACCAAAACCCTAATTTTGACTGTTCATGAGGCTCTTACACTGTGCAACCCTTGGGGAATTTTGAAGCTTGTCTTGGCATTTCTTTGAAGAATATGGGAGGGCAAATTTTGGGGTACAACAGACATCATTTGGACTCTCAGAGGTTTAGATGAGGTGGCTGTTATTGATCGCTGCGGAGAATACCCTAATGTTCCATTGATTGGCACTCAGGGCGGAATCTCTTATAATCCATGTTTAGCTCTCCGTCAGTTTGGAAGAGCCAGAAGAGCATGGCCTCATGAGATGCTGGTGCCTCACATCAGTTTTGAGTTTCAGAAAGATAGTGACAAGCTACGCCATAGATTCATCAAAGCTTGGGACAGAATTCACAAAGCTGGCCCACAAGAGCTGGGACCGAAGACTTCTCTACCTATGGAGGCCTACTACAAATGGGTCCGCATCCGTGCTCAGAATTTAGGTATGCCATATGAAGCTGTCAGACCCATCATTCTTGAGTATCCGGATAGAGACGGGGCTCCTCCAACTGTTCTCCCTCCTCAGATACCCACTGATGTTGATACACTAAAGAGGTCTTGGGCGCAACTACAGGAAGAGCGGGATTACTATCGGGAAAAGTTCAACGAACAGGAACAGAAGATCCAGAAGCTGACCAAGCAATTGGAGAACGAGCGAACCCTGAATGACTATATCCATACTGAGAAGAGGAGGCCATGGGAGCACTGATGGACTTTGGATGTTTTTTTTTACAGCTTTATTTCCTTTCAGTATTTTCATTCTTGTAACTCCTAAGGGCAAATTGTTGAACAATTTAAAGTTTAAATCTAATAAAGTGTGTTCCTTTTGTTTACAAAGTTGATCCCCGATTGTCTTTGAAAACATAATTCATACGCATTTCATTCATCATATGCATTACAGGTGCCCTTTTTCCTACAGGTTGCTTAATCTCCTTCGCTGTTTATTTCAGCACTCAAGCATCATGAATCCTGAACTCACTACCGAGCAAGCTATCAAGGCCCTCCAGGCCCAGAATGCCCAATTTCAGGAGATGGTCATGAACTTGGACCAGGGACAACAAGAGCTGAAGGCTTTGCTCCTGAAGAAGAATAAGAAGAAGAAGAGGACTGTTCTATTCAACACTGGGCGCAGACTCAGGAACACGTTGCAGAATGAAGCTGAGAGGACTACTCCATCTGTGGGGGAAGGTAGTCACCAAGGGAGAGAGGTCCCTAGTCCTGTGGTCTCTGACACTAAGACAGACTTCATTGACGAACAGTATCCTCCTGCTGAGGACCGGTACAAGAAGCTGGAGGACAGGTTAAATGCTATGGAGATTCAACGCGTGCCTGGGTTAGATTTTGGAGATTTGGGGTTATCCTCTGGGGTGGTGATCCCACACAAGTTCAAGGCACCTGCCTTTGTGAAGTATGATGGGGCTTCCTGTCCTAAACTGCACCTCCGTTCTTATGTAAGAAAGATCCAACCTTACACAGCAGACAAGAACTTATGGATCCACTTCTTCCAGGAGAGTCTTTCAGGGACTCACCTCGAATGGTTCTATCAGCTGGATGGAACCAACATTCGTAACTGGGAGGATTTGGCCACTGCTTTCTACAAGCAATATCAATATAATTCCGACCTCGCTCCTACGCGTACCCAACTCCAGGGTATGTCACTGGGAACGGGTGAAGGTTTTAAGGAGTACACACATAAATGGAGAGACCTGGCTGGCAGGGTGCAGCCACCGTTGACGAACTGGGAGCTGGTGGATATGTTCTTGGGGACCCTATCTGGTCCATTCTTCAACCATCTCATTGGTAATTCCTCCGCTGGGTTTACTGACTTGATCCTGACTGGTGAGAGGATCGAGGCTGGTATAAAATCGGGAAAGATACAGAAGAGTGCCTCCTCAAATGCTGAAAAGAAGCCCTTCAAGAAGGAGGCAAGTGCTGTGTATGGTCCAAGAAGGCAAAACAAACCTGAACGCCGCCAAGCTGTCAACGCGGTGGTTGTTTCTAAGCCTGCTACTGCTCCTCAACAGTACAACCAACCCAGAGCTGAGAGGCCCAAACGTCAGTATACTCGGCTCAGCATGACTCTCTCTCAGATCCTGCCGTAACTACTGTCAACTAGCCTAGTAACTGTCAAAGAGGCTCCGAAAATGGTAAACACAGCATCTCCGAAATACAACCCCAACGCCCGTTGCGCGTATCACTCCGATAGCCTGGGACATTCTACAGATGATTGTTGGGCTCTGAGGAATAAGGTTCAAGACCTTATTGATGCTAAGGAAGTACAGTTCGAGGTGCCCGAGAAGCCTAATGTGGTGACCGCTCCCATGCCTAACCATGGAGTAAATGCTATTGGGGATGAAGACGAAGTGGAAGAATCCGAGTTTGACAGCTGGATCTACCCGGCAACCAACGGTGGACCTAGCAACTGGACTGCCAAAGACTCTATGCCTGTTACTTTTGTCACCCAGTAATGAACTTCTTTGTTTTGGATTTGTAATAAACAATCATTTGAAACTTTATGGCCCGGAGTCTTACCCGGGGCACCGTGGTTTTATTTGTGAGGGCTTTTGTGTGTCATTTCCATATATCATGAATAAAAGCATTGGACGTTTTTTACATATTCAAATCTTGTGCTCCCTTTCTTTCTTTATATATTGCAAAACAGCTGTATTTACACACACTCACTCATACAGGTTCCAATCCACTCTGGATCTCACTGGTAACGACTTTGCTACTTCCAGTTATGACTTCGAAAATCCGATCAACTTAGCCAAAGACGAAGGTGAAGATGATTGCGAAGTGCCTGGTGAGCTTGCAAGACTGTTACTCCAGGAAGAGAGGGTCATTCAGCCACATGAAGAGCCAGTGGAAACGGTAAATCTGGGTACTGAAACAGACATAAAGGAAGTCAAGATTGGTGCTAATCTAGAGCTCAGTGTGAAACAACGGCTGGTCCAGATGCTGCATGATTATGTGGAGATCTTCGCCTGGTCTTATGAAGACATGCCTGGGTTGGATACTGACATTGTGGTCCATCATTTGCCTACCAAGGAAGACTGCCCTCCGGTTAAGCAAAAGGTCCACCGTATGCGTCCAGAGATGTCCGAAAAGATCAAAGCCGAGGTTATGAAGCAATTCGATGCCGGGTTTCTTGCAGTGACTTCTTACCCTCAGTGGGTTGCCAATGTGGTGCCGGTACCGAAGAAAGATGGTAAGGTCAGAATGTGTGTCGATTAGAGGGATCTGAACAGGGCAAGCCCCAAGGATGACTTCCCCCTACCTCACATTGACGTTCTGGTTGACAATACTGCTCAGCACAAGGTGTTCTCCTTCATGGACGGCTTTTCAGGTTATAATCAGATCAAGATGGCTCCTGAAGATATGGAAAAGACTACCTTTGTTACTCGGTGGGGCACCTTCTGCTACAAGGTCATGCCATTCGGGTTGAAAAATGTTGGGGCAACCTACCAACGTGCCATGGTTGCTTTATTTCATGACATGATCCACCATGAGATTGAAGTGTATGTCGATGATATGATTGCAAGGTCCCAAACTGAGGAGGAAAACCTTGACCATCTGCAAAAGCTGTTTGACCGTCTGAAGTTATACAAGCTGAGGTTGAATCCAAACAAGTGCACCTTTGGGGTAAGGTCTGGAAAGTTGTTAGGCTTCGTCGTGAGCGACAAAGGTATTCAAGTGGACCCTGCCAAGGTTAAAGCTATACAAGAGATGCCAGATCCCAAGACAGAGAAAGAAGTCAGAGGCTTTCTAGGACGTCTGAATTATATTGCCCAATTCATCTCGCATTTGACTGCTACCTGTGAACCAATCTTCAAGCTGCTGAAGAAAGATCAGGTAGTACGTTGGAACGATGAATGTCGGGCTGCTTTTGACAGAATCAAAGAGTATCTCCAAGAACCTCCCATTCTTATGCCACCGGTTGAAGGGAGACCTCTAATACTATACTCGACAGTACTTGACAGCTCAATGGGGTGTGTGCTGGGGCAGCACGACGAGTCTGGCCGAAAAGAGTACGCCATTTATTACCTTAGCAAAAAGTTTACCGACTGTGAGACCCGATACTCACTGCTTGAGAAAACTTGCTGCGCTTTGGTATGGGCTGCTCGCTGGCTGAGACAGTATATGCTGACTCACACTACTCTATTGATTTCAAAGATGGATCCGATAAAGTACATATTCGAAAAGCCTGCTCTGTCTGGAAGAATAGCAATATGTCAAATGATCTTGACGGAATATGACATCCAGTACACAACTCAGAAATCTATCAAAGGAAGTGTATTGGCAGACCACTTGGCACACCAGGAAGTAGATGACTACCAATCAATGAACTTTGAATTTCCTGACGAGAGCATCATGATAGTGACTGATTGTGAAGTACCTGGACCGGATGAAGGACCTGAGGAAGGATCCCGATGGTCTATGCACTTTGACGGAGCCTCCAACGCTTTGGGTAACGGTATTGGCGTTGTGATCATATCCCCTCAAGGCACTCATACTCCACTTACTGCCCGGCTATGTTTCAACTGCACCAACAACATGGAGGAGTATGAGGCATGCATCATGGGTCTTCAAGCTGCAATTGACTTAAGGATCAAGTTTATGAGTGTCTTCGGAGATTCCTCTCTCGTGATCAATCAGATCAAAGGCGAGTGGGATACGAAACATCCAAACCTTATTCCTTACAGAGAATGTGTGTTGACATTGATTCCCCATTTCACAGAGATAACTTTTGAACATTTCCCAAGAGAGGAGAATCAGTTGGCGGACGCGTTAGCTACGATGTCTTCCATGTTTAAAGTCAAATGGGACAATGAGGCTCCCCAGATCATCATCTGGAAACTGGACGAACCTGCATACTGTTGTGATCTTGAGGCTGAGGTGATAACTGAGAAACCTTGGTATCATGAGGTGAAAAGGTACTTGGAAGCTCGGGAATACCCTGAAGGTGCGTCTGTCAACGACAAGAAGTTTCTGAGAAGGTTTGCAACGAAGTTCTTCCTTAGCAACGACATTCTGTACAAGCGGAACCATGATTCGACCTTACTGTGTTGTGTGGATAAGACTGAAGCAGAAAGAATCATGGCAGAGCTGAATGAAGGTACCTTCGGAACACATTCCAGTGGACACACTATGGAAAAGCAGATCCTTCGGGCAGGATATTTCTGGTCCACAACGGAAGCCGACTGTTACCAACACTCTCGAACATGTCATAAGTGCCAGATTTATGTAGACAAGGTGCACGTTCCTCCAGTTCCTCTGAATGTCTTGACAGCACCTTGGCCTTTCGCAATGTGGGGCATTGATATGATCGGCGAGATTAAACCTACGGCATCCAACGGGCATCGCTTCATCCTGGTAGCGATTGATTACTTTACAAAGTGGGTTGAAGCAGCTTCCTACGCTACAGTAACCAAGAACGTCGTGGCACGGTTCATTCGACACAACCTGATCTGTCGATACGGCGTCCCGGAAAGGATCATTACGGACAATGGTACCAATCTCAATAACAAGATGATCACTGAGCTCTGCGAGCAATTCAAGATACAACACCACAACTCTTCTCCTTACCGTCCGAAGATGAATGGGGCTGTAGAAGCAGCTAATAAGGATATCAAAAAGATTGTGCAGAAGATGACAGTGACCTATAAAGATTGGCACGAGATGTTACCGTTTGCTCTTCATGGGTACCGTACCTCAGCAAGGACGTCAACCGGGGCAACTCCCTTTTCCTTGGTCTATGGCATGGAGGCAGTCTTGCCTATTGAAGTCCAGATACCCTCTCTCCGGATAATGAAGGATGCAAGCTTGAGCGAAGATGACTGGATCCAGACTCGACTCGATCAGTTAAACCTAATTGACGAAAAGAGACTTACTGCTATATGTCGTGGTCAAACGTATCAAAAACGGATGATCAGGGCATTTAACAAGAAAGTCAGACCACAAGAGTATCAAGTTGGGGACCTGGTAATCAGACGCATCATTCTTCCTCAAAGTGATCCCAGGGGCAAATGGACCCCCACGTACGAAGGGCCATTTGTGGTTAAACAGGTGTTCTCAAGAGGAGCCATGATTCTAACCACCATGGATGGTGACGACCTTCCTCACCCCGCTAATGCAGACATAGTAAAAAGATACTACGCATGATAAAAGACCCGCTAGGTTGACATACCTAGGCAAAAATTAGGGCTTCCCGGCGAACCAAAAGGGTTCGGGCAAAATGAGGGATGAAACGAAAAAAAATCTATACACCCGGCAAGTCGAAAACCTGAAAAGGCGGCTTGGGCAAAAATGGGTATCCCGGTGGACTGAAAACCCGAAAGGGAGGTCCAGGCAAAAGTTAGGGATTAAAGCATAATACTATGTCTCATTGGATCACCTTGCATCTAGAATCCGGTATCAATTGTCATGTTCGAACAGCATCGATCAATCAGCTTCATCGGCAACTGAGCAGCAAAGTGATGAGACGCTCGAAGATATAAAGGCGATAGCAGAGTTGGAACCCAGTGGGATTATTCTTTTTACATAGCTGTTTTGTTTTCTTTGTACAAATTGTATAAACTCTGTTGTTCGGCGGCGTTCTCTTACTAGGACGTCAGCCTCTTGTACATGAAACGCCTATTTACAGGCAAATTCAAAAATCAATACAAGTTCACTTTTCAGATCAATTGCCAATTGTTTTTCCTTTTTCTGTTTTGTTTTGCGAAGAACGTCCAATGTTCAATTTTTGATATATGCATTTGACACTAATTGCTAACTCATAAATATTTGCATGCAAAACAAAGGATTAATTACAGGTGACATTAGAAAGAGGGGCAATAGTGAGTTGTCTAAGCGATCTAATTGCTTTGTCCACCAAGGTACTAAGGTAGGTTCAACTGAAGAACGTGACCAAGATACCTTCATTCCCCAGAGAGTGAGCCAAGATTCAACAATTCTCCCCGAGCAGTTGGTCTCCAATCAGCCCTGAACAAGGCATCGTATCTCCTAGCAAGTCAATGTACTCTCCCCAAGCAGAGTTAAGCTACAGTCAGCCTTAAGGAAGTTGGATTATCCTCAGCAGATCTCAACATCCCTCAGCGGAGTATACAAACATTTTTAACAAGCATCCCCGGCAGTCTTGATCTAAGATTGTTCCCCGGCGGTATACAGACATTCAGTGGAGCCACTCCCCCAGTACATCTAAAAAATTTCCCCAGGAGAGTCCAGTCCAAAAGTCTCCCCAGGGGAGTTCAACCAATCTCCCCAGCAGGTCTTGAAGCTTATCCCCTGTAGATTCTGGAAGCTTGTCACCCGCAGAGTACGAACGCTCCCCCGGCTTTATTCAGAGGTTATTTCCCCACCAGGATATAGCTGGGTTATCCTCAGCCAATTGCCACGGAAAGATCGTCCTCGACGGAGTCTTCCTACCCCCAGCGGAGTTCATCTTCCAACAGAACAACAACGGTATCCCCAACGGAGTTATCATCAGCATCTCAGCTAAGCACATCTCTTCCCCACAGAGTATTCCCCGCAGAGTATTCTATTCGCCAAGTTTATTCCCCAACAGAGTCATCTTCTCCTACCGGTATTCTTGCAACCATCACCCCCAGCGGAAACAAAGCTCTACTCTTCAATAGCAGCCCAGGAGTTAACTGCCCGGCACCCGTCAAGGATTTACTTTCCTAGACAAAAACATACATTCATAAACATATCACATCTTCATACATTATAGCATGCACATACGCATCATGAACGTACAATCTCATTTATTCTGAGAACATCACGCATGTCATACATCATGACATCGCATACGACTAACGTTTTGTCTTTTCAGGATAAAGGTCAATACAAAGATAATTGCTATCAACTGTCGCAACTAAAGATCCGATTCCTGTATCTTGCCAGGGTGTATCTGTTGATGACTACATTACCAGACTCGATTCCTGTATCCTGCTAGGGCACGTCTGAAGAGTTCGAAGATCTGATTCCTGTATCTTGCCAGGGTGTATCTGTTGACGACTACATTACCAGACTCGATTCCTGTATCCTGCCAGGGCACGTCTGAAGAGTTCGAAGATCCGATTCCTGTATCTTGCCAGGGTGTATCTGTTGACGACTATATCCCAGACTCGATTCCTGTATCCTGCCAGGGCACGTCCGAAGAGTTCGAAGATCCGATTCCTGTATCTTGCCAGGGTGTATCTGTTGACGACTATATCCCAGACTCGATTCATGTATCCTGCCAGGGCACGTCTGAAGAGTTCGAAGATCCGATTCCTGTATCTTGCCAGGGTGTATTTGTTAACGACTACATTACCAGACTCGATTCCTGTATCCTGCCAGGGAACGTCTGAAGAGTTCGAAGATCCGATTCCTGTATCTTGCCAGGGTGTATCTGTTGACGACTACATTACCAGACTCGATTCCTGTATCCTGCCAGGGCACGTCTGAAGAGTTCGAAGATCCGATTCCTGTATCTTGCCAGGGTGTATCTGTTGACGACTACATTACCAGACTCGATTCCTGTATCCTGCCAGGGCACGTCTGAAGAGTTCGAAGATCCGATTCCTGTATCTTGCCAGGGTGTATCTGTTGACGACTACACTACCAGACTCGATTCCTGTATCCTGCCAGGGCACGTCTGAAGAGTTCGAAGATCCGATTCCTGTATCTTGCCAGAGTGTATCTGTTGACGACTACATTACCAGACTCGATTCCTGTATCCTGCCAGGGCACGTCTGAAGAGTTCGAAGATCCGATTCCTGTATCTCGCCAGGGTGTATCTGTTGATGACTAACATTACCAGACTCGATTCCTGTATCCTGCCAGGGCACGTCTGAAGAGTTCAAAGATCTGATTCCTGTATCTTGCCAGGGGGTATTTGTTGACGACTATTCTCCGGACTCGATTCCTGTATCCTGCCAGGGCACGTCTGAAGAGTTTAAAGATTTGATTCCTGTATCCAGCCAGGGCACATCTACATAAAGAGTTAAAAGATCAACTCCTGCAACAGGCCAGGTAATTATCCTTTTTCTCAGGTACGCAAGTTCTCGCTAAGGAATCTCTTACGCGATCGACACCCAGATGGCATCTATAAGCCCATCCACATACCAACAGTTCCAAATGGCATCTATAAGCCCGTTCCCGACAAGGTTCTGTCACATCTCCAGATGGCATCTATAAGCCCATCCCCCTATCCATCATCTCTCCAAATGGCATCTGTAAGCCCATTCCCGCTATCACACTGCTGATACTCAACTATGTGAGTGCAAATTTCTGGGCACTCTAGTGTTCAATCCTCTTCCACCCTCGGATCACGAAAGGCACACAAGCCAATCTACATCCTCAGGCCTAAGAAGATTGAACAGGGGCAACTGTTGTACCCCAAAATTTGCCCTCCCATAATCTTCAAAGTTTTGCCAAGCATCACTTCAAATGGTTCAAAGTCTACTCAAGGGCTACACAACCAATCATTCTCCTAAAGCCAGTCAAATTAGGGTTTTGGTTCTTGCAAGGAAGTTGAATTTTTCAAGGGCTCAATCAAGTCACATATGCTCATACACATTGTCAAGCACCTACATGTCAAGTTTCAAGGTTCACAAGGTCAAGTTGCACAGTCAAAAGCCCTAATTGCTCCACAGTCAACTGCATGGGCAAAATGGTCATTTGGCAGTCAAAAGTCAAAATTTTTGGTCAACATCTTATTTTGAAGCCACAATCATCATTTGGTCAAGTCTTGACCATGATTTCACAAGAATGGCTCAAAAATCATCAAGGTGTCAAAAGTTTCTATTTTTGGACAGCTGAAAAGTCAACTATAACTTGACCAAGGCATAACTTCCTCATGTTTCATCAGAAAAATCCCATCCAATGCTCATCTTGAAGGGGAGGACATTTCCTACAACTCATCTTCACATTCCAAGTCCAAGAAATGCTCTCACAAAAAGTTATCAATTTAAACATTATAGGTCATTTTCAAAAGTCAACAAAAAGGGACTTTAAGTCAAAGATCATAACTTGAGATTGGTAAATCAAAATGACATGGGACCAAAGACATTGGTTAGATGACTTCAAGACCTTTCTAAAATGTCCAAGAACATGTTCATAGCTTCAAAATTGAGCAAGATATGCATTGGAGAAGTTGGGAAATTTTTGTGAAATGGCCAAAGTCAATTATCCTTGAAACTTCATTTTTGACAAAAGGGGCCCACTTTTTCCACTTGTTTCAGCTTGGCCATGCCTCCCACGTGTCCCACAAATTATTTCAAGATTTAAAATTGATTTTTCCATTTTTTATTTAATTTTATTTGATTTAATTCATTTTAAATCTTTTAAAATCAAATAAAAATCAAGAAAATTAATTAAAGGGTATATTTTGTATTGAAATGCTTTGATACACCATCATGACCATTCCAAATTCGTGCCAAGGCCTAAATCAAGCAAGAATTCAAATTTTGACACAAAGATGGAAAGTGTTTCAATGGAGGTTATGGCAAATCTCAAACATGAATGCATAAGGTTAATGGCCTTAATTCTGATTAAAACTCTTTACATAACATGTGTGCAAGCTATCACAAGGGAATTCACGACCTAAGAAACACCCAAAACAGCCAAACACATTTCAAGTTTTCAAGAAAAAAAGCAAAATTGTAAACCTCTTTGCAGCATGTTTTGAACCTCCATTTCAATCAAAACACACTCCTGGCATCCCTAGGAAGCTTTTGCAACCAAAAATCAATCCAAACGTGCCCAGAATCTTAGAACTCAGGCCAAACGGTTTGCAATTTTTTCTTGAATTCTATATAATCATTCATGCGCTTTTGACATTTTTTGAATTGATTTATACTCATAGGGACATTCTTAAGCTATTGGTAGCATTTGATTGAACTAACGATGCGTGTATCAGAATCCACCATTGTCAAAAGCTAGGTTTTTCAGAGCTCCAAATTGGGGCTTTCCCCATATGGAAAAATTGGACAACCAAACGTATGCCATTGAAATCGTGACATCCAAACGAACACAACCATGGCCTCGCGCTCAATTTATGTTCAAGCATGTGCTATTCGCTATTTTTTGCAGGTTGTGTTTAGTGGGGGTTTAAAACCCCCGCTATTTGCTTATGTTACAGGTACACAAATGAAGAAGAAGCCTGCGTGTCATAACATGGTTGGGGCATTCAAAGTTTCAGCGCGTTTTTTTTGTTTCATGTCATTAACGTTGGTTTTGTTTTATAATATTTGTTATCTATTACACTACAAACGCGCGCAAACAGCTCACTTGGTCAAGGCATTCGCTGGTAAGTATTGGGACCTGGGTTCGATTCCCAGGTCCCCTATCATATTTCATAATTTTTTCCATAACATGTTTCCATGCAGCGTCCATCACAAGGCCCACCATGCACACTCATACGCTGGCCTGACAAGTGGCTTCAAGACCAATCTGAAGGCCAGAACATGCAGTCCATGATGCACCCTAGTCAGCAAGCAAGCGCATGATTAGGAAAAGTCAACGAGGCCTTTGCCTCAATGGGCCTGAATTCCAGCATTTCACCCCATTCCTGGCCCAGCACCCCCTCCATTTGGTTCATTATTTTCTTTTCATTTTATTTTTCAATTTAATTTCTAACTTTTATTTTATTTTATTTATTGTTAGTAATTAATCAATTAACCATTTTCATAAAAAACCAAAAAAATAGAATTAACATTTTTATTATTATTTTGTAAATAAACCATAACTTAATTAGTTTTTTTTATTAGGCCATTTTAACTTTCTTTTTAATAATTAAAATAGATTTAGATTTAGGTTAACCTAGAATTTTATTTCTTTTTCTATTTTATTTCATAAAAACATAAAAAAAAACAAAAAATATTTTCTTTTAATTAAAATAATTAATTAGTCATTAATTAGTTTTTAATTCCATTTTAATTATAAAAAAGACCAAAAAATTAATTTCCTTTTCTTAAAAGGGTCAACACCCTTGGACATTCCCGATTAACTTGTTCGCGCGCATTTTACTTTATTTGATTATTATGTAATTGTTCCGGACATGTAATAGTAATTAGGGCTTTACTGTTTTTATTTACTTTCCGCATTTTTATTAAAACGGGTCTTTGTAATTTTTGGCGATGTATAGACCCGCGCCTTGTAATAGCATAGGATTTACATTTCTGCAATTTACTTTCCGCACCCCTTTTAACTGTTAACTTGTATGAAAGAATGCATGCCAATTAAAAACAAGCGTAGCTCACCGTGCCATGATCAAAGATAAGCTTAAAATGAAAACAACACACAAATTCACACACCACTTCTAGGGTACGCCTCACTATTGCCTTGCCCTCGAAACGTGGTCGTCGAGTATAGGACGTTTTAGTAAGTCCTTATGTCCATGACATGATCCAGTTGCCTCGAAACGGTTGCCTCGGAATTAAAAAGGATCAATGGCATAAGAGTAGCTTCTAAGGTGTCCTACTGTTGCTCTGGTGACCACGTTGTCCCTACAAACGAATTGACCCGAACACCTCCAACGGTGGTGCTACCTACCTCTCAATGGTGGGATGGCACTACCTTAAGGACTTTTACACAGCCTAATTCCTTAGGGTAGGTAGATGACTCGTAGATACTTGCTCTATTCAAAAACAAATCAAAACTCTTTTCACACCGACACTTTTCAAAAAGCTTTCAAAACAATTTTTCAAACACTCTTGAGGACTGATACAAGAGTCGATCTGAAATCTTTAAACGAAACTTTTTCAAACCCACTCACAATTGAAAAGCAAACACTTTTGAAAACACATAAGAGCAAGTACCTAAGAGCCCGTGGATAACCACGGATAGAAAGGGTGCTAACACCTTCCCTTTCTATAAATCTACCTCCTGAACCGAGAAACTATCTCATAAGGAATTTTGTTGTGCTTTTGTCCTGTCCATGTTGGAGAAAATAAAAGACGGTGGCGACTCTTGCTTACCGCGACATTTCGCGAAACCAGCGTTAAACAGTCAGTTCCAGATCTACCGATCACAACGTTCTTGCTGAGGTACGGTACCCATGAAGAGCAAACGGTAACATCTCGTGCCAATCTTTATAGGTCACTGTCATCTTCTGCACAATCTTCTTGATATTATTATTTGCTGCTTCTACAGCCCCATTCATCTTCGGTCGGTAGGGAGAAGAGTTGTGGTGTTGTATCTTGAACTGCTCGCAGAGCTCAGTGATCATCTTGTTGTTAAGATTGGTACCATTGTCCGTAATGATCCTTTCCGGGACGCCGTACCGACAGATCAGGTTATGACGAATGAACCGTGCCACGACGTTCTTGGTTACGGTAGTGTAGGAAGCTGCTTCAACCCACTTCGTAAAGTAATCAATCGCTACCAGGATGAAGCGATGCCCGTTGGATGCCATAGGTCTGATCTCACCGATCATATCAATGCCCCACATTGCAAAAGGCCAAGGTGCTATCAAGACGTTCAGAGGTACTGGAGGAACATGCACCTTATCAGCATATATCTGGCATTTATGACATGTCCGAGAATGTTGGTAACAGTCGGCTTCCATTGTGGACCAGAAATATCCTGCCCGGAGGATTTTCTTTGCCATGGTATGCCCACTGGAATGTGTTCCGAAGGTACCTTCATGTAGCTCTGCCATGATCTTTTCTGCTTCAGTCTTGTCCACACAACGCAGTAAGGTTGAATCATGGTTTCGCTTGTATAGAATGTCGTTGTTGAGGAAGAACTTTGCTGCGAACCTTCTCAGAAACTTTTTGTCGTTAACAGATGCGCCCTCGGGATATTCTTGATCCTCCATATACCTCTTCACCTCATGATACCAGGGTTTTTTAGTTACTATCTCAGCCTCAAGATCACAACAGTATGCAGGTTCATCCAGTTTCCAAATAATGATCCGGGGAGCCTCGTTGTCCCATTTGACTTTGAACATAGAAGACATCGTAGCCAACGCGTCCGCCAATTGATTCTCCTCTCTTGGGAAGTGTTTAAAAGTTATCTCTGTGAAATGGGGGATCAATGTCAACACACATTCTCTGTAAGGAATAAGATTCAGATGTTTCGTATCCCACTCGCCTTTGATATGATTGATCACGAGAGCGAAATCTCCGAAGACACTCAAAAACTTGATCCTTAAGTCAATCGCAGCTTGAAGACCCATGATACACGCCTCATACTCCGCCATGTTGTTGGTGCAGTTAAAGCATAGCCGGGCAGTGAGTGGAGTATGAGTGCCTCGAGGGGATATGATCACAGCGCCAATACCGTTACCCAAAGCGTTGGAGGCTCCATCAAAGTGCATAGACCATCGGGATCCTTCTTCAGGTCCTTCATCCGGTCCAGGTACTTCACAATCAGTCACTACCATGATGTTCTCGTCTGTAAACTCAAAGTTCATTGACTGGTAGTCATCCACTGCCTGGTGTGCCAAATGGTCTGCCAATACACTTCCCTTGATTGCTTTCTGGGTCGTGTACTGGATGTCGTATTCCATCAAGATCATTTTCCATCTTGCTATTCTTCCGGACAGAGCAGGCTTTTCGAATATGTACTTGATTGGATCCATTTTTGAAATCAACAGAGTAGTGTGAGTCAACATATACTGTCTCAGCCGGCGAGCAGCCCATACCAAAGCGCAGCAAGTTTTCTCGAGCAGTGAGTATCAGGTCTCACAGTCGGTAAACTTTTTGCTAAGGTAATAAATGGCGTACTCTTTTCGGCCAGACTCGTCATGCTGCCCCAGCACACACCCCATTGAGTTGTCAAGTACTGTCAAGTATAGTATCAGAGGTCTCCCTTCAACCGGTGGCATAAGAATGGGTGGTTCTTGGAGATACTCTTTGATTCTGTCGAAAGTGGCCTGACATTCATCGTTCCAACGTACTACCTGATCTTTCTTCAGCAGCTTGAAGATTGGTTCACAAGTAGCAGTTAGGTGCGAGATGAATCGGGCAATGTAATTCAGACGTCCTAGAAAGCCTATGACTTCTTTCTCTGTCTTGGGAGCTGGCATCTCTTGTATGGCTTTCACCTTGGCAGGGTCCACTTGAATACCTTTGTCACTCACGACGAAGCCTAGCAATTTTCCAGATCTTACCCCGAAGGTGCACTTGTTTGGGTTCAACCTCAGCTTGTACAACTTCAGACGGTCAAACAACTTCTGTAGATGGTCAAGGTGTTACTCCTTAGTTTGGGACCTTGCAATCATACCATCGACGTATACTTCAATCTCATGGTGGATCATGTCATGAAATAAAGCAACCATGGCACGTTGGTAGGTTGCCCTAGCATTTTTCAACCCGAATTGCATGACCTTGTAGCAGAAGGTGCCCCACTGAGTAACAAAGGTAGTCTTTTCCATATCTTTAGGAGCCATTTTGATCTGATTATAACCGGAGAAGCCGTCCATGAAGGAGAATACTTTGTGCTGAGCAGTATTGTCAACCAGAACGTTGATGTGAGGCAGAGGGAAATCATCCTTAGGGCTGGCCCTATTCAAATCCCTGTAATCAACACACATTCTAACCTTACCATCTTTCTTAGGCACCGGAACCATGTTGGCAACCCACTGAGGGTAAGAAGTCACTGCTAGAAAACCGGCATCAAATTGTTTCATAACCTCAGCTTTGATTTTCTCGGACATCTCTAGACGCATACGGCGGACCTTCTGTTTAACCGGAGGGCAGTCTTCCTTGGTAGGCAGGTGATGAACCACAATTTCGGTATCCAACCTGTTGTACCCCAAAATTTGCCCTCCCATATTCTTCAAAATTTGCCAAGTCAAAGCTTCAAAATCTCCCCAAGGGTTGCACAGTTCAAGGGCCTCCTAACAGTCAAAATTAGGGTTTTGGTTCTGACCAAGAAAATTAAGTTTCCAAGGGTCCAATCAAGTCCCACATGCCTACAAACATGGTCAAGTATCCTCATACCAAGTTTCAAGACTTACATCACAAAATTGCACAGTCAAAAACCCTAATTGCACTACAGTCAACTGTAGGGGCAAAATGGTCATTTGACAGTCAAAAGTTCAAATTTTTGGTCAACATCTTATTTTGAAGCCACAAACACCATTTGATCAATGCTTGATCATGATTCTCAAAGCTTGGCTCAAAAAGTCTCAAGATGCAAAAGTTTCCATATTTGGACAGTTGAAAAAGTCAACTGTAACTTGACCAAGGCATAACTTCCACATGGATTATCAGAAAAATTCCATCCAAAGCTCATTTTGAAGATAAAGACATTTCCTACAACTACTCTTCACACTTCAAGTCCAAGAAATGCTCTCACAAAAAGTTATCAATTTCAACATTATAGGTCATTTTCAAAAGTCAACAAAAAGGGACTTTAAGTCAAAGGCCATAACTTGAGATTGGTAAATCAAAATGACATGGGACCAAAGGCATTGGTTATAGGACTTCAAGACATTTCCAAAATGTCCAAGAACATGAGCAGAGCTTAAAAATTGAGCAAGATATGCCTTGTGGAAGTTGGGAAATTTTTGGATATTTTGAAAAGTCAACTTTGCCTCAAATGTCTTAAAATTGCTAATGGGCCACATTTTCTTCCAAAATTCATCACCCAAAGCATGTGCACGACCATTTGGCCCAAAGGGAAGTTTTTCATCATTTTTATTTATTTATTTGAATTTTTAATTTCTAATAATTCATTTAATTAATTAAAATATATGAAAAATACCAAACCTAAGTTTTTAAATCCTTTTATGCATGAAATACACTCAATATTTCGTGCATGATCAGATTTGGAAAGAATCCATGTGATTGGACATGATTGGAACCAAAATAGCATGAAAAAGATTGAAAATTATATGCATGAAAATCCAATATTCTTTACATCAATGCTTTGATTCTTTGGACAAAAAACTCAACCCTAATCACTCACACATATATACTCATGCAAACCCTACTCCAAATAACCACAAAGCTGCGCAAGAACACCATAACAAAGTTTGAGTTTTTATCAAAAAAATCAAAAACTGAAAGTGGCCTTGGAGGACGATTCAGAGAGAAAGATTGATCCCATTAGCTTGCAAAGACATTACTGAATCTGACTGGATAGTTTTCCACGCGCATAGCACCCTGAATTGGTATACAGAACTCAGAATTTTTCATATAATATGCATATTCGTGTTTCGATTTTTAAGCATTCTCATTGCATTTTATTTATGGATTTATACTAATTGGACCTTTCTGAAGCTAACCAGATGATTTAATTGAGTTTTTATGCATTGTATGAAGAATCACCATGAACGATTATTAGGGTTCTTCAAGTTTTGAATGGGGCGTTTATGAATGCTGTAAAATTAGAACTCCTCGACACCATGGTCAAAATCAGGGCACTCAGACGAATTCAATGAGGGGGTCGCGCCCAATTTATGAAGCAATATGAGCTATTCGCTATTCTTGAAAAAGGCCTATTTTGGGGGGGGTTTAAAACCCCCGCTAATCTTTTTTATATTTCAGGCAAAAGCGCAGCAAGGAAGAAGATGATGATGTGTAGACTAATGATTGGTTTATTTGAATTTTCGCGCTAAAAGTTCCACTAACCATTGTTTTATCTTATATCATTTGTTTCCTATTATATAATCAAAATGCGTAGTTGGAGCAGTTGGCAAAGCATAGCATTGGTAACTCCTGGGACCTGGGTTCGATTCCCAGGTCCCCCACTCTCTTTCAATATTTTTTCTCTCAATCTAATCCCATGCAGATTTGATCCTAAGGTTCACCATACTCTCCATATCTGGGCTTACCACGTGCTCACTGAGATCCATCAAAAGGCTATAATTTGAAGAGCATCATAGGCACAAGTCAAAGGTGCTACACGCTAGCAGAAAAGTCAATAAGGCCAGAAATCAATTGGGCCAGAATTACTGACTTTACCTCCAATTTGGGGACAGAACCCCCCAAGGTTTTGTAATTCTCTTCTTTTTCATTTTTTGTTTCAATTATTTCTTTTTAATTCTTTAATTTAATTTATCTTCATAAAATATAAAAAAAAATAGTAAAAAAATCAGAAAAGACAAAAATCAAAATATATTTTATTTAATTAATATTTTTTGTAAATAAATTATATCATTTAATTTAGTTTTCAATTCTAGGGTTAATTTTAATATCTTTTCTTAATAAATTAAAAACTTGTAGGATTAGGTTTTAATTATTTTAATTACTTTTTCTTTTATTTTCTCATTACTAATAACTAATTATTTATTTTCATAAGTCAAATTGTATTAATTAATTAGGTTTAATTTTAGGTAATTTTTCATATTTTCTTAATAAATTAAAAAATAGCTAGAATTAGGGTTAATTAATTAATTTCATTTAATTCTCATTAAAAAATTCATAAATACAAAAACCTCAAAAATAATTTCTTTTTTTACTTTATTTTAATTGATTTGTTAATATAATTTCATTTCATAACAAAGGGTCCAACGCCCTCGCTTTCAATTTTAATTCCAATTCGCGCATTTATTTCTTTTATTTTCAATATTAATGTAATTCTCCCAAAGCCGTGTAAATTTACATTTCTCGCATCTTTATTTTATGTCAAATCGGGTCCTGGATTTAATTTGGCGATGTGGACCCGCGCCTTTGTAATAGTTTAGGAATTTTATCTTTCCGCACTTTTTTAACTGTTAATAATTGCATGCAAGAATGAATGACAAAATAAAAACAAACGCGTAGATCACCTATGACATGACAAAAGACAAAATTATCTGAAAACGACACACAAATCACACACCACCCCTAGGGTACGCCTCACTGTTGCCTTGCCTTCGAAAGGTGATCGTCGAGTAGAGGATGTCTTAGTAAGTCCTCATGATCCGGGAACCTGGCATGAGGGTAGCTTCTAAGGTGTCTTCCCATTGCTCTGGTGATCACCATGTCTCAAACCTCGAATTGACCCGAACACCTCCAACGGTGGTGCTACCTACCTCTCAATGGTGGGATGGCACTACTTTAAAGGACATTTACACAGGCGAATTCCTTAGGGTAGGTAGACGACTCTAGATACTTGCTCTAATTTCAAAAACAAATCAAAAAATACTTTTCACACCGACACCTTTTCAAAAAGATTTCGAAAGCAATTTTTCAAACACTCTTGAGGACCGATACAAGAGTCGAACTGGAATTTTCAAAGAAACTTTTTAAAACCCATAGTTGAAAAGCAAACGTACCATTTTTGAAAACACAAGTGAGCAAGTATCTAAGAGCCCATGGATAACCATGGATAGAAAGGGTGCTAACACCTTCCCTTTCTATAACCTACCTCCCGAACCGAGAGCAATCTCTTTAAGGAATTTTTCTGTTCTTTTGTCCTTTCCATTTGGAGAAAATAAAAGACGGTGGCGACTCTTGCTTCCGCGACATTTCACGAACCAGTGTTAAACAGTCAGTTCCAGATCCACCGATCACACAACCCAGGCATGTCTTCGTAGGACCAGGAAAAGATTTCCATGTAGTCATGCAGCATCTGGATCAACCGTTGTTTCACACTAAGCTCTAGATTAGCACCAATCTTGACTTCCTTTCTGTTTGTTTCAGTACCCAGATTTACCGTTTCCACTGGCTCTTCATACGGCTGAATGACCCTCTCTTCCTAGAGTAACAATCTTGCAAGTTCTCCGGGTACTTCGCAATCATCTTCACCTTCGTCTTCGGCTAAGTTGATCGGATTTTCGAAGTCATAACTGGCAGTAGCAGAGTCGTTACCAGTGGGATCCAGAGTGGATTGAAACCTGTATAAGTGAGTGTGTGTAAATATAGTTGTTTTGCAATATGTAAAGAAAGAAAGGGAGCGCAAGATTTGAAAATGTGAAAAACGTCCAATGCTTTTATTCATGATATATGAAAGTGACAAACAAAAGCCCTCACAAATAAAACCACGGTGCCCCGGGTAAGACACCGGGCCATAAAGTTTCAAATTATTGTTTATTACAAATTCAAAAACAAAGAAGTTCATTACTGGGTGGCAAAAGTAACAGGTGTAAAGTCTTTTGCAGTCCAGTTGCTAGGTCCACCGTTGGTTGTCGGGTAGATCCAACTGTCGAATTCAGATTTGTCTGCTTCGTCCTCAATAGCATTCACTCTCGGGTTGGTGATGAACACAGGAGGTCTTCCAATCCTTGCCCTATGCACAGCCTTCTGAGCTTCTGCAGTGAAACCCAGCCCAAACTTGTCAGTTTTTGGAGTAAAATCAGGAAGCCTGCCCCAGTTTGCGCACTCACCCTTCTTGATCACAGCCTGGGCGTCCTTTAAGGAGGCCATCTTCAAAGGAGAACCCTCTTCAGTCACTGTTTCTACTGCTGCCGATGTTTGTGGCACCTCTTCAAAATGTTGAAAGGGGGTCTCAATGAACTCCCCATCCATTTCCACGTACCGGAACGAGTTGAGGTGGTTGACCATGTATTCCTCTTCCCCTTGCATTGTTACGATCTTCCCCCTGACCGGGTATTTGAGCTTCTGATGTAAAGTTGAAGTCACAGCTCCAGCCTTATGGATCCACGGACGACCCAGCAAACAAGAATAGGATGGAAGGATGTCCATCACATAGAATTTTGAATGAAATACCTGCGAACCAACCCTGATCGGGATGTCAACCTCACCATGTACCATCCTTTTGGACCCGTCAAAGGCCCGGACAACAATGTTACTTGGTTTGAGCTTTAAACCCTCACAGTCCAGCATGTCTAGAGCTTTCTTGGGTAGTACGTTTAGTGAAGAACCAGTGTCAACCAGCACGTGAGCAAGAGTAGTGCCCCTGCATTCAATGGAGACATGCAGGGCATCATTATGGTTCTTCCCCTTGGTCGTCAGATCAGCATCAGAGAAACCCAGACCGTTATTAGCGGTTAAGTTGGCCACACAGTCGGTGAATTGATCAGCAGACGTTTCTTGGGGCACGTGGGCCGTCTTCAGGAAAGCAATCAGGGCCTTGGCATGGGCCTCTGAACACAGCAACAGTGATAGCATGGAGATTTTGGAGGGGGTGTGCCCCAACTGTTCAACGATGTTGAAATCACTTTTCTTTATAATTTTGAGGATCTCTTCCATCTCTTGCTTGGAAGCCTCAACAATGGTCTTCGGTGCCTCCGTCCGGGCAGGCATATCGGCAGCAATCCCCTTGCCCCGAGCGTCAGATGACTCGGTAGCAGGGGTAGAAGCTTGATCGGGAGGGGGGGGAAACAGGCACACTGACAGGTGTGATGACAAGAGGCCTCTGAATGGCTGGAGGTGCAATGTCTGGTGAGAACAGTCTTCCACTACGAGTGACTTTAGCAGGCCCGGTGATGTTGGTGACACCGGTACCAGTGTTGAACTCTTGTTTCACTCCCAGAACATAAACATCTGCCCCATAGTGCCATGGGACAGCTTTATCAGACTTGTAGAGGATGGGCCCTGGAACAATAATGGTTATAGGAGCAATCTTGTGAACAGGCAAAATTTGGACAGGCTTCTTTGAAGGAGCCTTGGAGGGGTTGTTGAAAATGGTCACAATTGAAACTTCTTCAACAGGGGCAGCAGGAACAGCAATCTTCTTGAACAAGATCTCTTTGTTATCTATCAGGTTTTGGACGCCTGATTTCAGCAAAGAACAACCAGCAGGGGAATCAGCACACAGATGGCAACCTTTACTACATCCCGGAAATAAACCGGCTAGCAACAGGTTCCTCTTGACGGTCAGCAGCAGAGTAGCAAAATCATCCACAGAAGCTACATACAGATCCTCCTCAACAGCGTTTACTCCATGCTGGGGCATGGGAGCGGTCACAACATTTGGCCTTTCTGGCGCCTCGAACTGTATTTCCTTGGCATCAATAAGGTCCTGAACCTTATTCCTTAGGGCCCAACAATCATCAGTAGAATGTCCCGGGCTATCAGAGTGATAAGCGCAATGGGCGTTGGGGTTGTACTTCGGAGATGCTGTGTTTACCATCTTCGGAGCTTCCTTGACTGTTACCAGGCTGGTTGACAGCAGTTGCGGCAGGATCTGAGAGAGAGTCATACTGAGCCGAGTATACTGCCGTTTGGGCCTCTCAGCTCTTGGCTGGTTGTATTGCTGAGGAGCAGCAGCAGGCTTAGAAATAACCACCACGTTGACAGCTTGGCGGCGTTCCGGTTTGTTCTGTCTTCTGGGACCATACACAGCACTGGCCTCCTTCTTAAAGGGCTTCTTTTCAGCATTTGAGGAGGCACCCTTCTGTATCTTCCCTGATTTTATACCAGCTTCGATCCTCTCACCAGTCAGGATCAGGTCAGTAAACCCAGCAGAGGAGTTACCAATGAGATGGTTGAAGAATGGACCAGATAGGGTCCCCAAGAACATGTCCACTAGCTCACGATCTGTTAATGGTGGCTGCACCCTGCCAGCCAGGTCTCTCCATTTCTGTGCGTACTCCTTAAAACCTTCTCCCGATCCTAGCGACATACCCTGGAGTTGGGTACGCGTAGGAGCGAGGTAGGAATTATATTGATACTGCTTGTAAAAAGCAGTGGCCAGATCCTCCCAGTTACGAATGTTGGTTCTATCCAGCTGATAGAACCATTCGAGATGAGTCCCTGAAAGACTCTCCTAGAAGAAGTGGATCCATAAGTTCTTGTCTGCTGTGTAAGGCTGGATCTTCCTTACATAAGAACGGAGGTGCATCTTAGGGCAGGAAGCCCCGTCATACTTCACAAAGGCAGGCGCCTTGAACTTGTGTGGGATCACCACCCCAGAAGATAACCCCAAGTCTCCGAAATCCAACCCAGGCACACGTTGAATCTCCATAGCATTTAACCTGTCCTCCAGTTGCTTGTACCGGTCCTCAGTAGGAGGGTATTGTTCGTCATTGAAGTCTGTCTCGGTGTCAGAGACCACAGGACTAGGGACCTCTCTCCCTTGGTGACTGCCTTCCCCCACAGATAGAGTAGTCCTCTCAACTTCATTTTGCAGCGTATTCCCGAGTCTGCGCCCAGTGTTGAATAGCACAGTCCTCTTCTTCTTCTTCTTCAGGAGCAAAGCCTTCAGCTCTTGTTGTCCCTGGGCCAAGTTCATGACCATCTCCTGAAATTGGGCATTCTGGGCCTGGAGGGCCTTGATAGCTTGCTCGGTAGTGAGTTCAGGATTCATGATGCTTGAGTGCTGAAATAAACAGCGAAGAAGAATAAGCAACATGTAGAAAAAGGGGTACCTGTTATGCACATGATGCATGATATGCTATTTATGCAATGCATTCAAGGGTTTGAAAGTTCAAATTCGTTGTAGCCAAAAAAGAACACACTTTTTATTAGGAAATTGTTCAGTACATCAAGGACTCATGGGCAAAACATTACAAAATAATTAATCCCAAAAGACACTGCGCATCCTCTTTGGAGCAATGTAAGTGTTGAGAGTCTTTTCCTCTTGGAGTAGGCGGGTGAGCTCCAAGACCTTCTTCTCACTGGCATGTAGACTGGTTTCAAGAGAATTCCATTCTTCCTTGAGTTGGATCCAGCTTTTCTGCATTTCTTCTCAGGATGTAGGCATGTCAAGATGTTGAATGGTGTAGGGCACCTCTCCTTCCAACACTGGCTCTTTGATTACAGGGAGAACATGAGGATATGGCATCACCAGCTTCTGGGAGCGGGCTCGTACCCACTTGAGATAAGGCTCCAGGGGGATGGAGTTCTTGTGCCCCAGTGTCTTGCTATCTACCCTGTTAGGCATCCTCCAAGCTCTGATAAATCTCTGGCGAAGTCCTTGTGCATCGTTGTCGAAGTCAAAAACTATGTCAGGAATCAACATATCATGAGGGCCATCCCTCCGAGCATATCCAAACTGTCTCAAGGCCAGACAAGGGTTGTAAGTAATACCTCCTCTTATTCTAAGTAAAGTAACATTAGGAAACTCCCCACAACGATCAATGATAGTGACATTCTCTCTGGACCGAGAACACCAATGTATATCAGCATGTGTAAGAGCCATCAATCGTTGTGACCATCTCAAATCCCGCTCGTTCTTCAAAATTGATTGCGGAAGGTGCGAAATAAACCACCTTCCCAGGAGAGGAGTGCAGCACATAAGAACACCTCTTTTTCTCATGGTTCGAGTGTAACATGAGTGAAGGATGTCCCCAAGCAACGTAGGTATAGGATTCCTAGACATGAAGATCTTGACAGCATTGATATCTATAAGTTGATCTGGATTAGGGAACAACACCAACCCATAGACAAGGAGGGATACAACTTCTTCAAAGGCTTGTAGGTCAAGGGAGTTCCAACATTCTTGTGCTTTCTCAAATAGAAACTTGGCCAAGAACCCTTTGATACCACTTCTAACTTCCCAATGTCCCTTAATGTCAGATGGTTGTAGGCATAATGCTTTAGCAACCTCTTCAAGTTTTGGCTCCTTTTCTGTACCGTTGTAGGGTAGTTGACTAAGGATAGGAATATTCAGAAGCTGAGAAAACTCTTCCAAAGTAGGCACCAACTGATAATCCGGGAAAGTAAAACAGTGGTGCAGAGGGTCAAAGAACTGGAACAACACTTTCACCATATCCTCTTCAATGTTGGTATTAACCAAGCTAATGAGTCTACCATGCCTTTCACTGAATGAAGAGTTCTCGGGAATCCTGGAGGTAAGTTCCTTAAGCTGCGGAGGGACCCTTACAAGGTTGACCTGAATTGTCTTTCTGCAGATAGTTTCCATGTCCTACAAAACAGGAACAAAGATGAAGATTCGAACCCCTGAAGTGGTTAGTAAATGCATATGATGCTGTATGATGTTATGATGCTATGGTAAGGGCACACCACAAGTATTCACAAAAGCAAACATGATAAGGCACACAAGTCACACTACAACCCTTAGAGTTTAGGCCAGCATGAAGTTTGGGGTACTACCCTCTTGAAGTTGGTGGGTTCAAACCTGTCTTATCAAAGTAACCGGGTTCTAAAGAGCTCAATATCATTGGATTGTTTTCTGTGTTCATTGTTTCGATTTAGCCACTGAACTAGCGATCAAAATATTCCAAGAAAACAACCCTCAATGAGTGTAGTATCGAGTATCAACCAACTTCGAACTGCACAAAAGTCAGTTATCTCACTACCCCTAAAGAGGCCAGGATGGTTCAATTAAGGTTCCTAAGGTCAGTTGATGCTTCACGACACCACGTGGTGGCCCTGTACTCTCCATGACTTGACTCAAGGGTTACCGGTACTCACCAAAGTGCCACAACAACGTAGCAGACTGCTTCAACCGTGTCGGTATACCCCGCACAGTTCCCTCACAGTCTTGTTGCTACTTTCTAAGAATGTATCCCCCAGATCCGGGTTAGGATCTATAGAACTCCCAAAACAGGCCCAATAATATTAAAGCAAACAAATCAGGCAATTGAAAACACAAGTGATCTTAGTCCTAAGGTACACCTCACTTTAAGATATTGTCCCCAGCAGAGTCGCCAGTTCTGTGATCGGTGGAAATGAGAACTGACTGTTTTTTTAGCTGGTTTCGCGAAATGTCGCGGTAAGCAAGAGTCGCCACCATCTTTTATGTTCTCCAATATGGAAAGGACAAAAGCACAGCAAAATTCCTTATTCGAGATGTCTCTCGGTTCGGGAGGTAGATTTATAGAAAGAGAAGGTGTTAGCACCCTTTCTATCCGTGGTTATCCACGGGCTCTTAGGTACTTGCTCTTATGTTTTCAAAATTTGTTTGCTTTTCAATTGTGTGTGGGTTTTGAAAAAGTTTCGTTTGAAAAGTTTCTAAGTAACTCTTGTATCTGTCCTCAAGAGTGTATGAAAAATTTGTTTGAAAACTTTTAGAAAGTGTGAGGTGTGAAAAGTTGTTTTTGTTTGTTTTGAAAAGAGAAAGTACCCATGAGATCTACCTACTCTAAGGAATTAGACTGTGTAAGAGTCCTTTAGATAGTGCTATCCCACCACTAAGAGGTAGGTAGCACCACCATTGGAGGTGTTTGGGTCAATTCGATTTTAGGGACAGTGTGGTCACCAAAGCAATGGTAGGACATCTTAGAAGTAACCCTAATGTCCTAGATCCTTTTATCCGAGGCATCCGTTTCGAGGCAACTGGATCTTTTGGACAGAGGGTGACCTCTAAGACGTCCTATACTTGATGACCACGTTTCGAAGGCAACGAGTGAGGCGTACCCTAGAAGTGGTGTGTGCATTGTGTGTTGTATTCAGTTAATGTTTGTCTTGGTAATTAGTGAACTACGAGTTATTTTTATTTACCATACATTCTTGCATGCATTTAATAGTTAAGGGGTGCAGAAAGTAAATTGCGGAAACATAAATCCTACGCTATTACAAGGCGCGGGTCTATACATCGCCAAAAATACAAAGACCCATTTTTTAGTAAATAAGTACGGAAAGTAAAGCAGTAAACCTAATTAACTATTACATGTCTTGGAAGTAATTACATAATAATAAACTGTGCGCGAATAAAAATTAAATCGGAATGTTCTAAGGGTGTTGGCCCTTTTTGAGGAAAGAATTGAATTTTTTGGTCTTTTTGTAATTAAATGAAATTAGAAACTAATTGATGACTAATTAATTAATTTAATTAAAAGAAAATATTTTTTGTTTTTATGTTTTTTTAATGAAATAAAAGAAAAGAATTAAAATTAAAAGTTAATCTAATTCTAAGTTATTTTAGTTATTTAAAAAAAGGGTTAAAATGGCCTAATTAACACTAATTCAATTATTGCTTATTTACAAAAATAAAATAATGATAATAAAAATAATGTTAGTTCTATTTTTTTTGATTTTTTATGAAAATATTAATTGATTAATTGATTGTTAATAAGAAAAATAATTAAAAGGTTAATAATTAAAATAAGAGAAAATGACAAAACAAAATAAAAAAAAGAAGTAAAACCAAGGGGTGTGGGCTGAAATGGAGGGTGCATTGTTGGAATTATGGCCCATTAAGCTTCAGTTCGTTTGGACTTTCTTGGATTGCCTATGCTCACATTGACTCCAGACCATGGTGTTCCTTGTGCTTGGCCCTTGGATCTGTGTTGGTGAACACTTGGAGCGCTTGGATATGAGGTTTATGGTGTTCCTCTTTTGAGAATCTGCACATGAGACCAATTGAAAAAATAATATGGAAATTATAGGGGACCTGGGAATCAAACCCAGGTCCCAGTGGTGAACCAACACATCACCAACCACTGCATCACTTTGGTGCGTTTGTTAATAACGTAGAAAAGAAATATTACATAAAAAACGCGTTTATATGCTAAAAAACAAAAAGGCGCGCGCAGGATTTGAATGTACCAATCCAGTTCATCCACGCATCATCTTCTTCATCTGTCTGAAACAAAAAAAGCAATCACATAGCGGGGGTTTTAAACCCCCACGAAACAAATTGTCAATAATAGCGATTAGCGCTATGGGTCAAATAAAAAGAGCGCGGCATGTCCTTCTTGTTCGTCTTGAACTTCTGAGTTTAACTGTATGCGTTTGGAGGATTAATTTTGCACTATGTGAGAAACCCCAAATTTCAAGTTCTGAAAACCTAGAAAGTCAACAATGGCACTTTGCGTTTTACAGCATCATAATCAAATTAAAATACACAGAAAGCTTGGTAATAACGTCAGCAATGTATAACCATGATCAAAATGAATTAAAGAGGCGTAAAAATGGAGTTTCGATTTTCAAAATTTGGACAAACCGTGTGACTTGTGTGCTTCGATTCTGATGGTGTTAGGGCCTGTTTGTGCTTGCAAATCGTCCCTGGCAATGTAAGGAGTGTATTTGGATTGAAATGGAAGCTTGAATTGCACTGCAACTAGGTTTTCAGTTTGTGATTTTTCTCTTCAAAATTTGGAAATGGCTTATGTTGTATGGGGCTCTCTAGGTCGTGTAATCCGTCAGGAATGCTTGCATATCTGTTATGTAATGTGTATCAATCCAAATAATGGACATTAAGCCTTTGCACTTATGTTTGAGATTTTGCCATAACCTCCATTTAAACAACTTGCCATTTTTGTGAAAATTTTAATTTCTTGCTTAGAATAGGCCTTGCACGAATTTGGAAGGTGAATGATGGTGTATCAAAGCAATTCAACACAAAATATATCCCTTAATTAATTTTCTTGATTTTCATTTGAATTTTAAAGATTTAAAATGAATTAAATCAAATAAAATTAAATAAAAATGGGAAAATTAATTTTTAATCTTGAAATAAATTGTGGGACACGTGGGAGGCATGGCCAAGCTGAAACAAGTGGAAAAAGTGGGCCCCTTTTGTCAAAAATGAAGTTTCAAGGATAGTTGACTTTGGCCATTTCACATAAATTTCCCAACTTCTCCAATGCATATCTTGCTCAATTTTGAAGCTATGAACATGTTCTTGGACATTTTGGAAAGGTCTTGAAGTCCTCTAACTAATGTCTTTGGTCCCATGTCATTTTGATTTACCAATATCAAGTTATGGTCTTTGACTTAAAGTGCCTTTTTATTGACTTTTGAAAATGACCTATAATGTTGAAATTGATAACTTTTTGTGAGAGCATTTCTTGGACTTGGAATGTGAATATGAGTTGTAGGAAATGTCTTCCCCTTCAAGATGAGCATTGGATGGGATTTTTATGATGAACCATGAAAAAGTTATGCCTTGGTCAAGTTACAGTTGACTTTTCAACTGTCCAAAAATAGAAACTTTTGCATCTTGATGATTTTTGAGCCATTCTTGTGAAATCATGATCAAGACTTGATCAAATGATGATTGTGGCTTCAAAATAATATGTTGACCAAAATTTTTGACTTTTGACTGCCAAATGACCATTTTGCCCCTACAGTTGACTGTGAAGCAATTAGGGTTTTTGACTGTGCAACTTGAACTTGGGAGCCTTGAAACTTGGCATGTAGATGCTTGACAATGTATACGGGCATATGGGACTTGATTGGGCCTTTGAAAACCTCAACTTCCTTGCAAGAACCAAAACCCTAGTTTGACTGGCTTTAGGAGAGTGGTTGACTGTGTAGCCCTTGAGTAGACTTTGAACCATTTGAGGTGATGCTTGGAAAAACTTTGAAGATTATGGGAGGGAAAATTTTGGGGTACAACACTAGCCATATAGTCTCCAACAACGAGGTGGATTATGATGAAGAACAATATCCTCCTGCTGAGGATAAGTTCAAACAGCTGGAAGACCGTTTGAGCGCTGTGGAAATACAGAAGGTGCCCGGTCTAGACTTCAGAGATATGGGTCTATCATCTGGGGTGGTGATTCCCCATAAGTTTAAGGCACTTACCTTTGCCAAGTATGACGGAGCTTCCTGTCCAAAGCTGCACCTCCGGTCATATGTGAGGAGGATCTAACCTTACACTGCTGACAAGAACTTATGGATCCATTTCTTTCAAGACAGTCTTTCAGGGACTCAACTTGAGTGGTTCTATCAGCTGGATGGAGCCAATATCCATAATTGGGAAGATTTGGCTACTGCGTTCTATAAGCAGTATCAATATAATTCTGACCTCGCTCCTACGCGTACCCAACTCCAGGGTATCTCAATAGGGACGGGTGAAGGATTTAAAGAGTATGCTCAAAAATGGAGAGACCTTGCCGGAAGGGTGCAGCCACCTTTAACAGATCGTGAACTCGTCAATATGTTTTTGGGGACCCTGTCTGGTCCATTCTTTAATCATCTGATTGGAAACTCTTCAGCCGGGTTTACAGACCTTATCTTGACTGGGGAGAGAATTGAAGCTGGCATCAAAAGTGGGAAGATTCAAGAAGCTACACCTTCTGATGCTCATAAAAAGCCTTACAGTGGGAAGAAAGAGTCCAATGTTGTGTACAGTCAAAAGATTCGTCGTAACCAACACGTAAGGGCAGTCTTGATCTCTGGTTCTGCATCACACCGACAACAGCAAAAGGGAAATCAACGAAGGCCGGATGAGCCTAAAAGACAGTTCACCAACATCAACATGCCATTGTCACAAGCGTTGCAGCACATGTTGAAGATGAATCTGATTAAGGTGATAAACCCTCCTCCGAACCCTAAGACTTCTTCTCCTAACTACAACCCAGATGCAAGGTGCACTTATCATTCCGGTAGCCCGGGGCATGATACTAACGATTGTTGGGCGCTGAAATACAAGATTCATAATATGATTGACGCTAAAGAGATCGAATTCGAGCCTCCTGAGACTCCCAATGTGATCACTGCTCCCTTGCCAAAACATGGCTAGGATTGAAAGCACTTTTGTTCATTTGAATTCTGAAGTTGTATTTTTCTTTGCTTATTCAAACAATTATCATGTCAAACTCTTTTATTTCATTAATGCATTACACGTGTCTGTTTTGAATTAATTGTTTTCACTATGCTTAAAATTGCTTCATATTTCCTTATTGTGATATTCAAACTCTCGATTAAAAAATTCTAAGCCTTTTGAGGGAGGATGACGAAAACGATACCACGATCTTTACAGTATGCTTTTGAATAGACCCCGCTGATGAAGTACAGGCATTGTTTCAAATCCTAAACAGTGGAGTTATAAGGAAGATAATCCCTCGTTGTGATACGGTGGGATAACTGACTTGAGGTTTTGCGTTTGTTTTCGCAAATGTTTCGGTTGAGCAAGAGTCGCCACCGACTTTTTATTTTATCCTAAGGAAAGGTTAAAAAGCACAGCAAAAACCTTTGAGATGTTTTCTTGGGTTCGGGGAGTAGATTATAGAAAGGGAAGGTATTAGCACCCTTTCTATCCATGGATATCCATGGGCTCTTAGTTACTTGCTTAGATAACTTGCCTTGTGTTTTCAATTGTTTGAAATGGTGCTTTGTGTGTGTGTTTGGAAATGTTTTGAAAAGAGGCCATTGTGGTGGCAACCTTTGTAATGATTCATGTTTGAATGTATACAAAGGTGTATTTGTCCTTTGAAAAGTTTTCAATGTTTTTGAAAGTTGTTTTGAAAGTGTGTTGTGATGTGTGTTTTGAAAAGTGGGCAAGTGTGTTTTGCAAGATTGGTCAAGTAACCAAGAGTTATCTACCCTAAATTTCTCAAAGATCTTTCCTATGTTTTAACCCTTTTAACAGTATTGTTCCACCATTGTATTTGGTGGACAATCTTGTGTTAGGATGTTAACAGGACGGGCGCGGGTCATCGTTTAGACCATGATTGCAATGGTGCCAAGTGTCTTTGGCAATTTTTCCTTTAAGGGACTTGATCATTTTTAGGCAACTTTCGAAAGCGTCATCGAGGGACTATGATCATTTTGAATTGTTTTGTTTTGCCAAAGATACCCAACATGCAACATGGCCCATTATTGAAGGCAACAAGTGGAGTAACCCTAGGGGTGCAAGTGTGATTGGTGTTGTCCATTTTCATGATTTTTTGTCTTTGAATTAGGTCAAACTATTTGTTGTTTTTGATTTGCATACAAACCCTAAGTCTATCATGGCATATTTAGAAAGCTTTAAAATGCAGAATTAAAAGTCCTAAATTATTACACAATAATCATGGGGATGGGGGTACAAATGTTCAAATAGGGATGAGACTTAATATGAGAGTAGTATCCAAATAAATTTACAACCAAATCGAATCAATCGCAAATGTAAAAAGATCAATGGTATAAGAATAAAGCAATGTAAGTGTATCAATGTATTTGTGTAAGTGTATGATTTATTTACAAGTGAAATAATAAATAAATAAAAAAGGTTAATTTTGAATATTTTCATGTTTTAGGGCAAAACCCTAATTTTGCAAATAAATAGTATTAATTATTTATCATATATACAATATTTATTAATTATACAAAAAATAAATAAAAGAGGAGTATATTGTAAAAAGTAATTTTTGAGGTCAAATATTAATAAAAATAAAAATGTATTATTTTTGTATTTTTATCCTAAATATTCTAGTAAATATATAAGTATTTATATTATATATTAAATATATTAAATATACACAAAAATAAAATATTAATTATTTTACAAAAAAAAGTATATTTTTTAGAAAATGTTTTCAAAAGATAAAATAAAATAAAATCAGAAAATAGAATGTATTTTGTATTATTTTTTAGTATTTTAAATAAAAGTATTATATTTATTTATATATACAAGTGTAAACAAAACAAATAAATTCAAAATAAATGCAAAAATGGTTGAAAAAATATTTTTAATATTTTTTATGTTTTCACAAAAAATAATAAGTCAGAGGAAAAAATAAAAAGTCAAAAATAATTTAAAAAAAAACACACAATGGGCCAAGGGGGTGTATGTGAAAAAATGTGGTGCAAATAGAAAAAAGAATCAGGCCCAGCCCAAAGGACTTTGTCTTCAACCTCCAGCAACTTTCCAAACAAAAAACGCGTGTTTCCTTCTCCAACTGCTATCTCTTGATTCTTTGACTTTTAACAAAAACTTATAACATCAAAAATGTAGAGCATCAAACCACGAATTCATACATATAAAAAACTTGATTTAACTCTCAGAAATGAGAGAGAATTTCTTCTCCCCCAATTCCTGACCTAGCTTTTTTTCAATGTTCAGGTCCAAAATTCTCTTAGTACACACAACATAAATGAAAAGTAGTGATATGGGTAGCTTTAGGGCCATGAGTAGGACATAACTTCTTCACAAACCTAAGTCTAAATATGCTTGGATAGAGAGATAGAAGTTCAAACTTTTACCTGTTCATCTTGAATCGTGTGCAACAATGGAGGCACTTTCAATGGAATTTGAGGACTTGTACAGCTTGCTTGAAGTTCAGGGATGCTTCTCCAACCTCTAGCTTGCTTTGAAACTAACTGGATCGAGCTATGGAAGTTCACCTGCAAAGTTGAAAACTGAAAATGGCAAGTGATGTTAGGGATGTTACAGTTTGTGTTCAATGCTTGGGATAGCTTCAGTGGGTGATATGTAACATGTTTGAACTCTTTTTGGCCAAAGTGAACGAGTGGAAAGGTTTATAGAAGTCAAGTTGCAGAAGGGACTCTGTTTTTTGCAGTAGGATGGTGTTTCTGGGAATGAGAAGGTATTGAAGGTGGTTTGGTCGTGCTTTAGGTCTGGTTTGATGTTTTGAAAGTGTTCAAGAAGTTTGTTTAGGCTTGTGTTGACATGAGCTCAATCTTGGATATCTTTTGCAATGTTTCTTCTTTGATAAGTAAGAAAATGTGTCTTTACCATGCAGGCCCCTACTCTCCTCAATCTATGCTGCATAAATCACTCTTGATCAGTGGAACTTGTTCATGGACTTGTGCCTAAAAGATCTGCTTTGGTACTTCTTTGATTTGCTTTTGACATAAAGCACTTCTTTTCAAAAATGGCTAAAATGCTTTATCCATTTAAAGGTTAATCTTTCATGTAATGACCAAATGCACAAAATAACATCTTGGCACAATGGTTTAGCATTGAATTATTGAGTGTAAATGGGATTAGAGGCCTGTAATCTAGCTTGTGCAAGCTGAGTTTGAAAATGCATAGTGTATGAACATGAAATTGGCCTATGAATAAAGTGACTTTTGCCCATCTTGATAAATTCGAATCTCTCTAACCACAAGGGTGTTTGATGAGTTCTTGGACAATTTGGAAAGCTTGGAATGTGTACTACAATCCATCTTTCTAATGCAAGTTGAAATTCCAAGTGGAAGCATAACTTGAGGAAAATCATAACTTGAGGAAATCATAACTTGAGCTACAAGCTTCTTTTGAGGAAACTTTGTGAATAAAAGTTTAGATTTTGCAATGGACTATAACTTTCATGTTTTGAGTTTTGTTTGAATTCAAATGTATCTTGATGAAAAAATGGGACAAAGTTAGGAAAAAATAAGGAAGTTTCATAACTTAGAAAAATTCTAAGTTATGAAATTTTCTCATTCTAAACCCTAATTTGCAATTTTTGGTTTCTTGATGAACAAGTTTCATAATTTGGCATGTTTTGATGAAAAATGAATCTTGACACTTGATTTTGACCAAAAAGTCAAAGTTTGACTTTTCAGTATACAGTCAAATTTTGCTCAGTTGATTGGAAAATTCATCTGTCAATCTTGTGCATTTGGGATATTTTGAACTTGTTGAATGTGTCAAGACCATGTCATTGAGTCCTTGAGCCCATATGTGAGCTTGGTTTGCTATTGGATAGGTCAAACAGTCAAAAATTGCCTTTGTGCAGTCAAAACCCTAAAAATGACCATTTTGCCCTTTTGGTGATCTGATCAAGTTTCTTGTGGAATTGTGATCCAAACTTGACCAAATGGTTCATATGAGTTCATAATGTTGATGTGGGTCAAAAATCATGAGGTTTGACTGTCAATTGACCACAGTTGACTTTTTCCCCAATATAGCTGATTTATAGGTCAACTGTCCAATTGACTGGGCAAAGATTGGAATCAAGGCTTGAAACTTGGTATGGCTAAACTTGTGAGTCCAATATGAAGCATGAAAGTCATTTTGGGAATTTTAGGTCAAAAAATCTTTGTGCAAACTCAAACCCTAATTTGGGTCAACAGTGCAAGGAGGAGTCTTGAGCAGAGCAAACCCTAACTTGATCTTGAACTTCAAGGGTCTTGAGGTGAGAAAATATTGATGAAATGGGAGGGAAAATTTTGGGGTATAACAATTGCCCCTGTTCAATATTCTTGAACCTGAAGAGTTAGATTGGCAAGTTTGCCTTTCGCGGCTCGAGGGTAAAAGGAGATTGGACACTAGAGTGCCCAGAAATTTGCACTCGCATAGTGGAGTATCAGCAACGTGATGTCGGGAATGGGCTTATAGATTCCATTTGGAAGTGTAAGAGATAGTTGTGGAGATGGGCTTAAAGATGCCATCGGGGGTGTCGATCGCGTAAGAGATTCCTTAGCGAGAACTTGCGTACCTGACAAAGAAAGATGGTTTCCTGGCTTGCTACAGGTGTTGATCTTCAGTCTCTTCATGCGGATATGCCCTGGTTAGATACAGGTATCGAATCTACAATCAAACGCTCACAGATATGCCCTGGCTAGGTACAGGAATCGAATCCGGAACTTCAAAAGGTTGCTTACAGAGGTGCCCTGGCTGGATACAAGTATCGAATCTCTAAACTATTCATGCAGATATACCCTGGCTAGATACAGGTGTCGAATCCACAATCAAATACTCACAGATATGCCCTGGCTGGATACAGGAATCGAATTTGGAATCGGTCATCTACAGATATGCCCTGGCTGGATACAGGAATAGAATCTGGAAATTGTCGTCTACAGATATGCCCTGGCTAGATACAGGTATCGAATCTGAAAATCAATCACTCACAGATATGCCCTGGCTAGATACAGGAATCAAATCTGGAACTTCAAAAGGTTGTTTACAGACGTGCCCTGGCTGGATACAGGTATCGAATCTCTAAACTCTTCATGCAGATATGCCCTGGCTGGATACAGGTATCGAATCTGGAATTTGTTGTCTACAGATATGCCCTGGCTGGATACAGGAATCGAATCTGGAATTTGTCGTCTACAGATATGCCCTGGCTGGATACAGGAATCGAATCTGGAATTTGATAGTCGATAGTAATCATCTTTGGATTGACCTTTTCCTGAAAAGGCAAAACATTAGTTGTATGCAATGTCATGATGTATGAAATGCATGATGTTATGATGTTCTCAAAAATAAATGAGACCGTGTGATATGATGCGTATATGCATGCGTCATGGTGTATGATAATGTGATGAATGTATTTTTGTCTAGGAAAATAAATCCTTGACGACTGCCGGGAGTTTGTGGAATCCTGGGCTGATGTTGAAGAGTGGAGTTCTTCGTTTCCGCTGGGGATGACGGTTGCAAGAATAAACCGGTAGGAGCAGATGACTCCGTTGGGGAATAAACTTGTTGGAGAGATTACTCTGCGGGGAATTACTCTGTGGGAAGAGATACGTCGCTGAGGTTTTGATGAGAGCTCCGCTGTGGATTCCACTGATATGTTATGTTGGGGAATTTGATGAACTCCGTTGGGGATAGGAAGAACTTCGCCGAGGACGATCTTTCCGTGGTAAATAGCTGAGGATAACCCAGTTATACCCTGGTGGGGAAATAACCTTTGAATGAAGCCGGGGAGATGCGTTCGTACTCTGCAGGGGATAAGCTTCCAGAATCTACTAGGGATAAGCTTCCAGAATCTACTGGGGATATGGATTCCATTTTCCTGGGGAAACTTTGGATTGTACTGGGGAATGGTTCCACTGGGGTGTCTGTATTCCGCCGGGGAACAAATCTTATATTAAGACTGTCGGGGATGCTTGCTGAGGAATGTCTATACTCCGCTGGGGAATGTTGAGATCTTCTGGGGATACCCAACTTCCTTAAGGCTGACAGTAGACTAACTCTGCTTGGGGAGAGTATCGCTGACTTGCTGGAGATACTGTGCCTTTTTAGGGCTGATGGGAGACCAATTCTGCCTGGAGAGTACTGTTGAATCTTGTCTTACCAAACGGGAAGTGAAGGTATCCTGGTTACGTTCTTCAGCCGAACCTACCTTGGTACCTTGGTGGACAGAGCAACTAGATCGCTTAGACAAATCTAAATTGCCCCTGTTTCTGATGTCATCAGTAATTAGTCCTTTGTTTCGCATGCAAATATTCATGATTAGCAATTAATCTCAAATGGACGCTCTTTGCAAAACAAAACAGAAAAAAGGAAAACGATGGGTAATTTGTCTGAAAAATTGAACTTGTATTGATTTTGAAATTTGCCTGTAAATAGGCGTCTTATGTACAGGAGGATGACGTCCTAGTAAGAGAACGCCGCTGAGCAAAATAGAGTTTATACAATTTTGTGAAAAGGAAACAAAACAGCTATGTGAAAAATAATCCCACTGGGTTCCAACTCTGCTATCGCCTTTATGTCTTCAAGCGTCTCATCACTTTGCTGCTTAGTTGAAGATGAAGCTGATTAATTGTGTCGTCTGAGCCCGATAGTTGATGCCGAATTTTGGATGCAAGGTGATCTAATGAGACATAGTATTACGCTTTATCCCTAACTTTTGCCTGGACCGCCCTTTCGGGTTTTCAGTCCACCGGGATACCCATTTTTGCCCAAGCCGCCTTTTCAGGTTTTCGACTTGTCGGGTGTACAGATTTTTTCATTTCATCCCTTATTTTTGCCCGAACCCTTTTGGTTCGCCGGGAAGCCCTTATTTTTGCCTAGGTGTGTCAACCTAGCGGGTCTTTAGTTCATGCGTAGTATCTTTTTACTATGTCTGCATTGGCGGGGTGAGGAAGGTCGTCACCATCCATGGTGGTTAGAATCATAGCTCCTCCTGAGAAGATATGTTTAACCACAAATGGCCCTTCGTACGTAGGGGTCCATTTGCCCATGGGATCACTTTGAGGAAGAATGATGCGCTTGATTACCAGATCTCCGACTTGATACTCTTGTCGTCTGACCTTCTTGTTAAATGCCCTGATCATCCGTTTTTGGTACGTTTGACCATGACAAATAGCGGTGAGTCTCTTTTCGTCAATTAGGTTTAATTGATCAAGCCGAGTCTAGATCCAGTCATCTTCGCTCAAACCTGCATCCTTCATTATCCGGAGAGAGGGTATCTGGACTTTAATAGGTAAGACTGCCTCCATGCCATAGACCAAGGAAAAGGGAGTTGCCCCTGTTGACGTCCATGCTGAGGTACGGTACCCATGAAGAGCAAACGACAACATTTCGTGCCAATCTTTGTAGGTCACTGTCATCTTCTGCACAATCTTCTTGATGTTCTTATTCGCTGCTTCTACAGCCCCATTCATCTTCGGTCGATAGGGAGAAGAGTTGTGGTGCTGTATCTTGAATTGCTCGCAGAGCTCAGTGATCATTCTGTTGTTAAGATTGGTACCATTATCCGTAATGATCCTCTCAGGTACACCGTATTGACAGATCAGGTTGTGCCGAATGAACCGTGCCACAACGTTCTTGGTTACGGTAGCGAAGGAAGCTGCTTCAACCCACTTTGTGAACTAATCAATCGCTACTAAGATGAAGCGATGCCCATTGGATGCCGTAGGTCTGATTTCGCCGATCATATCGATGCCCCACATTGCAAAGGGCCAGGGTGCGGTCAAGATGTTCAGAGGGACCGGAGGAATGTGCACCTTATCAGCATAGATCTGGCATTTATGACAAGTTCGAGAATGCTGATAACAGTCGGCTTCCATTGTGGACCAGAAATATCCTGCCCGAAGGATTTTCTTTGCCATGGTATGCCCACTGGAATGTGTTCCGAAGGTGCCTTCATGTAGCTCTACCATGATCCTTTCTGCTTCAGTCTTATCCACACAACGCAGTAAGGTCGAATCATGGTTTCGCTTGTAGAGAATGCCATTGTTGAGGAAGAATTTTGCTGCAAACCTTCTCAGGAACTTCTTGTCATTAACAGATGCGCCTTCGGGGTATTCTTGAGCTTCAAGGTACCTCTTTACTTCATGATACCAGGGTTTTTCTGTTACCTCTTCGGTCTCGAGATCGCAGCAATGTGCAGGTTCATCCAACTTCCAGATAATGATCTGGGGCGCCTCGTTGTCCCATTTGACTTTGAACATAGAATACATCGTAGCTAACGCGTCTGCCAACTGATTCTCCTCTCTTGGGAAGTGTTCAAAGGTTATCTCCTCGAAGTGGGGAATCAACGTCAGCACATACTCCTTGTAAGGAATAAGATTTGGGTGTTTCGTATCCCACTCGCCTTTGATCTGATTGATCACGAGAGCGGAATCTTCGAAGACACTCAGAAACTTGATCCTTAAGTCAATTGCAGCTTGAAGACCCATGATACATGCTTCATATTCTGCCATGTTGTTAGTGCAGTTGAAACATAGTCGGGCGGTGAGTGGAGTATGAGTGCCTTTAGGGGATATGATCACAGCGCCGATACCATTACCCAAAGCGTTCGAGGCTCCGTCAAAGTGCATAGACCATCGGGATCCTTCCTCAGGTCCTTCATCCGGTCCAAGTACTTCACAATCAGTCACTACCATGATATCCTCGTCTGGAAATTCAAAGTTCATTGACTGGTAATCATCCACTGCCTGGTGTGCCAAATGGTCTGCCAATACACTTCCCTTGATTGCTTTCTGAGTCGTGTACTGGATGTCGTATTCTGTCAAGATCATCTGCCATCTTGCTATTCTTCCGGACAAGGCGGGCTTTTCGAAGATGTAATTTATTGGATCCATTTTTGAAATCAACAGAGTAGTGTGAGTCAACATATACTGTCTCAGCCGGCGAGCAGCCCATACCAAAGCGCAACAAGTTTTCTCGAGCAGCGAGTATCGGGTCTCACAGTCGGTAAACTTTTTGCTAAGGTAATAAATGGTGTGTTCTTTTCAGCCAGACTCGTCATGCTGCCCCAGCACACACCCCATTGAGTTGTCCAGTACTGTCAAGTATAAGATTAGAGGTCTCCCTTCAACCGGCAGCATAAGAATGGGTGGTTCTTGGAGATACTCTTTAATCTTTTCGAAAGCGGCCTGACATTCATCGTTCCAACGTACTACTTGATCCTTCTTCAGCAGCTTGAAGATTGGTTCACAGGTAGCAGTTAGATGTGAGATGAATCGGGCAATGTAGTTCAACCGTCCTAGAAAGCCTCTGACTTCTTTCTCTGTCTTGGGAGTTGGCATCTCTTGTATGGCTTTCACTTTGGCAGGGTCCACTTGAATGCCTTTGTCACTTACGACGAAGCCTAGTAATTTTCCAGATCTCACCCCAAAGGTGCACTTGTTTGGGTTCAACCTCAGCTTGTACAACTTCAGACGGTCAAACAGCTTTTGTAGATGGTCAAGGTGTTCCTCCTCAGTTTGGGACCTTGCAATCATATCATCGACATATACTTCAATCTCATGGTGGATCATGTCATGAAATAAAGCAACCATGGCACGTTGGTAGGTTGCCCCAGCATTTTTCAACCCAAAAGGCATGACCTTGTAGCAAAAGGTGCCCCACTGAGTAACAAAAGTGGTCTTCTCCATGTCTTCAGGAGCCATCTTGATCTGATTATAACCGGAGAAGCCGTCCATGAAGGAGAATACTTTATGCTGAGCAGTGTTGTCGACCAGAACGTCGATGTGAGGCAGAGGGAAATCATCCTTAGGGTTGGCCCTGTTCAAATCCCTGTAATCAACACACATTCTGACCTTACCATCCTTCTTCGGAACTGGAACCACATTAGCAACCCACAGAGGGTAAGAGGTCACTGCTAGAAACCCGGCATCAAATTGTTTCATAACCTCAGCTTTGATTTTCTCGGACATTTCTGGACGCATACGGCGGACCTTCTGTTTTACCGGAGGGCATTCTTCCTTGGTAGGCAGGTGATGAACCATAATGTCGGTATCCAACCCAGGCATGTCTTCGTAAGACCAGGCAAAGATTTCCACATAGTCATGCAGCATCTGAATCAACCGTTGTTTCACACTGGGCTCTAGATTGACACCAATCTTGACTTCCTTTCTATCTGTCTCAGTACCAAGATTTACCGTTTCCACTGGCTCTTCATGTGGCTGAATGGCCCTCTCTTCCTGGAGTAATAGTCTTGCGAGCTCACCAGGGACTTCGCAATCATCTTCACCTTCGTCTTCGGCTAATTTGATCGAATTTTCGAAGTCATAACTGGCAGTAGCAGAGTCGTTACCAGTGAGATCCAGAGTGGATTGGAACCTGTATAGGTGAGTGTGTGTAAATATAGTTGTTTTGCAATATATAATAAAGAAAGAAAAGGAGCACAAGATTTTAAAATGCAACAAACATCCAATGTTTTTACTAATGATATATGAAAATGACACACAAAAGCCCTCACAAATGAAGCCACGGTGCCCCGGGTAAGACACTGAGCCATAAAAGTTTCAAAATATTGTCTGTTACAAATTCAAAACAAAAGAGTTCATTACTGAGTGACAAAAGTAATAGGTGTGAAGTCTTTGGCAGTCCAGTTGCTTGGTCCACAGTCGGTTGTTGGGTAGATCCAGCTGTCGAATTCAGATTCCTCCACGTCGTCTTCAATAGCATTTACTCCCGGGTTGGTGATGAACACAGGAGGTCTTCCAATCCTTGCCTTACGAACAGCCCTCTGAGCTTCTGCAGTGAAACCCAAACCAAACTTGTCGGTCTTTGGAGTGAAGTCAGGAAGTCGGCCCCAGTTTGCACACTCACCCTTCTCAATCACAGCCCGGGTATCCTTTAAGGAAGCCATCTTCAAAGGAGAATCTTTTTCAGTTACTGTCTCTGCTGACGCCAGTGTCTGAGGTACCTCTTCAAAGTGTTGAAAGGGGGTCTCAATGAACTCCCCATCCATTTCTATTTACCGGAACGAGTTGAGGTGGCTGACCATATACTCCTCCTCCCCCTGAACTGTAACAATCTTTCCTCTGACCGGGTACTTAAGCTTCTGATGTAATGTGGAGGTCACAGCTCCAGCCTTGTGGATCCATGGACGACCCAACAAACAAGAATAGGATGGTCGGATATCCATCACATAGAAAGTAGAATCAAAAACTTGAGAGCCAACCCTGATTGGAATGTCAACTTCCCCATGTACCATCCTTTTCGAACCGTCAAAGGCCCGGACAACAATGTTACTAGGCTTGAGCTCCAAACCCTCACAATCTAACCTGTCTAGAGCTTTCATGGGTAATACGTTCAATGAAGAACCGGTGTCTACCAACACATGGGCAAGAGTAGTGCCCCTGCATTCAATGGAGACATGCGGGGCGTCGTTATGGTTCTTTCCTTTGGCAGTCAGATCGGCGTCAGAGAAGCCCAACCCATTATCAGCAGTCAAGTTGGCCATGCAATCGGTAAGTTGATCAGCAGACGTTTCTTGTGGCACATGGGCCGTCTTCAGGAAGGAGATCAGGGCCTTGGCATGGGCCTATGAACACAACAATAGTGATAGCATAGAAATCTTTGATGGGGGTGTGCCCCAGCTGCTCAACTACGTTGAAATCACTCTTCTTAATGATCTTGAGAATCTCCTCCATCTCTTGCTGGGAAGCTTCAACAGTGGTTGTCTTTGGTGCCTCCGTCAGGGCAGGCATATCAGTAGCAATCCCTTTGCCCCGAGTGTCAGATGACTCGGCAGCAAGGGTAGAAACAAGAACTTGATCAGGAAGGGGAACAGGTACACTTGCAGGTGTAATGACAAGAGGTTTCTGAATAGCTGGTGGCGCAATATCTGGTGAGAACAGCCTACCACTGCGAGTAACTTTGGCAGGCCCGGTGATGTTACTGACGCCGGTACTAGTATCAAACTCTTGCTTTACTCCAAGAACATAAACATCTGCCCCATAGTGCCATGGGACAGCTTTGTCGGATGTATAAGGGAGAGGCCCCGGAACAGTGATGATGATAGGAGCAATCTTCTGAGTGGACATGATTTTGACAGGCTTCTTCGAAGGAGCCTTAGGAGGGTTGTTGAAAATAGTAACAATAGACACTTCTTCAGCAGGGACAACAGGAACAGCAATCTTCTCGAACAAGATCTCTTTGCTATCCATCAGGTTTTGGACGCCTGACTTCAGCAAGGGACAACCAGCAGGTGAAACAGCACATAAATGGCAACCTTCGCTACATCCCGGAAATAAACCGGCTAGCAACAGGTTCCTTTTAACAGTCAACAACGGAGTAACAATATCATCTATGGAGGACACATACATGTCTTCTTCCACAACATTCACTCCATGCTGGGGCATGGGAGCAGTCACAACATTGGGCCTTTCGGGCGCTTCAAACTGTATTTCTTTAGCATCAATAAGGTCCTGAACCTTATTCCTCAGAGCCCAGTAATCATCCGTGGTATGCCCCGGGCTATCATAGTGATAAGCGCAACAGGAGTTGGGGTTGTACTTTGGAGAAGCTGTGTTCACTACCTTCGGAGCTTCTTTGACAGTTACCAGATTGGTCGACAGTAGTTACGGAAATATCTGAGACAGGGTCATGCTGAGTCGAGTGTACTGCCTTTTGGGTCTCTCACCCCTTGGTTGGTTATAATGCTGAGGAGCAGCAGCAGGCTTTGAGATTACCAACGCATTAACAGCTTGGCGGCGTTCCGGCTTATTTTGTCTTCTGGGACCATAAACAGCACTGGCTTCCTTCTTGAAGGGCTTCTTTTCAGTACTCGAGGAGGCACCTTTCTGTATCTTCCCTGACTTGATACCAGCTTCTATTCTCTCACCAGTCAAGATCAAATCTGTAAACCCAGCAGAAGAATTTCCAATCAGATGGTTGAAGAATGGACCAGACAGGGTCCCCAGGAACATGTCAACAAGTTCACGGTCAGTCAAAGGTGGCTGCACCCTTCCAGCCAGGTCCCTCCACTTTTGCGCATACTCCTTAAAACCTTCGCCCGTTCCCAATGACATACCCTGGAGTTGGGTATGCGTGGGAGCGAGGTCGGAATTATACTGATACTGCTTATAAAATGCAGTAGCCAAGTCCTCCCAGTTTCGGATACTGGCTCCATCCAGCTGATAGAACCACTCGAGTTGAGCCCCTGAAAGGCTATCCTGAAAGAAATGGATCCATAGGTTCTTGTCTGCAGTGTAAGGTTGGATCTTCCTTACATATGATCTGAGATGCAGCTTAGGGCAGGAAACCCCGTCGTACTTCGCAAAGGCAGGTGCCTTGAACTTGTGTGGGATCACCACCCCAAAAGATAAACCTAGATCTCCAAAATCCAGCCCCGACACATGTTGAATCTCCATGGCACTTAAACGGTCCTCTAGTTACTTGTACCTGTCTTCGGCAGGAGGGTACTGTTCATCATTGTAATCTGTCTCGTTGTCGGAGACCACAGGACTAGGAGCCCTTCCCCCTTGGGGACTGTCTTTCCCTGCAGAGGAAGTAGCCTGATCAGCCTCATTCTGCAGTGTATTCCCAAACCTCCGTCCAGTGTTGAACAGCGCAGTCCTCTTCTTCTTCTTCTTCTTCAAAAGCAGAGTCTTCAACTCCTGTTGACCCTGGGCTAGGCTCATGACCAGCTCTTGAAACTGGGCGTTCTGGGCCTGGAGGGCCTTGATAGCTTGTTTAGTAGTAGGCTCGGAAGACATGATGATTGAGTGATGAAATAAACAGCGAAGAAGATTAAGCAACCTGTAGAAGAAGGGTACCTGTTATACATATGATGCAATGAGATGCATATGATTTTTGTTTTCAAAGACAACCGGGATTCAACTTTGTAGACAAAAAGGAAACACACTTCATTAGATTCAAACTTTAAATTGTTCAACAATTTGCTCTTAGGCATTACAAGAATGAAAATACTGAAAAGGAAATAAAAGTTGTAAAAGAAACATCCAAAGCCTATCAGTGCTCCCATGGCCTCCTCTTCTCAGTACGGATATAGTCATTCAGGATCCGATCTTCCTCCAATTGCTTAGTTAGCTTCTGGATCTTTTGTTCCTGTTCGTTGAACTTTTCCCGATAATAATCCCATTCTTCCTGTAGCTGCGCCCAAGATCTCTTTAGTGTATCAACATCAGTGGGTATCTGAGGAGGGAGGACAGTTGGAGGAACCCTGTCTTCATCAGGAAATTCAAGAATGATAGGCCTGACAGCTTCGTATGGCATACCTAACTTCTGAGCACGGATGCGGACCCATCTGCAGTAGGGTTCCATTGGTAGAGAAGTCTTCGATCCCAACTCATGAGGGTCAGCTTTGTGAATTCTGTCCTAAGCCTTAATGAATCTATGGCGCAGCTCGTCACTGTCTACCTGAAACTCAAAACTGAAGTGAGGAACCAACATCTCATGAGGCCCTGCTCTTCTGGATCTTCCAAACTGACGGAGAGCTAAACATGGATTATAAGAGATTCCTCCCTGGGTACCGATCAATGGAACATTAGAATATTCTCCGCAACGATCAATAATGGCTACTTCATCCAAACCTCTGAGAGTCCAAATGATGTCCTTATCAGTGAGAGACATTAACCTATGAGCCCAACCCTTTCCTTCTTTGTTCTTCAGCACGAACTTAGGGAGGTGCAAAATAAACCACCTCACTAACAAAGGAGCACAACACCACGGAGTTCCCCGTCTTTGGGCAGTACGAGCATAGAGTTGCTGCAGGATATCACCCAAGAGAGTGGGTACAAGGTTCCGAGACATGAAGGTCCTTATGGAATTGATATTGACAAAGTTATCAGGATTTGGAAACAATACTAGACCATAGATTAAGAGAGCCAGAATGTCTTCGTACGCCTTGAAGTCTAAGTCATTCCAGAAACTATTAGCTTTGCCAACCAGAAACTTAGCCAAAAAGCCCTTAACTCCACTTCTAGCCTCCCAGTTAGCCATTACCTCTTCTTTGGTCAAGGGAAGGACTGCAGCAATCTCTTCAGGCCTAAGAGTCTTCTCCCAACCAGTGAACGGAGTCTGCTCCAAAACAGGGATACCAAGTAACTCAGAATTCTTCCAGGGTAGGGACCAACTGGAAGTCTTGAAAGGTGAAGCAATGGTACAGGGGATCATAAAACTGGACCAGGACACTCATCAGTTGTTGGTCCCACTTTGAAGTGACTAAACCTAGAAGAGAACCATGCCTCTTGATGAAGGAAGTAGTGTTTGGAATCCTATCAACCAATTCCTTGAGCAAAGTAGGTGGTTGAACAAAGTTGAGCCAGATAGTATTCCTACGCATGGGCATCATGATGTCCTACAAAACAGAGCAAAGATGAAACCCTCTTGTCTTTGAAATGGGTCAGTCCTTATGCAGGATGCATGCGATGGTATGATGGTATGATGTTATGATAAAGCACACCACAAGTATTCACAAAGGCCAACATGATAAGGCACACAAGTCACACAAGACAGCCCTTAGAGTTTAGGCCAGCATGAAGTTTAGGTATTACCCTCTTTCAGTTTCGTTGGTTAAGGCCTGTCCTATCAAAAGTAACCAGGTTCTAGAGGATCTCAATATCATTGACTACCCTCAATCGGTCATAACTCCAGCATCGCAATATTTTCTTGCGGCCAGAACCATCGCGAGAGTTTAGCCTCAATGAGTGTAGCATACTGCTACTGTTCTATGGCCTAGTTGGGTCAATTTAGGGTTCTAAGGTCGGTTGGTGCTTAATGACTCCTTAGAAGACCCATATTCTCCTCGTTGCAACACAAGGGATATCGGTACAGACCAAGGTGTCACACCAACGTAGCCATTGCTTCACCCATGTCGGTCTACGCCGGACAGGTCCCTCACAGCTTATGCTACCTAAAAGGGTAATCCCCAGATCCGGGTTAGGATCTATGAAACTCCGATGTAGAGCCCACAAATATAAAAGCAAACAAAGCAAGCAATTGAAAACAAGAGTGATCTAATCCTAAGGTAATCCCACTTTTAAGCAATAGTCCCCAGCAGAGTCGCAAGTTCTGTGATATGGTGGGAGAACTGACTTGAGGTTTTGCGTTTGTTTTCGCAAATGTTTCGGTTGAGCAAGAGTCGCCACCGACTTTTTATTTTATCCTAAGGAAAGGTTAAAAAGCACAGCAAAAACCTTTGAGATGTTTTCTTGGGTTCGGGGAGTAGATTATAGAAAGGGAAGGTATTAGCACCCTTTCTATCCATGGTTATCCATGGGCTCTTAGTTACTTGCTTAGATCACTTGCCTTGTGTTTTCAATTGTTTGAAATGGTGCTTTGTGTGTGTGTTTGAAAATGTTTTGAAAAGAGGCCATTGTGGTGGCAACCTTTGTAATGATTCATGTTTGAATGTATACAAAGGTGTATTTGTCCTTTGAAAAGTTTTCAATGTTTTTGAAAGTTGTTTTGGAAGTGTGTTGTGATGTGTGTTTTGAAAAGTGGGCAAGTGTGTTTTGCAAGATTGGTCAAGTAACCAAGAGTTATCTACCCTAAATTTCTCAAAGATCTTTCCTATGTTTTAACCCTTTTAACAGTATTGTTCCACCATTGTATTTGGTGGACAATCTTGTGTTAGGATGTTAATGGGACGGGCGCGGGTCATCGTTTAGACCATGATTGCAATGGTGCCAAGTGTCTTTGGCAATTTTTCCTTTAAGGGACTTGATCATTTTTAGGCAACTTTCGAAAGCGTCATCGAGGGACTATGATCATTTTGAATTGTTTTGTTTTGCCAAAGATACCCAACATGCAACATGTCCCATTATTGAAGGCAACAAGTGGAGTAACCCTAGGGGTGCAAGTGTGATTGGTGTTGTCCATTTTCATGCTTTTTTGTCTTTGAATTAGGTCAAACTATTTGTTGTTTTTGATTTGCATACAAACCCTAAGTCTATCATGGCATATTTAGAAAGCTTTAAAATACAGAATTAAAAGTCCTAAATTATTACACAATAATCATGGGGATGGGGGTACAAATGTCCAAATGGGGATGAGACTTAATAGGAGAGTAGTATCCAAATAAATTTACAACCAAATCGAATCAATCGCAAATGTAAAAAGATCAATGGTATAAGAATAAAGCAATGTAAGTGTATCAATGTATTTGTGTAAGTGTATGATTTATTTACAAGTGAAATAATAAATAAATAAATAAGGTTAATTTTGAATATTTTCATGTTTTAGGGCAAAACCCTAATTTTGCAAATAAATAGTATTAATTATTTATCATATATACAATATTTATTAATTATACAAAAAATAAATAAAAGAGGAGTATATTGTAAAAAGTAATTTTTGAGGTCAAATATTAATAAAAATAAAAATGTATTATTTTTGTATTTTTATCCTAAATATTCTAATAAATATATAAGTATTTATATTATGTATTAAATATATTAAATATACACAAAAATAAAATATTAATTATTTTACAAAAAAAAGTATATTTTTTAGAAAATGTTTTCAAAAGATAAAATAAAATAAAATCAGAAAATAGAATGTATTTTGTATTATTTTTTAGTATTTTAAATAAAAGTATTATATTTATTTATATATACAAGTGTAAACAAAACAAATAAATTCAAAATAAATGCAAAAATGGTTGAAAAAATATTTTTAATATTTTTTATGTTTTGACAAAAAATAATAAGTCAGAGTAAAAAATAAAAAGTCAAAAATAATTTTAAAAAAACACACAATGGGCCAAGGGGGTGTATGTGAAAAAATGTGGTGCAAATAGAAAAAAGAATCAGGCCCAGCCCAAAGGACTTTGTCTTCAACCTCCAGCAACTTTCCAAACAAAAAACGCGTGTTTCCTTCTCCAACTGCTATCTCTTGATTCTTTGACTTTTAACAAAAACTTATAACATCAAAAATGTAGAGCATCAAACCACGAATTCATACATATAAAAAACTTGATTTAACTCTCAGAAATGAGAGAGAATTTCTTCTCCCCCAATTCCTGACCTAGCTTTTTTTCAATGTTCAGGTCCAAAATTCTCTCAGTACACACAACATAAATGAAAAGTAAAGATATGGGTAGCTTCAGGGCCATGAGTAGGACATAACTTCTTCACAAACCTAAGTCTAAATATGCTTGGATAGAGAGATAGAAGTTCAAACTTTTACCTGTTCAGCTTGAATCGTGTGCAATAATGGAGGCACTTTCAATGGAATTTAAGGACTTGTATAACTTGCTTGAAGTTCAGGGATGCTTCTCCAACCTCTAGCTTGCTTTGAAACTAACTGGATCGAGCTATGGAAGTTCACCTGCAAAGTTGAAAACTGAAAATGGCAAGTGATGTTAGGGATGTTACAGTTTGTGTTCAATGCTTGGGATAGCTTCAGTGGGTGATATGGAACATGTTTGAACTCTTTTTGGCCAAAGTGCACGAGTGGAAAGGTTTATAGAAGTCAAGTTGCAGAAGGGACTCTGTTTTTTGCAGTAGGATGGTGTTTCTGGGAATGAGAAGGTATTGAAGGTGGTTTGGTCGTGCTTTAGGTCTGGTTTGATGTTTTGAAAGTGTTCAAGAAGTTTGTTTAGGCTTGTGTTGACAGGAGCTCAATCTTGGATATCTTTTGCAATGTTTCTTCTTTGATAAGTAAGAAAATGTGTCTTTACCATGCAAGCCCCTACTCTCCTCAATCTATGCTGCATAAATCACTCTTGATCAGTGGAACTTGTTCATGGACTTGTGCCTAAAAGATCTGCTTTGGTACTTCTTTGATTTGCTTTTGACATAAAGCACTTCTTTTAAAAAATGGCTAAAATGCTTTATCCATTTAAAGGTTAATCTTTCATGTAATGACCAAATGCACAAAATAACATCTTGGCACAATGGTTTAGCATTGAATTATTGAGTGTAAATGGGATTAGAGGCCTGTAATCTAGCTTGTGCAAGCTGAGTTTGAAAATGCATAGTGTATGAACATGAAATTGGCCTATGAACAAAGTGACTTTTGCCCATCTTGATAAATTCGAATCTCTCTAACCACAAGGGTGTTTGATGAGTTCCTTGACAATTTGGAAAGCTTGGAATGTGTACTACAATCCATATTTGTAATGCAAGTTGAAATTCCAAGTGGAAGCATGTGAAAAGTGGCCATGAAGTTGGGCAAAAATCCTGCCTAAAATAGGTCAAAAAAATTCTAAGTTAAGAATGTTTTGCACCCCTATTCCAAAAATCATAACTTGAGCTACAAGCTTCTTTTGAGGAAACTTTGTGTATCAAAGTTGTAGATTTTGCAATGGACTATAACTTTCATGTTTTGAGTTTTGTTTGAATCCAAATGTATCTTGATGAAAAAATGGGACAAAGTTAGGAAAAAATAAGGAAGTTTCATAACTTAGAAAAATTCTAAGTTATGAAATTTTCTCATTCTAAACCCTAATTTGCAATTTTTGGTTTCTTGATGAACAAGTTTCATAATTTGGCATGTTTTGATGAAAAATGAATCTTGACACTTGATTTTGACCAAAAAGTCAAAGTTTGACTTTTCAGTATACAGTCAAATTTTGCTCAGTTGACTGGAAAATTCATCTGTCAATCTTGTGCATTTGGGATCTTTTGAACTTGTTGAATGTGTCAAGACCATGTCATTGAGTCCTTGAGCCCATATGTGATCTTGGTTTGCCATTGGCTAGGTCAAACAGTCAAAAATTGCCTTTGTGCAGTCAAAACCCTAAAAATGACCATTTTGCCCTTTTGGTGATCTGATCAAATTTCTTGTGGAATTGTGATCCAAACTTGACCAAATGGTTCATATGAGTTCATAATGTTGATGTGGGTCAAAAATCATGAGGTTTGACTGTCAATTGACCACAGTTGACTTTTTCCCCAATACAGTTGATTTCTAGGTCAACTGTCCAATTGACTGAGCAAAGATTGGAATCAAGGCTTGAAACTTGGTATGGCTAAACTTGTGAGTCCAACATGAAGCATGAAAGTCATTTTGGGCATTTTAGGTCAAAACATCTTTGTGCAAACTCAAACCCTAATTTGGGTCAACAGTGCAAGGAGGAGTCTTGAGCAGAGCAAACCCTAACTTGATCTTGAGCTTCAAGGGTCTTGAGGTGAGAAAATATTGATGAAATGGGAGGGAAAATTTTGGGGTACAACACTCGTCAACCTCTTCGAGCCAAAGAAGTTGGAGTTTTTTCTTTTCACAAAAATTAAAACCCTTAATTATAACCTGTGGCAGGGTAGTTCTCTTAGTTGATCCAGGTGCATAATGAATGGCATCAAAGGAGTCCTTTCAAAACAAAAGACAGTGATGGTTCCCTATAATCGTAAGGACAGACAGTCATTATCTTTCGAAATAAAAGCCCACTTAGTCAAAACCTATGAAGGAGACTTACAAAAAAAACTGGGGCATCCCGCTGACTGTAATCACAAAAAGAAACAGTTCATGCAAAAAAAAAACAGGGATAATAAAAACCAAAAGGGAAGAGATCCTGCAAACTCTCAACAAAATGACTGTCTGTTCAAAATAAATTTCCAGTATCCGAACCATCACTGGTATGTCAGAGCAAAGACTCAAACAAGATCTAATGCACGATTAGCTGAGTTTAGGATCGAAGAACATCACGAAGAGCGGGTGGGTACAAATAAATTTTGAGCCTTTATCCTTTGTTTCTTAAACCGTGAACCAGGCCACGTTATAAACTTTAAAAGTCCTAGCTGAAGCATGGGTTAGTTCGAAAGCATACTGTTACAAAAGGTATCCTGACTCCTGTAGGGCTCGCTGTAAAATCCTGAGTTTACATCGCATTTTACAAAACTTCGTTTGTTTTATTGAAAACTGCATTTTCAAAAAACTTCAAGACAGACATAAGCTTTGCATTCTTAAAATAACATTGTTTGCATATGGCTATTTGTTCAAACAACAGAGAAATTCGCACGACGAATATCTAGTGAACAAAAACCTTCTCAATAAAAAGAGTCACCTCAAGTGGAAAAAACACTTCCAACCAAGGGGCAGACATGATCATTTTCCATCATCTGGGGAAGTCAAGTCAAGATTCAAGGAATCTCTCAAAATGCCAAATAGCCAGGGGAAAATCTCCGTCTGAATCACTTGGGGCATTGGACATGAATTCTAGCGAGGAATCTTGCACGATCAAACATCTTCTGGTAGTATGGCAACACAACACTACTGACAGTGACAACTCCCTACACCCTGAGAGCGTGGACATAGTCAGAAAATACTGTGCATGAACAAAGACCCGCTAGGTTGACTGGCCTAGGCAAAAATAAGGGCTTCCCGGCGAACCAAAAGGGTTCGGGAAAAAATAAGGGATGAAAATAAAAAAATTTGGACACCCGGCAAGTCGAAAACCTGAAAAGGCGGCTTAGGCAAAAAAGGGTATCCCGATGGACTGAAAACCCGAAAGGGCGGTCCAGGCAAAAATTAGGGGTCAAAGCGTACGACTATGTCCCGTCATCTCGTCACTTGCCTACCAGAAGAAGACTTGTCATTCCAAGCACCTCATAGGTTGGGATAATACTCGATCCACATGGCCTCCGCAGGCACCTTCTCCCGCAGAAACAGGGGCAATAAGAAGTGTCCAAGTTGTACAGTTGCTCTATCCACCAAGGTACCGAGGTAAGTTCAGCTAAAGAATATGGCTAAGATACCTTCACTCTCCACAGAGTAAGACAATAATGGAAGCTCTCCCCACTGAGACTTGCAACTATGAAGGAATCAGCAATACTCTCCCCCAAGCAGAGTTAGTCTACCGTCAGTCCTGAAAAAGCTCTATTCCCAGAAGGTCTTAATATTCCCCAACGGAGTATAAGGATATTCCCCAGCAAGCGTAAAGAGCATCCTCGGCAGTCTTAATATTCCTCAACAAAATATAAGAATGTTCCCCGGTGGAATACAAGACACCACAGTGGAGCCATTTCCCCAGCGCAGTCTAAAAAAGTTTCCCCAATAGAGAATTGAATCATCTTACCCAGTAGATTCTGGAAGCTTGTCCCCTGCAGAATACCAATGCATCTCCTCAGCCAAATTCAGAGGTTATCCCCCACAAGAGTCTAACTGGGTTATCCTCAGCAAGTTGCAACTGAAAGATCATCCCCAGCGAAGTTCTTTCTATCCCCAGCGGAGTTCATCATCAAAATCCCCAACAGAGCTTATCAACGGAATCCCCAGCGGAGTTATCGTTAAAATCTCAGCAAAGCATCTCTTCCCACAGAGTAATTCCCCGTAGAGTAATATCTTCACCAGTTTATTCCCCAACGGAGTTCTTTTCTCCTGCAGGTTTATTCTCACAATCATCTTCGTACATCATCCCCAGTGGAAACGAAGAATTCAACCATACTCTTCAACATCAGCCCAGGATTTAACAAACTCCCTGGCATTTGTCAAGGATTTATTTTCCCAGACGAAAATACATTCATAAACATTTCACATTTCATACCTCCTATTTACATACATGATAAAGTGCATACGACACGATCTCATTTATTTTGAGAACATCATGCATTTCATGCATCATGACATTGCATACAACTAACGTTTTACCTTTTTCAGGAAAAGGTCAATCAAAAGATGGCCACCATCAACCTTTCCAAGTCCCAGCTTAATACCTGTAACAAGCAAGGAAAATTCTGTGGACGACTGATTGTAGATTAATACCTGTAACCAGCCAGGAAATTATCTACATGAAGAGATTGAAGATCAATACCTGTAACAAGCCAGGAAGACTTTCTTTCTCAAGTCAGAGATTAATACCTGAAACCAGCCAGGACAGATATCTCCTTGACCAGACCTTTTCAAGTCCCAGTTGAATACCTGTAGCAAGCCAGGAAAAACATCTGTGGACGACTGGTTGTAGATTAATACCTGTAACCAGCCAGGAAATTATCTACATGAAGAGATTGAAGATCAATACCTGTAACAAGACAGGAAGACTATCTTTCTCAGGTCAGAGATTAATACCTGAAACCAGCCAGGACAACTATCTCATCGGCCAACCTTTTCAAGTTCCAGATTAATACCTGTAACAAGCCAGGAAAATTCTGTGGACGACTGATTGTAGGTTAATACCTGAAACCAGACAGGACAATTATCTACTTGACCATCATCAGGCAACCCTACACTGGTTCCTTCTCTTTCAGATGCAGTTTTACACGGACTCATCATCAGGCAACCCTACACCGGTTCCTTCTCTTTCAGATGCAGTTTTACACGGACTCATCATCAGGCAACCCTACACCGGTTCCTTCTCTTTCAGATGCAGTTTTACACGGACTCATCATCAGGCGACCCTACACCGGCTCCTTCTCGTTCCAAGATGCAGTTTCACACGAACTCATCATCAAAGTAACCTTACCCAGGTTCCTTCAGAAGTTTTACACTGACTTATCACAAAGTAACCTTACTCAGGTTCCTCCAGAAGTTTTACACGGGCTTATCACCCTACACAGGTTCCTTCTCTTTCCAAGATGCAGTTTTACACGGACTCATCATCAGTCAACCCTACACAGGTTTCCTTCCTTCCAAGATGCAGTTTCACATGGACTCATCATCAGTCAACCCTACACAGGTTTCCTTCCTTCCAAGATGCAGTTTCACACAGACTCATCATCAGTCAACCCTACACAGGTTTCCTTCCTTCCAAAATGCAGTTTTACACGGACTCATCATCAGGCAACCCTACACAAGTTCCTTCTTTCAACTTACAAAATTACAATTCAACAAACAATCTCCAGATGGCATCTATAAGCCCATCCTCCTACAAACAATCTCCAAATGGCATCTATAAGCCTATCCTCCTACCAACAATCTCCAAATGGCATCCATAAGCCCATTCCGGACACCACAATGCTGATACTACACCATGCGAGTGCAAATTTCTAGGCACTTTAGTGTTCAATCATCTTCCACCTTTGGATCCCGAAAGGCACGCAAGCCAATCTACATCCTCAGGTTTAATAAGATTGAACAGGGGCAACTGTTGTACCCCAAAATTTTCCCTCCCATATTCCTCAAGATATGTCAAGAATCATCTCTGAATGGTTCAAGATTGCTCAAAAGTTAGACAGTCAAACCATCTCCTAAGCAGTAGACAGCTGAAATTAGGGTTTTGGTTCTTTCAAGGAATTTGGGGTTCTCAATGGTTCAATCAAGTCTCATAGGCTTATATACATTCTCAAGCACCTACATGCCAAGTTTCAAGACTCACAGTGCCAGTTTGCACAGTCAAAAGCTCCATTTGATCTACAGTCAACTACAAGGGCAAAATGGTCATTTTGCAGTCAAAAGTCAGAATTCTTGGTCAACATCTTATTTTTGAGTTGAGAATCATCATTTGATCAAGTCTTGATCATGATCCCACAAGAATAGCTCAAAAATCATCAAGATGCAAAAGTTACTATTTTTGGACAGCAGAAAAGTCAACAAAAGTACACTTTAAGTCAAAGGCCATAACTTGATATTGGTAAATCCAAATGACATGGGACCAAAAGCATTGGTTAGAGGACTTCAAGGGCTTTCCAAAATGTCCAAGAACATGGTTATATGATCAAAATTGAGCAAGTTATGCATTGGAGAAGTTGGGCAATTTTCATGAATTTGCAAAAGTCAACTTTGCTCAAAACACCTTCTTTTTGCTAATGGGCCTCAAATCTCTTTTTGAAACTTCACCCATGACCTATGCACGACCCACCAAGTTAAATTGGATTTATTTTCTTAAATTTATTGATTAAATGGATTTTTAATACATATTAATTCATTTAATTAATTTAAATTATAAGAAATTAAAAGATTTGATTCTTAAATCTATTTGTGAACCAAATGTGATCCAAATATGCTGACCAAGCAATGCCAATTCGTGCACAAGCTAAAAGATACAAAACTATCCAATTTTGGCAACTTGTTCAATCATGAAAAATCAAGAATATTTGATTTGTCAATCAAATATTCAATCTTCAATGCACATGGATATGGGTCCAAATTTTGACCTAAACTGATTCCCTTATATGCAAGCAAGCCAAGCATAACCTAGTTCACGCACAAAGCTTTGCAAAAACGGCCAGAACAAATTGCAAAAATCCTTGAAAAAGTGTGAGATCAAAAGCGATATTGGAGGCACTTTCAGATAAAAAGAGGAACGCAACTCTCTTCCTTGACATCCAGTGGTACTATAGCAATCAAAATCAGTCTTTTTCATCACCTACATCTCGCTGTAAGTCCTCGCGAACTGGCCTCTGAACATGGAATCCCAACTTCCAGTTCTTGCACTTTTTCTTCAAAATATTGGCATATTCATGTTTATTATTTGATTTAGAACATTTTTGCATTATTCGATTTCATTATTGGACCCTGTATCATGATGCTCGAACCTAGGGTTCATGTTCTTGTGTTTTACGCGTTTTCTCTATAGGAAAAATCAAGATGAATGGTGGTTACCGGGATGATGAGGAGACAGAGACGATCACGTCCATGTGCTTGGATGGGATTTTTATGGCCTAGGACGAGTTTTTGGAACATCCTACGAAACCTCCTACGGATAAAAATCCGCAGGTAAATAACCAGTCTTTTGGGGAAGAAGACGATTTTGTGTCTTCCTTTCATTGGCCCATTCAAATCAATTTCGCGCATTTTTTGTTTTCCAGTATATTGCTTGCTTTTTTATATAATATAATTTGTCCATTACATTAACAATTGGAGCAGCTTGGTTGGGTGGTAAACGCGTTGGCCTGGAAGCATTGGGACCTGGGTTCGAATCCCAGGTCCCCCAAAACGTTTATTTGATTTTTTTTCTTCAGGTGTTCCCATGCAATGCCCAGAAGGTGGTCTACCGTGTGTGTGATACGGTGGGAGAACTGACTTGAGGTTTTTCGTTTGTTTTTGCAAATGTTTCGGTTGAGCAAGAGTCGCCACCGACTTTTTATTTTATCCTAAGGAAAGGTTAAAAAGCACAGCAAAAACCTTTGAGATGTTTTCTTGGGTTCGGGGAGTAGATTATAGAAAGGGAAGGTATTAGCACCATTTCTATCCATGGTTATCCATGGGCTCTTAGTTACTTGCTTAGATCACTTGCCTTGCATTTTCAATTGTTTGAAATGGTGCTTTCAATTGTTTGAAATGGTGCTTTGTGTGTGGGTTTGAAAATGTTTTGAAAAGAGGCCAATGTGGTGGCAACCTTTGTAATGATCCATGTTGGGATGTATACAAAGTTGTACGTCTTTTGAAAAGTTTTCAATGTTTTTTTGAAAGTTGTTTTGAAAGTGTTGTGAAGTGTGTTTTGAAAAATAGGCAAGTGTTTTTGTTTTGCAAGTTGGCAAGTAACCAAGAGCTATCTACTCCTAAATTTACTCAAAGATCTTTGCTATGTTTTTAACCCTTTTAACAATTTTGTTCCACCATTGTATTTGGTGGACAATCTTGTGTTAGGATGTAAACGGGACAGGCGCGGGTCATCGTTTAGACCATGATTGCAATGGTGCCAAGTACCTTTGGGCAATTTTTCTTTAAGGGACTTGATCATTTGTTTAGGCAACTTTTGAAAGCGTCGTCGAGGGACTATGATCATTTAAATTGTTTTGTTTTGCCAAAGATACTCAACATGCAATATGGCCCATTATTGAAGGCAACAAGTGGAATAACCCTAGGGGGTGCAAGTGTGATTAGTGTTGTCCATTTTCATGCTTATTTATCTTGAATTTAGGTCAAACTATTTTTGGTTAATTTTTGCATACAAAACCCTAATTCTATCATGGTATAATTAGAAAACTTTTAAATGCGGAATTTAAAGGTCCTAAATTATTACACAATAATCATGGGAATGGGGGTACAAATGTTCAAATGGGGATGAGACTTCATAGGAGAGTAGTGTCCAATATTTATAGCTAAATCGAATTGCACAAATGTAAATATAAAGATGTATAAGAATAAAGCAATATGTATGTGAAGGTATTTTTGTGTAAGTGTATATTTTATTCACAAATAAAATAAAAATAATTAAAAGAAAGTTAATTTTTGAATATTTTCATGTTTAGGGCAAAAATCCTAATTTTGCTAAATAAAAGGTATTAATTATTTATTATGTATTATATACCATATTTACTAATTATATACAAAAAATAAATAAAAGAGAAGTATATTTGTCAAAAAGGTATTTTTAATGTTAAATATTAATAAAAATAAAAATATATATTTTTGGTATTTTTATCCTAAATATCCTAATAAATATGTAAATATTTATATTATATGATAAATATATTAAATATGTACAAAAATAAAATATTTAACATTCACAAAAAAAATATATACCAAGAACTTGATCTAACTCTCAGAAATGAGAGAGAATTTCTTCTCCCCCAATTCCTGACCTAGTTTTTTTTCAATATTCAGGTCTTAAATTCTCTCAGCATATGCAATATAAATGGAAAGTGAGGATATGAGTGGCTTCAGGGACATGAGTATGACACTTTTCATTCATAAACTTAAAGCTAACTCTTCCTAGATTGAGAGATAGAAGTCCATGAACTTACCTGTTCAGCTTGGATCGTGTCTGACAATGGAGGTACTTTCAGTGCAATGTGAGGACTTGTACAGCTTGCTTGAAGTCCAGGGATGCTATTCCAATGCATGGTATGCTTTGAAACTTGCTATATCAAGCTACAGAAGTTCACCTGCAAAACAGAAAAAGTGAAAATGGTGAAGTTGGTTAGAGGTGTTACAGGTCGTGTCTAATGCTTGGGATAGCTTCAGTGGGTGATAAGGAATGTGTTTGCAAAGGTTTCAGCCAAAACGCACGAGTGGATTGAGTTGTGTCACTCAAACTGCAAGGATGCCCTGTTTTGTGCAGTTCAATGGTGTTTTTGTGAATGGGGAAGTATCAAGGGTTAAAGGCTCGTGTTTTAGGTCTGTTAGGGAGTATAGAAAGTGTGGAGAAAGTTTGTCTTGGCTTCTTGTTGCAGCAATGTGAGATAGATGTCAATATGCCAAGTTTCTTCTAATGTAAGTCAAAATGCCAAGTGATGTTACAGGCTCCTCTAGGCCCCTCAAATGTGCTGCAAAGCTTTGTCTTGATCAGTGGGATATGTCCAATAGCTTGTGCCTAGAATATATGCATTGTACCTCTTGATTTGCAAACTTGACATAAAGCCATACTTTTCAAAAATGGATAAAGTGCTTTTTCTAATTAAGGACTAATCCTTCATGTAATGACCAAACTCATAGAATAACCTCTTGGCACAATGGATTAGCATTTAATTTTTGAGTGTAAACGAGATTAGAGGCCTGTAATGTAGCTTGCATATGCTGAGTTTGAAAATGCACAAGTTATGAACATGCCTTTGGCCATGAATCAAAGTGACTTTTGCTCATATTGCCAAATTCGATTCTCCCTAACCACAAGGTTGTTTGATGAGTTCTTGGACATTTTGGAAAGCTTGGAATGTGTACTACAATCCATCTTTGTAATGCAAGTTGAAATTCCAAGTGGAAGCATGTGAAAATTGGCCATGAAGTTAGGCAAAAATCCTGCTTAGAATAGGTCAAAATTTTTCTAAGTTAAGAATGTTTTGCACCCTTGTTCCAAAAATCATAACTTGAGCTACAAGCTTCTTTTGAGGAAACTTTGTGAATAAAAGTTGTAGATTTTTCAATGGACTACAACTTTCATGTTTTGAGTTTTCCTTGAATCCATTTGCATCTTGGTGAAAAAATGGGACAAAGTTAGGAAAAAATTAGGGATTTTCATAACTTAGAAAATTTCTAAGTTATGAAAATTCTTCATTTTAAACCCTAATTTGCAATTTTTGATTTCTTGATGAACAAGTTTCATGGTTTGACATGTCTTGATGAAAAATGAATCTTGACACTTGATTTTGACCAAAAAGTCAAAGTTTGACTTTTCAGTATACAATCAAATTTAGCTCAGTTGACTGGAAAATTCATCTGTCAATCTTGTGCATTTGGGATCTTTTGAATTTGTTGAACATGTCAAGACAATTCCATTGGGTCCTTGAGTCCATATATGAGCTTGGTTTGCCATTGGTTAGGTCAAACAGTCAAAAATTGCCTTTGTGCAGTCAAAACCCTAAAAATGACCATTTTGCCCTTTTGGTGATCTGATCAAATTTCTTGTGGAATTGTGATCCAAACTTGACCAAATGGTTCATATGAGTTCACAATGTTGATGTGGGTCAAATTTCATGAGGTTTGACTGTCAATTGGCCACAGTTGACTTTTTCCTCAATACAGTTGATTTCTAGGTCAACTGTCCAATTGACTGGGCAAAGATTGGAATCAAGGCTTGAAATTTGGTATGGATAAACTTGGGAGTCCAATGTGAAGCATGAAAGTCATCTTAGGCATTTTAGGTCAAAACATCTTTGTGCAAACACAAACCCTAATTTGGGTCAACAGTGCAAGGAGGAGTCTTGAGCAGAGCAAACCCTAACTTGATCTTGAGCTCCAAGGGTCTTGTGGTGAGAAAATGTTGAGGAAATGGGAGGGCAAATTTTGGGGTACAACAATGTGCATCCAATTTCCAAGCGCCAGATGGCCAGCAAATCAAATCCAATGGCCAAAGTTGAGTATCCACCATACTCTACAGTCAACGCACACACATGGAAGTGGAGAAGTCAACAAGGCTTCCTACGTTTGGGCCTGGAATTCTGATGAATGAACCCCCTTTCTAGGCCCAGACCCCTTTTTTGGTTTGCTTTTTTTTTTCTTTTCTATATTTCTTCTACTTAATTTATTTTATTATTTAATTAAACAATTAACTAATTAACTTTTTTTTTCATAATAAAAAATCTGAAAACAGAAAATATGATATTTTTATTAATTTCACTATTTCATTATTTTTGTAAATAAATATTAACCAATTAATTTAGTTTTTAATTAGGTACCATTTTAATATTTTTGCAATAAATTAAAAGTAAATTAGAATATTAGGTTTAACAATTTTAATCATTTTTATTTTTATTTCCTTAAATATTCTAAAAAACCAAAAAAATACATTTTTATTTAATTAATTAATTAAATTAGATTTAATTTCTGTTTAATTCAAAATAACAAAAAAAATGCTTTCTTTCATAAAAAGGGTCAAAACCCTAAAACTATTCGATTCAATTTCTCTCGCGCGTATTATTTTTTTGATCCATATAATTGTAATTGCTCTGAGGATGTAATAGCTTTAACTTAGGATTATTTACCGCTTTTATTTACTTTTCTGCATTTACTTTTTCAAGGGTTTGTTTTTGGCGATGTAAATACCCGACGCCTTGTAATAGCTTAGTTTTATTTTCCGCAACCATTAACTGCTAGATGTATGAATAATAGGCTATGCATGACAAGATCCATCTTAAATTAAAATCAACTGTAGCTCAACATGACATGTAAAGATAACATAACTGAAAATTGACACATTTGCACATGCCACTCCTAGGGTACGCCTCACTTGGTTGCCTCGAACGTGGTCATTGAGTATAGGAAGTTTTAGAGGTCGCCCTCTTGTCCAAAGATCAAAAGTTGCCTCGAAACGGTTGCCTCGGATAAAATGATCTAAGACATTAGGGTTACCGCTAAGGCGTCCTAACATTGCTTTAGTGACCACAGGTCCCTTAATCGAATTGACCCGACAACTCCAACGACGGTACTACCTACTTCTCAATAGTGGGATAGTATTGTCTAAAAGACATTTACACAGTTTAATTCCTTTTGAGTAGGTAGAGGTTCTTAGGTACTTGCTCTTTCAAAACGAAACAAATTTTTCGCACTTACACTTTTCAAACAAAGTTTTCAACAACACTTCATACACTCTTGAGGACAGAAACAGGAGTTAAATCGAAGTTTTCAAACAAAACTCTTTTCAAAACCCACGAACACAAGAAAAGCAAAACTTTTTGAAAACATAGTGAGCAATTACCTAAGAGCCCGTGGATAACCACAGATAGAAAGGGTGCTAACACCTTCCCTTTCTATAATCTACCTCCCGAACCCGAGAAACATCTCGAAAAGGATTTTTTCTGTGCTTTTGTCCTTTCCTTGTTGGATAAAATAAAAGACGGTGGAGACTCTTGCTTACTGCAACATTTTGCGAAAACAAATGCAAACACGAACCAGCATTCCAAAACAGTCAATTCTCATTCCCACCGATCACAGGGTTGTCTCAGCTGGGGAAAGGTTTTCAGAGATTAAACCCTTGCTGGGATGTCATCCTATGAGAAGGATTTTGGGGAGATTTGTCATTGCCCCTAGTAGCAAGTGTTTGTGACATTGCCAGAAAATGTTTAATTGCACGTAACCCTTCACTGAGATTGATGTTCAATTCCCCAAGTGACGGAGATGGAGACTTGCCCCTGGTTACTCTGCACTTCTTTAGAGATTTCCTGGAATCTTGACTGGACTGCCCAGGTGTGCTGGATAGTGACATGTCATGCCCCCTGGTTGATAGGAGATTTTTCAATGGAAGTGTCATCCTTTTTGAAGTGATTTTGTTCACTGAGAGGGCTTTAGTTCATCGGATATTCGTTGTGTGAATTTATCTGCTGTCAAACAAATAGCCAAATGCAAACAGTGATATTCAAATAATGCAAAGTTTATGCTTGTCTTGAAGTTTTGAAAAATGCGTTTTTTAGCAGAAAACTTTTTATAAGATAAATTCAACACAAGATTTAGGGCAAAGCCTTACAGGAGTCAGGATACCTTTTGTAACAGTATGCTTTTGAACTAACCCATGCTTCAGTTAGGACTTTTGAAGGGTTGTAACGTGGCTTGGTTCACGGTTTAAGAAACAAAGGATAAAGGCTCAAAGTATATTTGTACCCACCCGCTCTTCGTGATGTTCTTCAATCCTAAACTCAGTTAATTGTACATTTGAACTCCAAATGAGTCTGGAACGACGTTTTTGGTGATGGTTCACACAAGTTGAATTTGTTGGAAGGCAGTCATTTTTGCAACATTTTTCATGTTGTTGAGGATTTTTAGCGACCTCGTTCTTTTGATTTGTTATTCCTAACTTTTGCCTGATTGTTCCTGTTTTCAAGATTACAGTCAGCGGGATGCCCCAGCTTTCTTAAGCCTCCTTTATAGGTTTTGGCTCAGTGGGCTTTTCTCTTTTGAGAGATTGATTTCCTATGAGATAAGGAACCACCATTGTCTTTTGATTCCGGAGGAATGCTATTGATGTCGTTCGTTGTATTATGAACTGAGAGTTTTGCAACTTCAATGCGCATCTTTTGTATTAACTGAGAGACTACCCTGCCCCAGGTTTAAATTAAAGGTTTCAATTTGTGTTTAAAACAGAAAACTCCTACTTCTTTGGCTCGAAGGGGTTGACTAGGGATTATCTTCCTTATAACTCCAGTGTTTAGGATTTGAAAGAAATGCCTGTACATCGTCAGCAAGGTCTGTCCAAAAGCATATTGTATGAGATTATGGCATTGTTTCGTCATCCTCCCTCTAAAGGCTTGTAACTTTTAGCAAGAGTTGAATGAGTAAAAAGCATAGTTTAAATGTAATTAAAATGATTGGATCAAATCAAGACAAACATATGCAATGCATTAATGAAACCAAGTTTGGCTTTAATAGATAATTGTTTGAATAACAAAAGAAATTACAACTTGAAAATTCAAATGAAACTAAGACATTCTCAATGATTTGGCATAGGATCAGTGATCAAACTTGATCTCCTTGGCATCAATCAAGTCTTGGATCTTGTTCTTCAAAGTCCAACAGTCGCCGGTGTCATGTCCAGGACTGTCAGAATGATAGGCACATCTCACACCCGGGTTATACTTGGAAGAGGAAGTATCAGGATTTTGAGGAGGATCCTTTAGCGTGATTAGCTTCAACTCCAGCAAATGTTGTAACGCTTGAGACAAAGGCATGTTGATGTTAGTATACTGCCTTTCTTGATATCTTACCCTACGCCTATTGCTCTGTCTTTGTTGAATAGGCGTGGGATCGAAGATTAGGGTTGCCCCTACCTGTTGATCATGACGACTCTTTTGACCATACACAGCATTGGACTCTTTCTTCCCATTGTAGGGCTTTTTCTGAGCATCAAAAGGTGTAGCTTCTTGAATCTTCCCACTTTTGATGCCAGCTTCGACCCTTTCACCGGTCAGTATTAGCTCGGTGAATCCGGCTGAAGAGCTTCCGATCAAGTGTTTGAAATAGGGACCAGACAAAGTCCCAAGAAACATATCCACCAACTCCCTATCAGACAGAGGGGGTTGGACTCTTCCAGCAAGGTCTCTCCACTTCTGAGCGTAGTCCTTAAAGCCTTCTCCTGTACCCATAGACATACCCTGAAGCTGAGTACGCATGGGAGCAAGGTCGGCATTATACTGGTATTGCTTGTAAAAAGCAGCAGCAAGTTCCTCCCAGTTGCGGATGTTAGCTCCTTCCAGTTGACAGAACCATTCAAGCTGAGTCCCTGAGAGACTGTCTTGAAAGAAATGGATCCACAAGTTCTTATCAGCAGTGTAAGGTTGGATCTTCCTCACATATGACCGAAGGTGCAGCTTGGGACAGGAAGCTCCATCATACTTGGCAAAGGCAGGTGCCTTGAACTTATGGGGAATCACCACCCCAGAGGATAGACCTAGATCTCTGAAGTCCAGACCGGGCACCTTCTGTATTTCCATGGCGTTCAAACGGTCTTCCAGTTGTTTGTACTTATCCTCAATAGGAGGATACTGTTCTTCATCATAGTCCGTTTTGTTGTCGGAGACTTCAGGGCTAGGAGCCTTCCTTTCTTGTGGACTGTCTTTCCCTCCAGATGAGGTGGTCAGGTTAATTTCATTCTGCAGCCTGTTTCCAAACCTGCGTCCAGTGTTGAACATGATGGTCCTCTTTTTCTTCTTCTTTTTCTCTTTCAGAATCAGGGTTTTCAGGTCTTGCTGACCCTTAGCTAGGCTCATGACCAACTCTTGAAATTGGGCATTCTGGGCCTGGAGAGCCTTGATAGCTTGCTCAGTGGAAGGTTCAGTAGACATGATGATTGCTGAAATAAACAGCGAAGAAGATAAGAGACCTGTAATGGGAGACCTGTTATGCAATGATATGTATGATATATGTATGCAATGTTTTCAAGGATCTCGCAGGGTAAACAAGAAACTGTTAGAATCTGAATCGGGTAGCTTGATTGAAGGAACTTCATGTTGCTGAGAGTCCTTCTTCAAGAGTCAAGCTCACCATATCGAGTGGGTCATAGCCCCTGACTCAAGTTATCATGCTTGGATTTCTAGATGACATTGGCTAGAGGAAAATAAATCCCATTTGCCCCTTGCTAGACTTTTGATTTACCATAACCTGCATCACAGACCCTTGAGATCCTTGAAATGGTTAAAGAAATGTTAAGGCATGATGTTATGATGTGTATGTTATGCGTTTAAGCACAAGTGTGAGGTGTTGTATGTAAGCCCTGCAATAAATCCAAATTATCGGATAAGGACTGTAAACAAAACCTGCAAGGAACCCATGTTGTCAGATAACAAGTATGTGCAAGTAGTTCAAGTTTGAAGGCACACAAGTCACACATATAGCCTTAAGTTTAGGCTGGCATGGAGTTTAGGCATTACCCTCTTTCAGTTTAGTTGGTTTAAAACCTGTCCTAAAAATAGTAATCGGGTTCTAGAGGATCTCAATATCACTGACTACCCTCAATCGGTCATAATTCCAGTTTAGCAACCTTTTCTTGCGGCCGGAATCATCGCGAGAGTTTAGTCTCAATGAGTGTAGCATACTGCCACTGTTATGTGGCCAAGTTGGTCAATTTAAGGTTCTAAGGTCAGTTGGTGCTTAATGACTCCTTAGAAGACCCATATTCTCCTCGTTTCAACACAAGGGATATCGGTACAGACTAAGGTGCCACACCAATGTAGCTACTGCTTCATCCGTGTCGGTCTACGCCGGACAGATCCCTCACAGTTTATTGCTACTTACCTAAAAAGGGTACCCCCAAATCCGGGTTAGGATCTATAGAACTCCGATACAAGCCTACAAAATTAAAGCATACAAAGCATACAATTGAAAACATAAGTGATCTAATCCTAAGGTACACCTCACTTATAAATAATCCCCAGCAGATTCGCCAGTTCTGTGATCGGTGGGAATGAGAACTGACTGTTTTGGAATGCTGGTTCGCGTTTGCGTTTGTTTTCACAAAATGTCGCGGTAAGCAAGAGTCGCCACCGTCTTTTATTTTATCCAACAAGGAAAGAACAAAAGCACAGAAAAATTCTTTTTCGAGATGTTTCTCGGGTTCGGGAGGTAGATTATAGAAAGGGAAGGTGTTCGCACCCTTTCTATCCGTGGTTATCCACGGGATCTTAGGTACTTGCTCACTATGTTTTCAAAAGTTTACTTTTCTTTGTGATTGTGGGTTTTGAAAAGAGTTTGTTGTTTTGAAGAGAGTGTAAGTGCGAAAAGTTTTGTTTTGTTTAAAAGATGAGCAAGTACTTAAGAACCTCTACCTACTCAAAAAGGAATTAAACTGTGCAACTGTCCTTTAGACAGTGCTATCCCACTATTGAGGAGTAGGTAGCACCGTCGTTGGAGTTTTTCGGGTCAATTCGATTTTAGGGACGTGTGGTCACTAAAGCAACGTTAGGACGCTTTAGTGGTAATCCTAATGTCTTAGATCATTTTTATCGAGGCAACCATTTCGAGGCAACTTATGATCTTGGGATAAAAGGACGACCTCTAAAACATCCTATACTTAATGACCACGTTCGAGGAAACCAAGTGAGGCGTACCCTAAGAGTGGCATGTGCAAGTGTATTATTTTTCAGTTATATTATCTTTGTACATGTTATGGTGAGCTACGATTGATTTAAAATTAAGAGTTAATTTTGTCATACAATCCTAGTTAGCATACATCTAAACAGTTAATATATGTACAAGAATTTAAAGTGAGGGAATTGTAAATCCTACGCTATTACAAAGCTTCAGGGAGAGGGATTATTTACATGTCCAAAAATTGGGGAAATAAAAGCAGTAAAGTAAAAGTCTTAGTTAAGCTATTACAAACCAGTAGGCAGTTACAATAAAATAAACGCGCGCAAATCTGAAAATAACCTCTAAAAATTCTATAAAAAAAAATCTTTTTGTTGTTTTATTTTATTTTGGGAAAATGATCTAAATCTATTTAATTTTAGTTTTTGAGAAAATGTTAAGATAATTAAGAGATTAATTAACAAAGTTAATTTTAATAGAAAAAACTAGCCTAATGTTTTTTGTGGTTTTTTATTTTAATGTTAATTAAAAAAAAGATAAAAAGATGCCAATGAAAACAAAAATAAAATACAAGGGGGATCCTTCGATCCAGGGAAAAAAAGGAGTTTCGACCCAGGGAGGGAATGGAAGCTTCGATCCAGACAGGGTCATGGCTCTTTCGATTGGGCCAGGAAGTAGGCATGAACAGCCTTCGATCTAGAATGCTAATGGGTTCGATCCAGAGAAGGTGTCTCCTTCGATCTGGAATGTTATACCTGCAAAAGTATGTTAGCGAAATAAAATGCAGGGCCTGGGTATTGAACCCCAGGCCCTTCGATCCTGCGCTTGCTGGGTCTCTTCAGGCTATGTCTGCAGCAAGTGTTAGCAAACGAAGAACATGACCTGGGTGCCAAACCCAGGCCTTTCGATCCTGTCTAGGATGGAAAATCAAAGGTAACAACAAGTAATAATGTGTTATGAAAATGCAAAGTTGGACAATTTACCCTTTCTTACCTGCAGATTGAGTCTTCGATTTGGGCACTGGCTGGATGGGAGCACTTTCAATCTGGGATTTCTGGGCGTGGATACTTTTGTTGAAGGGTTGCTTTGGCCTGGATCACTTCTGAAAATGTTGACAACTTTTGGCAGCGTAACTCCAATGTTTTTTGTTCTCCTGTTGTGTGTTTTTTCTGTATATTTTCGTGTGTTCTGTTTTCCTGCAGAGTTTTTGTGTGTTTTTTCGTGTATAATTTTCGTGTAGAGTTTTTTATTTGTTGGATATGTATGCTGGCCTCTGTATTTATAGGGGTGTGAGGGTGCAGTAATGGCAAGAGACAGCCATTAAACAGGCCATTAAATGCCATGAGACAAGAAACGGACACATTAAAAGTTTTCCTTTTTTGAAATATTCATGTCTCTTTAATGAACCTGGACACTTTTGATTTGAGTGCCCTCTTGATGACCTCCTTCGAATGGCCCTTGCCCAAAGATCAATCGAAGGGTACTAATTAAAATTTCAATCGAAAGACTTTGTTAACAGGCCAATCGAAAGGTGTTGTTTCATGCTAATCGAAGTGCTCCTTCAGAATACCAATCGAAGGGCCTTTCAGAATGCCAATCGAAGTGCTCCTCCAGAATACCAATCGAAGGGTCTTTCAGAATGCCAATCGAAGTGCTTGTCCAAAATGCCAATCGAAAGGCTCATTCAAAATACCAATCGAAGGGTCTTTCAGAATGCCAATCGAAATGCTCCTTCAGAATGCCAATCGAAATGCTCCTTCAGAATGCCAATCGAAATGCTCCTTCAGAATGCCAATCGAAATGCTCCTTCAGAATGCCAATCGAAATGACTTAAAGCACCACTCAAAAAATTTCTTTTTCCTTAGGCAAGGGTTTGTGATCAACCATGCAGGGGGAAGACTTTGGAAAACATGAGAGGGAAAATTTTGGGGTGCAACACTACTAAAGGGAAAATGCATGCAAAAGAAAGGGGAAAAGATGTAGGGAAAATTAAAATTGTGTTCGCTCGGGCCCGACCCCAATGCCTACGTATCCCTTTTAAGGAATCAGAGCAGTCGTAGTTCGGCTTATGTTTTTGTTTGTTTGTATTTTTTTAATGAACAGTATTAATTTCGCCTTCTGCCGCAACTCGACCTTTAGAGACTTACGCGTCATCACAGAAGTGAATTAACATGCTCTCTTGAAAAGTTTGGAAGAAATGTGCCTGGACGCACAAAAAGGTTTGAACTTGTTTGTTTTTGTAATGAATGATATTAATTTCGCCTTCTGCCGCAACTCGACCTTTGGAGACTTACGCGTCAACACAGAAGTGAATTAATATGCTCTTTTGAAAAGGTTTTGAAAGAAAGGGCCTGAAGGCAAAAAGAGTTTTGTATTGGTCGATGTTTTTGCTTGTAGGTAACAACTAGTTGACCTCAAGAGAGAGATTTTAACCATTTCTCTACTTATTCGTGAAATAAGTCTTTGAGACTTGAACCACACCAAAGCTTAGAATGAGAAAACAATAAGGTCGAGAAGAAACCCGCTTATCATCTCACATACTTAACGAAGATATGATTCTCGTCAGTAAATTTTTAGATGTTTTTGAGGTTTGCAAGAAAAAGAATTTCTTTTTTTTTGTTTTAAATGCGTATGTGAAAAGTGGAAAGAAAAGTCAAGGGGAGACTAACCTATTTCTAAACCTAAAGTTATCGTGCACTGTACGATCTCTAGAAAGCGATAAATGCATAGATGATGAATAGAACGATGTTGCAACGATACCGAATAGAGAAGGTTTGTTGCCTCTTCAAAACCATGCAAGCAAAGAGAGCTCTACAAAAGTTGCTCCGTCCGAGTGATCAAAGAATTAGTTTCCAAGCATTCCTCAGCAAAATTTGTATCAATATTTGTTGTACCCCAAAATTTTTCCTCTCATTTCATCAACACTTTCTCATCACAAGACTCTTGAAACTAAAGATCAAGCTAGGGTTTGTTCTGCTCAAGACCCCTCCTTGCATTGTTGACCTAAATTAGGGTTTGAGTTTGCACAGGGATGTTTTAACCCAAAATGCCCAAAGTGACTTTCATACTTCATGTTGGACTCACAAGTTTTCCCTTACCAAGTTTCAGGGTTTGATTCAAAGTTTTGCCCAACCAATTGGACAGTTGACCTAAAAATCAGTTGTATTGGGGAAAAAGTCAACTGTGGCAAATTGACAGTCAAACCTCATGAAATTTGACCCACATCAACATTATGAACTCATATAAACCATTTGATCAAGTTTGGATCACAATTCCACAAGAAATTTGATCAGATCACCAAAAGGGCAAAATGGTCATTTTTAGGGTTTTGACTGCACAAAGGCAATTTTTGACTGTTTGACCTAGCCAATGGCAAATCAAGCTCACACATGGACTCAAGGACTCAATGACATTGTCTTGACCCATTCAACAAGTTCAAAAGATCTCAAATGTATAGGATTGACAGATGAATTTTTCAGTCAACTGATCAAAATTTGACTATACACTGAAAAGTCAAACTTTGACTTTTTGGTCAAAATCAAGTGCCAAGAGTCATTTTTCATCAATACATGTAAAATTATGAAACTTGCCCATCAAGAAACCCAAAAATGCAAATTAGGGTTTAAAATGAAAAAATTCATAACTTAGAAATTTTTCTAAGTTATGAAATTTTCTTATTTTTTCCTAACTTTGTCCCATTTTTTCACCAAGATGCAAATGGATTAAAAAAAACTTGAAACATGAAAGTTGTAGTCCATCACAAAGTCTACAACTTTGATTCACAAAGTTTTCTCAAAGGAAGCTTGCATCTCAAGTTATGATTTTTGGAACAAGGGTACCAAAAACTTTTAACTTAGAAGAAATTTGCCCTAATCTAGGCAGGATTTTGACCCATCTTCTTGGCCAATTTTCACATAGTTCCACTTGGAGTTTCAAGTTGCATTGCAAAGATGGATTGTAGTACATGTTCCAAGCTTTCCAAATTGTCTAAGAACTCCTCAAACACCCTTGTGGTTAGAGAGAATCGAATTCACAAAGTTGGCAAAAACTCACTTTTGTTCATGGCCAATGCATGTTCATAGCAACTTGCATTTTCAAATCAGCTTGTGTAATGCTAGCTTGCAGGCCTCAAAACCAACTTACACTGCATAATTTAATGCCTAACCATTTTGTTAAGGTGTTATCTCATCCATTTGGGCATTACATACAAGTTTAAGCCTTAAGTAGTAAAAGTGATTTTGCCATTTTTGCAAAAGTAGCTTTATGTCAAACCACTAAGCATTGAGCCTTGAACAAAGATCTGAGATTGCAAATCAAATCCAGGGATTAGAGGGGGACTATAGGGTTGTGTGCAGCATACAAGATGGCTGGTACAGGCCTTTGAGGGAGGCTTACACATCTTTGCTTCATATAGAAGAAACATTGCAAAACAAGAGCAACTTGATTTTTCTGTGAACACAAGCCAAAGCAAACATTGCACACAAGTTCCATACATCAAAACAGACCTAAAGCACGACCCTTCCATCCCTCATACCTCCTAATACACAAAATCCCTGTTTTGCTGCAAAACAGGGCACTCCCTGTAGATTGAGTTCCACAACACAATTTGCTCGTGCACTTTTGCCCAAACCTGTTCAAACACTTTCCATTTCATCCATCCAAGCTATTTCAAACCTTAAACACCGGCTGTAACACCTCTAATACACTTTGCCATTTTCATTTCCAATCTTTGCAAGTGGACTTCTACAGCACGATACAAGGTGTTTCAAAGCAAGCCAAGTATTGGAAGAGCTTCCTTGGACCTCAGGCAAGCTCAACAGAAGCTCAAACACCATTGAAGGTTGTTGTATTGCTCTACTCGATTCAAGCTGAAACAGGTATTTCATGGACTCCTATTTCTCTATTTAGGAATGGTTAGGCTTAGGTTTGTGAATGAAATATGTTGTACTCATAGCCCTGAAGCCATACGTGTGATCAGCTTTCATTTATATTAAGTGTGCTAGGAGAATTTCAGCCATGAACATGTGAAAAAAGTTAGGTCAGATTTTAGGGCCAGAGAAATTCTCTCTGGTCTTTGAGAGTTAGATTCAATGCTTTATATGGTTAGATTCGTGTTTAAATTCTCTACAAGTTTCATGTTTTAAGTTTTGTCAAAAGATCAAAGAATCAGGAGTTAGCATTTGAACCAAGAAGCACGCGCATATGTTGTTCAGAGGTTGAAGAAGGTGATGGCTTGGGCTGGGCCTGAGTCATTCTTGCTTTTAGCACCCCTTTATTCAGTTTGCACCCCCTGGCCCATTTGATTAAATATTTGTCATTTTTATGTTTTTTCTTTTTATTCTGACTTTATATTTTTTGTTCAAACATAAAAAAATGCCAAAAATAATTTTCCATATTTTTCATATTTATTTCATTTTAATTAAACATATATATGTAAATAATCTAAATCCTTTTTATTAAAACCCTAAAAAATAATATAAAAAATATACTTATTTTCCATTTATTATTTTTATTTACACTTGAAAATATTTTCTTAAATATACACTTTTTTGGTAAATAATTATTTTTATCTTTATATATTTAATATGTTTCATAAATATATATATATATATATATATATATATATATATATATATATATATATATATATATATATATATATATATATATATATATATATATATATATATATATATATATATATATATATATATATATATATATATATATATATATATATATATATATATATATATATCTATATATATAATATATATATATATATATATATATATATATATATATATATATAT